>CP098389.1:0-1259818 GCA_039634405.1 Penicillium herquei | reverse complement strand
CTTTTCGGAGAGGGAGGGAGCCGGTTCGAGCAGTTGTCTTAGTCGGCTTTTTCCATGATCCATCAAAATAGATGTTAACTGCCCGTTCGATATTATTGGAGGCTGCGGTTCGGATAACTTCGATAGAGTCGCTCGATAGCTGTTCACCAATGATACTAGTGAAAAGTCCCACATCGAATCCATCGTGTAGGTCGGGCTGTACTTGGCCGTTGATCGCATTGTCTTCGTCGGTAGGTGGCTCGGTCGTTCCGTTTTGGGGATGGCTCGTATGGTCGATTACTGTCTGTTCCGATATCTCTGGGAGGTCTGAAGAAGCGGAATTGACCTCGACTTCAGCTGATAACTTGAGATTACCTGGAGGCGTCTCAAGGATAGCCCTCGGTTCGTCCTGATCAGCATGGTCCTCAGCATCTGGAGTTGACCGCGTCAAAGACGCGTCAGTAATTGCTGGAACAGAATCTGTGGACGGTCCAGAGGCATCCACGAAGAAGCGCTGTCTTTTCGCTGGTCTCTGATCCAGATCGTCGCTCATAATCGTGGTTTCAACATCAAGTTAAAATGCTGGAAGTTGATGAGAAGATCAGCGTTCAAACTTGGGACGACGCGACGGAGAACGCGCGAACACGGGACTTCGGAAGACCAATTATACTCAAACTAGCACATATATTATTTGTAGAATAAGTAAAATATGCAAAGTTGAGGTGAGAAATATAATTGCACCATTTCTTTATACATCTCTAGATCTTCTATATATAAGTTCTCTTTTATTTATTCATTGGTCTTTCAGACTACTTAAACCCATTAATGGTGACCCGCTCCCATCGACCAATACTATTAAGTGGATTACATCCTTTTTATCAACTTCACATCCTCAACATGTCGATCTTCAAAGAGGCCTGTCGACCATATCGGGTCAATAGTACTCGATTGTTCTATAAAAAAGCAGTTCGACAATCCAGAGCTTTCACCTCAACACCTTCAGTCCGCGCTCCTCTAACAGAAGAGGAAATCCAAGGCGCTCATAAATACTGTGTCGCTCTACTCACGTATGCTCATGAACCTCTCAGCTCACCCAATTGCCTCCAAATCCCCTCAAAAACACATCCTAACCATTCTTCCGCTCAATAGAAAATATGACCGTCCTTCATACACCCTGAGCAGCTTCATCCCAGCACACGCTCGCACCTTCTACCTCGCTCTCCGCGCCCTAAATGTCTCTCTCTCACTCATCCCCGAGACCACATCCTCCCACACAATCGGACTCATGCGCCTCCAATTCTGGCGCGATGCAGTATCCAAGATCCTCGCCGGGAATCCACCAAAAGAACCAGTCGCCATTCTCCTCGCCTCCGCGATCTCCGATCTCCACGAGCGCACTGAAGGCCGCGCCCGGATAAGCAAAGGATGGCTTACACGACTAATCAGCGCCCGTGAACAAACCCTTACAAACGACCCCTACACCAATATCGCAGCTCTGGAATCCTACGCCGAGAATACCTATTCAACTCTCATGTACCTTACCCTTTCCGCATTACCCATGACCTCAGTTACGGCGGACCATGTCGCTTCGCATATTGGTAAAGCGGTTGGAATCACGGCTGTCTTGCGAGGACTACCGCTCGTTGCATTCCCCAACCCTCAGCCTCAGGCTCCTCATGGTGGTGGCGCGGCGACTCTGGGATTAAGCGGTGGTTCTAAACCAGGTGCGGTGATGTTACCGTTGGATGTAATGGCGCAGGCGGGCGTGAAAGAGGAAGAGGTTTTGAGAAAGGGTGCAGAGGCGGAGGGACTTCGCGATGCGGTTTTCACTGTTGCGACGCGCGCGAGTGATCATTTGATTACTGCGCAACAGATGTTGAGTAACCTCCGTGCGGGCCAGGATGTTGGTCATGATTTTGAGCATGAGGGTGAAGAGGGTCATGAGTATGATGCTCCGGAATTGTCGCGAGACTCGCCCCTTGATGAGGTTAATAGGGCTTTTGGTGTTTTCATGCCTGCTATTGGGACGAGACTTTGGCTGGATCGGTTGCAGGAGCAGGATTTCGATGTCTTTCGTCCTGAGTTGTTGCGGTCGGACTGGAGACTTCCTTGGAAAGCGTACTGGGCTTTCCGACAGAAGGAGATCTAATGTGATGGTAATGTAAAAGTAGTGTGTGAGGTTGTGTATGAATAAGATGTATTTTTGTTAATAGATAGATGATACAAGACCACTGGAGGGTCTGGGGAGCTAAATGTACAAAAGCTAACAACTTTCTGGGCTTCGAGTTTCATGTAGGGATATCTAGCAACAGAATTGATATCATGGTGATTACCGCAAAGTCTGCTCCTGGCGGTGCTTTTTGGAGCTGGTGATAAGTCGCTTCTGGGCAAGCATGACGGCGTAACGTTGAATCTTGTCTCGCCTGGATGAGACTGTCAGTATGGATCCAGTAAAGGGGAACATAAGGGGACTTACATCAGTAAGCAAGTTGTAACAAAGACGAAAGGAATTGCGATCTTCCAAAAGTAGCTGGATCATAAGTCAGTGTCAAGTTGGTCGAGTATAGATATAGTCAGGGTACTCACGAATCGCTGTTGTTGATACCAGCGAAGTCTGTGAAATTCATTCCAAAATAGCCCTGAGTTCAATGTCAGTAAAGACATAGAAGAAATCCATGTTTGGATCACATACAGTCAAGAAGGTCATTGGGAGATAAAGACAAGTGACTATCGTCAGTTGCTTCATACTCTCATTTTGGTAGGCACCTTGATGCAGATTAGCATTTGTCATCGCTGTGTATTGACGAGCTGCACTCACCGATAGTATTGAAGATTAGGTCAATCATGTTGTCTGCAGCTCGTCGCATTTGATCGTAGCCCTCAACAATAGTAATACAGTGATCCAGTACATCTCCGAGGTAGGTATGGCACATAGAGCTTATCGTCACACTTGATCCTATCGAGCTCTTGAGGTTCGGAGGCGCCACTTCCAAATGATCTTGAGACTCAGAGGAATCTTCGCCCATTACTGTGGATTGAGTACTAGAACTTTGGCGCGTAATCCCGAGTCCAGGTGTGCCGACGGGTTCGGAACGATGATCACGAAGGGCATTGATTACAGCGACGATAGGTTGCATGGAGTTTCGGAGCACAGCGATTTCAGAAGTGAGGATGTACAGACTCTTCGATTGGTCGATATCTGGGTCAGTCAAAACCTCAAGCTCCAGGTCACCTATAGCGTCTTGATAGGCCATGGTGACTGGAATTGCCAGATCAATAATAGCGTCGATAATAGCCTGAAGCAGCATACTGGCATCGCATGACTGTCGCAAGATCGTCTCAGGTGAGGTGAGACGCCGCACGATTGGAGCCTCAATGTCATCGGCACTTGTTTCAAAAAACGATGTCACTGTGTTGTCCGCATGTAGGAAGATCGAGACTTGTTCTAAGGTCACACATAGGTTCTTCGCAGCCAGCACAGCGTGGCGTTCCATGAACTCGATTCGACCCTCGTTCGGGCCTCCTCGATAGCGTTGGAGGGTTCGTGCGGTAGCACCTTTGGTTACAGATAGATCGCCAAACTGGGAGGTATGCTTGGATGATGGTCTGCGAGGTCCAGGGCGAACACTAGCCCCTACTGTGGTTTTGCCTTTGCCATGCCGGCTTGGTGGTCGCTTAGACCGGAAGATGTCCTTGAGCGCATCCAGGATTACCCGTCGCTTGGTGGCTCGTTTGATAGATATGGAGCTTTTGTCACTGGCGATAGATGAGCTTCTTTCTCTGAACTTACCAACGGGGACTTCCTCGTCCTCGGAGTCACTTTTATCCTCCTGCTGGAGCTTAACGAGCTTCTGCAATGTCAAAACAACAAATGCATGATCAGAATACCAGTCGGCTTTTGTCCGATTCGTGGTATGAATCAGATCCTCGATCGCTAGTCTGTGCAGTTTCTTGTGGTTTCCCAGAATCTTGATCACATCCCAACTCAATCCGTTCACATTAATCCAACGACATTGTACCCATGGCTCTCGCTCCCGGGCTAGGAATGGTTCTAGTGTTGTATTATCCAGTCCGTATTGTCGCATCTCGTGCTGCGAAAAGTCCACCACTGTGATCTCGCATTCTTGGTGTAGGTTTACAGGAGCATTTGAAGTCCATTCTGAGGTGTATGGGGGCAGGGGCTTCGTTGGATCGATACCAGGCTCCGTTCCTGGCTGCCATGTTGAGTCAGGCGCAAAACCTTCTGGGCGATATGAACGCGCAGTGTTGGACCGTCGCATGCGACGTCTCGCAGTGTCGGTGGAATTGATTCGGGTCGCAGTTGTCAAGGACGCGTCCACAATGGATCCCTCTCTTCTATCTCTTTCCATAGGAGGGATTTGTGTAGATGGAGAGGGTGGCGATTGATCGCCGGCTTCGAGGTCTAGGTTTGGAAGGGGTTCAAGTGGCATGGCATGGGGCTGCGCATAATCAAGGGAATGTACGCTCATTTTGGCGGTGATGCAGCGATCGCTGTGTCCGCGGAATTCTTGATGAAAGATGGATTTTTCATTGACTCTGAGAGGGATGGTGGTGTCGCAGGCTTTTCAAGTTCCGTCAACAGGTTCAAGCAAGCGTCGCGCAAGGTTTGTTGCTTAAAACAAGGACAGTGGATGTTGCGACTTGATCAGCGGGAGGCGAGTCCGTCGATTGGCGACATTCTATCTGCGGGGAAATGACGAAGCGGTTTAGATGAAACGGGAATTGGACAGGCCAATTAAGAACTGGAAGGTTGTCACGAGTTTAATCTGATGCATTGACAGTCTTGATTCAAGGTATTCGCGATAAGAAGAGTTCAAGTTGGGTTGAGTAGATATTGAAAGGAGAGGAAGCGCAACGAGGAGAAAGTCTGGACCTCGGGTCACGGATTGCAGGATCTTGGTTCAAGTTGAGATAAGAATTACCAGTACAATAAGGATAATGGATTACACTATTCAATTCTAAGTTTCAACTTGAAGTTCTTCATCAGATAAAATTATTATACAATGCAATTCAAGTTGCTATGACTAATGGCTTTAAATGTTAAGCTTATATTTTGTCATATGGGGGCCAACACTACTAGGCCCCGACATTAGTACATGTACCCGCTAATCACAAGGTCCCCGGGCCCATATATCATATCAGATCCAGTTAAGATAAAAGGAGATCTTGAACATGGAAATGATCGCTATTTAGATCATGATAGAATAATTTCCTGAGTATTTCAAAATTGAGTCCGACTGATATGATTGAACAGTATGGTGACTATGATCTATGTCTACTGCTCATAGTCTTCATAAATCTAGCCTAAAACTGAACCAATTCCTTCACTTGGACAACTTGACCAGTGCGAATAGCCTTGTTGGCCGCAATACCTGTCAGAATAGACATGGCACCATCGACATGAGATGCGGCACGATTCAGACGATCAGGGACCGGCTGACCAAACAAGTCATTCAGCAAGACAGGATCTCCTCCACCATGTCCTCCCTCTCCTTCAATAACCTCGGCTTCATATGGTGGTGCAAACATAGGATGCACAGTAATCTTGGTATGTGCCACGGCTCCTTCCTTTCCTTGCTCTCCGCCAGAATTGACATATGATTCTTCGAGCACGTCCATCTCAAGTCGACCCCCAGTTCCATTGAAACAGACTCGGAAGCCTTCCCAGGGACAGTATGCGTTGAGACTGTATGTCATGATGGCTCCAGACTGGTAGCTCACTAACACTCCCATAGTATCTTCGATGTTGATCCCATCACCAAACACGCTTTGGTCGCGGTAGTAGCCATCCTCGTGTTCGGCGTCGAGATACATAGCTTTGAGTTGAGGGTGCTCTTCCATATGAAGGGCGAAGGGATCATTGGCTGCTGCTGAGCTGCCGCGAGCTCGAGAATAGAATTCGGTTTCGCCTCGTGACTCGGCGTTCTCCTTGCCATAGAACTTAAGATCACCCTGCGCAAAAACAGTAGAGGGACGACTGCCCAACCAAAAGTTGACCAGATCGAAATGATGGGTTGACTTGTGAACCAGAAGACCGCCGCTGTTGCGCTTGTCTCGGTGCCAGCGACGGAAGTAATCCGCA
This sequence comes from Penicillium herquei, assembly GCA_039634405.1. NCBI lineage: Eukaryota > Fungi > Ascomycota > Eurotiomycetes > Eurotiales > Aspergillaceae > Penicillium > Penicillium herquei. The sequence goes on along the minus strand of CP098389.1, from coordinate 1,253,736 downwards.
CCATGTCGAGTATTTAATAGCCATTCAAAGTGAACCGATGTCACTTTACCAATGGCTCCATCCATAATCAACTCCCGCACCTTCGTATTGTGAGGCGCATATCTATAGTTAAAGGTGACGCGGAGTTGCTGTTTTGTTTCCTTGACAGCATCCAGAATGAGTTGACACTTGTTCTCGTCCACTGTCATGGGCTTTTCGCTCAACACATCACATCCCAGCTGCATAGCACGAATAATGTATTGGTGATGGGATCGATCGATTGTAGTCACAATGATCACATCGGGCTTAGTCTCTTCAATCATCCGATCAAAGTCCGCGGCTTTGTATGTCGGCAGTGGCGCCAATCCAAGTTCCTGAACTCGATCATTGGCGACATTCATGCGAGTTTGATTGGTATCGCAAAAGGCAACCAGGGAGGCAGTCTCTTTGAAATCGCGTACAATAGCGCAGTAGAAGAACGCAGCACGTCCACCAGTGCCGACGACGGCGTACTTTGTGATAGCCATCTTGCGGTGAAACCGAGCTAGATTGCCAGTAAGTTTTAGAGAAGAATCCTTCTAATTGGAAAGATGAAGCTCGTCTATTTTGTCTTTTCAAGGCATGGTCTCTCTCACCTCGGTAGTCAATACCCCTCAGCCAAGCTTGGCCAAGAGAGGAACGAACCCCCACGAGAAGCTTATGCAGCTCGGTTTTTCCATCAATGAGAGAGATCTTCGGTTGCAAGGATGCTTGTTCACCCCACGTTATCCACTGGGGCGCTAAGCAGAGGGTCCATTACCCCATACTTGGCGTCTTTTTACTTTCGCTTGGAACTATGATGCTTGACTGCGGGTTAAACAAGCCCGAAGCAGCCGAAGTAAGCTTATGTGTAGCTTTTGGGATACTCTATCTGAACTTAGTTGAAAGAAGCCACATTAGTTGGAGAAGATTTGATGTTGGAATGTGGAAATTAGGAAAATCGAATTAATTGAATCATTCTGTTGTATCTTAACTAAATCTGCGTAAATCATGAAAGGATCTATTTGAGATATTTGCCAATACTCGCAAGATTAGAAATAGCAGATACTCCATAGCGAGCAACCTCATTCGTAGTGACCCAGACAGCCTCCTCACCCTCATTAAAGTATGTTGAAGGGGAGTTTGAAGTCTTAAGGACAGTCCAGTCGTGAGATTCCTTATATCCATCTGTATTGAAAAATTGATTCCAAGCTTCGTGTGCAAGGTCATCCCGATTCTCCTCTACCGCTGCCATGGCAGTAAGAGTAGAATGACTCTGTCTCCATGTAGCATGATCTGGGAATTCAAAACCAAACTCTGCAAGCTGAACAGCTGATCCTCCATTGTATGCCCGGCAATATGCTAGCCAGACTTTCATAAACCTTTGCACTGTTTCTGGGTATTCATTTCGAGTGTAATGAATCAACTCTGTAAAGATTTCTGGGAATCCAAAAAGCATAGATAAGTGAGAGATTGCCCATTCCGGTGTAGGAGGAGGACACTCGCGGACTTCGCCTGTAGTGGGATTAAGCAAGATTGCGTTGTTACCAATGCCGTGCCGAAGACCAGAAATTCCATCAAGGAGTTTGATCAGAAGTTCTCTACAATCAGTCCAGCCAGGTGATCTTCGCTCCCACGAGCTCAGCCATGCAGCAGCCAGAGGACCACAATCAAGACCAATGTTTGTCATGGCAAAGCCATCAGGTATACCCGCGTGCTCTTGAACTTTCCGATGGGAGTCCAAAGTTAACAGGGCATTTTGGCTGTCTTGTAGCTCGGAGATAAGGTCACCAGTGCGTTCGTCTCCAGTCAAATAAAAGTATATCCGTCGATAGAGGACATTGGATATGCGGAGCTGCTTCGAACTGTCACTGAAATGCTGAACACCATGTCGAGTTCCAAAGCCTTTGAATCGGCCCGTGTGGTAGACATCTACTTCACCAGTGTGTCTTGTCATAGCCTCCGCCATTTTGAACACATCGGCCTTTCCAGTATGGAGGAAGTAAAGCCAAAGCCACAAATCAGTGGAAAGCTCGGAATTGTCCCAAGCAAATCCACCAACATCATACCGCCAGGCATGACGATATGCATCATATGTGTGTTGCACATCTCCATGATCCCAGAATCCATACCATCGATTCTGCTCAACTTGGCCTTGGTAAAAGTTGAACAATAGGTCCAGGTTTCTCTCGACTTCGGTCTCTTTGTTGGATGGATCGGTACCTAATACCTGGAAGCTAGGTGCCCAGCAACCGTGGAATGCTCCAGCAGAATACATATGCTCTGCTGTTGCGACAAGACGGGGAGGGTCTCGGACCAAAGCTGAGAAGTCACTGAATTCTTCATTTGAAGGTGTAGACGTGAAGGGTCTCAAGAAGAATTGATTTGTTCTTCCAATTCCATTTGCCGAAGCAAAGCCAGGCTCAAAGTCTTCGTAGGTAACATTCAGGCCTTCTAACTGTTTCACATAGGTATCCATACCCAGTCCATCGTGATATGGAGTTGTTTCCAAAGGCTCTGCTGAGGGTGAGTATAGCCAGACAGTCACAGCCCCCTCTTCAGATGTCAGATTGCTTAGATCCAGTTGAGTAGGATAACGCTCCCAAAAGTCACTCATTCCCACTGCCAATCCTCCACTCAGGGCTGAACCAACATAGGCGGTTCCATCTGCGCGACTCCCACCCGTGACCTTAACCCATGAGCAGCCTGGCTTCGTGCGCTTTTTGATGCTGAACCCATCTGATGAAAGTTGAGAAAGTGAGTAGGACTCCCAAGATGGGATATATGACAGCCCTTTGGAAAGTTCTGTCCGAGTCCACTCATTTTCATTCAACGTAACTGGTCGGCCAGCCGCCTGATCTATCCGATTCTGAATAGTCGGTCCATGACGCAGTCCAGTTAACCCCTTGACTTCCTCTTTGAGGACGCCTCCATTTGAACCTCCCAGCCGAATATGGCGGTTATGCAACTCAGTTTGCCCAAGAGGGACCGAGAGGCGAAGACCAAGAGATGTCAAGGGATTATTGGAGTCCAAGTCGTGGATGAATGAATGGATGATCTTAACAGTATGGGTGGCAGAATGGATATAGAAGCGAATGTCAAACGGGAGATGGGATTCTTTATCACGCTCCACAGCTCCAGCGACTTTGACAACCACCCTGCTGAATGTGGCATTTTCAACGTCGACTGCGTTGACTCGTGCGGTGTATTCGATGCCGTTGATAGAAGCCACGACTGTGGCATTCGAACAGAGTGATTGTCCCTCAACTTGGAGACACTTCAATATGGATGTACTACCAGGAGCTGCAAATTCCAGGCGTAATCCTTGTTGTGTGGTCACCACAAGCTGAGGACCCTGGTATCCAGCCTCCACTCCTTTCAAGGGTTCCTTTGAGTGTGGCGCTCCCTTGATCGTATATTTCTCACTATAACGGATATCACCACTGACTGAATGAGCAGTCCATTTCAATGAACCATCACTCCAGTAGGCAATTTCTCGCGAGTCTAATGGCCACTGATTGCCTTCACCTTCAAGGACAAAGGTCTGCCCCGAAGAATAGAGACCCTGGGGCCACGGCATTCCAAAGGAAACGCCATCTTCGAGAAGGTGGGGTCCATTTCGGTTCAGCCATCGTAGATTATGCGACATGACGATTGGCTCAAAACACAGTTGAGAGATCCTGCACGCTTAGACCACCAAAGATTTGGGTCTCAACACCGTGACGTAAAGAGAAGTGCTTCGATAATACCAAGGCTGCTAGTAACAATTGTCAATAACTCATCCAGTAGAAGCTTTCGTACTCCTTAATTATAAAGGGGGCTTACGTCCGAAATGTGAAATGAGTGGACCCAATCACGAATTTAGCGTGAATCAGATATTCCACTTCCACGCCACCATGAGTCCGTGAGCCGAAGAACTACCGTAGGGCGTCGCCAAACCCCGGCAATCGTAAGACCGAGTATAGCTTCCCCTCATTCACCTTCCTGTTCCAGGGTAGAGCTCAGGGCTCGGTGTAAGTCCCCCCGGATCGACATTGGAAGATGCCTCTTTTACCGCTGACTGATAGCCCGCATGACCACGCAATTAGCGATGAAGCCCCATCCGAGGTTTCCCCAGAAATTCAGATCCCCACATAGTCTGGGGATGCGGAGTAAACAGGAGACTGGGGGTGGGAATGATCAGAAATGAATTATAAACAGTCTCAGATACACCAACTGAGAATGCAAGACCAGGGGTGATTCTTTGGATCAACTTCAATTCTTTTTTTCTATTTTCTTTCTTTTCTCACAATGGCTGAACATCAGGAAGATGTCACTGATCGAGCCACCACGACGGTGATCCACGAGAAAGACGAAGAATATGCCGTCGCAATCGACACCCTGAAAGGCGCCCAGCGCGCAACAGAAGATGAACATGGCATGACTCTTCGAGAGGGTATTCGCAAATATCCCAAAGCCGTGTTTTGGTCAGTGTGGTTTTCCCTCGCTCTGATCATGGAGGGATTCGACCATGCCTTCGTCACCGGTTTCTTTTCCTTCCCAGCCTTCCAAGAGCGATACGGCAAACTTGAAAGCGATGGCTCATACCAAATCCCCGCCAATTTGCAATCCGGTATTAGCAATGGTGTCAGCGCAGGTGAAATTGTCGGTCTATTGATCAATGGATACGTCGCCGACTTGATTGGATACCGATGGGTGATGATGATTTGCTTGTTCCTCATGACTGCGTTTATCTTCCTTCAATTCTTCGCAACCAGCATCTACATGTATATGGGCGCTGAGATTCTTCTTGGTCTTCCATGGGGTGTGTTCCAAACCCTGTCGACTACCTACGCTGCCGAAGTCTGCCCTAATGTCCTCCGACCGTACCTCACAATGCTGGTCTCGTTGTGCTGGAGTGTTGGATACCTCCTCGGAACCGGTGTTCTGCGTGGCTTCTTGAACTCCAGTGGAGAGTGGGCTTATCGTATCCCATTCGCTCTCCAATGGGCCCTTCCTCTTCCCCTCGCGATCGGCATTTACTTCGCTCCCGAGTCTCCGTGGTGGCTTACTCGGAAAGGACGCACACAGGATGTGCGCAAAGTCCTTCATCGTCTACGATCGACCGATAGTTCAGAGGCGGATATCGAAGACACAGTTGCTATGATGGAACACACAGTGAAAATTGAGAATGAGATGAAGTCATCCAGCACCTACTGGGATCTATTCAAGGGCGTCGATTTACGCCGAACTGAGATCACAGTATTTGTTTATCTTATCCAAGAATTATGTGCTCCATTGGTCTCCTATATCGTTTACTTTTTGGAGCAAGCCGGTCTGAGCTCCTCTGTCTCATTTGACTTCGGTATGGGCGAGTACTCCCTCGCGATCATCGGTGTTTTCATTGCTTGGTTCCTGGTTCCCAGAACCGGTCGCCGTACATTGTTGTTGACTGGTACTGGATTCATCACCTTGACTACATTCCTCATCGGCTTCCTTGGCATTCCAAGTATCACAACCCACCCGAATATTGGATATGGAATTGGTAGCATCCTGCTGATCCAATATTTCGTCCTTTTCATCACAATTGGTCCTATCATCTATACAATTGTCACTGAGATCCCATCCAACCATCTGCGTACCAAGAGTGTTGCTCTTGCGCGTGCGGTTTATAATGTTGGGGCTCTCATTTATGGTCAGCTCATGCCACGCATGACCCAAAAAGCTGCTTGGAACTGGGGTGCGAAGAGTGGCTTCCTCTGTGGAGGTGTCATGGCTATTAGTTTTGTTTGGGCTTATTTCCGTCTTCCTGAGACTAAGAACCGGACTTTCGCCGAGATGGATATTCTCTTCAAGAATAACGTCAACGCAAGAGACTTTGAGAAGAAAAAGGTGGATATTATTACGGAGACTGTGTCGGAGGAGTAATTTTTTAGCGCTTTAGCTCCTTAATTGAATACCACATCGTGATGTTCTTTATTATTATTTCGCAAAAATGGTTCGGCCATCTAGAGTCACCCTTAAAAGGTTTAATCTCAACTTGAAGTTATTTGTACATCAAGTGTTACTATTGATGTGGACTCGGATGTACCGTCTCCGAGTCCTGATAGTTCCAAGCCTCCCGAAGTTGATACTGTGCCTTTTGAGTTGACAGCGCCTGAAGCTCCTCGGTTTTGATCAATACATCCAGTAAGGCTGCCTGCTCAAATTTATCAGTGACCCTATCTCCGCCTATTTATCCATGTCAGTGTAAGTACTTTTTGCATTGGGACTGCATTCTTACACACTGAGACGCCCATACATGCCGTGATCGGCCCTGGTGCTGCTTTGTTCGAGAACCCGATGCCACATAAATTAAACACATGATGTTTTATTTCGGCCTGAGATTTGTTTAGCACTTTTTGGCAATTTGTTAATCCAGTATGATGATGATGTACCTCTATGGTAGCAGCAGATTTCTTTTGATTAGGCCCCATACGGGGAACTCTTGGATCAAATGCTGCTAAGAGAATTCGGGCAAGGTGCCAATGTTGGATCGCAATCACTGAGTTCAAGCATCATAAATTAGAATCATGCGTAAGCAATGATTTTATGGGGGTTTGATTACCATGACAATCACCCATAAACCAAATTTGCGGGAACACTTCTTGCTTAGAAGAATCTGGAGCTTGGTGGTAGATGGGACTGAAGCTTGGTGGCTTGTAACGATACCAATCTTCACTAAACTCGAGAAGCTCACTGTAGTGATTCAAGCTATGGCCTTTATCTCCATAGCAAAACGAAAGGACCTCGGCACAAAGGAGAACAATACGGTTGGCCCATGTAGAATCATCCGTAGATTCCATTGTCTTATAAATCGATCCATCGAAGCAGCTGAAATCAAGCCTGATGGATAGCTGGGTAATGAATGCAGTGTGGACTTTCTGGCGCATTCCAACCCAAAACGCGGCGTTGCGAAGACCGCGTTCTTTCACTGCCTCTTTAGCTTGAGCGGCCAAGAAGAACACAGTCCCTTGAAGGTAGGTCTCATCGTCAGCTCCAACCAGAGGCACTTTGCAAGGATTAGTAATGGATATGAGATTCCAAGGTTGAGGCATAATGAGACAACTCACCATCTAACTCTTCATAAAATCGAAGGACAACCGAAGCTGCCAGCAAGTTTTCATCTTGGACTTCATCTGTGTCGCCCGATAACGCCATGAGTTGTGAAATACATAGACTTTGATACTCCAGCGCAGTTTCCGGTCCAATGTATGGCCTTTCATTCTGCATTGGCATTCTACTTTTCATGTCGAGATGTTTTCGTCGACTGATGTGCCTTGCCGAGGCTGAATATATGGCATAAAGAAGAGCTGGGCAATGAGCAGCTCTATACGGAGCCAACGTAGCAAAATGACGGTCTAAATCGCAAGTATCGAACTGAAAGATTGGTGTCAGCAAGGTTTGTCTTTGGTAGAAGAAAATAAGGCCTTCTATGACGCGTAGGGGTTGGCCAACTTACCCACTGAGCAAGTTCCTCTACAAAATACCTCATGAGATATGCCTCTTTGACCTCTTGTTGATCTGAAATAGATGAATTTGGAGACAACAATGCTGAGGTCTCTGAAAAATGTTCTTGAATTAGATTCTCGGAGCCGAGAAATCCTGGAGATTTGCGATTCGAGTAATTTGTATGAGGATGCTGGTGGAAGGTTGGAGCCAAGCAAGGTGCTTGTGAAGGTGGACTCGCGTGAAATGTGAAATTAATCTCATTATCACGCATTAAGGAGTCAAGTAGCCCTTCACTACAGGCCGGAGTTAGGGGGTCATATTCAGCTCTTGATGTCTGATCTTGGGGACTGTCAGATGTAAATTGTGATTCAATGTGGCCATAATAATGTGCAAGGCCCACTGTTTCATCGACGAATTGAAATTCTGAAGTCATCAAGGCAATGATGAATATCACTTATTAGCTCCATCTACAGTAAAGAAAAATATGAATAGTATCAACTAACTTAGTTTTGATATATGAAGCCACGGTTGATCATCTGCAAATTTGCATCCATTTTGGCCGTCTGCTCCGTTTCTGATAACGAGACCTGGGAATTCGCATTCCTTATTCAGTCGATGACATCTTCCGCATATGGGCTTTTCCCCATCACCTAAGATTATTAGTCTTCGATTGACTTCGTTTCAGTTGGGAACATGGTCAAATTACATTTCAGATGCCGCTCTGTAGGATGTTAATTGGTCTGATCTAATTTGAAGCCTTTAGATAAGATTGATTCACTCACTCCGACATGCATGGCTGGAAAATCAGTAAGAACAAATATATCATCAGTCAACTCACAGATCAACAGGGTAGAAGAAACCGAGGTATACTGGGTAGTAGTACTAGTGGAGGTAGGTCTTACCATGGGGCCGCACTTGTGAACGGCATATGTCCACCGGTATCCTTCAAGCTCCGATCTCAAGACCTTCAAGTTGCTTTAGTCTCAAATCTCTGGGATAGAAGTTGAACATTTCTTTTTCTCGACGAGAAATGTCAATAGGGAAGCTATCGCCTTGACTGCATATGTGCAGATTGTATGGAGTATACCCCGCACGAACAGCGGGGATATTTCCTTGTTATGCTGAAGGGAGGAAATATCCCCGACCCCCGGTTTTTCCCCACAAATTCACTGGCAAAGTGTTCCCTGCATGTGTTGGCTCTTGAAATCATGAACATTGAATGAAGCTTGGAAGGCATAGAACTTGAAGTCTTGAATTATTTAAATATTTTTTATTTGAATTTGTACAATGTCATCACATCAGTTGACCACTTCGTTCACTTCAACGCCGTCCCAATGCTGTTTCCAGTTCACACCGCATAAGCCATACATCCGACCGAGTAATCGAACAAGATAAAGAGACAAGTAGATACAGAGAAGATTATTGTAAAAGAGCAGGGTAGAAAAAAGAAAAAGTTAGAAGGGAGGGGAAATATAGTGCTACAATGGACTTAAGCCCGAGCAAAGGGTCTGGGTTTCCAAGTAGGGCGATCAAAGCCCACTTGAGACGACTTGCTTCCATGGGTGGAGGTAGTGCGAGGGGGACTTCGGAAGTCGGGATATAAGCCAGACTCCATGTCCATGAGAACAGCACGTTGAGGCTCCGCTGAAGGCCAGCTGTTCGTTTTGCCGCGAGTTTTAGCGGGGGATCTTGAAGCGGTGGGTTTCGCGGTGGTTGTGACACGAGTCTTCTCTTTGATGATCTCACGAAGCTCTTTATCATCTTTGGTGATCTGGGCTTTGATGAAAGCCACATCGTTGGATGCTTGTAGAGCTGACATGACGGACTCGCGTGGCTCGTAGACATAATTCTCTGGACGAGGGGGTGAGGTTGGTGTGATAGAAGGGTCCAGGAAAGCCTGCTCATCCTTTTCCAATAACTGAGCGATGTCCAAAGTTTCACCGTGGGGGATTTTGTGTGGGTGCGATGGTGTGATGCAATCCATATCAACTTCTTTGCGAAGCACGTGGTCGACATCAACAGCAGAGAAATAGGCGCAAGATTGAGGGAGGTCATCAATACCCACTTGCTGAGAGAAGATGGCACGCGTCCACAGATTGGCGATTTGCAACGCCATGGCTGCACGGTACTTATCTTCGTCTTTGACCATGTAACGGATTTCATCGTGGACTGTGATTGCCAAGCGAGCTTGGATATTGAATCGCCTAATCAGATAGTCCATGCCGATGATGAGCAGATGAAGATAATCAACACCGGATGATTGAATGGCCCAGTTGATTCGAGACGTCATGAAGCTACCTTTGTTGATGAATCGGCGCATGAGAGCTTCGGTAATTCCGGCACCAAGAGCAGGGGTTCGTGGCCTCTCTTGGTCGGCAAATTCCTCAAGCTTATTGAACACAAATGATTCGGTACCGCCTCGCCAGAACGGGGTTTCGCTGAGTATACGACGGGAAGTTCGCACTCCTTTGGTCTCCTTGTAGAGATTTGATGCTGTTTCCTGTGTTTGACGCTCGGTCAAAGATGGATTGAACTGTCGGAGAAGGGTGGCCGCAAACTTGAGACCAGCTCCGTAAATGCGCCCATAGTTGAAAACCTTAGCATCATTACGAGAGATTCCCAGAATCTGAGCACTACGAGAGTGCAGATCGGTTCCCTCTGCCTTGGATCCCTCCAGTGTCATAAAACCAATGGCGTTTCCTCCGTGTATCTGGAAGGATGCATCGCCAACAAGACTGGCAATCCAGAGTTCTTGTGAATCAACATCCGCACCGACAAAGGAATATCCTGGAGGTGCCTTGATCATAGCCTTGAGTTCTGATCCAACACGATTTCCCTTCGCATTACTCGCGGTGAGCCAAGTATTCTCCACGGCTCGCCGGGTGATGGTGCCCATCGGAATAATTTGAGGTAGAATAAATCCGATTCGGTCGTCGTTCTTGTCTTGCTTGCCGTGAGATTGAATTTGATCCTGGTAGACCACCATTTGGCTCATGATCCTGTCACGAGCACTGATCCAATAGGAGCAAGAGGCATTCATATCCAAGGCTTCTTTCGCAAGCTCGTACTGAGATGACAAAATGCCTCGCTCGAAGTATTGCAGATAGCCTTTACCCAAAGGATTCGTACACCTGGCTTGAGGTCCATCCTTATGAGGAACTTTGAAGTATGTATGCTTCCTGTCGTCACGTAACTGGACAATTTTCTCCTCGGTCATATCACAAACAACAACGGGCTGGTTATCGTACTTCTTCACCTCCTCCCGAGGGACTCGGAATGTCCAACCATGCTTATCAGACCAAAACAGCGGGTACCCATCCCAAGACAGCTTGAGCAGAATAGGTGCAATTCGAGTTCGGACAGTCAAGTTGATTTCTGCATTACTAGATGGGAAAAGATCTTTGTACCATTTAGGCATGCCCGGTTTCTTCTGTCGTGCTGCTGGACGCGGCGGATCACCCTTCTTCTTGCCTTTCACCATCTTGATCTCCTGGCCAGACCAATCCAGCTGCTGTAACCAAGGATCCGTTGTGTAGATATCTGATTGGTCCTTGACACCCAAGGCATGATTACACAATTCGATCAATTTCCGTTGAACATCTTCAAGGCGTTTGTGATAGGTTTCTTCAGCTCGAGTGATATACTCTTGCCAGGTTTCATTGACAGGAAGAATGACTGAAGACAGATGTCGTAAAGCACCAAAGCTCACAGGGTGAGGACAGGTCTCCAAGAAATTGGGGAATACCTTGCGATAGACACGGTGTGTAATGGCGACATCAGCAGCACAGTAGTCTAGCAGTTCTTCCAATTTTGTCAACAAAGTCTCGCGATCAAGCTCACCAAAGAAGTCTCTTTGCGCCTTGTCGATAGTCACATCGCAATGGAATTTCGCCACATCTCGCAAGGAATTCACTGAGCTTCGTCCCACCCACAGCTCTTCTTCCTCTTCTCGCAGCATATTATTTTCGAGTAATGATGCTAGCTCAGCCGAGTTGTGCTCGCTAGCAATCTTATCCCGAAGATCCTTATTCTTTTTATGGCGCATCCATGTTGGTCTTTGTTGCGAGCACATTCCATTCACTGCAACATGAAGGGACATTGTGTCCACGTAGAAGTTTTGAGTCTGGCGCATATCATACTCCTCCAAAACTCGCGCGCGGTCGTAACCAATGTTGTGGCCAACCACAATACGAGGGCTTGATGGGTCACCCAGCGGTATCAGGTGAATCTTTTCCTCTGTCTCTCCAAGCAGCCACGGCGATATCCATGCATACCAAGTAGTCGGGCTCACAGCACAAGCCATCACAGCAAACGGATTATCTTTGTACATGACCTCCGTGTCAAAGGTAAGCATATCCTCCTCAGGTGCATCGACAGGCTCGGAAGAGCCATCCGAGTTGTATTTTGTCCATCCACTGCGCTTGACCCATTTGCGAGGCTTTGGGGGGCAGTTCACGGCTGCATAGTGTTTGGCGAAGGTCAAGTACGGTTCCGATGCATCCATTCCCAGCTTATAGAAATGCTCGTCGAGTGTTTGTCCTTGCAAAGGTGGTACGTCGAATGCGATTGGATCGCCCCCTGATTGGGACTTTCCTAGGAGGTCATGTCTGGCTAAATGGTCTTTGGATAATGCGACGAGTTCCGGGTCTGGGACGCGACCCTTATTTGGGAAAACTTGGGGGTGTACATGGTCACTGAGTTGCTGAACGCCGATTTCGTTGAACCTAGGAGATGCAGGAACTGTGAAGATCGGATGTCAGTGGGGTTGTGCAGGTTATGGCCAGTGGTTAATCGCATACCTCTGAGTGATCGCCGGGGTTCTCCATTGACACTGGTATGATTTTCGCGACATTGCCAGCCACTCCTCTGAATCTGCCATAGTCCTTGATGAATCGGCACCGGTCGCAACCTCAAGCGCGAAGACCTCACAAGCCCCCTGGAATAAGGCGCACAGGAGGGATTCCAGGATAACATAGTCTATTGGGTTAAATTTGCGTTGAAGGAAGGCTCAGGTCATTGTCTCATTACTGAGACTGCAACCTTTGGCTGCGCTTGACTTTGTAGATGCGCAAAGATCCTTGCTTTTCTAATTTCCCATTATCACTTTCCTATCGCGATATCAGTCTGAGCGTCATGGCCGGATCTCGGACTAACTGTGTTGCCGGGGGTCACCGCCTTCTTATCGATTGTCACGATAACCATCATTAATTAATGAACTAGATCTTGTATTCTCAGACCATCTTTTATATCTTTGCAAGACTGTTTTTTCTAATTTATAATTGCTTGTATCGCACCTTATATTTTCATTTTGTTGTGCACTGGTTCTATCAGATCTTCGAGTTCCAGGTTTCCCTCAACTTACCCGGCTTCCTCCTAACAAAGACCATTAACCTCATCTCCCCTCTTCAACATCTTGACTTGCGCCACCCCACCACTACATTGTCGTCCTGTCGTACCTCCTTGGGCTCTCCCACAATGAGTCGCAGAATTTCTATCATTGATTTAGCCTCTGGGCCATCCCATCAGCACTCTGCTCCGTCAAACTCGATCCTTCTCTCATCCTCTCCCGATACCCGCTATGCCAATCTACAACCATCGCCACCAACACCTCCCCGCGGAGTCAAGCGCCAGCGTAGTGAGGAAGATCCATACGTTTTGGCTGATGACTTTGAGGAAGACCAAATTGAATCTATTGACTTGACCGAGCCGGAACATATTTCGCCATTGGCCAAGACACTTGCGAAGCAAAGAGAGGATGCCATCAAAGCGCAGCAACCAAAGGATGACACAAGCGATTCAGTACTCGGCGCATACAAATGTCCCGTGTGTATGGATACACCAGAGAATGCCACAAGTACGGCGTGTGGTAAGTTACAATTCTTAAACCTGCTCCCGGATGCTTTCTTTGACTAACACCCTCACGAATAGGTCATTTATTCTGTCACAGCTGCATTATAGAGTGCTTAAATCGTGCCGACGAGCAAAGACTTGATTCTACTAAACAAGTGCGAGGCACTTGTCCTGTGTGTCGAAAAGCCTTGACCAGGAACGATGCCGCCGGGCCTCGTCGGAGCTTAATACCTCTCAAACTCAAATTGATGACGAAAAAACGCAGCTTGGTTCCGCCTGCTGAAGCATGATGTTCGATTCATGTTCTTTAACTTTTTATACGGAGCATCTCTTCCCTCGAAGCATTTTATGACACTGGCGTTTTTATTTTGTTTTTGGCATATGGAAAGGTTATGTTGGTTTTACGTCTTACTACTTATGAACGAAATGATAACTGAACTCATTACAACAACGCTCAGTTTATCTGATGCCCTGTGTTTTCTTAGAATTTTTATTGATATAGATGAGTCGAAACGTTCAAATGTTGAACTACCGAACCACTACTGGCACCCACATGCATACTAGTCTACTATCGGCAAACACAACCTTGGAATACAACAGTTGATGGCTCATGATTTCGGATCGATGCAGTATCTCACTATGATATTATATTCCATAATTAAGTCTTGCCCTCAAAACTTCGCAGGTTTTCCACTAGTGGTGAGATAATAAGCTGGAATATTTCGTCTTGCATCGGCTCACTCTCTAATGTAGATGCTTTGATTCCAGGCCACAGCAAGCATCTTTTGACCACCTTTTCGTATTCTGCTCCACTTTGCGCTCCCACAACCGGCAGTAGGCGAGTCGCAGTCTTTAAATTCATATAAGCTTCCACATTGTCATCATCCTCAGGCATACGAAGTGCCTCCAATGTTTGGCATAAGGAAAGCTCAATCAAGACGAGGCCGAGCGGGAAAAGAATATCACTCTGGATGAGTGAGAACGTTGAGCTGTCTTTGCACATGCTCCAAGAGTCAGGGTCACTGCCTACGTTGCATAGGACGAAAGGCTTTTCGATGTCCCCAGACACACTTTTAGCAAACATAATATCGGATGATCTCCACTGGGTTTTCAGCCAGCTTCCGTGAAATTGGAGTACGCTGCAGGCAAGGTTGACAGCAACGCGCAGACGATGGCCCCACGTGAAAAGAAATCTGTTGACGCTGGGCATTCTGAATATGTCGCTAGAATCTGCGATGAGCTCTGCCAGTGATTGGGATCTTAGATTCCCGGCAAGATTCCGGACATAATACATATTGTGGCGGTGATTCTCATCGGAGATGAATCCAATAGCCTTATTTGTCTCGTCATCGGTCTTCACAGTAGACAAGGCTGAGCAGATATCCATAATCGGCGATAATGAAGATATTTTAGACATCGATAGCTCATCTTCTGATTCATCGACCATAAATTGCACTCTGCTCTTTTTTTTGGTTGATCTCAGACCATCCGAGCTGCCCTGGAGGGAAGATTTGTCCAATATATCCACGCTCGGCTGAATAGCATTCGATTCAGCTTCAATCTCAACCCCACTGCCCCATCCATCGACAAGACCAACAAAGTTGTTGGAAGGGAATATCATTCGAAAGCGACAGCCACGCGAGCGATTGTCTTCAAATCCATTACGATCCTCTCCAGGATAATCGAGGACAAATTGGATTGAATGTTGATCTCGACAGGCACATTTCCAATATTTCCCTCGCATTATCGCATTATGCAGACTGACGGCAGACTTCCGTGCCCTTTTTTGACGCAGTAGAGGTCGTTTTGATATCCTTCGTTTCTGTATCGTGGCACGATAATCCGACTGCTCCACCAAGGTCTTGAGGATTCTGTTGGCTGCGTCAATCCGCGCAAAAAGATCAAGATAGATACTCTTTGAAAAAATGTCTTTGAATTTTTTGATCTCTTTTTTGATGATAGATTGATCTGCTCGGTTGGTCTGTATTATAAAAAGCAGACCGGTTAGACGGACTCTGGTAGAAGGTGAAGACTGTCTAGTCTATATTGAGTCGTGGCACTCACCTTCATAGCCGCGTTCTTATCCAATCCAAGCTTCCGTGAAAGTTCCTCTAAGAGATTGGCAAGATCCGTCATTGTGTGGTTAAACGGCTCAAAATCTCTCCCTAACTTATCACGGAGACTTGCTCGCAGATTTTCTCTTTCCCACATACTTCCGAGGGGGTTGTTCCGCAGCTCGTCGAGTCCATCTTCGTATTCCACGACTCCGTCAAGGGTCCGCTCCAGGGTATTGACAAAGATGGCCTGTTGGGTACCCAGACTGGATGAGTATCCTTCAAGTTCCCTGCGGTAGCGCTTGGCTCCAAAGCTCTTGATGGTCTCAAGTCCCTGGACATATGCATCAAGTTGATTGATAACAAGTGGAAGAACTGCAAGTGCGATACCTGCAGCCTCCATTTTGAAGGATCAAAACAATCAAAATATCTGTTCTTTAGATGCGAATGAAGTCCAGAGGCCTTGCAGTGTAAGCGCTGAGGGGTAGCTGACTGCTATAGCCCCGCACTGATCTTACTAGGTACATCGAGCAACTCAACTTCCAGCGCTTGGCCTGAATCCTGACAGAGGGACAAACCATCCATCACCCAAAAATCATCAGAGTGGACTCGGATTGCGAGAAAGAGCCAGAAAATTATGAAATATGCAAGGTTTGCGGAAAGCCGCTCTCAAGCTATCGGACGATGAGACCCTTACCACCGAGCCAGTGAATTCACACGACCAGTCCACCTTTTCAGCAAGGCGTATTTCGAAGAGCGAGCAGTCGGTGCTAGCCACAAAGACAGATTCAGTAACAAACATCTCGCCTATCGTCGTCCGGTGCCTTCGAAGTTTGAATCAGCTGGTGAGCGAAGACTTATCATCCTTCGACTCAGAAGTACCGCAAGCGCTATGGAAAGACGAATTGGGCCGTCTAAGGGTTTGGGCTGCAAATATTGGGGCGCATCAGACTGGTCAATCGTCGCTGGACTATCGGTTGCGAGATGCATCGCATATCAAAAATCAAATCATTCGCATTCTTCAGCGGCTGCAGAGACTTACAGAAGATGTCCATGATGTTCTGCATAACTCACTTGAGGACGACGATTTTTTGGATCAAAGTGGCTTTGAGTGTGACGATGAACTTGAAACAGAGATACAGTCTATATACCATGCCTTACGAGATACCATCAACAACTTGTTTCAGATGTCGATGACCATCCGCATGCCAGCTCAACACGACCGTCTGGTTTATACAAAAAGATCTGATGCGGTTTTTTACGAACATTTCGATCGGCAACATGTCACGGCAAAATATCCAGAAGCCAAAGAAGATATACTCAATCGTCTTGGACTCGCAATCTCACAGCGCCGAGCCGTCATGCGATACCGTGAGCGTCATCATGCCAAGCTTGGCCAGGGTCTTGACAAGGTAATCGATGATGGACAATCAAATAAACTATCCGATACAGTCGCAACCGAGTTCGTGGAAACTCCGCCTTCAACAAAGGATGACTGGGAATCACAAACTGTGGCTTCACAAACTTCTTATGCTCATACCATACTACATGGCGCCGAGGGAATGGTTCTCCCACCGTCTCCAAAAGATGCTGCGGATGGAGCTTCATTTGAATGCCCTTATTGCTTTTTAATTATCACAATAGCAAACCGGAAGGCGTGGGCCCGTCATGTTTTCAATGATTTGCTCCCATATTTGTGTGTTTTTCCCAATTGCCCAAGTCCCCATCGACTGTATGAGAGCCGTCGAGAGTGGTTCTCTCATTTGCAGAGCCAGCATTCAATATCATCTGATGGCGCAGCTGGGAATGTAAGCTGCCCACTGTGTTTGTCATCTGTTTCATCTGGGAAACACCTCGAAAGGCACATCGGTAGACATCTGGAGGAGTTGGCGCTTTTTGCATTGCCACGACCCGAAGATGACGTGCCACAATCCGAAGAAGATGGCAATGAATCTCTAAATTCTTCAGATGAAAAATCGGATGATGATGAGTCCATAGACCCAGACACCATGATTGAGCCAGAACAGCGACCTGCTTTGAAGGACGAAACCAACATGTCGTCCAATACGAACCAACTTGGAGATAGCATGCCTTATATTCAAAATGACGATCAATCTAATCAACAGCCGGGACACTATCCTCAAAATTTAAACGATAATCCATTTGAGGTAGCAGCTGTGGGATCCTCACCAAATGCTTTTTGGGTATGCGTAAGTTCTATCGAAATCTTACGAACGGAAATGACTTTTGCTGAGCGTGTTTTAGTGTCACTGCAGTCAGCTGCTTAGCGAGGCACTCAGCCCAGTGAGGTGTGCTATCTGTGCTCACCATAGGTGCGTGAGTTGCACGGTAGCCTAGAGGTGGGAAGAACATCATGCCCAGGTGGTCTCTGTGGACGTAATTAGTATGGAGAAAAATTCCAAGGTTATCATGTAGATGTTTATAATTCGGGAGACCTACAACTAGGTAGGTTCACTGCACATGTGAATTCAAGTTCTACAATTCACATTAATTATCGCATTTCGCTGCGTTCCTCATCGATGCCGGAATCAAAAGATCCGCTGTTAAAGGTTTTACCTAACTTAGTTAATCGCTCAGACTGCAAACTTCAGACAGTGTTCAAAGGTGTCTCTGGCAGGCGCGGGCCTGCCGAAGCAACAAGGTATAATGAACACAGGTAGGAGGTTAGACCCAGAGCCCAGAGGGTCCTCACTCAAGATGGATTTTTAGTTCATCTAAATAACTTAGTTTGACCAACTTTCCGGCTCTGCGAAGTCAGTCTGAAGGCCTCACTAAGCTATTCAATCAGTTGACCGCCGTGATGACCTGGGTACTACTTACTATACTTACCTAGAGGACTTATGATTGTTACGAATGACTCGGAGGAATCGGAGCTAGTAAAATAAAAATTCGAAGCAGATGGGCTTTGTTCGCAAGAAAACAATTGTAGGTTTTTGAGTCTAAAATGACGTGTTCTCAAGTTGGATCGAACTTGAAGGTATCAGGCTATGTACAAATGCGAAAAAGTACAAAGATCGTATCAATTGATGATTTAGGCATATGAGGCCCAGCCTGTGTAATAAATATTAAAGTTAGCAAAAGGCGGCCTCAAAAATGATTGCAATTATGTCCAGTGATCACATACCGCAATAGAGCACAGCAAGATTTCGCTCATCAGTTGCCTGTTGAATGAGCTCATTGACAGTAGCAGTAACACTGAGCGTTTTGCTCAACTTCTTTGCAACCACGGTCAAGGCTCGGTCAGCTTCACTTGGCTCATTTATGGATTCTTTGCCTGTTGCCCCTGGCACAACAGGGGGCTCAGCTCCTGCTTCTTGATCGTCCTGCATCTTCTTTATTCGCAGAGGAGAAACAGTCCAGCTGTACAACGGATCATAACGAAGCACATTAAGGATGGTCATGATGCTGTATGACTCTTTGCGAAGTGCTTCCAGGGTAAACTCGCAACATCTTCTAAAGACACCTTCCGTCTTTGTGATTCCAAACCCGTCGACAAGGTCCCGGGTGAGTCGGAAGGGGACAACCTCTGGAACAGGTAGAATACGCCCTTGTTCAAACGCTACACCCAGATCGATGTGGACTACCTCTCCTGTCTTCTCGTCAAGCAAAATGTTGTGACCATGTCTGTCACCGAGTCCCAGAATGTGCCCTAGGATGGAAATTGCTGCGGTGCTCCGAGTGTAGGCAAGGCGTTTGCTGAACCAGTCGTCGGGATTGTTGAACTTTTCCATGAAGAAGTATTTCATCACTGGATGGAAGTGTTCTGTCACTTGGCGATATGTCCTTACTCGCTGCTCAAATGATCTGGTTTGCACCTCAGCAATGTGCTTCCGACAAGCACTTGGCTTCATATCCTTGGGGAAATATCGCTGATGCGCAGGCATGAGATAATCATTCAATGGAACGGTATTGGGGACGAATTCAATGATTCCAGCATTGAGTGTCAACGGGAGAACCTTGTAGGTCCTGATCCCGAGATTCCGCTGACGAGTCGGCTGATGGTCGTTCAAAACATTGCTAACTTGCTCAAACACTTGCTCCATGATCGCGTCCTGGCGAAGATCATCATTTCCTCCTTTATACTAAAATAGATGTTAATGGCAGATCTCGATAAGGGAGCAATGTTTCTTACCAGCTGTTTGTAGCGCACACCGTTTGTTGCGATAGCCGTGACAATTTTCGGGGCGCTCACACCAGATGCCAGTGTAAATTCGGATGAGAACCTAGCGACTGCAGGAACTTGACTATAGTCACGGTCTGGTCGGAGGTCAATCTTCATAGTTGGCGGCGGGAGCTGGTGGGTCATTGCATCTTGACCAAGACGTTCACCTGTGGGAAGCTTTTTGAGTGCGATTTTGGCACCTGTCTTGAACTTGCTGTCTGGCTTGTCGATCGCAAAGCGAACATAGGTAATGTTCATGTTATGAACTGCGACCCATGTTGACCCTATCTTACTATCGTTCTTCAACCGATCAACAAGATGATTAGCAGCACGGAATCGAGAATGAGAGGAAGGGTCTTTTCCTCCCTTTGATTTGCTGCTGGCGAAGATTTGGTACATGCCATGGAATGGGTGTTCCACACAGATTTTGTACACGAGGCCAGTAAGCAAAGATTGGAAATCATCGGATTTGTCAAGCAGCCGAGACGACAGCTGATTCATGAGTGGCGCAAACTTGTAGCTGGGAACCTCATCGAGGTGTCTAGAAACAGCGGCATTTGCAATCTTGCTGTCCGACTTGTCTAGCCACAGGGCGCAGAATCGAAGAACGTCATTGTTGTAGGCATCGCTCTCCTTCAGGGCAAGGAGATAATTTTCCAGGCATTGTTGCAGAAACGCCTCTCGACTGCGGAGCAAGCGCTGGTATTCACGGTCATCCAGGTCGAACCATTGCTTCGCTTTGGCACGGAACATCTTCAGAGACTCCCTCTCGCGACCCTCGGCACTTTTCATCATATCTTCGAGGCCGAGGAGTTCTTTTTCCTTCCGGTCTCGCAACTGTTCCACTCGCTTGAAATCTTCCATCCCATCAGCGTTTAGTAACTGCTGATCACAGAAAGTTGCAAATCCATGGTAAACTCGCCCGGCAGTCTCTCCTGCCGAAGCACCCTTGAGTTCCTTGACTGCTGGGGACAGATAGTCATGAAGAATAGAGTCTGGTTTCTCCAGACGCGCTTCAGCGACATGATGACCCTGGAGACGCGAGTTAAAAATATGAACTAGCAAAATAATTCAATGGAACTTACCAATGTAACAAGCAGCTCTGAGCGACGAAGGGGTATGGCCTGCTTATGCAGGTCGCTTTGGCCCTTAAGTTGCTGCAGCATTCGAATAGATGCGGTCATTTCACCTTGATCCCAAAGTACATTCGCAAGGTCGAATTTGGCAACTCCATCAATGTTCATCCCCAGCTCTGCACAGGGTTCCGCCATTCTTGACAGACTGATTGCTGTTTTCAACGATGCCTGAGAAACGCCATGGACTCTCGTGATCTCGAGTGATTTTCGAAACACTTTTGTTTCGAGTATCCGTGAATCTGCGAGACTCATCTTGGTTCTTGACTTGATGAGATCGCTTTTCCTAATCGAGGAAAATAGCGCCTCGTGCCAACTCAGTATTTCTCCGACCTCATTGTAACTGTATGGATAAAGGTTAATGCCCAGTTCTGGGAAGTTTACTTGGATGGTCGACTAACCTTTCAGTCTTCAGCCAGTTGCTTCTATCCATGATGTGCTCCCACTGATTGTTTATTTCCTCGAGAGAGGAAGATCGAACCACGTCACTCATCTCTGTCATAATTCCCAATGCACGCATCGCGCCCCTTATCTGAATCGCAGATCTTCCGGTGTCTGTCAAGGAATCCAATGCTGTTAGCATGCAGCGGTCGAGACAATCAAACATCTCGGGCAATGATGATGATGAGTTCAAGCTTTGAAATGCACGGAATACTGTCGCGGATGGAGAGGATTCCAAGGGTGATACAGGTATGTCCCATTGCTGAAGGCTTGTTGCGCCTTGCATGATGCTATCAGCGGAAAATGACATCTCCGTCGTTGCACCGGACGCTGAAAGCATAGTATTCGCAATTCCTTGCAGGTTTGTGGCATTCAATGCTCTAAAAATACCAAACGGATTGGCGACTCCTGATGTTTGAATCTCGCTGTCATACTGCGCACTCTGGAATAAAAGGTTCTTGAGTCCAGAGCTCTCGTATTCCAGTCTCTCCATCACGGTTGCCAAAGAAGAGCTTTGCTGAATTCCGTAGAACAAGTCCGGGTCATCAACATTCTTAAAGATGTCATGAAGCAGCTCTATTGGCGGTTCGTAGGTGATAACAGAAGAACGGCGTGACCCCGAGATAACCTTAGAGGCCTGGAGTTCGAGGAACAGAAGTGCTGTCTTCTGCAGACCACATCGATGCGCTGCTGCAGATGCTTCTCCAAAATCAACATCGAGCCACAGGTCGCGCTCAGCAATGGTTGATTCATCCGGGACTGGTTGATTTCGAAGATAAAGGATGCAGTTAATCACAATCCGAGCATGTGGCATATTTTCATCGCTTACTTCATGAAGGATTCGCTTGAACTCATCAGAGATATCTTGTCGGATCTGGCTCGTTCTGTCTTCTGAAAGCAACACATCGTGGACTATGTAAGGCAGCAACTGCACAGCTAAGCCAGGGATCACGTTCAGAATTTTCGGTAGGGATCCAACAACTGGGTCGTTGGAATAGGCGCTTGTCAGAAAGAGAGCAACTTTGCAAGCCCAGTCAGTAAGTGGAAGATCAGCTAGACCCTTTATCGACGGACTGAGACTTCCGTCTGTATCTGAGGGAGGAATGCCTGGACAGGCATATGGATCCCAAATGAGCGCCTTCCCCAAGGACTCGGGTATAACATCAGTACAACTCTGGAAGTCCCGGAGCTCTGTAATCCTGTGTACGATGAGCTGAAGGGTGCGTTCAGTCAAACTTGCTTCCACATGATTGTGGTTGGGCAAATTCTCGCAAAGTATCTGAATTATTCTGGCTTTCGATTGACATAAGTCATCTGTTCCTTCGATTTCCTTGAACAGCAGGAGGTTTTGTTCGCGCAACAGACTTTCATCTATCTTGCCTGTTGCAGCAAAAGAGCGGCCAATGAGCCGGGCTGCCCATAGAGAATACTCTGACCCTCCCTGGAATCTGTCCAAGGTATCCCATAGAGAAACAATGTGAGAGTTTGAATCATGATGACTGTCCCGATCCACATCGCTCTCGTGCGAATCATGCTTGAATTCGGGGCAAAGAAGTGACAATATGACATCCCCCAGGGGTTTACTCAACAGAGGTCGTGCCGAATCACGATCCTTCAATACCTCGAAAACGAGATCCTTATCATGCTGGCCAGTGGGACGATCATATGGAACACAAAGTTGACTGGCAAGGTTTAGAAGCTGCTCAAAAGAAGCCTTTACATCTTCACTCCATTCGGCAGAGCGGTAGTCCTCAATTAGACCACATAACCATTTATGAAAATTTTGTGAGTTTGTGAGTACTGATCTGAATTGGCTCTCCTGTGTTGTGGTATCGGGAGATGATGTGAAGAGTTTGCGGAGTGTGACAAAGATAGACGTCAAAATCCCAGCCATGAAGCCCGGGTTCTTCGTTAAATGTGGTTTTCCAGCATCAAGAAGGTACCAAATGATTCCCAGGGCGTCTTCACAGCAATGAACATCCGTCAGGAATGGTGTAAGAGCATGCAAAAGAATCTCAAATGGATAATCTTGTATCATCATCTGCCCACCCAGAGAAACCAATATTCTTATCTTCAAAATAACTGAGCATGTGTGAAGGGATCCTAGCGCAGGGTGAATTGACTCTAGCAAAGAACGACAAACAAATGAAGCCAAAGCTGGTGTCCACATTACCTCAAGGTCGATGCCAGTCCGTTGACAAATAAATTCCAACTCATCTAATAGGTAGCGAGCCCGGAAAGACGGTTGCTGATTTGCTGGGACTGAATTCGGTGATTTGCATTTACTAGTGATCTGAGTTTGGATGTCAAGTGCGTAACGAAACTTTGGGCGCTTTGAGTATGCGCGCTCAATCTGGTCGTATTGATCAAGCGACTTGAAGAGAGAGGCGATGATTTGGGGGAACTGACTTTCGATCTGATTCAAGAAATCGGTGGCCCCAAGCACTTTTCGTAAGTGGATCTCTACGCCTTTTGGCTGACTTCCTTGGTCAGGTGGTGTGCAGATGTCCCAAGACAGGCAATATGCTTCTGCTTTGTAAAATGACGCCTTGAGAAGCTCGAGGTGAGGCTTTTCAAGCAGTGTGGCAAGTTCCTCTGTCTCCGACAGCTTTCCGCGCATCATCATTTGGCCAACAACCTCATCTTGCACGTCTCCTATCATTTCCCTGAGACTAGAATAACCAAACGTACTGAAAGGGATTGAAGTTATTGGCTGATTTTCCATCCAAGTATAGATGATTTGCGACGCGAATAGCCGAAAGAGCTGACCTCCACCTTGCAGACCCAGGGCCGTTGAAACAGCATCCATACACTTATGGGCATATTTCAAAGAAAGGGGAACCTGAGCCGGTGTTTCGAACATGTGGTAGATACTTCTTCGCAACAATGTGTGCCACTTAGAAGCCAGCTGAGACAAAGCAAATAAACGGAGTGCAATTCCTTCAATCCATCCAGGATCTCTTGGCAAACTATCAAGCACATCATCGAAAATTGCATCATGGTCCTTGAGAAGAAACCTTTCAAAAATGGTTGGAATGAATTTTGCAACGCGGAATTTGACCTGTGCATCCCCTTCTCGGAGGATGGAGAAAAGATTTGTGCGAGGCGATGGGAGTGATTGTGCAGTACCATACGATGGACAAGTGCCGAGAACAGCTTGAATCAACTCGGACAGTAGAACAAGGACTCTAGGCGACGCTCTCTTCCGAGTAAGGAGAGCCTCCAGAAACCAGCCGTACAAGTCGATGGCTGAATTGTTCAAATCATCATTCTGGAGGTCTGTCCAGTGCGTGACAAGGCTAGTCATCACGCGAATGCATACCGCATGGGATGCTTCGCAACGTTCCATCTGGTACGATTGCAGACACTTTTCTCCAATGTCCTCGAGAATGTGGAGTAGCGCTTCTCGTCCGAGTTTCGCACAGGCAAGATAGACATCGGGTATTATCTGGCTTGCTGATAAAATATCAGCTTCCTCTAGGCTGGTTAAATATCGATCTAAGGTGGGAGGGATGGTTGTTTCAGGGCAAGTGGTATTGGAGCGTAGTATGAGCAGTGAAGAGAGGTGGATCGTCAAGGAACGTTGAAAGGAAAGTGTGTCGAGGGGAAAAGGCACGCATTCTCGATTCGAGATGACGATTGCTTGATCAAAATCATCTTCATCTCCGCCTCGCGCCAATTGGTCATCTAGGTCCATGATGTCTTTTGATTCAAGATCATTCTTCTTTTGGACCTGACGCAATTTTTCAAGTACTTCAACGAGTGGTGCAATGAGTGGTTCAAGACCCATCCACAGAACAGACTGGGAGTCTGATATTGGAATCAAAGGCAGAATAGGCGAAATTACTTCCAAGCAGGCCTGCGTGTAATGAAAATCGTTCGTTTCTAGAAAGCTGCATATAGCAGACCACAATGCCTGCGAGTTTTGCTGAAGATCTTGCAACCTTGGATGAAGTTGCTGTGGAATGCAAACTTTGTAAAGAGCCGACACAATACAAAATGAACTCATAATTTGGAGGAATTCGGTGGTGATGTGGTGTGACTTATTCTCAGTCAACGTCTTCCATGCTTGCAAAAACGTCTCGGATTTCGATCGTAACAGATCCAAAATAAGCACATCATCAGGATCTGATTGTGTTTGTGGCTTCATCGTCCAACTTGTATCATGGTCCCATAGTCCCCAGTCATCAAAGGATTTCTGAAGGTTGAGAAGATAGTGCAGAATCTCGCGGTTTTCGTGGAAGAAGTACCAGATCTTGGTAATGTTGCTCAAGGAACCTGGTTGAGGAAGACGAGGGACATGAAGCGCGCGATTTGTACATGATAAGAAGAGATTCAGCAAGTCCATTGGACGTGCAAATAAAGCGATGCTGGCTGTCTGAATTCGATCTGTCACGGAGCCTAGGATGATCATAAGCCAAAAATGCCTAAGGTCTTCCTTCTTTGCAAGTGTAGTTACATACCACTAGTCCAGACTTCTCGTAGCCAGCCACATATCTGCTTGGAAGCCGTTTGAGTGGAACTTGGGTTCAATTGTGCTTTTCTGCGTGCAATCAAGCCCCATAGTTCAAGTGATGCGTCCGAAATGGTGGATGGACCATTCAAATTAGCAGAGGAGAGGAGAGAACGTATAGTCTCCGCGACTATTGTGTAATCCAGGAGTCCTCCCTCCAAAATAGAGCCCGTCAGCTTGCACGCTGCTCGACAAGTAATTGAGGAGGAAAAGCAGCGGGTTGTGAGATCAATTGTGCGTGGCCAATGGTTTTTCAACAGAGGCCGAGTGGCATCTTGGCCCCTCGCTATGCTATTTGAATCATATCATTAATTGGTAAGAAGAAAAATATCCCAGGAAGATAAACACCTACCTATCCAGAGCAATCATGGTCCAAGAAGCCGACACTGCATTGTCGTCAACTATACTTGGAACAAGTCGTCGGGTCAGAGCCTCCTTCCGTTCAATATCAATCGCACTTTCAAGAAACGGTATCAATTGCAAGGCACATATTCTGCGTGTGCCGGACGCCGATGTGGCGTCTCTCAATATCTCTTCAAATCCAGAATCAACGCGTTGTCTTTTGTGTGATGATTGACGCCCTGAATCAGAGTCTTGTGATTGGTTGCTAACAGTTTCTGAAAGCTTCACCAAGCTGGCAATGACCCAAAGAATAGTCCAGCTATGCTCTGATCGAGAATTACCAAGGCGAGGGCCGTACACAGACCGAGTGCTATTCACTTTGGGCTGAACAAAGTCTATCTCATCAATTTGTAGCAAATCTTTCTCGGCCCGTCTCACATATTCAGAATGCAAGGAATCCGCCAACCCATCCACCGAGCGTATCAATGACTTTGAGGGGGCACTGCCGACTGAATCAATCAGAAACACAGTGCACAGTATTAAAGTAACGAGTAGCTCATCTTTAAGACTGGTAAGTTTAGTGATCCACATGCGCCGTATTACTGGGATCAAGTCCAGGAGAGACGATCTGACCAGTTCAGTTTGATCGAATAAAACTTTTGAAGCGACTGTATTGATGCTACTGAACGCGAGAAGATGTGAATTTCCTGCGATTATAGAGGGCGATTTGACGAATTCCACAAGCCCTTGGAGTACGTTCTCGGCTGCAGCCTGCACTGGGGCATTGGGGCTCGCACTCAACAGCTGCATGCATACTAACACTTCCTCAACAGTATTTCTGTCGCCTGCATACTTCTCCCTAGTAGTTGGAATGGGGGTTGCTCGGGATGGAGTGGAAGCCTCATCACTACCTTCCAATGCGTCATCAAGCACGGACCGACCTCCACTGCGAATGCTGAGCTGGCTACTCTCACCTTGTTGGAAATTAATGGTAGTGAGGCAAAATTCCATCAATTTTTCCCAATCCGCATCGCTGAGATGTTCTGTGTGAGGGGGATACCGTAGCAAAGAGGCCAAGCATTTAGTATAGTCCGCGCTCAAGGGTTCCCACAGACCTTCTCCCGGGATTGGTATGGTCTCAGTGATATGATCGATAATCGCACGGACTGTTTTTGTCCTCAAGTTCTTCAAGAAGATATCGACTGCAGTCCGCAGCACCAAAGCGCATGTTGACAGTCGGGTCCTGAAAGGATTCTTCGAGTTCGATCTTTGCGCTCGGTTATAGCCCGATCTCTCTAGGGCAACAAATCGGAACAGGGATTCAAATATTTTGTGGCAGGCTTTATCGCTGAGATCTAATCTAGATCCATTCATGTATTAATTAGCGGTCTATTATTCAACCATGGCATAGAGGACCCAGTACTTACAGCTTTGGACTGTGTTTATTCTGCTGTAAGATATGTTTCAGATCTAATAGTTGCATTAGATATGATCATAAATGGAGCACAAGCTTGAAATAAAAAAAGGAAGAGAAGGGAGACAAGACAAATAACTGAAAACATACCTGCTAATCCATCAACGCGTTCCTTCTGCTTCTCCGAAGAGAGATGCCCAAGTGCTGTGTTCAGGAATATCTCCCCCATTGTGGTAGACACCGAAAGCCTTACAACAGGCCTCGACTGTAAGCAACATCAATCGTCTTTAAGATCTTCTGCTCATCAAAATCCTTCTATTGATCGATCCTCATCAACGACTGCCCAGGTGCGCCGAGTGGAGGGTTGTTTGTGGAGTGGCAGAACTGGTCGACCGCCCGGGATTTTTGATCGCGTTCCGCCTTTTGAAACAACAGAGCTCTTTAACAGCTTCCCTCTCCCACTTCCTTCACCCCGCGCCGTCATGGCAGAGCTTCACGAAAATCTGGCGGGCCTGCGTGGCCTGTATCAGGATCTCTCTGCTGCTTCGGACTCTTCACTTTGCAATGTTGAACGACTCGTCGCTGAATTGGACCATCACATTAAAGACTTCCGGAAACTCCTAGACAAACCCGCGAAAAACAATACAAGCCGCCAGCAAGTTCTCTCGGGTGGGTGAAACACATATCATCTATTTCTTGCGAGTCCGGATCATTTAAAGCTTGCTAACCAATGAATCCAATCGTGTAGGGAAAATCAAGTTTGCCGATGTCACCTATGAAATCAACCCGGATTTCCAGCAAGGTGCTCTACAACTAGCAGATGCGCTGAACATTGACGAGCTGGAGGCGGCTGGGATGTTCCTGGCTGCGCAGGAGGATTCCCAAGTCCTGGACCGCCCACCTTTGATTGCCGCCATTATGCGATTCCACGAACGCCGATCCTTTCTCTTGGAGTGCCTGCGCCTTATTTTCCGCATATCGAGCGACACTGAGCCCCGGATTCTCGTCGATCATGCACAGAATGTTCTGGCTGAGATCATGGAGACTAGGTCTTCTATGCAAAACGCCTCGCTTTTTTCGAGGAAGGCTTTGCAGGCAATGAACGACATTGAAAAGTGGATATCGCTTCTTGCAGACCAGGCCCAGAAAGCTTCCATTGTTGGTCAACAAGAAGATCAAGATATCATGGAAGCGATTGAATATCAACGCCACAGTCTCCAGCAACAGCATGAATCGCTCGGTGCGGTCTTGTCTCATTTATTCAAGGGATCATTTACAAGCGTTGAAGACTTCCGTGTTCTTATTATCCAATTGAAGAAACTGGAGAGACTCGACGGGCTGCTGATCCATTACATTCCCCTAACTATTGCGGCCTTCAGTCAACACGGTTCTCCCCAGAGCGGCCGCCCTCAGGAAGCTCGGGGCCTACACTCAACCATTACTACTGCTACGGATAATCAGAATTGGAAACTGCCGCAATTTCATGCTGCTATCATTGCTTTGTGGCTCTCGGTCTACAGTGGATGGTATTTCGAGGATGGACCAGTTTCTCCCGGTCCAGGAGGATCCGATCCGGAAAAGGAAGCAAAGGAGCGCACCGCAATGTTCATGACCGCTCTGGATGATGGTGCCCTTGACTTGATGCTGGCCATCTGTTCCAGGGTCAACAGTGAAGAATGGGCTGACCCGGCCCGAACTGAACTCGTGGCACTTCTTCTCAGAGAGAGCGTCATTACATTGCCCGAACTGGATCCTTGCAGCGATTACATGAAACAATTACTGATGGAGAGCTTTGAAGTTTATGTGGAATCTTGTATTGCGAATATGCCGGATGCTGTTCGCTTGCTGAAGTCGGAGGAGGACACCCAGAGGCTGGATCAAATCACGGCTCTGAGGGATGGACTGACATCAAGTCTCCACCGTGGCTTGGTTGAGGCAAAAACCCACCTTGAATCGCTTCTGATGGTTATCTCATTCTCCTTTGAGCACCGACAGGAAGCTGCACAGGAATTCTGGGCTGATTCGGATGGCAACCTTTACGGTTTTCTCCAATGGGCATCTAAACGACAAACCGTCCCTCGTGTAAGCGCTTTCTGTGAAATGCTTTGCTCTATCTCCGAGGGCGAAGAAAACGCCGCTGCTGCCCACCGATTCTTATCTGAAGAAGACAAATTCATGGGCTCTAAATTAAAACGTTCAACGACAATGAACTGGATGCAAATGTTTGCTGAACTAGAACTCTATGCCAACCGTATCACGGAAAAGGCGCCGTCAGGTACTACTCAGCAAGGCATGCTGCGCAGCCACAAATCAGAGCCTATAGATATGAGCGAGCCCGAGAGTCCAGTCATGTTGACTTGTTACCTGCGGCTGATGGGACATCTGTGCAAGCAAAGCGGAACCATTCGGGAGTGGATGCTGCAAAATCAAACGTTCAACGTGGTCGAAAACCTTCTCAAGTTATGCACCGGACCAATTCCGACCCATCTGAGGTCTACCACCTTTGCCACGCTCTCGGCGCTGATGACTGACAAGACCATCCATAACGGTAACGACATGTGGATCCACTTAGACAACTACTTGTCTTGCGAGCGCTTAGCTTCTCTATGCTTTGGCAAATTGCCTCACGTTACTAACTCCAACTTGGGTGCATGGCGCCAGCAACGAGCGTTGCAGATGGTTGGCGAGAGCTTTGATCAAACCAATGCGCTAGTTGGGTTGGTAAATTCGTTGGTCGAGCCATCATGTGAAACCACCGATAATCCTCTGTCACTTCCTTTCCCAGAGTCATTAGGCTCAGCTTATCGCATGCCTGGTATTGAACCCTATGTGGACTTCATTCTAGGACACGCCTTGTCTCGCAAGATTCAGGAGCTGAATGAGTATCAGTCCCGTTTGCTGACTTACAACTGCTTGAACTTCGTTCTGGCAAGTCTGCGAACTTTCAACGAGGACCTAGTTACTGTGCTCAGTCAACCATCTCATGCCTCTGACTCGGCTGCTACAAGCTCAGCACTCGCCACGTACCTTCGTCTTCATCCGTTTGCTCGTGTGATGGAATGGCTTTTCAACGAAGATGTCCTCAAAGCTTTGTTCGCGACTAGCCAGCAGGATATCGCAAGTGTTGCACAGGCGTCATCCGATTCTGTTGTGGTATTGACCCTCCTTCGCAGCCTTGAAGTGATGAATTTGATTATGGATCTTCAATCGACCTATTTTAACGTGGTCAAGCCATTGGTGAAGACTCACATGGGAACCACCAAAGTGAATGTTGCGAACTCGTCGCTCGCTTCTTTCGAAGATAGCGTGCTTAATAACTTGTCTTTGGTTCCTATTCTTTGCTTGTACTGTGGCACAGGGCACCAGCAACTTACCATTACTGCAATGGCGTTATTGGAAAAACTCACCAGTTCTCGCAAGCTGAACAAAATGTCCTCCCCGGAGATTACCAAGTGGCAGTCCTCGAATAAAATCGTGGAAGTCCTTGCTAGTGAGGTGGATGTGGACAGTGTTTCTCGCTCGCTTGTGTCGCAAATGCGCCCAGACGAGAGAGAACTGGAGTGGGGGGCTCAAACAGCCGGTTATGTTATCCGTGAGAGTCTGTTAGCTCTTTTGAACAGCTGCTTGGGTATGATCACCGATCGTCCTACTGTTGCGCATCTTCTTCTTGGTTTTGGTTCAGTGGGTAGTATGCTCGACGTGCCCACAGATGGCTTATTCGCGCAGCGTATGTCGCTATTCCACACCGTCGTTGAATTCCTCAAATTCTATCCTGAGCACATCGATGGCCAATTTACATCATGGACCGTCCACATCAAGCGGGTTGCTTTTGAGGTCTTGAGACACTTGTGGTCTTCCAAACTTGCAACACATTTCACGCTCGGTGAGATGCGCGCTCATGCGTTTCTAGACAGCATGTTCGCTAGACAGGTTGTTGTTGGCCCAAATACTCCTTGGAATGGCTTTTCAGTGACAGATGAACAATTTTGGCTCACGGATGCTACGTCAGCCTTGGCTGAATTTTTGCTTTATCGAAGCCACCTTCTCGCATACGCTGCCACTGAAATTCGTGCTGCCGCAAAGAATGGATCGCCTACCCTTCAAGACGAAACCCTGTCTACGTTGCTTGGGAACTCAACATTGGATGGCGAAACTATCAGAATTCCATCTGTGTTCGATTTGTTTGACTTTGCGGATTTGGACGTCGTCCGTGATTTCAGTTTGCCCGACCTATCACTGCTTGGTCATGTTGCTTTGGATATTTGTGCTAAGGAAGAAGACTCCATCATGCTCTATAGTATTTCCGAGGTCGAAGAGCTTATCCAGGTTGAGAAAGCCAAGCTGTTGGCCCATGGGCTGTCCCGGTCTCAAGACGAAGAGCAGTTTCAAAGAGAAGCTGATAGCTTGAAGTTGTTTATCCTCGCAACAAACCAGTCTCGCCAGATTCAACACAACCGTTACCTCGCACTTCGCTCCTGGGCAGAGTTGATCACTACCATCATCAGTTGCTCAGTGATGGATGATTCCAATCGACCTACCTTCATCCTGCATGTCATTCAGCTCATCCTCCCTAAACTCGAGATTTCCATCGAGGGAGATTCACCGGAGGCAATTGAGCTTGCGCGACTGGCTGAAACGCTAATTGGCAAACTCACATCCGACTTGTCTGCGATCCATGGCTCTCGGAGCGGAGACATCATTGATGAGAAGCTACACCAGCTCTTCCAAGTCTCCATGCGAGGCATCAAGGTGGCTACCGGCAATGTCTCTTTGAGGGAGACCTTGTACGGAATATGCTCTCATTACATTAGTCGCATCACAACATCCGATTCGGCTCATGAAGTTCTCCGACGACACAGTCAGCAAGTTTTCAAAGCGTCAGGGTCTGCACTTGTGGAAATTATCTGTGATGACGCCTACAATGGTCAGGAAACCTGTCGGGCAGCTTCTCTTCTCTTGCTGAACTTTTTGGCCGCCCTGGATTCCTCCACTGATTGTGTTCTTGCGGAGTTGATCTCACAATCGAACTATCTCACTCTTTTCCTGGACACCATCAGGTCCTTGCCCGATGAGCTGCGGAATGCCCAAGCAGCCGGTAAGTCACATATCTTCATTCGCTCGCACTGTCATGGCCATTTCTTATTACTAATTTCTTTTAGATGCTGCTGTTCTTCTTGCGTCCTCCGAGTCACTGTTGGCTTTGCTCCAAATGCTTTGTCAGAACAAGAGTGGAGCAATGGTCGTGCTCAAATGTGGTCTTTTCGAGTCAGTCCGAGAGTCTCAGCTTTTCGCCGTTGACCCCGATATTGGCATTGGTTAGTTTACCCTGAACTATGATTTTTCTTTTTCGTGTTTGGCATCAATTTACTAACCTCACTAGATATCGATGACCCCGATGCCTTGCGAAGATTTTACGATCTGCTCCTATCGGTACTCCGTGTTATCGTGACCGCTGTGTTTTCTCGTGGTATTCACAACGAGCAAATCAAGGCGCAGACTCGGGCTTTTATTGGCGAGAACCGCTCATGCATGGTTGGAGTGTTCAAGCGATTCGCCAAGATTGGAGGTGGTGCTTTAGCCGGCCACCAAGAAGTGCTTTGTGAACTGGTCAAGTCATTCATGGTTCTTGTAACTGCGACTGATTACCTCGACTTCGAGGAACAAGAGGTTCAACAAACCACCCGGCCCACCTTATTCTCATGAGTCTCTACGAGATAAGGTGTCCTTCAACTGGTTCCTACTGGTTGGAGGGGTGTGGCATGAATGCAAGGGAACGACATGTAATATATGTGGAGTAAGCTGCTTTTCAAAGCTCGGTGGTTGGAATCGAGCTAGTATTGATGGGTCATTGCAATTTTGAATGAATTAGAAATGAAGTTTTGTGATGATCTATTTGAGTATCACTTTTATGCTAGTATCAACGGTGTATGTGCTGAACCTGAGTTCAACTGTTAAGTGTGGGAAACTACCATCATGGTGTAAATAGTAGTAGTAGCAACTTCAGTTGAACTTGTTAACAGCTTGAGTCTCATCTCCCAGTACCCAAATAAGAATTCGAAAATTATTTTGAAGACCTTTCAACTTCCAGTCCTCATCTGCTTCCGACTTGAAAGTTGAAACTTCCAACCTTGTAACCAGGTGGAAAGTGAGTCTCTAGCTCCGAATCTTATCGCCGAAATCACTTCGCAGGGAGAAGACGTCAATTCCCCCTCTCAAACATCCGAACCCGCGTCTCTCCGCCCACGGCAATGGTCGATCTCCAAGTATCGTCATTCCTCCCTTGCTAAACAGCTCCCCCACAAGAATCGGTCCAAACCGGGTAGATGCAGCACACGGGCGACCACGACCAGAGGAGCGGTAAGCGCAAGTCGATCGGCAAGAGGAAGCTTCCTGATCAAGAGACATCGCAGCCACCGTCGCAAAGGACCCTCTCCGAGCTTTTATCAAAGAATAAACACGCCTACGAATCCCTGCCCTCATCCTCCTCCCCGGTCTCAAAGCGATCTCGTCTCTCAGTCTCCCCCTCCCGCCGGTCGCCAGCTCCAGCCGTGTCACCCAATAAGATGTATAACTTCTCCGGATCCCCGCCCAAGAACGGCAACGCCTTTGTTCGAGCTCTTCCTGGACAGAGTACTGCCTCTGTCAAAGGTCAACCCTTGAACTTGAATAACTCCCGTCAACCTAATTTCGGTCCCAATGTCAGTGCCAAAAAGCTGGTCGTTAAGAACCTGCGAACTGCTCCTCGTGGGAATAATGAGCCGTATTTCGACAGGATATGGCAGCAGCTTGATAAGGCCTTGACGGAGATCTTTGACGGACAGAAACCCAGTACTTCCCTCGAGGAACTTTACAAGGGTGCAGAGAACATTTGTCGACAGGGCCGTGCGACTCTTCTAGCGAAGAATATCCAAGACAGGTGCAAGGAATATGTTTCCGATAAACTGCGCAACAATCTGGTGACGAGAGCTGGAGGCGGGAATGATGTCGATACATTACGGACCGTGAATGAGGCATGGTCCTCATGGTATTCAAGGCTTGTATGTTTCTTGTGACAAAACTAATGCGGGGACGAGGACACAAGCTAATCTTTTCAATAGATTCTCATCCGCTGGGTCTTCTATTACCTTGACCAGTCATTCCTCCTCCATTCAAAAGACTTGCCAATGATTCACGAAATGGGACTCGCCCAGTTCCGTTCCTATGTCTTCGCCGACACAGTCCTGAAGCCCAAGATCTTACAGGGTGCCTGTGACCTCATCTCGGTGGATCGAGGCGCGGAGACTAAGGTCATACAGGATACTGGTCTACTTCGATCATCGATTGATCTTTTCCACAACCTAGATGTCTACAATAGCGATTTCGAGCCGTTGTTTATCGCTAGCACCAGAACCTTCGTCAGCAGGTGGGCAGCTGCCGAGTCAGAAAAACCACTGGCTTCATATGTTGAGAACAGTGATCAATTGATCGATCGTGAAGTAACACGTTGTGGGTTGTACTCTCTCAATCGCAGCACAAAACAGAAGTTGTCCGAGCTGTTGGATGAGATCCTCCTCGCAGAGCATGAGGAGCTTCTTCTCAGAGAGAATGAAGTGATAGGCTTGATGCGATCAGAGAACAACGATGCACTGAAAAAGCTTTATGGTCTACTCAGTCGACGGAACCTTGGTATCAAGCTCAAACCGGCGTTTGGCAACTTCATCAAAGAAGAAGGCTCTAGCATTGTATTCGATGAACAGCATGAGGCAGACATGGTCAACCGCTTACTCCAATTCAAAAAGCAACTTGATACCACATTGTCTGACGCCTTTGATGGGGACACTGATCTAGGCAATACCCTCCGTGACGCCTTTGGCGTTTTCATGAATCTGGGCAAGAAGTCAGAATCTACGGGTGGCACTGACAACCCTAAGACTGGCGAGATGATTGCAAAATACGTTGATCGATTGCTGAAAGGTGGCTTGAAGGTAGTTACTCCTGGTCAAGCAGATGCGCCACTGGATGACTCTTTCTCTGAAATGCGACGACAACTTGATCAAGTGCTAGACCTGTTCCGATTTGTTCAAGGAAAGGCCGTTTTCGAGGCTTTCTACAAGAATGACCTTGCGCGCCGTTTGTTGATGAACCGGAGTGCCAGTGATGAGGCCGAGAAGGAGATGCTCGTTCTGCTGAAGAAAGGTATGAAGCTACAGAGAACAATCCCCAAGCCAGATAGATCTTTTCCTGTTGTGCTAACGTGATCCTGCAGAATGTGGTTCAAGCTTTACTCACAATCTTGAGTCGATGTTCAACGATATGGACGTTGCGCGCGATGAGATGTCTGCTTATAATTCGATGCAGAAACAGCTTGATCGTAGTAAGCGTTCGCCCATGGATCTGAATGTCAGCGTTCTTTCGGCTGCTTCCTGGCCATCATACCCGGATGTCCCAGTACAAGTCCCACCGAACATCATGGGCGTGCTTCGGAACTTTGAGACATTCTACAACAGCAAACATACTGGTCGCAAGTTAACTTGGAAGCACCAACTGGCGCACTGTCAATTACGAGCTCGATTCCCCAAGGGTGACAAGGAACTAGTCGTCAGCTCCTTCCAAGCAATTGTGCTTCTTCTCTTCAACGATGTTGCAGAGGGTGATAGTTTGGCATATTCAAATATCCAGGAGCAAACAGGGCTCTGTAAGTTCCTTCATCCTTCCTCGTCAGTGGTATTAGAGCTAACATGCAATTTTCAGCGGATCCGGAGTTGAAACGAACTCTCCAGTCATTAGCCTGTGCCAAGTATCGGGTGCTGGCTAAGAACCCCAAGGGCAAGGAAGTTGACCCGACGGACCAGTTCACATACAATCCCAGTTTCACTGATCCGAAGATGCGGATCAAGATTAATCAGATTCAACTGAAGGAGACCAAGGAGGAGAACAAGTCCACGCACGAGCGTGTGGCTGCGGACCGGAATTACGAAACCCAGGCCGCCATCGTGCGGATAATGAAGAGCCGAAAGACGATTAAGCACTCCGAGTTGATTGTCGAAGTTATCGAGGCGACACGCAATCGGGGAACACTGCAACCTGCGGATATCAAGGTTAGCATTGAGAAGTAAGTCTCCAGTCTCCAGTCTCCAGCACTCCGAGTTCGATGTTCCTTTGATTGATACATTGACTAACCTCGTTTCTATAGATTGATTGAGAGGGACTACATGGAACGTGGCGAGGGCAAAATTTACAAGTACGTGGCATAATGGAAATTGATAGCCCCGATTAATGAGACCTTTGTTGCAATTCCATGTGTGAGAGCTGCATCTCAGTGCAGTCACTGTGTAGAAGGCCCACAGCCTGTCTGTGTAGAAGAGAATTGAGGATAATATCAATTGATTGTTTTTTATTTGATGCTTCCGAGGGCAACCTCCGGTGTCTAGTCTAATATGGGTCTTCCATTCTCGCCTCTTCTCTTGGTAGTCTTGTCCCCCACGCTGCTGCTTTGCCAGATCTGATCTACTAACGAACGATTTCCGATCTAAGTAAAGTATGTAGGTTCTCAATGCGCAGGTAAGAGTCCAGGTGTGACACCTTGTGTCCTATTGGCTTAGTTTGTAAGCTCTGTATACGTTCCCATGGACCTGTGTACCTGCCAGTAGCCCAAGTAATTCGAATGATGTAAAAGGTGGGGGTTTTGATGTCTGAGCGGTGTGGATACTGTCTTCTCGGTCGATACAAGTTCAAGTGTTCACGTCTGACAAGAGTGTCCGGGATTACCCCACAAGGTAATCCGAGCTCCGTTCCAGACTGGAGAAAGATGGAGCTTCCGGGAGGCAAAAGACTCATGTGAGCTGCAAAAAAGAGGGTCTGGTGAATTGGGAAAAAAGAAAAAACTCGGAGGGGAGGTTATAAGAGATGAGGTCTCCCTTCAGATCTTTTCTCCTTGCATCTCTCTGCACTTGTGTTCTTGTGGTATTATCTTCCCCATATACCTCGGGACTATATACTACAGAGTCTCTCTGAGCTGGAAGCATTGACATCGGTATGTACCTTCACCTTTTACCAGCTCTTATTTCCTGCCAATTCAGGTCCGAGTCCTTGACACGTCAATCTCGACTCTACCTTGATGTATCGAGTACCTTCAATGTTCATTGCTAACAAAGAATAGCTCTACGTCAACTCCCCACTTTTTCCCCGCCATCAATACCCAGCAGGTTTGACTACAATCAGACCTAGTATACTCGAGCTACGAAGCTATATCAATTTTCCATTTTTACCAACGGTACACAATTTGTGGTTCCGTCAAAAGTTTCCCCCCGAAAACGTTCATATTCCATCAATAATGCAGAGTAAGTCCTCCCAAGGTTACTGTTAATGTTCCCGCGACTCCACTCTGAGACTCCAGACCCTGGAACCACTTGCGATATATATACTCACCGTCATACATAGCCAAGCACTTCTTTTCCGATCCGACCCATTTGGTCCTAACTGCTCTCAATTCCATTACCGTCACCAACCCTTCCCTGGCATTGGATGTTCCCAACAAAATTGTCTTCCGTCGTCCAGATGCGCCCCGCAAATCTAAGAAGGTCTCCATCGTAACCGGTGGTGGCTCCGGCCATGAACCCGCTTTCGCCGGCTTTGTCGGTCATGGTCTTTGCGATGCTGCGGTTGCGGGTACTATCTTTGCCTCGCCTTCGGCTGAGCAGATCCGTAGAGCTGCTATGGATCGAGTCCCCACTGATAGTGGCGTTTTGATTATCCCGAACAATTATACTGGTGATGTGCTTAACTTTGGTATGGCTACGGAGAAGTCCCGTGCTGCGGGTATCCGTACGGAATTCTTTGCTATGGCCGACGATGTGGGTGTTGGTCGTAAGAAGAGTGGGAAGGTTGGTCGGAGAGGTATTGGTGGTGCTGCCTTGATCTTGAAGTTGGTTGGAGCTCTGGCAGAAGCTGGGTGAGTATTTCGATCAAGTCCTTGGGAACTATAAATGCGTTCCTTTCTTATTTTGGGCCCTCGCTAATATTTGTATTCAAAGTGGCTCCCTCGACGAGGTCTACGGTCTCGCTCAACATGTTAACGATAACTTGGTCTCCATTGGTACTTCCCTGGAGCATGTTCACATTCCCGGCCGCCGAGTCCCCGAGGGTTTGGATACTATTGCACCTGGAGACGCCGAGGTCGGTATGGGTATTCACAATGAGCCCGGATCCCACCGCGCCAAAGCAGACCTAGTCAAGTTGGTCGAAACCATGCTGCAGTCCTTGCTCGACCCCAATGACTCGGACCGTGCCTACGTCACCTACACTCCCAAGGATGACTTCGTTCTCCTCATCAACAACCTCGGTGGTGTCAGTCCCATTGAGTTGGCCGGTATCACCGACGAGGTGCACCGCCAGCTGAACTCTGGCTACAAGATTACGCCTGTCCGAGTGATCCAGGGCACATTCCTTAGCAGTCTGGATGGATTGGGCTTCAGCATCTCGCTTCTTAAGCTTGCTGATACCGGTCTCGGTGCTGGAAAGTCCTTGATCGAACTACTAGATGCCCCTGCTGAGGCTGTTGGCTGGTCTGCCCCGATTTCATCCTCGACCTGGCAAAACCGCATCGATACTCCTGTGGCACTCAAGAACTCCAACTTGGCCGAGGAGAACCCCAGTAACCTGAAGCGTAAGTCCCATCTCCCTCTTCACACCCTCTAACACCCATACTAACCAGTATCTACAGTGGACCCCGCAGTTGTTAAGAAGGTTCTCGGCGCCGGTCTCAAGCGAGTCATCGCCGCCGAACCCGACGTGACAAAATTCGACACAATCGTCGGAGACGGCGACTGCGGTGTCGGTCTGAAGCGTGGCGCCGAAGCAATCCAGGAACTGCTCGACGGCGCCTCACCGGGACTAAGCGACGACATCGTGAACACCGTGAACCGCATTGTGACAGTTGTCGAGAACGTCATGGACGGTACCTCTGGAGCTATCTATGCGATTTTCCTAAATGCCCTCGCCCACGGACTCCGCGACCAGGATAAGGGCTCAACACTTCAAGCCAACACTGAAGTCTGGGCTAAGGCACTTAAGCACTCTGTTACTGCGCTTGGTAAATACACACCCGCTAAACCGGGTGACCGAACACTTATGGATGCGCTTGTGCCATTCTGTGATACTTTGTTCGCTAAGCATGATGTTAATGCTGCGTCTGCGGCTGCTAAGGAGGGTACCGAGTCTACGAAGAGTATGAAGGCTAGTCTTGGTCGCTCCGTTTATGTTGGTGGAGAGTCTGAGTGGATTGGAAAGGTCCC
Organism: Penicillium herquei; assembly: GCA_039634405.1. NCBI lineage: Eukaryota > Fungi > Ascomycota > Eurotiomycetes > Eurotiales > Aspergillaceae > Penicillium > Penicillium herquei. Next base: position 1,214,067 of record CP098389.1, on the reverse strand, counting down.
TGATCCTGGTGCTTATGGTTTGAGTGAGTTCTTGGCTGGAATTGCTGAGGCGGTTTAAGTTGAACGTACTCGTTCGTATAAATAGTTTCGAGGTGATACCAGGACTTGATGTCGAGTGGTTTAATATAATATTGATGATGGTATTCTAAATTGCATACTGGTATATGTAGCTGCTATATGACTACGGTCTTGGGAGTCGAAGATTCGAAGGTTGGATATCATAACATGATTCAAGTAGTACTACTAGTAGTATTGACTTCGGATCTATGTATGAAGTTGAAGGATCATAGGCTAGGCTACTAGTTCAAAGTGCAACATTTAAATCAATAACCCCGCAAACGCCTTATCTTTCCCCTCATCTTCTAAACAGTATCCATGGGAATCAATAACTAAAAGATTTAACAATGCGAAAAGCCTCAAGTTCTCATTCCAGCCCACTCAAGGAGCAGAAATTCGAAAGCTTGGTCCAAAAGACGTTGGATCAATGGCACGTACCTGGGATGGCTATTGCCATAGTGGATGGTGATCAAACCTGGGCAGAAGTGCGTACCCCTCTATGATCTAAAATACTCTCAAGTATCACAGCGTTCTCTGTCACTAACACGAAGATCAATAACCATAGGGATATGGACTTGCAAGTTTGCCTTCTACACCCGTTACCCCCTCGACTCTTTTCTACGGGGGCAGCACAACCAAAGCCTTCACAGCGGCTATGCTAGCTAAGCTGACAGAGGATCCCGCCACAAAGATCAAATGGGACACGCCTATCAGCCAATTGCTCCCTGGAGATTTTGCTTTATCAGATAAATGCACCGGAGACCAAATTACCGTTGAAGATGCGTTGTCGCATCGAACCGGGCTGCCTGGCCACGACCACGCTAGCACTCGCACCAGCGTCAAGGAGAACGTTCGTCAACTCGCCCATCTTCCGTTATCAGCTAAGCTGCGTACCAGATACCAATACAATAATCTGATGTATCTAGCGGCCTCACATATTATCGAAACTGCGACAGGCGAATGGCTGGGTGATTGTCTAGCCCGCTCTTTCTGGCAACCACTTGGGATGAATAGCACATACTTTTCCTTGGATGATGCAAAATCTGCTCCTGAACCACTGGCTCAAGGCTACTACTTCTCTGGTCATGGTGGTGATGAAGAGTGGCTCTATCGTGAAGTAGATTGGATGCCACTGGAGGAAGTATCTGGTGCTGGGTCGATCATCACCAATGTCCTCGACTACACTAAATGGATACATGCTTTACTCCGACCGCAAACCTTCGTCGAGAAAGGCATCTTCAAGAACCCAGAAACCTTCCCCCAGCTATGGGAACCGCGGACCCTGATTCCTGCGGAAGCTCCCTTCACGGGTCCCCGTGCATACGCTCTGGGCTGGAAGACTGAGTGCTATATGGGTATCCAGATATATGAGCATACCGGAGCTATGAATGCATTCGGTGCGCAGCTACTTATCGTTCCTGAATTCGAGTTTGGCGTTGCGATTCTGGCAAATACACCGCAGACCTCCAATTTTGCGGCTCAGCTCCTCACTTTTCATCTTCTTGACGAACGGCTCGGCATCCCCAACCATCAGAGATTCGATTGGGATCGAAAAAATTGGGCACGAGTTGAGAAAGAAAAACAGAGGGTGGCAGACAAAGTGAACTATCGTCCGTCGGTTGTTCTCCCGCTCACGTTAGCTTTGGAGAAATATGTTGGCACGTATGCTCATCCGGGTTATAAGGATATCACCATATATTTGGATAGTGAAGGTGCTCTGCACGCCGATCGGAAGGATGTGACTTGGCCAGAATCGATCAGTTTCAAGCATGTAACCGGGGATCATTTCCTGATGCTTTCAACACATATTGAGGATTTTGGAGCTTTTTGCCCTGAGGTCTACGAGGCTGAGTTTCGAATCAGCGTTGAAGGGAAGGTCTGCGCTGTGGGTATTGCTTGGGAGAGAGCATTGGGTGGTGAAATGATGTGGTTTGCGAGGATCTAGGTCCTTCAAGTTACAACCAGTTGACCCCTTATCAATACTTTGGATATACCTTTGCATGTAAATTTGAAACATGCCACACCTTCAAGTTAGGGCCGTTGGGGCGTCGCAACTAGGTCCGGAACCCAAGTGGGTCAGGCTAGCTTATTCGTAGACATCTGGATGTCAGAGTAAATGAACAGCCAAGTAAATATTGAGAGTAGATCTTAAATAAATTCAATTCCATTGCGAACGAGTTAAGCTGGGGCATGACGCCGCCCAAGACGCTTCCTCTAAAATATCGGGACGCCAACCCCAGGAACAGAACGCCAATAGTAGATTTTGAGTATGCGCAGAAGTCACCGTTGCATACGAATGTTACCTCAAAAGCAGGTGAGAAATAGTGACCCGCCTAGCCTGGCGGTGACAACCAGAAGCAAGGGAGAAGATTCAAGTTTCGTAGAGAAGTAGGCAAATCATAGTGGATGAGGTAGAAAGGGGAAAGGGGTATCGGTATCGATTACATGATGAATCCAGAATCCAGGAATAGAGTGATCTGCACTGCAAGAGATCAAACTATCCCATGGATTCGGGTTTCCAAGATACCAGGGTAGATCTGATGTGAAGGGAGATGAGCCACCCTGGCGGAAAGGTAGATGCGCATGAGAGTGAGACAAGAAAACGCTCAGCTGAGCAGGACGAGAATAACCGAGTCACCACGCAGGAACCTAAGTCGAGGGTTAGTATAGAATACTTAGGTGGGAGAGAACGATATGAAGCATATAAAGCCACACTAAAGATCCAACCACATACATCTTGCTGATGAAACGATCCTTGTTCACACCCTTGCCCTTGCTGCCCTTGGGCTTCTCGGTCCACATCTCCTTCACGTTCTCCAGAACCATGTTGCAGTGTCGGTCAAAAGCCTTGACACGAGCAAGCAGCTTGCGGTTGTTACGGCAGGAGATCAGCACCTGGGTGTGCGTGCGGGTAGCGGTCTGCAAGAGAGACAGCGGGCCGGCGGTGAGTTCATGCTCCTCAACAAGAGCGACCTCATATTCTCTATCGAGTTGCGATGCAAGATTAGTCTTTCATATTCATGTATGTCTCTTAGATCGCGCATGCATCGGAATGTGATGAAAAAGGGACATTGCGTGGCCTCGGAAATAATATCACACCATCAGGCAGCAGCAAATAGCAGAAAGAGGGGTAGGGAAAGGATGGACATTCGAGCGGGGGATTAAAGAGCGCTGGATAGCTGGGTAGAACATACGTGAGCTCGCTCTTGGGCTTGTTGAGGAGATCTCTGTGAGCGGATTGGGTCAGCTGATAAACTATAACATAAATCGATGAGTCATTCGAGTGTCACATACTGGATCTTGGGATCGGGAGCTGTCGACATGGTGTGTGGAGTGAGAGGTATAAAAAGGCCGTGGAGGACCTCGCCGATTCGCAAGATACTGGAAGGTGAGCAGGTTCGATGATCACGTGATTTCGCGGTCAGATCTGGGTGCCTCATAGATTAGGCCACAAGGCACGCGCTTTTCCTCGAACTCGCGGCTGAGGTCGCGATTGGTCCAGTCACGTCGCGTACACGCTTGTTTAGAGATCAGCGGGATAGCTTCAACCCGCGAATGCAAGGTCTTCTTCTTAAACTCCTCTTTTCCCACAACCTCCCCTCACCTCCTGCAGCTGCAGATTACTCTCTTCCCTTTTCTACCTTTTCTAATATTTCACGTTTTTCCTTTTTCCACTTTTTCAATTTAACCCTTTTCGGTAATGACCAACACTTCGAACTCCCTTTCTTAGGATCAACTGACCCAGCATTCCAGTCCTGCAGATCCTAGTGTGCCATCTGCATAATCTATCAATTCTCCCGGTCGACCAGATTTTTGATCGATATGCTTGGCTACTAGATCGGCTCGCTACCACCCCAATTGTATCTTTTCGAGGTACTGTGGAGTAACAAAAGTCGATTTTGTCTTCGTCCTGTCAACAGCCCTTGAGCCTTCGATCCCCACCCTGCCAACCACGACCCTGTCTTCTGTCTTATCTTAAGACAATTATACCCACCTGATCCTTTTCCTTCCTACTCCCACTTCCTCCGCCATTTACCCTTTCACACTCTCCGGAGACCATACATGGTGACAACACAAATTTGATGAGATGGACTCTCAGGACGGAATCACCGTCCGGTCTATGAGGCGTATGGCACCTTAATATACGAAAGATTTGTGGGGAGTTAGTGGCTAAAATTATATGGTCTTCACAGTAAAGGTGTTATATACCTTTGATAACGAAAGCAAGACCAATTGTCTTGCTCGTTGGCCTCATGTCCTTGATATCCAAACCGCTTACCTGGATGAGACTACCGCGGTCGGAGTTATTGAACTGAAAACATGTATCCAAGCAATTGTGTCAGCAAGGTTTGATTCCCCCGCCTATGAAAGAAAAATCAGACCGAATACTTACTTCCTTCAAGCCCGGAATTGGTGGCACAGCTCGGAAAGGATTACACAGTCTACGCATACGACTATTCAGAATATGAGACCCCTCTCGTGGGGCAAGGAATGCTCTCTTGGGTCCTAGCCTCTGCTTCGCCAACACCAGAGGCACCCGCACACCAATCCAAAACTATGGTAACAGGCCGGGTCTGTAAGAACCCATTGGGCCTATTTTCTAAGGGTGCAGGCGCCCAAGAAACTTTGGAGGTCAAGCTCCGACTGGTTCCTGTTCCGACTGTTATGCAAAGCCAATACCTCGACAGCATGCAAAAGTACCGTGATCTTAGCAATGTTATCCCACACGATTTCGACGCACAGTCCTGGACCAACTTTGTTCGTCAGAATCCCGGACTTCTGGAGGCTTCTCGAAGCCAGGCCCAGGACCGGGGCAACGCTAGCTCTCCAATGGGTGGGTCTGGCATTGAAAGATTTCACCAGATCCTCAGCGAAGGTGCCACTCCTCGAGAGTTCTCTGGCTATGATAGAAATGAATCAGTGCGCTCAGTTTCGCCTGCGCAGTCCTTTGCTGCGAATAGCCGAGTATCGACACCCGGCGGTGCCTACAACCAGGCTCAGCACTCACAACCTCAATCAAGGCAGCACCAATACAACCAAAGCAGTGACATGATCCGACCATCGTCGAGCGCTTCCATGCGAGAAAACGACTTTCAGATGCAACAGTGCCACTCGAGGAGAGATTCGATCCAATCCGGTTATGCTAGTGGAGGGGAGGATATTGATCCGCAGCCCCGAAAGAGAGCCAAGCTCTACCAAGCGGGCTGGCCAGGAAAGTCAGATATGAACATCGAAAGACAGCCCAGCTCTCTGCGAGTAGCAGCCAGTACCGCAGCCTCTGTTCGAATCCACCGTCCCACACCCGTCAACCCTTCCATTGCTGCCGAGCAGTCCCATGAAGAACCTGTTCGCCCTCCAACCCCAATTATGCGACCTGGAAATGGACCACGTCGGCAACGTCCCCAATCAAGTGCACTGCGAGAGTCATCTGTTGTTAGCTCGTACACGTCGCCATACATGAATAGCGATGATATCCACACAGATCCCGCAGGCCATTCTCCTGAAGAGTCTCGCTATCAAGGCTTATTTGAGCCTCCATTCACAATGCCCTCATCGCCTCCAGTCATCTCTGCGCGCTTTCCCCCCAAGTCCAGCCCTGTGCTACCTCCTTTAACCATCGATACCGACTCTGGCTTCATGAGTGGCGGCCTGGAGGATCTTTTAGATGACGAAGGCAATACTCCCGTTGGGAATGGGCCAAGAGCTGGGTCGTATGATCCGGATGGTGCAAACCCTTCTCATTCTGTGCGATCTGCTGTGCAAGCCAATTCACCAACAACTAGCGCGGTGGGCACACCAGCTGACAACTCTCACGAATCTCGACCGATGAGTGCTGCCCCAACAGACCAAACTTCAAGACCGTCATTACCACCACAGCGTCGTCCTGGTTCATCGGCTGGCTCCAGACCGAGCTCACGTAATGGCGTACGATTGGCACCCAAACCACTGATGCCTGTGCCTCCAATTGACATAAGGCCCATCCCAGCGAGCGATCCTGTCGCGCCAGTTCACCCCCAACGTCATGCTCAGAACTCCCCTCAACCAATGAGCGATGTTGTCCTGGTTGAACAATCTTCGCGGGTTGTCACCCCAATCGCACAGCTCGCTCACCCCATGCCACAACTTACTCACCCCATGCCTCAGCCCATTAATTCATCGCCAAAGACGAAGCCTCGTAGCGCGAAGAGGCGGGCTAAGCAAATTCAAGAGCGTTTAGATTCTGCTATCAAAGCCGGACAGGTTCCTCCTTTCTGTGACAACTGTGGTTGTATCGAAACTCCTACTTGGCGCCGAGCGTGGATGAAAGACTTCGATGGCGGAGAAGATTATGCGAAACAGATGTTGCAAGAAACCGGCGTACTTTTCTATCTCGCTCTGGAGCGCGATTCCCAGGAGAGAATCACCAAGTTCAAGATGTACAAGAAGACACCACAGAACTGGGATGATGCGGAACAAGTACTCCTTTGCAATCCTTGTGGCCTTTGGCTTTACAAGTTCAAAATAATGCGCCCCGAGCAAAAGTGGAAGGGCAACGATGGTACTGCGCAGCGCAAGAGGCGCCCCGTGAGAAATCGCAGGACTGGAGGCCCACTGTCAAATCCTTCAACCATGACTCGCAGTATGGTAGCGTCCAGTGTGACAGCAGCATCTTCCCCTGCCCCGACGGAGGCTTCCTCTGTACAACCGGAGGAAGGAGCTACACCTCAGGTGGACACCCCTCAGGTAGACAACAATCCCGATCAAGGAGCGGAACACTACCAGGGACAGGATGTTGAAGCCGATGAGCCTCCTAGCAAACGTCGTCGCGCAAACAGCGCGGAACCCCCGCGGTCGACAGAAAGTTCGAAAACTCGCTGGGAGCACGATGATGCTTTGGAGGCCCTGCAGCGTGCAATTCAATCCAGCCCTGCAAGGAACATGGCAGCTCGCAAAGTTGCTGCTGCTGAAGGCACACTCACACCTAAGCCACTGCGACGGGCCTTGTTCCCACCTCCCTCTCAAAACGAGAGTCCCCTAAAGGAGTTGGACCCCTCCATGATGAGAAACGCAGCTTCTCCCAGGCGCAGCCCTCGAATTGCTTCGCGAGAGGATAAGCTCGTTGGAGAGAAAGAAAACCAGGAGCCCACCGATGGCCTGGATGACCTTTTTGAGAGTCCTTCCATCGACCCCGATATGCCTGTCAGCCCTACTCCCCGACGTCGCCTGCCTGGTCGGTTGAACGGCGTACTAAATGAGCGACGACACTCGCTCCCTTGCAATTCGCCAACTGGCAACCGTCGCAGGGATGTGGGATCAGCCACTGCTTCCACCCGCCTCACTGCGGAACGACTCCAGCGTATCCAAGAAGATCAGGATCAGCCTCATACCAGTCCCCGCCAGTCCAACGGCGGATTGCAGTCTACATCCTTTGACTCGATTGATGGCATGATCCTCGACATCTTTGACGAAACCAGCGTCCAGCCTGACTTTTTCCAGCTTGGTGGTTCGAAAAGTGCAGAGCAGAATTGGGCTGATTGGCTCCCCACTGACTACGTCTCTCCTAACGATTCCGAGGATAATGGCGGTCCTCATGATGACCTGATTAGTGCCATTCTTTCCGATCCTACTGTTCTCAAGGAAAACCTTCATAACTCCGCTTTCAACCCTTTCGGGTTCGCCGACCAACTTCCTGACTCGGGCTTCTTCAGCTCTGATAACCTTCACAACGACGCTATGGGTCCTCTCAAATCTCGATCTGTCAATGAGCAGTCGAATGAACAGCAGCAAGCATCTCCTGCTGCGTGAAACCAAAAATCCTTCCTTGTTTCAAACTTTGTCACATCTCCCTGACGGCCTTTTGTTTAACTTTTATGTTTCTATCTTGTACTTTTTAGCGATGGCGTTCCGGATGGTGTACGATTTCTTTCTTGCTCATTCTTACCACATACCACCCCCTGTTGACTCCCAGGTGTCTTACTGCCCTTATTTGATGGGTTATTCATGTTTTTCTTATTGTTCAGAGCTATGACCAGAAGTATCCATGTATTGGGCTTCTATGCTTACTATTTTTTACACTATGTGTGCATAGGCATTCCTTGTTGCACAGTTGATGATTGCTCTCAGAATCTTCGCCTCGTTGATTCTTGAAACTTGCTATGACAGAAATAAATCAAAATAAATCCTATCTTCAATTAATCAAGTCCATGTCTGCTAGTCTCTGTTCCTACCCTACATTAGTCTAAATATTGCCTTCAAGGTGCAAATAAGTTCCTCCATATCCCTCTATCTCTAAGTCGACCTCGGGTTATATTATATCAAAGTTGGATTAATCCAATCTTGGAACCGGTCAAGTTTCAATTACTACACTATCAAATAACTTCAACCTTGGAAGCAGCTCCGATTCCGGATCAAGTTGACGATCCTAATACTAGTATCATGCATACATCATACACTCTTCCACACCTCTTTCCTCTTTCGTTCACTACTTCGAATTTCAACTTGTCAAGAATCTATCAAGAACAATATTAATCACCAAAAAGTCACCACGATGACTTCCGAGGTTCCTTATATACCACCCGATCTTGTCTCCTTGGATTCGAACCGTCATCCCCGAGACTATCTACTAGTAGAGCCCGACTTGGAGTCCCAGCCCCTAGACAGCGACCCCGAGTCCGAGTCCCGACTCGAAGCTTCTACGCAAACTATAGAATGTTATGCCACGATTCCAACCCCACCATTCTTACTGTCAAAGAAGGAAAAATCGAAGTCCTCCATACCTGACTCCTATTCTAAACGCGAGATGAAACGTTATATGCGAAAAATGGAGCCCTTTGCCCAGCATCTAGAGGACACTTCCCGGATCGACGATTATATACAAATCTGGGGGCGCTTGATTCCAGCCTCAACTCCACAGTGGTTGGTAGTGGCAGGAATGGCAAAATTGGAGTCCGACTACAAGTTCCTACTAGACCCTGACTCCCCGTTCAAGCCTTATATCCAAATGATGGAGCGCTTGTTTCCAAGTCCACCTTGGCTACTGGCAGAGAAGAAAAAATCGGAAAAGCGCAACGACTCCGAGATAAAGACGTTTGAAGACTCGGACTTTCTGGACATTTTAGGTCGCGGGATTTGTGGTTGCGTGGTTTTTTTCCTTGCTATCAGTATTGTTGTTGGGGGTCTTGGCCTTGCGGTCATTTTAACGGTGCGTATCATTTTATTGTTGGCGCCTCTGTGGCCGAAAGACCTTTAATACTAAGCCTCAGCCTGATCTGTATATGGATACTATGGGGTCTAAGCATGTGGAAACAATGAGTCTCTCAGTATTCAGAAAATTGACCTCAGGAAACATCTTGAGTTCTTGCTGTTTCAAATTGTTATGGATAAGATTTCAGTGTCCTTGTGTCGTTCTTCTAGAGCTAAATTGAATGTTTCAACTTATTCCAACCAAAATTCAGTCTCTTTCAGCCCCATATCAGGGAAACAGTCATAGAGCTCTCCTTCCATAACCCCATGTACATATACGAGTATAGAATTCAAAATCCCATATGAAGCGAAAGGATGCGAGACTTGGACCAGTTTACTGACCCAGTCGTGAATTCTTTCTCGCCGTCCACTTGAGAGCGGACTGTGTAGTACTTCTCTGGAAATGTAAAGTCGATATGTCTAACAGACTTCAATATCATCTTGGATGTATCTATGTATTTGAGACTACTAGTAGTAGTCCCAAATGGTGGCAATTACTGAGAGGCTTAGTTCTGGGCCCCGCCATCATTATGATATATCATGATGCACAGATAGCTTCAAAGCGAACTCTGCACATGCACATTGAACAATGCAGATCTGTGTTCAGCTGAGTATGAAGAAAGCCATTAGAAGACTCCAGGGCTCTCTTCCACTGGCATTGCCCTCTTGGCCAACTTGGAATCCAGGCAACCTCAGGTTCGGAATACGTGGGACGGATCATGTACCCAGATCGATACATGATTGACGACGAAGCCTCGTAGGATAGGAATGAATACGAAGGAAAGATTGCACCTGTGGTGTTCACCACCAAGAATTTGATCATAACATCGTAGAATATGCAAAATCGAGACTTGGTCAGCCGCTGCAGACCAACTCATAATACAGAATAAGAAAACAACATAGGTTCAACCAATGAACCACCCATAAAACGACCATCTAAATCGCCTTTTGTTTTTCTGCACTTCTTTTCCTTCTGGTCCCATGTAGATATTCCTTCACACAGTTTACTCAGCATCGTAGAAAATGGACTTGACACGGTGTGTCGCCTCGACCACTTGTTCGTAGATCTTGTAATCTATCACGAAGTTAATCAGTCACAAATCCCATCTTGGAAACTTTGAAGATAGTCGAAACTCACCACAGTCCGCTGGGTTACCCCAGTCAGTTGTTCCAAGGACCCGGATACCGATCTAGAAGATAATAATCAGCATATAGTTCATTCAAATCTTCCTTGACAGCTTGTTCCCATAACCCAAGCCGAATGAATCATGGAATATAAGCGTAGAAGAACTTATCACTTACCCCGCCTTCGATATCAGCAACCTTTCCCACAACCTCAACAAGCTTTCCCATTTGCAAGTGCTCGTCCGGTGTCAAGATGAGTGTCACATCTCCATGGGTGCCACAAGTGATCTTTGCGGTTTCGCCCTGAAGCGCGCTAACGGTACCCAGGATGCGGACGGTGTGCGTGCGCGAATTCGCGTTGGGGTGGAAGTTGGATAGGTGCTGGGGGAGGATACGGGGAGTTTGGAGAGACATTTTGTAGGTTTGGTTGAATTGAATTGCGAATAGGATTGGATAGGTATGGCGTTGAGGGATGTTGGAGGGCTTAATGATAGTTTCGCCGATTAGACGCGTGTTGATAGGACGCGTAGGCACGTGATATGAACTCTTAATTAATAGAGATCAAGTGCATCAAAATACTTTAAAAATCTACTAGATGAAAGGTCAAACATATGAAATCATATCGCTTTTCTGTCGCAAAACTACTGGTTTCAGAATTTGTCTATTTCTGGAAATTTTCAATTGTAGCAGTAGACGCGAGACTAATATACGGCGAACTGGTTAATGAAGAGGTTAATGAAGATGGATTCGGTGTCCAACAAGAAAAAAAAGAGTAGATTTCAGGTTGAACAACTTAAATAAGATCATTATAGCTCCCGTCCTGCTAGAATTCAAAATCAAAACTACTATACATAATCTAAGTAGTAAGAACTGAGATCAAAATTTCTATGTAACAATTTACTATATCAGCACGTGACCTCTATATCAATCTCAACCAGCGGAAGCTCATGCCTGTCGACGTCAATTCTTCTCGACTTGCGCTACACTTCCCCATGGAGCTCTAGATCAAATTCTACCCCGAGCATTCTTCGCATGACAAGCTCTCTCTCTCTTACATCCCACTGATTACGAACACAATCACATCAACTCACAACCATGCCTCCTCCACTACCATCCTCCCACCGCGGTATGACCGCAAACCCACTCAAACCTGTGGGCCGATACCGACCAGGAAAAGCAATCGCGGAAGAGCAATCATCATCTGAAGAAGAGGAAGAGGACGATATCGAGGCGCAGAAAGAAGAGGAGCGACGAAAAGCCGAACAACGCCGTAAACAGCAAGCTCCCAAAGCAAGCTCTTTCCCTTCCGCAGCTGCTCGCAAAGCTGTTCAGCAAGCACAGGACGAAGATGAGGAAGGATTTGTCACTGATGAAGATGAGGAGGACGAAGCCGCCCCAGCGCCACAGCCTTCTACAGTATCAAAACCGGTTCCTGTAACAACCACGAAGGAAGAGTCAGAAGAAGAGGAGGAGGAGGAAGAAGAAGAAGAAAGTTCAGAAGAGGAGAGCAGCTCTGAGGACGAAGCGCCTCGACGCATGTTAATACGACCTACATTTATCAAGAAGGACAAGAGAAACGCCGCAGCACAAGCACAAGCGTCTACAGAGCAAGCACAAGCCCAATCCGACTCCATCGCCGAAACCGAGGCTCGTCGACAAGAAAAAGCAGATCAGCTCGTACGAGACCAATTAGAGAAAGATGCGATTGCGCGCTCAGCGGCGAACCGAGCCTGGGACGATGACGAGCTAGCCGAAGCAGACGACGAAGAAGCCATCGATGACAAGGATGGCGTTGATCCCGACGCTGAGTACGCCGCCTGGAAGCTCCGAGAATTAAAACGAATCAAGCGCGAGCGCGAAGCAATCGAAGAAGCCGAAAAGGAACGCGAAGAGATCGAGCGCCGACGCAACCTTACACAGGAAGAGCGGGATCGCGAAGATGCAGAGTTCATTGCGCAGCAAAAGGAAGATCGCGAGGCTACGCGTGGTCAGACTGGATACATGCAGCGCTATTTCCACAAGGGTGCGTTCTTCCGCGACGACTTGGAGAAAGAGGGTTTGGATCAGCGAAATGTTATGGGTCGGAAGTTTGTCGATGATGTCGCGCGTGATACGCTGCCAGAGTACATGCAAGTTCGTGATATGACCAAGCTTGGAAAGAAGGGTCGTACTCGTTACCGTGATCTTAAGTCTGAGGATACTGGTCGTTTTGGTGAAGGGTATCAGAATCGTCGTCGTGATAATGCCCCGCCGGTTGGCATTACTGATGAGCGATTCATGCCTGATCGAGGCGATGACCGGGGCCGGGGTCCTACTGGGCCTACTGGTGCCAATGCTAGTACGGTACGACAGAGACGCAGATCCAGATCGCGCTCTCCGCAAAGACGTGATGATCGGGATGAGAGGAGTCGGTCTAGAGAGCGGCGGAAACGTAGCCCGTCTCCGTACGAGGACCGGGATAAGAGAAGACGGGTTGATAGCTCTTCATGATCAGTGCTATCGAATTCCACACTTTTTACGTCTTGTTCTCTGTGATTCCTGGCGTTGGTACTGGTGTCTTTTAAAGGTCAATATCTTTGCATAAGTGGACTTTACTCCAGCCATCGATCAATGTATATACTAGCATTCCAAAAATGATACACCCAGATTTATATGCACACATGAACATTTGAATGATTCGATTTTCATCTAATGGGCCAGCACAGTAGAGGACCTTCAGAACACTTACTAGTATAGAACAATAGAGCTAAAGCACCTTAAACCTCTAAAGATCCCTCCACAACATATATGTATAAAATCCCGATTGAATACTATTCGATCCTCAAACTCAAGCTTGAAAAGGACGTTTCGCTTTTCCTCAAGAAGAGCTCTATGCATTGATATCAAGGTCATTCATTTCTAATAAAAACAAAACACGCCCACTAACATCATAACTTAAGCATTCAAGCTTATTTAACACCAGCCCGCTCAAGCACCTTCTCCCTCTCCATAACACTATCCCCAAAGCGCACCAAGAAAACCGTTCTGGAGGGCCACATTTCCGTAGGTTGATTATGTGCTGAAACCTTCGCCTCAAAGCCACATCCATCACAGACGCCTTCAATAATTCCGGCCACAAAGGCCGCGCAGTTAAGCATGCTCATCTCACGGGGGACGCTGATATAGGTGTTTACGAGGGGCTCGTTGTCGGTGATCATGTATTCGTTAGGGGTATCTGGAGAAACAGAGTGCTCGAGGGCATCTGCGGAGCGTTGGAAGAGGAGGCGCCAGAGGGGACCGTGAATTAAGTGGAGGAGGGTTAGGATGCGGAGGGGTCTATTTGGGGGTGATGAGGATGTTGAGGAACTGGATAGTGCTGAGGAGGATGTTGAGGTTGCTCTGTAGAAGAGGAGGTCGAGGAGACGGAGGCCTAGGGGGTATCCTTGTTCGTTTAATCTGAAATCCAAGAGATACGAAGTTAGTTATATATTTTTTGGATATGGCATGAGGTTTATTCAGCCATTGGGGTGTATGGATCTCTCCACGAACCGTTTCTCTAGATCTTGAATGCCTGTTACCCTCCGCTGGGCATATGAGACCATCTCCCCGAATAGGTAGGCGAAGCTTGCTCTGCTGAGCTCTGCATTGCGGCTTCGGTTTAGGTGTCGGTCGTAGATTGTTTTGCGATTTGAGGGTACGCGGAGCCCAGATGCACCTGCGGGACTTTGTGGCTGTTGTACTTGTGTCTTGTCGCTGGATGTGGACTGCGGCGTGCTGGCGTTGCTGATAGACAGCATGGCCGAGTGCCTAGGCGCGGCCATGTCTGGTAGATAGAGTGTGGCAGAGCAGTATACACTGGTTGTATTATTGGATAAATGACTCTTTATTGAGTTCAAGTTATCAATCACGTATGCAGGTCTTGTGTATTGGTGGTATGCTGGTGGTTTGAGGGGCCAAGCTAACTGTCTGGGTTGACCATGGGAGGTGGATGCGATCTACGGTGGAGCACATCGTCCGTAGGTGCAACTCACGCGAGAAATCTTCAATCAAGAGTACTTATGGACAGAGATTGGAATACAGTTTTAAGGTGTAGTTTACAAGAGTTCAAGGTTGATTAGAAGAATAATGTGGTTCATTCATGCTATATAAAGGTTGGCCGCCAAGCAGCAATGCAGCTTTTTGACGGGCTCTGAAAATTTTTCCCAATCCAACGCGACTGACAACCAACGCCAGGTCAATTATAATAGACGCGTAGCGTGTAGCTGACAAGCCGGAGAGATATCGCGCTCTCAAGAGCTATATAAAGTATGATCGAAATAAAAATCCTGTTCTAACCAAGCACTGTTAGCGAGGTTCAATACCATAATGGTAGCAAGAGAAATCCAACAAGGATTCAGCCAATTCAATCAGACATCCAAGGAAGTAATTGCGCACATCGCACCCAGAAATAGGTTCAAGTCGGGGCTAGCGTGGAAACTGCGAATGTAGGAAAATTTTTCATCATATGAATTGGGCCGATGGCCCGTGGCTGATCCTGTATGATCCCAGTGCAGGGAAAGGAAAAAGAGTCAAAGACTTACCAAGTTAGTGACAATGAGAGAAGAAAAGATGTTAAAAAGTAATATTGAAGAATTCTCAAAAGAAGTTCGCATTAGAACTTGCATGAAGAGAAGATGCAGGAAGAAGAAAAATTTGGGTGAGAAGCCGCCTTTTATAGGGCGGACCAGAGACTACAGCTGCCCCGGAAACCAATGTGGGAAGCTTCTAGCGATTATATCCACTCGAAAAATTTTCATATGGATCAGAGGTTTTAGAAAGAAAAAGAAAATAAATGAATTGAATGAGTTGGGAATTATCTAAGAACAAATAATTGTCGTAATTAATATCATGGATCTCGATTAATAAGAAACTGTGCAATTAGGTCAATTCAACGTTAAAGTTACAGTACTCAAACACTCAAACCTTTTGATATCAAGCATAGCTTTAATTCTAGTGATCAATGATTGTTCTACTCAGAATTCTTGGCAAGCTTGAAATTGAGAAAATTCAGTCAAATACTTAGACAAGTCATATAGCTCATGATGGATCAGATCCAATCCAGAAGGCCTTCCTTCATTTAAAACTCTTCTGCTTTGTACGAGAATTCCAATTCAAAGTCTTGGAGATACTGTGCACCCAGTCTTCACCCCGTCGACCCTGAGGTAAGACGTTGGCGAATGGGTATCTCGATGCCGACACGGTAACATAATCACCAGGGTGTAATTCCACTCTCTCGCGGCCATCGAAACTGGCCCAGGAACTAGTCCGGGCATCATATGGAACTCCCATGCGCAGAACTATCGTATCGGGCAGGATGATTGGTCGGAACGATAGCGTATGTGCGCAGATGGCAGTTACCAATATGACTGGGTTTTCGGGGTGAGAGAGTGATCCTCCTGCGGCGAGATTGTACGCAGTTGATCCTGTCGGGGTTGCAATGCAAATGCCATCGGCAAGCAAGGTGGTGAAATGTTCGTCATCCCCAAATAGTTCGATTTGAGACATGGCTGGGATGTGGTTAGATATGAAATCTCAAAGCACAGGATAGCATAAGCACATACTTGGATTTGGACCACGGTCAAGGACTACGTCGTTCAGAATCTCATACACTCGGTCTGGGGTGTGCGTTAATGTATCCTCCCCCTCCTCTCCAATCAACTCCTCCACCAAATCACGATCCGTCAATGTTGGAGAGTGAGGATCCTTCAACCGTGCCTTGCTTCTCATGATAGTACACTCAAAGCGCAAACGGAGACTCACTACGACTCCATCTCGGAAAGCATTCTCCAAGATTCGTTTATGGTCCGCGAAATCAAAATTAGTCAAGAAACCCAATGAGCCAAGCGCAAAAGACAGAACAGGCGGTACAATTCGCTGAAATAACCAGCTAGTGTAAAGCACCGTTCCATCTCCTCCAAGAGTAATAACGAAATCAAAGAGATGTGGCTGCTCCTGCGCGAGTTTTGGATCCCAGAACTTAAGCCGGCCCTTAGCTGACGGCTCATCTTGCAGCAGTTGCAACGTCCCAAAGTCAGGATGCGTTTCCATACGTCGCTCCACGTAGACTATGTACGGCGTATCACGGTCTTTGGAGAGAAGCCAGCGAGTGACCTTCCTTGTCAAGCTCACTAAAGACTCGTCGTGCGTCTTGCTAACAATGAAGACATTCTTGACTGTAAGCTTGAGCTTGATGCTGCCTAGCTTTTTTGAGAGCTTCCGCACGTTCCATGCCATGTCGGATAATTGCCGCTTCGTCAGATGTCGTGATTGGAGAATCGTTGGCTCAGGTTTCACGGTCTTGTTATCACTATCCACCACAGACACAACATTATCTTCGCCGAGGACTTTCGCGTCGACCGGGGGCTCATCTTCACTAAGCGTACGAATCACATCTTGTGCCTCGGCGCCCTTTGGCAGAGGCGCTGCCCATTCACCTGCTATCAGGGAATGCACATAGCAAGCTGTGGTTCTATCTTGGAGATCGTGGTGCGGTCTTATTCGGGGCTTCTCCATTGTAACTAGAGACGACTTGCGACGGTGGTTGGAATCGGGGTAAAAGACGACCTAAGCGGACCTTTAGAGGACTTGAACCTGTATATGCATCTGAATCCCATTGAAAACATCATCTCACCTCAAGATGGTTCTGTGCCTCGGTGTCACTGCTCCCTCCATGACTCTAACATGCATGGGTCAGTCTCCAGCAATAACCCCGCATCTCAAGTGACGTACCTCGTCCAGGGCGGCCGAGGAATCCTCTCGGTCATGCTTGTCCATTACGTGCAGATTCTGGACTTGTTTGTGCGTCTCAATCAAACTGGCATAGTAGTTTTGGGGGTAATAATGACCAGTGTGGTGGTGAGATTGCAAACGGTTGATGGGTTGGAAGTGGGTATGACGTCGATCCACTCCCTCGCAACACAGCTGCCATGGTTTGCATTTCTTTCATCGCGACAACAAATTTTTGGTTTACAGAATTCTAACTGAAGATAATGTAGAAATTGGACAGTATCCCTGCTCAAAACTATATAATTGTATTTATGGTCCGACGATCCCGGCTTTTTATCTTGGTCTAGATTAATTTCGGTGCGAACGAAGATCCCCCGGGAGGAATGGGGCTGCCCAGACGTGGGAATTGTTTCTAATTTGCTATGGATATTGGATATAGTTGACTACATGGCATTCTTCATCTCTCTCAGCGCAGCCATCACGTCTACCGGGTCGGTCTTGCCTGTCGCTTTCTGGATTTCCGGGGCCTATGTGCCTTGTATGAGCATTTGATAGCGAGGGAACCATGGAAACAAAACTTACGTTGACGCGCATAAAAACATTGTGAAGCTAAATCAAACGATTAAGTGTTAGCCAAAGCCACTAACCATGGTAGATATCCAGTACATACCTTCTCATCTCCAATGGTAAACTTGCCCTGGGTCTCCTTGTTTGCCTCGGCAAAAGCCTCAAGCTTCTTAATGGGCTCAGACTGGGAAACTGCAATACAAAACTTGACATTCTGCTTGGTGTATTCGTGTCCGGGCTGGGTATATCAGTAAAAAGTTCTGTTCGAATACAGTAGTGATCACTTACATAGACCTTGGTGTCATCTGGCAAAGATGCCAGAGTCTCGTTGAGAGCCTTGTGCATCTCCGCGGCATTTCCTTCGAAGAAACGGCCACATCCTAGAGAAATCACCACGTAAGAAAATATCAAATTGACCAGGGAGAGTCGAATCATACCGCCAATGAACAAGGTGTCGCCAGTGAACACAACCCGCTCGTCACCATCTTGCATGAAATAGCAGATGCTGTCTTGAGTGTGGCACGGTGTGTGCAAAGCTTTGACTGTGATACGTTCTCCAATCTTGAAGGTTTCTCCATGGGCAGGAGTCTGGGTGACAGACTGGCATTTTGAGCCGCCAATGACAGGAAGCTTGCCAAATTCTTTCAACTAAGAGGTCTTTAGCCATGATCAGTCAATAAGTGGAGACGCCAATCTTGAGACATACCATGTCATCGTTACCTCCGGAATGATCCCAGTGGCTAAGATTGATCAATCAGTATATTACTTTGTGATTCAGTTTCGTCAAAACATACTGGTGAGTGTTGACAATGGCTGTCAAGTCAATCTTCCCAGCGCTGATCTGCGATTTTAACTCTGGCGCCACCCTGTAGTTGGTCAGTTAGCTCATCATTCTTCAGTTTTAGTTTCACATTGATCGAAGAAACTCACTCGGGAGGGTTGGCCGGGTCAATGATAACAGAGTGCTTAGTCGGTTCATCGGTCACCAGATATGCATAGTTATTCCCCTTCCCCGTCCCTAAAGCATGTATGAAAGTTTAGAGTTACTTCTTCATTATTGTTGATAGCTGCTGTCATCTGTATGAACAAGGGAATAGTGAGGATATCCACTTACACATAGGAATCGATTGGATATGCATGGCTCGAGCTTGTAATGATGAAATTGGACGGGACCGGAAAATTCTAGTTGCTCTTGCAAAACTCATCACCAAAGATGGACTTGAGTGCGGGGAGAGGAGCTTGTCGCGTTATACAGATGATAGCTCCAGCCCTGGAGGATCATGGGATTACAAATCACACGTCATGCGGAGAAACAGTTCTTCCGTTCTCTTTTACTAATGACAGGATGTTATTGGCGGGACTGCACTATGGGATGAGATGGCCTCGAGTCTTTTAAATCTTCAAATGCATGTACTTTTATTTATTTTTAGTGCTGCCAGCAGCACACCTGTGATGTGGATTATATGTAACTTCATACACTAGGTAGCAGTTGCTGTCACACCCAAAGCCCGACTATCCCACCTCTCAACGGGCGCCCAGCCATATGCACTTAGTTTATCGTCGATAATAGATGATGCATCAGAATTGTGATTGCTGGGGGCTGACTTCTTTGCCGCGGAAGGCAAAGAGCTTCGTCGAGATGACTTTGACTTCCGAACACCCCCGTGCTCCTTTAAGCGATCACTCAGCATCTTAGCCCAGTAGGTAGCAGTTTCATCGCATGCACTGAGGATGTAAGCCCGAGGGCAGTATGGCTGGTAAGATTCCCAAGATGCAGAGCTCAGGATATGAGTCAACCAAAGGAAGAGTGCCTCGGCGGAGGCATTTTTCTGTGAGTCCTTTGTGGCATCGAAGAGCAAGTTGTGTACCAGATCCTCGCACAGGTACATCAAAAACGAAGGGTGTGTTTCAGTGATCTTTTGAAGAACAGAGTCCCATTTCTCGAAGGACTGGTTCATAGTTTCTCCAATCCTGTACATGATTGTTAGAATCGGAATAATGGAACAATAAAATGTAGACTGATGAACTTACTTTCTCTCAGAGCCAAACAACAAAGACTCCTCCAGCAACACAGCAGACAGTGACTTGACACCATCAGTAGAAGATCCACAAATCGAAACCAAGTCAGTCGCAACGGAAACCTCTTGATCACGCTTGCGCTTTTTCCGCTGCGGCTCGGACGACTCGGAGTGTTTAGAAAAGTCTTGCAGGACTTGAGTGAGAGCCGTCTTGGTCGATGAGCTAGCGTCATCAGCAACCTGAGTTCCAGGAGTTAGACCATCGATGTCGGCCCAGTAGTTATCCCAGAGCCACTCAAGAGACCGCTGAGAAGCCTTGCGGAGTACAACCAAGGACGGCGGCTCACGGTGAGTCGCTTCATGGCGCAACTCTACGAATGATGCCGGGAGGCCTAAGTCCATAGCACGTTGGAACATAGTTCTTCGCTGGCCGTGGATTTTTGTGTCGACAAGACCAGTTACGAAGCTAGGCTCTGTTAGTTCACGTCTGAAAGGGAAGACAGGAGGATGCTTCAATGCAAGAATCCACCATAATTTCAATAATGCAAGAACGCCCAGTGAGAGGGAACATACCGACAGAAAGCAGCAGAGTAGGTAGCTCGAATTGAGAAAATCGAGTTGGTCTGCGCATCATCGTGAAGGATAGCATCTGTCAAGAGGGCAGTTGCCTCAACATGGTGAGGAACATTTCCACGCAGCTTCCAAGCTTCCACCTGAGGGAATTGTCAGTATATTGATTACTCTTGAGCTTTTTATAAATCAACGTACCACCGCGCAAGCGTGAGCGCGCCTGTCTGGACCATCGTAGGATGTCGGCGGATAAAATTCGTTCCGCACATCCAGCAGCTGCGCCTTATTCTTCCATGCTGTAAAGACGACCTTGGCCATCTTGGACGATCTCAAAAATTGGGCTTTATTTATGGACTGTCCGAACCTTTCAATACTGGCTTCAATATCAGTAGCTTTGCTTCGTTGATGAAATATTCGCGGATAATTGTTGATCCTTCAAGGGGGTTTCTCCGACGCTAATAATTTCCGTGGCCAATCAGCGATCGTAGAAGTATACTACATTTCACCCCCGAGTTGGTCAGTCTGTGTAGTCTTCTCCTCTGAATTCTAGTGTTGGAATAAAAATGGAAATTGTTCTTGATGGAATAATTTGATTTGAGGTTCTATATATTGATTCTCTGAGAATCCTATCAAAATTAGTGGTGTTGAGCCACATTTAAAAGCTATCCTATGCCCAGGGTATCCATTGTATTGCAACTCCAGCCATACCCAAAATAAAGTCAAAAAAGAAAACTCCATGCTATGCCGCTGTTGAAAACAAAGAAAAAGCTCCAAATGATTGATCAGATCCACCCATATCCATAGCTCATACATGCTTGATTCAAAGTTGAGAAAGGCTGTGCCGGGGGCATTGCCTGTTGATCGACGTCGTCGTGATCAAAGAAGAAAGATTTGTGAAGAAGGTTGAGTGCAGGCTTCATGTGTTGCTTGGGCATCGACATGGCGGCTTGCATCATGGGCACGGGTTGTTCCGGGATAGTCTGAGGGATGGGTTCCGGCTCATCGAATTCGTCATCATCCTGAGATCCGTCGTCTTTTTCGTCGTCGGAGGGAGAGAAAGTTTCCTCCAGCTTCAATCCTCTTCCCAATAGACCCTGCTGTGACTGGCTTGTGGTACCACCGGGCTGGCTGTAGAGTCCCATGCCAACCAGTTCCTCCTCGGCCTTAACATTCTTCTTCTCGATGAGGTTGTTCTCCAGGGGGATTGGAGAGCAGTCGAATTGTTGGATAGGAAGGAAGTCCGGGGTTGATGGTCCGCTGAGTTCTCCAGGGGATGGTACACTAGCGTAGCTGGGGCAGGCAGTCTCCGGTGGAGGGATATTAGCCATTGATAGCATATCCAGAGACCATCCATCGGAAGTAGTCTGGGAGACAGCTGAGAAGTCGACGGGGGTTGTGGTGTCCCAGAACATGGGCTCGACCTGCGAGCTTGGAACGGACAAAGTAGGTTGCTGAGGAAGAGTCATGGCGTCTTGAGAGTCCAGGTAGAAAGGAATATAGCTATCCGGCGACATGGCGGCGCCAGCAGACAAAGGATATGAAATCATGTTGTCACTGCCGTAGACAGGAAGGAGATTCATATTGAGGGATTGATCGGCCATGCCCATGGTAGCATAACTGTCGGGGAGGTCGGGAGCACAAGCCGGATTGGAAAGGCCTCTGCTCCTGGCGGAAGACGGGTGCCAGCTGATGGGACGAGAGTTGCGGGCCGCTGAGGCAAGGAGAGCGGCCTCCAGTGAGGATTGACATTGGTTAGCCCCATACATCATTCCCTGAGTAGCAGTTGTCCTCCTCCTCGATGCCCCCGATGGGCTATTGCCGGCACTCCTGGGCTTCATGACACGGGAGTGTCGTGGGCGAGGGAAAGCACGGATCCAATCCTGCATATTGATCGACTGGCTATAAGCATTCTCCGGATACCATGGTGACCCTGACGAGGCCTGCTGTTGATAACCGAAATCGGACATATAAATGTTGGTTGATGAAAAACTGGTGGTGAATATTGGTCTCGCTTCTCCTTCCAAGGTTGGTGAATATAGTATTCCACCAATCCACCCGGATAATACTATGTGTGACGTAAAGAGTAGGGTGTGAGAAGTTGAGAACCGAAGTTCCTGGGAAGGAACGGCAGTTTTATGGGTGTGTAGAGTGAAGATTGCAGGGCTAATGGAGTACAGGGAGAGAAGCGTGATATTATAAGGGAATCCAGGGAGCCTGGCGATCTACCACCCGCCCCAGCTCCACGATCCCACCACACATGCTAGGATGACACGACGTTGACACTAACGAAATGAGCCTAGTCCAGAACCACCGCATGGAACCCAAAGATGAATCAGGCATAGTCCCACTGATGAAATGTTTGGGCCAAGGGCAGAATATTCCGGAGTACAGGGTGGGGAATTTCGTGGAACAATTTGAGGCGAACATGGGGAAGAGAGAAATTAGCTTGAATGACCACTCCACTATTGGAGTCCAAGGACGTGGACCCTCACACGGGCCCCATTTCAGATTTTGGATTTGGGATTTTGGGATTTTCTTTATTAAATCGAAATCAGAATTACCAGTAATCTGAGTATTATGGGTCTGGGAAGTAATTTTTCATTGTATTGACTTTTAGACCGCTTCCTCGTGTACTCCGTATAACTCCTTCATAAGTATAACTTCAGAGTATACCATAGATCAATATCCTTGGCCATGGAATGTTAATCCAGATCTACCATCAATATTACCTAGTCAAGATGTGAAGTTTGCATTTGGATGATTTTATTTTATTTATTTTATTTTATTTCATTTTATTCCATTTCCTCGTTTCACCGGAGATTGATCAGCCCTGCAATGGGAATGATGGATCTTTCCTATCATGTTTGGGCCCCATAGCGTCACGCCCTGAACAACCTCGTTACGCAAGGGTTACCAATGTGATGGAGGGGTTGTTAAGATCGTCTTGCACATCCTTCGTATTTCTTCGACAGGGGTGGCTGAGAGTGGAGTCATCAATATACTGGGAAAAGAGACCGATGACTCCGTCATGGCGCCTGTGCTTTGTCACGGAGCCTTCCCAAGGAGTTCTAGATCGGTTTTGGCGGCGAAAAAATTAATGAAAAATTAATGAAAAAAAATTATCAAGTAGGTAATAATACTATAACCTTGGAATAATTACTAGTAACCTGGAAAAAAGCATTCCTTGTATTTCATCCCCTACAGGTACAAAAAAAAGCAAAGGGGGTCAAGGAATAACAAACCTAGGCCCTTCTTTGTACTGTGCATACCCGGTGGTTTCTTTTTTCTCCGTATGCACTGTCTTCTATCCGGAGTACATGATGCATCTCCTGCATCATCGCCACCATCGTCTTTTGTTCCGATCCCAGTAAAATAAGTAAATCAGTACAAACTAAATCAAAATTATGCGATATTAAAATATAGTCAGCCACTTTCGCATCTTTGATTGGACTAATTAAATATCCACCAACTGGAACTATGCTCCGTAGTATTAAACGATCAACAATATCACCTGGCCCCCCTCTTAGCTCTTAGCTCTTAGCTCTAGACAGGTTTCTGACATGCAATCCTACTTGGACCCAAACGGTGCTACAAACTACTTGAGTGCATGACCCGGTTGTACGCCCCCCTCTAGTGGACCTGTTTCATTGAAAAATTGGTAGTCCGTGTACCGCCACAAAGTATTCGTGTTAATGACCATCGGGGCGGGAAGCTCGGCAATGCTCGTCGTTGGAAAAACGTGGAGCCTGGAGGTTTTCAATGGCTTTTTTTGACCCAATCTATGAACTAGGGATTGAGCTAAGGACTCTTTTGTTTAAGTTCATCCATCATGATCCATATTTTCAAATGAACCAAAACTTGAACCAAGTAAACGAAGGAGACCAGCGCTAGGTAAAACAAGGTGGCCTCTAGTTCCAGGAGTAAGTTTGTCTTGGTAATATGTACTAGTATAAACGATGTCTTCTATTATAGTAGCTTCAGTACCTCTGCTTCATGACCGGGGGGTTTTAGACAAAGTACGGTTGAACAGACATCTACAAGCAAACAAGGATCTAAATGTGACCAGTTCCCTGCACGTCCCCAATTAGGAAATCAGCCTAGGTCTCGTTCCTTAGGAATAAGAAAAGAGGATTTCAGGTTTTTCACGGAGGGGATTTCCAATAACACCGTCAAAAAAATGCCCCTTCGCTAAGGAGTTCAAGATAGAAATAAATTAATGGGGCTTTTAAACCCCATTCTGTGTCACCGATCAGGAAACGGGCGGTAGAGCCACCATTCACAACGTGGCCGGGCGGATCTGATCATGCTTAGCGCTGAACCGAGTTCCTACGCCCGGACCTCCGGAAGAACCTGACGTTGGGATTTTAATGATTTTAATGATTTTAATTATTATGATTAGTTTAGAATTAGTATCTCCCGTTTTTTTCCACTTTTAACTTTCAATGATGCTATACCCGCTGACGATCGATTTTCTTTATTTAATCTATTTGACGTTTTCGTTTAGGCCTGCCCTTTGATCCAATCTACCGGGAATACCTACATCACCCCTATCTGATATGATCCTTGAAGGATTTCAAGTTCCCAGTAACCCATATACTGTACATGATTGCCTAGGTACCAACCTTGGAATATTGACAAGTTGTTTTTCTGGGTCTCGCACATGCAATACGATGTCATCTAACCGTGGGTTGCCTCATTGAACAAGGATTCGAGGACCGCTCAGGGGACCAATGCAAAACACCCACTTGTCCACATCATTACACAGACGATCCAAGGTCGTGTACCGCTCGGGACACATTTGCAGGGCCCCACTTCCTGCACTGCAGGGGCCTAGTGAGAAGATTGGAGACAATCATCAATTTCCAGAAGCTCAGGGGACCAGTTAGATCCCTCCCTTTTCTCTGTTCCCCCCTCTTGAAAGTGGAACCGCTCTGCCCAGTGGTCTCCAGTGGGCTCCAGTGGTCTCTCAGTGCTGACACAATCTCATGAATTGCCGATCTCTGGAGTATGTGACCACACCGCAGAGCGGCACAGCTATCCCTCCAGCTGAAATTGTACTCCGTACACTCCGTCACCTCTGGATCCTGAGGTTACCTAAGATAGACATTTTACCTACACCGTGACTCTACACTATGCTGAAGGGAATCGTACTCCGTACCCCCCAGTGGTCCTTCCCCTTAGGGTGTAAGCAAGTCTGTTTCGAAGGGGTTCTAGCGTAGCCTCGTTTTGGCCCTTCTCATTATTGCGTCTATCCACATAGTCTTCGACTCATGCAATGTGATACCAACCTGCTTTAGGCACAGAGTGACATAGTGGCAGATGTAGCCACCATCGTCTACAGAACCGAGGTACTTTTTACACCCCTTAGTCACATAACAGGGACATGAGTCCTCTCACTCTATAAAAAAAAGCAAGATATCAGCCCTGCATTCCAAGGTCTAGGCAACCCAAGAAAAAAAAAATCCCAAGAAAAATAAATTAAGTAAAATCGCGGTCCTAACCCAAGTCTAAGCCCAATAAGAATAGGCGGCCACTCTCCGAGACTTGACCACACCAGATCGGGGACTGATCTACTCTTGTCGCGAGCCTCTTTTTCTTCTCACTCTCCACTCGCCTAAACCTCCGACGCGTGCTAGTGTTCCTGGGCAACCCATTTTTGCCAATTTTCTTTTTAATTTTTTCTTCCCTATGGAGACATCCTTCCCCTTAGCCCCGAACCGACCCCGGGAGGAACGTAAGTTAAAGCGGGGCTTAACCAGCCTTCCTCAGTCTTCCAGACGTTTCAATCGGCATTCATGATTGCCCGAGATCCTTCGCACTCCTTTTTTTCACTTTTTTTTCAATTTTGTCTTTTTTTTACTTCATTTCCCTGAGCCTTGGCTTTTTAGCCCCATGGATGCAGCGGGAGGAGCTGCGGGCTAAATCAATTTGGCTTGCTTTAGCGGCATGTCAACTACATACGGTGTAATCCGTTGCGCGGATGACCACCGCCCCCATAAGAGCCGTGCGCACAGGGATAATGAACTCGAATGAGCAGATTAATGATTAATAGAGGGGCCTCGGTTGTATTTCCTCTAGTCATTTAGTGGTGTCTCTCCTAGTGCACTTGGACAGTCTCTTCCAGGGGGTTGTTTATTGCGACGATCTCTTAGAAACACCCAGTGGACTTGGATCCGCTTATCCTCCGACGGTTGAACGGTGTGATCCCGTACGGAGCTACCGAGTACAACAGAGTACAACTGTCGTCCTCTCATTTTCGATGTATTACTACGGAGTAAAGTTCCTGATGTTCGACTTCTGTATGAGTTGTCAGTCACTTCCTCCACGTATACACATTTTCCCCAACCAAAAAAAAACGGGCTGAAACCCCCCGGGTTACTGCCGTTCCCCGATAGGCTGCAACATCAAGAGTAGGCTGTGCTTCAGAATCAAACTATGTTTTCTTTCTCTATCGGATTCGTATATGACATAGGTGTGTGTCTTTGATGTAGGGGAGAAAAAAAGGGAAGGACGGAGTATGAGATGACTATTGGTCCCATGTCCCACTCTCAGCCCACTCCAAACATAGCATACACTTGTCACACAACGCATCAGGTTCAATTTAGTCCAGACTCCCGACCTTACTCTTTTTAAGACACGTAAACTGCAGATAAGGGATATGCAGCCTCAGCAAATTCGGTACCTTGGTTTTGCTGACCCCATGATTAAGTTCGCACTCGGTTTTACCCGTGCGTCTGCGTCGGGCACAGTCCGGGCTTTCATGCAGGCGACCATCTTCAGTTCGATGAGGTCCTGACGCCTGAGGCGCGGACGCCACATAAGGTCCAGGTGTTGGTGGGGCAAAAGACGATCTGGTCGACTCAACAGGATCGGAAAGCTAACCGTCACACACACCAACACGCACACTTGCGTTGCCTAGTGGGCGGAGCATTAGAAACTTGAACCCAGAAGCGGTCAAGCCCAGGGGTTGGACCAATCATTCTCCTTACTCTTCATCTTCGTTTCGATGGGTTCCTTTTTTCTGTGCCCCTAATCTATGTACGACACCGACACCGACACCAATTCCCGTCTCCTTCTCCCGTTTGAAACGGGGGCATTGTTTACTTTTTTACTCCACTTTGGCATTTTTGAGTCTTTACTGGTGTCTTGACTCGGATCCATAAAAAAAAGTCAGCTGTGTCAATACAATCCTCATCCTACTCAATATGTACTCTGATCCCGGTCAGCAAACGGGGACTTTGGGTCTTATGGAGAGCCTAATGCAATAATAATAATAGCCCACTACTTTCTCATGGGTTCCATCGGCCCCATGCAGGGGCCGATCCCTTCAACTTGAGACCTCGGGACCTTTCATAGGGCACATAACTATGTATATCGTGCATTGTGGCACTCAGACATACCTTGCCCTTATAGACATACCCTGGGTCATTTTCGTTTCTTTTTTCCCCACCCCCTTTCCAAGCCCTGGATGTTGCAAAGATGATCACAGAGCAAGGGTAATATGCAGCGTGTCGGATCTGCAGTGAGATGGCACACATATGACGAGAATAACCTTGGCCGTTGTCATGTGTGTGATGGGAGATTTTGACTTTATAGTACCGTGGAATGAGGGGAGGATTCTTAA
This sequence comes from Penicillium herquei, assembly GCA_039634405.1. Taxonomy (NCBI): domain Eukaryota; kingdom Fungi; phylum Ascomycota; class Eurotiomycetes; order Eurotiales; family Aspergillaceae; genus Penicillium; species Penicillium herquei. The sequence continues at coordinate 1,186,140 of CP098389.1, read as the reverse complement.
GATCTACCCTTCTCTCGGGTATGCACTGGCATCTTGGCACCATGAAGGGGCTTCAAATGTTTGAAGATCAGATGGAATTAGAAAAAGGAATCTGTACAGCACTTGGGATTACAGGTCAAACATTACTCTTGGAAGGGTTCAAATGGTCAGCTGGCATAAACACGTAGATCCAGGATTCCAGGTTCAAGTTCATATGCCAGTGCCCAACACCTTGAATCATGAAGGCATGTACAGACTAGTACAGACTCATATTTTGAAACCTTCATGTCTCTACTAGTACATAGTAGGTGCTATTTCGAGAGTACCAGACTCATATTAGAGCATGGGGTATATACTTTCCCCCTCCACAACTGGGCATCACCGTACAGGTAATGTTCAAGTTCAAGTTCCCACCGCACACGTACGTTCCCGAGCACCCGGGCACTATAGATTTTTAGTTTTTAGTTTTTCTCATTCTCGTAATGCCTACCTAGGTAATGCATAATGGTCTTTCAAAGAACAATCATCATGTATTAGTCCTAGGTGGGGGCGAAACTTGAATCACACATCTTTTCTCCGTGGTATCCTCCGATCCCGAACTCACAATCATCAATCATCAAATCATAGTCCAGAATCACAACGGCGATCTTCAACTCTGCAACAAATTACAATGTGGAAACCTGCCAGTGTCGACCATTTCTAACCCTTGTAAACGCACCTGGGTATCTCCACCCACCGCCCATCATTACTGAATTCAGTCACCAAGTATGGAGTTCCCGTACCGTCTGTCTCCGTCGATAGTCTCAAAGTCTGAAGGTGAAAAGACCCTCGTGCAGTGGTCATCCAGTCAGCTAGTGCATTTTCCCGCGCGCAAATCAATTTTGAGACTTTGAGATGGAGCCAAATTCACTAAACCAAGGTCTCTCGGTACACTCCATGCTCCATACTTCGTATATCTACTCCATCTGATCACAAAAATTAAAAAATTAAAATTAAAAAAATTCATTTTGAATAATGAAAAGTTAATTTTGGGTCTTTCAGCCCTTTTACGCGCATCGTTTTCATTGTTCTCCGTTCTCCGCCCGCAGTTTGTATACGCAGTCCACGCAACGTAAGTCCTTCCCGCCAGTCTTGTAGATCAAAAAGTGGAGTTTTTTCTTTCCTTTTGCTTTTTTTTTTCTTCCCACATGTGCATTCAATTTGAAGTTCAAGTTTGGTTTACACTTTGGGCTATTGACCTGAGGTTTCGCTCGGAACTATCCTTTTCCTATTTCCCCGTTCTGGTTCCTACTACCAGTGTCAGCCCCTCCTCTAATTCAGGTTTCGGAGTACACTTTGGGATTCTCGCGCAGGAAGTAGTGCATCCATAGTGCGTTTGTTAGTTTATTGCGAGATCGCATCCATCGGGTAAATAGTCGGTTTTACTTTTATGCTCCGTATCGGCCGATCAATTGATCATGTGCTTTTTCGCCCCCCACTCCATACTATTTGGGTGATCTCCGAGGAATATGGACGGCAATGAAAAGCCGAGATTTAGATGTAGATACGGTCAATAGTAAATAGTGGTTACGGGAAAGGTCCGAGGAGATCAACATTCATGGTTGAACTATGAGTTCAGATTTTCCAGTTGCCAGTGGAGGCTCGGGCAACTCCAAGGCTTGCACAGGATACTAGTCTGGTGTATGGATATACTAGTATCAACTGGAGTATTCAATTGGCTCGGATCTGATGCACATGTGTCCTGGCACATGTGCATACTATTCATGGATTGATATTGCCAAGTTATTGAAACGGCTGAAGCGTATTGTCTGGGATCTGGGATATATACTCCGGAGTCCGCGGAATGGCCATAAATGCTAGATGACGAAACATTTGGACTTGAAGGATCAGCTAGTCACATATGTAGCCTGCACATGCGACAGATACTCATGGCTGTACATCGTGGCATATCCATTTGATTGCACTCAGGCATATGCATTGGCATGTGGTCGACTCATGTAAACGTTAGCAGAAAGAGGCTCGGCTGATCGCCTCACAAGTGCCTAGGCTTAACCTTGAAAGGTTGAACCAGTGGTAAGACACGTCCATATGTACTGTTGTTGAGCAACTTGAAAACCTTGGAATAAATGTGAGCTGGCATGTACACGATGCTAGGACTCGGACTCGTCAGACTGCTGCCTGATAGATGACGGTGTAAGATCATACCTGGCACTGCTAGTCGCAGATATAACCAGGATCTCGGTACGGAAGGAAACATTTGGAGGTGAGGGAGAAGTCTGACCTCAACATAGAGTAGTGGTCAGAATGTCAATTTGATGGGTTTGAAGTAAGGGGCCACCAGTATTGCTTATTATGAATGGATGAGACCTCGGGAGTGATTCGGTGGTTGCACGGCTTGGTACAACTAGATATATATCACAAGTCGACATGGATGTTTCGCGTTGAGATTAACTCTGATCTGACTTTCAACCATTGGAATGTTGTTCAGTCCCGATCGCCTCGAAAATATGCTGCGTTTCATTCCTTGCGCCAAGTGAGGAGATGTGTTACCAGAGGGGTTATTCCGGTCTGACCAAGATTGAGGTGCCGGATCAAGATGGCCTCTGTCCAGATGTAAAGTTGACTGATCAACGTCGGAAATGCTTCCAAGGAGGTAAGAGTCATATTTGAGTTCAATATTAGAAACTTGAAGGAAATAACAGGTTGTTGAGATCGCACTGGGTTCGATTAAAAACAGTCGAGCCATCTTGTTTGCCATTATTGTATGCACCTGGGCATGTACATCGTCCTGTCTGCCATGTTCAACCATGATCAAAATTCGAATATCTGCTCAGGTAAAGAGAAGACTAGATGAAAATCATGGATTTGTCTATTGCATACTAGGAACTACTTCAACTTTGGAAATGGTTTGTCAAGATATAAACCTGAAGCAGTCATGCCTACGAGGAATTGGAAGTGACAAGTGACGTCAAGTAATCGTAAATCCAAAGAACTATAGACTCGGACATGGCAACTGTTGAACAAAACCTGATCCCATCCTTGAATCATACGGTCACTCAAATTTGACGGCTAAAGTAATCATTTTTTGTTGAATCCAGATGCTTATCTGAGACGCTCACAGATACCAACGGAACCCGCGGCCATCTGAAGTGACCTAGTATCTATCAATCTTCATCAATGTCAGCGTGCAAGGTAGGCTCCGACAAAGAGCCAAATAGTGTCCCAGGCGATACTAGAACTCTGAAGAGTCAAGTACTGGAAGCAGGAGCTTCCATGGTCCAAGACTTCACACCAGTGAAGCAAATCTGCGCTCATCTAAACGCATTCCACGTCTATGCCAATGATCCCACTCGCTGTGTCGAGGCAAACCACTATTGCACACATCTAACAGAAGGTAAACCTCGCGTAATATGCCGTACAAGCACTTCGCTGACCAACCATGCGTCCTCAATAGATGTCCGACAATGCCTGATATACGACTCGCCAGGAACGAAAGCCCGCTTAATCGGCATCGAGTATATGGTCTCTCCACGAATCTTCGAAACCCTCCCACCAGACGAACGAAAGTTATGGCACACGCATGAGTTTGAAGTGAAGACTGGGATGCTTATTATGCCCGCACCGACGAATGTGCCTACTTCGGTGTGGGAAGCGGCTGAGACGGCAGAGATGCATGATATCGCGCCGATTTATGGTAAAACGTATCATCTATGGCAGGTTGATCGTGGAGACGTGGTGCCCATGGGAGAGCCACAGTTGATGGGTAGTTTCACATCACCGGAGAGTGTTGTGGCTGCCTGTCCGGGTGGAATGGATGAATTGCTTCGAGCGAGAGATGAGAGGTTCAAGGTGGATTATCGGACAAAGGCGAAGAAGCGAGAAGGTGTTGCAGATGTCCAAAAACATCCAGGTATGTCTCGTATGACTGAAGGTGTGAGTAAGTTGACTGATTGAGAGGATATAGATTCCGATGCAATGTGGGAGTAGGACATCTAGCAGCGCGAGTGGTTTGCTGTATTCCTAGGCCACATGAAACCGATTCAAGGATATAAAATGGACGGGAGAGGGAGGTAAAGGTAAAAATATTCCGTTGTCATGACTTGGTATCTAGAGACGAGATGTCTCCCCACTATACCAGCCTCAAAGACCCAGTCCCATAATGAAATGGGGTCGAGTTGAGACCAATTGGGGGATAGCTGATACAACAGCATCGGCTAGTTGTGTTCATCTTGCTTCACTGTCCACACTTGCGCGTCCTGGTGCTGAATTTCGGCGACGGCAAGCTCTAGCAATTTTAGAAGCGGAATCTAATAAACTAAGTAAAACTGAAATCAAAACGAGGTCATTGTTTGCTGAAGTCTGTCCACGGCGTCCACACATTAATGGGCCGACGAACAGATCGAACAGCTGGAATGACGGGGCAGGTCAACTGCAGTTCTGGAGCGAAAGCTTGTCACATAATGTGTTTCCAAGTCTCACTCTGACTCTGTTGAGAGATTGTATTGGCATTTGAGCCCGATACAAGACTGACAGAAGGGAAGAGTGTGAGGGAATGGGAAAAATCGAGTTTTATAGCCGCACGAAGTCACATGACTTCTTATGTGGTCCTGATAATTCTGGCAGCAACAGCTCTAAATATCTGAATGTGTAGAAGCTTGAAAAATTGCATGTTAATAGCTAGAAACCCGTGGATATTCCTCTCTGTGAGCTAAGTTCTGCTCCAGTCTATTTGTACACCCAAATTCAATTTTAAAGAGTAGACACACCACGTAGTTTATAGAGGTGAACTACGTGCCTTAAATAATAGGTGTCAAAACCATCGGTCTGACAATCGATAAACCGGCACCCGCAAGCCAGAGCTTGTCGAAAGAAGGAATACACATGCACAGCTACACATGGAGGGCTTCATTCGAGCAGCTTTACGAATCACACCGGGCAGCGCTGCCCGCGTCGCAATTAAGAGCGCCAGTGTATTTTGTGCCACCGTCCTCGTCTGGGAGCATGTCGTGACCATACAACTCAGCGAAGGACCCTCGATGTACCCGACCTTCAACCCTCGCGGCGACTGGCTTCTCATCTCACGAATGCATCGCCATGGAAAAGGAATAGAGGTTGGGGATGTCGTGCGCTTCAACCACCCGAGTTTCGTGGGCGTTCATGGCGCAAAGCGGGTTATTGGATTGCCTGGGGATTTCGTCTGCCGGGATCAAGCTTACAGCACTGGAGTTGGGGAGCAGCCTGATATGATTCAGGTAAGTTTTGCCTCGGGTTCCGACCTACTTCTTGACCCATTTTATTTCCTACTGTGGTTCCAATTGCTAGTCAATGGCTTGCTAACCATTTCAATTGTTTTAGGTCCCCGAAGGCCATGCATTCGTGGTTGGCGACAACCTTCCTTGGTCACGCGATTCGAGAAACTTTGGACCCCTACCTCTTGGTCTTATAAACGGCAAGATTATCGCTCGCATATGGCCTCCATCTAAAATGGAATGGGTGCAAAATACTATGAAACCTGCGGAGTTGGACTAGATTTCCGCGTGTACAACCTTCAAAACGAAAGAGCATGGTGAACATGGTCTACTGAGCATTTACATGGAGTTTGGGTAGAAAGAAGGAAATGGGACTGCTGTGCATATTCATACATATTCAATTGTACAATACAAAATTTATACTCAAACGATATTGGAACAGGAGGTATAGAACGGAGAACGCATCTACCGGAAGGAGGATGGGTTTCTGCGCTTGTAGGGAAGAGGCTCGACCTTCTTCCGGCGGAGTTCGACATCCGCCTCGTTGAAGCCAATCTGCTTCATAACTTCCAATGTGGTTTCATCCCATTGGCTACGGAATAGGTGAGCGCCAATGGGCTTAAGGTGGTAACGGACTTGGAGGGCACGGAGAAGCAAGTTCTCACGCTCTGTCTCCTTGGCCTTGACAGCCGCAAAGTCGAGCGGCTGGGAGTCCTTCTGCTCCATGACGAACAGGGAAAGTCGGTGGTAAGGACTACCCTTCTGGGCGACAGGCGCGGCCCAAGGGAGAACAACCTGGGAATCTGTGGAGAGCTGGGCAAGGTCGACCTTGGTGGAAACGGCGGAGATAGGAACGTTCACGGCGAGGTAGTGCATCTTGAAGTCGAATCCGTCGGCCTCGACGTTGGGAACATCAGGGTCGACAACAGCGATTGTGACCAGCTTCTCACCACGCTCAAACAGCTGGATGTCGAGCTTAGGAGCAGTGGCACTGTCCTTGGCCAGGACGTAGTCACCAGGTTGGACCTGGCGCTTTCCGAAGTAAATCTTGGTGTCCACAACGGGATCACAGTGGGCGAGAACATCGGGGATAACATTCATTTGTGTAATACGCTGCACGAGGATCTTGCGGCGGTATTCTCGCCATTTGCGGTCGGCCAGATAGCGGTAGATAGGCTTGCTCATATCGCCTAGAATGGAAAGCATAGAACGTTAGCATCAAATTTCTCTCTGTTCAACAGCACCATTGGAAATAGCTGATCATACCCAAACCATCCTCAAACTTTCGCTTCACCAAAGGATCGTTGATATCGGCCAGAACCTTCATATTCTCCAGGTGCAGTTGCATCGCAGTCAGGCGGGACTTTCGTGAATTCTCTCCTCCAGCTTCGACTGGCTGTGCCTCCAGGCGAGCGATCTTCTGACGCATGGATTCGATTTCCTCCAACTTCTGAACTCGGTCTCCGAGGAGCACTTTACGCGCTTCTTGGAAACATTGGTAAGGCAGTTGCTCGAAAGGGAGGCTTCCGGGGTTCTGCAGCGCAGCACGACGACGACGAGATCCAACGGGGGTGGTACCCTGTCGCATCAATTTTCGCTCCAGTCGAGGACTTGTGACAAGGGATGGATCAGGCGATTTGTGGAATGGTTGGCTCGATTCAGGTTGAGCATCTGCAACAGCGGAGGTCGACTGGAAGCCGCGGGACTGGATCTGCGAGCCCGCAATGCTTCTTGTGTAGGAATTGCGAAGACATTGAAGCAACGGCTTCGACGCACGCTCGCAATGAGCCATTGTGAAAGTCGTTTTTTAGGGGGTAGAGTTGAGGTTGAATGCAACTAGTGTTGTTGTCTTCGGGGGAACTTTTTCTGTTCGCCAGCCAAGACTTCTGCTGGTTCCCACCGCCTCCCCGGAATCAACTTTTGCTCTTCTCAGTTACACGCAGCATATTACCAAAACCACACCATAATTTCTCTACAAAGGCTGTCAAAATGCCTGGTAGCGAAGTCCTTCAGTCCTTGAGACTGCTTTCGCGCAGCTCGCGCGGCCTCTTGGCTGGATCAGAGAATGTCACGGTATGCGAACTGCCCACTTGGATTTCCCATCCGCTCTCACAGACCAGTCCCCGATCTGCAAAAAGGACCCTGACAATTGACTGATAATTATGTGAATATAGCGGCAATGTCTTTCTCGATCTATGGCCACCGAGGCTCAAGTCAATGCCTCCACCTTCACTCCTACCGAATCTTCCCCTGCTCCCTGGGACCGTCCCGTTTCTGTCATGTCCTACAACTTCCCTTCTATGGAACCCGTTCGCTTGCTCGAATACTCTCAAAAACAACTCCAGATGCCGCTTCGCAAAGATCTCCTGCACCGCGCAGTCGTATATGAGGGTGACATGACCCGCCAGGGTACCGCCAGCACCAAGTGGAGAGATGATGTGCACGGAAGTCACAGGAAGCTCTTCGCTCAGAAGGGTTCAGGTCGTGCTCGTGCAGGTGACAAGCAATCGCCAATTCGAAGAGGTGGTGGTGTTGCTCACGGTCCCCACCCTCGCGACTTCTCAAGCGGACTTCCCGCCAAGGTCTACGACCAAGCATGGCGCACAGCCCTCAGCTACCGTTACTCACGCGGAGAGCTGATCGTTATCGACAACAAGATTTCTCTCCCCGAGGGCTCAACACCATACCTGATGGAGAACATCCTCAAGGCAAACGGCTGGAGTACGAAGCATGGCCGCTCCACATTTATCACGGACATTGTGAACAAGGAATTGTTTGAGAAGGTGTCGAAGTTAAACCGCTATGCGACCATTATGGACCGCGCAGATGTTGATGTCAAGAATCTGCTGGAGACCTCGCGGTTGATTATTGAGAAGGAGGCACTGGACCGAATCTTTGCGGTGCACTCGCGTGATCTGAACAGTCGTCCGGCTAGCGCTTCCTATCTGTGAGGATATGAAGAGCTTGTATTGCATCTGTTGTGTTTCTTCTTCTTGTTCGTTTCTTCAAATCTTGTATTCTGGCCATCTGTACAAATAGAATTTAAATCTACTATATCATGAGCGAGTATGCTCAGTCTGAATTATTATGGTGTATAATACTTCTGATATCTGTAGAACCATCCATTGGAACGTTGTAAATAAAAAAAGACGATATCAAATGAAGTAATAGTATAACAAGGATAAGAATTTATACTGTTAAGTTTGAAATACCTGAATATATCGAGTGTTTCTAGGTAATATCAAAAACATCTATGCGTTGTATCAGCGGGCGGAGAGCGCTTGTCCTCGGACCGGAAGAAAATCCATTCCAAAAAAAACTCCCGAGGTCGACGGTAAAGCGGAGAAACACTTGATCGCTCTTAATAACCTTACGCTTCCCCTCTTTTAATTCCCCTTTTACACTTCGTGTCCAGTCTCTATGTTACTTCGACACTCTTTCTCCCGTTTACCCTCGCCGCAGAGCTGGATCTCGCGGTTCCCATCGCCAGCAATGCCTCTACGCGCCAAGGTGACCAACCCTGCTTTCCAAGCAACTGCTTCGGTATGGATATCTTCTCCTTTGAACAAGCTTTGAACGAGGTTGCTGACTCGCTATAGATCTCGACATCAGTACCAATCCCCAAAGAACTCCCCGGAGACGAGCCCGACGATGTTTTGTTCAACACCCTCTACGGTCTTCGAAGCATTGAGCTCAACCGACCCAAGAAGCTTAACTCCCTCAATGGTTCCATGGCCCGCAAGATCTTCCCTCGCTTGAAGGTTAGTTACGAAACGAAATATTGGTCATGGAGGATATACTAAGATTCCCCAAATTACAGGAGTGGGAGAAGTCTCACTTGGCAAACATCGTTCTCATTTCCGGCGCCGGCTCCAAAGCACTTTGCGCAGGAGGTGATGTTGCGGCATTGGCTCTTCAGAATGAGCAGGGAGAGGAGGGACAGCGCGCTTCAACGGATTTCTTCGGTCTCGAATACAGCCTCGACCACTCTATCGCTACATACTCCAAGCCCGTTATCTCTTTCATGGACGGAATCACCATGGGCGGTGGTGTCGGCCTGAGCATGCACGCTCCGTTCCGAATTGCTACCGAGAAGACTGTTTTTGCTATGCCGGAAACCACCATTGGTTTCTTCCCTGATGTTGGTGGCTCGTTCTTCCTTCCCCGCCTGGACGGCGAGACCGGTACCTACCTGGCTTTGACCTCAGAGCGCCTGAATGGTGTGCAAGCTCTCTATGCCGGTATTGCCACTCACTTCCTTCACTCCAGTGTTCTGAGCAGCGTGACCCAGCGTCTCTCAGAGCTGGTTTTCCCCGATGACCTTGACCTTCCTGGACGCCTGGACGCTGTCAACAAGACTATGGCTGAGTTCTCTCTTGGTCTCCCCTCTCTGCAGGAGGAGCCCATGCTCCTCTCTGGTGGCCTGCGTCAAGCTATTGATCGTTGCTTCAAGTTTAACCAGGTCGAGGAGATTATTGCGGCGCTGGAATCCGAACAGGAGCAGAAGGAGTGGGCACAGAAGACTCTGGAGACACTTTCAACCCGTTCACCAACATCCCTCAAGGTTACTCTGCGTCAGCTGCGCCTTGGAAAGAAGTGGGGTATTTCCGAGACTTTCAAGCGTGAGTATGATATTGCTGGTAACTTCATGCGCCACCCAGACTTCGTGGAGGGTGTCAAGGCCCGCTTGATTTCCAAGCCTGCTCGCCAGGCTGAGTGGCAGCCCGCTACTCTCCAGGAGGTCTCACAGGAAACCGTCGATGGTTTCTTCGCCACCCCCGAGAACCAGCAGGGTCTCCAGTTGTTGAGCGAGGGAGACTACAACCGATACCCCCACGAGCGCTTTGCTCTTCCCAGTGAAGCCGAGATTGAGAAGTTTGGCCGCCAGAGCAGAAGTGCCCGTGAGACGATTCAACACTTTGTTGAGCTGTCAGGCCAGAAGGAGGGTGTGGCTGAGAAGGTTTCTGAGGTGTTGGCCCGACGGACAACCACAGGCCAGAACGGCTTGGAATGGCGATAAACTATATAGTCTTCTGTAATTTCCCCTTGGTTGGCCTTGGGCAGGCGCTTTAGCTTGCTCATTTGTATGTATTAGAGAGTTTTACCCCCGGCTTCACATTGTTACATTAAGTTTGCATGATCTTTCATTTTCATCTTCAATATTATTTACTTGAGAAGAAACCCAGGCTCTTTCAACTAGACTCCTACTGTTGCTACTGTCAGGCCATATAAACATGAAGTCAAGTTTGATATAAAAGTTGAACAATGGCGCACGTGCGCCTAGAGGGAAAATAAGCTCTTAGTGCCCCCAAGGTCCCGAGTCAGCCCACTCCCAAATCTTTACTCCCGCGAAAATCTTCCCCACCGGCACTTATAAATATTTAAATTGATGGCCTATGATCATTTGAATATTTACAAGCAGCTTGGTATGATCAATATCAATTGATAATATGACCTCCAATCGGAGGCCCTCAGAGGGCAGTGATTCCGACAACTTGTTGCCGGTAACATCCAATGCACCGGCACCAGTACCAACACCAGAACTAGCCTCTAGCAGCCCTGTTCCAGAAGCCCGACCAGTACTGTACCGGCTGTATACTTCTCATATGCTATCAGCATGGAACTCACGCATGTTTGAATTCGGGGCTGTCTTGTTCCTGGCATCCATCTTTCCAGGCACCCTCCTCTATGCCTCCATATACGCACTTGTCCGCGCACTCTCACCCATCCTGCTATCATCGTGGATGGGTAGTCGAGTCGACAAATCAGACCGACTAGTGGCTCTCAGACATTCAATTGGTACGTCGAGCATGTTTCGCTATGGGTGAGCCGAAGATTGCCTACACAAACTAACATGATCGATATCTATTAGTGTGGCAGCGAGTACCCGTTGCGGCCTCATGTTTGTGCTTTGTGGCCTTTTCGGCCACTAAGAACAAGTTGGCTACCTCGGTATTGTTTGTTGCAGTGATTTTCCTCGCTTGTATTGAAAAGCTGGCAGCAACTGCGAATACGGTAGCAGTTGAGCGTGATTGGGTATGTCGAACCAAATTGAGGCCAAGTTATCTTTCTGACTTGAGATAGGCGATTGTGATTTCAGATAGCATCAAGATGCCTCGCCAAGACTTGAATGCGTCCATGAGACGAATCGATCTCTTCTGCAAGCTGATTGCACCAGTGTTCATATCTCTGGTTGATAGTTTCTCAACCAAAGTTGCCATCTGGACAGTACTGGGCCTCAATGTTGCATCTGTGCTGATTGAGTATATCGCAATTGCTCAAGTATACCAAGCGGTTCCGGCCTTGAAGAAAGCAACAGCCGCTGGCCGAACTGAGGAAACCGATGAAACATTGCAAGCTCACCGCAATTCTTCCGAGGGAGTCTTAGATTATCTACGAGCAAGTCTCACGCCATGGAAAGAATATGTTTCGAGCCGAGTCTTTTTGCCATCATTTGCACTGAGCTTGCTTTATATGACTGTTCTCTCATTTGGCGCAACCATGGTGACCTATCTGCTACACAGTGGATTTGATTCCCTGCAAGTCAGTTGCATGCGCATTGGATCTGTGGCAGCTGAGGTTTCAGGTACATGGATTGCGCCTCTGATTATGAATCGCATTGGACCAATCCGATCGGGCCTTTGGTTTCTGAACTGGCAGTTCTGCTGTGTTGCTGGCGCAGCCCTCACATTTGCCCTGTGGGACTCGAACTCTCAAATAGTTGCAGGCAGCTTGATTGTCGGGGTTGCTTTAAGTCGAATTGGACTTTGGGGATTCGATTTATCTGCCCAATTTCTGGTACAAGAAGTAAGTGATTATATCTCTTCTAATATGTGTGTTTATATGGTCGCGTGCAGTGCTAATCTATGGTTTCTAGAATGTGGAGGAGCACGCCCGTGCAAGATTCTCCTCGACAGAGATGGCACTGCAGAATATCTTCGAAATGCTTTCGTTCGCATCTACCATTATATGGTCATCACCCGAGCAGTTCAAGTATCCTGTGATGATCAGCGCTGGAGCTGTGGCTATGGCGGCGGCCTGCTTTGCTGCATATGTGCGCAAGGAGCGAGGACATTTACTACACCGATCGCGGTGCCTAGGAGGTGATAAACCACATGCAGTAGGATATGCGCGTATTGAATCCGTAGCCTAAGTATATTCGAAACAAGTCAATTCAAGTGGTTTCAAGATTCCTAAACAGGCCAATCCTGTTGCAGTAGAGCGGAACACAATCCAGGCACCAGGCACAGTACAGTACTTCGTACATGCTAGCACATCTAGGGCGATCATCCACGTGGGGGAGTCTGAGCGTCTGCATATGAATTTTTTATTTTATTTTAGCCCATATGAGGTTAATCTCGATTTGAAGAAAAGAAATCCCTTTGCTCCACTATGTGGTTTGATGACGGAGTCAGCCCGAGCTCGTCATCTCGCCCACTATCGCGACTCGCCCCGTGGAACCTTTATTGCGGGGAAAGCGCCCACGACTTGATTTCTAATGAACTAAATCCTGTTGAATTATGCCCCTACTCCCGAGACTCTTTGTCTCATCATGGAGGTTCCGTCCCATCGACATACATCTAGAACCTCAAGCCGTGCTCGACAAACGCAGGCGTTGGGTTCACAAGTTCCCAAAGCTCGGGGAGCTGGTAGGTCAGGCCCACGCCGTCGAACGGGCTGCTTGACATGCAGAGCTCGCAAAGTGCGCTGCGACGAAACAAAACCGAGCTGTGCAAACTGCGATCGCTTACGACTAGGCTGCGTATATAAACCTCCCATCGCTCTCGGTGACTCTTGGGCTTCCTCTCCGCGCCAATCCAACCACTCCCCCGCTGCGGCGCATTTCGTTCCCCAGACTTCTCCATCGCCTGCCGTTAGCACCATCCAAGCATCGGCATCGTCCGCTGCAGCCGTTGCTGCGGTTGTGGCAGCTGCAGGCGACTCGCACCGCTCGCCAGACTTGACTTTCTTTAATACGGTGCTTCGCTCGGACGATCGCCATCGAACTATTCCCGCGCCAGCACCACCTACACGACGACTGCCCACAGAATCAGATCCATTCTCGGACCTCGGTGGACCATTCGATATGCTGGGATTTATGGGAGGAATAACCTCGGAGTTGGAACAAAAACATCTCGATTTGACGAGTGGATTGGCTGGGTTCACCGGCAGTCCAGCATCCCAAACGATAGCAACGGGTACAGGAGAAAGCCATACAGAGGATGGACAGATTCATGCGGAGAGGACTTCGCCGCTTAGCCCAGGTGCATCGTCGTCAATGGTAGATGGGATGTCTATTGGGAGCGCTTCAGACGTGGGTACCACACGGGGTAGCTGGTCCGACCCTGGCACTACTTCATATGAAGAGCAGCTGCTACAACATTTCTTGGTAGCAGATTCACCAGCCGGTGTATTTGCGCCGGTATTTATGGAGTGGAAATATGTGCGACCTGCTGTGCTAGCGTATGGACGAGATTTCAGCCCACTTTTGAATGCGTTGTACTGCTATTCAGATATCCATAAGACTGTTACTACTGGAGGAAAGCGATGGCGCTGGGCGCCTACTTATTATCGAGTAGCTAGCGCAGAGATTCAAGCATGTCTTCTTGGGGACGTGAATGAGTCTACGTTGGTCAAAGTCTTTGCTGCTGTTTTCTTTTTGATGCTGTCTGAGGTGGGTATTTCTGCTACTTACAATTTTACTATGAAAATGACTGACGGCCGTTTCTATACAGCTTTTCTCATCTCCCGAGTTATGTGCCCCGGGCACATCATACCTACACTCCGCATACCTTTTACTACAACGATTCGATAACCGCACACGGAACTGGAAGGGACTTGGGAAGCTCACAGTGTCTTGGATTTCGCTACTGGATGTGAAATCACTAATTGCTGGCCGTGAGGGTGACCCGCTAATTGAACTAGGGAATATCTCTGATCGAGGGTCACGTTCAAAGTCACTGGAAGTGCAGGGCTTACATGCCTCCCGCACAGTCACGGCCGAGGAACAAAAAGAGGACGAGGATGCTGAAAGTAGTTTCCGCAGCCCAAGCTTTCTGGTCTACGAAGCAATTGTCGGTCCAGCGTTTCAGTTCTTTGTAGAGGCGCAACAGGTTGTACGGCGAATCGTCTCTATCGATCTCCACCATCGCAGCCGTGGGACTCTCAGTGATGAATTTGAGGTCCTTCAGATTGCACACAAAGTCGGCGCAGATCTTGAAACGCTCTGGCATCGCAGGCCTTCAGTGATTGATGTATACGGACACCCAGAGGCATTGACAGACACACTCTGTGCACCCGTAGCCCTGGAAGTCTGCCGCACATTCCGCCAATATGTAGCCAGCTTCTTGGCCAATTTTATCTATTTACATCGCGTTGCATTTGCCATTTATCCACGCACTGACCGGGTCAATGGCGCTGTGAACCAAATTATTCAACTGGCTACCGTTGAATCAGCAGGAGGCGAGCAGGAACATCTGCCAGTCAGTTTTCTCTGGCCATTATTCATTGCTGGATTAGAAGGATCTCAAGAACAACGGCAATGGGTTGTCCAGGAGATGCAGCGGATGGCGTCTGCTCGTGAGAATGAGCCGTCTACTTTGCTAGCCCGACACCCCTCTGCCGATAAGGTTCTTCTATTGTTGGAGGAAATGACTCGACGACAAGATGCATCACGTACTTGGGCGGATTCACGGTGTGTGCGACGAGAAATATTTTCTGACTTTTTCATTCTGATTTGATCTGCGATCATTTATGATACCATGTATGCGAGTTTCATTATTTCGGCGTTTTTACTATGGTCAGCAGTCTTGGAGGGCTTTCCTGCAAAATACTGGCTGCTCCTCTCACATATGTCAATTTTCTATGTGGAATGGGACTTGTTTACTTCACAACTCAAAATCACAGTTATATGGCGAAGAAATGCATATCTGAGGATCTATCTCTGCTTGACCTGGAGCATCGAGGCCACTGGCATTCAATGATTGCAGGCCATGTTCCAGCCCTGGAGGTTGCGATCGTGGTGGTAAGTAGTATGACCGTGAACTGAGCTTTCAGTTTCTATTTCATTTACTGGAACTAACAATTCCAAATGAGCAGGAACCGAAAAATGGATATAATTGTATCATAACCTTGAAATATCTATTTGCCAAAAAATCAAAATGAACCCTCCCTGAAACTCCCTGGTACTCCTGAATCGGACTCAAAGGCCACTCACTACCAGTACCATACCCAGCCTTGAAATACAACATGAAGTGTTACTCAGCCACTCCCTGACTACCAAGAGTAGCACTTGAATGGCCTTGATCTCACAAGGTGGATCATTCAAATGTTGCAAGTGCGTGCGCTCACTAGCACTGATCCAAGCCCTGCAGGTTCAATGATATCAGTAGTACCTACTACTATTGAAGGGATATGATCAAGGGATTTCCTCAATAACAAATTCCATGTGAGACTCCCCAACAGTGACAATAGATGCTATTCGGTGAGTTCCACGATCAAAAGAATTCAAAATTATCGCTGCAGCAACATTACCAATCGGCGTACCCAGCAAAGCATTGTATTGCGCACTACCCCGTGGCCATGCATGTCTATTGAATTGCTCTTCACCATCGCTCGATGAAGGCCAATGAAGTCCATTAGCTTCTGTGTACAAAGAGTGCTCCAAATATCGCCGTGTGTCCGCGTTGACGACAGTCTCAAATGCAATAATGCGAAGAGTATTAATTGGATAATGGCTTGTATATGAAGCATGAGCAAGCTCCGAGATATGCGGCAAATCTATTCTCCCTGTACGTGTCGCATCCCTATAAATTTCGTTCATAAATATCGCTCCTGGTCCCACATAACCATTATATGTCAAGGCCTCATGATCTAATGAAAGATCGTGGAAATAGTCAGCTGATGGAAGAGCAGGAAGATTGTTATTTGTGACACTGTCTCCGAGTCCCCTTATGAAAGTTATTCCATCCCCAGGCGATACGCTTCTTATAGGAATGTTATGTTGCTCGTCTAACTCGTCGATGTTCATGGTTGTTCTACCAACAGGACAGTTCAAAGCAGCTGGGTTTTCAATCCATTCCTGCCGTTGAGCCCCCCGGCCCTCAAGTTGCTCGACAAAGGCTCTGGTCTGGGCCGGTGTAAAGGACGAAGTTTGACTACCTCTACTTCCGCCAGGCTGCTGTGACCCACCAGACCCTTCTGAATATGGGTTTGCAGAGCTCATTGGTTCAAGAGGAAAGCCGGGTGCCGTTTCAACTGGGTTTTCACTACCGCTAGCCCATATTTTCTCCGATTCTGTTATGAACAAAAGTTAGTCATTGATTTTAAACAAGTGAAAAGTCCGGACTATTTTAGAAGTGATTCATCACTTTATATAGTATGTATTTACCTTGACCATTGGATGGCTGGCCCTGACTAGCTGCATCCTGACTCTGAGCCCCAGCAACCACTTCTTGCTCAAGGTTCTCAATTAGAGCCTCAATTGCCTGCCCTGAATTATCAGCAGCCTGCCCAGGCTCTTCCCCTGCTCCTTGGCCCACAGCCCCTTCTGTTCCTTGCGCTTTTGCCTCCTCAGCTGCCCGCGCTCTTTCTATTGAAGCTCTTCTCCTTTCTGCTTCTGCTCGACCATTGTTCCCATTGCCATTTTTCTGAACAGCTTTACGACGGGGTCTTAATGAGTTCAAATCTCGTAAATTCTCTCTGATGTTTCGAAAACTTGTTCTTAGTTGTCGACGACGACTACCCCGTTCATGTTCACTACCGATACTAGTCACCCGATCCCTAACGTCACGAAGGATTCGTTTCATTGCTATCTCCAATGACTCAGTTGTTAAATATAAGAGCGCTGAGTGGTAGTCGAGGTAACCTCTATGTGGTATTCGAATGTCGATTCTTTTATAGTAGGTATCGGTATTCGAAATATCAGAATGATGAAGAGAGTACTATTCTTAAAACTGGACATTTGGGATTTAAATGGAGCACTGACACACATGTGCAGGACATGACTCCGAGTCAGAATAGATTCATTCAAGCTATGTTTGGAATTTTTTCACCTCTATTTATGGATCGAAAGACAGTGACTTCAAGAACATGGACAAACGATGTCAAATTGTTACAGAATTGTTGGCAACCTCGGGACTTGAAGGGAATGAAAATAAATCTTGAAGCAGCCTAGCCATGGAACCCGAAGTCAGGAAGGACGTAGAATGAAAGGCATCAAATTGATAAATATAAACTTGACTGTTGGAAAAAATAGGTCCATGAATAGCGCTTACATATGGAGGCGATGGGCACATGTGCAGCTGAAACACTTGAACGGATATTTGAATGCCAGCTTTCAACGTTCGAAGAGAGGAATTTGGACAAATTGAGCTTGAAAGAAAACTGCCTGGGTTATAAGAATAGACCTCGGGATGTTTCAACCTGAAGTTATAGTCCTCCAGAATTGGGGTATCAGCCTTTGTGCACACTGGCAGCAAAGATTTCCAGGCATCATCTGTCAGTGGTACGCAGTTTCTGAACGTACACATCTCCTCCCGAGATCCCAAGTTTAACCGATCAATTGATGAATGAGAAGTTTGGATCGGAGGTAGGTCTCGCTCTTCAATGTTGTAAGGCCAGGAAGGATACCACTCGAGGACAAATATTGGAACTTCAAGTTGACCTCAGGCTTAAAATAGAACTCTTAAGTCGAACATTGAATTTCATTCAAACCTCCCCCATGTAGGTATGATCTATGAAATTACAGTGATACTACATAAAGTTGACTGATGCAAGGAGGAATTATGATTGAACTAACTCAATAGGATCCCCATAATTCGTAATGTCTGGTCAAGATCACTAGTAGTATATCTAGCGAGAGAGAGCACAGTCTATATTAATAGTTCTCTGGGTCATATTTAGCTTTCATCTAATTCGAAATGTTTAGTAGTATTTGTGAACAAAGAGCCGGGATTTGCCACCCTTTTAAAGAGACGGCTCTTCTTGAAGTTGTGCTCTCTTCCCCCTAGAATCAACTTTATGACAGTTGGGCCCTCATGAAATTCCATATCGAATAGAAATGGAGAGTCCCCTGAAAACTTTGCATAGCTCTTGGCCAGTTTATATTTGATAGTCAACGACTCGGAGTGATACATGCCTTGTCCGAACTCAAAGAAAGTCACTGGATGAAAGAGACCTAGATAAAAGCCTGAATTTACGCCAATGACAAGATAGAAACTTCCAGATTGCCCAGATTGAATCTTATTCATATGTAAGAAGACTTGACCTTGAAATCGCTTCAAATATCTCTCGAATTTTACAACCATGAATGATGAAGCTTCCTTGGGCTGCCCAGGTGGCCACCTCGCCACTAAGGGGGTTTCTTCTCAAATTGGTTAACAATCTTACAGATCTGAGAAGCTGATGGCGCTGGCAGTTCACACTTTGTTTCTAGTGAAATAGACTCGGCGAGAAAAAGTCAAGTCTTGAACTTGAAATTACCCCAGACTAGGTGTGCAGGAAGCGGCAATGAAGATTGAACGAGCTGCCGCTTCGTAGAAGTGATGAGATGCTTTCACCTGATGTTACTGCATGTGCAAGCCTGAGTCTATATCTATGCTGCATCCATACTAGTATCTCAATTGAGCACTAGAATCTTTAGATACTCCAATATCTACTACAGTAAAATCCAGAGCAGCCTTTATTCATTGATAAAACACTGAAGAGCTCTCCAATATATCAATTGATAATGCGTGTCAAGCTCAGATAGAATAGAATGCCCACTGGCACCAAAATCTGCAGGCTTTCGCAAAACACCGTGATCAAGGACCTTGCACAGTTTTTCATATGACGTTACCCTGAACGGATCAAAAGCTCAGAATTTTATGTACTCGGAGTAATGACAATCACTAAAATGGCCTACTCATAGCTTGCCAAAAAGTTATTGTGACAAATAGAAACGCGTAATTGAGACCGAGAATCGGGATAGTTAGGCAGATTGAGCTGGGACCAAAGCTTAGATGGACGGAGGTTTCACAGTGAGGTCACTTTGACTTGCAGAATTTGAGTGACTTAGGGAATGGAACATTGTCCAACCTACCTTACAGGAGACTGCGGAGTAGACAGAACGACGTCCGAATATCTAATTCAAGGCTGCTCATGAACTATAAAGACCGCCTTCATCCCGATAAAAGGCCTCAATTCACACGAATCAACCCAAAAGTCCCCAAAAGAAAAATCAGACAAAATGCTATTCTGTCAAAGTCTGCTCTACATTGTTACCTTTCAGGCTGCTATGGCCATCGCTCTTCCCCAAGGGGAGCTAGGCATCGAAGGTAAGTTCAATTCCAAGAGCACATCATCTTCAATATGGAAGGTCTCACATTTTTCAGATAAATGTAAACACGCAATGGATATTGCTAAGGCTGCCGATCCTTCAATTCTTGAGGGAATTGAGGCTTTAGAGGCCCAGCCTCTGATGGACAAGGCCTCTTCTGAGAAGATTTACCAAGGCGTGAGTGTCAAGTCGTTTGGATCAAGTTATAAAATAACCGAGGAAATCATTTGCATATTTAAACTCCTGTCCAGAATAAGTAACATGATATTCTAGTATTGCTCGGCCGGCAAATATCAGCGATGCAACTTCTGTGATGAGCGTGGAAAGCTCTTATGGACAAGATGCGGACAGGAGCACCTCGTAAGTCGAATCAGAAATCCCTTTTCAGAAACCTTCTGACGAAAATAATTCAACAGTGCAGGAAGACAGGCCACTGGTGTAGCTGGTCTAACAACTCAAAGAGTGGAAGAGGCACATGTAGTTAAATCTGCAGCTATTAGTTAGCTTGACTTCTGGACTGAAAAATCTAGATATTTTCAAGCGATACTAGAGATCCCGACGATCCTCCTCGGTAGAATTGAAATACGTGATATTCTGTGACATAAGATGGTATTGTTTGACCTCCATAGAGGAAGCTCAGTGCAGTACGAGGTACTAAGCTTCGGCCAAGCTTTGGGTGTGGATCTAACTTCCACTTGGCTTTCAGTTGATCTGATTTCTGTTATTCATGTATCAGATGAATACCTCTATAGTTTATTTCCCACACCATTTCTAATCTATAATATCACTTGGTAAACAATAGCAGGTGTATATTGTAACCACCGGAAAAGGAAACCGACAAGGGGGTTGTTTATCCCTTTCAAGGGACAGCTCATAAGACATTTAGCATCAAGCACTGAGATGGTAAGATTAAACGAGAAATGTACATCTTGCATTGGACCATCAGCATGGAAGAGAAGGTTCCCCGCATCATAAGGAGCTTAACCTGATTAAGCCTCTTTCCGGGGCCCCGAACTTTGTTTGTAGCGGGGAAACTGAGCTAAGATGCACACTAAGAGTAACTAATGTACAAGATTCACTAAGTTCACTAAAATCTGCCATCATCTTAGTGGATCTGCTGGCTCCAATAGTTGATCCTTCTGAGATTGATTGTTAATTTATCTTGATCCTACGGATAATTATCGGCAATGATGTGTTAGCTGACATGACCCCGGATTCATCCACGGCAGGGTAACTTGGAGAGGTAGGATCATGTCTTAACAACCCCGCATCTCACGGCCCAGCCAAACAGCCTAAATCGAACTAGGCACATTTATCGGTAAACTCGGCGACCTCCAAGTCCTTTGTTGGGGACGACTAGGATCGAGTCTTTAGTATCATTGGTCTATTGAACCCAACGGGGAAAGAGTGACCGGGATTGTACGCAAGAGGCGCAGAGCTTTGTATTTGCCTACGTCCTGCTCCAAATTTTCAGCTAGCTAAATAGCCACTGACTTTCTTTTTCTTCTCTCTTTTGTTTTTCTAACTAGTTGACGAAGACCTTCATTCTCAGTCACTCAGTCCCCACAGTCTAACATCATGTGGCACCAGCTGGGAGCTGCTCTTCTTCTCATCGTACCGTCAGTGTACGGGGCAAGTGATACGTCAAATCCCCTGGACCAGGGTAACACAACGGCACCAGTGAGTCAAGCCAAATGAAACACTCAAGGTATTGTAGCACATATATACTGACTTTAAATTATCGCAGTGGCCGAACTCTGTGTATTCGAATGCTACCGATACAAACAACTCCGTGGTCGCTGCAGGATCCAAATCGAATCAAACCTCTCCACCTTGGTACCCCTCACCATGGGCTGAAGGATTAGGCGATTGGGAGACGGCCTATGCCAAGGCCAGGTCAATCGTCAGCCAGATGACGCTTTTGGAAAAGGTGAATC
This sequence comes from Penicillium herquei, assembly GCA_039634405.1. Classification (NCBI taxonomy): domain Eukaryota; kingdom Fungi; phylum Ascomycota; class Eurotiomycetes; order Eurotiales; family Aspergillaceae; genus Penicillium; species Penicillium herquei. Next base: position 1,164,658 of record CP098389.1, on the reverse strand, counting down.
TTACAACAGGTGTCGGGTAGGTTTATATGAACAATGTCTTCCATCCAATTGATTCTAATTTTATTTTCTTAGCTGGGAACTTGAACGCTGCGTTGGTCAGAATGGCGCTGTCCCTCGGCTTGGAATACCTAGCATGTGTATGCAGGATTCCCCGGTGGGTGTCCGAGACAGTATGAATCATCCTTTAATCTCTTTTAGGTCTGCTACCCTTGTGATAACTGACAATGTTCTGTAGCTGATTACAACTCCGTATTCCCCATGGGTGTCAATGTCGCGGCAACCTGGGACCGAGGCCTGGCCTACGCACGCGGACAGGGAATGGGTTATGAGCACAAACACAAAGGGAGTAATGTCCAGCTTGGACCAGTGACTGGTCCTTTGGGTCGCGCACCCGAAGGGGGAAGAAACTGGGAAGGGTTTGCGCCTGACCCAGTACTCTCTGGGGTACTCTTTGCCCAGAGTATCGCTGGTATCCAGTCTCAGAATGTGATCGCATGCGGAAAACACTTCATTGGTTATGAACAGGAGCATTTCCGTAGCGCTGGAGATGGCTTTCTTTACACGGTCAACCAGAGCTATAGTGCCAACTTGGATGATGTCACAATGCATGAGCTTTATCTTTGGTGAGTGATAGTTTTAGCTCATATCCATTTCGAGAATTATTAGCTGACTGACGAATTGAAGGCCATGGATGGATGGTGTTCGTGCTGGAATGGGCTCAGTGATGTGCTCTTACAACCAGATAAACAACAGCTATGCCTGCCAAAATAGCTATGTTCTGAACAAGCTCTTGAAAGCAGAGCTGGGATTCCAAGGCTTCGTCATGAGTGACTGGAGTGCCCAAATGTCTGGTGTTGCCAGTGCCTTGGCCGGTCTGGATATGACCATGCCTGGCGACATTGCATTCGATTCGGCAACTTCGTACTGGGGAAGCAACTTGACTGTTGCTGTACTCAACGGTACTGTGCCCCAGTGGCGAGTTGACGATATGGCTGTTCGCATTATGGCAGCTTGGTACTACGTTGGAGCAGAAACCAACTACATCCCTATTAATTTCGATTCCTGGACCCTAGACACATATGGTTATGAGCACTACTATGCGAACGAAGGGTATGGAATAATCAACGAGCATGTGGATGTGCGAAATAACCATGGTGCATTGATTCGTGAGATTGGCGCTGCCAGTGCAGTCCTGCTTAAGAATGATGGTGCTCTTCCCTTAACAGGCAAGGAGAAGTTCACTGGAGTCTTTGGCTCTGATGCCGGTGCCAACGCATACGGACCCAATGGGTGCTCCGATCGTGGATGTGATATGGGCACATTGGGCTGTGCATGGGGAAGTGGAACTGCCAATTTCCCATATCTAATCACCCCCGGTTTTGCCATTGAGAACGAGATCTATAACCAGGGCGTGGGTATTTTCCAGGGTGTCTATGATGACTATGCCTACTCCGAGGCCGAGTCTGTTGCTGGCCAGTCATCCGTTGCTATTGTATTCGCAAACTCCGACAGTGGCGAGGGATACATTAGCGTGGACGGTAACATCGGTGATCGCAACAACTTGACGCTCTGGCACGACGCAGATACTTTGATTCAAACCGTCAGTGCCCAGTGCAACAACACCATCGTTGTGATTCACAGCGTTGGCCCAGTCCTCATGGACAGCTTCGTCAACAACCCCAATGTGACTGCAATTGTCTGGGCTGGTGTCCCAGGAGAAGAATCCGGAAACTCCATTGTGGACGTTCTCTATGGCAAGGTTAATTTTGGTGGCAAGCTACCATTCACAGTGGGATATTCGCGCGAAAACTACGGAACAGATATTCTGTACAAGCCGAACTGTGGCGAAAGTGCTCCACAGCTGGATTTCACGGAGGGTCAATTCATCGACTACCGCGCTTTCGACAAGGCAGGCGTAACTCCATTGTATGAATTCGGCTTCGGTATGAGCTACACTACATTCAGCTACTCAGACATTAAGATCGTTAAGCACGAAGCTGGGAAATACGCACCTACAACCGGTGAAACATCCCCTGCGCCAAATCTAGGCCAGGTCTCCAATGATACCTCTGATTACACATTCCCTAACAACCTCACCCGCATTCCCTACTACATCTACCCCTACCTGAGCTCTACATCTCTCGAGTCCTCCGCAGATGAACCTGACTACGGTGTCGCTGGTTCTATCCCAGCAGGCGCCCATGATGGCTCAGCACAACCACTCCTTCCATCCAGCGGTGCACCAGGTGGAAACCCCATGCTATGGGATGTTCTGTACACGGTGACAGCGACGATTACCAACACTGGTAAAATCACCGGAGATGAAGTCGCACAGTTGTATGTGGGATTGGGAGGACCCAACGATGTGGTTCGACAACTGCGTGGCTTTGAAAGACTAAGCATTTTGCCGGGTCAATCTACTACGTTTACCGTTGATCTTACTCGGAGAGATCTTTCAAACTGGGATACCGTCTCGCAAGACTGGTTTATCTCGGATTATGATAAGACTGTCTACGTTGGTGCTTCTTCGAGGAACCTTCCTTTGAATGATACTATCAGTGGGGCGTCTGCCTTTAACTGATTTCCATGAAAGCTGCTCTATGAACATTTGAACCGAGTTTCAGCATGGTACTTGGTTTGGTTGAAAGAATTTCTGAAGATTTTTAGTACTAATTGCAGCTACTACATGACAGCATGATTTGAATGAGATAATGAAATTACACTTTTTGCATAAAGCACTTGATATTTTTGGTTCTTAAAGCTTTCTGAGTCCTACCTTAATGTTACCTACAATTTAATGTAGACCGTAAAAGAAGCATGATAGCATTTGAGTATCTCGACCTTGTTCTCTGATCCTTCGAACAACTTGAAACTCGGACATTCCATTAAGCAGGAGATCCTATCCATGGAGGACAAAGAAAACTTGAACTTGAATCAAGGTCCATAATCCAGCAAATGAAAGCATAAGCTCTTTAATGACAGTTCACATTGTGTGTAGGAGCATACAGAGCAAAGAACATGCCACAGAATTAAACATAGAAACGACAGTGAATGAAAGCTAGAAGAAATTGGGGATCAAGCTGCAAGCTATACCCCAATTCCATGGACGGGCTATTTCCTTGCCCGCCAATGCCAATATCAGCCTTGAAATAAAAGAATAGAAACGCCAGACACCCTCCAGTCTTTTCCGTTGGAGACTGGATTTGAGGTAATCGAGTACAAGAACATAAAACAATGAGAGGAAGAGGTAGGGATAGGGATAGGGATAGGGGTAGAAGGGATAGACATCAGGAGTGGAAAAAGGTCTGCAAATTAAAATCGACCAAGTTCTTTTTGCCAAAGCTAACAGAAGCCATGTTGAACGCCATTGCTAACATATTCGCTGATCCTCGTGGCTGGAGGAAACGCAACCGTAAAAATAAAGAACTGACGCCGTTTTGTTTTCTCATTAACGCATAAAATCAAAAAAGTACGCAATCAGACATTGATCAGGTCATCAAATGTATCATCTGCTGAAAAAGCGTATGATGATTCCGACACCAAGGATGTTTCGGAATCCCGTCGAAGCTGCTGCTCAAATACATCTGCAGCTGCAGCTGCCGCCGCTGGCTCCAACTGTAGTGGATCATCGAACCCAAATGACAACGCTGTGGATTGGGGCGGAAGTGGAGGCGGGATTGTAGATGTATTCATAGCAGTCGTAACGGGGGTCGGAGTAGGAACGGCATCGGGTGAAGGCGCAGTCTCCATGATATCGATATGCGAATCCATAGCAACCGCCGCCGTCGTAGTCGATGCTGGTGGTGGACCATCTGTATCGGTAATCTTCTTCACCATCTGCGCAAGATGAAGTTTGATAGGTTCATCCCCACACTGAGCATGTTTCAGCACCTCATTCTTCAGACTCAGGATCTCAGAGCGAAGCTTCGCGATTTCACAGACTAGCTGTTCCTTCTTCTCCGACTGCTGTTTGTACCGCGACTCAAGCTGCTGCGTATGCTCCTTTTTCTTCTGTCGACACTTGCTCGCAGCGACGCGGTTTCGCTCAAGGAATTTCGCCCGCTTGGCTCGTTCCTGGTGTGGTGATGCATCGTCTAGATCCGGACTTAGGCTCTCCGCCGCGGTTTGATACTCCCGTGCTCGTCGGCGTTTATGGGCGTTATCCAGATCTAATCCTGCTGATTCACGCGTGAGGTGATCCTCATATGGCGGTGGTGTGGGTTGACCATTGCGAACTTGGGCATTTTTCAGATCTCGTTCCAGTGCGGACCCGGCAAAGGCTGCTGCATCGGCTTTGGCGTCCCAGTTGCCCGTGCCCATTGTTGGTGAGACGGGGCTGAGACCCCAAAGCTGATCCTCGTCAGGGATTGGAAGACCCAGAAATTCCCCCGCGAAGGCGTTTGTCGCTGTAAATGGCGATGCGCCGATGGGGTTGAGTGGGTCTGTAATTGGTAACCCAGAAGGAATGGGGTTGACGTTCCCAGTCGACATATCAAGGTTGAGGATGCGTTGTTTCCAAACCTTAGAAAGATCTTGATATCACCAAGGAAAGAGCAAAGGGTGGGTTGAGGTGTTGTTGAGGGGTAAGAGGAAGAAGGTTCAAGTTGTTTGTATCCCCAAAGACACAAAGAATATGTCCCCAACCTTGGAAGCCCAATTGCATAAGCAACACAAAAAGTCTACAAAGTCTCGAGCGTCAAGACAGGAACTTGTGTCCTCGGTTTGTGTAGTGGAAAGGAAAGAAGAACCACGGGTTGAATCCAGGCCGGTGCCTGAAGAAGGGTAAGGGCCCAGGTGTCGGCCGGTTAGAGCCACGGTCGGACAGACCTTCCTACGGTCCAGAAGATCCGAGCGAATAAGGGAATTAATGGAATTAACGAGGAAAAAGAATTAAAAGAATTAAAAAGGAATTGAAGTTCAATAGTGTGGGACGGGATGAGGGTGATACAGTGGACAAACGCCCATGGTCCATCCCAGTATTAAAATCTTCTGCATGGGTTGATTCTTGTTTTCCCCGAAATTAGTCAATTAGTACTATTAACCAGGATCAATTCAAGTTCAAGTATCAGTCTATACTACTAATCTTGCAGTAGACGATCTTGACATCACAGCAAAACAACGGGATCTCAAGCCATCCAGTGAGATCCATACAATAGAGTGGAGACCTTTCCCCGGTTTTTCACATTAAAAAGGTCTAGACCTGTCACTATACAAGTACTCAAGTACATTCCAGGGCATTCGATCTCTCAGGCTACACATATAACTTTGAAGTAGCACTCGATTGCCCTGGACAAGTCACTGTTGTACTATTCAATGTTAGATGTTTCTATCTCGATGCATAGTCATTTACTGTCCATGTACTTGCCACCCGCATAGAATGAACGCACAGGACGCACTCTTACTACTAGTAGAGATTCAAGTTTGGATAAAAGTTTCATTGAAGCTCTCTGGTATGCTATATTAAAATAAGAATAGACAACCTTCAACCCATCATTAACCAACTCCTACTCTCTCCTGTTTCTAGAAGATGCGGTCCAATCCCACAGCTGACGACAGATCCGAGGCCAATGAGCCAATAAAAACTCCATCACACGTTCTTGCTCGATTTCCTCCTCCACCGACCGTTTAACCTCCCGTCTGCCGATCAAAAGCGGCGCAAATACCCGTGCCAATCTCCCAAGCTGGAGTGGAATGTAGCTTGCCACCGGCCGGACCGAATTCCCGGGCTTCTGGTTGGTCGACTCCTGCACATTCTCGGTTCTCTGCAGAAGAAGATTGAAAAGGCCAAAGACTCCACAGATCAATGAACATTGCATCTCACTGGTCGATCCCATTATGGCCAGCGTGATCAGGCGGATGTGATCTGAATCTGGGTTCGGCCCTCGCAAAGAAATGACATGTAACACCCGGAACAAGCGAACTGACCCGAGAATCCCATTTGGCAGTCCGCCCAGGATTTGCATGAACACCCAGCCCACGCTAAGGATGGCTGCCGAGTTTGACTCGGTCTCGATGTTAGGGAGAGCAACCACCCGCATGGTCATCGCGATCCGGTGCGCATCTCGTTCGGGGAGCAACACCTGACTGGCGAAATGATTGTATAACCGAGTAGCTGCTCTAATATCACCGGGCTCTTCAAACACAGGTGGGTAAGGAGGCGGGCCCGAAAAAGCCCTTCGCAGATACATTACCATCGCGACGATGCATGCTGGCAGCTGCAGAGCCGTAGGTGCCAAATAGAACGGCAAAATCAGGAAACTGTGTCCACCAAGACGGGCAATATCTTCGATAGACCTTCCTCGCAGCGAGCTCATTGGACTGGATCGATGGGCGAGGCTTGCAAATGTCTTGCTTCGTCGGAGCTTAGCAGGCGAATGTGTCGGGGCGAGTGTAGAATGAGATTGTGTCGGGCGCACACGTCCAAATCGATGTCGACGGCGAGCTTGATTATCGCTTTCATCCTCAGCGGGTTCAGCCGCTGCAACAGGGGTCTCCTCTTCTCTGAGTGAAAGAGAGATGCCCAGCTTGGTTGCAAGCGCATCAAAAGCTGCGGCTGCCTTTGATGGGTCCACTTGACTAAGTCTGCTGGTTCGACTGCCATGACTGGTCGCAGAGCTGGCTCGAGTGGAAGTGATGCCACTATCAGAAGCATTACGTCGACAGTTTGAGCATTTCGTGGATTTGGATGATGATTTAGACAATGGCTCGCTTTGCGCTCCTTGCACTTGAGTGTGAACTGAGGCCTCGGATTGTCTCTGGCTGCGATCACCACTATACTTGGACGATGGCATAGCCTGATGATGCGGAGGCTCAATATTCTTCCCATCCGAGAAAGGATCTGATGGTTCGACAGGATGCGATGGTTCTACATTATGTGATAGATCCATAGAAGGTGGCGGAGCAATGGGAAGAATGGGCGAGGGAGGAATCTTTTTCTCAAAATTCAACAAGCTGGACCAAAAGACATCTTCTTGCAACTCATGAACTGCCATGGGAACTCGCTGGGACGGATGTCGATAAACAGTGACATTGGAATCTTGGGACTGTGCCGTCTGCGCACTCACATTCCGATTCTGCTCATGTATCTCGGCCTCCTGTTCGCCAGTCAATGGTTGCTGCGGTAGGGCATCTCTTTTGACAGGGTCTGTTGTCATCGAGTCCTGGGCGGCGTCTTGGGGAATGGAAGGCTGTAATGCTTCCGATGCAGAACTTCGGTCTTGAGATCGGCTCAAACGAAAACGAGACATGAAGCCCTTCAACCGCTTAGACCCTCCTTGAGATTCTCTCTGTGATCCATTTTGGGGCTGAGATTGGTCGCTACTCTCGTGGAGTGAGTGGGATGTTTGTGGCATGGTAGAAACTTGTCTTTCCAGTGGAGACCCATCATCAGGCCCCTGCTCCTCAGTCCCATGAAGGCTTGCCGAGTCTCCTGCCCCATCTTGTCCGCCTTGTGTACTCTGGACCTCCTCATCTTCATCCTCGGTGGTGGGTTGGGGCTCATTGGTTAAGGGAGCTCCTGCAGACTGCGAGCGACGTATCCGAGCCCAGGTGTGACGAGCAGCAGGTGGTGCAGATTTTGACCGGGGTTTGGGTTTGAAGAAATCTCGAAAGGAAGGCATGTTTGATGTTCACATGAAATATCAAAAGAAAAGCGAATATGAAACAGATCTCACTAGAGCATGCAGGTTCATCAAAGGTGGAGATTAAGATCAATGAAGACACAAGAAGTTGTGCACATACAATCGTTGTTTCCTAATCTGAAAGTACAACAACAACAAACCAAGGAAAGAGCGACCCGTCACTAGGCAAGAGGTTCCATGCAATGTATGCTCAACCTTGGAAGTGGCCATAGTAACAGTGAGGGAACTTATGGGTCTACGCATCAAGGCTCATTCTTGAAGATATGGATGCCTCCATATACCACGTAGGCATCAAAACCCCATAGTCATTATGAGATGAATGTAATTGTTTAGTCTAGCCCATTTCCCGATTCATTACTGACATACAGTCTGACCGTGTTTTTAAGTGAAAACAGGTAGTTTAGTATGGTATAAAGTGATGCGTACCCGTGGACACAACAGTGCAGGTGTACTCATCCTGGTCTCTGGCCAGTAGAAAATAAAATAAAGAGATAGAACATCAAGAAGAATAACGCCGGTATCATGCAAGATCAAGACATATGTATAAGAGCTGAAGTAAGCCAGTCTCCATCATACTTCGTCAGTTTCACCCTCAAGAAGGATATAGTGGAGGATGTCACTGAGGGTGAGAACACCCTTGAGTTTGAAGTGTTCATCAACCACAACTAAACGATGGACTCGTGATTTGCGGATAGTATCAAAGATAGTATCGAGTCCATCCTTCAGAGAACAGGTGTAGATTCCTGGGAATTCCTGTAAAGATTGATTAGCTGAGTCCTATCAATGCCGAGTTCATCACCAGTGTAGCATACCGGAGAGCGCTTCTTCAACACCTCTCCCACCGTAAGACTTAAATCATCATAGATGCCCCCTCTGATCAATCCAATGACATCCACCGACTCAAACACATTGTACACCACTCCTGCATGACTGTTAGAACCATTCTATAGACTTGAACCCAAGCTCACATACCGTCGGAATTCAAAATAGGCACACTGGAGATACTGCGCTCAACCAGGATATGAATGACATCAATGACTGGAGTATCCATTGAAGCAGTCGCAATATTGGTATAGGTTCCCAACAAAAGTTCCCCCAGCGGCCGGCGCAGCATTTGTGTATCGGGTACGTTGACGGCGACAAACTTTAGGATACGGTATTGGGTGATGACACTGAGAACATGGGAGCGATCGGTCTGGCTATCATTGGTGACAAGAGGAATACGACGCGCACGCGATTCGAGCATTCGGCGACATGCTTCGTAGAGAGGACGTTCGGGGTCAATGGAGATGGTTTCAGGCGGCGCAACGCCTAGCGCTTTTTCAACATCTATCCAAAAGAATTGTATATCAGTATCAAAGACTCCATGTGGATATATGTCGTAGGAACAAGTTGAACTATCGCAACGCACCTCGCAAGCTATCAAGTCGGAATTGGTCGATCTGGTCAAGGGCGGCGGGGTTCTGGAAGTAATACTGAATAACATTGATGTAGTCGGACGTGGTCAGGAGACCTGCAAACTTCGAAGCCTTCGAGTCCCACAACGGGGCTGAGACGATGCCTGTACTTCCCGATTTACTCTCGCAGTCAGCCGGGGTGTTGTTCTCCACATCCGATGGGGATCCCTTTTTTTTGTATCGCGGGGCTAGGGGAGGTTGTGGGGACATAACATGCCATTCTGGATAAGGATATTCAAGCTCTCTTTCACGGAGAGAGAGGTATCGAAGATGATCAGGCGGAAGCTCAGGGGCAGGACGTCGTAGCTGGTGCGGACTTTCAGGAAATTGCGAATGGCACGCTGTTTGACGCTGAGTTAGTCAAGATCTGGATGCGCGCGGGTCACCCGCCACCAAGTAAGAGAGCATCGCAATCCCGGCATTCCCCGTTCTCAGGTGATTCTGATGGTGTTCCCATAGAATGTTTTTAATATATATAAAATAAATAAAAAACCAAAAATGCAAGCCCAGCTCCCGCAGATCGGGTGGGCTGATTCGAGGTGCGGGGGAAAGGGCAAAGAGGGAATAAGATAGCACGGGGAAGTCAATTCAATTCCCGAACTCACCAGGCCTTGACGCTCTTCCCGATCGATTGGTCTCTCGGAGGCCATTGGAGGTCGAAGGTACGAGGATGGCTGCACGAAAGGCGCGTGACCGAGGGAGATGAAGGGCTCGGGGAGTTGAGGCCGAGTGTCTTCCGCCTTCGTCATGGCCCAAAGTGGGGTGCGGATAATGGGAGTAGAAAGAGAGGAAAAAGAAGATTAAAAAGGAAACATGGGGGACTATCTACGGATTTGAGTACGCTCATATATACAGAAATGAAGACTTCATCAAAAAGAACAGCATCAAGAACTCAGTTATTTAGTCCCCCACCTCTTAATTACTTTGATCGAGGGCCCATGCTTAGTGGTGCCTGAGGAGTCAGGCAGAACACTTATAGTTGACCTGATATGACCCAGGAGACTAGCATTATAGAGGCTAATAGAGTCAATACAGGATTCATATTCCTAAGTAGTAGTTTAGTTATATCTATGAAATCAATATTATTGAAGTTTGACGATTTTGAGCCTCACTTCTCAAGGTTCAGCATGAAGTTCAAGTTGCCGCATACTACTAGTCACAGTGGTTTTATATAGTATCAAACTTTGCCACATCTATGCATCATAGTAACATTGAACAAAGAACTTCAAACTTGAACATTTCAAGTTGTTCTAGTATTTGTAGCCTGGAGGTCAAACTTCAAGTTGAAACTTCAGTCCAAATATCTGATACATCTAGCTTCTCGGTATTAATAGCTCTTCATTATAGAACTACTACTAGTAGTAGGCCCCGGCCGCACCCTGGTATACATACTAGTATGTGCAAGGTTTAATAACTATATGTACGATCCAAGAACAACTTCAGAACCATCCGAAAAATTGGATTTTTTTTTTTTACCAAAGTGTGGTATCATAACATAAAAGACTACTTCTCCTCCTGACACAAAGTCTTTGGCTGTCGCACATACATCACCACGTCGCCAAAATGAGACATAGTAGCTCCAAAATCATAGCAGTCATATCCCTTCAGCATTGCCCGGACCCGACGGGAGCATGGATCAGTCCTAGAGTCAAGTCAGTAAGAAATCTTTCATCGATATCAAGGGGCACTCTTACATCGACATTTTATCACGCTGGTCATAGTCCTCATCTTCAACCACATTCCAGATCACCACGGCGGGGCGCGAAATATCCGCAATCATCTCCCGGGTAGGAACATTTGAAGAGATAGAAACCACAATAGAGAAATCATCAATCTCCAACCATGCCTGAGGATCATCGATAACCTTGAAACCATGTGAAGTCAGAACATCCTTATCAGTGTCCAAATAAGCCGGATCCTGTACGAAGCAGGGAACATCGGCACCAGAATTCTTCTCCTTCACCCAGTCGCATAGAGTAAGAGCTAGCCCATGCTGATAGACACTACGACCTTCCTGTTGATGTTCACGGTCCCACTCACGATCTCTGCTCACACTATCCAGCGAGACAGCAACCACCTTTGTTATCTCCAGGTCTTTGGCTGCAGAGTTCAGGATCCGCTTGACATTAGCGCACATTTTGGTCTTATTCCATGCTTCAAGATCTCTTTCGAAATAGCTGAAGACTTCGTCTCGTGGAGCAGTTTCCCAAGGCATGATTTTCTTGGTAACTTTGCCTCGTATTATGGCGCTGTTGTTGATGGCTAAAGGACAGAGATATGGTCTCTTTGGATCGTATCCATGCCAGAATATCGAATGGCGCATGTCTGCGCGGCAATTGTACTGAATCACGGTATCTGTGCTAGAGTTTAAGTTAGTAGTTGTTGTGGACAAGTCTCGCAGAGTAGGATGAAGAGTCAGCTGTAGTGAGAGTTTCACTGTCGGATATCACATACAGCACATATTCAAGCTCCTCAACGCCATCCTTCTCGCGCAAGTCCTCAATATCTCCAATTTTCATCTGATATGCCACCATGGCACCGTTCAAGTCTTTCAAGTAAACCTTGTCTCCATATTTCAGTGGGCGTTGTATCTGTTTCAGAGCTGAGCGAATCATGTCCTTGGTGAAGAAGGGAACACCAGCGTCATAAAGCTTATCAATATGAGCTAGCGCTTCATCTTCGGTCTCTGGGATATGAGAAGGAGGTCCATCTGACCAGGTAGCCGAGCAGCTGAAGTGGTATTGATTCATTGTTCAGTCTGTTGAGAGGGTCAATCTTGGCAAGGTATTGAGAGAGTTGAAGAATAAGAGAGGGAGAAGGTAGAAAAAGTAACTCTTTTAAGTAAGAGCAGAAATGTAAACTGATTGTTTACTACGCGCTTTTTAAGTGGGTGGGCGCCTACTTCACCACTCAGGAACGGTAAGCACTTAACTGCTGATCAGGCGCGTCAAAGTACTAATATTGGTGCCACAAGGTCAATGCACAAGCTTGGTTCGATTCTGCCTCGGGTGGAATCTGCCTTGGGCGCATCTGCAGTAGGGGAAAAGTGGATTCTAGCCCAATAGAGTAGTGGTAAATGTTTTTATTGTTATTAGATCTATCAACTCGCCCCAATGTGCCCCAACGCCTAAGCACGCGCTAAGTGCATGGTATCATCACGCGCCAGAAAAGAAAAAATACATGAGAAAAAGAGAAGAAAACAGGAAAAAGGGACAATACCAAAAAAAGCATGACACAAGGAAACCAATTTCACGAATTGCAATATAGCCAAGGGTAGGATTAATAGCAACAGGGACTCGAAGCCAGGAAGTTCATAATTTACAAGCATGGAACCCCCAGTGGCTTACGCTATATGCAGCAGATCAAATATGGCCATGTAGCTTGAGTCGATAGATGCAGGTATTGTTTGAGCCCCAGTTGGATTTGACTCGGAATACCACTTTGTCCACTCGAATTGTCGGAATGTCGATAATGCTATTGAGACCGAATCGTTGGACATAATATTCGCTGAAGATGTCATATCTCATTTTCGCGATCCGATAGTAATTCGAGCCAAGAAGCGGGTCGTCCGAGAAGGCGCTATCTGGGTCATAGCGGTTCGTAGCGCGTAAGGTGTTCATAACAACGTCATGTAGGGAGCTGTCACCGGGAATGTTGTATCCGCCAAGACCCTTTGTTCGCGATGAGACGGGTTCGGGCGACTGAGGAACCCGAGGGGATCCCCACGGTATCCAGCGAGAAAGCCGGGTGCCTAATGAGTCGGACGGGAGAGGAACTACTTTGTAATGGGCCCACAGCTCGATCTCCTTGGGGGCGACACCCGGGTCGAGCGTAGCGCCGGATGGGATATGCTCAATCACAACTTCCTCCGGTACAATTGAACGACCGAGGATAAGTGAGAGCTGAGATATTCCATTTCGTGGAGCAGTGCACCAGCAATCTCCCACTTCGTACCAGGGACTTAGGGCAGCCAAAGGGGGTGCTGGACCCCGGAGTTTTGAACGTTGCCCGAGTACTGTGAGCGCAACACGCCGAAAGAATGAGGGAAGTTTAACAGAGCTCGGGCTCGTTTGATGGGGGTCCACTAAGACGCCCATTGCTGTGGCTAGGAAGTTGATCTTGTGAGCGTCTGCTTGATGACCATAATGTTGACCCACCACATAGGTGGGATTTGAGGCACGAGCATTTTCTGATCGAACGGCAACCAGCTCGCGAGACATAGAAGACATCTGATCGTTCACTTTGGCGATCTGTTTTTTGAGTCTTTGGACTGTAGCAGATTCATTTGTGTTGGGGGTGTACTGAGAAACGGGTGGGAATGCAGGGACATCGGGGAGGTGCAAATCATGCAGATATCCGGACCGCAAAACAAAAGCAAGAGTCAACGGAAGCAGAATCGCGAAGACCAGTCGCACCCAGCTGCCTCTATTGAATTTTGTGGGAGACACGACTTGGTCGACCGTTTCAGACCGTATTGACGAGGCCCGTCTACTAGCAATTCTTTCTTCTGGAGATGAAGACCGAAGTGGCTCCAAAGTAGGTTCAGAACGAAACAATGATGGGATGATAGTGCGCACTGAGGTCCAACCCTCTGAAAGTCTTTCCATAACCTGAGACGTAAGTTCGGAATTCGAATGGTCGGAATATTCAGACTGTGGTGGTTCGTCCTCATCGCTCGTCTCCTCAAGATCTTCTTCATCATCTCCTTCGGATTCATAATTTTCATAATCCTCTTCATCCTCCTCGTCCTCTTCTGGGATGTCAGAAGGAATGATGTTGCCTAGACCTGACGGGCGTCGGGGAGGTGCCGTGATGTTACGTCCATGAGTGCTTGGTCGTGTTCTTCGCAGATCATCCTCATGAATATCACGTTCCAAACTCCAAGAGACCTCGGACGCATTATCAACTGAACTTTGACGGCTCTGGCGATCTGGGGTGTTGAGACCGTAGGCGTCATGGCCCCCTCGCTGAAGAGGCGAAGGATAAAGTGGTGAATTCGACATCACAGAAAGACGGCGTTGAGAGGGAGGCTCAGCAACAGGGCTCGAGTCAGTAGAAACATCCCTCGGGATTGGAGGTGATGGTGTTGGATCTGATCTCTGGCTGAAGGAGTCCTTTGTCGGAGATGCTGTTGCCTCACGTAATCCCTGATGTAATTGAGTCTCGTCTGGAGTCGGCTCTCGTTTCGTCCGCCGACGTCTAGCGGACTCTCGCTTACTTGAAGCCAACTTTTGCTCCCTGGCTTCTCTGGAGGAGATGGCCTTCAATTCACTGTTTTCGACAGCCTCATTAACTGAACGGGCGATTTCCTTAAGATTGGTGGTCCCCGGTCGTGCGTGTAATTGCGCTGGTCTACGCGCAACTGGCAGGACTTGAGAGCCATAGCCAAACGATGACTTGATGGGAATGGGCGGTAAATGAGGATTATCCGGAACCCAAGACCTCAATGCGTTTTCTTCAAACTCGACGTATCCTTTACCAGAATTTTTTGGAGCCATCTGTATGCACACATTAGTAAACCCGGACAGCCAATTTTGCTAAAATGCTAAACTGATGATAAAAAGTAAAAAATTCTTTAGAATTGAAACGCAAGAAATGCAAAACAAAAGCAGAAATAAGCACTGACTTTGTATTATGTGCTGATATGAACAAGCCGCGTGGGCAGACAACAGAAGTTTCCACCAAACTGTCAGATCAAACGAAGCCAGAACCCTATATCAATCAGCCTCAAGGTCATCTGAAATGATAGACATCCAAACAAAGAGGGTGGGGAGGCTTAGACACCATCCAGGGACATGGGGTCATCCCGAAAAGGGAGCACAGAATCCATGATGCCCAAGTCCCCCACCCATCAAGTTTTCGTTCATGGCTTACCTTCCAATTGACAGTTTCAGCCTGAACTTCTTCCTTGACGATATATTGTGTTGTGTAGGCCGAATCCTGTGGATCGCGACCCCAGACTTTGTAGCTGTTAAGACGCGCAGACGCGCGACGGAACGTGACTTGCGGCAGGTTTAAATGTGGATCCCGCGGACCGAAGAATGCGATCAGCAAGTAAAGATGGACCAGGATTATGATAGTATGATGAGTAGACTTTGTTTTTTCTGAACAAAATTGAAGGGTGGCAGGGAAATGAAGAAGAGAAGAAAAGGCTGGGTGATGCGGGAAACTTATGAAACTCGACCTGGACTCGGCAGTAGCCAAGATCAAGAATACTGTAGGTACTTCGAGGGTTAACGGGCTTTGTTATACTCGAGTCCTTTATTCATTTCGCTACTTGATGGACTTGAGCCTTGGTTCATATGGCTTCAAATTTCTATTTTTACGCCTGAAAGCAATTCAATGAGTAGAAACTCAGTTTTTCTATGTGTCTTTATGGAGAGAACCATAGACACCAGGTGGAAATTCCAACAAAGTAAATTGGATTGGGTTTTAACCGGGTGCTTTAAATACAGAACAGCGATCATAGTTCACTCCAGATGTACCGATTTGCTCCATCTAGCTCTCTAAACAAGGGGTTGGAATACTATACAGCGGACGCAAAAGACAGGGGAGGAGCGGAGACCCCCAAGGAAGAATGCAGAAGCGATGGAGAACCGAGGGAATGAACAAGTTATACTTTTAGCATGTCCATGCAGCCATTGTACCATCTTTGCGTCCTTCAACAAGGTATCCGTCTTTGATGCGAACACGCTCAATAGTGGCAGGGGATGGGCCCTCATCATCCATGCCGACACCAGGACCACAGTCCCAGTGGTTTCCATCGGCTTTGTCGTAAACCTTGACCACATTCTCACCCGCAGCAGCGACAATGCGCTTTGAGTCGAACATCATACTCGTCACAGGCTTTTCGTAGGCATAGGCGTCATAAATCGAACCCATTCGTAAATCCCAGATCTGCATGATCATTAGTAATGCGCCCGTTGAAAAGATAATCGTTTAAACTCACCCGAATGCTGCGATCCAGACTACCTGTCACCAAGTGTACATCATCGAATTGGAGACAGGTGACAGGGCCAGTGTGCCCCACTAGACTACGATGAACCTGGCCACTGCGCAGATCCCAAAGACGAACCATTCCATCGGCCGTTCCGCAAGCAAGGGCAGCATCAAAGCACTGTACGGCTCCAACGAAGTCAGCGGATGCATCTGGCAGACGCCCAGATGGTCGCCAGCCTCCATCATTGGAGGTTGTAGAGGCTTGAGTAGCTGCCCATAAAATATCCAAAGTTTGCACACATCTTCCCTTCACAAGGTCCCATTGCCGCAGAGTCTTGTCTGCAGACCCAGAGATGAGGGTGTCGCCCTTGAAGTGGAGGGCAGTTACCTCATCCATATGAGCCTCCAAAGAGAAGACATGGCAATCCTGGAAGTTTGACGAGCTAGTGGAAGGTTGCTCAAATAGCTCCTCCTCGTCACGCTCGTGCTTATTGAGGCGACCATTGTCGCGAGTGTTAGGCCGAGCACGGCTCAGATCCCACAACCGGACAGAAGCATCCATTGATCCCGTCGCCACAATATTATCCTCTACTTGCAAGCACCGTACCGAGGCATGGTGTCCTTCCAAGAATCCCGAGCAGCGACCAACATTCATGTCCCAGACCCGCACAGTATCATCCAACGCAGCCGTGACCATTGTGCCAAATGGATAATCAAAATCAATCGCAGTCACCATATCCGTGTGTGCTGAGATTTCCTTAATCAATGACCCCGGCGCAAAGTGTTCATGAAGAATCGGCATCGAGCGCTTTCTAATAGATCGATGGCGGAGGCTCTTCGGTGATGGGTTGGGCAGCTTCTCGTATATCGATTCGGACATGAACGAGGCATCCATAGCCGGGTCGCTAGATGCCGTGGACTCGTCTTGTTCCATAGAGGACTTCGGTGTTTCGGCCGCAGCAGAGGTATCGGTTGTCTCTTCTGGTATAAGATCTTCTAGCTTAATATCAAGCTCCGTCACTGTATCTAAGTCAGATCCTCACACTCTTTCTCTTGTCGCAACCGGAATGCAGCACGCATATCAACCTACAGTCATGTTCCAACGCCGCCTCGTCCATTTCCAAGCCAGCTAATCGGTCTAGCACAATTTGACGCATCTTGTGTAAATTGGCGATTTTGTTATCTATCTCATGAATCTCGGCGCTGCACATGTTCTTTCGGATGCCCATCAGATCTAGCCGGCGGCTCAACTTTTTTCGTTCCTCCTTCAACCCAGCCGGACCAGCGGTCAGGGCGCCGCCCTTCTCACTATCCTTGATGGCCTTCGCGCTCTTGGAGCCCTTTCTTCGGTGCTTCTTATGTGTGGGTTCATCTTCAGGGAGGGTGGCTTGGAAGCCTTGGAATAGGGAGTAGGAGCTCGTATCATCGGGGATGTTGGCGAGGAGGTCATCGGGAAGGGAGGAGATAGCTCGCGATTTAATTTCGGTAGTAGACAGCTTCGATCGCACAAGGTCGGTAGGCGTTGTCTGGGTTAGGGAGAAGACATTGCGCTGCGCCGCGGGCCGACGTAGTTCGCGGTGGATGCCGGTCATCGCATTTTGATAATGAGTGTTTGAGGACTGGTCGCCCGGTCCCATCAAGTGTCCTGCCGTAGAACTAACTGTGCGTCCAAATGCCTCGATGTGACGGGTCTATAATTTACATCCCTGTTAGTCCGCGGTCATGGGGGAGGGGTACATGTGCAGTGCGCCAGGCTTCATAAAAAAAAGAGCGACCTACCGTCAGTCCGGTGCCGAGCAAGCCATCGCCCTCAACAATATCCGATAGACCGGACGGTGACTCGTCACGGCGATGATTCTCCATGTTAGGAGAGTAGTAGTGGGGAAGGATCAACCAACATGCGTGAGTTGGAGAAGGTTGAGAATCGTCATGTGTCCACGCGATGATTTACCGCGTTTCCAAGTTCCCCCGGGTATTATCTAGATACAGTAAGGTCGGTATGGTACTTTTGCTTACCCTTATATATGACAGGGATTAATCTTCGCCTAACATAAAATTGATTAATCCAATCTATTATTTCATTCTGCAGGTTGTCACTAGTGAAATGTCTGCAAGGCTCTTTTCTTTTAACTGAATTGTACTCTGGACATTCCGGCTACTTTCATATCTGTTCTTCCTGCATAGCTCTGCTTGGTACAACCAAAGTACCGAATACCCGAACAGCTTTAAGGTCAACCAGCCTTGACTCATGGAGATATGTTTGCTTTTGAAGTTAGATTAAAAGTAGAATAACAGATTTGGAATTAGATGGAATTTTCAGAAGAATTTGACTACCCTATATAAAGCATGAACCCCGTTTGAATCTTCGGATACTGTACCTAATACTACATCCATCTCTGTATCTCAGCCTCTAGTCTCTCCGACTTCGCTGATCAATGATACCGGAGTGCCGTTTTCAACATCTCCTCTCTATTCCAAACCACCACCAAACCCAGAAAATGGATAGAGCAATTGATCTCTCCGATGCCTCCAAGGCATTGGATCTCGCCAACATTCGTTTCGAACTCATGTGAGTCCTCAAACCAACTCATTACACCCAACGAGTCATAATTTCCCCACCTCCCCGCGAATAATGCTATTAAACCATTGCACAAGAATGCGCCCTCCAAATACAAACTAACCCTCCATTTAACCAGTCGTCTCGAAGACACAATCACCTTCCACCTCATCGAGCGGGTTCAATTCCCTCTTAACAAGACCATCTACGCCCCCGGCGGAGTGAAGATCCCCGAGTGCGACTTAAGTCTAGCAGACTACCTTCTCCGCGAACAAGAGCGTCTTCAATCTCGCGTCCGCCGCTACGAATCCCCAGACGAGTACCCCTTCTTCCCTAATGTCCTGGAGAAGCCTGTCCTCGCGCCCTTGCAGTACCCGCACATCCTGCACGCAAACGACGTGAACGTCAACGACGTCATTAAGCAACGCTACATCAACGAGGTCCTCCCTGCGGTATGCCCGAAATTCGGTCGTGAGGATCGTGGTGAGACACAGGAGAACTATGGCTCGGCTGCTACTTGTGATGTGGCTTGTTTGCAGGCCCTGTCGCGACGAATTCACTTTGGCAAGTTCGTGGCTGAGGCGAAGTTCCAGAAGGATCCTGAGACTTTTGTGCGCTTGATTAAGGCGGAGGATCGCGATGGGATTGATGCTGCTATTACGGATTCCAAGGTCGAGCAGAAGGTGCTGGAGCGCTTGGGACTTAAGGCCAAGACTTATGGTACTGATCCTGCTTTCCCTGATGAAAAGGGTCAGAAGATCAATATCGATGCGGTCGTTGCTATGTATAAGGTGAGACCGGAGCTTAAATCTACTTTGGCCAGGATGAATTTGTTGCTGACTGGTATATAGGAATGCGTTATCCCCCTCACCAAGGTCGTTGAGGTGGAATACCTCATGCAGCGCCTTAAGGGAACCCAATGGGAGTAAATCGTGACATGTTTTTGGTCATGAGCCCATGAAGTTATGAACTTTTGATTCTGGTAACGAGATCTATAGAATCATATCGCCGGGGAAGCCTGCTGGGAGTTGAAGGCTAAGCAAAAGAAGTGCTGGAAAAGAAAGAAAAAAAATCGTATAGATTATACTCTCATCAACGGGACATGAAATGAAATGATATGAAGATAGATTTTAGATCTTCACATACATCCCTTACTGGAGGTACTCAGCTACAGCCTTGACTGTAGATTCGAACTTCGCGGCCTCAAGCAGGATCATGCTACCGTTGGTAACAATGCCGAGGTCCTGGAAAGCGCGCTTGGAGTCGGAGTGACCGTCATCTTGCTTGTGAGTGAACTCGTAGGAGCCGGAGCACAGCGCATGGCGTTGCAAGACTTCGTCCTCGGGGTGGAAGAGGAATCGCTGAGCAGCCTCGCCGCCCTTCTTGGTCTTCTTTTGAGGGCGAGAATCCTCCATGTCCAACTTGGACTCCTTCTCTTCGTAGCCCTTGGAGATAATAAGGTAGTGGGAGAAGTTATAGGGCTCCTTGTCCTGAATAGCCCAGGCAATCTCCTCCAGAAGCATGTTGTACATAGGTGGGATAACCTGTGCGGGCATGTTGATGACTCGCTCGGTCAGGATGAGGCCAATTGGAGGAATTGGTGACTGGGAGACGAGCTCGTTGAGGGCGGAAAGGGAGGGTGTGGTGGAAGCTTTGCTCTGAATGTACTTGATCAAATCTTGAACAGCGGGCTTGTCCTGCAATGGAGAAATATTAGCTCCCGGTCAGAGTTCAGTTCTCATAGCTGTATTTACCTGGTGCTCCTGCAGGTTGAGAACAGACAGGAAAGCGTATGGGTCGGACTCATTGCCATCGGTCTTGACGGTAGATCCGAGAGTAGGCTGTGAGAGGATCAGATCGGACAGGGCAGACAAATCGAAGAGCTGCGCATCATTGTCGAACAATTGACGGATCAGGTTCTTCAGACCGTGGAAGTCGACAGCAGGCTGAGGGTCGAACCATTCGAAGTCGACATTGATCATGTCAACGTCCTGTGACGGATTAGGAGCTAGCTCGATCTTTGGTAACGCGGGGTTGTGTGCTCACATCGTCGGACTCGTCGTCGGCATTGTTGGTGCCGCTCATGGGCACATCACCGAGATCTTGCTTGCGCTTACCCATGATTTCCGAAGGGGTTGTGAATGTGAATGCGACCGAATTGGAGGTTGGAAGTAATTGGGCGATCGTCGGCCCCTCGATTTCGAACTTTTTTTGCCGTTATCGGTTATCGGTTATCAGGCTCGATGTCATTGTGTCCATTCTACGCCAACCTGCTCATCACAACAGTGACTACACCACAGCTGGATCATGATGATGGTATGAATATTATTTGCTATTCAGGTCTCAGTGCTCATTCGCATATATTAAGTCCCAAATCACATTCCAACGACAATAACTATTCAGAAGCACATAAAAAACCGCCGGGAGCATGCTATCTATTCCCACCGCTTAAGCAACATCATCTCCGTCGTGAGACCAGGTCCAAAGCTCGTTGTAATAACATCCTGCTTCCTCATCTCCATCGTCCGCAGTCTATCCAAAACTGCTATAACAGCAACACTGATTGTGTTACCTCGATTCCGGTAAATGTCATAGCTGGCCGCTAACGCTTCATCGGGGAGTCCCATAGCTGCCTGAGCACTCTTGATAATGGCCAGTCCACCAGGATGAAGTGCCCAATCGAAGTCTGTAGAAGGGGAATTCTGCATCCCATTTCCAGTGACCAGACTTTGAAAGGGACTTAAGAGAGATGCAGAGCTTAGTTTAGGGAGGTTCTTTGAGATGAAGATCCGAAACCCTGTGCTGCTCATCCTGTATTCTACCTCGTTGAGCGTACCAGGCGTGACAACGGAGCGCCAATCAATGACTGAGAATCGTTTCGGGAGGCTCTCTTGGCTGTTTGGCTGGATCATGCTATCGGGATTACACACGACCATAGCGGCGGCACCATCAGAGAACAACGTTGGACCAATTCCGTCGGTGGCCAAGGTCGCCGCTGCGCGTAGTTCGGAATGTATGTAAACGCTGCATATTTCGCACGCTATCACCAAAATTCTTGCGGGTTCACCCCGGTATGTTGCTGATCTGACTAGGTTTGAAGCCATTCGTAAGGCCGAGAGTCCACCAGCACATCCGCTACCGCTTATTAGGAGTCTTTCTGCTGTGGCTGGGATGCCGAGCTCTCGAGCGACGAGCTGGTCATAACCAGGGCTACCGGCATTTGTGGTAGTAACTGCCACAATATGTGTGATAGTACTTGCTTCGATTTGGCTGTCTGATAGAGCTTTTTGTGCTGCCTTCTTGGAAAGCTCGACTCCATAGCTGCGCCACGCGATATCGATCTCTTCGGCTTTGGGGGGATCTTGTGGAGTCCACGCGGACTGACCCCAAAGATCTATCACGGAGCGTTTTTCAATCCCCGTTCTGGTGTTGATTCTGAGTAATCGTTGAAGCCTTCCAAGAGACATGTCAGTAAGGATCGGAATTATACATGTGCATGCTGGTGAATGGCACGAACCATGGAGCATCTGTCTCCGCAGAGTACAAACTTAGAGCCACCTTGTTGAAGTCGTCTGCGGTGATGGACTTGGAAGGCCATTCTGTGCCTAGACCAGTGATTATTATTTCATTATCCCTCTTTGGAACTACCAGTGCTGTCGGGCTTGTGGCGCCGGCATTTGCTGAGGGTGCCGAAGGGCTTGGATTGGAAAATACACCACCCATAGTATGAACGTTGGAAGATCTTGCTTTTCAACTTCTATACTCCAGGTCGCAGGGCTCAAAGCCCGGGGGATAATTGTTTATAATGTACCAGGCTGTGACGGTCCCCGGGAGCCCTAGACAGAAAGGGAATACTAGATTTGGTTGAAAATTTAATCCGTGTTCAAAATATTAGTGAAATCATTAGAAATCCCATCTAAAATCTTAGTAGCATCGTCATGGATTCCCTTTTCAGGGAGCTACTAGCAGCTGAAATTCTGAATCCTTCGAAGTGATTTACCACGTACAATTTGGCCACCAACTGCCAATGCCTACGGCTGAGGTCATGATTATTCGAATGTGATGAAACCAGTGCATGGAAGACTGAGAGAAGCCATCTCATCGGGTCCAATGATCTTGATTCCATAGCTCAAGTTATCACCTATCTCAGGCTGGACTAGGACTATCGGCGTATACACACAGACCTGTAGTTGATGTATTAGAATTGCACCTAGGTACAGAACTGTCATCATTTCCTCAATAGCCTCCTTCTGATACAAATAAGGAGAAGAATCATGGTTATTTTCAGTCGAACCATGTCATGGCACATGCATGTGGTCCAGATTCCCACGCCGAATCTTTGTTGGTTTGATTGACAACTTAAACCATTTGGAATCCAGAAAATGCGGAGATTGAAAGGGTATCTGACCACGAGTAAGTCAGGGTTCACCTTGCATATGCACTCGGCGTGGCCGAGGGGCTGCTAGTCTTTTAGCTGGATTCATCAACTGCAAACCCTTGTTTCAGTTTCACGTGGGCATGGAGCTCTCCACAGCTATATCAAGCTTAGAGCGATCCCCGTCCTCCCCATTAGGAAAGTTCGTGAAGTTGCCAAGGGTTGAGTAAGACAATAATTCTAAGGCCATTGGGCTTTAAGGTACTGCATGCCCCTTGCAAAGCAGCATCATGGTTAGGCACCACCTGGGCATGCGAAGAAAACAAACTTTACTATCTCTTGAGTTCACGTGTAACGTTGCTCAAGAATCAAGTCTCCAAATATTCGACCGGACCTCGGTACATCTAATGCAATTACATATCGATGATGCTTGAAATCTATCTATGATCTGCCTTTTGACAAACTTAAACATCATACTCCACAGACTCAACTGTGGGCACCTTGTTCAGCTTCACATCAAAGAATTGAGCTACCAGCTGAACACAATCCCAAATCACCTGCACCTCCTCCTTGGGCAGGCCTAAGCGTCTTGTTCCCCGAATATGCCAGTGTGTCTCATTCGGCAAGTTTTGACTCATGATCCCTGGCAAGACAACGAGCTGGGTATCCACATCATCCAACACCTGACGATCTGAAAGATACAGACCGTAAGTGATTTCCTCGGATAGCCACTTAAAGTCTTGGTGCGCAGCAAATAGGTTCAGTGTGCCACCAGTATTGCGAGAATATAGCTTTTGCATCCATGCCGAGCCACGCTCATGGTTTGCGTCGTCGGATTGCCAGTTTTCACGAGTAAAGGTGTAATCCTTGTCCTCGTCGCGCTCGATCTTGTTAATAGACAAAATCGCCTCGATAGGCTTACAGACACCAACAATAGGCACTGATTTTATGAGCGCCTCACGCAGACGCCTTATTAAAGCTTGACGAGACGGTGAGGTTGAGTGTTCTGGCTGCGAGATCAAGTGCATATAGAGTTGGTCGGCACGCTCGGGATCCGGACTCGCAGCTAAAGTAGAGATGGCAAGAATATACCACTTATCGCTGCCGAGGCTGGTTCCATTGAAGCGGGTTTCCAGCTCGGTGAAAAGCTGCTGGAAGCGGGGTTGGACTTCAGGCATTGGTGCAGGAGCAGCGGAAGCCGAACTCATCGTAGCTGTGGAGTAGGCGTGTCGGCAAAAAGAGTGATAGTAGACTTGGCCGGGAGATTGAAAGCTTGCCCGATTTCTATCGAGAGTTCTGAAGAGGAAGAACAAATGCGATCTCATTGTCGAGACTCATGGGGGTTTTGTGCGTCGTTCCTAGTCTGTAAATAGCTCTGTCAGTGGATATTTGAGTCCGATAGCCGGAGTGGGTCGTGTATCGTGGCGGCGGGTGGCTTTTGCTTGGGTGTTGGTAGCGTCGTGGCAGCCATAGTCTCAACCTTAGGTGTACAATACAGAACCAGGTGACAGCTAGGTCCTGGTTTCTATCTGATCCTGATACATTTAAATCCTAAATCCAATTATTTTCATATCATTCGCATTGGTCTGCAATTTGTGATTCCGATGATCGGATCAATTGGTCTTTCAAGTTCAAATGAACAGACTTTCTCTATCTCATGCATCTAGCTATTAGGGACGCCCCATGCAGAAAAATATCAACTTAAATATCTCCAATAAATCAATAAGACACATGATTTTGAATTGTTTGATTCTTCAGCACTGGAATTAAACTTATGATCTCATTATTTTATCGGAAATAGCTTCTATTGACAGGAAGAATCCGAAAGAAACTTTTTGACCTTTGTGATGCTTGTAAAGTGGAGCCTCGATACTGCACGCGGTATACACATCACGATGTCACAACCCAAACCTGCCTTGATTTCGACATCTCCCAGATCCAAAGCCGGTCAGAAAAAAGGGTCCATTACATAGACAGCCAAGTATCAAGCATTGATATCAGACATTCCGGCCAGCCTGAGACCCTGACCCACAACTATGATCTCAGTGACTCCAACATGACATCACTGGCCATCGCATCACATCTTCAACCAAGTATAAAAATTGAAGATTTCCAGTGTCTGTCTCAATATTTTCACAAACCACAGATTCACTATATCTCATCTCGTTGACACCGTCATCCGCATTCTCCTTCAACCTCAATCACAACTTCAACTTAATCCCTACAACCTCACAACATGTCTGGACAGTCTAGTGTTGGCAACCGCGGCATTTACGAAGCCGGTGACCAGCGCAACGTGCCTCAGTCTGAGATCACCGAGGCTCAGCGCTACAAGGAGGGCCAGCCTGGTTCTCACAAGAACCTTGATTCCAAGGATCAGCGTTCCATCGCCAACAAGCTCGGTTCTCAGGGAAGCAAGCCTGACTCTTCGCACCACCATAACAACGTCTTCAACCAGGAGGCTGAACTCAGCAAGCAGGATCCTACCAAGCCTGTAAGTCTGCGTTGCTGAATATCTTATTTTTCTGTTCCTTCACGGAATGTTTGCTGATACCCATGCTCTATAGGCTAAGCTCCATGGCAACGCTCCCTCCAAGGGTGCTAGGATTGATGCCGAATTGAAGGCTGAGGATGAACAGCGCCTGCAGGAGAAGGGTATCAAGAAATAAATGCCTAGCATAATGTTCAAGTTATGATATCCCTGGTTTGAAATTTGAAAATTACTCGGGGTTGGGGACGCATTTTTAATGTACGATATGACGAATTTTACAGGCTCGCTGAGTCTGTTGGAGCATTCAAAATTTAACATGGAGATGAAATCATGAATGTTTTTTTTGTTCACAACATTTCAAGTTCGATTATTGGTAAGAGGGAAATAGATTCCAATACAAGTCCTAGCAATTCGGAACACGTCAATGGCCGGGGTTCTATTGCACATTATTCTTATTCTTTTGCACATGTGTATAGTCCAATATTCAATGTTACATGTGACTGTGTATCCATTCATCTTCCGCTAGCTCCTTAGCTGAGCTACGCTTACCAGGTTCCCATTGCAGCATCTTGCGCATAAAGCGTAGGAAAGCCTCTCTCTCTGCTGTCCCAGTGAGAGTTGTTTCCCTCTGTTCAAGCGGCACTAGATCTGTCAACAAATCTGGGTTTAGAAAATCGCCTACAATCTAGTTAGTGGACTGAGACGTCGGGTTTCATTGATTTCAAGGAACCTACCTTCACTGGAAAAGAATTTATTGCTAAGTTCCCCTTGGGCAATGAGGCTGGGAGGTGGAGGGCCAAGAAGGTTGATCATCTCAGCAAGATGGGCTCGGCTGCGGTATCTTTGAAATTCTGTATCTTGGCCGGTGAATAGGGAACCGCCTTCGTATATATCCCAGATCTATAAATTATTTATTAGTAACTTTAGGGCCATGCATGTATGGCTTGTATCTTGTTAGGTAGTAGGAACATACCATGCATCCCACATTCCAAATATCTACGCTGAAGGTCCATGGTATGCCCAGGATCACTTCGGGTGCTCGGTAGATCTGAGGTTGAATAAATAATTTGTGATAATGATCACCGTGTATGGCAGAACCAAAATCACAAAGTACTGGTGAGCTGACTTGTTTGGGTATTTTGAGTTCTTGAGACATGTATATTGTCCTCAGAGTCCCATCTGTTTCTACCTCTTTCCTTGGGACAGGGGTTTGGAGTTCATACTCTTCAACGTGAGTGAAGACTGAATCGTCCTTGATTCCGAACATAATATTGTCAGCTTTAATGTCTATAATCAAAAACAGTAAGTAAATTGCATAGATTGGGTGGTATAGAGTGGTACAAACCAGTGTGTGCAATATGGCACTCAGTATGGAGATAATCCAAGGCCAGGAATAGACGATGAAGGACCACTGCAAGGACCGGTGAGGGTAGTCTCTCAATTGGATTGCGTCGTAAGAAAGCCAAAACACTTTCCCATAATGGGGTATGCACAAGACATCGATGCTTATCCTGAGGACCATCAATATAGAACGTATCGAGTAACGTTCTTACTGTGTTGTGACCGGGATGAGCAGGGAATCGCTCCATATATTTATACATCTCGAGTTCATTGTCCACTTGTTGGCCCATAGATGATGCCTGAATGAAGATCTTGACCATAACATAACGCCGATGACTGAAAATCTGGCTATGAGTATCCCCAATAAGCATCTTCGGAAAACAATGAATCTTACTCCATATCCCGTGCAAGCCACGCGGTTGATGTAGACCCAAATCCCAATTTACCGATCACTTGATACCGCTGATTAATGACTTCTCCAATTCGAGTTGGATAATACTGCGAGGCAATGTAGTCTGGCAGAGTCTCTTCTTCAATCTTGTACGAGTCGGCTAAACGAACGAAGTTGGGATTGGAGAAATTGAGAGGTTTCCATCTCCGCCCGAGCTGAGGAAGAGAACGCAGTAGCGACGAAAACATAGCTTGGTTCAAAGAAGAGCATCTATAGGACAGTAGCCCGGCTGCCGGGGAGGAGAAATAATGTATTCAAGGTAGAGTTAAGAATGTTTGAATTCAAGTTGTTATGCTTTCCGAAACAGGGGCAAGACATGTCGGATTTCAGGGGGTCAGGTGATCGCGTTCTCGAAGGGTGAGAGAGCTCGAAAAAAAGTAAAGACAAGACACTCGTAGTCATTCAATGTTTCAATATGTGAAAATCCCGGAATCTGGCGCTGAAAGTTTAACGTATGGTACATGATGACGTTCTATAATAAATATGTACAGTTGAAAGATATGATGCAGAGATGGATACATGCACTTATACGACCCAGGAAGACAGCAAGGCTAGCTGTTGTCATGGCAAGACAAGGCTGTAGTCCATTCGTTGAAGGAGCTGAACTCAGGGCTCCAGGCCATTGGTTCAATGAAAAAAAAAGAAATAGGCTAGGTCAAGCTGCAAGCCAACAATATAAGGTAAAATGTGACAAATTAACCATCCAGGGTAAATTTCGGATCATCATCATGCGGTTCAGCGAAAACATGATTCCAGTATTCTTCAACCTTCTGACAGAGACCAGATTTCTTTTGCCACGATTTGAAGAGAGATTCGTAGTTGCATGTGACCCATTTGATCTCTTCCCAGTAGCTCTTTTCAATATCATATCCAAATCGTCGAACGGTATCAACCGGTGCAGTCCAAGCACGGGAATCAGATCCATCTTCCTTCAAGGTGGGGGTAGTTTCCCACCCTGTTCCGAATACATTGTCTCCTGGATTGAACTTGGGGTAATTTGCGTGAATGAAAAAGATATGAGGAGCCGGTGCCACGTTGGGATCCTTAGTTCGCCACTTATCTTGGCTGGTAAGAGCGTGGTCTTCTCGTGGGTCTGTCTGGGCCATGGCTGAGCCCGACAATTTGTCGGGAAGCTGGTGGCCAATGGCTTGCACCCGTTCACTGACTGTGTAAAAAGGCGCACCCATTGCCATAGCGGCTTGGAGGAATGTCTCTTTATCACCCTCGCCTGGGCCACCTTGGCTCAGCAGCCTGAAATAGTGTGATGGGCCATACAAATTATAATAAGCAGCGAGCATGAGAGGGAATAAATGCGTCCTCTTGGATACCAAGAATACGCCAGTTTCCGATGACTGGCGAGCAGTCATGGGTGGCGCTTCCTGTCGCGAAATCTTGTAGTATAACGGTGATGCAGACGAGGCCCAGAAATCAGGCCATGTAACCAATCCCGATGACTTGAATGGCTCTGAATCCAGCAGGTCCTCTGGCTTAGTAAGAGGGAAACAATCTGCATCCATCCAGACAATCTCCTCAAATGAGGAGAAGAGGACAGCAAAAATCTTGAGTTGGTAATGCGCAATCACATCCTCTCCCATCACATCTCCCAACACCAAGCACCGTGCATCAAGGGCGGGTAGCACCTCGTTGCAAATGCGCTTCTCGTATTCACCTGCATCCTTCATATATACCTCCACAGGTAATGTGGAGCCAGCTTTGCGCAGCATGCGCAAAGAGGAAACAAAGACTGGCATGTACGTCGACCCCGCCGTGGAGACCAACCCTCGTTTTCCTGTTGTATGGACTGGTTTTAAATCCTTCCCAGCTGCCTCAATATCTCCAATGAAGCTAGCATGGGCCTCCTCCATGATCTTCTGATCTTCCTCAGTCATGGCGGTAATATCCGGCCGCAGACTATCCTTTGTGGGGTCGAAATGGATCGCACCTGCATCACCCAATTTCTGCGGTGAGGGGCATTGGGGGCTGTGACGTTCTAGGATGGGATGAAAGGCTTTCCAGAAATCCTTTTGGCGCTCTATTAATGGGACCTCGAATGCGGTGCTCGGTACGACGGAGACGGTGGAGGATGCGGTGGTCGGGGTCCAGTACATATAGACGGTGCATACAAGGATGACCGCCATCATGGCGAGGAGGAGGGACCTCGCCCGGCCTGGCCTGAGCATACCCATTCTTGCAGGTAGACGGGAGACGGGGAGGAGAGTGTGCGTCGCAAAGTCCGGAGATTTCCCTGGCGCGTGTCGCGGTGGGCGAGCGTACGAGGTTCAAGCGGGCGGCGCACAGGGCGCGCCGATCGAGATTCCCAAAGGTTCAGATAATCAGGATTTGCCTTGACCCTTTATCTCTTTGTCTCGTAATTTATGGGGCTTCGGGGCGTAGGCGACATGCACAATTGGAGATTTGGTGTTTTGAATGTTAAGGAGATTCGGGGGTAAAAGCGGGTAGATGGACCCCAATATCGTATCTGCTTGGCAATGCATCATTTCACCTGCGGATCATTTTCGGTGTGAGGAATAAGGTGTGAAATGCATTATGTTTTTCGAGTGGTAGAGGCTACTGGTTTCCCTCGCGACTCGGTCAAATAATCATAGTACCAACCTTGGAAGGTGTCTTCCACTAATAGTAGCATAAAGCTTTGTTCGCACTAATGCCCCCATAGATCCACTAGACGCCCTTGTACTTCATATATCAAGTTTCATCGGATGAAGAAGGCAAACTGTCCTGGGAAAAGGAATTATACTCTCTACCCGTGGTACTTTTTGCCCCGAGATATATGGTCGTTATATAGGTGCAAGACACATGTGCAAGTTTCAACTCGTGATGCTATTGTCACTTGAGGCTTCAACTTGAAAGATCCCAAGCCCCTCTTCGAGTGATAAATTCCCTCCCCTTCGAAGTTCTCTTGTGCAGAGACCTAAATATTGACTGAAGGATTTATTCTCTAAATATAACTCAAGTTTTTCAGACTGCGATATAAATCTTGGCGAGATTCCGGTTACTGGGATTTATGGCCAAGGCGAATCACTGGCCCGAGTAAGGGCTGGAATGCTCTACTATGTAGTACTCTAAGATAGTGGCGATTTGGGACTTAGGATGTGAGGAGTGACCCGGTCAACGCTTGATAGAAAATTGATATTTGTAGATAAACAGACAGTGATTAATCATGAGGTTTCGTTTCAAATTCAAGCGTGCAAGTGTTGCTTCCAAGGTTCGTTCCCGCAGAATTAAAGATACCAGTCATTTGGAAGGGTTGGTGAAGAAAGCATCAGAGGCTAAGATCTCTTGTCCTTGTAGATGCCTGTTTCGCGTCGGATGTTTTGCTGGTGACACCAGCAGGCTGCCTGGTGTCTGCGTAAATCGGCTTCAAGTTTTTGGACACGCCATTTCAGGTACCAATTCTGTGACAAGTGTTAGGCAAAGTCTTTCTGTGGAGCTTGCTCACTGACCTCAAGGTACACAGAGAGGATGTTGTAAAACGTGACATAAGGGTGAATCCATTCGATTAGCTCCCAGAATCCCATGTTCAAGGTAGACATGGCGGGGTTTTCAACAAGGCAGAGGCAGGTGGTTGAGCAGTTCATTAAACCGTCGATGAGGGTGTTGAGGTGGTGAAAGAAGATGAAAACACTGGGGGAGTTTTGGGATGAAAAGACAAGGTTGAATCCCAAGGCTGGTTCAAGTCAAGCTTGCTCAGGTGGAGGCAGAAGTGGAAGTGAGAGCTACATACTGCTCTCGTGATGTTATGGCAACTACGGTATTGAACAGCAATAACTAATAGTCCCTTCATAGATTCTGTATATAGTTCCAAGGTTCCAATATGAGAATGTGAGTAGCTAAGAGTGCAATATCTTTCTTGACAATCATCACAGATCCATATGATGGATATTAGTTCGTGTTCGAGGTAGATCAAGGTGGAGCCATTTGAGGGATAAAAGCGTCCAGAACTTAGTAAGTGACTAAGTGACTAGTCCATGAAGTGCCGGGTTTTAACTAAAGTGCGGATCATCCCCCGGAAGATCCTCTTTACCCACCTTTTCTGCTCAGGACCTCTCACCCTGCAAATCATGGAGTTTTTGTGTTTTTTTGCTCCTCTCGTATAGATTTACTGGCGTTCATTACTTTGATAGATTTCTTAACATCCTCCCTCCGATACTCGCCATACCTGTACAAAGCACAAGACAAGAAAAAAAACCTTGTGCACGGCCGACAACGCCATCCTTGCCCCCCTGGCAGCCACCAAATGGAACCCCTGAGGGCGCTTCCCTCTTATCTTCGCCCAAAATGTCCGAAAGCGCTACCCAAGACCCTCCAGATTCGACGAAGGGGAAAGCCCGCAAGGCGGACCTGAATGCCCCGGTACGGAAGCGTCGCAAAAGAGCCGTCGTGAGCGGTGCTCCGGATGACTGTTTCGCATGCTCCAAGCGGGGCGCACGTTGCGACCGCCGCCGCCCATATTGCTCCCAGTGTCTCGATCTCGGCCGCGAATGCTCCGGATACAAAACGACGTTAACATGGGGGATGGGAGTGGCCAGCCGAGGCAAGCTTCGGGGTCAGAAGCTCCCGGTGATGGGATCGTCCGCAAAGGCATCTGGGAAATCGTCCGAGCCACGGCAATCGGCGGCAGCAACCCTGCAGGATCAAAAACCACTCTCGCAGCCTGCAAATCCACCAGCGCCGAGCCCGGTTCCGGTCCTCCCGCCTGGCGAGGAATACACAACTATGGACTTTGGACGGTTTGACGCGGGAGATTCCGACCTTCGTCGGCCGTCAGCGACGTCTAATATGTCCGATCCATCCACCATGGCATGGACGATGGATATGCCAGATCCACGCACATGGTCCAATGCGCCTGCTGTTCCGCCTCAAATATCAGGCTTGCCGCTGCCCAGTCGGCCAATGGCGTCAAGTCGGCTGAGTCCGAGCATGGCCAGCGTGAAGAGTATGGCATCGACGGACAGTTTAATACCATATCCTGGCCTTAGTCCGGAAGCCACCTTCGCAAATCCAGTTTGGCCTGCTGCAAACAACTGGGTAGTCCCGCATCTGCAGAGCCCGATCCAGGAAGCGGACGAAGAGTATGAGCGATCCAAGCAAGAGCACTCCATACTCTGGGACGCTGGCCATTCGCCTTCATATTCACAACTGCTTCTCGCAAGATCGGTGGGACGTACGCCTCGATTGCGATATCTTATCAGCTATTTCACCGAGGTCATTTCGCCCATGATTGTTGCTTTCGATAGCCCAAACAACCCCTTCAAGACCCATGTGCTGCGGTTGGCACAGGGAAGTGAAGCTCTGCAAGAGGCCATTGCTACTTTGTCCACCAGTAATTTACGGCAACGAAGAGAACGAAATCACATGTCCACTGAAAGGACATTGCCCGCGCGCATGTCATCAATGGCTCATCGCGCTCTGACGGATCAGGCATTCCAAGACCGATATGGTATCTCAGTGCCAGAGGGCTATGCCCGCGAGGAAAATCACCACCGAGCTATGGCAGTGAAGGCTCTAAATGCGGATCTAGCAGACCCTCGTCGTAGATTATCGGACTCGGTATTGGCGACTTTGTTGGTTCTCTGTCTATTTCACGGGTGTGACACTGGAGTTGCCGAATTCCGAGCCCAGTTTGCCGGTGTCACACGCCTGCTCGCAATCCGAATGCGCCACTCCTCAGTCTTGACAGACGAACTCAAGTGGTTCATTCGTATGTTTTCCTGGTTTGATACTTTGACTGCCACCACGAATGATCGTGATGTCCAACTTCGGGGGAAGTGTTTGGATATCAGCTCAATATCGGATGGAGAATGGGGTCTTGAGAACCTGGCAGGCTGCGATGGCCGCTTATTCAAACTCATTTCCCAACTAGGGCGTTTGAACCTACTCAGTCAAGATCAACAACCCACTGAGTCTACTCGCCCTTCTGATGTTTCCGTGCCCACTTCATCTCTCCCTCCAGCAATGTTGTTTCCCGGCTGGGATGCTGTCACTGGGGCTACTGGTCCGTCCTTCCAGGCGGACAATAATTATGCATTCTCTATTCCAACCCCACCTCCAAGCAGCGATCAGGCCTGGAAGCCATCGTCGCCTGCATTCTGGACTGAATGGTATTCATTACGACAGCGTCTCGAATCCTGGAGATTCGATCCTCCTGCTTCGACAACAATACCATCTCCACCTCCATCTGCTTCTGGGATGGCTAACTGGAATTCCCCAACCTTCATACCTGACTCTTCTCCCTCTATTACTTACCATGTGGCTCCCGAGAACCTCCGAGATGTCTACCAAATTTCTGAGTGTTTCCGCCACGCGGCACTTCTATACTGCGAACGTCTTGCGGAGCCAAGTCTCCCGTCTCGTCATCCACGAATTCAGCATCTCGTTCACCTTGCCATGCATTGTCTTCGCGCTGTACAATCTGATGTCTATCTACTTTGGCCGCTGTTCATCGTGGGCTCCGAATGTGTCCAAGAGGACCATCGAGCGGCCATTCGGGCTCGGTGCAAGGACATCTCCAAAGACTCTGGATTTGTCAACAACCTCTCTTGTCTAGAGCTGTTAGAGAAGATCTGGTCTGAGCATTCTGATGAAGCTTCTTACCCAGTATATCCATCTGACCTGGGCCCGCCTCCGCTGGATGGAGGCTCCGGGTCTACTACATCTCAGGCTTTTCGCTGGTCCCGTGTTATGCAGGCCAAACGGGGCGGTGGAGAGTACATGGTGGCATAGAATATTTCCCACTTTTTTTGCTTCTTTACGGGCATATATGGACTGCACATGGTTCCCTGTTGGTATAAATTGGTTGAACTGGACAGGTGTCTCTTGGACTTTCAGCGACTTGGGAAATTTTGCACTTTTAATGATCGTGATACCACTCTTTGATACTATTTGTCTTTTTTGTCGATACATCGACTACTTACGACTGAAACGAGAATGCATACACATGTGTGTAGATAATTTTACTTTGAACATTTGAATCATACACTATAGACATCGCTATTAATCATTCCGTCCAAACTCTTAGTCAAACAATTGCAGATCCATTTGATGTGGATTTTTGAAGATCTTAAC
The DNA here is from genome assembly GCA_039634405.1 of Penicillium herquei. Classification (NCBI taxonomy): domain Eukaryota; kingdom Fungi; phylum Ascomycota; class Eurotiomycetes; order Eurotiales; family Aspergillaceae; genus Penicillium; species Penicillium herquei. The sequence goes on along the minus strand of CP098389.1, from coordinate 1,130,324 downwards.
TTGAAACCTTCAGTGTTGGAACTTGATTTGCCCACACACTCGAGAAATGACGTGCCTCCCGACAAGGTTGAAGGACAAATGGACTTGAGTCAGCTTGAACAACATTCAAACTTGAATGCACATGTGCTGACTCGGGACTTGAATTTTCATATACTACACACTCGTCTTCCATTCCAAGGTTCATGCCACCAGTGGGTAGCATTGACCTCAGATCACCCAGGGCTTAGAAGGCGGTGGCTGACGCGGAACCCCACATGGGCCACATCTCACCTGGGCTGCACGATGCCACTAGCAGGATCATCCCCGGAGTGTATATCATCGAAACGTCCTGCAAGATCCCGAGGTGATCAACTTGAAGTGTCGTCATTCAAGAACACCACACGCCACATATGAGATTAAGTAATTTGAAGTTGGCAATAGTATATATCGTTATAATCGCATATACCATCCTGGTCTTCATACGCAAGATCATGATGCCTCATCCCACCCCAGCTCTAGGGGCACTGGGTGCCAACTACAACGAACAACTCACATGGATAAACCACACCGAGCTCCAGCAAATAAACACGCGCTGGATCCGCGGGTTTATAGACATGCACCAGATTGACCCTGGAAATGTCCTCCAAGACAAGAACATCCAAGCTCTCTTCAAGGCCATAGACGCTGGATACAACACCATCCTCAGCTTCAAATGGAATTACTCTGAGCGCAGCTTCCCCGCCATTGGCACAGCAGCACACATGACAGAGCTCCAGTGCCTAGATGCGGTACTGCGCGTTGTTCTGAACAAAGTCAATATCCTCGTTATTGGAAACGAACCCTTCATCGAAGTCCAGGCTGGCCACGCAGATGAACGCTTGAATATATTCTACGAGACAGTTGCAGAAACGGTAATCAATTTCCGTGCAGCAAATGCAAACCAAGGTTTCACTACACCGAAATTATACATGGGTGCATTCAATCGGCTCGATCTCCCAATCAAACGTACACCGGCCATCGAGCGCATGCTCCGCTTCATTGCTTCAAGACCCGAACTTGAGGGCGTGGATCTACACCCCCACATGCCAACTCTGGAAGGTCACAAAGCCATGCTTGACTTTGTTCTTTCGCGAATCAGACCCGATCAACGATTCCTAACTACGGAGTTCTCACTCGTATGGCACTGGAAGAAACACCTTGGGGATCCAGTATCAGAGTATTTCTGCTCTAAGTATGGGTTTCCCGCTGGGACTAAAGTACATCAAGTGATTAGCACTGCGATGAAGGACCCGTGGCCTTATACTCAATGGGAGGACTTTTTATCGCATGAGCCGTGGTATATACATTGTCGGGGCTTTCTTGTTAATGCTATGGCAATGTATAGAGCGACGGGTCGACTCGAGGTTGCTACTTATGGTATTTCTCCCATGCGGTTGAGGAAGGCGCCGTTGCCTGTTGATGGAAATCCGTGGATGCTTAATAGTGTTTATGCACCGTCTACTGTACAACCTAGGCCGGATGGGTCGAGGTATGAGAATTTCCCTTGGGCTGAAGAATTTCGGATGGCGCAGAGGGGTTAAGTCACATTCAGTACGAGATCTTGGCGAGTTCCTTTGATATGGGCATCTCTGAAATACCATGTGTACATAGTCTACAATTGAATAAAACGAGAATTTAAACGCAATTTGAGCCAAATGTGCTAGTACAAGGATGTAAAGATCTTGAAATGTATCAAGATGAAATACTAGAATTGGGATAAGAGGTATATGGAGTCCGAGATTGAATATTACGTCCACAGGTAGGTGTTATTTCGAAGGTCGATTAAGGCAAACTGAACCTGGCTTTTATCTAGAGGATTCTTTGGTCTCAACTCCGTGCTTCTCTTGGCCATGGACTAGATCAAGGCAGATGTTGTGAAATTCGGCATTATCAACAAATGAAAAGCAAAAGCCATTGGCTTCTCGTGCATAATCAGTTACATCCACAAATCAATGTCCAAGCTCCCACTTGTGATCTAGAACCATGCTTCTTCGGCATTGGACAAATGTCTACGACTCGGAGATAAGGCGTGCTCCATTTCCGTACAGTTCTTCTGTCCAATATCGAGCCACTGAGAGCAATTCCTCAAATGAAATTAGAGAGACCGCTTGTTCCCTCGGATTTAAAAGCAGGCTGTTTGCGCCGGTGGTCACGCCCCCCCTAAACCCACTTAATTTGATGCATGATGCACGGGGCGAGTAGAATCTTGAATATGGACATCTGATAGAGAACCTGAAGGCCTAGGCTCGTCTAGCTATCAGAGGTGGACCCAATTTACATCTAACGTACTGCAAGATATCAACCGGCCTGCCACGGGAACCACCCCGTCAGGACCTCCAGCTCCTGTGGAGTAAGACATCTATGGAGCCATTGATATCAATTATTAGCAGCCACAATACATCCGTAGAATCCTTCGGCTTGAGACGGGAAGAAAAATTCCAGAACGTTGAAGCCCCTTTTCTTTGAAAGCATGGACCATAGGGCTCAGGGCAAGGGCATTCTTTGAACTCCATGTGATCAGTGCGCGCACAGAAAAATTTTCAGAGCCCCTTGATTAAAGAATCAAAAAAGAAAAACAAAGGTGATAGATGGGAGCCACATGAGTGAAGCATACCTGAGGAAAAGACCCATAAATGCCAGTGGTTTATTGTGATCTCAACTCAGATCGCGCAAGGGGTACATACATGATTCATCAGATCTAGGAACTTGAACTTGAGACCAAAACAACACGATTCGATAGACATTTCGCAAATTAGTTTCCTTTTTATCAAGACCCATACCAATCAAAGAAGCGAGATAATTTATTTCCCATGTCTTAAACAAATAATACCAAACGACCGTGCTTCTAAACATCTCCATCTATACACCCACGCATTGCCCCTGAAGGAAGTACACGCATGATAAGAAAAGAAAAGAAATCCATACTAGTATAAAAGAAGTCAAACTTGAAAATATTAAACGCCTCATACCCACCCCTAGTAATGATATTCTTTATATTCAGATGAACCCAAAAAAAGCAACACCTTTGAGCCCTTTGCGTGAGGAGTAGTAAGCTTATGTATGGTAGGACAAGAGTACCTGTACCTTCGTACCCCCAGTCAAATCCCGTCACACCAACAATCAATAGGAGTAGCCCATCTGCATGAGACGACGCACGCCCGTGCGCCACAGCAAGGTTATGTTCCTACAGCGTGCCGAGGGGCTAGATGATATGCGCTCCATGCATCCGGCTTACCCAGCCCGTTGGCGCAGGCGCCCCCAACGCCCCACTTAAATGGTCATCCTCACCTGTAGCCCGGCTGATGGAGGGTGGGTTGGGTTTTAGGTAAGGCCCTAAATTGGAAACCCTGTTCCAGAAGCAACTCGAGGGCGGCTGTGTTTGAGGATTTGTGTGGATAGATGGGATGTTCCCTGGTGTGATTCAGCTTAGGCGGGCGATGAGTAGGATTGGGTTCTGATGGTTTCTTCAGCTGATATCATGGGGGCGAATTATTTTATTCTTCTTATTTGATAATAGAGAGTGATTATTATTAGATTCGATGTACTTGTACTTGATACTTCCAAGGTTGATGTATGTACGAGTTACCTACATTGCATGAGATGATAGGACTACTGTATGCCCAGGTGAGGAGATTTGGATACCGGTCTAGCATTACAGATTTGTATTTTTGGATTTGAATTTGCATTTGCATTTTTATTGTGGGAAATCAAAATCAAAATCAATAAAGATCAGGACAAAAGTACATGCCATGTGCGATGTGCAGGATCGGCAACTGCCTGTTGGTGGCGCAGGATTTCTGTTTGGCTGCCTAGATGATAATTAACGTAAAGGGGGCACATTTTCTTGAAGGGCGTTGACTCATCTAAGAGAATTAATAAAAAAAAGAAAACATTAAAAAGAAAAGCAAAAAAATCAGGAAATATGACCCTTGACTCACCAAGGATACTCCTGGAATTCTTTCGTGTGGTCGGTAAGGATTTGATTTGATTTTGAATTTTTTGAATTTTTTTTTGTTTATTCCATCCCTTCGGTGCGTGAACGTAAATGTTAGTTAGTGGGGATGTATTGAATGGTCATGGGTCTGGTAGTTGGGGTGTTTTTTCTTTCTTTACATCGAAATATAGAAATGCTAGTCAGTTATTGGCTCTACAAGACACCTGGGTGCTCACAGGTGTTTGAGAGTCGTTGGATGCGTTGGAAGGATTGGACGTCATAGTTTGAGCCAAGTGGATGCGTGTGGAGAGACTTAGGGTTTGATGTTGGATGCGGTCGCACTTCACTATGATATCAAGATTTGATATTCAAGTGTTGTATACAGATTAAAATACCATTTTTACAGAGCTTTAACTGTTACAGACTCCTTATGTTTGATCATTGTCTTCTTAATACGAAATCTTATATTCGAGTTCTTACTATTGACCTCCTCGACTCTTTGTTCCAGAAGTCGAGTCGAGTCTAAACTCCACATCTATTTTTGTGTCTCGCTAAGCATCTTCTTTGTGAGCCCTGTAGCCCTGCTGATAGACTTTTCAAGTGGATATGCAAGTTGCGGTCTGCAGGGCTCATGATTCTGAGATCCATTTTAGCCCAAAACGAAGAATGGTTGCTGCCCAGCGACCGGCGGTAAAGGTAAAGGCGCGTGGTCCGTGGTGTGGCCCAACGAAGGAATGATATGGGCAAAATGGAGTAAAAGAACCCAAGACTAAGATGAAAAGTGGTGAAAGTTGGGTCCTTTTTTTCATCTTTGTAACAAGTAATCGAGCAATCTAGTACCTTGCCATGGCAACATAGTGGGTTTTCGGTGATTTAAGAGAACGCGATATGGGGAACAGTGGAGTCGACAGAACCATTGGAACGATACGGGATGAGCCGTTGTCGACCCAAACGATGCAGCGCGAGCCGCCAACCAACCATGGTTTCGATCGGAAGATTTATGACTCTGTTTGAACACAGTCAGGTCGTTTGGGCAGACCAGTTTCAAATTGTATCGGATGAGTTTACCCAGATAGGGCAGCAGTGGTAGCAACTCTGGAGACTTGCATCCGCTAAAGATGGGTTCATGCAGTATGAACTGTACAAGAGAGGATCAAAAGTTGGCCTGATTCTGGAAGCCTGGCACATGGCGCACTTTTGCGCTTTAGACTATCCAACGAAGGACTGACACGCGACGCAGGCTAATCATCTTCTAGCGAAGATATCTGTGGAACTCCCCTCTTTCGAGCCACTCAAGGACTCGGGCTTTGGTGGCGACCTTGATTCCCCGCTCTGCATGGAAATCTTTCTTTTATACTCCATACGTACACGGTTTTTCTCGAGCACTCCCAACTTACAAGAAATTCGATGACTCAAAGGGCATCAAAAAACAGATGAACCAGTGATTTCACTCTGATAGCGCGGTTCTGCCCAGTTTTTTTGATTTCTCAGCAACAGACCCAACAGCGCAGGATGCAGTTGGCCGATGCCCGAATCACCTGGGAGAGGGGGGTTGCATGTCAACGCCAACTGTCTCCATCTGGACTAGTCTGAGGGGTAGCTGAATGTGGAAGAGTCGAAAGTACAGTCGATGTTCAAGTACAAGATACTTTTTGAACAATCAAATGTTTAGAGGCGAATAATAGATCACATAACTCATCCCTGAATACCTCGATAATAGATAGTAGTTATAAGCCTAGGTATATGCCCAGGTCTACGCCCAGGTGGTATAGTAAAAAGGAACCCCAAGTGCCCGGAAATCCGCAATACGCAATATCGTAAAGTGCGTAACTCCAATACAATACGAGCTCGTTATTGCCACACCCTGGCCCCCTTAACTCCCCCATCGCCCCCATGCTTATTGGTCGCCCTCCATTAATCGTCTTCACAATTCGCTCTTAGGAATTTTTCTCTTTCTCATATACCACAAAGTCCCTTGGACTTCCTCATATTGATCCAAAATTCTATATACCCTGAGATCCCAAAAAGATCTCTTCTAATGCCCTCTTCTTGACGGGTCTTTGCCATAAAAACAGTTCAAATGCACTCTCTGCACATACACTGTCAACCCTCCTCTCTCCGATCGGAAACCGTACCACGGTGACGGTCTTACTCAACCTTTTTTTCTGCTAATTCGGCGTCTTTTTTTTCTGCTCTGCATACGATATCCTGTATAATATATTCGGGTCGTTTTTTGTCTGTTCTTTTTGCGTGTGTTGACTCATTATATTTTTTGCGTGAGTTGTGTGCTTTGCTTTGCCACCGTTGAACGGTTGTTACCTGTTCTCTTGCTATCTCCCTACCTTCACTTTCTTACTCCTCCAACCTCCCTCCAAAAACCTCTCTCTCGCGATACATTACTTGATCCAGCTCCGACCCAAAAAAGATATCTCTTATTTGGACTCTGTTACGGCGACTCGCTCATGCTCGTTCGATAATGTATCACTACTCTACTCCACCTCCTGGGTGGTCAACCTACGACTACACCCAGTCTCCGCCAACCTCACCTTACTACGCCCAGTATGCTTCGCAGTACGCCAACACCTACACATCTCCTCGCGGCACTGCGCGACGATCGGCCCACACTCGCAAGGCTAGCTACGCTGCAACCAAAGAACCACCGAGTTACGGCTACTATTCGCAAAGCTACTACGAGGCGCCAGACTATGGTATCCCGCCGCGCAAGCACGATCATGTAAGTGCTTCTTTTGCGGCTCCGCCCAAACAATCCAAACATCGTCGCACCAAAACGACGGGTCATCCAGCGGGGGATGGCCTCGGTACCGGTCCCAACTCGCAGTCGCAATCGCAGAAACGACCCATCTTTTTCGATGTGGTCGACGATGCCGGCGATATTTTCTATACCTTCTGCGAGCCCAAACCACGCTCTGGCCGTCCCCCGGCATCGTCCACCAAACGAGATGGCTCTAGCCAACATCGTCGCACCACGTCGTCTAATCGCAAATCGAGCGCACCCACTGATTCTCACTTTTATTTTAATCAGGCCCCTAACCCCGAGGATATCGAGGCTTCAGCTCGTCGCACATCTCGTGCCCGTCGTCAATCCACCTCCACACGCACACCGAACAAGCCCAAGCCTGCTCCCGCCACCAAACCGCCACCAGTCGCCACCGAGGAAGACGCTGAGCGAGTCGGAATTCCACCGGGGTATTCGATCAAGAACTGGGACCCCACGGAGGCGCCAATCATTCTTCTCGGCAGTGTCTTCGATGCAAACTCGCTCGGTAAATGGATCTACGACTGGACAGTTTTCCACCATGGAGCATCGACGCCCATGGCCGACGTGGCGGGTGATTTGTGGCTATTGCTAATCAAGCTTGCGGGCAAGGTGAAACGCGCGGACGAATGTCTCCCACGAATCAAGTGCATCGACGCGCAGGAAGTCGTGGAGGATTTCTTGGAAAGTGGCGACCGACTGTGGCATCGATTCAAGAAATTGCTTAAAGGGTGCGAACTTTACATGTGGAAGGCCGCTAAAAGGGAAAGTGGCAAAGGGGCACCCGTATCTATGGGGCGTAATGCAGGCACTGAATTCGTCGACTCTATCTTCGGTCGGGACCGTGAACTCGAAAATACCGAAAAGTTGATGAACAGCATACGTTTATGGAATATGCGATTCGACGCCAACTGTGAAGAAATTTTACGCCGACCGTCCGCCAAATAGACGGTGTCTTTCCAACCAAAAGAGTCTTTCCAAAAAAGAAGACTTGCTATTACTATCAACAAAAACCAACATATGAAAATCCGACATTCCCCCCATACACCGAAAGAGGAGCGACTCCATTGAAGAAGCGTTTTGTCCTTTTTTTGTTTTCTACTATTTCCTTTGTTTTATACACCGGGAGCATTTGACATGGAATTGCATTTGCAGCGCGTTGGGTTTGGCTTCGGCTGGATTGTACTCGCATACTGTTTTCCAATCTGCTCTGATTTCGCAGATTTCCATCGACAGCTCTCACAGCCCCTAGCTGGGGCGATCCCTCCAAAAGAATTTCCTCGGTATCGGCGCGATATTCCTTTTGGTGGCGTCTTTTGATTCCTGATTTCTGAATTTGTTTCTTGCTTTTGCTTTCGTGATACCATATTGCGATATCCTTGCAAAGTCTGCTTTTTAAATGATTTGCTTTTTATTTCCTTGGCTTATTCCCTTTGTCTTTGCTTTCGTTTTTTCGTTATTGGTGTTGAGTCTCTACGGGATTAACCCACGTCTGGTTGTACATAGCAAAAACCATGACTCAACATCTAATAGACATGACTTGAACTTCTACCTCTACTTCCACTTCCATTTCCACTGTCACATGTGCTTCATCACTCGTATTAAAGTGATTACCCCGCCACTCGTAACGCGTATGTACTCGTAGTCCGTATCCACGCCTCCACCTTGCCTTCACCGGCTACTCTTATTTCCAAAATCTTGAATCTCATCCCCATCCCAAAAAGGTAACGATTCTCATCAGCATCGACCCCATGCATCAGTATCGTGCATCATGTACCCTAAAAATGGTCCATTATGCTTTGCCCTGTACGCCCCAAAAGCAGGTACCTCATCCACCCCAATGACGGTCGCTGATGTCACCCTAATAGCACGGCCCAGCGCCTGCAGCCCCTCCATGCAGGTGATATCGCCTATGACTGGCTCCTCAGTCCCGATGTGCTGCGGGGGCCAGAGAAAGTGTAGTTGTTCTTGGAGGGGTTGGTGGGTTTTGGGTGGGTGAGTGGCCTATAAGATGTCTTGTTGAATAGCGTTAGTGTGCGGGGTTCCTACATTGCACTCGAAGGATGAGTCGTGCATGCATGTGCATGGCACATGGTTTGGGGGTTAATGCTATTCTTATCTTTCATACTAGAGTGTTCTAGGGAGTTCTATTCATTCCCTAGTATTCTCGATTCATCTGGATTTTACTAGTGAAGATGCTTAGATGAAATACCCTACGTCTAGTGTATTCTACAGTTTTTGATTTGTCAGTGACTGAGTGGCATGATCATAGGTTATCTCCTTATTTAGTTGTGTTGGTTCTTAATACTGTATACTATGCAGCGGCAGAGGCTGAATATCAAGTCTAAATTTTATCTTATTTCTAATTTTGTTTCATCTTGATTTCATGCGCCATGTATGCATGTGGTGAGATTCCAGAAGTCGTCCCATGTTACATGAGGATTTGGCCCTATGGGGCCTTATTCTGACCGGGCACATTCCGAAATCCCAGTGAATGTACTGAGTACATCTGTCTACATGGATTCAGGATTGTTTCATGTTTAATCAGATCTGAATCGGACAATCTGACAGCTGACACTTTCAAGGCTGAAGACATACCCGAGTACGATAGAACCAAGCTCGAACCGGTTAGCATGCTTGGCTCTCCGTTACTCCGTACTCCGTATAGTTCATTATTCCTAGATCTATTCTCACTCTTCTCTATTCCCTATGAATATAATCTATATGATCTATTTTCTCTTTTGTTTATTTTCTATACTTCAAGTAAATATGAAATCATCGAATGTGGGGAGGTCACGGGACTGCAGATCCATGCTGATTGGACATGCTGGACTTTTCTCATGTCCGTTGACATCACTTCTAGGAACAATGCGATTCATGCCCTCGAGTTTTTCGCTGAAAGCCCACAAAACCTGTTCCTTTGAACCTGGACTTCCTCGAGAGTAATCTCTACCCACAATATCAAACCACCGGTCCCAAAGCCAGATCCCCACCTTTATCGGTGGATAACCCAGGACCAAGACTTGAGAAACCCGATACTCCAGATTAAATCCTCCGATCCCAGGCTTATACCCACGGACCACTCGGAGCGGTGATATCCCTGTGTGATTCAATCTGACAGATCAGAATCTCACGCTTCTTGATCCTTCCGATCGAGCGCATGCCCCGAATGAACCATGCAGAATGGCCCCCCTTCACAACAAACCCCCACGCCCACGCCCGATCAGCAGAATGCGGTCTCCGCGCTCTGGGAGCGCTTCGTCAGTAACTTTCATATGAGACCGCCTGAAGATGATGAACCGCAATCGTGGTGGATCGCGTCAACGGCTATCCCGCTCGTAGCCGCCGCTGCGGGGCCAATAGCTAATGTTATGTCTATCGTGGCGTTGGTTATGCCTTGGAGGAGTAAGATCATTTCGAGGGAGGATGGTCCTGCGGGAGACTGGGTAGAGGAGGGATACAATGATCCGCACTGGTATGTCTATGCATTGGGTATTAGTGTATCCTTTTGAGGATTGGGACTGACATTAGTATGTGTAAAGGGTCACTGCGTTCAATGCTCTTTCGCTGTTCTGTGGGTTGGTTGGCAATATTTTTCTATTGCTGAATTTCACACAGACTGTACGATACATCATTGCCCTTCCAGTGACTATTGTTTTCTGGTTCTTGGCTCCATCAATCGTATGTACTATGTTTCCCTCTCTTTGTTTACGGTTGCGTAAGGCTAACGAGTCCCAGTTGGCTGGGTTGACTGCATCTCTCTCTATCTACAGTCCTCCAATTGGACCTGATAATACTTACTCGCAGGCCTTTTGGAGTGCTGTCATTGCAGCCATTCTCTACTTTATCCTGGCTGTCCTGTTGATGATAAATATGCTTGGATATTTCCTTGGGCGGTATCCACAGCATTTCTCACTCACTGATGATCAGCGAACTCTCATTTTACAAATGACAGCATTTGTGGTGTGGTTGCTTATTGGTGCAGCCATTTTCCAAAAAGTCCTCGGCATTGCATTTGCAGACGCCTTGTATTTCTGTGATATTACTGTCCTGACTTTGGGTTTTGGTGACGTGGTGGCTACTACAGCTGTTGGAAGAGGTCTGATCTGGCCATACGCTGTCATTGGTATCATTATGCTGGGTTTGGTTGTCGGCAGTATCCATCAATTTGCCAAGGAGGTTCACTATGACAACGTTGTCCGAAAGCACATTGAGCAGAAGCGGCAAACCACCTTCGATCGATCTATCTCCTTCGACACATTTGATAAGCTCGGCTTGAATAATCCGAAAGAGATACCTTCAGCACTGACCCGCAAGGAGTCTGAAACTGCTCATCACCATCACCATCATAAGAGACCTCAGCCAATCCGGGACACAATGCATGCGCTCGCAGCTGGTCGTCGACCCAAGCTCCTGGTGATGAGAGAAGAAAAAGATCGATTCGATGCGATGAGAAACATCCAGTACGAGACCATGCGATTTCGCCGGTGGAATGACTTGGTCATCAGTATCATCGCCTATGGAATCGTATGGAGCTGCGGAGCTGTAGTGTTCTGGACACTCGAAGGCTGGACCTACTTCGAAGCGCTCTATTTCTGTTTCTGCTCTCTAATCACCATCGGCTACGGTGATTTCACTCCGAAAACCAATGCGGGACGGCCATTCTTTGTCGTATGGTCTCTCATTAGTATTCCAACCATGACCATGCTGATTTCCCAAATGAGCGATACTGTCGTCGCGGCCTTCAAACATGGCACGGAGAAATTCGCAGAATACTTCATCATGCCAGAGAGTGGAACTTACAGCTCCTTCCTTGGACGAGTCCCCTTCATCAAGGGCTTTGTGGAGAAACGCCAGGAAAAACGGAGAGTCAAGCGCGGGTTCCAAGTTAGTGCTGATGTGGATGATACCGCTGAACCGGAGACCGAGGACGTCGAAGCTGCTACAAAGCAGATGTCCCAGTCCACAGCTCGGACACCACGTAACCGCTCACCTTCGACTCGGCCGCGTCGCACGCTCGAGGAGCTCGCGCGGAACCCCAATCCATCTCCATATGAACTCGCCCAACAGCTTGCATTCGCCATTCGGAATACTTCCCAGGATGTACGCGAAGGAAAGCGCAAGCGATACACCTATGAAGAATGGGTCGAGTATACTCGTCTCATTCAATTCACAGATCCACGTTCTAGACCTCCTTCATCAGAGGGTTCCTCGAGTCAACATCATCATCCAGGTGGACATGATGCGTCCCACGATGAAGATGAGTACGGAGTCTTGAACTGGGACTGGATCGGTGAGAATAGTCCCATGCTGGCGCACCAGACTGAACCAGAGTGGGTACTTGACCGGCTTTGTGAAAGTCTGGTGCGGTATGTGTCTACTCAGGAGCAAGCTCGAGCTAGTACTCGGGAAAGTGCCGAAGAAGTGGCTGAGGCCGCTACGCTGAGGAAGGAGAAAGATCTTGGGATTGAGGAACTTTGATCTATTTGCATTTAGCAGGCAATCTTTTCTTCATTTCTTTGAACATATTTGGCTATTTTGAGTCTTTTTGATCTGACTTGAATGTTTTTTGAGCTATGTGTGGTGATTTTCGGTGGATATACCCCCTTCTACTCCAATTTGATTTCAATGCACATATTTGATATTTGGATATATCTACTTTAGCTTTCTGGATTGGTTATTCCCTTGTCTATAAAAAATTGACCCCTCTCATCATGCTGAAGACTCAGATACAAGACTCCGTATCATGCATGTGGATGTAGAACTTGACAAGTCCTCACGCCGCTAGCAGCGAAATTGGGAAAGTAATAATGTCCTCAGCCTCGACACCTGGACTACTTGGCCAGGCAACTTGGAAGCTCGGTTAAATGGACATAGCATATTATCTTAATCAGATTAACATGTGCACCCGTGGACCCTTACGATAACTGCAGGGCCAAGTAGCAAATGGGGCCTGTAAAAGAGACCTATAAGTATGCGGGCGTCGTTCTCGTTCTGTCCACCACTATACTCCAGAGCTCCGCACACAGGTAAAGTCGAACGTATCAACCTGGACATGAATTTTAATAAAATTTGAATTAATGACCAGTGATAATTAAAGTAAAAGAAAGAATGTTTGAAATTAAGAAAAAAAAAAAAAAAAAGAAAAAGAACAAAAAGAAGGTCCATCCCGGGATCGAACCGGGGATTTCAGAAGTTATGTTTCAAAATCTGACGTCCTATTAAGAATTTGTTAGCATTAAGTCCGGCGAGTAGGGATCACGTGGGATGCGTACCTAACCACTAGACTAATGAACCTGGTTAAAGTCCCTACTCCAATTTACTTTATCAAGTACAGAGACCTCCCAACTCCCAGCCTCCACACTGCGCCCGACTCGCATATCGAAGCAGACCATGGGTTTTTAGACAAACCAACAAATATGAACCTTGGAACATTTTGAATGTGCCTATTGAACATTTGAACTCCCAAGAATATAAATAGGCCACTGTCTATCTATCAGTGACTCATTCCCTCGTACGGATTAATTCTTATTTTGAGAACCTTGGAAAGTATGTGGGTGCCTTCCCAGGTTGCCGCCGCTCATTAGGTGGGGGCCGACTAGGAACTATAACACAGCCTGGATCATTCAAACTCTCCATTGAGTCAGTAGAAAGGTTGAGTCGAAAGTACACCTGGCCACATTCATTTCAAGCTTCCCTCTCGTCTCTCCCGTGACCTTCAAATTCGATCTCATCTCCGCCTTTAACAACTCCATCCCTATCCTCGAGTTCATCAACAATAATAATGACATCCAACATCCCCGAGATTCTACTCCTATGCATGGACGAGGACTTCATAGCCGCCTTCAACAAAGCCATCCGAACGCAATGGCCAGACCATGCCTCCGACAAAATAAAAATCACAACCATAAACGAACGTCTAAACAGTATCCCACCCACAACAACCTTCGATCTAATCGTCTCCCCCGCAAACTCATATGGCCGTTTAGACGGTGCCTTCGACGACGCCATTTCGCGAACCTTCAGTCCACGAGAGGACTACCATGCCCTGACACGAGCAACACAGCTAGTGTTATACGAGAAATGGCGCGGCTTCGCACCACCTGGCTCATGCACGCTTGTTGAGTTTCCAGCACCGTTGAAAGAGAACCCGCGAGGCTGTGAATGGATTGCTATTTGTCCGACAATGAGAGAACCAGATGATGTTAGTTGGGATCGGGAAATTGTGTACGAGTGTGTTTGGAGTTTGTTGAATCAGGTTGAAGGGTATAATCGGGATCTCTGGAAGGAGTCAACGTCTCGGAAGTCCGGATCTAAGCCTCGAGGAAAGCGTATTAACTCGGTGCTTTTGACACCGCTGGCCGCCGGTGTTGGGAAAGTTAGTAAGGAGCGGTGGGCGGCGCAGATAGTTTTGGCTTTGAAGCATTTTGTCGATGCTGTTGAGAATGCATCTGTGTGGAGTGCTTTGGAGTGGGATCATATTGGGAAAGTTGGGAATGAGATTATGAAGACTTGGAAGTACTAGCACTTTGTGGATAATGAACGTGAATAATTTGTAATATTCAAGTTGCAACTTAAAGGATTCGACACCTGCTGGAAGTGGGAGGAGCACCTGTAGATACTGTGCAGCATCACTTTTTCAAATAGATATAAACCCGTTTGTCTTTTCCGAATAACTTGCTTTCTATCACACCGGCCAATAGATTCGATCGCACCATTCTGTAATGTACCATTATGGGACGCTCGTCGTGTATCAGAGTAGCAGATACGACGCCTCGGTACTTGACTTCGCACAACTATAATTCCATTAGCGAAGTAGACAAGCAATGTATAAAGTAGTATAGATTACCGAAGCAAATCCCCACTCTTCAAAAGGTACTCGCTCTCCATTTACAGAGACAATAAGCGGAGGAATATCATTATTAGAGTCGAAAGTGTTGCCGAACCAGTTGAGCTCTTCTAGTTCGGTTTCAAAAGGGTGACCCGTTGATAGTATGAATCCATCCCATTCTCCCATCAAATCTTCGGGCTTGATAGGCCTCAGCTCTTGGAATATCTCATCGATGTATGCAGGGTTCAGTAGGCCGGGACTGTTTCTCAAGGAGAGAAATCGTTTGGCGGGGCTTGTTTGGAGATATTCCAGTGGGAATATGGGTAGTTGGAGTGTCATTTCGAGATTTCAAAGCTTAGAAAAGAAGCAATCGTGGTTCACCGCGGCTCTCAAGAGAATCGAAGTTCATGTGGTCGTGTGCCTATATTGTGGGGAAACATAGTCTTTTAACAATGACCTATTGTTGACACAAGGCTGCTACAGTCAGTATGCAGGTATGCGCGTGGAATATCTCTGTGTAATTCTCCAGATAATATGAAACTTGCCCTTGAATTCCACCCTCGCACGAACCTCACTGATCATTTCGAATCTTCTCAGTATAGGCAGTGATCAGCCCTCGGAAATGCGACCAGGTCTGCATCTCGCCAACCGCGCATACCTGGAAAATGGAAATGCAAACTTTATCTTCTGATGATAAAACATAAAGATGTGTGATAAAGTTCTCTGATTAGGCACCTAGGCCCCTGTTGTCGTTGTCCGTGACGCCACATTCCAGTGTCGGTCCGCTCCGTATAAGTTGTTGTTTGATGTCGATCAATGATTGATAAAAGCTTCCTTTTATACGCGAACCTTGGATAATTCTCTGGTTCTATAGGATCTTCATGGGAGATTGCATTCTGTTGAGTCATATTGCTTCCAGTACCTAGGTAAAACGCTCGATGTGGTAAACTACTAAGAACTTGAAACCTGCGATGAATATATACTATTGGTCCTCCGAGTCCCTACTCATTTTGGCTTCATCATGATTCTATAGCCTTCAAGTTGTACTAGTATCAACTTGAACCAGCTCCAACTTAAAGGTTCCTTTAATTCCTTTCACTTCTACTCCCAGTGTTTCTTGACTTTGCGATCACTTTGGGACCCCAAAGTCCTATATCAGAAGTCTCGACTCCTTTCCTTCGTCCTTCTCTCTAATGAAAATTTGACCCTACCCTTAAGCCCGAGACCAGTCTAGATATGGATTTTCATGAGGCGAATGAAGATTTTAAACGCATGTTGAATCTCTATCTTTGAACATGAAAGGTGAGAGGTAGGATGTGAGATGAACTAGACCAAAGGATTTTAGAAGTAAATGCTTGGATAGATATGGCTAAGGAGATGATAAAGAGGCATCGAACACTTCCTTCTTAACTTCGCCTTTCGAGTTTCTTTCCATCAACAGGCTTTTTATTTCTCTCATCTCAGTGCTTACTGAACTTTTCCCTAGCACATCTTTGACATCTTGCCAACTCCAACCCCTCGTCTTATCATCTCCTCATATCTTGACAGCTCTCGGCTCGCGTCTTTCCTCTTCGTAACTCTGAGATCGCGTTTCTTGTCTTCCCCTGGCAACTCCCATCTTCCCTCGTCTTCGCGAACAATCTCTCGGCCTTGACCTCCAATCCTTCCATTCCGCCCAGCCTTCGATTCTCATTCTGCTATCGGAACCACCAAAATGGCTAGGTAAGTCCTAATTTCCTTTATGTCTTGATCATTGCACTAACAAAGCCATAGCCAGAAGTCAAAAAGACCTCGTTCCCCGGGAAGTCCCCAGCTTCCCAACGTGCGGCCATGCAATGTTCCCCAGCGACCAGAAAGCCCAACTCCAGCTTTGCCGGATGAATCTACAAACATAATCATACCGTGAGACTGACTCTGGTACAAAGATTTCTAGCGATACTAATATGGGACTTACAGGCGCCCCGATGCTCCAGAATCTCGCATAGTCAGCCACTACACAACCCTCCCACCACCAGTAAGTGGCAGCGAGCCCATGCCACCAGGCGATTGGTGCAGATTCATCATGAACACGCCGTTCCAGTTCTCCGTTGCTCTGAATGGTAAAAGTCTCAAGGGAAATCTCCTAGGCAGATTACTCCAGTTGCAGGGCCGGAATGAGCCTGTCATTCGCCATGGCCAACGGAATGACTGGGACGCGGCGAAGTTCTTCAACATGATCAATTCGTCATTGGCGAACGTCGAGGCTGTCGTCATGCAGTGTGTGGGTAAAGTGATCACAGACCCAGAGCTACAGTGCGAGCATTGCACCAAGCACAAGGGCCCGTTCAATTTTTGCGTGGTTGTGGAAGGTATTCCTGAGTGCGCAAACTGTCACTGGGGCAAGATGGATCCCAAATGCTCGTTCAATACCGGCGCACCAGAACCAAAATCTCATCTTAAGTCGAAAAAGCTCTACACGGAGGAAGAACTGAAAGCTCTGGAAGATGAGGTGGAAGAGCTTTACAGAGAGCAACGGAAGTTGCGTGCTATGAACCACAAGTGCAGAATACAGCTGGGGAATATAGCAAACAGTGTTCTACTTGAGTGTCTGGATCGGATGACAGATTCCCTCTCTCCTGAGGAAAGGCAGCGGGAACAGAAAAACCGTGAGTTTCTGGAAAACTTGTATCTTAGCATTCTGGGCTTGGTGAACTCATCGTTGGAGAGAGATATAATGCTGGATGATATCCTTGACCGATATCATGACCGAAGTCGAGCCTAATGCTTCTGTGGATTCGGTCAACTGGTCTTTTATGGCGTGTATCTCCAATTTGTTGCCGTTCTCGCCCACCTACCTGAGTTCAGATGCAAAGTGATTTTTGTGCTTTTTTACTTGGATGTTTCTAGTTCTCTTTTTTCCTTGCATATGATATGGATATGGAATAAGAACGCTCAAGTGGTACGTACCATATGACTGTTGCTCTTGATAGCTTTCCTTTTATCTGGTAGTAATAGTCTTAGAAGAGGAGGGAATGTACCATTTTAGGGTAAAGAGTCCTCTCAATCTAGCACTTGAGATGCATACATTTTCCAGAATTCAGGTTAATATATGAAACTGCTGCAAAAGAATTGACCCGGATAATATTTTGATTCAATTATACACTTCCAATAGCCCTTCGTCTTCTGGCTCACATTTTTCTGTCTGGGCCGGTTGCTGGTAGCGCACAAACTGTGACCACTAAGGCGATTTGGTTGACTCGCTGTCAGGCTGTGACTCTTCACAAGACGACTGCCTCAAAACAGGAGCAGGTATTGGTGAAGACTTCATTCAATTCACGATTGACAATGTATTGACTGACCACGGCGAGGACGTGTCTCTGACCCTTGATCGTAACACCCTTAGCAGCTGCTCACCCAGCGCTCGTACCGACGAGATGGCTCGAATAATCACAGGGGACCAAATCCCCTGCGTCGGTCACCAAATGCACACTGGATAATCGTGGGCCGTAAAAAATACGGCAGAAACAAAAGTGATTGTTTTTGCTGGGTTGAACCTTCAGAGCCGAGGTTGCGATGGACCAAAAACCGACTTTCTCACTTAAAGATCAATAATCCGTTGCATACGGGCCACGATATCCCATTGTAGAAAGTCTGCGTTGACCACTTCTGTAGTAGCCCCTGCAATCTCTGAACGGAGCTTGTCCAGGTTTTCGTTGACCATCTTGTAATGAGCTTGAGCTGGCTCGTTTTCAAGAGAAGTATCGACGGGCCTCCCAGAAAGGCCTTGTCCCACTAGGTCGCCAATCTTGCGTAGGTGTGTTTGTGCATTGTGGACAAGTTGTCTCAGACGATCCTGCTCTCTCTTCAGCGCGGCGATTTCCTCCTCATGTTGTTTATGCTCAGCCTTAGTATAAGTGCCCTTGGATCGCTTGTGGCTCTTTTTGGTCGTGTCACTGTTTCGAAACGAGCATCTGTTGCAATTACCATCCCAGTGGCAATTGGCACATTCCGCAATTCCTTCAATCACCACGCAAAATGCAAATGGGCCTGACAATTCTTTGCAGTGGCTGCATTGTAGATCCGGGTCGACGATCACTCGACCCACGCAATACATATAAAGTGCTTCCCAATTTTTCAACGAGGAGTTGAGCTTGGCAAAGAACTTGCTCCGAGTCGAGTTCCAATTATCACACTCCTGGGCGAATTGATGGTTCGTTGTGTTGTCACATCTGACGTATGGGGGCCTATAACAGCCAGGCGGCCAAAATTCATTTTCCTAAAACTCACTGTCTGTTGCTTTATCATAATAATCAAAAGTATTAAAAAATAAATAAGGTTAAAGTAAGAGATATCTAAAGTCAAAGTAAGAGATAGGTAAGAGATATCCACAGTCAAAGTGAGAGATATTTCTAGTTAAAGTGAAAGAAAAGTAAGAGATATCTAGAGTCAAAGTGACAGATAAGTGAAGTAAGAAATTAATTAAGTCCTGTGCTAGTTTAAGGTGAGTAAGTGGTAAGGTATAATCGTTTTTTCTCCGAACCTCAGGCTTTTGCCTATGTATCTAGGGGGTTTGGCCACATGGCCGTTATAGGCCTCTGTAATCTGATGTCTTCTAAGAAGCTTTTCCTGTAGTTTTTTCCCTTTACGGAGCATGGTGAATGGGTTGGGTGTTTGGAACGCGAATTCGCACCATGGGCTGGGTACGAATACCTCTGTACCACTGACCGGTGCTGGAAGTGCTGTTGGCAGGCCGACGATGTGCGAATTGCCACTGGGCTAAGGAGGACCATAGATGCTCCTTTAATACCAATGCTACACCACGCAAATCACGCCGAAAGTCCAAGCTTTACACTGAGGAAGAAATGAAGGAACTGGAGAAGGAGATTAAGGCGCTTAGTAAGGAGCGTAAAGCCCTACGAGCTCTAAATTCTGCGGCAAGAAAGGGCCTGCAGGATATCGCCGAACGTATTGGTGGCGCACTTGTCCGAAACCCTACCACAGCCACAGGGATCCAAACACAGGAAGAGCTCAATCGAGCTCATGAGGCGAATTATCGTTTCCTGGCAGGAGAATTCCTCCCTAAGCTACGGGAGAAAACCGGATCGACACTTCGAACCCTTGAGGCTAGCATTGAGAAGCAGGATGATATCTATGATCGATTTGAGGCGCTCAATAAAGAAGAATAAGGCCTCAGTGTCAGAAATCTTCTCCAGTCACAATCCGCTTTTTTTAGGGGATCTTTTCTGGTCACAACCCACTTTCTTTTCTTGCACTACGATACCTGCCAGTGCGCTTTGGTTTTACATTTGAACCTTGGAATTGATACTGTGCTTTTCCACCTTGCTTTTCCGATTACATTTTTCTCTGTACGTAAGTCGGATTTACCGTAAGGTAGGCCTTACCAAACCCTCAAGTGCTGTAATTTAGGGGTCTAGCACTTGAGGGTACTCTTCAACCCTCAAGTGCTGTCATATTATTGGATCTCCAGAGCACTTGAAAATGAATGGTATAAACAACTCCGTGAATATTACTTGACATATAAGGAGCTCAAGGATTCCAAAGAAGTGGATGATCCTCATCCATGCCCACGCCTTCCGGAACTTCTTTTGCTCGTGGAATGACAGGGTCGAAGCCCTCAATGGTTCCCAGCATTTGCAATCTCGCATCTTTCTCCCTTTCAGCTACCAAATGTTCCAAAAGAGCATCAACGTCCAAGTCAGAGTCAGGACCCCGCGAGTTCAAGGTTGGATCAGCTTCTTCCCCTTTGCCATAAAGTCGTAGTCTTTCGAGTGAGGCTGGTAAGGTATCCACAAGAGAGAACGTCTGGGCATCGATTCGGTAATCTGGGTTTATACCCCTTGCAAGGAAACACAGTGTGTGAACACCTAGGCTCAGACTTCTTAGCTTTGGAAAATCCACCAAGGAGATGTTTGGTGGTGGTGTTTCAAGTTCCATATCAAGCTCATCCATCTCTCCTTCACATACTTCTTCATATTCTATGTCTTCGTCTCTCAAAATCCCCTCAGTCGATTTGGACCCTTCGTTGCCATATATCTCACCCCAAGAGACATTATCTTCAACATCCATATCAAGCTCCTCAAGATAAGCACGGTGTCTCCAAAGACATCTCATAATAGAGGTAAGAGTCACAGATACTTTACCCCCCTCTGGTTGAGCACGCCCACCAATAGTGTATGTGAATTTGCGCAGCCTCTTGGATGAATCGATTATGTAGCATATCTCAGACTCCATTTCCGCTATGTTTGAGTGGGTAAAGCTGATATCGCTGTAATTTGCTGACTTTGGTGGAGGAGGCAGGCCGGCCTCATTATTCCAAGAAGCTAAAGTGAAAGACACGGAGTTTAGTGCTGGGAGTCGTCGGACTAGATTGAGGCGATGATGATAATCTTCGGCGATATTGTAGTGAAAGCCATCATTGCCGGATGAACAGGAGTCAGGAAGGAAAATGATTTGATTGAGGTTTTGTAGGTATGGAATTGAATCGGGGTTCCTGTTTGCGCGACGAAGCATAGTGAGAAGAACAAAGTCTTTGATCTCAGAGGTAGGTCCTCCAATAGGGAACACAGCAAGGGACTCCAGCTGGGGTGAGATAGCGATGAGTAGCGCTGCAAGGGCCTGTTTAAAGGCCATGTGGCGTAAGTGACAGGTGTTCAATCTTTTCAGCGTATTAGCCATTTCTTCAAAAGGGGGGTCAAAGAGTAATCCACGCACAACTCTCTCGCGTCAGGTTGAACAAGAAGCATATGCAGTACCGCACGTGGCTCATTACCTATAAATCCAGCTCGGTGGATGGCAGCCTTTATTCTCTCAAGATCATTTGGCTCCAGCTGGCGAGGCTCATTGGGTGGCATATTAAAGTCAACATCCCGGCCGTCGGACACACTTCGACTCCCATGAACTTCCAAATGACGCAGATCCCCAGCTAGTGCTGGATTTCTCATGAGATGCAAGAGGGTTTGAAATCCACTCTCAAGATCGGTTTCAACGCCAAGTTGCAGGCGACTCGGACCATATCGGTGAATGTTTTCCATCCTAGAGAACTTGTGCATATATCGAATCCGGCTCGGAACTTTGTTTATTCTTGTCCATAACGCAAGTCTCTTCGACACCAAATTTCGGGTTGGCAATTGGTGACCTATGCAAAGGATGCTGTTTCGATGCACAAATCTGGACAAAAAAGTGGCACTGGAGAATAACATGAAGAGCGATGTGGCAGTGTGGAGTACAAGGCGACTAATTCTGGGGGAAGTAAAGGGAGAGATCCTGGAAGCTGGAGGGTGTCCTAATGGATGTGGTTTAGTCTAAATTACATGATATTTTACAGACTAGTAAAAGATTTTCAAAATTGGTCGATTTGAACAAAGTTGCGGTACTTTTAGCGGGAGTCTCATAAAATATTTCTTGCCAAAAGCGTAATAAGAAACTAAGAATATGTGAAGAAAATAGACGGGGTTTAAGATAAAAGCACATGTGCATAGGGAAGAAATTGGCTAGAAAAAAGCAGAAGAGGTATCGATAACTCGACTAAGAATAGAATAGAGTAAAAGGCTGCGTGTCATAATACAGGGATTTGTGGGTAATAACTGCGAGGACGTAGATCACGGTAAGGATAAAGAATAAAAGGGGGTATGGAACTGGAGAAGAATGAGAAAGACAGTTATCAACGTGGCAAATCGGGTAGGGCAGGTGGGTTGTACATCAAAAAGAGTAGAGGGCATAACAGAACGCGCTTTTTGAGAGGGCGAGTTTTGGAAAGCAGGAAAGGGGATAGAAAGAAAAAGATTGAGCTTAGAAGCAGTTGAGGGTGCTCTTCTTCTTTTTCTTATTGAGGGCGTTCATGCGCTCCTCCAATTGAGCACGAGCGGCTTCGGCTTCCTTGCGGGCACTGCGCTCTTCCTCAACGGCCTGTAAGGAAAGTCGGGCAGAGTTGCGCTCCTTGCGAAGGGTGGAGAGCTCGTCTTCAAGACCCCAGGCCTTCTTCTTCCAGGATTCGCAGTCAGTCTTGACCTTGGTGCTTTGGGCCTCGAGGTCACCGAGAGCTTCCTCCAGGGTGGCGGTCAACTGCTTCTCAGCGTACAGGTGCTTCTCAATGGTGCGGATGCGAGCTTCCTGGTCTTCGACAATCTGGGCGTTGACCAATTCCTTGCTAGCATGGCGAGAGCTTGGCGGAGACACACTGCCGTTGGAAGCGATAGTGGGAAGGGGTGGAAGGGGAATGGCAGGTGGAGGGGAGGGCAGAGAGGCGGCGGATGAACTCTTGCGGAGGTTGGAGGTCATAGAGCTGCTACGGTCATGCGAAGCATCCTGAGTTCCGCTGTTCTTGAGCTGAAGCTCCAGTTGCTCAATGCGAACTTGGTAAGTCTCGATCTCCTTCTCAAGAACGACGATTCGAGCCTTGGCATCCTCCAAAGCTTGGTCGCGCTCCTGCTGAATGACGGAGAGACGGTTGTGGTGTTGGTCAAAGCTGCTGGTGATTTGCTCCTCGAGCTCTTCGACCAAGCGAACGCTCTTCTGCTTCTCGGCGGAGATCTCCTCGATAAGAGCCTCCTTCTTCTTGACCTGCTCATCCTTTTGGAGGAGAGTATCCTCGAGTGTGGCAACCAAGAGAGCCAGCTCATTAACCTTGGCATCCTGTGCAGTGCTCTTCTTTGAGAGCTCCTCGAATTCAGCGCTGTTAGAGGAGTTGCTATCCAGCTGCTTGCGAAGATCCTCGTTGGTATCCATCAGCTCGACATACTTCTCAGAGAAGTGCTGCTTCTGAGCCAGAACATCCTGGATCTGGTCGGCCAATGTCTCTGTTGTGACATCGGAGTTGAGCAAGCCAGAGACAGCCTTGAGCAGCTTGACAAGTTCATCGCGGGACTCGGTGATATCCTTCTGCAGAGTGGCGATGGACTGATCATACTGAGCATCCTTCTCGGCAAGCTTAGCCTCATTGTCAGCCTCAGCAGCCGCCTTCGCACGTTCCTCTAGCTCAACCATCTCGCGCAGGTGGGTCTCTTGGAGCGATCCAAGATCGGCCTTGTGGGATTCGATAGCGGCTCTGTGTGATGCGATTTGCTGTTCAAGCTCAGCCATCTTCACACCACTGATTTCGGACGAGCCGGTCTGCTGTGCTGAAAGCTGCTCCTGTTGAGACTTCTCCAAACCAGCGATAGTCTCCAGCTGAGCAGTAATGGTGGCCTTGTGGTCGTCAATCTCCTTGTTCAAGCCATTGACGATGTCTTGCTGCTTAGCTCGCTCAGTCTCGAGTTCGCGTGCGGCAGCTTCCTTATCGCCATTGTTATCAGCCGAAACGGTGGTAGCAGAACGCAAAGCCTCAGCAGAGGCAATTGAAGCCTCAAGTTCGGACAAAGTTGTCGCAAGCTCCTTCTCACAAGTGTGCAGGGAGTCCAGAGCAGTCTGGTGCTTGCCCTTCCACTCATTCAGCTCAACCTCCAGCACGTCAATCTTCTTGTCCTGCACCTCGGCGCCAGCGTCCAAGGCCTTGGTAGCAGACTCCTGGCTCTTGAGAAGACTGTTCAGGGTGTCAATCTCAACCTGGAGTTGCTTCTCGCGAGACTCGTGAGCTTCCCGAAGCTCATTCATCTGAATTTCCTGGCTGACAATCTGGTCACGAAGCTGGTTGACGAGAGCCATGTCGACTGAAGAGGCACCTCCCAAGCTGGATCGCTCGCGGGTGAGTCCAGAAATGATGGTGGTCTTCATCTCCATCTCCTTCTTGACGTTTTGGTTTTCAGCCTCAAGCGACTGGAGACGCTCCATACGAGTAGCCAACTCATGCATAGTAGCATCAAGGTGGGTCTCAAAGCTGTGGAAAGTATCAGGCTTATCAGAAAACTCTTCGTTGGCGATGGTTCGGAGCGCAGTAAGGGATCGGTGGGCCCGATCCACTCCAGAGAGCAGGTTCTGGCTGGTCATGCGACGGATCATCTTGAAACCAGGGGTAGTAGGAGAGTTAGACTTGGTCCGCTGGGCCTCGGCCTCAGCCTTCAGTCTGTCGACAATTCCAAGAATCTCCTCGTGCTCACTTTGAAGCTCAGCGTATTTCTGAGTCATCAGATCGGCACCTTCTTTGTGTTCAGCAAGCATCTTACGCATCTGCTCAACCTCCTCACTGTCCTGGGGAACAGAGGTAACAGGTGTCATAGGCACAGAATCAACTCCCAGCTTATCAGAAAATCCGCGCAATGCAGGTGATTCCCCGGCCGAGGATAATTCCGAAGAGAGCGACTGCGAGAATGAATGTTGTGGTCCACCCTTGGCGGTTGGAGTGTTCCCGTTGTCTAAAAAAGACACCGGGCGCGAGGGGTGGTTCTGAGCTGCAGGGGCTGGGTGGCGAGCCTCATCAGCCTTGTCCTGGCGCAGCTCGGCAAGGGCCTTGAGAGCCTCTTCATATTTGGATTCGAGCAGCTCGTAATCGTTCAGAGTGGTCTCGTGGTTGAGACGCAAGTCGAAGAGCTCCTGAGTAACGGTCTCCAACTTGTCAGCAACGAACTTGGATTGGGCGGGGCTGTGGATAGGCTCTTCGCGAAGTGCCTCGGTGCGTCTAGCCTCGAGCTTGTTGGTGACATTCTCGAGAACCTCCAGGTCATCACTGTCACTAGATGTCTCATAGGAATCCTCAACTGCGGGAGGAGTCTCAACTTCCTCAGGAATGGGCTCAACCAGATCTTCATCCGATTCGGGGATAGCGGTTTCGGCAGCTTCGTTCAGAACATCCAAAGAAGGTGTGTGCTTGTGAGTGTACTTGGAAGGAGTTTGGTAGATCGCGTCGGTAGCATCATTGCTCTCGTAATCATTGACCATATTGTGACGGTTATCCAGATCATGTAGCAAGTTATCCAACGTTCCCAGACCCCGCTGGCGGTGAATAACATGCTCAAGGCGAATCACCTCCCGCTGCATCAGCTCCATATCCTGATCGGATTCGGCAAGTCGATCCTCCAGGGTCGAAATGTACTCCTCACAGCTGGATTCGTTCTCCCGAGCACGGCTAAGCTCCTTGCGCAGCTCGACCAACATGGCGGCATGCTTTTCTTCTCCGGTGGAAGCGCCATCAAGCTTGGACTCGAGCTCGTGCAGGTAGGTTTCATTGCTAGCTTCACGGTCGAGAAGCTTCTGCAAACGGGACTGAAGCTGGGCGTTCACGGTCTCGACATAGGTGCACTTTGTCTCACGTTCCAGCAGAGTGCTCTCCGAGCTGGCAAGCGAGGATCG
Organism: Penicillium herquei; assembly: GCA_039634405.1. Lineage (NCBI taxonomy): Eukaryota > Fungi > Ascomycota > Eurotiomycetes > Eurotiales > Aspergillaceae > Penicillium > Penicillium herquei. Next base: position 1,104,545 of record CP098389.1, on the reverse strand, counting down.
AGTGTCAGAAAGGGAGGCCTCCAGGCTCTGGATCGTCTTCTCATACTCAAGCACAACCTGTTCAACAGACTCAGCAAAGGAGCGGGAACGCTGCATGCGCTCCACTGAATCCTTGCCAAGGTCAGCAGCTGCGTCATCTGAGTCACCATTGACAGCCTCAGAGTCGGAGGCCAAGGTCGAGATCAATTTTGTGTGGCGCTGGCTGAGGGCGTTGTAGCTTTCCTGGACATCGAGTAGCTGATTCTGCAACTGAATCTCCATCTCGTTCTTGCGCTCGCTGCGCTCGGTGGATGCAGCTTCACGACGCTCGGAACCGTCGGCATTTCGGATTTGCTGGCGGAGGAAGGCTACTTCGGCCTTGAGGCGCTCTATCAATGCCTGCTTGTCGCCATCATCTGCAACTTGCTGAATTCGAGGCTTGCTCTGGATGGCACGAGCACGTTGGGCATACTGGACAGTGTTGAGAGTCTCACTCAAGTGAAACTCGGCGGGGGTGACACACGCAATCATGTAGGTAATGGCGCTGCCGCCCAATGAATCTTGCAACAGACGGGTGAGTTTGGAGTCACGGTAGGAAACGTGAGAACCAGATTGGCGAGAGGAGAGTTGTGAAATAACTTTGCCCAAGGCAGCGAGACCCGCATTAATGGAGATACCTTCCTTGGCGCGTTCACCAGAGGCACCGGTGTTCTTCAGCCGTTCACTACCGGCCAAATCGACAAAGTGCAGTTTACTGTCCACAGTAACAGATTCACCGTTTGTGAAAGAGTCCACTGGCATAGACAAGCGCTTTTCCTGTGGTGAAGCGGGCTGGGCGGAGGAGTTTTTGCGTTGCACGAGATTCAAGCTGAAGACAGCGTGTGATCGAGAAGACTTTGCGTTAATTGCAGTGGAATCAGTCTGACGAATGGCTGAGCCAAAGTTTAAGGCTCCGATCAGATCTTCAAATGAGTTAATGTTAACCTGGTGTAACCCAGTAAGCAGGATGCGACCCTTTGCGTCTTCTCGGATTGAGACGGCACTGCGATCAGTACCAGCTGTTGATTCGGGCAGAAGTAGATCTCGGAGGTGCTCGTTGTAGATCTAGGGTTGGTTAGTCACGTTCTAGTACCATGCCGTTATCTCATATCATGCACTCCACATACCTCAACGTAGGTAGCCTTCAGCTGCCAGGTCTTCTCAAAGTTCAATTTTCCAAAGCTCGAAGCTGAGCTCATTGAATATCGCTGAGGGGTTCGGAGACCGGTAGAAGTGGATCCATTCCGGCTGTGTTTGACGGGACCGTCGAGCTTCTCAAACAAGAGCTGTGCCGCACGAGGAATAATACCTAATCGGGAAATTTGATTAGTTTCCTGATTTGGCGCGTTGTATTTTGCCCATTAAATATCCTTGAACTTACCCATGGCTTCTCCATTGTTTTGCTCATTTGGTCCAGATGTACCCATAGTGTACGACTTGCCGGCACCGGACTGGCCGTAAGCCAGTATGGAGACATTGTATCCTTGGAGGAAGGAGTTCACACTGTCACTGAGGTATTCCCAAATTCCATCTTGATCCACGGTTTCGGGGAAGACGCGATCAAATACAAAGAGTTTGCGACCCTGGGGTACATCCACGGCTAAGCTTGTCGGGGCTGTAACGTGGACCATGGAACGCTGGAATCTCTGGGGAATCAATTCATAACCGGGGTCTGTTGGCTTCAAAGGAGGTCGCACTCGGACGGCTATTAAATGTTAGTTATACATTCCTCATAAGTGATAATCCGGAGATATCTGGGGTAAGGAATGCTGGCGGCTGATGCGGTATATATATATTTTTTTTTTTTTCAATTTCTTTGTTTTCGCATTTCACCCGGCACGTTCCAGCACGTAGCAACGCGCTCGGCGCGTCCACCATATGTCTGTTGACGTTCCTCTCCCGGGGCTCACGTACCAACTTTCACAGCAGTCTTGCCATCCTCATCAGAGGCTCTGCTTCCTCCTTGTCTGCTGCTCATACTCATGCGACTGTTACTTCGTGGAGTGCGCATGATGGCACTGATAGGACGCGGGGGCGGGCCAGTCGGCGACGCAGGCGGGGAGACCGTCATCACTTCTCGATGGAAGGGAATCAGGAAACGGAATTAATTAACAGGTAAAAGTCATGAGGCGTTATGAGAAGTAAGAGACTAGAAAATAAGGCGGTCAGATTGCGATGACAGGTAATGAGTCGGTGGAAAGTGGCAGATAAAGGCGGTTCCCCTTTTTTTTGTCTCATACATCAATGAAGTACAAAGTACAAAGTACAAAGTACGGCTTTCTTTCACTTACTCTGTTCGTTCATCAATCCCCCAAAGAAACTTAGGGAGAGGTTTGTTTTTCAAGGGGGAGGAAGAAAACCCGACAAAGTCGAGACCGTGCACCCCTAAGCCGGGTGCAGTTTAGCTTCGATTAAGATGAAGGGGAGTTTGGTTGAAGTGGAGTTTATCCAAGCGAGGGGCTCAGGGGGTGAGTTTGAACGGAGTACGCAACCACTATTTAGGTCCAAATGGTTACTGGCTGATTTATTTAAACTTAATTAGATTCAATTTGGGTGATAAGAAGTACAGAGAGAGAGAGAGAGAGAGTCAGCAATCCGGAGTAGGACGGAGAATTGCAGGGTAATATGTGATAGAGCAATATGGCATGATATGTCACTTTAATGAAGAATTCCACATGGATCAACGGGGCCACGTTTTCAACCCTATACATTCTCCGCATTTACTCCTATGTTTCAGACCTTGAGATCATGAACCTCTACACCATTTTGCTCGATCTAGTTCATTCAGAGGTCTGCTTTGTGAAGTGATACACTTCGTACCCTCAATATTTCTCTCTTTTTTCGACTCATCTGGGCTATGGAGATTGTCGATCGCTGAGACGGGCCAGCACCACGAATCTGGTAATTTCCCCTTTGAATATCCCGCGTCGGAACAATTCTCGGACCCCAGTTATGGAGAAGTGAAATGCTCCATTGTTCAAGTTCCAAGGTTGACCATCAATGGTTCCTGGATCAGACTTATTTGCTCCATATCAAAGCCATGTCAAAATCTGCCAGTGGGGGATAACCCCTTGAAATTAAGCCTCGGCAGAAGTACGAAGTACATGTCCAGGAACCAAAATGCAGTATGCGGCCCCGGGCCCCTTGTCCATCTTTAACCCTCCGAAATGAGTTCGTGCAATGCACGATCGGCCTTGTGCCTCAACGGTCGCACAGCCCCTGTAACCTGCAGTAGCCCACAGGTGGGGACGGATGCCTCAGGGTTATATAGAGGCTGACACAATCCAATGTGCCGTTCAAGCCTGAGGTACTCCATACAGAGTAGAACCTTGGAAGTGACATCTAGATCCATAAATCTTCTGTGGCAAATGTAGATCTTCAATTTTAAAACAGATCATATCAAACCACTCCGTATTCAAGAGGCAAGAAAAAGCAAAAACCTCAAGGCTTGGATAGTAATCCCATATCCAGCTAGCGCATGCTAATAGGGCTTGATTTAATGTCTCATAAACGTTCGGATATGAAGGATAAATCGATCATCAATTGATCGTTCATACGGAGTACACTTGGACAGTCGGGATCCACTCGTGGGCCTTTCAGTGCCAACATCATCCTGATCAAATTTTCCCATGCTTATCCACATGAACCGTTGTCCACGACAGTCTCGGCACTTGAACCCTGAAAAGTGCAACTGGAAAAATCCAGAAAATCAGCGTCATCAAGGAAGAATTTCAAAAGTCGCATGGGTACGGAGTGCACAAAAAATATTATCCATCATTTACTCCGGATCGGTGCGACGATACACGTATACTCGACGGAGTATGTGGCTCATTACCCCCCGGCGCCATCCGCATGGATCCAGATTCCAGACCATTTTAAACGGTCAATCTCACCTTGAAGCTGAAGGCACCTTCAAGGCCCACTGTATTGGTCTATGCTCCACTCCACAGGATCTGGCGCCGTTGAATTGGCCTATCCTTGTCCACTTAGCCCAGACTCGCCCGGTGACCGGTGCCGAGGCCGTGCTCTCGTGAACTGCAAGGACCAACGGTCCACCGCGTGTTTCATGTTTTCTTAGCTCCACTGACTCGGCTTGTTTGAGAAATCCTACCAGCGCCGCCGGGTTAAAGGTGCCGAATGTTAGCTGGCTTCTTAGGGAAAGTATTCAGGTGATTTCCCAGGTTCTTTGTGTGCTGACAGACTCACTATGGCTGCGAGACCAGGATTCTATGCTGCTGTTCAACTCTTAGACTGTCTAAATGGGAAATTGGTGGAAAGTTGACTTCAGAGGGTCATGTCATTTCTTTCATCTATAGTCTCTCCACTTGGGTCAATTCAAGCATCGACGGCTGGACTCACGCTTGCAACTTGAGCATTGAGCATTACTACATATGGATGTCCTCAAATATTGCCATTATTATTACAATATTTTCCGCCCTGGGAGTATGCGTACTAACACTACTACTAGTAGTATTTGTGCTATCTATAAACTTGATTACTTTTGCGGTACTAGTAGAGCATTAATGTGTTCGACCATGGCCCAGAAGACTCCGAGTCAGATCAGATGAAATCTTGGGAACTATATGTGAACATTGGAATAACTTGATGAATATTGTAATTGAATTAAGCTATTTGGCCTTGGGTCATCGACAAATCCCATGTAGGCAAGTGTTGTTATTAAATATACAACTCCCGAAATTTTATACTAGTCTATGTATCTGTAGTTCCAAAGGTATCTATAAACAAGAGAAGACACTTGAAGTGGCTTCCAAGAACCCAAACAATGAGCATGCAAAGTGAGCCCGAAATGCTAAAGGGGGAATGAAACCAAGCTAAAAAGAGCGGCAATCGAGAGTGAAACAAGAAAGAAGAAAAACAAGGCTAGAGTCTCCGTCTCTGACAAGTTGTCTAAGCACTGGGAGCACCCTCGCCCTTCAGGAAGTTCTCAGATTCACCAACCCGCTTGCCGTTTTCAATCCAGCGCTCCCGCTTAGCGTCACGGTGCTGTTCAGCAAGCTTGTTCAGAGCGGGCCAGTAGACCGAGTGGTCATATTCAAACTCAACATCACCACCAACGGTCTTCATGAGCTGCTCTGCAGGGACATGGAGGCGCAGGTCTTCGTTGAACTTGAGCTTCTCCCGAGTAAGAGGGTCAATGAAGGGTGTGATGATCTTGAAGAAACCCCAGATATAGAAAGGTGCTAGAAGAATTTAACTGTCAGTCGGGGCACTATCAGGTGAATGTCATGTTGTACTCACAGTTGACTACCAGCGCACGGCCCAATCGCTCCGGGTAATGGTTCTGCAGAATGTTCAGGGTCTGCTTCGCCTGGCCAATTGATGCATTCTGTCCAGACTTGGATCCACCAAAGTTAACAACAAGCGCCAGGGTCTCTTGGTCAGGGCCCATCAGATCAATCAGTCGCTCCAGCATGAAGACCAGGTGGTGGATTTGGCGATCACTCTTCTCGGTGTTCTGCTCAGAGGGGCGGAGGTAGAGACATGGGCGGGCATTGATATCATAACCAAGGATGATTTGCTTGCCAGTCTCGTTCTCGATGGAGATGTAATCCGGTGTGAACTTCTTCAGGTCGTACTCGCGACGCCAGGTCAAGGTAGCAAGAAGTCTAGTTTCGGCCTCCTGCACATTCCACTTAGTCGCACGGAGGTATCGCAGAAGACACTCGCGAGTCAACCACATGCGTTCGTCGTCGGTGATCGGGTCTGTTGGGGCGTTCTTCTCCGATGTGTTCGGCACAGTGGTCCATTCAGAGGCGGTCTTGAGGACTGCCTCGTACTTGGTCTGCTGGTCTGCTGTAAGCTCCGCTGGCTTGACGGGTTTGGCACTCTCGACTGGGCCACCGAATGGCTTCTTGATTAAGCCATCGGCGGCGGAAGTAGGGAAGTCGATCTCGGGCTTAGCATCGCCATTGGTGGTTGGGGGCACAGTCGCCGCGACCTCGGTCTCGTTGGTTGTCATGGTGCTCCAAGCTGGTATATATAAAAATCAATTGGGTTGGTGCAAGGAGGAACAATTGAGTTGCAGCTGGGAGTAATTCGGACAGATACCGGAGATCTCCAGGCCCACTTAGATCCCAATAGTGAAATTCAAACCCAATCAATTTACCCTTCTCGGTCGGCTTATGTCATCCACACGCTCACGCGTCTCACGCGTCCTGAACTTCTTGATCTCCGACAGCTTTACAGTTCCTAAGGAGTTGACCCCTCTTACGCCCTCGAGTCACTATGGATACCGAAGCTGAGCTCAATGAGCTCTTCGCAGCAACTTTCCCCGACGGCCTGCCCAAAGATGTCCTCGCCGAGCTCCAATCTATCCTGCGGGTGCATTCGATCACCGCGGAGGAGCTTTTCTACAAATGGGAGTCTTACAGCATGAAGATGGGCGAGGAGGTCAAATTGAGCATGGACACTGTGCGCGCATTCAAGCAGGATGTACAGGAGGCTCTTGAGCGTGAGACTCGAGGCAAAGTTGGGCGACAGAATGAAAAGAAGGTTGCTATGAATGCGACCCCGCGCGCCGCAGCGGGTACCGACGTGTTTGGGATGTATGAAACCAACTAGCCCTGGTGGATTATTTGAAGTGAACAATGACTGATTCATCTTTCGATTGTATAGGCTTGACGAATTGACCCCGAATACCTCGAACAATCGCTCTATGAATCTAGTAAATGGCTCTGCGAAGCGCAAGGCTGAGTTCTCATCTCCTGCAACGCCAAAGGTGGGACGAATGGACAAGATAGGCACACCAGCTGCTGTGAAGACACCTAGCTTACTGGCCAATGCCACACCCGGAGGACCGTACGTGATGCGCCTACCAAAGCCTCTATGCCATCCAGGATAAGGATTGTGTTTGCTGACTTCTGGATAGACCCGTTGCCTTCGCCGACAGACAAAATGCCGGCCAAACTATTGAGACACTTAATGCAAACCTATCTCTGCCAGAAACCCCGATGGCGCCATTCTCCGAGGCTCGAATTCGTCCCACAGCCAACACAGACCTCAAGAAGTTCGGTTACAAGCCGATGGGAATGAAGCTATCGGAAGCATCTGAAATTCTCGATGACCGCATCGATGAATTCACAGCCATCTTCCAGAAACACTACGAGTCGCATGATCTCACTTTTGGAAGCGCCGCTACTCAGAGCACCAGTGAGATCATTGCTGTTGGCCGAATCGCCTCTGATTCCCTGGAGGGGAAACTCAACCCTGCTTCATTGGTCCTCGAAACTTCCCGTCGAACTGGAGCAGGAAGACGAGTTCCCTTGAAGATTGATTCAGTGCCAGGCTTGAACTTTTTCCCCGGTCAAATCGTCGCTCTTCGAGGAATCAACCCTTCAGGTGAATATTTCACTGTCAAGGAAATTCTTCCCATTCCGTTGCTGCCACCTGCTGCGTCTCCGGCGGTTGCTCTTGACAATATCAATGAGCGCCTCGAGGCCACAGGGGACATTCCCTTGAATGTGATGGTTGCTGCCGGACCTTTCACGGCAGATGATAATTTGAATTTCGAGCCTCTCCAGGAGCTGTGCCAGAAGGCTGCCGATAGCTACGCCGATTCTTTGGTCCTAATTGGTCCATTCTTAGATATCGAGCACCCACTTCTTGCATCTGGAGACTTTGACTTGCCAGATATCAAGGGCCTTGACCCCGACACAGCTACTTTAACCACACTATTCCGACACCTTATCTCAACACCTCTAGCTCGACTAGTAGCAGCTGTGCCGAGCATCACAGTTGTATGTGTACCCTCAGTACGCGATGCCTTGAGCCGACATGTTTCATGGCCACAAGAGCAGTTGCTTAAGAAAGATCTTGGCTTGCCTAAACAAGTCCGCATGGTTTCAAACCCCATGACTCTTTCCTTGAACGAGACCGTTGTTGGTATGTGTTCTCATGACGTTCTCTCAGAGCTGCGCCGTGAGGAAGTGCTACACGGAAAACTCAATGAGGGTCAATTGCTCACTCGGTTACCTAAATACCTGGTTGAACAACGACATTTCTTCCCTCTGTTCCCTTCAACTGCACGATCAAATCTCCCCAAGACAGGATTCAATTCCTCTTTGGCGACAGGTGCGATGTTGGATTTGCCATACATGAAACTAGGAGAATGGTGGAATGTTCGACCCGATATACTGATTGTTCCTAGCATGCTCCCACCTTTTGTCAAGGTATGTTCCAACGTTCTATCTCTCTTTGCCAAATTCTTGCTAAATGACCACTCCACCACAGGTTGTCGACAGTGTGCTCGTGATCAACCCAGGCACTTTATCTAAGCGTCGCGGCGCAGGCACTTTTGCCCAGATGGCTATTCACCCCCGATCCATTTCAGATGAGGAGCGCGAGCAAAAACAACTCGATCACAAGCTCTACGAGCGTGCTCGGGTGGATGTTAACCGGATTTAATAGGTAACATTTTTCTTGTACAATCATTTCGCATTAGGCTATGCTCGGCGTTAGGCGCATAATGAGCTCGGACAAGAACTGGAAACTTGTCCAAGACTCGAAATTTGATCATGATAGTTCGGAAACAAATACCAATGAATCAACGAAGACGCCTCCATATTTTAGAATCTTTGATCCTCATAAGCCCATACCATCGGGAAATAAAACTCCATGCAATGCAAGTCCCGACATAAAAAAAATAATTAAAAGAGAACTGCGCCAAAGACTGAAGGTTCATGTACCCAGTCTTCATCGCAAGCAAACCACTCTCCTGCCACCCATCCTCCGCCCCGAACTCCGAACTCGAATCGCAGCCGACCCAACAGCTGCCGCACCCCCACCAGTTCCTCGTAAAGTAGCACCCGGTCCTGAACCTCCCGCCGTTGTGCCTCCAGCAGTACCCCCAGCTCCAGCATTAACCGCAAGGGCATTTCCACCATGTCCTTGCCCATTGACCAGTGCCTCGAGTCCTAGATCACGCCAGACAGGATCGCGACGACGCTCCATTGCGCGCGTGATCCCGAACGCAGCATGTTGGTCTGGTACGACATCGTCCTCATCTTCTGGATTCGGAGGCTGGTACTGTGGTTGAACGTAGATATCTTCGATGGGGAGAAAGGAGGGGATTGTGGAGGGTGAAGAGGCACCGTATGCAGCGCCTGGGTTTGCAGCAGATTGGGTCCCGGTGTGAGGACTGAATTGGGGATTATTTGATGAGGCAGCGGTTGAGGTATGTGGGCGCGTAAATTCTTCGAAGAAGTCTGCTAGGCGCGGGTGGTGCATGTGTAGATGTGTTGCGGAGGAGTCTTTGCTCTGTTATAAGTTAGCTTGGAGCTGTAGTGGGAGTTATTGGGGTGATATCATACCATTTTGAAGGCTTTGAGCTTGGGGAATTCCCAATATTTAGTTCAGGATTTCTTGTCCTTTGTTTCTTTGAGAATTAGGTGCTGATGCAAGTACTCGAGGTGATATGAAGAGTGAGCTTCATGTTTGGTACCTTGACCGCCCACAATGCACCTGGGCAGATAACTGGCCCCACTAATCTCCCCGCTGTGACACTAGTCCCCGACTACATATCAGCTTAACCTATTTGATACACTGTGGTATACAATTTTCCCTCGAACTTATGCTTTCTTTTGAGTGTACTACCTCATGCTAAATACTTAACAGGCCACTAGTCGTTTATTCAATCAAACGTTTCTTTGAACATATCAACCAACTTGAATTGATCGCCGAGTCAACACCATGTCCAAAGCACCTGGGACTCGGAATTTACTATGTCAAGTTGCAGCTTTCTCAAATCCTATCCACTCCGAGTCGCCAAGAGTCAAATTTCAAAAAAAGCGATCCGTCTAGATGTGGTGAGAAGGATATTTAGATTTTTCTTTTTCATGAGAGGGAAAGCGTGGACCTTCATGACAAGACCGGTGTCAGGCAAGGCGAATTTCCCCATGACAGGTATAGCCTACCTAACTAGCTACACGCAAGCTTTGCAATAAGGCTTACTTCTTTGATAAGAACTCACCAACAGGTGCTTCATTACTCAGGCGTACTACGTGAATTCTACGTAATTGAATCTCCAGATGTCTTCTTTGGCAGGGGCAGAATTTGAGGCATTGCTAGGATATTCTTGGTCGATGAACCATTGATACTACCTAGGTAGTGTGTGTCAAGTGATTTTCTGCAATTCAGGGATCTCACCAACATTGAGAGAAGTCGGTGGCAGACTGTACTCAGTCAGATATGCAGCTGTTGTAATAAGCATAGCTGTGTTTAGAAGCTTATGATCTTCCAATTACTAGTAGTGCAGGCTGTCGCGCGATTACAATGAAAGTTTGAATATTTAGTTGAATAGAAATTCCTCAACTCCTTCCTATATAACATTGTACCCTCAATACTAGACAGACAACATGAATTCATTGAGCCCTGGAGTCAGCGAGAACAGTTGAGTATCCTCGCTTCTTGATACAGGAGACTAAGACCTATCATTTCATCCAGCAGGACCCGCCATCGTGACTATGTATGAAGCCAAGCCCTCAATCCATGGGTATTCTATAATTCTCCAGCCGACAGGGACCACATTTGAAAGCGCGATGGTTGGTACTTACCTGCTATCGCCCACAAACTCAGCCCACCCTTCAAAGTTATAACCGGTCGAGACTCCGCAGGGCTGGCAAAGACCTTCACTCAGATTCCTCAGAATCCGGAGGGGTAGGAAGCAAGCAAGCACGGCACTTTCCTGGTTGCTGTCCACCATCCATAGAACCCCAGGTACGTCGAGGGCAATTTGAATTCCTCGCAGTGGCTGGCCCACAACGGGCATTACCTTCACTGCACAGATGACCACATTCCGCGTAGCTGATGACAATATGATCGCACATCTGAACACATGTTTTATCTAAGTATATTTACAGTATCACACTAATGTTGGCCTAGCACATACCGTAACAATGAGACTCTATTTTGGCAATTGGTCTGAAGATGAGATCGGATCTTAGCGTTCAATATGGCTCAAGGGCACTGTGAGATGTTTGAATTATTTCGATTCCAACTTATCCAACAGCAAGGACCTCATATTTATGTTCTACTTGCTCAATGTTAACGGCACCTTTGTATGGTAGCTAGAGAAAGCGATCACTTTTGCGCGACACGCCCGACCTGAGACAAAGCCTGAGATAAAGCGCTGAGGCTGAAACGATAGTTACAGCACACACAACAGTGGCTAGAGCCAGTCAACGAAAAAGGCTCCAGCATATTCTTATCTGGCATTGAGGACAGGTTTCGGCGCATAAAACACCTGTTGAGCAGGAAAAAAAAGAAAGAAAAGTTTTTGGCACGACGATTCTATTACACTGGCAGTATTCGGCTTTTTAGAAAGACTGGTTAGGTAGATATTGTCCACGGGTGCTACCGTATTAGTTATGATTGAGATAGATGACGACGACGTACTGAAATTGATCTTAATTTCAGCCTTTCAAAGTTGTCATAACTACCAATCAGACCTAAAAATATCGCTTTGGACCTAATAGTAAATGTGCACATCTTACTTCAAAGGGCTTAATCATGTGATAACCAGTGGTCGTTGGATCACCTGATCATAATACTGTCGCTGGGGACAATGACCACAAATTCCTGCCCCTAACAAGGAGTGTGGTACAGCCCATTTCTACCAACTACATTGGAGGTTCCTCAAATACTACCAATCTATTTTTGATTCATACCTTTAGGAGGACGTGATGGATGAAACACTCCCAGATAACGAAGCCATTACCGTCCCAGTCCCTACTGTTGTGGTGACGACTGAAGACCGGCATAAGACTTTCCCAGTAGCCGACATAAGCCACTTTGTTGTTCAGTAAGTCATGTCTCTTCAATGTTACGTCTCACTTCTTGAGGCATGATATCTGGCCATGGTATTGATCTGTGTAAGACTATCTGATAGGAGACTGGACTCAATCATGCAGCGTGTTGCGGGCGTTTCGTACGATTTCGATAAGCCTTGGCCGTTCTGGTTCTTTATCGGAAAGATTATATCAAAGTGTTTCTTTGACAACGAAGGACAGCTTGAATGGCTGAATGCTGTTCGCGTTCGTTCACGGGAATTCATTGGATTCACCAATACCCAGATAAACAGCGATAAAGCAAATCTTCAGATTGTTGAGATTGATTTTCTCAAACCGCAACCAAATGAAGATCTCAAATTATTTTGGAAGCCTGCTAGAGGTCTCATTTGTCAGAAGGTCGAATTTTGTAGGTGGATGGTCCTATTCCACATCTCTCATCTTTTGTGCAATGCTAAATATTTTCGTAATAGGGCTAGATTATCAGTCAAGACAGGCAGTAGATATCACCCCTGCCAATGGTAGTTAGTTACATACAATACTGCCGTGTTCTTGATTGGAGATCATGAGGCATAAATTTGATGCACCTTTCATTTTAGGAGGATCGAATGTTATTATACCATTTTGAAGAGTTCAAGTTGAGCTTGGGTAGTTCCTAACTTGAAGTTTGAAAGATTATCTTGTCTTTTAGTTCAGTTGGCCAATTAAGCAAACCTGGTTGGTCTTCCTGCGTGCGTCAACACGTATAACGCCAGACCCTTTTATCTATCCTACAACAAGTGGCAATCTAATAGTGCCCATTGTTTGGCTCCTCATGCGGGCAACAGACGGGTTGCGGGCCGCCTTGCATAGAAAGTGGAGAAGAGACATATCAACCACTGACAACCAGTCTGGTGTGTAGGATAGTGGGACAACTCAAGCTAATGCATATGAGAACCACATTTCAACTTCAATTGTCAATCACACTCGTGCATTGTGCCGTGTTTCATCCACCTTCTGTGGAATGAGGGGGTTACCTGCACTGTGACTGCATACTGCATTCGGCATGCACCAATCATGGCACCTTTATTCGAGGTCATCTATGACGATCCAATTAATACTGGAGGCCTGAAAACTCTCTGAGGGAAATCTCGCCCGTAGTATGGGAATTGTTCGGAGTAATGCCCTCCCCATAATACCTTCCGGGCCCCCAGGCTATATTGGTCGCCTTTCAACCCAGCATCTGCTGACAGGAATATTTCAAGTTCCTCAGAACTGTTGGCCAATTCATCATGGATACTTTGATAGAAGCTGTCAATCATGCATTGAGTGCTGATATGCTCAGCCTGGGCCTATCGGCTAGCATCTTTGGGGTTTTATCTCACATTGTTCTCTTTTCCAGGATAACTGTGGAATACCACATCTACACTCTACTCCGTCTCTACACTTCAACAGTATTCGCGATAGGACTTGCATATCTCTTCATTACGGATTTCACACCGCGAGACATAATATCTCGCATAGCATTGATCAACTCGGCATTCGGTCTCGGCCTAGCATCGAGCATTGCGATTTATCGCGCATATTTTCATCGTCTACATCGTTTTCCTGGACCATGGCTTTCTAAAGTTTCTCGATTCTACGACACCTATCTCGCAGGGAAGAACGTCCAGTATCAGAACGAACTCGCGATCTTACATGAGAAATATGGTGATTTCATCAGAACTGGTAGGTTCAATCCCAAGTCATCTTGACTACATTCCAAGGTTGTAAATGATCATTATTCATATTTCATATTTAGGACCACGTGAGATATGCATCATTCGCAAATCAGCAATCCCACTCCTCTTTTCGGCACAGACAAAATGTCGTAAATCGACCTTATATGCTCAAGCACAGATAGAAGCCAAGAACTGCTCTGTCCATCATACCCGAGACGTCGAGGACCATCGCAGACGACGAAAGGCATGGGATCGAGGATTCAGTCTAAAGGGTGAGTATAGCTTATTTTAGTCTTAACAATGGTCCAGTTACTGATAGAATAAATAGCTATTGCATCATATGAACCCAAAGTCATTTCCCAGGTGGACCTCTTACTTTCACAAATCGATAAAAACCCAGGACAGCAATTTGATGTGACGCGCTGGTCAATGTTCCTCAGTTTCGACATCATGGGTCTTGTTGGCTTCGGGAAAGACTTTAACAACCTAAAATCCGGCGTTGAGCATCCAGGAATCAAAGCTGTTCGCGACCATATGACTTTCATCGGAGTTCTCTCTCATGTCCCCTGGGTTCTCAACCTTGCCACCAATATCCCAGGTGCGACTTATTTGGTAGCCGAGTTCTATAAATGGTGCGAAGATGAAGTGCTTGAAAAGAACAATGTTCGTCGTTACCCTGGATTCGGCTTGAGTATATGGCACGAGAGTACTAACCCATATACAGAATCTGGATCTCACAAAGAACCCCCAGGATGTCGTATCCTGGCTTCTGAAAGCGTACATTGAAAAGGATATCTCGGCTCCTCCCTCAGCAAATGCTCTTCACGAGGATGCCAGAGCAATCCTAATAGCTGGCAGTGAAACAACTGCAACTGTCCTGGCTTCGGTACTGTACTACTTGGCTAAGTATCCCGGTGTGTTAGCCAAGTTACAGCGTCAACTTGATAATGCCATGCCCGGTGGTTCCTCTGAGTGGACCTATGAGAAAATCAAGCAAGTCACTTATCTTGACGATGTCATTAATGAAACGCTTCGACTGAGACCTGCGATCATGACACTTGGATCTCGCGTTACGCCGCCAGAAGGATTGCAGATTGATGAGGTTTACATTCCCGGTGATGTGATTGTCTCCGTACCTCAGAAGTTACTTCAAACCGATGAGAGGTACTATGTTGATGCTAAGGAATTTGTTCCTGAGCGATGGGGTGAGAAGAAGGAGATGAGTCATGAGGGTGCTCCTTTTTACCCTTTCTTGACTGGCAAGTCTGACCTTCTTGCAGTCCTTTTAGTCTTTCCATGGCTGACATGTTTCTTATATAGGACCCTATTCTTGTCCTGGAAAGAGTTTGGCGTATTTGAGCCTTCGTACCTCGGTTTCAAAATTGGCACAGCGATATGATATCAAGTTTGCACAAGGTGAAACCGGATGGACGTTTGAGAATAAGACCCTGGACACATTTACCACCGGGTTGCCTCCGTTGAATATCGAGTTTGTACGACGATGAAGGGACTTGAACTTGAAGAAGAGAAGATGATCAGTAATATTGGGATATTAGGGAATAACATTTGAAAAAGTGGAAACTGCTTGGAATAAATCAATAATCTAAGGCATATTCAAGTCATTCATAGTATTGTCTAAGAAATCCCCCAGGTTCAGATCAAGAAGAAACAATAAAGCCCGGACCAGCACCAACGATCCCGCAGATAAAAAAAAATCGCCAAACAAATAATAAAAGGCTATGATAGAACCGAAGTCAAAGCCATCGCAACTTTTGTGTCGTATGGTGACAAGACATATAATAGGCAGTAAACGTCGTCATATCTCACATATTCGTGCTCATCCGATGGACGATAGGAACAGCACTGGGTGGCAAACTGCCCAGTTCGGTAACTACCATATCCACATACTCGGCCGGCGTAGCATCGTACATCAGGTTCAGCAACTGAAGGTTATGGATCTCCTTCCAGTTAGCCAGGGGCGAAGGAGAGGGACCACGGTCAGAAGCAACGGGGTCAGGAGTAGGAGCGCTAGCGGGCTTTCCACCCTTAGCCTTCTTAGGGTCAACAGGGGGAGCTGTGAATGCCGCGGGATCAGGAAGACCTGTAACCTGCTGCGGGACGTCGGCGGGAACCAGTTCATTGGCGTCCGCGATTTCGTTGACGACAATACTGTCGAGAGCCACACGATCGGTAAACTTGATGGTCTCACAGCAGACAATAACAGGGACCTCGACGCCACCGGCACGTTCCTTGGCAGACATGGCGACCAAGGCGGTACCGACACGGGAGTAAAGACGACCGTTACTGGTCATGGCGTGGGCGCCCAGGAAGACCTTGGTAGCGTCCTTAATAGCGTGGCTAATACCATGAACGAGTGAGTATGTGACGTCCAATCCGGCATTGGCGAGTGCGCGAGCAAGGTTCTTGCCCTCGAACAATGGGCGTGAATCGATGATCGATACACGGAATTGCTTTCCTTCCTTGTGTGCTGCCAGCAGAGTCTGCTTGACAATGGAGCTACCGGCGAAGGTCACGATAACGTCGCCATCCTGGATCTTCTGCGCGGCGCTTGCGGCAATGACCTGATCGGCGACTGTGATCTTCTCGCGGATGAAGCTGTCAATGAAGTCGCACAAAGTGGCCTTGGCAGCGGACTCGGGCATGGAGGGGTCGATTCCGGCAATGGCCAATTTCAAGGCTCGAATGGCATTTCCTTGACTGATCGAAAGCGGACGGCATGTGGAGAGGTAGGTAATCTGGTGTGAAAGGTGTGTTGTCAAGTGGCGAGGGAGGGAAGTGCCCAGAGGTGTAGTGTAGGATTCAACAACCTAGTAGAAAACGGACGAAAATTAGCACCAAACCTTCAACAAAGCTCCAAACACGGACGAAAGGTAGGTTAAACTCACTCGCTTGAATGCAAGCATGGTAGCCACGCATCGTGCACTACTGCCACAAACCACATAATCTCTCAACTGCAAACCCAGTGCCAGCACAGCGGGGTGCACTTCCTTTCCAGCACCAGCAATCGTAGTTCTACGCTGCTGACCATACAAATGACCGAAAACAGCAACGCTCTTATCCTCCTTCTTTTTCTTCTGCTCCACAGCGGCACCAGCACCACCCTGAGAACCTCGGCGCGGGGGCGGCGCTCTTGAACCCTTCTGCGCGGCGCCTCCAGCAGTAGCATCCTTCTTAGGGGTAGCAGGAGGACGAGGCTGACCAGCAGTAGGACCAGGAGCTGAGCCGCCCGCAGCACCAGCTCCACCATCCCGCTCAAGTTTTTCCTTTGCGCGACGAGCGGCCTTCTCTGCCTTGGCCTTCTTTTTCAGCTCCGCGGGCGTCAAAGGCTTCTCGCCTCCAGCTGCAGCAGCGGCATCAGCAGGGGCAGCAGCTGCAGGTGCATCTTTGCCCTTTGTGGGTTTCTTGTCTGATGGTGCGGGGCCTTGATCCTTTGCGCTCTTTGCTTCGCGGATCGGCAGGGTCGTGGAAGGGTTCTCGGTCGCGGCCTGGGTTGGGAGTTGGGCGGGCGCATTAGCCTGGGAGGAAGTGGGCGCGGAGTCGACCGGGTCCGTCATCTTGGATGACTCAATTCCGAGTTGTGAGGGGCGTCTTGTTGGACCTTGGCTTGCTTGGTGGGGAGAGAAGGTTGAGTCACGGAAAAAGTGATGCCATAAGCGGCCCACGGCCCGGCGCAGCCCTAATCTCCGCAACCCCATAGTATAAAGGATCGTGTAGAGTAGAATGCAGGGACCAGTGAATAGATAGAGAAACTGGTAAAAAGTTGAGCGGGACATGGTTGGGACCAAGATTATTTGACTCGCTATGATGATAATGGATTTCTATGACTGGGAAAAGGATTTCTTTGAAACATGCATTATGTCAGGTTTCTCGTTATTCATCTCAAAGGTCTTACTACAAATAGGAATAGACAAAAATTCACAAGAAAGTAAAAAGAACAAAAAAGGGCAAAAGAAAGGGGTAAGATGAAGAACAGGCCAAGAAGAGGCCTAATTAACACGAGGTTCTGCCCGAAACCCGTGGTTCCAGCCAGTAAACACAAAGAGCTATGCCGCCAACGCCATGCCTGTACGCCAATCAAAATTAATTCCACAGTGATAATATCAAATCTAGCGATTGTTTGCAGCAATAGTGCCCAGGGCACGTCGCTTTAGAGTCATCGATTGTTCTTTGCGCTGCCAGCGCTCATGATCAGAGGCAAGTTTTCGCTTAAACATGCTGAGATCACCAAGGAGATCTTCCATATGGGACTGCATATGATATGCTTCGCGCTCACTATCATCCCAGGTGATAGTATCATCATCATCTTCGTCGTCTTCATCCTCCCAAAGGTCGGGCTCGGAATCCGAAGGAATGACAGGTGATCCCTCCCGAGAGACAGGCTCGTCATGAGGTGGGATGCTTTCCTCGGAAAATGAGGAAAAGCTGGGCTCGCGCTTTTCCAAAGGAACTGCTGGGATCGGGTTCTTCAGACTATCCAGAGCCAGCTTGAGATGCATACGCAATGCTTCATTCTCCGTCTGTAACTGACGAATCTTGCATTCGCTAACCATCTTGTTCTCTTCCATCAAGCGCTGTAGCTTCTCCACCTTCTGCTGATATTCATCGAGCTTCTCGTCTTGTATTTGACTGGCACGTTGGTTCTCTGTAGCTTGGCTGACACTCAGTTGCAGAGTGCGGATAGTCTCTGCCATCTCTGCAATCTGTGCATCTCGTTCCGCTGCGGAGACATGATCTTGATTCACCCGAGCGCGAGTACGGATATGTTTGGCCTGGTCGGCATATCGCAGGGTGGAAAGTGTTTCCTCGTAGTCAGCTGGCGCGATACAGGCAATCATGGCCGTTTTCGAGTTACCGCCCAGACTATCCTTCAATAACCATGTGAGGATGGAATCACGGTATGGTACCAGCTCCTTGCCTTTCCTTCCACCGCGACTCTTCTTGGGATCGCCCGCAAGGGCTGCGATTACTCGACCTAGCGTAGTCAGAGATTTATTGATATTAGAGCCTTCACGTAGACGTTGCCCCGTAGCTTCGGTCGACTTGGCGCGTTCAGAGCCTGCCAGATCTACCAGTCGGATTCGTGCAGTACGTTCTGTTGTCTCGTCGGTGGAAAGATCATGGTGGATCTGTTTCAGTGTAATCGTGAAAACGGCATGCGATCGTGACGAAGTGTCGTTCATCTTGGTACTCGCGGTAGTACGCGACATGTCACCCTTGCGCATAAATTTCATCAATTCGTTGTAGTTTCGTGCCGTAACCTCGGTCAAATCTTTAACATATGGTCCTTCCGAAGGAGATTCTCGAATTCGAAGATAATGGGGCGGATCTGTTCGTGGCACTAGGAGATCTCGCACATGCTCGTTGTAGACTTCGAAGTAAGAAACGCGAACGTTGTAGCTGATATCAGGCGATGGCGAATCCTCGATACGCTGAAATAAATCCTCGCAAGTACGAGGAATCAAACCAGGTTGCTCGGGGGTTCCCATCATAGTGTAACTCTTTCCAGAACCAGTTTGTCCATATGCGAAGATACAGGTGTGGTATCCCTCGAAGTTATGATCCAGGAACTCTTCACCAAGACAATTGTAGACATCCTCCTGGTGAGCGAAATGCTCATCCTCTTCATCGTGCGACCAGAAAGAATTATCGAAAGTAAACGACTTGTCCTCGAGGACCTTGCCCCGCGCTTGCGATTTCGGCTTTCCGCGATCGTCCAGGCTGGGTTTGGGTGCGATCAGGCGGGTCATTTGGGTGTGCGGGTCCATCGAGATAAGACATTCTGCCTGGCGTTGAATTTCTATAGTAGTAGTACATGGTTAGAACATGCGCCGCCAGATTACCGACCTGGCGCATCCCCTCCGGACTCTGTAGACGTACCTCTGGGCAGGAACTTCCGAACACGTACGACGACGCGCACATTTCCCCCTGGTGAGGGACTAGCCATTCCGTCTTGATATCCAGGTGTGACTGCGACGCCTTCTCGGGCACGGAGGGAGGGACTTGAGGCGGTGGATCGCAAGGTGGCGGCCGAAGCGGAGGTCGAGATGATACTGGGCGACGTGATACCGGTAAGGGCGGACGATTCGGACGAAGTGGCTGATGAAATAGAACCAGGCCCGCCATGGCCGATATGATGATAGAAGCGCGGATCCAACGCCATTTCCCTGCTATATTCCCTCAACAACTGTACACAAGAGTTGACGGCGTCGCGTCGTCGTTCGACAAGGTGATGGTACATGCAATGAATTGGGGTGAAATACAAGAAGGGGTCGGTAGTGAATGATTAAGGTGATATGGGTGATTCAAAAGAAGAGCGAAGGGGGTCGGTACTGTTGTTGCTTCCTTCCAATGGAGGTTTCAATGGTTCATGTCCGATTTGCGGGGAAGTCGGATGTAAACAAAATGTGACAGGTTTCAGGAAATTGGCGTGTTGCGGAATGCGATACACACCAAAAGAACGGAATTGAAATGACAAGAGAAGAAAAAGGTAAATGAGCGAGATGAGGCAGAGATTGGAATTGTCGCAAAAGGTTTCAAGTGCCCAACGAGACAGGGACGGTGTAGAAAGGACGCGATAGTGCGGGTTGCCATAGCAATGGCTACAACAACTTGGAACTACTACGACGACTACGTATACATCACGATGATACCAAGGATAGTGAATTCACTCCGTTTTTTAATTATTCAGTCCTGTGCACAGTCTGGTTATATCATAAATACAAAAAATAATGAAAATGTCCAAATGTTCAATAGTTTCCTTAGTCAAAATCCTCCGTCTCAGCGTTCATCGCCTGGAAAACGTCATAATCCTTGCCCTTATTCTCCATGGTGGTGTCAGGAACAGGGTTTCCCGATGCATCCATATGTTCCGCTAGCAGTTGAGCAGGGCCCATGTTTTCTTGCGCCTTCTTCTGATTTGAACTGGCGGCGGACTGGTGCATACGGGCATTGCTATCTTGTCCTTGTGTAGCATTGAAGAGGCGTCGATGCTGGTCGGCGCTGTCGTGGAAACGACTCTCTTGTTTTGAGGAAGACATGTTGAGATGGTGTGTCTATGTGGGGTTTCTGGTTAGCAAGTTTCTAGAGCTTGGAGGTTGTATGTAGTGGCCATGAACTGATCTCCATATCGGCTTTCTTATCGGTTCTCTTGGGCTTTGGGATAACAAGGCCAAGACTCACCAAGTGTTTGGCTTGATTGATATTCAAAAATTCAACAGATGGTCAATATTGAACGAGAAGACGAGGGCATGCGACCACCCGTATTTATGGGTGCTGATTCTGGGGGTATGGTGGCGGCATGATACTATCATGACGATAATAGTCATCTCTGGTTCTTCTCCGCACTCGCCATTTGAGGTGAAATGTTTGGATGCCACTTTCTGTTTCCTTCTCGAAACTAGCAAGGGCGGTTAGCCAGTCAATATTTGAGAAACAAAGCTTCTCGGTCGGTCTACGAGTAGTTGAGTTGATGTTAACCATGGATGCCGCCCGCCCAACATCATGGGGTTGGTGCTTGCCACAGAGCTCCCTTGTTTTGAATTTCCATTTGCAGATAATAACGCATCATAAGCAAGAATTGAGGTGGTGGCGATGGAATGTTCAATTTGAACATCAAAGTGAAGTTACTAATGCTTTTGGTCTGTTTAACTTGAACGACTCGGCTTCCATCCAATCAATATATTTAGATGTCCCGGTGCATCCGCCCAATATTACAACCATTGGATGATTTGACTACTAGTAAGACACTCTTAATCTAGACTACATACTATTGGTTCCAAACTTGAACTTGAAGTTGGATTTTGGAGTTTTCTTTGTTTCTTATTATTCAATCAAAATTATCATTAGCACGAGAATATTTCCCCAGGAAGAGCAATCTGTCAGCGGTATGAGAATTACTAGGCGCTCGGACGCCGTGTTTCTCAATTCCAATCAGATCATCTCATAATTCTCATACTGGTATTATCATTGTGATACAGTTGACTATTATAAATTCTATGAATAATTGATGTTCAATATTGAATATTTGTCGTGGCTTGCAACATTGTGAAGATATCATAAACCTCTTATGGTCCCGAGGGTGTGCATGATGAAACGGCCCCCATCGAGCACATATGCATCTTGCCAGCCCAGGCCACTGCATGTGTGACTCAAAGTGGGGCATGAAGTGTGCAGATAAATTCATTTGTCCAGTACTGACGGCTGGGAGAGGAAGTATTCGTGATTATATGGCCCCGAGGTCTGACCGAGGGATTTCATCTTGGACGGCTAGTATACCGTGACCGGGTTCCCACCGACTAATATAACACCGTCAACACCCCTGAAAACATGGTATACTAGTATAAGCTTGCAACCGGATACTATACCGACCACCGCTCAAGTATTGCTACCCACCAGTGACCAAGATGAGCGAGTGTTGCACAAAAGGCTTCAAATGGGATGGACAACCCAAAGGTTACAAAACATCTTTATCAGGAAACAATACATATGTGACTGGCACCAACAGCTCGGTCGCTGTACTTGTTATCCACGACTTGTTTGGGTGGACATTTCCCAATATCCGGCTACTAGCAGACTCGTACGCTGAAGAAGCCAACGCAACAGTCTATGTACCAGACTTGTGAGGGTCATTTATAATAGCTCGCCAGCTCCATGCGCATGTTAACCGGTAAAACAGTTTCGGCGGCGAAGTGCTTCCATCGGAGATACTATGCAAAGATCCCTCACAATGGGGCCCTCTTAACCTCGCCGAATTCTCCGCACGAAACAGCAAAGTGACCCGCGAACCAGAGATACTCGCATTCGCCAAAGCTCTCCGAGCACAGTATACACGCGTGGCGGCGATTGGATTCTGTTATGGTGGCTGGGCTGTCTTCCGTCTAGGAGCGAAGGAAAATGCCGGACTCGTGGATTGTATCTCAACAGCCCACCCCTCTTGGCTCACGAAAGAAGAGATTCAGGGTGTGGGTGTTCCCGTACAGATCATGGCGCCAGAGATCGATCCAGTATTCACGACTGAGTTGAGGGATTTCGCTAATCGAGTCATACCGTCGTTGGGACTTGCGTATGATTTGCAGTATTTTCCGGGCTTGGAGCATGCGTTCGCGGTGCGGGGGAATAGAGAGAATGAGGCGGAGATGAAAGGTTTGGAGAGGGCAAAGGATGCAGCGGTCTCTTGGTTGAAGCAGTGGCTACACTAGGGATCAAGTTTTTTGTGGTTTCAAATTACTAACCTGATGTATACTTATACAGTGTGGCCAATCTGTTCCTGACAATCTCTTGCCGCCGGATTGAAGGCTTTTGTGAGCGAGTTTAATGATAAATGCCAAATAGTAGGAATGGAGTTTGATTGAAGCTTTCCCGATGAACTAAGTTAAATCTCTTCCAGTCTTAGTTTTCTTTTCCTTTTTGTTAAATCAAAGCTGATGGGTCAGGTTCCCATCCAATCAACTAGGCAGGGAAATGATACCAAAAATCGAGTAACTGAATAAAAGCAACCAAATGCAATCTTCGAAACTCCATTCCGCTCAGAGCAAAAGTTCTTGAATGCTTTGCTTCAATGCCTCTTGCAGCTTCAGACTTTCGACACGACGTTTTCTAGTCTGTGGCGACTCCGCAGCCAAGTGTACCAAGTACTCATCCGAGTAACCGCTGATCAAATTTGGATCGAAAACCTTCGGCAAAGGGGCAAGAAGATGTCTTTCAATTACCTGCCGGCATACACAATCGACGAAGTATTTCACAGCAACCTGGGCGAGCGTTAGTATCAAATTAGGTATCGAGGTATGGATGGATTACCGTGTAGTAGGCGTTGAGAGCTGTCAGAGCATCAGAGCAAGCCTGGTCGACCGTATTGACCTCGATACTCCTTTGCAATGAATCAACCAGCATGCTGATCTGGCTCTCACTGGTGAAAGGACCTTGAAAGATCGTCTTTCTCACTATGTGTTCAAGGTTCTTTTTCTCCTTTTCGAGTCGCGTCTTCTGGATGTTGTTGGCGTAAGAGGGGTTGTATGTGATCGGGTAATCTTTTTCATCTTGTAAGAGTGTCGCAAGCTCCCTATGACAATTTTCTACGTTTTTGTCAAAGGAAGTCTTCACGATCCTCCATATCTTGCCACGAACCCTCGGCTCCTGGAGCAATGAATTGAGAGTTGACTCGAGGCACTTAGTCACAAGCGCCACAATACTCCCTACGTGGGCTCGAGAGATTCTACCCCACGAAGCAGACTGGGCATGGAACAAATCCCGCAGCAAGTGGTGGTTATAATGTCCGGGGAGCTCTCGGCCTCGAGACTCGTGGTACATCTTCGAACGTCCAAATGTTAGCTAGTAAATATTTCTGAGTGTAAGTTTAGGAACATACCTTTTTTACCCAACCCAACATCTGCTTCTCTGTGACCACAAGATCTTCATGATGATTCTTATCATCAGGCTCACTTGCAAGGTAGTGAAGTTGATCAGCTGTATTTCGGGCAAAACCACTACTAGTAGTGCTTTTGTTTTGATCCGTGCCAGAGATAACCCTGCGTTGCTGACCATGAATTCTCATAAAGTCGGCAAATCTCTCGTTTTCGAGGTGAACTGTGGCACGAAGGCTGGGTTTGAATGATGAAGATTCAACCGCGTCCAAATCGTAGATTCCATTGAGAGCACCTTTGAGAATGGACTGAAAGTTGGAGCTGACACGTGTAAGGAACATGCGAATCTGAACCGCCTGTGACCTCTCGGGTCCTAAATTGTCGATGCTATCTTCAACTGTCTTGAGAAGACGATAGATCTCATCGGTCAACTTTGGGAGCTCTCGCTCAATATGTGTATGTAGAAGGTCTTTCAGGAATGACTGGAGGTTTTTGATCCCCACTCTTGAAGTATCGAGACCTTGAGCCTTCCAAGACGCCTTCGAGAAGAATTTTGATTCGGCTTGCTCACGCTGCATGGGAGTCGCTCCCGTCTTCAGTTCCTCTGGCGAGAGATTCCTGAGGGCGAAAAATCCGTACCGTAGCTGAATCCGATCCTCATTTTTGGCTAGACGTGCAACACGACCCTCGGTTCCTTGGTTGATGAGGTCAGGCTTTGTGATAACACCAATTGTGCGGTTGCCTTCTTTGTCAAAGTGCTGTGCTCGTTGTATGATTAGCTGCGTCTCGGCATCGCTGGTGGCTGTTATGACGGCGAGGATAATGGTACGCGAACTCTTAAGGTAGCTGTCAACCATAGTCTGCACCATCTGGATATCTCTATCGTCTCCAACAGAGATTAAGCCAGGAAGATCCACAAGAGTCAGATGGAGTCCAGTATTGCCAATCACTTCCAGTCGAAGCACATCGGCGGCAAAGGCAGGGCCATTTGGGAAATCAGTAGATCGAAGTTTCATCGTATGAGAAGCCGTCCGGATAATTTCGGGCAGCTCTGCGTAGTCGTCGAACTCTCGCCGGAATGCCGCAAATAAGTCCTTTTCTCTTCGAGTACGGGACTGGCAGGGTATGAGAGTTGCTGTCTTTTTGTTGGTTCCGGGGTCATGTCGAAGCACAATCTCCGTTGAGAAGCGAGTACATAGACCATCCTGTCGTGGAAATGGAATCCCGCTGATTCCTTCAAGAACAGAGCTTTTGCCGGAGGATTGATCGCCGCATACGACAAGCTGTGGCAAGGCGATATAATCCCCAACACCAAGCGCACGAACACGGTCAATCTGGTTGAGTCTCTGGGAGATTTCGACAGAAGCGAGCCCATGGCTGACTCCGTTGGAATCGGTCACATCAGGGGGCTCATGCCCACTTTCAGCGGGGGTTACTGTCTCACCCATGGCAGCCATGTTGAATATTCAAAGAAAGGTTCGGAGCAGGGAAGGTTGGAGGTTGGAGGAAAAGATTGGAGGTACGAGGAAAGGTCGGAGATAAGAGGAAGGGTTGGAGATGGGAGAAAGAAATTGCACTTTCGAGAAAAGCTTGGATATGCGAGAAAACGTTGAATGTGGGAGGAAGAAATTGGATATACGAGGAAAGGTTGGAGCAAGGGAATGCTAGAGCTTCAGAGTAAGGAGAGGTTGGAGGTATAGAGAGAGCGTAAAGTTCAGAGAGAACATTTGAAGTCAAAGGGAAACGAGAGGGAAATGAGAGGGAGATGAGAGGGAAATAAGAGAAAAGTCCTGATAAGCTTAAACAGGTATATTGTAGAATACGAGTATCAGCGTTATACAAATAAGATATCAGTAGTAGGTACTGATATAGTGGAGGTAAAGTTCTGAGTTAATATTAGAAGAGAGCTTAAAGCACTTGAAGTATCTATGACTTCGGGTATGCCTAGTATCTAGACCATAGTATTTAGCCTATAGAAGTATCAGCCTGTATCAATATGTAGTCCTCTGAACTAGTAGTACACATATGGATTCTATGGTTGGTTTCAATTTACAGCCTGATGTCTACGGGTATGTAGGTAGGGTTAATCGTATTTATAATCAATGTTAATACTGACATCTAGGTATATGTACTAGGATGGGGAATATGCATTAAATCATACATTAGACATTGGAATATTTCACGCTGGGTCAGTTCGGATTGAGAATGAACCATTCATCACATCTTCCATGCCCATGGTTTCCCGTTGGATGCTTCCAACCGCACCCACAGGGTCGCCATGCTTGCTGCGAAGAGCAACACTCCAACAGTAATGGTGGCTCTTTCGTAGGTAGAGACGGACGACAATGCCGACTGTCCTGGTAGCAGTAGACCTGTCAATGGGGTACCCACTAGAGCGCCCATGCCACGAATAAGGTACAGGGCGCCATTCACGGAGGTAAAGTGCTGTACACCAAATAGCTCAATCAAGCTGGCAGGGAATAGCGAGATATAGGCACTACCAAAAGCACCGTATAGAATTGCGAAGAAAATGAACAGCACTTCAGCCGAAGTGACAGACACAGTAGTACCCGCAAACGTCGCTGGGAGCCATAAACCAAATACAGCAACTGCACTGAGAACAGTTGTGACGAATAGCACATTCAAGCGACCAAGCTTGTCAGCTGCGTAACCAATGACGATACGCGAGATGAAGTTGGCAGCATTGCTGATCGTGATGAAGTTATCCGCCATAGCGTTACTATAGCCAAGGGAACGAGCGAAAGCTGCGTAGAAGAATAGAGGCGTGGAGTATCCAGCAGATTGCAGGAAGCAACCCAATGCCTGCGCTGCGAATTTCTTCGATTTTGCAACCTCCCAATTCACTAATGGCACCTTGACCCAGCCAGTCTTTTTAGAGACACCAGCGTTCTGTTCATCGAGCTTCGCTTTGAATTTCGGTTCCCAGGTTAAGGCGTACCCAGAGATAGGGACCAGTAGAATTACCAAGCAACCAGAGATGCGCAACGCATCCCGGAAGTTGAGCTGGTTAGTGATAGCCCGCAGGACTGGAGGCCAGACCATACCACCACAGGCGGACCCTGAGATGACAATGCCCATAGCTAGACCACGTCGTTTGCTGAACCAGGTAGGCGTGACAGACATGGTTGGTACGTATGCCATGCAAGTTCCAATTCCAACAAGCACGCCATGGGTCAGCTGGAACTCCCAAATGTATTCACTTAGACTCGCGAGGATACATCCGAGTCCAAAGACAACACCTCCAGACATGATGATGGGCTGTGGGCCATATAGTTTGGCCCAGGCACTGACGAATGGACCACCCATTGACATCAGCGCAATAGATAGTGTACCAATCAAACTAATGATTGACGATGAAGTCCCTGTGAACGGTGTACCGGATTCTTTTGCCATCTCTTCATAGATAGCTTGGTATACTCCATAGGAGAAGATGATCCCGCAGGTCATGAACATAGTCACGAAGCCAGCGGCGACGACCACAACATATCGACTACAAAGAAAAAGATCAGCAAACCATGAACAAGTATTGAGAAATGCCTGGAAAAATCCTAGAATAATTTAAAAAGGCTTGGCAGGACTTGTTGATTATCAAGTGAACTCACAGTTTGGAGGGGGGCGGAGGCGAATTTTCCTGCGACTCGGTCTGCGCTGGCGTCTGTGGCGCCGGGGCTTCGCGCTCTGCGCCGGTCTCGTGACTCTTTTCCTCTGTCCCCATTATGGTTGCCCTTTGACTGATCTAGGGAGGGAGAGAAAGATGAAGAGATTTTAAGTCAGCATTTGCATCGGTGAAAACGAAAACGCCGTGAAAACGCCGGTCATGTCGGTTCAGGATCACGGCAACGACGGCATTCTAGGATCCGAACTAATCTGATAATTCAATGTGGGGATCTCTTAATTTCCCCAGAAATAAGCAAAATGCGGTCGGGGCCGAAGGGAGTCTTTGCCCTTTTTGATCATCCCTAGGCTTTAGCTCTGGCTCTTTGTCTTTTCCTTCAGTTCCAGGCATTGGTGCTTTGTCCATTGGGTAATGGCGGCATAGAGAATATCCATCGGCAGATGCACCTCGGGTCGCTTATCCGAGCAGCTCAACGCTCGGGGAGCTTCACACTGGTTATGGGGGCAGCGAGAACCAGAGATTCTGAACTATAACTAGCATATCAAGGTCAATTATGCTCAAATCGAACCTCAGAAATCAGAATATTTTACAATATTGAATTGAAATGAATAAAATATTGTGGATTAAACAAGATGAACAAACGGTGCTCACATGACGTACTACACCACGTGTTCTTTATCGCTATCGTGTTCTTCTGCAACTGACCTTCAACAGCTGTGACAATCATGTCAGGTCTTGCGCCCTCCAATGTGGTCATTATCCACCCTGACCTGGGCATCGGTGGTGCTGAGCGACTAATCATCGATGTAGCTCTAGCCCTGCAGAACCGCGGTCACCGCGTGACGATCTATACCTCCCACCGCGACAAGGCCCACTGCTTCGATGAAGCCCGCGATGGCACATTGGATGTTCGTGTCCGTGGAAACACTATTTTCCCAGCCCATGTCTTTGGTCGACTCCATATCCTTATGGCCGCTCTGCGCCAGCTCCATTTGACCGTGTCCCTGCTATCGGAGCTACGATCAAGAGAGAGTGGCCCAGTGGAGAAGGACCAGAAATCCACGGATGACAATGCGGGCCAAGATGATATCTTCATTGTCGATCAGCTTCCAGCCTGTGTCCCCTTCCTCAAGACCTTCGGCCAACAGCGAAAATCCTACCGTCAACGAATCCTGTTCTACTGCCATTTCCCGGATCAATTGCTTGCTCGCCGCGACGAAGGCGGCTCCCTACTTCGACTCGCAAAGCAACTATACCGTTTCCCATTCGATTGGTTTGAGGGATGGGCATTGAGTGCATCGGATCGGGTTGTCGCGAACTCGAAGTTCTCGCGCGGGGTCGTACGACAAGTGTTTGGATCAGACAAATTGGGTGATGTGGAGGTGGTCTACCCGTGCGTAGACACTGACGCAAAATCCGACGCCCCAGAAACTGCATCCTCGGGACCTCTATGGGGTGGAAAGAAAATTCTGCTAAGTATCAATCGCTTTGAGAGGAAGAAGGATATGGCTCTCGCGATCCGCGCATACAATGGATTGGGCGCAGACAAGCGAAAGGGAACCCGATTGGTGATCGCTGGTGAGTTATGAGCCTTTTCTAACATTTGAGCTATAAATTGGAAGCTAATTTATGAAACTAGGCGGTTACGATAATCGTGTTCAAGAAAACGTCCAATATCATCAGGAGCTTGATACACTGGCAACAGGTCTTGGCCTGAGGACAGCGACTGCTAAGACAGTAGTATCTGCACTGTCAGTCCCTGACGACATTGATGTACTATTCTTGCTCTCTGTCCCTAAGACACTCAAGGATATGCTTCTGGCCCAATCGAAGCTGCTCCTATACACCCCCATTAATGAGCACTTTGGAATTGTCCCTGTTGAGGCTATGCATGCTGGCTTGCCTGTTCTAGCCTCGAACACTGGTGGTCCACTGGAAACAATTGTGGAAGGCGAAACGGGCTGGCTCCGGGACGCACATGCCGACGATGAGTGGACGGCTGTCATGGACAAGGTTCTCTATGGTCTTACTCCACAGCAAGTGGCCAAGATGGCTTTAGCTGGGAAGCAAAGAGCCCAGCGCGAATTCTCATTGACCGCTATGGGTGATAGATTGGAAGATGAGATCTCCACCATGCTCAAAGCCGAGCGCCGGCCCTTTGATGGATGGATGCAAGTTTTCGTTGGACTTGCTCTTGTTCTTGCATTGCTTGGAAATATCTCTATTTTCGTCTTTCAATTAGTGTAGTTTAGTATAATCCAATACCCCCTTGCCTATTGCCCTCTTCACGGTCTTTCCCAATTTACTCACACTGTATAGACCCCGATAAGCAGTAAATAGGCGATAAGGTCACCTGACTTCGTGACGTCGCGTTTTGGATCGCGACGCCTCTTGAATTCCAATACATATACTTCACAAAATGCCCGATATCATTGACCTGATCTCCTCTGACCCGCCGTTGCCTGAGTCATTACCTGAGTCATTGTCGCAAAGGCCGCGAAATCAAGATGCGTTGCCTTCACACTCACAAATACCTCGACGTCCATCCCACCTAGGAATGTTCTCATCGGACTCTATCGACGCCTCACTCTTTACTTATGATGACTTTGAAAACCCTCTGAAAAAGCAAAGAGTGAGCAATGAGAACCCTTCACCCCTCAGAGCCGCCCATACGGCGCGAAAACCCACAATCGCAGACCCAATATCCTCCTTCAACTTCTCCGACGACGACTTTGGCCTCCCCCCTCCAAACCCTGCCCCACTTAGGAACAAATCGAGAGGCAACATGGCGGATTCAGATCCTTTTGTTATTACTTCACCCGCCCCACCCCGTCCAAAGCCCAAGCCTGCAACTCGTGGATCAGCCTATGCGACGCCTGATATCATTTCCTTGGACGATGATGATGAGATTCCTACGATGGCTACTGGGAAGAAAGGTCCGAGTGGCCTAGGTGGCCTAAGTCAGGACAGCATTGAAGAGTTCAGCGATCCGTTTTCAGTTCCAGGTTTTGCAGGCATGATTAGAGACAAACCATCTTCTAAGCCGGTTTTTTCTAGTAAAACTACACAATTGCTTGCCAGTTTGAATGCGCAAGAGAAACCCAAAGGAAGACCCAGTAGTGCTGCTGGCCATCGCAATACTACTGCTACTATGAATCTATCAGATTTCTCTGACGAGATGGAGAAGACGGCTGAACCACGACGACCGGCGAAGAAGACAGGCAAAATGACGACAGAAGAGAAGGAGGCCAAGGCTAGAGCTCGTGCAGAAGCCAAGGCGCAGAAAGAACGAGAAAAAGAGCTAGAGAAAGAGCGAAAACAGCAACTAAAAGAGGAGAAAGCGAAACAAAAGCAACTGGCGGCAGATCTGTCAGAAGTTAATAAGCTCAAGGTCGACAAGAAGGACTCTACACCAGAAATGATTATTGATATTGCATCATCCTTGGAGGAGTCGAGCACGGGTAACCAGGCCGTTGAATTTATGCGGCGCCTCGGAGTGGAGCATACATTTTTTGCCAGTCCGATTCCGAATGTTATCAAATGGCGCCGAAAGGTCAAGGCGAGATACAACGAGATAGCGGGTCATTGGGAGCCATGCGCACTTCATATCCAGCATGAGAAACATGTACTTTGCCTGGTTCCTGCCCAGGAGTTCGTTGATATGGTGATTCCATCGCCCGATGGAGAGGACAGAGAAACATTAGAACTCCATGTCCTCAAGATCCGAAGCGCGTATCCGGACCACAAACCGATTTATCTCATCGAGGGCCTTACAGCCTGGATGCGCAAGAACCGAAATTCACGGAACCGAGCTTACCAGGCCGAGGTACTTCGACAATTCGAACCCACTGCCCCGGAACCTCCTACGACTGGTCGCGGTCGTGGTAGGAAGCCCAAGAATAAACCGGAGACCACTCCACCTGTTGACGACGACACGATTGAAGACGCTCTTCTTACACTGCAAGTAACGCACTCATGTCTCATTCACCATACCAACGCTCCTGCCGAGTCGGCCGAGTGGATCAAGAACTTCACAGAGCATGTGTCCACTATTCCCTACCGGCGGGAACGGATGGAAGGAAATGACGCAGCATTCTGCATGGATGTTGGCCAGGTGAAGACCGGCGAAGATAATCTAGATACTTTTGTCAAGATGCTTCAAGAGGTAAATCGAGTTACAGCTTCGATGGCATATGGGATCGCAGGACAGTATCCGTGCGTGACGGACCTCGTCCGTGGGATGCAGATGCATGGACCGACGATGTTGGAAGATGTCAGAGTATGTATATCTCTTCCCTTTCTTGGCCCATGAGTGGGACTAGCCCCTTTCCTGTGATATGAGTTGTGCTGATCGCATCGGACTAGAAATCCGCTAACAAGAACGGGGGACTGACGGACTCCCGCATCGGACCCGCTGCGAGCAAGCGACTGTACAAGGTATTTACAGGCCTTGACCAGACATCCACGGATGTGTAGACCCACTTGGAAATACGCGAAGCTTTTTTTTTTTTTTTTTTTTTTTTTTCAGCCCCTTGGTTTTGCCAGACCCTGCAGATTGGCACTTAGATTCGTGAAGAATGGCTCATACATGAGTTCGAATTTGTACCTACAGCACATCACCCAGGAGTCTGCACATGAATCAACCAATTGCTCAAGATCAATCAACGAAGATAACGTAATTTTGCTGCCTATCCGACCTTGGGGGAATACGTGAGAATAACGTGAGGTATGTTAAGTGGGCATAAGTGGAGTCAGTCGGGAAATGAAAACCCTGGTTAAGGCTGTGAAGTTTGCCGAGCAACTCCATCAAAGCTTAGTGTTCTTGGCTCTCATAGGGCTGTAGGGCCTACCACTAATGTTGGCCCCATGTCTCAGCAAGGCCCACAAGGCTGTAACTCATTACTATCATTGGCAGGTGGCTAAAATCTTGCTCATTTACACCTTCAATAATACAGCTAGTGTTCGAATGGGAAGTCTAATCCGGTTGTCGTGCCATGCGATTGATAATTCCTGATGGATCAGCATATTCGGCTATACCGGACTTTCTCTTTCCACGGACGATCTGATTATAACTATCTGATTATCTCAATCGATCAAGGATCAGATAAAAGCAAACTCTGTTGCCACTCAAACCGAACTCTGAGGAACTTTTCGGTTTGGGCTCTACTATAGTGCAAAATGGCTTCAGAGAAACGGGCTCTCAGCCCCATGCTGTTATTCTCCCTTGGTCTCCTTGCTCTATCTGCTTTCAATTATGGACTCAGTGATCAGGCCTTCTCGTCTTGCCAAGCGATGGATTCTTTTATCCATACCTTTGGAAAATATAAGGCTTCCGAGGGCGAATGGGCAATTCCAGCTTTGGACTCGTCCTTGTACAACAGTTTGAAGGCTGGTGGACAGATTATTGGTGAGTGATCGAATTTTTACCTTGGGTGCCTTAGTAATAGTTGGCCTTTACTAACACGAATCAATTCTATAGGAGTCTTTATTGGAAGTTGGGTTAGCAACAGATGGGGTCGTCGTATGTGTATCTGCTCGATGAGCATCTACGCACTTGGTAGTGCCTCTGTGGTTGTGAGCTCTACAACTCAGGCTCAGCTTCAGACTGCCAGAACCCTTCACTGTGAGAAATCTGCGTCCGAGTCTTTCGAATTCTCAGCTAATAATTTTTTTCACCACAGATATCTACTTGGGTATGCAATTGGCCGTTATCCCTACCTTCCTGACCGAACTGGCTCCCGCCAAAAACCGTGGTGGAATGGGTGTTATCTACTGGCTGAGCATCAAGGCTGGTGGTCTCTTCATCACCGGTATCGCCCGCAAGACCAAGTACTTTACTAGCAACGCTGCGTGGAGAATTCCATTCGGTCTTATGCTTGTCATTCCCTTCTTCGTTGCTTTCTTGGTCTGGTTCATGCCTGAATCTGCTCGTTGGTACCTTCTCCGCGACCGCCAGGATGATGCTCTCCGGTCTCTCACTCGTCTGAAGCCAAAGAACACTCCCGAGGAGGTGATTCAGGAAGAGTACGTTGTTCTGTCTGGCAAGGTTGCGGAACAGCTTCAGAAGCGGTCATTCAAGGATCTCTTCACTCCTCAAAACAGACAGCGTACTTTTGTGGTTACTGTTTCCAACTTTTTCCAACAGGCTACTGGTCAGGCATTTGCTTCTCAGTATGGAACAGTCTTTGTCAAGGAGTTGAACTCTGTCAATCCTTTCAGTGTTACTCTCGGTACTAACGCCGTGGATATCGGTGCTATTATCATCGCTGCCTCGTTGATTGATGTTGTTGGTCGTCGGTGAGTTGAGAGAAAATTTCCCCTATAAGAGTTCTTTTTGACACAAAGCTAACTATGAGAAGAATCCTCTTCCACACCAGTTCTATCCTTCAGACTGCAGCCCTGATGACTATGGGTGGTCTCGGAACTGCAGATTCTAGCAATGTCCACGCCAAGGAGGGTATTGTCGCCATGCTTCTGCTCTTCAGCTTCAGTTGGTCTCTTGGTTGGGCACCTCTAGTCTACGTTCTTGGTGCCGAGCTTCCTTCTTCTCCTCTCCGTGAGATGACATTGCAAATTGCCTATACCGTCAAGCTTATCACAGAGTACGTCAACAACACCCTTCAAAATTTACTCTTTATGCGATCTTAAACTAATATGCAAACAGGTTCGCTGTCACTTTCACCTATCCTTACATGGAAACCGCAGACACACCGCACCATGTTGACCTCGGTGGTAAACTAGGTTTCATTTACGGTTCATTGTCTGCTCTCGCCTTCGTTTTCAGTTGGTTCTGTATCCCCGAGACAAACCGCCTGGAAATCGAGGATATCGACCGGGAGTTCGATCTGGACGCTAAGTTCAAGGATATCGAGGAACAGAAGGAGGAGCACACTACTGTTACTGAATTGCGCAGTTGAGCGTCATGCATGGATACCCAGGTGCCACGGTGTTGAAAGAAAGAAGAGTTGGGTGTAAATATTAGATGCATTTTTCTTTGTTTGAAGTTCTGACATCATTCCATATGATCGGCTGATCGCTGATCTGGTTCATCGCGCATTGCACTATGCGCGACCGAGAGACCGAGAGTCGGGGAATTGAGAACTCGCCGGTATGAGTTAATATTTTCATAATATTTAAATAGTTCAAATGAACATTTGAAAAATGGGATTCCTCTTCTAATCACTCGTCTCTTCATTCTATATACTAATTTTGCAAGATGCGGCCCCAAGAGCCCCCTGTCATCGACTTTGGACGTACGTGGCCATAGAAGCCGGGTCACTCTAAACAACCCTCCCGAGGTCCATGGAATTACTGTGACTAACATTGAAGCTACAGCATACTATAGTTCAGATCCAGATGCAAGGAAAAATCTCGTTGAACAAGTCCGAAACGCCTGCGAAGAATTTGGTTTCTTCCAGCTCATCAATCACAACATCCCATCCAGCCTCCAGCAGTCTATCATTGATCAAAGCAAGGACTTCTTCAACCTTCCAATCGAGACCAAAGAAAAATACGCAAAAGGTGCTCAACACACCCACGTTAATCTACGCCCACGACTCCCAAAATTAACTAAGGTCTAGACATCGGTGGTTTCAATCGCGGATACGAACATCTAAGAGCCCAGAACTTCGAAAAACAGACCAAAGGCGACCTGAAAGAAGGATTCTACCTCGGCAAAAACCTTTCAGAGGATAACCCTCTCGTTCTTGCGAAGAAGTTTGGTCAAGGACCGAACAAGTACCCTGTCGAAGTTGAGGATCCACAGGCCTTTCAACATGTCATGGATGAATATCATACCGCCATGACATCTCTCGCCGAGGACATTCTCCGTGCCTTAGCCTGGACTCTGGGTCTGGAAGATGATTTCTTTAGCTCTTTCAGTGAGGATCCTGTTGCTACCCTTCGTCTACTTCATTATCCACCACAAGACCCAGCAACGGTAGATACGGAGCGTGGTAAGTACTTCCACTTCCCTTCATCAATCATTCTACGAGGCAAGCTTGCTGAGTCTTGATATATCATAGGAATCGGTGCACACACGGACTTCGGCGCTGTAACGATCCTCCTCCAAGACCAAACAGGCGGACTACAAGTCTGGAACAGCAGTTCCACAGAATGGGTTGACGTGACTCCCCTACCGGGTGCGTACGTAGTCAATCTCGGAAACTTGATGATGCGCTGGACAAACGATCGCTACCTATCGAATTTGCATCGAGTGATTAATAAAAGTGGAAAAGAGCGCTTCAGTGTTCCGTTTTTCTTTTCGGGGAATCCGGATTATGTTGTGCAGTGTTTACCGGGTTGCTTGGGCTCTGGTGCTAAGTATCCACCTATTACGGTGCATCAGTGGATGACTGGGCGGCTGGTTGATACCTTTGACTCTGGGAAGGAGAATGCAATGGGGGATTTGAGGGGGGATGTGGTTGCTGAGGCTAGATCATGAGATAGTAATATGGAGGCGTATTCGTTTGGAAAATTCGTACTCAGACTGTCGACATGGATGAGACCAGATTGAATTTGAAGCCGGGCTTCGACCTTGAATAGTAGTACCTCTCACCCAGATGCACTCGTTTCGTTTCGAACTATTTATCATTTGTTACGAGTATAAATCCATGTGCGTTCCAAGGTAGGCTCCGAGTCGAGGTGGGTTTTTGCAGACGTACCTACTAAAGCACTGGAGGAGCATTGCTTACATACATACATGTGCATGATGCATAGATGCCCAACGTGGGGCTTCAGCTAGGAAAATAACAACTTGAAAATTTAACGTCACGTACATACTATGATGGCATTACTTGATAGCGATATATATCAGTGCACATGTTCTAGGTGTGGTAATAGATCTGGATTAAATCAGGCCTCAAGCATATGATAGATAGTTATGACTGAGGAGCACATGTTACTCCAAGTTTCAGCTCTCCAATATCCCTGTCCAAAAATACCCAGCACCGAAAAATCTTTCAGAAATTTTCTGTCAATCCCTTTATGAGGAATCAGCATGCTAGAGCGTGAGTCGTGCGTCCAAGCACGTCAAGAGGCATTGAAGGGCCGATCACAAACGTCTTTTTTAATCCTCGAGTTTTTGAGGAGTGGAAATTTTGATTTAGGATATCAAATATTGCCATACACATATTCCGGTCTTAAACTTGAACGGTTATTCACATGTTACATATTAAAGGGCGTTCTTAGTATTTCACTCGAAAAAACCAGGCAAAAACATCCATGTACCGCACGAATTCGTCTACTGGTGCATCAACTATAGGTGCCCAGGGGGAGTATCAAGATCCCTGCAATTTCCCCACCTGGGCGCCTAATCCCACTTCAGCACCCACTTCAACCACGTACGCAGTGAGATATTCCATGTGTGAGGAAGGCGTAACACTTCTCCAAATTGAGTCTCCCCAGATTATCCAAAATATAGACACCAAACGTTATGCCGCAACGAAAGCGAGATTTCCTCCGCAATTTTATACATGGGCGCAAAAAAGATGGAAATCCTGTACAAACTGCAAATGCCACGGACGCCCAGCCGTGTGCTTCATCTGCTTCCACGAATGGTCGTGGCAGTTCTCTCTGGGATAAAGCATATAACCAGTTGAGATTGGAAGAGAAAGGACTCATTGACAGATATGAGAAAATTCTCTCCTTGAAGCTTCAAGGGAGGGAGTCTGAAGAGCCCGAAAGTGCCAAGAACATTATCGAACAAGATGACGCAGGACGAGCGATGCAGATGAGGCGATTGATGGCCGAGGGTTTACAAAAGACAGAAAGTCTCAGGAATGCTGAGTACAAAATGGCTCCGGTTGTGAATATTGTGGCATCTTTCAGAGAGACTGTCAGCGGTGCGATCTCCTCACTCACAGTTCCTGCTCTGGCTTGGTGTGCCGTCTGTATTGGATTGGAAGTAAGTCACATTTTCCAAATTTGTATGGCAAGGCTACACATCTTTTTCTGACACGTGCTCTTGACTTTCCATAGCTCGTATTGAACTCAATAAGCGAGGCAGAATCCTACCGTGGGGGTATCGCATATGTCGTCTCAAGGATGAAGTGGTATTCAAGCCTGCCTTTACGCATTTCTGAAAATCAGGATGGTGCGGGAGATTCTTTTACGGAGTCTCAGCTGATCCTGGAAGACGAGGTGCTTGGGCTATACAAAGCGCTATTGAAACATCTCATCAAAAGCGTATGCACTCTTTTCCGGCATAAAGTCTCTGTTGTGGCACGAAATCTTGTGAAATTTGACGATTGGGAAGGAGCGCTTGAGGAACTGAAAACCCTCGAAGAATCAGTGAACAGGCATTCTGTGGATCTTGATACCAAGCAAACCAGTTTCCACACTAGAAAGCTTGTCAGCTTGGAGGTCTCTAAACAAGACAGAGACTTCATCGAAAGATTCTGGGTCAAAGACATGGCGAACGAGATTCAAAACATACAGCGTGACAGAGGTGATCTTCTAGAAGCTTGCTACATATGGATCACCTACACCAAAGAGTATAATTCGCTTGTAGACTGGCATCAGGATAGCAAGACAGGATTACTCTGGATCCGAGGAGATGCTGGGAAAGGGAAAACAATGCTGCTCATTGGTATTGTCAATGAGTTGAGGAGTCATGTGGAGAGCCATTTTGGAGAACCAATGCTTTCTTACTTTTTCTGCAGAGGCACAGATGATTCAGTCAACTCCGCTATATCCGTTCTGCGAGGCCTTGTCTGGATGATCTTACGCCAGAAAGCATCCCTAATCACTTACTTTCGCGAGGAACTTCAAGGCTACGATCTGAGTGCACTCCGGGAATCGTCGACATTTCCCACAATCAAAAAAGCATTTCTTTCAATGCTGCAAGACCCAGAGCTTGGACGCGTTTACCTAGTAGTTGATGCCCTGGATGAATGCAAGTCGAACCTCGATGAACTTTTGGAACTCATCAGAGAAAGCTCAGGCCTCGCCAATGTGAAGTGGATATGTGCGAGCCGAAACGAGCAATTCATTGAAGACAGAATGGGATTCATTACCGATGAAACACAGCTATCTCTGGAATTGAACGCACAATCTGTTTCCGAGGCAGTTCGGCAATTTATCAAATTCAAGGTCTCTGTACTTGGGGATATCTACAAGCAAAAACTCCCCCAACCTTCCGCTAAGCTTGATACTATCTTGGAGAACCTTGAGAATCGACTCCACGAAAAGGCTGAGAAAACCTTTCTATGGGTAGCTTTGGTCATGAAGCAGCTTCAGGAATGCAGCCCCGACAAGATTCTGGATGGACTTGCTCTGTTCCCAAAAGGCTTGTCTGGAGTCTACACTGCAATGTTGAAGAAAATGAAAGAGGATCACCCTGAGGATGTTCCAGATTGCAAACAAGTCCTTTTGGCGATGGTGAACGCTTTACGGCCACTCCACCTGTCCGAATTGGTTGTGCTTGCCAACTTGAATGAGTTCGCATACCATAACAGAATTGTCAGACAGTGTGGTCTGCTTGTCTTCAGAGATGACAACAAAACGGTTCAATTTGTTCACCAGTCTGCCAAAGACTATCTGACACAAGACTTGAGCGCCCAGGACCAAGCTCCGAGTCTGGACGAAGTGACTGTCGAAGTATTGCATGACATATTCCCATTTGGATATTCCGAAGGACATCGCATGATAGTTGCGAATTCACTGACAGTCATGGGCAATCTCAGAAAGAACATATTTGACTTGCAAAGACCGGACTGCGAGATTGGAAACTTTTGCGTCCCAAATCCGGATCCATTAGAGAGCCTTCGCTATTCATGCCAATATTGGGTGGACCATCTTTGGCAACTGAGAGCAAATTCCAAGGAATCTGCACTCGGAGCCTCTAGTAGGATTTTCCAGTTCTTGAACGCCCATTTTCTCCACTGGGTCGAAGCTCTCACTCTCATGCAAGAATATTCCGTCGCTCTATCTTCCATCTCTAGACTCATTCAAATGCTTACGGTAAACATCATTGATCTATTCAAATTTGAGATATAGACTAACGTAAAATATGTGAATAAGCAGGAATCCTCGCCCGAGCCGGAGTTTTTGTCACAACTCGAAGACTTCCATCGATTTCTCCAGGCAAATCGCTCCTTGGTAAAGACATTCCCTTTACAAATCTACATTTCGGCAATCATGTTCTCCCCAAGAGAAATCCAGAAAAAGTTTCAGGCCGAAATGTTCCGCAGCATTGTTTTGAAATCTCCTATGGAGCCAGGTTGGGATGCCTGTACTCAAACAATAGAATACTGGAGTGACGGAACACCGGGTTGGGCAGTCTCCCCAGATTGCAAGGTGTTCGCAACCCCGTCACTCTACCATGAAATTAAGATATGGGATTTTGAGACAGGGCGTCTTCTTGAAAGCTTTGATGGATATGACTACACTAATGATTTGGCTCTATCTTCTGATGGAAGGCTGTCGATGACTTATCGCAAAGACCCTGGCATCAAAGTCCGGGACCTCAGGGGCGGCAGGTTCCTTGACGGGTTTGAAGGTTTTAGCAGTAGAATCTTTTCGATGTGCTACACCTCGCAAGGTTACCTGGCAACAGGACATGCTGGGTCTGATATCAGGGTCTGGGCTGCAGACGGCACCTGTCTCAAGATTCTCGACGAACATGACGATAGGGTCACTTTTATCGCTGCCCTATCCGGCGGTAAGCTAGTCTCAGGGTCGAAAAACAACATCATCAAGATTTGGGACCCTAGTCTAGACTGGAAATGTGTGAGAACAATCATGTGCGCGGACGACATGAAGGGTATCTCTGCCTCGCGCGATGATGAGCTATTTGCAGCAGCCTTGGGAGAAAAGTTGGATGATAGCTCCCATACCATCAATATATGGTGCGCTACTGATGAGAGAAGTCAAATTTCCATTGATTGTCACACGTTACCAAGTGTCTCGTTTATTTTGGGTCCCAACAGAACGATAGTCTCAGTGACGACCAAGGGGACCATCGAAATATGGAATATCGAGGGACAGCATGTTCAAACACTAGAAGGGCATTCAAATCAGGCATTGCCAGTATCACTGGTAAAGCTACCCGATGGCCGAGTGGCATCAGGAGGAGGGGGGGATCAAGTGGTCAAAGTCTGGAATACGAGTGGCTCTCCCAAGACCCTTGAGAGACATCATGGTGGTATTCAGTTTTTTTTTTCAATCACCCGATGGAAGTTCACTTCTCTCAGCGAACGGTGGTCTGGTCAAATTCTGGGACTTGGATGGTACATGTCTCAAAGATTACCATTTACAACCAGACATGAATTGTCTTGCCTACTCACAGGACGGAAGAGCTGTTCTTTGCGCGTCTGAGACGGGAAAATTGCAAATTATAAGGTTCGGCGAGGATGATGTCGTCGTTCTGGAGGTCTCTCAAGTAGAGCTTTTGGGAGACCGACTACTGGAAGCGGCTACCTTTTCTTCTGATGGTAAATTTG
Source organism: Penicillium herquei (assembly GCA_039634405.1). NCBI lineage: Eukaryota > Fungi > Ascomycota > Eurotiomycetes > Eurotiales > Aspergillaceae > Penicillium > Penicillium herquei. Next base: position 1,063,565 of record CP098389.1, on the reverse strand, counting down.
CAGTTTCGTATGCAGGGGCCTCCCATCGCGTATGGACTTTTGACTCGGATGGCAACCAACTTTCTACATTTGAATCATTTAATGGTTATCGAAGGGAAAATCACCCGCTCCGATTCGGAGATGACCCCTGCCATATTTGCTTTTCATCAGATGGAAGTCTGATTGCGGTCACTGCATCTGAGTGTATCAATATCTTCGATATCAACGGCACCTTGATTCAGACTGTTCTGGCCAAACTACCTGAAGATCTAAATTATCTATGCAACCCGGGGTTTTGCCAGATGTTTTTTTCGCTCGATGACACTCTCATCATATTTGTACCTGATTCCGAACATCAAAAAGCGGAGATTTGGGACTGGCGGAAGGTTCAGAGCCTTGGGGAATTCAGTCTGACAGAAATTCTCCCTCAGCTGCCAACATATATGAAGCATCACCATTACACATTTCATACAGAGCATTGGGTCGGATGGCGAGGCCAGAGAGTGATCTGGTTGCCAAAAGACTACCGTTTCTGGAACACAGATCACCTGAAATCTACTCAGGATGGGTTTGCGATAGCGACAAATTGCGGTCGGGTTTTGACATTCCATGTCACATCTGACAATGATCTGCTTAAGGAATTTCCGGGACTGGCGGAAGGCCTGGACTGCGAAGAAATCAACTAAGGCAATCAGATAGAAAAGAACATTGAATTCGTCGGGTCTCTTCTTGGTAGTCGCCTTTCCATGAGGTCAAAGGTCGTTCGCGAAGGAAACTTGAATCAGTACTATGTAGCACCTATGGCCATAACCATGAACAAACAGACTGCATAACATGTTTCAACTGTTCTCTATACCCTATGGCATTCGGCCATACAATCCTTTTTATGGGTGTTGCTATGGCTGCTGTGAAGGGTAGTGGAATGTCTGCTGCTCTTCACACCGCGATTCACAACACCTGGTCTCGTTTTGATGATCCAGTTTGATTTTCTCTGGCATACCTCTATAGCGGACAACCTGGTAGTGGAACCGAGGGGAATTGTTATGAGCAGAGTGATTGGGGGTTTTTTGAAAAATTTTAAGCTAGTCAGAGGAGAATAGGATACTTCTTTCTGGGAAAGATAGTAAATACAGTGAAATTGAAGTAATCTTAGAGCAGAGAGTAGATGTGGATGTCGCCAATTTTTGACCTTCGCTGAAATTTTGGATCATTCAAGTTTTATCTACCGCCATGTCTTCTTCATATAATTTCTTCAAGTTCTTACTGGTCGTCTTCTTCAAGATGGTATTTGTTCTACATCAGATCCGGATCGGGGGTGATAAGGCTATAGGGGCGAGACTAGGTAGGAATACATTGTGAATTCTTGAGTATTGTTCTGCCAGTGGTAGGGCCAGCCTAGGCCTAGATTCCTATTTTAGTGAGAACCTTGAATGGTCCCACAAATCGAGGATTGAGTTTTCTTACTTGAACTGGTTGACGCTATTGGTTCTGTAAAAGAAGTTAATTCTGCGAGGATACTTGTACAAAGTACTCGAACATAGTCATTCCGGCCATAACTCAATAAAAAGCACTCATAACCTCCTCCCAAGACACTTCATCCCCTGAAACCAAATCTAACAGCGACGCATTGGAGGGCTCCACACTTGCAGTCTGTGAGAACTCGGACTCAGTAACTTGAGAATTTTGATTGTTTTGAATGACTCGAGATATAATATCCCGTAACGAGAACTGGTCCGAACCTTCAGCCAACACTGCTTGATCAATCTCAAGCAAAGTTTCAATCAGAGTCACACCCCTTCTGGCTATCGAACTTTTCTGCTGATTGATTCGCAAAAACTCGAGACTCTTTGCTGCAAGTTCTCTGATCTCAGCAGCTTCGTATATCTGTGGCATCCCTTCCTTTGAGAAGATCAACACCAGGAGCAGCCATAGAGCTCCTGTGAGCACGTACGTATTTGTCGTCCAGAGACTCGAGATAACTTGGGTTTGTGGGCTCACTGGCAGTGAGAAGAACCTAGAGATGTGTCTGTGCATGAATGGGAGGCAGGAGATCTGGAGATATGATGTTAGCTTTGATTCTTGTTCAGACTCATTGACTGGCTTAATACCATTGTGTATGAAAAAGAGGGATCTTGCAGGCTTCGAATTTGAAAGTGGCGGTGGATTGAGTAAAGCTATCGCAGATGTCGTTAGTTGTTGAGTAATTTGTATTCTTCAAATTTCTGTGGTATACATACTGTGTTGGCAAGCTCGAGGTACAGAATTTCACTTTGAGGTTGAACATGACCGGGCATATCGTTGATGAGTCGTCTCAACTCCTGGTCGGCTTTGAGGACCTCAGAGTACAGATTTCTGATACTGTCCTCGCTGTTGTTGAGATTTCTGTGCTGACAGCTCCTGTCTTGTAAATCCCATAGGAGAAGAGAGACTAAATGTTCAATCACGCGTCAGTATATCAATGGAGACCCAAACTTTGAAGCAAATCATGGTGTGTCACCCTTATTTAGAATGGATGTATAAGTCTCCTGTGTGTAATGCTGTCCATCTTGATCCACAATCATAAAATCCATATCCTCGTCATATTTTGTTGGCATCGGAGTATCGAATTGCGTTGGGTGAATGTTGTACATTTTGTTGCTAGGGATTTGCAACCAGTCTTGTCTGACAAAAAACCACCAAACACGTTTCGAAACTTCGCGGTCGTGTAGCCTTTCCTTGGCAAGCGTAGGATCTGCACATGGGGTTCGATTTGTAGCCTTATCCAGTCCAATATTGTGTAGGCCGAGACACTGAGCGATTCTGGTCGCGGCTGCAACCATGACTGAGATTCGCTTGGATTGGCCGAGATTACGCCCGATGTATGTTAGCAGGGCAATTGCCTGAACGCTCGAAATGGTATGATTCCTCATGAAGTCTGCATCGTTGAGGCATTTGATGCTTCTTTCGTAGCAAAATTCTGCACATTGGTCTAATATCGTCAGTTTGAGTTAGGAACATTCGGAGAAAAGCGTACCGAACAGGTTAAGACCCATTGCTTCCAAGCTGTCCGAAGGTGTATGGTGGATAGTAAACTGGTTTCGGAATCAATAAACGTACATGGATTGGGGAGAACCGAAATAAAGAGGTACTTACAGCTAGGATCGCATAATAAAGAGCATCCCACGTCGCATCTGCCGGCATCTCACCATCTCCAGAAAATCTTGACTGACATTGAGCACGAAAAGAGGGCACATGAACCACATTGTGTATCCACGCAAGGCAGATTTCATGGAAAATCATCATTCTATCGACCTGCTCGGGCGTGAATAACATGTCGGTCGCACTTCCAACTGAGAGTTCAGCCTCGCGTACTCGATCCTCATTAACATGTGCGGCGTGTACGGCCTGCTGTTGGCTGAATACCGCAACCTCTAGGATTGTAGCTGGATCTGGTTTCGGATCCTCCTCCTCATTTGGGGGAATTGGTCGTGGGAGTGGAGTTTGCTCCGATAATATTCCAAGTGCAGGTGTATCAGAGATGAGTGAGGATAGGCTTGATTCTGTAGACGTTGGTTCCGAGGATTGGGTTTGATTTACATTTGATAGCTGGAGAGTACGGCCTGCCGAAGGAGTTCCTCGGGATCCTTGAGGACGAGGTCTGCACTGTTCGCCCACTCCTCGCTTGGTGCAAGTTGAACATGGAATCCTTCCGTCGCATCGCCTCTTTCCGATAGCACAAAATTCGCAGGCATTTTTCTTGGGCTTCACTGTTGGTCTTGCCATTGTACGAACTTGGTCTTTGGATAGCCGCTTCGACTCGGGTGGAGATGTAGAAGAGAATGTTCAAAAGTTGAGAAAGCTGGGATGGTTCAAGAAGGAAGGAAGCTAGGAAGGTCCAGGGTCAAGTAAGCGCGGGCTCTGTAGGGGGGTAGGGACAAGAGAGGTGAAAGATGGAAGAAGAAGTGATGATGGATCCAAATAGGCAGGTTCCATCCTAATTGAGACACGTTAAATGGAGGCAGGTCCCTTACACTCAGATGCCTATTTTAATTTGATGATGAGAGATTCAGGAAGACTGGCCATTACCTGCGTACCATGAAATGAGGACAACAAAGTGTTTACCTAATGGAGATTCGGTTCTTGAAGATGAAATTTGAATGCTTCATGCCATGATACTAGTCTATCGCTTAGATGCCTAGCGCAAAATCCCGAAAAGAAAACACCCGCTAAATGGACCATGATGTGAATCAGTTAAACGACTACACCTCTTCGCTTCCAACCCCTCCATGCAGCCAATAACGTGACAATAGCTACCCAGACACTGAGGGTACAGCCGACAGCCCAAGGGCCATAGCATCGCCAACCATGACATTGACCCGAGGGATCCTTGTCATCTAACGCATTCTGGTACGTTGCTGAGTATACAACTCCCCAGAGTGCGGCACCTATGGCGGGCATCATGGCTACAATGCCCCAGTTCGTGGCAAAGTTCTCTACGCCCCAAACAACGGAGATAATGATTGGAGTAAGAGAGAAGGCACTTCCATAACCGAAGCCAACAAGAGCAGTGGTGAGGTGGAAGAGGGGCGGTTGCTGCTGTGTGAGTGGAGTTGCAAGAATGAGGTAGCCAATTGAGAGTAGGAGTGCGGATGGTAGGAGGAAGATCATCCGAGAAAGTGTAGGACGGTTGTTAGTCTCTGTTTGAGCTGCGTGCCGATGGCTGGATGGGATAGGTGGGAATAAATGGGTTGCTGGTGGTGCGAAGTAATCCGAAAGAGACCCAGTAAGAAGGCGAGCAATGGTTGAGGTCAATGCAACGGTGGTGACATGAGTTGATGGGAGTCCAGCTGGTGGAGGCGCATTCAGCGCATAGGATGGAGGTGTCAGAGTCGGGATAATAGTGCCGAGCTAAATGCTTTGTTAGATTGTTGCTTAACCAAAAACTGCTAAGAAAGACTCACATTATTGATGTAGGACTCTCCTGGTCCAGTAACCAAGAAGAATCCAGCCGCCAACCACCACATGGTCGGGTCCATGAGAAACACTCTCGTTTCGTAGTTGAGCAGCCAGTTCTTCTTTCGACGTTCTTCCTCTTCACGCTCCTTTTCTCTCCTTCTCTCCTCCCTCTCTTCGTCGGATAGAGTAACCGACTCTTCGTCATTGGCATTCGCAGAAAAGGTTCCATACTCTGCTGCAGCCTGAATTTCACTTCGAGGTCGGAAGAATTCACTTTCTTCAAGAAGGCCACTGCGTTCCAGCTCCTCCACCGTCTCATCAATGTATCTCTCTTCCTCGTCATCATCAACAATGCGCAATGCAAAGGTACCAATAACGCCAATGACCAGCAGAAGAAGACCGAGAAAGAGGAAGTAGCGAAATACATCGACATCGCCACAATTCCCTTCCACATCTCGCTCACAGAGAACATAGGTCCCCACCTGGCTCTGCCACATACCACTTAAACCAAATGCCGCGATCGGTATCGCAAGCATGATGCCCTTATGTTTTCCTCGACCATAATTCTTAGCGCATGTCGCGACTGCACCAAGATACATACAGCTCGTTCCCATTCCAATGGCAATGAAAGCCACAATCATCACCCAGAATGGCCATCCAGAGCCTCCAGCATCTGGAGGGGGTCCACTCTTATACGTAAACGCAGCAAGTAGATACCCGACACCGAAAAGCCCACCCGAAGCCAAAGACAGCGGCGATGGGCTGTAGCGATCACATAGAAAACCGAATAAAGGAACAAGAAGGTACATAGAGATCTCAGCTGCGATCGAAACGGCGTTTACGCGGAGCTGGGTGTACTGAAGTCTTGTCAGTAGCAAGTGTCCATACAACGAGAACGCAGTAATGCTACCAGCGCCCAGACTAGAAACCATGTGTTAGTACCAAAGGAGACAGGTTAGGAGGCGCTAGGAATCCGATAGTGGGGTCTTACCATGTAATAACACCCCAGATGAAGCTCACGATCCTTATCACTTCCTTGTGCATCTTCCGCCGATCGCGTTCCACAATTCCCTCTACAACATCGCTGAGCAGTCCGTCGTCGCTTATTGTACCATTTCTAGAATGAGATGAGCCTCGTGAGAAGCGTGATCCTGCTCTCGAGCGGCCAGCAACTGGTGTGGATTGTGAGTCATGGCTTGTTATGTGTGTTTCATCAAGTAGTGATCGGTGTGAGTCGAAGTCCCGCTTATCGATGGCTGGGGTGCCATACCCGTTAGAGCCAGGCATCGTGTTGGTGACAAACAGCCGGCTGTGTGTTGGATTGGAGATAGGAGGTGTTGAGGTAGTAGATATGTGAGTTTGAGATAGATTGGGAGCTAAGGCTGGGGAAAGCCCAGTGATGATGACTCCGCGGCCGGATGGGGCTTGGAATGATTGATTGGAGGAGATCGAATGAAAGGCAGCCGTGTCAGCTGGGTGGATCAGTTGCTGTGTTGTCAAAGCTCCACCCTACGTAATTGGGCTTCAAAATGTGGTCATTCTGGGGATAAACAGAACTAATGTGACCTCTGAGTGAACCTTGAGGTATGTTGTAGGTGGAGGTACAAGATATGGGGAATGGTTCAAGGGAGCTTGAAGTGTGGAGATGGAGCTGCTTATCGGAGGTCACCTGATATCAGCCGAGGTTATCCAGTAAACTCATCCAGGGAGTCAACATATTGACGCTATAATTGCAAGGCGATATTTTATTTTAGCATTTTGAAAGAATCATTCCTTGCTAATATTGACTAGTCAAAGATACAGGCTAAGCTTTTGAGGATAATTATGCTTCTATCGAATAGCTCAAAGTGGAGTATCATTTACAAACAATGGAACCTTGGAATGACCCAGTGTGGAGACTCAAAAATCAAATTACCCAGGGGTATTATCAATAAAACAAGACCGAGAAGTGAAGAGCAGGAATAGGAAGAAGAAGAAGAGGTGCTAAGCTCGTACACGCCGCTGCAAAAGGGGGAAATCGGAGAAAGGTGAAAAAGAATAACGAAATGAAGGCAAAAACCCCAGGTTCTAAATGCATCCGGGATTGACAAAGATCATTGAGTCATCCGTTGGTCGTGATATCGTGGGTCCTATGAAAGGACTGTTCAAGAGGATAATAGAAAATGGGTGTGAAAAAGGGAGCATGTGACGATGAATGATGGGGATGATGTATGGGCAATGGGATCGAAAAAAAAGTTCAGATCGATGATCATAGAAAATAGGAGAGGTGATTATCGGATGCGACCTGGCTATTTAAAAGCTGACTTCGCCTGGATCACTCTCCATTACATTGTCATCCCAATATTGATCAGAGGGTGACTCACGAACCGCCGGCTGAGAGCCTAGGGCGATGCCCTCGCCTTCGCCGCGTTCAATGAATTCATCGTTGGTAACTTCTCTCATGATGCGCTGGAAGTACATGCGCAATGTGCGAAGACCACGGAGATAGCCACGGTCAATATCATTGGGATTGTGAGGAGGACAGGGGGTGTCTGGAGGCAGTTCATCTTCCCCAGTTACACAATTGGCGAAGTCGACAATCTTTAGCTTGACATCTAAATTATTGTGACCTTCCTCTTGGCCCTGAGGACGAGGACCAGCTGCGTCATCTCCAGTATGACTGGGAGTTTGCGGAGGGGTAGCTTGTTCACCGTCGTAAAGAAGCAACAAGCTGCTGGCGTAAAGCCGATATCGATGAAGGCCTCGGATCATGTGCTCCAACTGTGACAGCTTTTCCAAAATGATGGGGATTTTCTTGGCTACACTCGCATAGCTGACACCGTCATACAGGAAGCGTGTCAGAGCGTCTTGGAACTCTCGACCAGATTTCAGATCACGTCCAAAGTATTTATCTTCGAATATGTATTCTTGTTTCTTCACATTCCAGGCCTGCATCCCGCACAGACGGACGCCGAGTTGTTGTGAGGTCGTTGACTGACACTTGCGCCTCTGCGATTTCTTTTTCTTCTCGCCTGCCTCAATACCATATTGTCGGGTTCCCATTTTGAGGTCCAGCACACATGGTTTGTGCATCCCCGCCGTGAGATCTTCAAGAAGCAAGAAGAACTGAACCCGCTCGTCTTTACTCAGCTGGGCCTCCTTGGGATTACTTGGCAAATGCTTAGCAACCACATCATCAGCGATAGGCTGCGAAGAGGCTGAAGACAGATTGCCAGAGGACTGTGAGTTCACAATTTTAGGCTTCGCAGAGGGATTTTGGTCAGGGCATGACGAGGCAAGAGGCACAGTAGATGAGCTAGTGCTTTCTGCAGGCAACGGCACATCACCCTCCATGGAGAATATGTCATCCTCTTTATCCCCACCGTATCCATCGTCGTCAAAGAACATGAGATCACCTTTCTTCTCAGAACTCATGCTTCCTCGTCTTTGAAGACCGCCGCCGGAGTGCCGTCTGCGGACTGGGTTAGAGCGGTTGAGGGAGTTCGCTCGATGAGGCTGGTCCCCGTTGCCCTTCACTCTCACCACACGCTCGCGGCCTTCCTCCAGTGCCGTCGACGCCGATGATGAAAGAGTAGTTGGTTCTGGATTGGAGCTGGCAATGTCCATTGCAGGTGTCCTCAAGTTCTTGATCTTGTCTGAGCCGGAAATCTGTGCACTGGATGATTGATCTTCTGACAAATTGCCACCGCGGCTGGTGATATCTGAGGTGGCTCTGGGCAAATTCAAGTGGCCACGAGGCTGACGACGATGACGCTGATGAACGGCAGTCGGGCTAAACACCTCTCGAAGGACCTGCTCTTGAAGCTTCCTGTTGACAGTTGTCGCACCCCATATTTTGGTTGGTTTGTTCAGAGATGAATTGGGATCAGTACTGAACTCCCCAAACCCTTCTGCAGAATGTGGTCGAGTCATCGAGGAGTCATCAAGTATGCGTGACCGCTGGCGAGAAAATAGATCCGCCGGGATGATATGGCGATTGTTCTCGAGAATGACTTGTGGAATTACACCAGCTGTTTGCTTCAGGCTCTGGCTAACAATCCGTTGGGGCTCTGGTGCTTCCAGCGTTTGAGAGTCAGTGACGGAGGCACCATTGGATTGCTTTTCGGTATTCTCATTGGCGCCATTCTCGCCATTCTCGCCATTCTCTTTGGATCGCTTGGAAATTTTTGTGAAAGTTACATTCAAGACACCGATATACCTAGAGGGGTCAAAGATTGATCAGCATCAGGCACAAATAAGAGTGGAGCATCATATGACGTGGCAGATTTTGGGGCAACAATACAACCCCGAGTTCTCGACCTCAATGTGCAAAGGAAAAATCGGATTCTGGGTTCATGCTTACCTGGGCAGGAATCGGAGCATTTTAGGATGTCTGCGCTCGATACGTTCGTAAAACTCATTTTCTCGGTTGTTCAGCTGTTTGCAAACCGCACGTCGAGAAAAACGGAATACTGTAGTGTGGCCCCCAACTTGATGTCTGTAAGGCTTCAATTCGACCGCACCAAGAGGACCTGTCGGCTTGCGACGAGCAGGGAAGCGTGGTCGCTGAGTTGGAGTGGCCGTTGGGGTCATATCCGGGTCATCAGTTAAGCTTGACTCTTCAATGGCGGATTGCCCACTCTCCGATAGTGCATCTGACTCGCATGTTGAATCGTAACCATGCTCGAAGCCCAGCGGTTTTTCTGGGACACCCCCAGGCGGGGAGCGGAGATCGTGAAGATCGCCGTGAAGAATCTTACTTTCATTTTTAGATCGAAATGATATGTCCACAACACCGGCGTCTTGCTCGGGAGGAGAACTACGTTCTTGGGGTATCAACATCAATTCATGACCCTTCTCCGCTGCAGATAACTGAACTTGCTGAACCCCATGTGAGTCACTCGCTATGGATCGTGGATCGTTGAGTCCTTCCGGCACCGCAACACGTTCATGGGGGAAATAAACGGCAGATGAAATTTGTTCATTCTCATCGGCTTCAAAGCTTACTGAGCGGCGGGGGTCATCATGTTCAACGGAGCTCAGCGAGTCTTCAAACCGTTTGACGTGAGCCTCTTTCTGGAAATAATCACGGCTGCGTTCCGAATACTGCGTTGGGATACTTTTGGAAAATGAGGAACCATGGCTACCACCGGGGGTAAGATGGAAGTTTCGGATTTCTTCAAGAAGATTGGCAGGTAGCGCACGGGGTGGACGTTTAAAGAGTTCTTCCTCTTCAGCCGGGCGTTGGGATGCGGAGGAAGGCGGTTCAAAGGAGGGACCATCGCTTAGGGCAGGAAGGGAAATGCTTTTGCGAAGCAATCCCTCCTCCTCGGGAGTTTTCACTTTCGGAACGTCGTGATCCATAACACGATCCCATGGGTGGTCAACGTCATCGTGTTGCCGGGAGCGATCCTCCCATCTTTTCCGATCCGGAGAAGTTGTATTCTCTTTAAAGAGGCCGAGGTAATGGCTGGACTTACGGCTGCGCACGTTCGAAGCCGGCTCTGCATTGGCCAAATTCGCTTCGATAGTACTATCCACTCGTCCCCGGCGACCGCGGCTTGAACTGCGCTCTAAAGCAACAGACCGTGTTGTATCTGCAAATGAGCTGTACGAGACACCTTCCCGGCTGCTCAGTAGTGGAAACTCATGTTCTGGAGTCAATGATTGGGGGGAATGGGAGACATTGTCTAACACAGAGGGTAGTAAACTGCGTTCACCGCTACCGCCGCCGCCGCCGCCGCGCAGGTCACCGTTATTTGAATGTGAATCACCGGATGGCGCCGCGTGCGACGAGTGAACAGTATCTGCCTCCCGTTCCCGATCTTTTGTTTGATCTAAGGAGAATATGGAGGAGTGAAGAGGAAAGCGGGAGATGTCGGAGGAGAAGAGAGAAGAGGAACGTAACGGAATATGTCTGCGGACGTCAACTTCCATGTGGGAAGGGTCGACGTAAGAAGAATGGGGAGAGACCTTGGTAGGACTTGGAGACTGGTGCCCATCATCAAGACCGGGGATTAGATTGACCTGACTCTCATTCTCCTCGGGCTTCGCAGGGGGCAATTGTGGGGTATTGGCGCCACTATCGGTCGGCAGATAGTGTGTCGCGAAGATACTATCTCTTTCGGACAATTGAGGACTTTGGAAGGTGACTTTGGAGGAATGCAGCCGGGGGATCGCCGCGGGCTTTTTTACAGCGAAAGAAGGTTGGGGCCATTGGTGGAGAGAAGGAGATTCCGCGCGGGATGGGGAAGAGACCTGTTGAGCCCCCTGGAACAAGTTTTGGTCTTGGTCCTGCGAGTCCAACGAGGAGTGGTGACGTGGGTTGGGCCGGGCATGCTCAGCCGCAGTTGAGCAATCATGTTGGGCAGGCGTGGCAGGTGTCACCAGGGGGTTAGGCCAGGTATCTTCGGGATCGGACGGCGGGTTTGACATGGATAGCACATTGGTCAAAGCTGCACGGGTCGGAATGGTCTGGAAGTAGCGAGACCGATGGTTGGTTGGAAGCGGAGAAAAGGAGGAAGGACTAAAAACGGAAGAACGGGGGGTGGGGATGGGCTAATACGGGAATGACGAGATTTGAGGATGAACTTCTACAAAGCCCGATTAGTCAAGTGAGAGAAAGATAATGCGCAACGATAATGCGATAATGCGACAATGCGCCCAAAGGGAGAAAAAAGGGGGGAAGGATAGATTGTGCCACGTTGAGGAAAGGAAAGATCTTACAGGTTCCCAGCAAGCCCAAGCTTGGTAGATCGGATAAGCGGGATTCAAGGAAGCTCAAAGTTGCTTTTTTTTCTGATGAGAAAGATAAAAGGAGGTTGCACCGGAGGCGTCACCGCCTTTCTTAAGTATTCACTCGATACAAAGCCCTGTATAGATATGAATCAAAGAATGATTTTTATTTTTATTTTGTATAGTTAATTGAAGTTATCTAGATTCACTAGAATAATTACTCGTACTTTTGGATCGGTTTAGCTAGATGGAGCTGAGACAATTACCCCGGATTAGATTAAACTAAACGCAGCTTATTCCTATACTCCGTACTAGTATCGACCATGTGGAAATAGATGGAATATCTTATGATCCCCCCTGTTCATCTTTGTTCATGATGTATTTTCCGTTCCTACATGTACATAATTTGCCTTAATCTGTACCAATACGCTGGTTCATTGTCTACTCTATCCTCCCTACATATGCAATCGATCAATCTTGCATGTTCTTCAGGGTTTTTCTTTTATCCGGATTTTAATCCTTCCTAAACCCCTAAACCCATATTAATTCCACTGAACTATAACTCCAGGACCATCTTCATCGTGGAATGTATACTCCAAGTCATTGGATAACCGGAAACCCCCCAGTTGAATCCGTGGTTCAATTCTCAACATTAGGATAACTGGCTTCATTTTTATTGTGCAAGGGATATATCTAACTTCTAGGTTCACGGGTCGATCTTCTTTTCCCTACCAATCATCGCTCTTATTTCACTGGCGTGCAATGTGTGCAGATACTTATAGGCGTGACCTCTAAATGGTCGGGCTGGCCCCCTGGTTTTCCATCTGTGATGATTGGTTCAATAGCTTCAAATGTTGGGATTTCTCACACCGTAACATTCTGAATTGTTGTCTTTGTCTTTACTCCCTGCGGAGTACGGTGTGCCATATTATACGGTTCTGTATGGATTGAATTATGGCGATCCTAGCACTTAGGATTTCTAAATCAGGGAATCGTTCACCAGGATGCTCACCTGGGCATAGTTCATGACTATATGGAAATCCCTAATCTAGAGCCTGGTAGTACAAAGCAAACCTTGTATTTTCATGAAGTTTAAGTATCCCTTGATTCTGTTCAGGTGACTACCTTGCTGCCTAGTCGAGGGTAATAGATCCAACCTTAATATTGCAAAATACATATACCAATTAACGCCTAGACTGGCCACTCCGAGTCCGAATACATATGCTAAAACTGTAATAACTTTAATGTTTCAAACTTGAATCATAATGTCTTGGAAAATATTTCACCGGTTCATGCGTACTCATTTGCAGATTCGGGCATATTAAATCGTACGATCGTGACTCCGCCAATTGGATCTCACAGCCATATCACATGGAGATGATCATGATGTTCAAATTTTGATGCGTATTTGAACTAGATTATTTTTTATTGTACCTCAAGCTATGAAATACTTAATAACAACGTCCAAGGTTGAAATTGACTCTGAGTCCGATCTGTATGTCTCAAGTGCTCTATATCAATGACAAGACTACTACCCATGCCTGGCAGATCTTACTAACCAGTTGACGCCTTGGCAAACAGCAGTAAAAAATCCGTTAGGCTACCTGCATTATCTGCACTTACTTAGTTAAGCCTACCTTGCTTCTTTATATGTTTAAGGTGAACGTGGAACTTGGACTTAAATACTACCACTAGTAGTATCGAATAAATGTCACGGAGCTCACGAATGTCTATACTACCAGATATGCCATCTCCCGAGGTCGGGACTCGGACTCGGATACATATACTCCAGGGCTGTTGCTAACCACTACTAAAACTCACAGACTCGGATTCATCAACCCTGACACCACACCTGGGCACTGCATACTAGTACACGTTGAATATAGATCAATTGATTGATGGCCTCAGGCTCAAACATAAAAAAATGACAGAGTTTCTCATTGCACGATGACGTCACTGTACTATCATCCCAACTTGAAGGTCAATATTGGAAATTTCATCACAGATTTGAATCACCGCGTCAACAAACTACTCTATCTCGCCGCATTTAGTAAATCTGTTCTTCAAGTTGCGATTAAACTCACGTTATGGAGCTTCTCCCCGTCCACAAACCATGGCAACCTCATATGCGGGTCTAGACTCACAATGGTGGAGCACACAATGACCCACCTGAACTTGATCTATACATAGCTGAACTCAGATCAACTGAATTCAAGATTATTCTACGGCGAATACAGAAGATAGCCTTCTAGTTCTTTCCATGAAATCTCTCCAGGGCTAGGTATATGGGCGTATCCATCATTCATCGGAGATAGCGTTTGAAGTGGCATCCTGATCTTTGAGGAGGATTTGATGTCAAACACCTGCACCCAACAAGTGAGTAGTCCAGGCCAGTTGGCTAGAACCTTGGAATGGACTATACCTCGAATGATATCACCAGGAAGCATCATGATCCTGTACACACCTCAATTCACAAATAAAGACTGATGAATCGTGAGGCCACCAATAACAGACGAAATTCAAGTTTCCAATAAGACATTTGGGGCTTGTATGAATTGTAGTCTACCTGGGAAGACCAAGAGTGAGGCTGCTGGGCCACTTGGTCCCATTTCCTCCGAGTCCGATTCGGAGTTGTTCCAGATGTCAGGTTCTGCCAGTGGCAGGCAAAGACTAAATATACCGGCAAGTCATGGGACATTGTTGCTGCCTGAGTTTCAGATTATTCTTAACCCTGAAGCTGACGTTGCCCCAAGACTATGAAACATGATGAGATCGATCGATAGTATAAAATTATTTTCCGATTAGTGGCGGTGCATATGTGTTTTAGGAGCCGCTTTCAGATATTCGTCCCAAATAGTCCAGGCCACCGCCAATTGAATTCACGTTGTCTTTATGTCGCAGCTTGACTTCACATCCGGAGCACTTGAGATGACTACATTTCTGAATTATCTATATCCACACCTGGCATGATATACTAGGCTCTCCGAAATACACCTAGAAAACTTTGGAAGTACTACGGGTACTAATAGTGGCGCAGGGATTATCAGCGGTAACTTCGCATTGACTAACCTATCTGCGTGCAAGGTTAAGCGCCCTACCTTTGAAACTTGAAGGAGGCAACATTTTTCCGGCAAGAATTATTCTCAGTGGGTGGTTTAAAAAGGGAAATTAAATATGAAACATTGGAATACTAAGAATAAGAAGGTTCAAGTTGGAGCTGCGTGTGAGCGACCAATACCTTATTCAAAAATCAGATGTATGAACCAGGGTACTTCGTACTATTAGGAGCTGTCTATGAAGAGGATATCTCAGCACAGTGGTCGCCATCCCGCTATTACGTCTTTTCCTGCACTTACTAGTAAATGCTAGGATGAAGTGTGTGATACGTATGCATTGCCTGCATGTCTTCCCAGGTGTCAATCAACCGGACTATGCCCAGAGTGTCATCCACTAAACCCAGCCACCGAGTAAAACCAGCTAAGAATTTCAAATCACTGAGATATAGAGAACTGATATAGAGTACACTCTCTCATATAGAATAAAAATAATAGATCAGGTCAGCCTTTGGGGGTGACGTCGGTGGCCGGCGGTTCAGTTAGTTTAAAATTCTTTATAAAAGCTTGACAGTGATATGTAACTTGGGACCATTCATGATGAATTATCCCGTCCTTCGTCTTTTCAAATGAAAATGTCGCTTGGTTAAATAATAATGCGCCATAAACCATTGATCTGGGTCCAATGGAAGCGCTGGGATTGTGGAAACCGGCTTAAAACTGAGAGGGGAACAAGGGATCCTGTCCACTAAGATTCCAGTAGAGGGGAAATCCCGGTGGAGTTTCCCAGTTTCAAGAATCTTTCAGCCTTCATACGCGGCCACTCATCACCCAAGAAGAGGGGGATGTTTGGTGTGATCGACTAGATGTGACAAGAGGGGCCATAACGCCCAACGGGATGTGCCGGGCGGGTCCCAGTCCAACCACAATCGCTATCAATGTGAAGAAGATGCATTAGCGGTGCAAGGACCACACTAAGTGATTAGCTCCCCGACGAACCTCGAGCTTTTCAGCCACTCAAGTCACTTTATCCACGAAGATCTCTAACCTAGACCCCCTCAGAGCTCATTTGGAATCCCCACTCTGGCGGTCTAACACTCCCCGATGCCTGCTCATCACACAGAGGTCTTCCCCTCTTCCAAAAGGTTCCTATGAACCCAGGTTCAGCTCAATTTTTCTTTTCTCGATCTGCATTATATTCCCTCACCTGGAACCAGCGCAAATCTTGTTAGCCGAGCGCGTGCCCACATGTTGATCCCCAGGGGAAGCAGTTCGATCTGTCGTGCCTTACAGAGACAATTTCCGATTCTCCTTTAACTCTGATACCATTTTGAAGATTAAACTCGCAGCTGTGTCACCCTTGTGGAAATTGAAATTTGCACATCCCAGCTATTTGTATAGACAAAGGTGTCGCACGACCAACCTACGCCACTATGAGTCGCCCGCTACAGCCGGTCCAGCTGGAGGACATTGCCACTGAACAGAGTCACAATAATCGATACTCTTTTATGGATTCTCCTGTGGACGGTCATGCAACAAATCAACATCCTGCAAACCCAAACCCGGCTCAGCATCACCAGTACCAGACCGTCGTTGAGCAAACTAGACCGGCGCATTATGAACCAGCGAAGTTATACCCGAATGAGAAGGAACGGCACTTACAAGAGGAGGGAATAATTCCTACGTATTCAAAATATCCACCGCCAGATCAACATCCTGCAAACTTTGCCCCCTACGCCGAGCCCGTTGAGCAATATGCTGTCCAACCAGTCGTCCACTCACCTATTCACTCACCTATTCACTCACCTCTTCATTCGCCGCTGCACTCGCCGCTGCACTCGCCGCTCCAGTCCCCAGTATATGCACAGCAACCCGTGCTTCAGTACCCTTATCAGTATCAGCAGCAAATAAGCCAACAGCAACAGCATCAACTACAGATGCAGATGCAGATGCAAATGCAAGTGCAACAGCAGCAACACCAACACCAACACCAGCAATACCAGCAGCAACAATACCATCAACAATTGCAACAGCAACAGCAACAGCAACAGCAGCAAGAGGATTACACTCAGCCTCCCAGCTCTCCAGGACCTCTCCCTGTGAAAACAAATCCCGACATGCCTACCCGCAGCGATACAATGACAGTTGGACCCGACGAAAACCCATTACGATCACCCAAGTTACCCTCCTTCCCACCTCCGGCCGCCACAGACTCGTCGCGAAGACCAGTGTCGGAAGATATCACAGCGTATCACCAACCTGGCCAAATAATGCACCCAGCACAAGAAGTACGAGGAGGAGGATGGACCTACGGAATGTGCGACTGTTCGAATAATTTCGGCGCATGTCTCTTGGGTCTAATCTGCCCATGTATTCTCTATGGAAAGACACAGTACCGTCTGAACAGAAAGTCCAAGGCAGAAGATCCAACCAATATGCTAGGCTATGAGACGTGTAACGGATCTTGCACCGGGATGGCTATCCTATGCGGTTGTCAATGTAAGTTCACCATGATCTCCTTTCAAACCAAAGTAAGTAGAATACTAATATTTGTTCCAGGGATATTGTCTACGATTCAACGTCGCAGAACACGGAAAGCGTATGGAATTGAGGGAGATATTGCCTCGGATTGTGTTCGAGGAACTTGTTGCTGTTGCTGTACTCTCATTCAAAATGAAAAGGAGATACAGAAGCGAGAAGAGAAGCGCAATCGGGTTGCGCTTGAGAGAGGTGCAACTTTGACTTCGCCTTACACTACGCCTGCGCCGATGACTTTCCCACCTCCGCCTAAATGAGTGGGGTTGCATAGCATGAATTCTTGTACAGTGAATCTTGTGTGGATTTTGTACCTATAACGAAGCGATGTTATATCCCATGCATTTTGCGAATCGTTTTTATGTATTTATGATGCGAGTTATTGATTGGTTGCATTAAGTAAAGCTTGGTTTGAGTTCTCAACATTGGAAGAATTAATAACACTATCAATTGTCATAGTATTACACTATTCGAGCTGCAGGGATTGGCGAGTTTTCCTCAAGGAAGCTCTGTATAGCGGCGTTGTCTTTATGATACAGTCGCAAATATAAGCGTATCGAGGGACATTCCACTTTAGCTCTCAGTGCAATCCACCAGATAGTTCGACAACCTTTTTGGTACCATAGATATAGCAACAATAGCGCTGTGGGGTCTTTCCTCCGCAGCAGGTTTTCAAAAGGTCCGTGAATACTGTAAATGAAAACCTGAGCCTGACCTGTTGTTACCTCGGTGTCGGGGATACCCAAGAATCGGGAGACGGCATGAGCAGCTGCGAAATACGGATTGTCTTCCGCGGCAGAAAGGTCATGGAGGTTACAAAGAGCGGCCAATGCGCTGGGTATACCATCTATGCCTTTCTCCGGTAATGGCGAGTTCATATCAGCATAAGTGGCTGCCATGACGGAGAAAATACTGTCAGGCCGTAATGGATTAACCATGTGCCATAGTGACATTTTGCCCTTGCTCATGCTAAGCCAGTCTAAATCCGAGGATCCAGAGGATTTTAGAGGCCAGGCTTCTTTCGGTGTGCATGTATCAGGGGAAGAGAGGGTTAAGATAACCAAGGCAGCTGCAGTGCCCCAAATTGGGTCCTTGTCCTCTGGCTTGATAGGTTCTCGTAATCTCTTATTAAGGAGAGTAGTGCTTTGAGACCAATGGTAGCACTCTTCTACAGTGCGACGAGAGCTTAAGGGGCCGTTTAGATGACGATCATATGTAAGTGCCACAGCGAGAGAGGCATGCATTAGACAAGGATACTAGAAGTCCGATAAGTTCAGCTGGCGTCACACTTGAGCTTGATTCTTGTTCTGAACTTACAGCGAAGGCCAGCTCCAAGAGTTTGCGGTTAACTTCGATCATGTTAGGATCATCTGGAATGAGGATACTCCTTGCATAGTAGCGAGTTATGAAATCTTGACATCTGGAACTCAATTGATACTTTGTGGATGCGTCAGAGGTCCAGATAGCGCTTGTTAGAGGAGGCTGAAGCTTCATTTTCCCTTGAAGTGTGAATGATCGCCCCGCATCAGCACCGATGGGCTGGAGATCGGTGATATTGGACATGAAGTTGCATAATACTCCAAATGAACAGCATCTTTTACATTGCGGTTTTCCTTCATCACACTATTTGCCCAGCGAAGTTAGTTATTGGTTGGAATCGGTGCTTTGGAAGCCCGCTCACCTTCAGTTTCCGAAGTTTGCAATTTCGGCAGCCAAATCTCGATCTTCGCCGAGTCTTTCCGTCTCGGACTTCCGTACAAAATGAAGGCACAGTGAGTGATCTGATGCTCTGTGTGCTTTTATTATGAGTCATTTCTTCAAGATGAGTTCAAGATGTTGAACAAGACAAGTGGTGAAATTGATCCACATCGCCCCCAATTGATATCTCCACAATCCACGCTAGCTGGTTGTCGGATGGAGAGAGATCTAATTGGCTGCGTTTTGGCCTGCGTCGATGTATAAGCAGATGACTGAAAAGTGGAATTACAATGATGGATTTACAACAAAATCTCTGTTTGTTCTATATAAGGATCGAGTTCATCCCACTCAAGCTCTACGTTGTCTCAAGTTTCATCAAAAATTCCAAAATGTCTCACCTCGCCGCCGTCTGTCTCGCAAAGGGTCAGCCCTTCGAACTTCAAACCCGCCCGACGCCAAAGCCAGGTCCAGGCGAGCTTCTCATCGAAGTCAAATCTGTAGCACTCAACCCGGCAGATTGCATTATGCGTGCCCAGGGTCTCTTCATACCATCATACCCCACAGTGATTGGCTTTGACGTCGCAGGCCTAGTCCTTGAAGTTGGCGATAACGTCCCTGTGAATACGACCGATGACGAATCAGGTCCTTCTTTCCGACCGGGGATTACTCGTGTAGCTGCATATTCCGCCTCTTTTTGGAGATCTTTCGACCCTGACTATGGCATCTTTCAGGAAAGATGCCTCGTCCCTTGGCAACATGCTATGCCTCTTCCCGATACGGATATTTCGTGGAATGAAGGGGCAACTTTACCTGTTGCTTGTCAGGTACCTATGAACGCATGGGATATAATGGGAATTCCACTTATCAGAGAGACCCCATCTTCGTCTTCATCAGCTCCTGTCGTGAAGAAGGATATTCTGTTGATTTGGGGTGCTTCCTCCAGTGTGGGCTCAATGGGTGTTCAAACAGCCCGACTATTATGGCAAGATCCGACATCTTCTTTCGCTTCTGTGTATGCTACTGCGGGAGCAGCAAACATGCACTTTGTAGCTTCTTTAGGTGCCGATCGCGTCTTCGATTATAAAGAGCCTTGCGTCGTCGATAGCATTATTTCGGCAGCGAGAGAGGATGGTTTGGTGATTCGGCACTGCTTTCTTGCGACAGGTAGCTTGGAGTCGTGTCAGGCCGTGCTCAAGGGGTTTCTCGGAGACAATCAAACAGAGGAGGGACAGAAGGCAAAGATTGCGTCGGCACCAGTCATTCCTCCCGGTGCAGAAATGGAAGGTATAGAGACGGTGTTTGTGTTTCCCTCATTGGAGGAAGAGGAGCGATTAGCTCAGTTTCAATACTGGATGGGATGGCCGAGGAAGCATCTCGCCAACGGGTCTATTAGACCAAGTCCTGAGCTCCAGGTTGTGGGCAAAGGCTTGGAAGCGATTAATGCCGGGCTGGATATGTTGTCTCATGGAGTTAGCTGTACGAAGTTGGTTGTTGAGATTTCAGAGTAAGACCCTGTCGCCAGATAAATGAGGCAAACCTGTGATGTGAGGTCAAGCAAAGAGTTCTCATTAGTAATGATTGTTAATAGATTCAATATTTCAAATAGTATTTGTGATGGTTAAATGCTATACCTCACACTGTTGTTCGTTGATCAACACAAATAAACTGACTGAGTTTTGATTTCCAATAAATCTTGAGATCTGATGGGTAGCGCGTAGGCAGCCATGATTTCATGCCAGTTGCATCTTGTTGCATTGTTGGAGGCAAATCTCACACTTTAACCGGGATGTTGATGGTTGCTTGCAGTGATATGTCGAACGGCCGCCACTCAGAGATGTGGCGCATAATGCCGGACCAATAAATCGACGATCTCACTTTGAATTCCTGGAAACTCCAGAGCAAAAGAACTGATCTTCTGCAACGGAACAATACTGCATCTCATAAGGTCAATAATTTGTGCAGCATATTGTGGGTCTAAAGAGGACTATTAGGAGTTCTCCGCAGTGTTCGCACTCCGAGCCACAAGGAAATGAGAAAATCACTTCCAACTCCTCGCCTGACAAATTCACTCTATCCGAGAGCGAGCCCGCTATACCCAACTTGAATCGCACCAGAATGCATTCCAGACCCGCAATTCTCACCATTGACTTCTTCAGGAAAATCTAATCTCAACGCCTGGGCCAGCCCTCGGAGGGGTTGACAGCTGGCTTAAATGTCATTTTGACCATATCATGGCGATCTGAGTCCGAGAGCAGGGATCCGATCGTACGATTTGCGTGATCGAGCAAACCAGATCTCTTGATTCTTCACGATCTTTGCAGACAATGGCATTGAAAAAGATCCGTCAACCGGGGAACAGTTTAGCGACGTAGATCCGATGAGCACAATCGTTAACTCGGACACCCCGCATGATACCACCCAAAAACTAGCCATTGTCGTATGCAAGGTCAAACAGAAGGGGGCGATTGGCCAAACAGTCGCCGCAAGTGATATATCTACTGCAATTTCACGGTTGAATTATCCACCTCGCTCCCTCGGCGACAGTGTGGGGCGCGGAGTCTCTCCCCAGAAGTCTACTGCAGCCGCTTAGCCCAATCGAGGGGCGCTACCTGGCCCCGTCAGGGCTAGAATCGTCCAGGATCGGCAGATATGATCGTTGGCTGCATGTAAGGGTGCGATAGGTCTATTACATCCCGTTCAAGGTGGCACTGGCTTCATAACTGTTGAATGCTCACACAGTTGCCGTCATGGTTCAATATATTTGAGACCTATCTATCCACCGTGCGCTAAAGTCTGTTTCCTAGCTCAACCCGGGAGTTTGGTACATATATGGAGCGCCATCTACTCTAAGCTCGTTCGGAGAGTCCTGTTTTTGATATCCCTTCCAAGTGGGTTGAAAGCTTTGACAATTGATCCTGCGCTGCACGTTGAGTTGAATTGCCCTGTCAACTTGAACATGTCTTCCATTTCACAGGACCAGAGTGGATACGACCATGACAATCTGCGGCATGTAGTCATAACGTCCACTTGTTTTGCATTCATTTTGTCCACATCTGCAGTTGCTTTTCGAATCATTTCTCGAAAGGTCAATGGTACAGGTCTATATGTCGACGATATTTTGATGATTTTTGCTTTGGTATGCATCATTGCACCTATGAATTTTAAGGAGATGGTTACTAACTGCGAAAAAGCTATTTGAATATGGAATTACGATTGCAGGTGTAGTCTGTATGTATCCCTATCTTCCATTGGTGTTCTACTGGCTAATCTCAGACAGTGTTATACAATGGTCTTGGAACCCACATCCAATATGTTCGCCCAGACCAACTCGTGGTCTACCTTAAGGTAATTCGATTTTTGATTGCGATATCTCTCCCAAATTCTTACTGATCTCCTCCTTAGACCATGTTTACCGGCTCCATTCTCTATACTGGGTGTATCGGATGCATCAAGCTATCCATCCTGATGCTCTATCGACGTCTTTTCCCAACGAAAGCCATGAAAGCTGCAGTAAACGTGGTCGGCATGATCGTTATCCTTTGGGCTGCCTGTGGTATTCTCTCTGGCTGCTTTACATGCATGCCTACTAAGAAGCTTTGGGACCCTACCGTACCAGGCGCGTGTATGGATCTCGGCAAATACTACTACGGACTTCAGATCCCCAACATCGCTACCGATGCTATCATCCTCGTCATGCCTATGCACACTGTCTGGAATCTTCCAATTTCCCGTACCCAGAAGATGGGTCTCTCGGGAATTTTCATTGTAGGACTTCTGTAAGTCATCCGAGTCCTCCCCAAGATCACCAGATCAGTTACTGACTAGACGAAGGACGTTGGCCTTTGATATCGTTCGCTTGATCTCCCTGATCGATCTCTCTACATCTGGAGACGACATTACATGTAAGTCTAGTGTTCAACGAAGCCGACCGACAAAGTACTGACTCCAAGAAGATAATCAAGTGAACCCGAGTGTGTGGACCTGCATTGAGCCCGCTGTGGGTATCGTCGCAGCCTGTCTTTCCAACATGCGTCCCTTATTTAAGATCATGCATGAAAGGGTGTGGGTTCGTCACATCAGCAAAAATGGCACTGGCAATACCAGCCAGCAAGAAATTGCGCAGGAAAAGGGCGATTGGCAACATCGAACTCCCAGTCCTCACGGGGCAACAACCAACACTGACTCTCACATCTCTCATACGAGTCGAACCGAGTCCGAGTCATCTCACTATGACAGCCCTTGCTAAGCTCGCGTTGAATATTGAACAAATCTCCCATATATCTTCTTTTTCTGTCATCTCAAGCGCTTTGTGAACGGCGCAGGACATATGCTTCCTTCTCACCTTCCCTCATCCCATTTTCTTTTACTGTATCCCGTCGATTCATTTTGTCGGGATCATAATCATCTATTCTTTCTTCTCCCTGTCTTGGATTTTCCTTTCGATTTTATTTGTTCACCGGATTGGAAAGTCATACATTAGATAGCTTAGCACTCGCTATAATACCACTTGCTTGGTCATCAAGCATTCAAGTTTATTTTTGGACTCAATTTTTCTTCGCTTCCAAAATTTGAAGGTTCCAAGTTCAAGTTCACATCTGATTCTACAGGTTCTACGGGTGTCAACGATCGTCGTTGATAGACACCGCAAAACACCCTTCCTAACGTCGATCCCAGCCACAGAATGCCAGATCAGATAAAGGGCCAGCGAAGCCCAACCTTGGAAACGATTCCTTGTACACTATTCGCCGACGGAATCCCCCGTCTTGAACACACAGATACGATAATGTCGATCAACGCAAAAATAAGTTCACATCTTCCCACGTTAAACAACGTCATTGGCTGAGTTGGTGAAGTATCTGGGAAGCCCCTCATGCCAAGCGAGTCGAATCAGTGCTCGTCGCCCCATTAACCTTCCGCATGACTGATAACCATGCGCAATGACGCGGGCGATCATGCTCTTCCGATTCATGGGTGTTAAATTAAACCCTACGCCCTGCTTCCTGTCTTCAATAATTAACAAATTCAGGTTCTCAATATGCGTGGCCTCGATGATAGTACCGAAATCTTAATTCGTGTTGGCCAGACAGCCGGCGAACAGGTCAAACATGGCTGGAACGCATTTTTGAACTTTGCGGCACGGGATAATGTCCTCGAGGTTGCTCTAGGTTTGATGTCAGTGTGATATATCATTTCTGTAATCTTTCTCATACTATTCATGCTTTTTATGCTAATATGGATTTTTAGAATCGCGAATGCATTCACGCAAGTTGTCACTTCCTTCGTATCCGACATCGTGTTACCGGTTGTCTCTCTTTTGCCATTTTTGAATCGAAACATGGATCAGAAATTTGCAGTCTTGTCTAGAGGTCCGAATTATGATCCTCACAAGGGGTATAATACGGTCGGACAGGCTAGAGACGATGGTGCGCTTGTTTTAGCTTGGGGGTAAGTAACGATCGCCGACCACAGCAATATGCCGCGACTTGAATACGAATGGAAGATAATTCCGAGTCTTAATGTGACTGATGTGGGACACAGTGGGTTTATCGAGAATTTATTAAACTTCATGGGCGTTAGCCTGACACTCTTCACGGTCGCGCATTTATACATGCTCATATCTCATAACAAGATTATCAAGCCTACCGTACGATGCAGGTACTGCAAGAAGTACATCAGTGTGGAGGTCAGATACCTCATGAGCCTGTCTCAAGGTTACTTTGATTCTCGGAGTGGAATTGACAAATAAATAGGCTTCCCGATGTATGAATTGCTCGAGCTGGCAAGATGGCAGGGAGGACCCGCTCAAACTGGACAACGATGGAGATGATGAATATGAGCTGTGACGACTCGGATCTAAACCATTTCGTCCTATTTGTGCCAAAATGAGGCTAGATACCCAATAGCTCAAGGAGACCCTAAGGTCTATTGGAGCATTTGAAGATGCCAGTGATCATATTTTGCTCAAGCGCCCCTCAACTGCCCGTCGAAGAAAAGATGCATCTATATCTTGAATTTTGGCTGTACCAGCCAACGACATAGTCCGACTAAGCTCTCGCTCCAGTATATTCATCACAGTTTGAACGCCTTCCGTCCCATTGAAAGCAAGACCCCAGAGTACAGGTCTTCCAACGAGTACAAAGTCCGCGCCAAGAGCTAACGCTTTGAAGACATCACTTCCGTGACGTATGCCTCCATCGAAAATGATCGGAACTTTTCCTTTCACTGCAGTGGCGATATCTGGTAGCGCTTTGATGGTTGACGGTACACAGTCTAGCTGGCGGCCACCGTGATTAGATACTATGATAGCATCCACTCCATGCTTAATCGCGAGCTCTGCGTCTTCGGGTGCCATGATGCCTTTGAAAATGATTTTCATGTTTGTAGTTTGGCGCAGAAATTTAATTGTTGAATCCCACGTCAGAGAGGCATTATTTGCTTTCCCCTCGGCTTCGCGAAGGCCTTCATCGTATTGTTGCTTGGTGCGTGCATCTGCCAGGATACGGTTGAAACTTGGTTTTCCAGGACGTGGTCCATGGCTCTTTGCAACATTGACCAGCTGAATACCCTTGGGAAGGACCAAGGGTGTTTGTCTTTCGTTTATACGGCTTCCGAGCACTGGCGAGTCTACTGTGAGGACGAGTGCTTGGTATCCAGCGGCTAAACTTGATTAGCAGTGCACGAATTGAGTTAAGTCAGGGTACTCAAACCTTCTGCTCTTCTAATTAATGGAATACTCAGCTCCAAGTTCGACGGTAGGTAAATTTGAAACCAGAATTGAGCACCCGATTTTGGTCCGTTTGTTTCATGAAGCGTTTCTATCACATCTTCCAGTGATGTGGTGGAATTCGATGAAAGAGTAAGATTGAGCCCCATTGAAGAAGCTGCCTGAGCTACATCCTTTTCGCCACCAGGACTAGCTAGTCGCTGCATTGCACTAGGCGCAATCCCTATGGGAAGGGGATACGTGTGGCCGAGGATGTTGACCGACGTATCGACACAGGACACATCGCGAAGAACCCTGGGAAGAACGTATAGACTAGACGAGCAGAGTTAGCATGAGCTCCCAATTTTTTATTCCTTGTCCTGGCCTATACTCATCAAAGTCGACTGTGTTTGAGTCTTTCACTCTCTGATCATCGGCTCCGCTGGCATAATAGTCGTAGACTTGGCTAGGGAGCTTCTGCTGAGCAAGAAGCTCGACCTGCCCAATGGTGATAGGATCGTTTGAGGGCTTCAATGAGCCCATCGCGTCAGTCAAATAGTCCTTGAAAGATGAGCAAGGGATTAAGAAGAGAGAATTTGACTAGGCGACATTTTTGTATGGTGTCAGGTCAATGGTGACCGGAAAAGAATCCGATACTTCTCGATGTCCCCACTACCTTACACTAAACGATAGTATGTCGATAGCTCACGAGTTGTACTAAAGCAAATTGCTCTGGTATCAATCAATTTCCAATCATTATATTCACTATAGAATGGAATATGTCAATACGGGCTCAAGTCCAGTCTGTCTCCGTCAAACTCATCCATGTGGTCGTTAAAGAGGGTCCACAGCATACGAATCGCTTCAATCACCAACCCCAGATAGTCAAATAACAAGGATATTCGAACTAAATCACTAAATCGAGCCAGGACCCTTATCGACGTTATTAAGAGAAGAAATGCTAGATGTGTTTCAGTATGGGATCACGTCAGCAAATAACGGGAACCTTGGAAATCCAAATGATACCCCGCTCCAGTCTGATTTCGCCAGGTTGTCGTTACTGTTTTTATTAACGATCTCGACTATCTCGACTGATACACCTGTGTTCAGCACTGTCGCCTTACTCATCACCGGACGAATGGCGATCATTCACATTGTTCTCTTCCAGTTCAAGCCTGGCATCGAGAGTTTCATAATCAATGACGTATGGTCCTGGGCCGCATAACAAGATTCAAGTGGACGAAACCTAATATCAAAATGATATTAGACATGCAAGCGAATGTTGGAATTGAAAGAGAACTGTCTCCACCCAGTATCCCAAAAACCATATATTGAAATGTCATCTGGTGGAATTGATAACTCGCCCGAAGGTATTCAGGTACGTGGCATCAAGAGGCAATTCCGAGTCAATTTATTTTCACCATTCAACTGACTCATCTTTTCGAAGGATGGGAAAACTCATGCTTTTGTTGTTGAATTTGCAAATGCACCGGACAGAGATTACTATGTTCATCTGGACCCTGCGCACCAGGAGTTTATTAAGAGTTTAGATGGTATTATTGAGAAGGCACAAGCAATTGACTACACGCCTGGTGTATTTAACTAGAGACACAAACATTTAAATACGGATAGAGCTTCAAGAAAATGAGTAAATCTGGAGGATATCATGCAAGTGGCTGATTTTGAGAATCAATTTTAGTTTAAATTTTGAGAAAATGTGTCAAATTTGTTCTGTAGTCTACATATCTTTCGAGCAGATGATTTGAGAGGGATTCATTTTCGATAGTAAATCATACAATAAACCATAAATTTGCCGCGCATACATTAGATCATTCTCAGTCTTGAGCGTGCAAGCATATGATTCCAGCTATAACAAAGGAAACCAAATTCTCCAGACTTAACAGGTGCGTTGATGACCAGTACCGGAGATACGATCCTTAGGAATAGCACCCACACAAGGATCTACCACCTTGTCAGTCATATTATCAGAGGTGATACCTGGGGCATCACCAACAATAGGACTACCGCAGTTGCTTCCTGCAGTATCCTGATGATGGGCTCAATTATTCATGTCAGATCCAATCCGAGTGTCAACCTTGTTGACTAAGTTTGAATTGTGCGGACCAGCAGTTGTTGGAATAGGATCAGTACTGAAGTATTGTCCTCCATGGGTGGCATGAGTGTCCAAGTTTGAATCAACGCAAGGGTCAAGCTTATTGGCCAAGTCGAGCTTGTGGGCTTCTGCTCTATTTAGCGCTTGACAACGAGGCGCGGCGAGGCTCGCCATAGTTGCGGCCCGGAGTCTATCAGCATCTTGGCGGATGGCGGATCCAGCTGTCATCGCAGAATCTTCGTCGCCCGTGGGATTGTTCTCTCCATCGAAGGTCTTCCCTTCTATCAGACCCTCTGGGATCTCGCATCCTGAGATACACCGCGCCGGGCTGACCATGGTTGAGCGTTTCAGGTAGGCGCCACCTGATGGCCAGAATTGACGTGACTCAATTTTTTTGGTCGCGGGCATTGTGCGGAATCTCTTGTGATTCAGGTATGATATCAGAAACCGAAAGCAGAGGTAGCGACGTCTTGGGCGGTTTGAATTTAAGAATGTTAATTGTTTGCCCGTCGAGGTCACGGACTACGGAGGCCTGTAACGGCCATGCGGCCAAAACCCCTATATATAGGCAAAAAGGTTCTGAGACAAAACTCTTATACCATCAATAGATACTATATATAGTTATATTCTCAAGTGCTGTCCAGGTGTATTATAGTATCTATATCTTAAGTGCCCCATAATACCTTAAGTGCTCCCACCGGCATAAAACTTGATTGATTTCTTTACTTATCTCTCACTGATCTCTTACTCATCTCTTACTTATCTCTCACTTTGACTTTAGATAATATCTCTTACTTTAATCCTTCTTATTCTTTGAATATTTTGATTATTATAATAAAGTAGCAGACAGTGAGTTAGTCAAAATTTATGGGAAAATGAGTTTTGGCCGTGTAGCCGTTATAGGCCCCCGTATCACAGACAAAAACCTAAGTTTGTTGATCCTCCCTCACCCAGACTTTGTCATCGTTCTTTGTCCCATCCAGCAATACACTTCCAGTTCGACCCCTCACCAATCTCAGGTACAACTGCGATTACACCAGTATCAAGCAGTAGTTCGATTGTTGTACAGAGTGAGAGGGCTATAGACAAGGTAAATGTTAGTGATCTACTTAATCAAGTAAAGAGGATAAGGGGAGGATTAAGCTCACAGTTTCTGGGGTCTTTTACCACATCATCCTCACTCCCAAATATATGGCTGATTTCGTCTTGAGAAAGGCTCTTAGGGACAATATGGGCCGCCTTCGCATCTCCTTTAGGCAAAGCGTAACCCAGAACATGGCATCATGACCATTCCTTGGTCACTTGGGGTGGCTTTATGGCGTAATACGAAAGCATGGATCTCTTGAAGGCTCTCAATTTTCCGGGAAATAAGCTCATTATATTCAGGATTATGACCATAGCCAAACGCGCTGGGATAGTGGTCTAGAGTTATTGCTGTCGAAGTTGGTTCAGCGCTGGAGGCGATGTGCCGCGCAGGTATACAAGGGATTTTGTTCGATTTCACGGGAGGATTAAGCTGGTTGTCCATGTTGGAATCGCGAGGGCCAGTTGTGCCACCTGTGGAATGGACATAAGTTGGGCTGGCTGATTATAAACTCTTAGAATATCTATATTTGATTCAAATGGGACCTGTCTGCGCGTCACATACCCTGAGTACTATCAATATGAGAATCGAGCCTATTGGTTAGGCTGGAGCTGTGCTGGTCATTGTTGGCGGTACAGCTGGTATTGCAGCTGGGGTTTTGGTTGTTCGGCTAGGGTTCTTCGACCCTCTTTGGAAGACGCATTATGGATAACTGAAAGAATATCAACCTCTTTTGGATGGGTAAGGAGGCTTCAGGATGGCGGGGGAGAAGAAAGATTTGTAGGGGGGTTTGACCGGTTTACGGGGGCCTATAACGTCACGCGGCCAAAACTCATTTTCCCATCATGAATTTTGACTAACTCACTGTCTGCTACTTTATTATAATAATCAAAAGATTAAAAAATAAGTAGGATTCAAGTAAGAGATCTTATCTAAAGTCAAAGTGAGAGATATTTATAGTTAAAGTGAGAGATAGGTAAGAGATGAGTAAGAGATTAGTGAGAGATAAGTGATTTGAAGACATCAATTAAGTTCTATGCCAGTGGGAGCACTTGAGATATAATACGCTTGGACAGCACTTGAGAATATAACTATATATAGTATTGATGGTATAAGAGTTTTGTCTTAGAACCTTTTGCCTAGTATATGTAGGGCCTGGTTTTGGCCGCATGGCCGTTATAGGCCTCCGTAGACCGGTTTTTATAACAGAGAGAAATTCAAAAACAAGCGTGTTATTTCCAGCAATCATTGCAAGTATTGCGGAAGTATAAAATGATTGAATAATTCAAGGCTATTCAGATGTTACTGTATAGCAAAGCTGGTATAGAAATAAACTACTGGTGCTCTTTGTTTGTTCTATCAATGGCGTTTGTCTGACCAGGTTTGCGACTGTGGGACCTGTTCAGAAATGCATAAGAAGAAGTTAAGTTCCTGACCTGCTGCCCTGACAGAAACGAGTGGCTAATAGCTATTGGACTCTTGCACAAACCAAAGAGCTCAAACTTCGAGTCTACCTAGATGACCTTGTTTTCCTTACTATACGAACGTGGCCATTGATGAATGGAACCTTGGAAAATGAAAGTTCCACTTCACTTATGAAACTCATTTCTCTTAGGACCTCTCATACGGCATATATGAATATAAATATGACTCTTCACAGCTTTGAATTTGATGAAAATGTGCCACCGGTGCCAGTTGAGCCTGTCAGACCTCCATCAACAACAATGTTCTGCCCAGTGACATATCTCGATGTATCACTCGCCAAGAAAGCCACACAATTCGCAACATCGAAAGCATCACCCATAGAACCTTGAGGAATATTATGATCCGTGATCTTCTTATAGATTTCCCTCTCCTCAGCCGATTCGCTGTTCCCAAGCTTTTCCAAGAAAGGCGTATACACCATGCCCGGAGAAACCGAGTTCACTCGAATACCCTTATTCGCATACATGATGCCAGTAACCTTGGTAAAATGGATAACCGCCGCCTTAGCAGATGCATACGCCACCTGCGGCTTACCGAGAAACCGCATCCCGGCAATCGAGGCATTGTTGATAATTGACCCGGATCCCTGCTTCTCCATAATCGGGAGCACAGACTTGCAACTCAGGAAAACGGTCTTTAGATTCAACTGGATTTGAGAGTCCCATGCTTCTTCGCTCATTGTGACCGGATCGCCGGTTTTGGTTTCGCCGACATTGTTAACGAGGATATCGATGCGGCCGTGTTTGTTTACGATTTTGGTAATCGTGTGCTTGATTTCTGTGGCACTGGTTGCGTTGACTTGGACTGCTTCGCAGAATCCTCCATCGGCTTGAATCCGAGAGGCTGTTTGTTCTGCGGCTTTGAGATTCATATCGCAGGCAATTATCTTGGCACCTGACTCGCTCAAGATCTTGGCGATGGCGGCGCCATTACCCCAGAATTTGGAGGTTGGGTCGCCTGCTTGACCTGCGCCTATCACCACGGCTACTTGATTCTTCAAGTCGCGGTATGAGGCGTTGTTCTGTCTGTGTTATATGATGGGGCTTAGTTATTTGAATTTCCATAAGATCTGTTGAAGGATGGCAATCTCACCTAGGTGTCATATTGAGTAATATGTAGAGACTGTAAATTGCAGTTGATTTGTAGTCAGTATAGGTAGGAGGATGGAACAATTCAATATACCCATTTCCCCGGACTTGATGCCGACTATACCTCCTCACACCACTAGGTAGACATAATTTCCCCGCATTCTAGGACCTTTCAACCCACATGTGCATTAATGACAATATCTCGTCTCGAGGATCCGGCTACTCCATCCATCCCCGCTCGGCATAATGCCGGTGTGCAGGAATCCTGCGCCTTACTATGAAGCACTACTACTAGTAGTACAAATAGACCGAAGATTGAAGGCTAACAGTGGATACAGTGCTCATACAAAGTTGCTCATGAATGTCGCGATCTAAATTATTATTTGCGTATTAATTTAGACTAATCTACACGCGATATAGCTTGCCAATGACGAGTAATTCGTAATTCCCAGGCAGACCATTTCATGATGGACAGCACCCAGGTCTTACTTCGTGCCAAACTCTGCACATTCAAGTTTCAATTCCAGATGTCCTTCTCGAGTCCTTGAAAATGCCAGCTGTGCATGCCTCCGCATCTATGTAACACTCTTAGTCCCTTCAAGTTCCCCACACTCAAAACAGGTCGGCATAATGGGTGTGGGTCTAAGCTTGGAAGCCGGTAGATTACGGAGAGAAAAGCGAGCCCCGGAACTTGAAGTCTCAGCTTGAGTACAGAGCAAAGGCTAGATTGAAATTGGAATCGGAATCAAAAATCTCATCATTTAATAATGTCCATTGGTTATCTCAAGACTCCCAGGCAAAGGAAAATGCAATCATTAGAACGTAGCGAGAAAACATAGCCTGAAATCTTTGTGTTCGCCTTGAATCCCAGCGGACCGTAATCTATCCCACCCAAATTTACATTCAGACCTCCATCAGAAGACGCAATCCCGTCTATAGCAAAAGAAATCAAATAAATAAACAGCTTTGGAAAAGAAAATAATTAGCTGTAGTTGTCGAGCACAGTATCATAACGTAAACCGGATACAGTGCGAAGAATCTGTCGTTGACAGCAGTGTATAATGCTGCGAGCTGCCTTAGTTGGTCAGCTGGGTGGAGGGAGAGGAACCGGCGTACAACACGATCAGGATGACGGTTGCGACAGCGCCAGCAGCGATACCCTTGGCCTTAGCGGGGTTGCTGCGACGGTACTCGCCCACCTGCAGACGCACATCAGTGGAGAGAGACTGAATCTTCTCAGCACCGAGCTTGTAGTAGCAGAGACCAGCCAGGGCAATGGAGTAACCGAAAAACTGCAAGGGAGTGACGGGATCACGGAAGATCAGCATGGAGGCGCAGACCAGCAGGATATCCTTGAGGATACCAGCCATGGTCAGAACGACGGCAGAGGTCTTGCCAATGAGGAGGACAACGGAAGCGTTCAGCAAGAAAGCAACCAGAGCGTTGGCAATGAGAGTGCCAACACCCAGGCCGTAGATGTCAGCCATGGTCAGACGAGGCAGATCGGTGAAGATGGTGACAACACCGTTGGTGAGGGCACAGGCCGGGGCGTAGTAGTAGAGGGAGA
Source organism: Penicillium herquei (assembly GCA_039634405.1). Taxonomy (NCBI): domain Eukaryota; kingdom Fungi; phylum Ascomycota; class Eurotiomycetes; order Eurotiales; family Aspergillaceae; genus Penicillium; species Penicillium herquei. The sequence continues at coordinate 1,030,611 of CP098389.1, read as the reverse complement.
CCAGGGGGTCCATCTTGAACTCGGCAGAGCTCAGGAGACGCTGGACCATGACGAGACGGAGAGCCTCGAAGATGATACCACCGACCTGGATGAGGAAACCAAGCATATCGAACTTGATTTCACCGAAGGAGGCAATGACGACACCAATGACAATGATGGAAACATTGCCAAGGGTCTTGAAGTTGGTCGGGGCGATGCCGAAAGCCCAAGTAGCGATCAGAGTGACGACGGCGTTGGTGGCCTGTTCAAAGATCAGCTTAATACATGTTGTTCCACGTTATATATAGAGAGAGGAATCTCACCTTCAGCATCTGAATGAAGGACACGCTGAGGTACAGGTAGGCCAAGTTACCGCAAATGAGACTCAAGCTGAACATGATACCAATGGGGACAATGGCGCGACTGTTGAGCAATTTCAATGTCAATATTCATGGTCCTAAACTCCAGGTTGCTATTTCGAGTATAGAACTCACGTGTAGGTGGCCGGGGTCATTGGGACCTTGTGGCGAGAGTCCAGAATCGTGGTGAAGCGGGCCAGGATCTGGGTCATTGCGGTGGCGAAAACCATGTGCCATGTTGTCAAGAAAAGCGCTGGATGAGAATTGATGTTAGAGAGATGGTTCTTCGATCGAATGGAATATGCGGATTAAAGTTCCGATGCGAAAGAAGGGCGATTCTATGACAAAACTTACGGAAGTCTGAAGGAAGAATATGTTAGCCAAGTCTGTTGTTTGAGTCGAGAGATCGCAGATTCGGAAACTTACTGAACTTAGCAGATGACAAAACCCACTTGTTAAATAGAATTACACTGGAACTGAGGGCAATCCACAGACTAGAGATCTGTTAGCAATAGTTGCGAGAAGGGGATGGCATTGAGACACATACGCAATGTAGAAAGCCGGGTGCAAGCCGCTGCTGGGAGCGGGAGGGGGGTTTCCACCCTCGAGCTTGCGTTCATCCTGAGAAGAGCGACCGTTTGCCATGATGAAAATGGATTTGAAATGAGTGACTATGGTGAGGTGTGTGAGAAAGAAAAATGCCAGAAGGGCAATTAGGGGCAAGATGGATGATCAACGGGCGGTGTGGAGTGGTGGCGCTGATTGGCGCGTGGGAGAGTACACGTTGACGCGTGGATCAGATTATGAGGGTTTCCCCCTTCCAATGTCCACGGGTGGTTGGAGTCACTGTGTTTCAGGTTTTTGTTTGCCGCAGGGTCTTTCCCGTGTGTGTGGTCCAAGTGTGGGTACTTCTGTACAAGAGATTTATTGGCGTTTAACTCTATATCAGATTCTTCATGGAGTAGAGTGTAGAGAAGATATTAAAATAACCAAATTGATTATTGAATATTGTAGGGCATATAGTCATCGAGTACATACCAGGGGTAACCCTTACTACTATTCTCTAGGGCCATTATCCAATGTAAAACAGAAGAAAATTAACGTGCTTAGATCCCTGCAGATCTACAGAGCACTCAGGGGCTACCTGGTCAGTAGCATAGCCTACTTACGCCCGGGCCAAATCCTGATCTATTTCATCACCTACTCATTACCCAATCACTGGATTATTCGTTGAATCGGGTACTGGAATCAATAAGGTTGGTATCATTGGTGGTTCAATGCGTCTTTTAATTGGCAATTTCGTGTGCAACGCCAAGGCCGCAGTCAAGCTTCTGACTACTCGTGCTCAAGTGCTTATCAAAGTTATCGTAATTTGCTATATACAGGGGCTTCCCATTCTGGTTCGTAAGTGGCTCTTCGCCTTCGTGCAATAGCTTCATTCCAAAAGGGGCCTGATATCTATCAATCAGGCTACACTATTCCCGCGCTCGGTCTGTGAAGACTAAATTCAATGAGCCAATGGTAAAAGTGAACGTATCCATGGAATCGGCATCAAAAGAAACTCCATCTTCTCCTGGTGCGAATGCGAGGTCAAAATCGTACGCCAACCGGGCAATCACGGCTCGAAGTTCCATCATTGCGAGCTGCTTGCCGACGCAACCGTATCGACCTGAAGCACAAAAAATTAGCACATGGATACATATCCGCTGAAATTATCAATGAGTGATAGGATATTTACCTTGTTGGAATGGGAAGAATGCTTCATCCTGCTTGACTAGGTTTTTCTTCTCGTCGAGCCATCGCTCGGGGATGAATTCCGACCCGGAGGGGAAATGACGCTCGTCCCGCTGAAGAACATACTGCGGCAGCACAATGATTGTGTCTCCGGGGATCCAGACTTCGTCAATTTGCAGACCCTCAGGTGGGGTTAGCCTGGGCTGACCGCTAGGGACAGCAGGCTTGAGACGGAGGGTCTCGTTGATGACGGCTTCGAGGTAAGGAAGGTCCTTGAGCTTGTCGTTGGTAAACTGATCTGGGTTGGTTCCGAGGGCATTATCGAGTTCCTTTTGCAAAAGCTTGTACTTGGATGGGTTCTTGGCGAGGTAGTAGAAGGCGTGGGCTAGAGTCACACCCGTGGTGTCACTGTCATAATATTAGGAACCCTTGTGAACACGGCTATGGGGAAAATATGGACGAACCTTCCAGCAATCATCATAAGACGACAGTCCTCGTTAAGCGCTTGATTACCGGGCGGAGCATTCGGGTCTTTCTCCTCGATGGCTTTCAGTAGCCAGGAGATAACATCCTTGGGGACTTTCTCGCCTGCTTCTTCGGTTTGTACGGCCCATTTCTGCGGTCGCATATTAGCTTCTGGTGCAACTGTTCTGAAATACAGAGGGTGCATAATAATTCAATCGCTATAGCGAAGTTGCAGGAAATGCTGACCTTCTTCTTATCCGCGACCCTGTCGGTGCAGACAGTCATGAACTGCCCATAGTCACCCACCAAACCTTGGATGGCGCCAATGATGGTCAGGATCCATGGCGAAGGCTTCAAAATTCCAAGAAACAGCATTTGTTGGTGAAGCTCCTTGATAGCAGCCTGCTCAACGCCATCCTCCAATTGGTGAAAGTCTTCAGAGAATCCCACGAGACCCATGACATCAAACGCAAGAAACATCGTCCACATCGACATGTCGACAGGCTTGTTTAGCCTGGCACGGATCTGACTGGCGAGAACGTTGACCTTGCTGTAAACGCTTGGCTCATACGTTGCAAGCGCTATTTTTCCATTAGCAACTCAACTGTATCCTAGGCAGTATAAAACCAAAATGAATGCGCCTCTTACCCTTGATGCTGAAACCACGGTCCCAAGCCTTCCGTCTGCGACGGTGTACATCAGGGTCGCGAGTGGAGTTCAGCGAGGTCTTTGTCTTATCATCGGATACATGGCTATACCAAGGCGATTTTGTGCAAGGCGATTGCGATCCATAAACGGTAGAAACGGCCGATGCGCGATTGATGGAGATCTCCCGAGGTCCTGTGCGCACGAAATCGCCGTACTTTTCATGCATGTCCTGAAGATCCAAGTGGTACTGAGTACGATGGATTGCTCGCTTCACCGTCGACAGTCGACTTATTTTGGCCGCCCATGGTCCCGGGAACCGTCTAAGACGGTGGAAAAAGGCTCGATAAATTAGAATGCTTAAGGTGAGTCCGAGGTTGAAGCAGAAGGCGGCAAATAGTGCACATCCAATTGCAAATGGTATGCTTAAAGAGTAGCCATAGACATAATTCGCGCACAAGGATAACCATGCAGTCAGGTACAATGCCAAAAGTGAGAAAATCCGGTTGTCAATCTCGGGGATTCGGATGCATTGATGAAACGCGATCCCCAGGACGAAAAAAGTGGGTGCACTGTGCACAGGACATGGACTCAACAGTCCCGCAATAGTCGTTGCCACAGCCATCACTTCACAGGGCCGTTTACAAATGGGGCCAGAAGGAAGCTGGAGCACTTTTCAGGGTGTTCCTTTAGCTCTGGATTCGCAGCACAGAGAGTCTCTCGCATTTTAAACACCTGTCACGAACTCGGGGTCCCTACGCGTGGAGGGTCCATAACCTCCCCCACACCCCCTTATTTCCGAGCCCAATGGACAAGAGCAAATATGAAATCAGAAATCAAGGCAGAACATTGGTTCGTGGCGTTTTAGTGCTCAGGGGAAACCCGCAACAATAGAGACCCATCGCGGAACGGGCCTAGTGCCGACTTGGCCATTGTGCTTTGTGCCGTGTTGACCGGTGTGTCGCCGAAATAACGTGGGCCCTTTCGCACAAAGTACCCAATGATGGAGGAAATCGCCGAGAATCATCTCTTCTTTGGACTGAAGGAATATAAGCATTACGTTGGTCAAAAAGAAAAGTGGATTTGCCTTGCTCTGTCATTGGACGCGGATCTCGCTCTCTTTACCGTTGAACATTTAGCGAAGCGTTGAAGGATGAATGACTTAGACTATTTTTGTCTAGTCTCAGCCTTCTACACAACCATGGTTTACCACACCCTTAGCTCCATTGCTTATTTTTCTTCCCCCGGCATGATATTGACAGTTTTTTTACCATAATGTCCCCTGGTCGTTGTGAATGGGAAGAAAATGTTTGAATCATTGCAGCCGGCTGCATATGCCCTTTCTTTCATTTTCTGGATCATTGGAACCACATCGACATGCTCGCGTATCTACTCGCGAGGATGGATCATCAAAGTCTTTGGCATGGATGACTGGTGGATGGTTATGGTATTAGTGAGTCATGTCTTACTGGTTGGTTGGTTGAGAGAGGACGAATCTGACCTTTCATCTAGATTTGCAACACAGTACAGCAAGGCCTCTTCTGTGCGTTTCTTCATTATGGGGGTGGAATGTACGTCTCAATGCCTTCGTCCGGTCTGGACTCGCGTTCTCATCTAATTTCTTTCTAGTCATATCACCTCCGTGACCGACGAGGAAAATATATTGACCTTGACCAAGGTAAGCTCCCAGTTGAGATCGCACAGTCCGATTTTGCTTCCTTTTACAGAATGGCAGTCTAACCTCATTTCTCCACGTTTAGCTTCTCTTCGTGGAAGAGATCATGTATATCTGGATGCAGTTCATCATCAAGACGGCATTCCTGCTCTTCTATCTGCGACTGGTCACCAACACGAACTTTACCTACAGTGTATACTCTGTGATGGGACTAAATATTCTAGTTTCTATCTGTTTATGGTTGCTATACTGTCTCCAATGCTTTCCATTGGAAGCTTTCTGGGATTCGGCAGCACACCCAGACGCTAAGTGCCTATCGACGACGGTGACCTACTATGTTCCCGTCGCGCTGGTAGGTCTATCCGGTCTCCCCTTTAGAAAACGAACCAGACGTGACTAACCTATACACCCTTAGTGCATCTTCATGGATTTTGTGATCCTTATCCTCCCTATCCGTCCCCTTTGGAAGATCCAAGCAAGCGTCACCCGTCGACTGGCCATCATTGCCACTATCACCGTCGGTGGTATCGCCGTTTTAGTATCCTGTCTCCGCGTCATCGTCCTCCATGAGTTTGCAGTCAACCCGGATTTCACTTACACCCTCGGCAAAATGGTCATTATCTCCGCGATCGAGCTCAATGTCGCCATCACCGCCGCAAACGTGCCATCTTTCAAAGCTATCTGGCGCAAGCATGTCACTAAAACTTTGACCGACCAATCAAACTCAAACTCCCACTACATGTCACCACTTGGGAAAGGACAATCTGGTGGCAGCAAGGACAGAACAATTGTCCATCAGAGGGGGGAGCCGGATTATGATCATGCAGACTTGCCAGACTCCTCGTCAACCAATAATTTGGTCGAGAGGCCAGCAAGTCATTATTCCCATGATTCAAAATAGGATGGGGTTTTAATTGTTGAGAAAGGGACCAATGTCTCTTCAGCGGGTTTACTTGTGGCCCTGCACATATACTGATTGAATCCAAAATTGCCCGCAAAATGACCATCCATATGTCACCAAATTCAGTCCATCCGTTACCTGTGCCCAGGTGGCTACCAGAATAATAAAGCCAATATTGAAGTATTAATTGCCATTGATTCCGAGTAATTGTACGATTCCTTTCTTTTTCTGCCCCTCAAGTGCTTCAGATTACTACTATGTATAGTCTACTATCAGAGAATGTTGGAAGAAACATTGAATAAAGCCATAGAGCAATAACTCTAAAACGCTTGGACCACCGGGACAACGGCTTTGTTAGATAAAGTTAATCAAGTATAAATTAATTTCAGTACAAATGTTGACTAACGTCATGTACATGTGGTACAGAGACTTAATTATAACTTGAAGTTCTGAGATGACTACTATACGCATCTATACCCTTTAACTTGAATGCCTCGGCATTTATGTATACTGTCTTTTTGATATGAGATGAATAGTACTAGAATACTATTTGGGCAGGTCTTGTAGCCGAAACTTCATATGCCTAGACAATTAGTAATATAACAGACCAAAGCAATAGTTTGGGCTCTGTGAAAATAGGCAGAGTATACCAGAGCAACCGCCTAGATCACGGGATTTCTAGGCGTATACATGAGATGATTTTACGATGAGGCTCCAACGCCACTTCTGACAGTCCACAACAAACATCACCAGGCGCGTTCTCATCAAGATTCCTTCTGCCAACCCTGCCTGATACTTGTTTATTTGACTGGTGAACATGAACATCGTCCTAACTTCTTCTCATACTCTTTCTTGGTTCGATCCTGTTTATTTGTCTTGGACACCCACCTTTGAGCGCAACTTTCAGCCTTTTTCTCTGTGATTGTTCACAATATGGGTATGAACTGTTCAACAAACGCGTCGCATAACACCCCCATCCATGAACTGACCTTGCTAGACTCCCTTATCATACCTCGTGCCGACACAGTGCACCAACTCACACAAACCCTCTATGAAGGCGGAGTAGTCCACGTTCGAGGCACTCCTGCCTCTGGAAAGACTGTCCTAGCGCGTCTGTTGAAGGATCATTATGAGCGCAACAATGTTACTGTTCTGTATTTCGAAAATTGGAAAGGCCCAGGAAGATATGAGTTCAAAATCATGGACGCTGGATTTAAGCAAGACTCCCGATTCGGTCAGCCATCCTACATCCAGGAAGGCGACTATGTGGTCATTATGGATGATGCCGAGACATCCTTTGACGATATGGAATTTTGGAGCGGCCTTGTGACGAAAGCATTGAAGCGCGAGTCCCGAGTCCAGATATGTCTGTTCTCGCGATATGGATGTCCCATGTTGGGAACCGACCGAGTACCATACACCCTCCATCAGCCTGGACGTTTCCTCCCGCGACACCGAGTGTCCATCCTGCCATCTCGTATGAATGGCGCACCCCCATTCGGCCTCTTTTTCACCCGTCCAGAGTTTGACGATGTCGTCCGCCGCTATTGCGCATACTCATACTGGAACCCGCGACTTCGTTTGGAGGAATCCGCAAAGGGCAAGATTTTCGATATCACCAGAGGTCACCCTGGAGCGGTTGCGTCGATTCTTCAGACACTTCGAGAGGTAAATATATCCTGAGTCTGCGCATAAGTGCCTTCACGTTGATCTTCAAGTTGAAATCGAGTCTAACAGTAGATGTATTGAACAGGTCTACCGCGAAGAGCTTGGCAATCCTTCGTTCAAGCTGACCGAGGAGCATATGGAGGATTGCTTCAACAACCTGGATTTCTTTGATCAGATTTCCAGCCCTCAATTCAAACGATCCCTCCCAGGGCCGATGGTCTCACTTGAGGCCCTTCAGGTCCTGGGCAGGGTGTTTGAAAATAAGGTCATCGACTATGAGGGGGACAACAAGGGCTCTTCAGAGTGCTATGTCGGTGGATTGGTCCAGGTGGATGCCATCAAGGGAAACCGGAGGCGATTCTACGACAGACGGGAGCGTGTGGTCTGTGTGTTTCCCTCCGGTTTCCACGAGAGGTAAGAAATACCCGGTAACCCAGGCGGCGTTCTCTCACTGACTTCTTTAGGTACTTCAAGCTGGCCTTCACTGACTAGCCATCTGTAGCAGCAAGGAAGGGGGAATTGCTGGCTTTGTTAATGTACTATAGTTTTCAGAAGGAGCATGACGGGGAAGCGAAAAATATCAAGTCATGCTCAAGACTTAATCATTTGGTCCAGTGTCCATCTAAGAAATGATTAGAGGCGAAGATTACAAAGGCTATTTAGTAAGATAGCCATATATCTTCAACTTGTGATAACGGGGAATGATAAAAACCCACCAACTCCACATATTGGCATGTCGAGATATCAACAGGCTTGGGGGAGGGGTTACTCTGATGGCGGGGAGATAAGCGTCACGGCAACCTCCGCATCACAACCATCTTGGAGACTGGAGTTAAATACCCCTGCGCAAGAACTTCTCCAAACTAATCTAAGTAGCTAGTATCAATCAGCATGGCTCAAAACCAAACCGAGGCTTCCCAAGCTGCCAATTGTGACCATATCCCGGTCATCGATTTGTCGTATTTGAACAGCTCAATCCCCGAGGAACGTCAGCAGCTTGCTCGAAGAATTTACGATGCCTGTACACAGGTTGGATTTTTCTATATCAAGGTGAGAGAACCATCAGTCACTTTGCTCGTATCTTGGCTTACACCTCTTAGAATCATGGAATCCCCGAAGAAACGATCACTGGCATTTATCGTGCTGCGGAGTCCTTCTTCGCCCTTCCGGAGGAACAGAAAATGAAGCTCTATATTGGCAATTCTCAAGTATGAGGCATTCTTTACCTCCTGTCTTGAAAGTTCGAAAATAACAAGAGCTAATTGCATTCATCTCAGAAATTCCGTGGCTACAGTCCCATAGGCGGGGAGAAGACAACAGGAACAGACGATGATCCCGTATCAGCAGAAGACGCAACGGGTGTTCTCTCAGAAGCTTTCGATGTCGGATATGAGACTGCCATGGATTCGCAAAAGCCTCCTAATGCAGTCATCGGCGCAGACCCTTATGGTTTATATGGTGATAACCAATGGCCCAATGAAGATATGCTTGCTGGCTTCAAGGAAACCTACATTCAATACTGCGCCAGATTGTTAGAATTCTGTCGCAATCTGATGAGAGTCATTGCGCTTGCTTTGGAGGTACCAGAAGACTATTTTGACTCCAAAATCCGAACACCAGGTGTCACTTCTAGGATGATGCATTATCCAGCACAGCCAGTTGGGGAAGCCCGGGAAGGACTTGGCGCACACACAGTGAGTATCTAGTCGTCTTCCAACGATAGAATGAGAGCTGATTATTGTCAAATAAGGATTGGGAGTGCTTTACAATTCTCTCACAGGGAAAGGTTCCTGGACTGCAAGTCTTGAATCACCGGGGCGAATGGATCCTTGCTCCTCCGATTCCAGGAACATTGGTTGTCAATATAGCTGATTGCTTATCAACTTGGTGAGAAGCTATGATGCTGACTCACTTTGGGACATATTGCTCATTTTCACAGGACGAACAAAAAGTTCAAGTCAACAATTCATCGTGTAACGAACATCTCCGGCGAGGAGCGCTACTCCATTCCTTTCTTTTTCGGAATCGACTACGATGCCACAGTAGCTGTCTTGGATAACCACACTTCCGAGGATAACCCTGCTTGTAGAGCACCCTTCAAGGCGGGCGAGGTTAGTTTTCCTATCTCTATCTAATTTGACTTGTCACTGACATAGTCACAAATAAGTGGGTCCGCGAGAAGATGTCAAAAGCATATGTTGGTTATGGCGGCTAGCTGAATGCTCACATGTCTCCCGTCTTAAGCGGCCTGTACTCCTTTGCTCTTTACGATATTGGTATGAGGCTGGCAAAAAAGGGTATATTCATCGTGATATTTCATGGGACGGGAACCGAAGCTTCTGTCTGATAGTCTTGAAAATCCCCAAAATTGCATCCGCTGTATCGTGATGTCGCGCCCATGGTTCAGTACACAATATCGCTTGCTCAATAAGTTCATCAAAGTCCGGTACGAGAGATGCAAGTGTCGGCGTATCCTTTGCCATTGATATAACAAATACTGCTGCGAGAAGCCTATATCATAATCATGTCAGAAATGGCTCATACTCCAATCACATCCCAACAGTTGTCAACTAACGCTTGTAATCTCAACCACGTTGAGTGTGTCCTTCTCTTGAGAAGCGGAACAGTGGCATGGATAAAGTGTCGGCAACTATCCACGCAGCTCTCGCAATTGGCCATCACATACCCACTCAGCTGAGTCTGTTCAGACTGTGCAGCAAAGACAAGACAGGGCCGACAAATCACATGCTTTGTGGCATAGTATCGCGTTCGAAGTTGACTGTCATGTAGATCCCGAGCATTGGGATTTTGTAGATCAGGCTTTATCGTATCTGGAAGAGATTCAAACCATACTCTGAGTTGTCGACTAAGCTCTATGTTGACAGACTCGAGTGAAGCTATTGAAGGCTGTTGGTTATATGGCTTGACTGATCTCCCGAATCTTCTGGCGAAGGTGCTCCCGTTTGGTTCCGTTGATTTGCTTGCATACATGGTACTGTGTATGCGGTTTAAAAGCTTTCGGATGGAGCACATGGCTAGGAATTTAAGGTTGTTGCGATCGTCGGAATCTGTAAATTCTGGGAATGGTAAATCGTCCACTAGGACTTCGATCCCACTTCGAGGGAAATGAAACTCGGCGAGATCATCACTATAGTTTCTTAGCGTAAAGAATCATTGATTTGTCCTGGGTATCTGCAACTAACCACTCAAGTACGTAGCAGGCCCAAGCAATTCGTACCAGGAGTATGTGCTTCTCGGGTAAGATAGCCCTATCTTGAAGACTAATTTCAGGCATCAGCATCCCGTCATCTCATCAACCATTAGACCGACGACTCTTACTATGATAGCATCAATTGAACTGATGTTGAAGCAGAGTGTATTGACCTCCAGGCTTGGAGTGGTCTACTTCTATATCGGAAATAAAGAGAAGCGTAGAAGAATCCTAGCGGCACCGCCAAGTCTCTGGAAAATGGGGCTGTCTCGACAGTGGTCAATATCTGATAACCATGGGCAAAGTAGTCTGTCCCATTCCCGAAGTCGGATGATTCAATATCAAATGTTGCGCTGGGGTTTGTGCAGATCTCCCCAAGTGCAAGAGTCATGAGGCAGAGTGCTGCAGACATATCAGGTTTCTGATTAGGTCGCAAAAATTTCTCAAATGTCGCTAGGAATGTCTTTTGCTCAAGAATTGGGAACTGAGAATGTATGTCGTTGAAAAAGCTGGAAACTAGGAAATCAGCGATCTCGCGGTGCTGGTTCAACTTGTCAATGAGTGCTGCGTAGGATACTCGTGGTGTCAAAGGCTGTAGTTCGCGTTCTGATTCGAGAAATAGGAAGTAATCCTGTGGATACTCTCCAATAAGTCTTTTAATCTTGTCAAGAGTCAATAGGTTCCCAGTAGGTGTTTGGTGACCCAATGGAATGAGAAGCGGTCCATCCTCATTATCGTATCTCAGCCGTACATCCACTGAGGGTGGAATTTCGCGAGCAAATGATGTATACACTGGCGATGCAACGAATGAAGCCGTGCTGTTGATGTGAGATGGAGTTTGAGAGTGAGATGATGATGATGTATCTGGACTCGCATTGCTCGAAAGCACACGATCAGACAAGGCTGAAATCAGTGTTGATTGTTGCCGAACAAGATTTTCCAGTTGCTCTAACCGCTGCAATATTTCCTGAGTCTGATCGGCCTCGGATCTTTGTTCCAATCAGCTCACTGAAAGACTGAGAGACACCATGTGGGTCAATCTGAATCGATCTCATACTTATCAGTCGAGTTCTCTTGATACTCGCATTCAGCACCCGCACTAGCGCAGAACCCGCATTTAGGCCGCTCGCCATCACATTTGCGTTTCCTGGCAGAAATTATGAGTGGGGGTTTTCAGCTTTGTGATTTCTGTATCAGACTCACCTATGTCTGCAGAATCGGCATGCTATCAGGGCTCGTTTACGGGGGAACTCCATTTTCTATAGAAGATGACCAAAAGATGGAGTAGTGGGGCTAGAGAACTGGCGGGGAAAAGACACAAAGTCCGATGATACCAAAAGTCCCTTAATAATCAATGCGACAAATAGAGGCTAGTGCGCAGGGTGAGAAGTCATAAGATGAGCTGCAGCAGTTTGATAGGTGTCAAGTGTACTGCATCTATGTACATGTGCCAGGTTTTAGTGATTTCACACCGTAGTCTCCACAAATGCATCTCATTCTCCATACGGCTTAACTCCGGCCAGTCGCAGCAGTTGATCTGTGTAATCGGGCTCCTCCAATGGTTTGGATCGATTGCGTGGATCAGCAGTCCCATCAGGCAGATAAAAGATCTTGTCTCGAATGACAATATTGTCATGGGGCCAATGTGTCGTTGCTCGAAATGATTCGAAGGCCTCTTTCTTCCGTTTCAGGGTCTCGGTGGTGGCTAGACTCACCGGGGAGTATGATGCATAGATCACGGTTCGAATAGTGTCGCTTTTTGGTGTTGGTTCACCACCCCAGTGTACAGTCCTGGAGTCCCAAAGAATCAAATCCCCAGGCTCTGCTAGAACCTTCTTTGGCTTGATTCCACGAGCGGCATACCATTGCATTTCTTCCTCGCTGAAGAATCGGAAGTCCTTTTCCAACCAGGTCGAAGGATCCACCTGCGTGTCAAAAAACTCATCGGACAAAGTGCTAGACTTTGGCAGTACAATAAGAGAACCATCTTCAGGCCCAGCTTTGCTAAGATTAATAATTCCCTGGACACAATGAAGGCCACGTCTGAATGGTGACTGGTCAACATGAGGCCACGGCTTTGGAGCCGGTTTATCCTTTCGATTTGGCAGGGTGATATTCAAGGCATCGAAGGAGACCAATAACTCATCGGTGCCCCATACTTTAGCAAATGCTTCCAGAACCTTGGGCTCCATACGTGCATCCCACATGAACTTCTCATGTGAAACACAATAGCCAGTGAAGTTGTTGACTTTGCCTTGTACCGGGAAGTTTTCATCGATCCAAGTAGATGGATCATTGTAATCAAGTGCAGTGCCGAATGACTGAAGCCAATCCAAGGCCTTCTGCTGATAATATGCAGCCTTGGAGGCAGTCATCACGCTCTTGATGACCACGACACCTTCAGACTGGAGTTCATCTCTCCAGTCACCGTATGAACCTGTCAGCCTGATTCTGGGAGTTAGCATATGCCTCATTACAATGCGAGATGAGACTGACTGGAAGGATGACTGCTTGATTCCTGGCTCCATGGTTTCAGTTGTAGTCATGTTTGGCGATATGAATTTATTAAATTGGTTCCAAGCTTGCGGGGCTCGTGTAGTCTTGTTCAACAGATTGAATAAGAGTGTTGGGACTTTGGAAAGATTGACGAAAGATCACAGTATTTATAGCTAGTGATCGATTCCTGGGCCAAGAGGAGTAAATCTGGCGTGCGTATCATTTGGTGCTATATCGGGCCTCTTGCAGATTAGCATCTGTTTCTCCTCACTCAACGCGGATCTCCCACGGGTAGACGGGCCACCATCCCACTGGTATTTCAACAGCGTTTGAGTGGGCAGGTCTCTGATCCATAGACATTCAAGCGGACCGGGTTCCACTTCCATGGTCGTAACTGGTCGCATCCTTCGTGAGTTTGCTATCGAAGTTGATATGAGGTGTCGGTTCGCTGGACAGATCCTAAGATGGAATGGAGAATCGACTAGCTGTCTTTTGAGCACGTTTGTTCATCACTAATGATTGGAAAATGTCTAAAAATACAATTTATGCAGTGGGTAGATCCAGAAGGCTGGACAAAACAAATAGAACAGAAAAAAAAAGAGTACAAAGTACCGCCCTCTGCCTGGGGTCAAAACTGGATGAAGACACCAGCAGTGGGGGTATCGCTCAATATGGCCCAGACACCAAGTATAACAGATACAAGATCAGATCACCACGATCCATTGTCAGAATAACACCGCTTACTCCTTCTTCTCTGACGCCTCAGTCTGCTCTGCGAATTCACCATCGGCGACAATCTCAGCGTTCTCGAGCAGCAGCTCAGAGGACATAACAGCGCCACGCTGGGGCTTCAGCTGACCATGATGCACACCCTCGATCCATGACTCGGCAAAGTATGCATCGTGTACATCACGCCAGAGAATCTTGACTTGTCGGGGATCCTCAGGACGAGAGCCCTCTGGCTCACCAATTGTCACAGTTGTACCCGGATTGCTCAGACGTTCCTCCAGCTTAGCAATGCGAGCTGCGCGAGCCATCTGAATCTTCTCCTCCATCTCGAAATGCTCGCGGCGACGCTGACGTGCCTTGGGGGTAAGATAACCACGCTTGCCGTCGCGCTCCAGCAGACCATTATCAATATCCTCTTGCTGAATAGCCAGGACAGCGGCAATATCCGCAACAGAGGTTGCCTTCTGGTCCATCAATACACGAGCACGCTCCTTCTTCTCCATTGTTTGTCCGAGGCGCTTCATGTTGATCCGGTCGAACTTCTCTGCCTCGAGAGGGTCTCTTGGTCGCTTCGAATTAAGGAACGCTTCAGTCACGGTGATCATCTCTTGAGGCGGTGCAAGTTGTCGTTGCATCGAGAATTCACGGAGGAGGTGGTAGGCACGCAGACCCAAGTTTGAGTCGCTGAAATGGACGGAGTAGTAGGGCGTCCACATGTCTTGACGGAGCTCGGCGGGAACAGTCTTCTTGCCGTGGTAGATCATTTGGCGGAGAAGGTTGGTTTTCTATGGCAGAAGATGATAGTGATTAGTGAATAGTTCGCACGTATTTATGGTTCAAAGCGACTTACCTCCAGGGCCCGTGTCAAGGAATACACGACCTGATTCGTGCGGACATTCTGGTAGGCAAAGATATCCTTTCCGTGTGTAAGAGCGTTCAGCGCCTTTCGCAATCGCACAGCCTCGCGCTTCACATGCTCCTTGTAAGCATTAGACTTGGCTTGTCGGACCTTCCCCTGGATTGGTGCTTTGGGATCAATTGGAGGTTTGCGGATAAATTTTGACAAGCTCGCGAGTTTGGTTGAGTCCAGGACTTTCTGGATCGGCTTAGTAGTTGAGGCCATTTTGGCCTAATTGAAATGTGCGATCGCACCCAGAGACCAATTCCGGCGCGATTTGCTAAGGAGATCGAAGTGAGGTCAAGGTGAGCGATCGAGAATGGGTTCACTTGGGGGAGATTGAAGTCAAGAGGTGGATTTTTTGACGGGGTCGGACTTGGTCTTGGCGCCTGGTCTCCGCATCGGCTTATCATAGCTTGCTTCAAAGACACCCTCTTTCTGTTCACATTTACTAAATCAATACCATGTCGCTTCGTTAATTGTGCTTTTTGTTTTGTTTTGTTTTCCTTCTTGGTACCTTCCGTGATTTGTTCCTCCAACCCGTCCGATGGATAACACGGTCGCGGATACGGAACAGGAGGCCGGCTCTCGCAGAGACCGGCCGTGGTTGTACTCATCGGTATGGCATCCCCCGTGCATAGGAGATGTACGAGGAATCACGAACTGACTCCATGTGTTTTAGAATCGCAAACTACGCCATTTGCAAGGAATTTCTGTTCGCAATTTGGTTGTGACTCCAACGAATCGATCGCGCGGTAAAACCATTGATGACGATGACATCCCCAACAACCTGAGATCACCCTCCAAAATACTCGCACAAAAGGAAAGTCGACCTTTGCATCCATCGCGGTCTTTCACAGAGCTGAAGTCGCATGGGAATAAAGCCAGCCATGGGGACACGATGGCGGAGAAGCGCAATCCGCGGCGGCGAAGTCTGCTGCCTTGGAATGATCCCAACCCTCGAACACGACAGATCAGACTCGAGGATATCACCAAGACCCGGATGGCAGATACATGGATTTCCATACACTGTGATGGTCTCGAAGAGCCCGTCTACATTAGCGAAGTAGTCAACAAGGCTATTAATCCAAGCTTCCAGTCATTTGACCTCAACCTTTGTGGTCCTAAGGTCTCTCGAATGGACAATTTAACCATACGACTATGGGTTAAGACAGAATCGATGACCGAATATGTGCTGCTAGTTGAATTACAGCTACACCTTTCCTCTCTCCAGTTTCTGGGTAAAACCATTGAAAACTTCCACCAACCACTCCCTGCCAACTCTATTCTGTTTCACTTCCCGGATGGAGTCTACACGAATCTGACAGATCTCCCGCCCGTCGAATCATCTCTCCATGGCGCCGCGAAACGAACCACTGCCTCTGGGGCTGGACTCCCTAGTTCCTCTTACGATGCATTGATGCGATTGGCGAATTTAGATGAATGCGTTCAGGACGCGCTAGCCACGCGAGAGAGACTAGAGTTACAAATTGGCGACATACTCAAAAGAAACGAAGAAGCCATATCTACTGAGATCAATGCAGCCCAGGCGCAAGATCGCCTCAGCTCCCTCAAACAAGGGATTGCCGCAGAGCGCAAACGGCTCCGAGCCACTTCCAAGCGCAAGGAAGATTTGATTTCCAGCATCAGATCTCGAAGGGAAGCTATGGAACAAGGTCGTACTGCCCAAGAGAAAGCTCGCAGCCATCTCCCGGACGCTCAAGAGAAACTAGTTGCCAGTGAACAGCTACTGCATCACAATTCAGAGGACACCAAAGGGCAGATTCGACGTATCGCTGAAGATTTAATGGTGATTTATCCAATTGAGCCCATTCCCGATAAAACATTGGCATTTACTATCGCGGGGCTGCCTCTGCCGAACTCCAACTTCGAAGATATTGACCGGGAAGTGGTTGCAGCCGCGCTAGGATACACTGCTCACCTAGTGTACCTGCTTTCATTCTATATGTCGGTGGTCATTCCTTACCCGGTCAGCCCGAACCAGTCAACATCTTTGATCCAAGATCCTATTTCCCAGGATCTCCCACAACGTACATTTCCTCTGTACCCAGTGAGCGTTCACTACCGATTTGAATATGGCGTCTTCCTTTTGAACAAAAACATCGAATTTTTACTCAATAAAACTGGGATTCGAGGTTTGGACATCCGACACACCCTTCCCAACCTGAAGTACCTCTTGTATATTTTGACTGCGAGTACACCCGAGATTCCTGCGCGTAAAGCAGGAGGGATCCGAGGCCTTCTGGCGGGTCGAATGACCCCAAATCTCTCGCGCCGAGGCAGCGTTGAAAGTGCTGCATCTGGGGAATTGGTCCAGCCTCGGAAAGCCTGGGACGTGGTCACCAGAATGAATGGAAATCTTGCATTGGATCATGGAAAGGTACCTGTACCCGCAGCCCGGGCTCTCTCGTCGCGAGTTGCTTAATTTGGTGTCATTCATTCCTTGGTGGTCCGACTAATGAACATTGATGGTCTTTTTTGGCATTTCCCAATGCTGTAATTCGGAGCACTTGAGATTAGAATATGTTCATAATACATGATCGAAAGGCTGAATAGCTAGTACTACAACATTCATGGATGATATTTCCAACCCTCAATTGAACCAGAACTTGACTATCCCAGGCATTCAATGTTGCATTCCAAGGTTACTAGTATGTACTCGAATTGAACCACACATGAATCTAGATCTGTTCAGATGCATGGATTTATAGTAGTGACAGTACTCGAAAGAAGCGACTCAGTCGAATATGATCCTGTATTTTTACTCGCGGGCAGATACTAGTAGGTAGTAGTATTCAAGAAATCCTGCTCATTCAGAACAATACCCAAAGTCAAAGGCAAATTATTCCCTCCGCCTGAAGTTGCAAAAATCTGCAGCTGATACTAAAAAGATCAGTCAATCATGATTATGCAGTCTTCTTCAGCGTCGCCAGCCATGCATCAGCGTGCTCCTTCTCATCCTCAGCATACATAGAAAACTTGGTGTCTTTGAGTTCCTCAACCAGCTCAAAGATCTCAGTGATCATCTTCTCTGCCTCCTCGTGGTTTCCATCCTTCCAGTCTGCTTCAGCAATATTCTTGCGGGTCCCAATAGACTGCAGAGAAGCCTTGCCGAGGCGATTATCCAGCCAGACAACAGACTTTTCCGCCAGAGCCTTGCCCTCTGCATACCGGGTAGTATTCTGAACCAGGAATGCAGCCAAATTGTTTATGGGCACAATATTATTCGGGTCTTGCCGTCTGTCGACAAGAATCCGGTGCGCGGCTTCAGCTTCATTCACCCGGCCGAGTCCCATGTTAGCGGCGCTGATAGCAAGCCATAACCGGCCCCAGTTCTTGTAATCATTTTTATAGAAATCCTCAGGCATCGCGCCTTTCATTTCCTCGCGGTGCAGCTTCTCCCGTAGGATGTCGAGGATCACAGCATACTTCTTCTCCTGCGAAGCCGTGCCATATTTTGTGTCGAGGTCGTAAGGCTCAAGCTCCTCGACAGTGATAGCCGTAAGGATTGGGTAGGCGTCTTTGTATGTCCATGAGTCCCAGAAGGGGGTGATAGGGATGGGCGTCTCCCACACGAAGTCGGTCTTCTCGGCAGAGGAGTAGCGGAACTGCATTGTAGATAGAACTTTATAGAGGTGCAATCAAGTGTTGTTAGTAACTTGATGTGATTCCCAGGGGGATTTATATTTCACACTCATTGATGCCCCTCCACTATTCCTGACTCGAACATATTGCGTGACAGCCAATCATCCGCATTCGATAATAACCCTGCAAAGAAAGATGCCCGATGGATAGGTAGAACGCTAAGACCTCTCACTATACCTGCGTGGCTTTCTACAAACAGTATGGCGGCTATGACCCGACTGCCATTGGAAAAATGTGAGAAGGTTCTTGCCCTTGTCGAAGGCGTTCCGGTCTCCGACGATGTCCGTTATCACTCTCCTCGAACAAGACAGGGGTAATGTCTGCCTGGCACTCAAGCAGCCTCTTCCAAGGTTCTGTGCAAGTTGAAAATAGCAGTTTTTGGTATGGACGGCACTGGAGACATACCGCCATTTCTCTGTAATCCCACTTGGCTCGTGAAGCAGCCAACCAAAGGAGCTGAGCCCAATGTATTTCGTGGAAATCCAGAGGCAGCTAAAAAGGCTTGTTTCAGTTTTGCGCGATTGTAGTTCCTAAGAATCTAGACCAGCTATCACTTGGTCTTGATTGGTGCAAGGAAACGCCCTCCAGCGCCTCCGCAGCTGATCGACCAGACATCCGAGTCTGGAAGCGTGGGGACACACCGGGGGAAGCTCAAATAAAGTCCACTGTCACTCTTCAACTAATTTACTTTCACTCTTATGTAGTCTACTTGATTGATGGTTTCGTTTCTTTCCACGCCTGAGCAGAGACCAGATGAAAGCCATAGACTAGGCTGAGGATGAGGCTCTCCATATAACGAATCCAGCAAGACTGATCACACACATATCGAGAACCCCCAATTTTCGGTCCTAGTAAGATGTTAAAAATGATCAAGTATCGTCACGTGGCTGCAGTGGTTTCACATTTTGGGTTCACAATGGACATTCATTCAAGTTCGACAGTAGGATATCGAGCAACAGCCCTACAGACTACTAATATATATATGCGAAGCCCTCGAGGCTTCTTATGTTACATCAATATCAATTGATTGCAATGAATCCAAATTAATGAGATCCCACTGGCAGTGACGTGACGTATGCCTTGAAATACTAGTTCTAACTTGAATATATATGTGTAACCTCTCCGAGTCCGAGTCCCCAATTCCACACCTTGATATTTTTCAAATGTTAGTTCTGTCACGGTCTGATATAGTAGACTTCGAGTCCGAGTCTCCCAGGTGTCTATACATACTAATTCAGATGATTTACACAATAACAAGCTGATTATCTTCGAGTATTCGTCTCAATTGAATTTATTATATAAAATGTGACTCTTTATGGTTTGCCTTACCCCGCAGGATGGCATTCCTATTATACAATGGAAATAGGTGGCTGGATGAACACCATGGAGTAATTTAATTAAAGAGAGATTTTTATTCGACGCTACGATTTCTCCAAATATCGTGTTTGAATTTGTAGATTTTAGATTACATCTCATATTTCTTTTTACTATCTAAGAATTACTTGCTACATACCACCACCTGGACATATGTACTTCTTGTGCTCGGGTCCAATCGGTTCTCGCTCATATAAGCAACCACCCCCACCGCTCCTTCTCTGCTTATCTTCGCTTTGCATCGGCTTTCCCCAACTTCCCGCTACCCACTCAAGCTTGAATAGGTCGACTCCTCCAGTCCAGCATGGGACAAGACTCCAATAGCGTGGGCCATGACCCCGGCAAATCGCCGTCGCCTTCCCCGCAGCATAGACGCGGCTACCAAGCATGCGATCCATGTCGCAAACGCAAGGTCAAGTGTGATTTAGGAAGTGAGATCAGCATTCTTTCATCCCACTTTGGATGGCTATTTTTTTTATTGTGAGCACTGGCTGACTGATCACAATTTTTTTTTCCCCTTAGGTGTCGACAATCCTAGACCCCCACCCTGCGTACGATGTCGTCGCGAAAGCAAAAGATGTGAATTTTCCGCTACTCGTCGCAAGCGTAAACTCTCCGAGCCCCCGGAGGAGAATGAGGAGGAACCCGCTGTTCTACGTCGCGATAAGCGAATGATGATCGGGGAGGTCGCGGCAAAGAAAGAATCCTCCAATGATCCTCCTCCGTTCATTCCCTCGGAGCCATCGTTATCAAATGATGGCTTTCGGGCTCGTTCGCGCTGGCCTGAAGCACCACCACCCGCTCCGGTTGCTGCGCCTGTTCCTGCTCCAGCGGCTCCCCAACGATATACACCGAGCGCACCTATAACTTCCTCGGCGAGACATTTCATGGAACCGAGAAACCCGCGTGTGTCGGGTTTCGCGGGGAGTGAAAGAAACTCAGTCCCTGGATACGGTGGCCCGCCTATGCTGAATCGCACAGCGGTGGAATTATTGTCGCCGGCGATCACCAATACCCACGATGCTTTACACCTGCTTTCGGAGGCAGCGGGGCGAACGGAGGACTTGAATCGCTATGCGGCAAGGCAATCGGTTTCATCGTTCAATTCGGGCCCCTCGCCTCTAGCCCACGTTAATTCGCCGGGAAATATTAGCGGGTCGTTTTCGCGGACGCCTCGATCGGGGGTATCCATCGGTGGAAACGGGTTTTATCAAGGCGGAGGTGCAGGCGTGGTGGACCCTCAGATGGCTGGTGACAATGGTCATCAGGATGAGTCTAGCAATTCCCAAGACCCGGGGTATATCGATGCTCTTCGGGCATGGTCACGGTTGCGATTTGTTCGTGCTGGATGGATGACAGTTGAGGAAGGCATGGATTATGTGGCATATTACTACGAGAACCTGGCGCCAATGAGCCCTGTGGTAACGCCAGATTATTCTGGTCCTTCAAAACATCGCACATTACTCACTGAGGAACCTGTCTTGGCCGTGACCATCCTGACAATCGCCTCGCGACACCTGAAGCCGAAAGGCGATGGTGCTAGTACTCGGGCATTCTATATCCATGATCGGCTTTGGTCATATCTCCGTGGCATGATTGAGCGTCTTTTCTGGGGCCAGGAGAAGTTTGATGCTGGTGGACCCGGAACTAGCAAACCTCGATCTCTTGATTTGGCGCCAACTTCCAGCCGACCGAGCGTGAAAGGAAATTTGAGAGCGCTGGGAACCGTTGAAGCACTGTTGATTCTCACAGATTGGCATCCACGAAATCTCCACTTCCCTCCTGGCGATGACGAGAACACATTGCTAGACACTGATGCCCATGCCCAGAATTGCGCTGATAAGGACTTAGATCCTGACAGCGAACAGGCCAAAACTTCACCCGAAGGAAGACTGGCGTTTCAAAAATGGTTGGAACCAGCTTGGCGGTCTGATCGGATGTCCTGGATGCTCCTCAGTACTGCGCAAGCTCTCGCCTTTGAACTCGGTGTTTTTGACAATAAAAGCGAATCAAAGACGGTCTCTGAGTCGCCTGCTGAACAAGTTCGAAAGCGCCGTCTACGAAGGTTGATTCTTATTTTTATTACACACAGCAGTGGGCGATTGGGCATTCCCTCCATGCTACCTTTGCCCGAATGGGGTCAGGACGTTCCAGGAAATAACTTCGACGCCAAGGATAACAATCCTGATATTGATAGGATGCAAGACTGCTGGATGGGCATCTCTAAAATTGTCTATCAGGCAAACCACCAGTTGTTCGCATCGAGTGAACAAACATCAGAGTTGATTAAGAGTGGAAGATATCGCGAGCAAATCGACTGGTTTCAACCCCAGTTGCGAGAGTTTAGGCAACACATTGATCGTGTTAACCGTGAGTTGACATAGGAACCCGAATCATTTACAAGACAAGAACTAATAATCAATAGTGAAACCGGCCATGCGGAGCATTCTCTTGATCGAATACGAGTATACACGTGAGTCTACAAGGCAGCGAAAAAGGAAGATCAAGTACTGATACCAGGCAGGACTTTATGTCAATTCACTTGCCCTGCAAGCCGTCGTTGACCGCTGGACGACTATGTCTAACGAGTCTGCTCAAGATCCGTCTGGACGACCAGGATCTGGTCCATCTCCCGGCAGCACTGGGTGGTTCCGGACTCTGATGGAGCTCTATCGAGTCAACGAGCAATACATCCAGGAGGTTGTGGATGCATCCCGTAAGATCTTGCAGACAGTTCTCGAGGGACTTGTCCCAGGAGGTCGTTTGAAGCATGCCCCTATTCGGACATTTTTCCGAATTCTGTCTGGCATGATCTTCATCCTGAAAGTAAGTTTCCTATAGCGATATGAAAACTCCTTGTGAACGCCACTGACTCTATCTGCAGACGTTTACACTTGGCGCTCGTGAAGATGACGTGCGAGTATCACTGGACCTGCAAGACCGGACAGTGGAGGCACTTCGTACCTTTGTTGTCGATGACGTGCACATCAGTAACACCGTTGCTCGACTCCTAGAGTTGCTGACCAGTAGCATTCGAACTCGCTTCCTCCGCTTTGCACCCCATGATCGGGGCGTAGATGGCGAGGGTCAAGACCGAGGTTCTGCTCCAGTATCACGAGCACAGTCGCCACCACGGGACAATGTCTCAGGTCGTCGTGATGGCATGCAGACTCCCTGGTCCTCTACTCAAGATGCAACTCCAAGCGGACTAGGATATGTGGAGAGCAGCAGCGCCGGCGGACACCCGTCAGGAGCGATCGGATCGGCCCATGACCCGCTTGCCAATATTCCTGCTCAGACGATCAATTCCTCCAACATGAACGTCTCTTTCATGCCGCCTCCCCCATCTGTCTACTACAACTACTATGATTCAAACTCGGCAATGCCAAACAATGACCTTGAGCGCTCGTCCCCAAATCATGTCGTCTCCTCACAAGCTGTCGACAGTAATGGGGCGAATCCTGGTCTGTCAGATTGGTTTGCCCTGCCTCTGGACCAATTCTTCAACAGTTCTACTGCAGTGGTTGACCAAGGTCTTGGTGGAACCGGGCCGATGCTAGGCGAGTTTGACATGTTAGAGGTACTCCTCAATGAGGGAGGCTATGATGGCAATCCTACCGGCGAAGGCGACTCGGGCATGGCGTCTCAGTTCATGTAATGATCTCGACGAATCCCGATCATCCCGGACTCAACTTCTTTGGAAAATGCCTCGAGCCGATGTGACACGTTCTTTTCCTTTTGCGATTTGTTTTCCCGTTTAAACTATATACCCCTGCGGGATCTACACTTGGCGTCCTCTTTATGTTTATATCTTTTAGCCCGACTCGGGGGACGTGATTGGATGACGATGCAATATCTTTGAAACACGTCTTCCCTCCTCTCATTTCCATTCTTCTCAAATAAGCTAGTTCTTATGAATTACTGGCATCTCTCAATAAGATGAAAGCTTCCTGGTTTCCACTTGACTTTTCCATCTCTATATTGTTTCATAAATCTTTGTCCAGTTCCTTCTGTAGGCTTCTAGATTCATGCCGGCCGGTCTCCGTCGGGTCTCAGTATGGCGGGGCCGAGTTTCATCCTAACATGACGGCTATGATCTGGTTCACATGTTAATACACACTAGGCTTTTAAGGCTCCAACGTTATTCTAGGTGGGTCAATTAATCTAATTCAAAGAAATCAGCCTCGTCGAATAAGGCTCACCGGGTGGCTTGAGCGACTTGAAGTTTGGTATGGAATTGGGCCATTATGGGCTTTACTTGCGTGAGAGGAGTTCTAATCAGCATGTAAGAAATGGCCCCAAGGATCCAATTGCCGACCCATTTGCCTCTGGACCCTCTAGAGGCGGCATATTGAGATATGACAACTTCACGTCAGCTGGTTGTATGTATGGCCCGCCTATCACAAGCAAGTAAGATGGCAGGTGCGATTACAGATGCAAATCAGGGTCCTGCAACTCATTGTAGATCTATCTGATGGGAGGTGATCTCCACCGAATTGGGTTATTGCAAACGCTCTGACGATCTCGAAGGATCTCGTAGCTAGAGTCTTTGGATAATACGAGTATGTTATACTTCATAGAGCGAGGTTAAAGTCACATCGCTTTGAGATCGTCATAATCACCTGAAAATGCATGTCTATCTAGTTTACTTGGCAATTTATGGATAACTCAAAGATTTCCAAGGTTATTGCAGTTCCAAGATTCTCATAGAGAAGATCCTGATTATGCAGGGTCCAACAGATATCAATTGATGTGGGAACTTGCATCTGATCGCGGACTCCGGTCGGGAATGGTTGTATGGTTTAAGTGATTGTTCTTGGCTGATTCGAACTTTTATGATTTTTGACGAATTTTAAGAGTGAATAACTGTACTATTCATCTTGATCGTCGCTATGAAATAAACTATGGGATAAAATACTAGTATTCTACATTCAGTCTGAATTTTGGGATTCTGAAACAACAGAACAAGACGTGGATTTTTGGTAGAATAGGAGAACAGAACAATGACAAGAGAATTCTTCCCCTCAGACGATGATAATTTCCTTCACTTCAGATCTGGTTGATTCTGAGCCAATTCCTGGATAAACCCCTTAGAATCTCAGATTCATCATGTTGAAGTGTACTCTGGCTCCTCCAATAATAATCCCAGTCAGTCTCCCCCATCATCACATCCAGGCACGATACTACCTTAATTGGGGCAAAGTCTATGATATTCTCCTTCAGGCAGTGATTGGATAGACTTCAAGATATAATAGGAGATGATCGTCAGGGCTTGATTACTTCTTCGATCCCCCCAGGCCCGTTTGGCTTTTAAGGGTCCCTAAGTTAATCAACAGGCTTTCCGCTAATGCACCACACAAGGCCCATCAGAACCCCACTTAATACAGCACCGTCGGGGACGGCGTATGGAGATCTTCAGTGCTCTGCCGAATGGGTATCAAGCTTCCAACACTCTCTCGTGTTGTCCTTGGCCCGGACTTCTCCGCTTTCGAAACCAAGATAGCTTGTCGCTGTCAAGGCGCAAAGCAGAATGCCATGCAATGCCACACAATGCTGCTGGCTTGGCCCCGCCTGGTACTGATTCAGCGCTATCAGACTCCACACATCCCTCAGCAGCCCCCGTTTTACCTTCATGAAACGCGGTTCAATTAATTCTATGAGTCCTACTTGGTCCTGGACTCTGTCTCGGTGGACCCTTCACCTGCTATGCTCTTCTGCTTGGCCGATGGACTCCGTGATGATCTCGAAGTTTATGGTTCAAAGACCCTGAATCTCTCAGATCGGCATGGCTAGTTTCCCTGAAGAGCAATATCTCCTTCTCCTGGATCGTGCGATAGTTACTATCCCCGGTGCTATGTATTGTCTAGATACTCTCAACATGGCGAGGCCTCCACAGCGCTATAAAGGAGCCTTGATATCCTGCTGTGTTGAGGTTATCCATTCACTTCATCACCATCTTTCCTCTATTACATTCTTTATAGAGTCACTCGTTCTTTGAACAAAGTCACCATGGTTGTCTTCAGCAAAATCACCGTTGCCCTAGCTGGCCTGGCCTCTGTCTCCTCTGCCATCCCCACCGGCGGCAAGAAGAATACCTTCAGTGTCAACCAGGTTGCCATCCCAGCTACCAAGACCAAGAACTTCGCCAACAACTATGCTCGGGCTCTCGCTAAGTATGGTGTCAGCGTGCCTTCTCACATTGAGGCTGCGGCTCAACAGAGCGGCTCTGCTACCACTACCCCCGAGTCCAACGACGAGGAGTATCTCACTCCCGTTAACGTCGGCGGTACAACCCTGAACCTGGACTTTGACACCGGCTCCGCTGATCTGTAAGTGAACTCGTTTGCTCAGTACATCTGAAATTATCCATATGTGAGAACGTAAACTAATGCTTTCTATAGTTGGGTATTCTCATCTGAGCTTCCTTCTTCTGAGCAATCTGGCCATGCCCTCTACAAGCCTAGCAATGGTACCAAGCTGTCTGGCTACACTTGGTCCATCTCTTACGGCGATGGCAGCTCCGCCAGCGGCGACGTCTACAAGGACACCGTCTCTGTCGGAACTGTCAAGGCAACCGGCCAGGCCGTCGAGGCTGCTTCCAAGATCAGTGCCCAGTTCACTCAGGACCAGAACAACGACGGTCTGCTCGGTCTTGCTTTCAGCTCCATCAACACTGTGAAGCCCAAGTCCCAGACCACCTTCTTCGACACCGTGAAGTCGACTCTTGCCTCTCCCCTCTTCGCTGTGTCTCTGAAGCACAATGCCCCGGGCACTTACGACTTCGGCTTCGTCGACAAGTCCAAGTATACTGGCTCTCTGGTCTACGCTGATGTTGACAGCTCTCAGGGCTTCTGGGAGTTTACCGCGGACAGCTACAAGGTCGGCACCCAGTCCGGCGGTTCTATCAAGGGTATTGCCGACACTGGTACCACCCTCCTCCTGCTCGATGATGAGGTTGTCTCTGCCTACTACAAGCAGGTTAGCGGTGCTAAGGAGAGCTCCTCTGCTGGTGGCTACACCTTTGACTGCTCTGCTACCCTGCCTGACTTCACTGTTACTATCTCTGGATACGATGCTGTTGTCCCTGGTAGCCTGATCAACTATGCTCCCGCCTCAGAGGGCTCCTCTACCTGCCTTGGCGGCATCCAGAGCAACTCTGGCATTGGTTTCTCTATCTTCGGTGATATCTTCCTGAAGAGCCAGTATGTTGTCTTTGACTCCAATGGTCCTCGTCTGGGCTTCGCTGCTCAGTCTTCCTAAGTTGTGGAACTCTGTGAGATTCACTATCACGCTCTTTTCCATCAAGAGGGAGAATCGATTATTGTATATACGGCTAGCGGGGCTAGCTAGGTTGGATTAGTATGGAAGTGCTGAACATTTTCATCATGTGCAAGTTTTGAACCCGGCTTGTTTTAGCCAGGGTGTCGAGTTTTTGAGCATGTGGGCAGCACATAGTACTAGTAAATATAACACATTTTGGCTTGAATACTGCTTCTTCCTTGTAGAAAATGCAGAAAATAAGTTACAAGTACAACTCCGGACCTCGGGACTCGGGCGAGAAAGGCGTGCTTGATGCCCAACCTATACTAATATTGAGGTTTTGGGGCAGGGATTAGTAGAACTTGAAGCCACCCAGGTCCCCAGATTGGACATGTCACATGTGAGCGTAGTACTTCTCTGTCAACTGGTCTAACCATAGTGCAATGATTGAACTTGAAGTTCAAGTCATAATAATCGTATTGAATAATATATCAATTTATTATAATTATTAGCTGAAAGGTCCTAGCTCACTGGTAGAGATCAAACCAGTTAGTGAATCTGTTTAATTTATCGTCCGAGATAACCCCGATTTAACTTCTTCAGAGGCTTGCAAATGGTTCTTTTCTTTGGCTGGGAGAATATTTCCATACGAGGATTTCCCGCGCAAACTTGAACTCATAAGGATAACTTGAACAGAGGCCAAGATATTCAGATGAGGTGAATTAAAGGAGTGAGCATATAAGAATACCAAATATCATAGAGCGGCCGTAACTCGGCCATCACTCTTCACGGGAAACCTTGGAAGTTGAAGTGGAGTGGACTAAGCGTCGAGGAAGTGGACCGGGTGGCGGATCATTCTCGACCCGCCGATTCTCCAGACTCATTTAGATTCCTTCATGACTTTCACTCCGCATATTCATCCCACACTCCAGAAGATCACAAAGACCTGTATATATATCTCATACGAAAGATTCCTTGCATCTCTCTATCATTTCTTCTTTGCACTGGTGCAGCCCGAGTCACCGCCATTCCGATCTATCTTCGAGGCCCGAGACTCCTATCCGATCCGCTCCTGTACGCGCGGCAGCCCACCCGAGAAATGGCTATCTGAAGCATCCCACTGAATCTCTGTGCGTTACAACATTTCAGGTCGGCCCGGTGGATTCGCTGTATGAGCTAGGTCGGCGAGTTACCGGCGTCGGAGTGTCTGATCATGGACGATGAATTCCGTGTGACTCCTCGCCAGATTTGGGCGAAAGCGACGACAACATCGACCAAGACTTATTCGTCAGGATGCACGCCGTTCGTCTTGCCCAGCGATGGTACGTCGATAGCCCGGTTTCTTGATGCGACTCCCGCAACGACAAAAATGAATCGCCAGTGCTAATGTTGTCCTTTGACCTATTATAGGAATTATACACGTGAATCACTCCTTCGAACTGACCCTCACCAGAAACGCTGTCTATGAACCGATCTGTACGGGGCAAGCACGCTCCGACTACACCCATGTTGAAGCCGTTCTCGATACGCGTGACCCGTTCTATTCCTCTGTCACTCCCCAGCTCTACGCCATCGGTTGCTGTACGGTCGTTAGTTATGTTCTCGTTATCATTCTTCTTATTACACCGCGCACCTTCTTCGTTGGCGGCCCTGGTGGTGGTGGCGCCAATTTTCTCGGACGACATGGCATGATGAGTGGTTCATATGGTGGAAACTCCTCGATCGTTGGTGTTGGTGGCCGGCCATGGTTACAGAAAGTGGCTGCGCTTCTCGTCGCAGTATCATTGACAATCGCCACGGTTGATTCCTTTCGAGTCGCCGAGGCACAATACGAGTATGGATATTCAGACGCAGAGGCTCTTTCGGAAGAGGTTATCGATGGAATGGAGATTCGCATTGTGCGCGTGATTTCACAGACCTTTCTCTGGCTAGCGCAGGTCCAGACATTGATTCGACTGTTTCCACGACACAAAGAAAAAGTCATGATCAAGTGGGCTGGATTTGCTTTAATTGTGCTGGACACCATTTTCAGTATTCTTGAGAATTTCTTCTTCAAAAGTACCTCGACTCATCCCCGCTTATACGATGATGCAATTCCTGCTCTGAGTTATCTGTTCGAGCTAGCGCTCAATCTGCTGTACGCTGCATGGGTCATTTTCTACTCTATTTCGAAACACCGCTACGCCTTTTTCCACCCCAAAATGCGCAATATTTGCTTTGTCGCTCTATTGTCGTTCTGTGCTATCCTGATTCCTGTGGTATTCTTTGTCACAGACATTGCAAAACCAGAGATTGCCGGTTGGGGTACGTACATCAGATGGGTCGGGTCAGCAGCAGCCAGTGTCGTGGTATGGGAATGGGTAGAGCGCATAGAAGCCCTTGAGCGAGACGAAACCAAAGACGGAATTCTTGGACGAGAGGTGTTCGATGGCGATGAAATGCTTGAGATGACTCCATCTGAAGAGGTTGATTGGCCTCGTTACTCTGGGCATGATAAGGGAGGCGGGAATGGCACTTCCTCAGCATGGGGTGGAGTCATCAATCTATCGCATCGACCACTACGAACACGAGTGGGAATGAATCGGGGGAACCAAAATTTCCGTACCCCAAGGCAACCGCAGAATCCGAATATCCATCCATCGCAGCACCGAAATAATCAGCGACCCACCCCACCTCCCGCAGTCATTACCCCAGTCAGTCGGACTGACACCAGCAGTGCTCCCAGCACAGTATATAATGTTCGATATCATCCAGTCACCAGCCCTACGCCCCCTGTTGCAATGCCGCATATGGAAGAAGAAGACGAATTAGACGAAACAAAAGAGATCGAGATCGAGAGCCACTCAGTCTCAGGGAATTTCCAACAAGATCCCCCAACACCTGGGGTTCTTAGAGAACAATCACCGCAAATGGTTCAAGCCGACCCCCGTTGGCGCAATCTCATCAACCATTTCAGGCGCAGACGGGCATCCCTTCCGAGGGAAGTCGCCTTTGCGCAAGCCGGCGAGGAAGTGCTTGATGATGGCGCTTCCGGCTCAGAGACCGATGACCCCGGCCAACCTAACGTGCAGGCCAGATCAAGTAACTTCTTCATGCTGCATCGAAATCGACTTCCCGGCTCCGGGTCCTCGCCTGCCGATGCACCACTGCCTGTTACGGTGATCCCAGCTCGTCGTCGTGGCCAGCAGACATGGTCACCACAACCTCGAAATGGATTACTAGAGGCGTCTAGCCAGCAGCAACGTTCCCACAACGGTAACTCCCATTTACCAGTCAGGGTCATCCCTTCTCAGCCACAAGAGTCTGCTCCATGGGATGATACAGACCTTGAGAATGGACAAAGCAATTACGTGCTTCGCTATGACCCTGAAGCCGCAGCTCTTGTTCATGAGCATGTGAGCAATTTACGAGAGGAACCTATAGTGACGAATGATCGTGCGAGCTGGACACAGACAACTTGCTCGGAGGCCGGGTCACATCATGGCGACGGGGATGCCTCAACAATACATGACCATGATCATGGCCAACCGTCTACATGATCAGTTGGTGTTTTCTCTTTTTCTCCTCGAATCTTTTGGGATACGTTTATGCGCTGAGCATGGAGTCTTGAATTTTACGAACATAAATTTTGGGGTTTTGGGAGCATGGTTATTGGAGATATGTCCATTTTCAAATATACCCAGGAACATATTATAATTCTTTGTTTTATTAACTTGCCACTGCATATATTATGTTTATAGCATCAATATCAATCACATTTCGAATGACCAGGTGCATCGAACAGGTCTCATGTCTATGTAGTATCAGACCGCTCTTTACAAATACTATTTCTAGCTGGTGTATGAAGACTTATACTCGAACATAGTAGTAATCACCATCTATCTTAGAATTCAATAGTAATTACTCAGGGATCTTATAATCAAATACACTCTATACCCTTTCTAGTCTATATCTTCATCTTCATGTGACTCTATCACATCAATATCCACTCGGTAATTTGCATCACTCTGGTTGGCCGATGCGGGTCCCGCGAGGCTTGGGATTCATTACGGGAACTTTTTGCTCCGAGTTCAGAATCAACTTCCCCATACTTTTCCCCTCGTCCATGCTGCGGCCTTACATGGATGTCGCATTATGGCGGCTGTCAATCAGAACATGTTCGATGCCAGCATCGTCACCGATCGCCCCGGTGGTGCATCGTTGATGGTGCTGCCGCTAAACTTGATCGCCCAGATTGTGTCAAACGTCAGCGGAGACCCCCACAAGTCCCTGGGAGAACGGAACAATAGCTTGCTGACAAGACAACTTGGAACTTTTAGGTCGATGATACAGGTGATCTTGCCAGATTATGCCGAACATGCCGCGTCCTCAATTATATGGCGCTACCACAGCTCTATCGGAGCTTGACCCTCACATCTTACAACAAGATCCGTTATCGTGATGAGCAGCCCGAAGGAGTCGGAAGCGCAAGCCCCTTTACCATGGGGCTGAATGCAGTGATCACGCGACCTTTCGCAACGCTGGTGCAGTCAATAGCGCTCCGAGGATACTGGAAGGATAATGACTTGGAGGAACATGCCCAGGTCGGTCGTGTGCCGGACTCGGCGATGCTGTTAAATACAGTCGTCCGAGCTGCGGTAGATCGCATGACAGGCTTGGAAAGTTTTACATGGGACCTGAACACCAAAATGCTTGATACAGTCTATGCGGGACTTACGCAATTGCCTCGACTTTACTCTTTAACTATACGATTCCCTTCTACCCGTCATCCGCAACCAACTCATGTGCTTCCTCCTATGCCCCATCTACGATCTTTAAAAATCACCGACATCGACCCGCTTTGTTATCCCGATGATATTTCCACAATGCTCTGGAAGAGCAAAAAATTGCGCGATCTCCGGCTCCATTGGTCACCGCGAATGCGCTTGGCGCAAGAGCCCAGCGTTTCTGTGCACGAGTATTTCCGGAAATGTACCGCAGCCAAACAGCCGCTGATGGTGAAAAGAATTGCATTTCAAAATATGTATGCCTTTCACAGCGAGGAGTTCAATTTCGCTTTCGACCCCACAACAGTCGAGGATGTCACATTCCTAAGCGGGACAGATACTACGGGGTTGATTAACACGTTCGTGGAGAACAGCTGGCCGACCATGCCACCTCATAAACAGTTGAAAATGAAGTCTATCCGCATGGATGCGATTTCAAAACGAAATGCAGAGTTCTTGGGAAATTTCAAAGGACTCGAGCGTTTGTACTTCGTTAATGTCACATCCGAGCACAACGACTACCTCAATTCCTCTCGCCCTGCAAGCATGACCACCTCATCAGCACTCACTCCCCCTGTCTCCGATTATCCGAATATTGGAGTTAATGGTACATTGGGAAATTCGCCTGCTGCTTTGCCTTCTCCAGCCAGTCAGATGAACCTGGTTCTGGGCGGACGAGATAGTTACCTATCCAACATTACATTGAACCACGGCACAACATTACGCCATTTGCTCCTCTCCTCCAAGTGGCCTCTTTCCACGTCTATGGTTGCTCGACTTGTGCACAGTTGTCCGAATTTGGAACAATTAGCTATTGCAACGGACTTTTCAAGCATGGAATCTCTTGGAATGCTGGTTCCATTCCTGCGGAAGTTAGAAGCTCTACGACTCCTGATTCCTGTCGGTTCTCCACCACCACAGACTGGTCCAAGCCGAGGAGCACAAAATAGCCCTGCGGACAGCGCAGAACACCCTTTCAAGAAAGCGGGAAGGCTCCACGCCAAAGCATTTTCCACGGCGGGTAACTCACTCAAACTTCATAAGGAAATCGAAGAGGCTATAAATAATGCCCGCAGTATGGCTGATATTGTGGATATCGACGACGAGATCCTCATCAACATGATGAGTTATGACCTGGCAGACAAGAATGTTTTCGGTCGCGTCAAGATAGTCGGAATGGGATGGAAGGCATTTGAATTACGAGACTTTTATAAGGCGCCAATGCCCGCTGTGGAAGAAGATGAGGACGCTGAAACTCCTTTTACCAATACGCCGGATGAGACGTTCCAGAATGGAAATCCAAATGGTACGGCGCGTACACCAGAATGTCCGGGCACTATCTTAAATTCCGTCGCCCCTGGCCTTCGCGCTGAGATCGATGCTTCTCGTGCAGGAGTCAACATCCCTCCATCAACTCTGGGCAAACGTGCTCGAAGTGATGACGATAGTGCATCTTCAGATAGACAGTCGCAGACGAGACAGCCTTCTGAATTCAGAGAAACAGGTCCGGGACTCCGTGGTGGACACGGCTGTGGGTCGGACCCTGTGTATTGTGATGATGGCCAAATATGGAGACGAAGTATGCGGCGTGTGGGCTGGGATGTTCTTAAGCACTGGGAGATCTGGGCTTTAGATGCACAGGAGATTTGATTTGAATGTTCCGAGGACAAAAGAGATTCATTTCTTCCAAGGTCTATTCTATCGTATTTTGTCTTTCATAGACTCTCTGGTTAGATCCGGTTTGATCATAAAGGAGTTTTGGTGTCTTCTTGTGGCTTGGTTGGGAAGCTGAGCTGGCATGACGGAGTTGGTTGGGCACATGTACAAATTGACGTTCATTCTATAGAAATCTCCCTTGAACCTTGGAATATAATCATTCTTATCATTCTCGCGCACTTGGGTTTCTCGGCTGAATACACAGTGCCTGGACGTGTGCAGGTGTAATGTATAGTTTTTATGAAGAGTAGGATGATATAGTATGGAGTCTTTCCATTAAGCGAGCCTCCCGTCCAAGGAGTAAAGTGCATGCTCACACTTCGGCGTCTATAAATTCAAGAAAGCAAGTGTATCTCATTCCTATCTCCCAAGTGGAAGATCATTCATCTCGTATCGCCTCGCTCGACAGCTTTGAACTCTCGGACCTCCAAGTCTTGTCTCCATATTTCACGCATTTCAAGTTTTCGGCATCTTTCACAAGGAAACGGATGGTGTCTCGTTTCATGGAGATTGATTCTAGAATTTCTAAAGTTTCAAGAGCTTTAGTCTTAGACTGTCCGCAGAAAATCGTCAGTCAATCATATGCGTACTTTTTAGAACCCATTTAGAGAACTTACCACGAGAATCCTCAAAGATGTTATCCATTGCGAGCGCTTAGGGATTTCGTAGACATCTTTACTCTCCGGGAACCCTGTCAAAATAAGTCGTGAAAGCACAGGACAGTTGCCAGTGACAAAATGTGACCTTGGAGGCCCATCACGAGCGTTATGGACATAGTCAGGTGCATATAGAGTGCCCATCCCGAATACGTTCACCGTGAGAGTACGTAGCTTTGAAAAGCTCAGATCATTCAGACATCCGTAATATGGTTTCTCAGGACGCCAGGCTACAGGTAGGTACGCAGCATACATAACGTACGAGGCAGATTCGATGTAATTTGCAAATACTTGTTTCCTGGGTGAGTTCTTCAATGCGGGGGTTTCGAAGATTCGGGCTAGATGGAAGATCCCTCCATGTCTGCCTATGGGAAGTCTGGTCCAGATAATTGGTATTGCTATGCCGGACCAAAAATGATTAACTAGCGCACAGTGTACGGCGTTTCCGGGCCAATAGTTGGTTGGCTTCTGTACTCGGGATGGTAGGGCTTGGAGCCATAGTAATATCTCGCGGACTATTTCGGGGATGAGGAGAGCGCGTCGAACTGCTGATAAGCTGTGCTTTGTCGTTATTTTTGTCATCGCGAGGTTGTGAACTGGCGATCGGAGTATTGACTTGTTTTGAAGGAAATAAGGGTAAGGTGAGATTTCAATAAGTAAAGGAGAAGGACAACAGTGCGGGTGAAGATGGTATACGACGACTCATCAGGTAACCCATTCTGATATCTCAATCGAAAAGGTGAGGTGATAGTACAATGATCCTATTATTTGTGTTCGATATGTGACGTGAAGATGAGCATGTAGATCAGAGGAGATAAAACTAGAAATCCAGGTGGACGTAATAACTCAATTTAAAATCTTATCCATGAATCTACCATGTCTACTCGCGAGTTCGGATCTTGAAACCTTGAAGAGAAGTTATATTCCATGAGTTTGACCCAGTCAAGTGACACTATTGGCTGATATTGAAGGGATAATCTATGGAAATCCAAAGCCCATCATCTTAATACAGACTCCCAATTTCCGAAATCCAAACTATCCGTCAGGGGATTCACAAGACTCAAGTCATCATATGATCACGACTTGGAAATCTTTCGAATCCAGCATATCAACTGCTAGGATCTGGGAGACTTGTTTACCAGATGCGGCCATCACTCGTTGCATTACCGCATCGCGGTAAGCCCGCTCAAGCAGTTCATTGGTGAAGGGCCATTCTACCCTCTGGCGCTTTTCCAGGGCATCATCCAGATCGTCTGCTATCAAGGTCCTCTGTCGTTTGAGGACCTTGAGGGTATCTGCTGGATGGATACGTGGTAGTGCGAAGGATGGTTCTTTATTGGTTTGGGAGCCCCGAGTGCTAATCCCTATCTGGAACTAAGGTGACATAATCGTAATGCCGTAGGTAGCAGTATCCGTATTGTCTCGCATCTTCAGAATCACAGGCCCAACTTGTCGTTGAAACTCCTGATACTCAAGGGTATCCCTGAGATGTGCATCTCTCAGACCTGCCCTGACGTGTTTGAGGTATTCCTCTTCGCTCTGTAGGGCTTCAATCTTTGCATCCAAAGATTCGGACGCTGTCGACTCCATTGGCATTTTGGACAATGTTGCGCTGACGACGCGCTGACGGCTCTTTTGAATGACGCCACGATAGGTTGGAGGCAGGAGGGATGAAACCCTCTCAGGATTTCAAACAGTGGGTTGGAGTCCCTGTGAATGTTTGGATGAGATGGTTGAAGTGGTAGAAGAATGGATCAAAACAGGGGGAGAGTGAGTTGGCAGTTAGCACAGGTTAGTATCCAAGTGAAGGTCAGAAGCATGGAAGACTATTAGTATAGTTTAGTAAGACTGCATATGGTGACTCGAGACCGTCATTTGGAGTCTCATTATGATATCAAAGGTTTGATAATAAGTAAGAGGAAAGTGAGAGATATCAGAATCCAAAATAAGAGATATTTAAAGTCCAAGTGAGAGATAGATGATGTGAAAGATCACTTAACTCTTTGTATGTGCCAGTGGGAGTATTTAGGGTATGGATTTACTTTAGTAAATCTTCTGCCTTTCAAAGTTTCAAATCCCTTAAACCTGAAGTTCTTGATTTTCCCCTTCGTTTCCACTTGCCTTCAAGTTCACCTATCACTCCATTCCAACCCCATCATATTGTCCCTCTCGTACGCTAAGATACCTGGATCAGTATCCTCCCTTTGTGACCTGCCTTTCAGAAAGACTTGCACATCCTTCAGGCTCTAAAAGTCAGTACCGCATTCCTAGTCACCAATCTGTCATTCCCGAGTCGATACCCAAGGCACTGAAGCGCCGTGCTAGGACATCAGGTTGTGGGACTCATCGGTGTGGAGTAACACTCCATAACTCCTATATTAATAAAACCTGAAATTCACGCGAGATTCTCTATAAGGCATCGAAGAATTGATGTCAAATGCCCGGGTGGAATTTGGGCACTTGCTCTGTACTCCAACACCAATCCATATAATTTGGATGAGGCGTTGATAGCCCTAGTAAGTACCCGATCACCCAGTTGGTACCCCAATTTCCCAAGCGACACCCGGGTGAATCTCAGGCTGACAGCATGCCCAGGTGGACATGGAGGGGTCATCTGTTGGAACTTCCAGGGTTCCCCGCTACTAATAGTATTTAGGACTCCATCGGGCCGTCATGAACATGATATCCAACATTCCAACATTTAAATGCCACAGCTGAGATCTTATGAATAGGTCACTTTCCATTTTCAAGAATTCATCTCTCATACACATGTGCAGAGAGTTCTGCATCGCCATTCCATCGCCACCTCCGTGTCTCAGAATCCTCATGCCACATGGCCAACAAAGGTTGCTTTAGTCGTGATCGGTACACCGTGGGTTGGCTATGCGCCCTCCCTGTCGAATTCGCAGCCGCCAAAGTGATGCTTGATGAGATCCACGACTCGGATGACTGCATCGCCAACCCTGAAACAGACAGCACCTACCAACTGGGTCGAATCGGAGAGCATAATGTTGTCATCGCCTGTTTACCAGAGTCTCAGATTGGAACAAGCTCAGCCGCTGCAGTGGCTAGTTGGATGAAGTTAACCTTTACCTCGATTCGTGTTCGCCTAATGGTGGGTATTGGTGGAGGGGTTCCATCAGCAGCGGCAGATATTCGACTTGGGGATGTGGTCGTTAGTCGTCCAGAAAACATCTACGGCGGAGTCGTACAGCATGACTTCGGGAAACTCACATCAGGCGGGTTCAGACGAACTGGTTTCTTGAATGCGCCTCCGAAGATCCTGCTCAATGCAGTTGCCTCGCTCAAAGTCAAACACATGCTAGGAGATGAACAGTTTTCAGAATTCATTTCGAATTTCAATCGACTACCTGAGTTCAAACGGAAGAATGCAGGTCGTGATGTTTTATTTGATCCGAACTACGATCATGTCGAAGGAGCGACGTGTGGGAGCTGCGATAAAGGAAGAATCATACACAGAAAACAACGCCGTCAGCGGAATAAGAACATACATTATGGAAACATCGCTTCCGGCAATCAGGTGATTAAAAACGCCGCTGAGCGAGACAGGATCAGCTCGGAGTTGGGCGGGGTGCTCTGCTTCGAGATGGAAGCTGCAGGCTTGATGAATGAGTTTCCATGTCTTGTTATACGGGGAATATGCGACTACAGTGACTCCCACAAAAATAAACGTTGGCAACCATTCGCCGCAGCAGCCGCTGCTGCGCGTGCAAAAGAGCTGTTGTCAGTCATTCCCCGGGCTCAACAACGTGAGCCGAAGTTGTCAATACTTTGGCCATCTCCCAGCAACTCTGTGCCGTACCAGCAAGGCTACAGAAATCTCACAGGTGAACTTGCTCTTTCGCAAAGACTCAAAGCCG
Source organism: Penicillium herquei (assembly GCA_039634405.1). Lineage (NCBI taxonomy): Eukaryota > Fungi > Ascomycota > Eurotiomycetes > Eurotiales > Aspergillaceae > Penicillium > Penicillium herquei. Next base: position 992,532 of record CP098389.1, on the reverse strand, counting down.
ACTATGAAGTTGAAATCGTGAATATGGTATCACGTTGGCTCTTGGATGATAGTAACCCTCGCTGTCTGCTCATTCTCGACAAAGCTGACATTGAGACTATGTCCTTCCCAAGCACCAAACCTTGTGTCAGTTCAAGTGGGCCGGAGAAGAACACCCAAGCAGCTCGCATGACTTATGAATCTCCGAGAATAACAGAACTGGTCGCTCCAGAACCACGACGCTCGACGGCCGCCAAGAATCCCCCGATTACCCAACAACCTAAAAGCACGAATGAAACAAAGGTGAAGAGTGAGGGTGATTCTCCGGCACCGACAAAGATGATCAAGACTGAAACAACATCCAAAATTCGATCGAAATACCAGACGTCTTCGAACACTCAGTCAGCTTCTATCCCAACTTCCTCTCGAACAACAAATAAGCCAATCATCCGAGCATCACAACACTCTATGGCTACCAGAAGTCGACCTACAGCCCAATGACTCGGACTTACAAGTTCAACTGACACAATTTGTTATAATGATCCCACGAATAATACAGAGCCGTTTATAGATTGATACAATACAACTGGCCATGGTTTTTTGACATCCAATTTAGTAGAAAGTAACTGAGATCGGCAGTTTTTAACTGATTCATCTTGATTAACGAATATGCAATGAACATATGTAAAGTTTATCACCAATATATAATATAATTTGACTGATCATTCATCTTGAAGTCGTTGACGAGGTCTTTCAGTGAAGTAGAGCGGCCGGTTTGGTTGTCGAATCTTTTTGCGTTTGGGGACTCTCATGGGTTGAGATCTAGATCGCTGGCCATTGGATGACTCCGCTTCGCCAAAACTGCACCCAGGACTCCAGTTGATGACCAGGATCCGTATTATAGTGAAAGCTCCTCGTTCTGAGACCCGCCGTATCACATTCCGAAGAGAGCAAACGAATTGGGGGATAAAGTCTGGATCTATGGCGTTTAACTGTATGATGAAGTAGATAACTTTCAGCGAGCAGAGAAGTTCGGCAAGTATTTCAGCATATTGTTCCTCAGAATTAGCGTGGAAGAAGCGATCTATATCAACCATCTGATCATTTTCGCCTTTCAGCTTGTTGACGGAGATTGCAGCCTGATAAATAAGACTTTTCAAGGCGTCGAGTGATGAATGGGTTTCATCGGAAGGCTTAAGTATCCAAAGGCTAGCAATCCCGACATGCAAAAGCTGTTGGATTGCATTGGTGCAGAAGTCTTGAGCAGACTGTCTGTCTGCAATGCGTACTTGGAGCAAAAACAAAGAAGATGTCGATGACCGATTCCAATCTTGAAGATCGCGAGACTTCCAAAATGGCGTTGATTTGGCAGTTCTTCGTCGATCACGTTGAGATTTCGATGTCAGGAAACTGGCTTCATAATCAATCGGACATTGGGAATATAACACCTGAAGAGCTTGTGTGGACTTCACGGCGCAGATTGATCGGTAAATTTGTGATCGCTCGGTCTGGGCAATGACTTGTCCGGTATGGACGTCGATCTTTAAACCAGATACCAATTTCAAAAGCTCTTGCAACATTTGACGCTGGTGCTTTTGCTCATCTCGACTCATGCCACTTGTTATCTCAACTGTATTTCGGACCGCAATGAGTTCGCTGTGCATATCGCGCTGTTCGGCTTGGCTTCCTGCCGTTGCTTCCGCCATCAAACTATTGGTGACGCGAGACATCTCATCGATAATATCGTCGTATTGGAGACCCACAGGCTTTGTCACGGCGTGTAAGGCTCGTTTCAAAGATCCTTCTTCATACCATTTGAGAGCTCGGAGTAGAAATTTTATGATGCAAGCGTAAAGGGTCGCGACCATTCTCTCCACAGATTCGGTTGGATAAAGAGAAGAGACTAGTTGCACTCTAGGAAGAGCATCTGCGATATCGAGTAGGCTGTTCGTGATAACTGAGCCCGTCTTCTTGTGCTCTACAACTGCCTATAGGAAGCGATAAATCAGTGACAGTTGAGAGATCCTGCGGATCTTCTTGGAAACATACCCCAACTAACAATTTCATCGTTCCCCATGCCAAGGAGACATATTCCGGATGTTGTTGGACCAACACATCCATGACATTGCCATAATAGTGTATTCGCTCAGTGACATGCTCCAGATATCGTCTTATCTTTGAATGCGACCGGTTCTGAGTATAGTATTCTTTTGCCTGGTTAACGGCAGAGATAACATCGTCTAAAGTTGTAGCTTTGATGCATTCCAGGCGACATTTCTTGTTGGGATCATTGGATCCTTTTTTGAAAGCTTCGCAGGCTTCTTTAAATGCGGTTTCAGCAGACTTGAAACTATGGGAGCTTTGCGATGTCGTTCACGTTAGTTTTTGCCCAGGTGCTATCATGTGGAGCGTTGGTCGCGTGCTATACCTGCTGGCCTTGTACCAATGACAATACTGTGCGGTAGCCATTATACTCGAGACCCAGTAATTCGCCTCTAGTGATTTGGGTCCTATACTGATTATTTTGGGCTGAAAGATATGCCCTCCTAATAGCTGCGAGGCCTTGCAAATTCATCAATCGGATGACTCAGATCGCCGTCGCGCTCTGCCCAGGTGATTGCCCCGGGTGACGAATCATGCAGGGTGGCTCATTCAGCTCAGCCCCCAGTGCAGCTTGACCCCTCATTTAGTGAGGTCCGTTTGTGCCTGATATTCAGTGCGAGCGTTTCTTTTTTCCGCCAACACGCCTCTACTTACCATCTGAATAGACTCGGCGGTACTCCAGATCAATGGCGGATCCATTGTCAATGATGGCTGCTCTTACTCAATCCTCCAAGAACCCCGAAAACAGCAACAAATCCCAGCAGGATAATCGATCGGAGGGACCATCAAAAACACAGATAACTATCTCGGATGATAGAACCAATCAGCATGAAATCGATAAAAGAAATCTTTCAGCATTGGGCTATGAAAAAGCGGGGAATAGACCTGACATGATTGAATCCACCAGATTCATTGATCCTTATTTACCCCCTCACATCCAGTCAGCGAGGCTTGCACAGGAAAGGCAGCTAAATCGTATGAAATACCTCCAGATGCAAGAAGGACAAGAATCAGGAGAAATGGATGCCATCGACCAAGCACAACCACAAATATCACAGAGAATGGGAAAGGAAAAACAAGATCCAAAACATACCTGGGGCCCTTTACAGGGCATGGGTCAGAATTCCGCAAAGACTTTTGACAGTCAGAATGTCTGGGATCCAAATGGAAGATTGGTTGCTTCCAATCAAACGGCCCCTTTGTGCCAAACACAACCTAATACGCAAGACGATCGTTTGTCTGTAAAAGAAGTTCAGGCACTGCGAGAACAAATGTCACTTTTGGAAGCAAAGCTCAGTCAGTATGAATCAGCTGGTGACGCTCCAAGTCCCGCCCGATTCCAATATCTCTATCGCTTGCATCAGGCTCCTGATGACTCTGATGACGAGGAGGAAGAGACCAAACCATCAATTTTCTTGGATCCCCCAGAGATTGTATACGATCAGAACAAGAACGAGCATCTCCGGTGCAATCTACCACTACGGGATTTGGATCTTTTTCTGGCGAAGCACCAGGATATTTCGTTTGTTGTATTTCGCGACTATGACAGACAGAGCGAAAACAACTCTCCTTGGACCGATGATATGCCCCAAATACCATATCCATTATCTGAAAGCATATATCCCGTTGCAAATGATCTCAAGATTGCTTTCGATCTGCTCTTTCAGGATATTTCAGGGCTTCAAGATATAGAAACCCGCTATGAGTTGACTGGAGAGATCAGCGCGCCTTATCACTTTTTGTACCACAGCTGGACAGAGCTTAACCATTCAAGGAACAAGATGCCCTGTTCTGCAAAAGATGCCTTCGGCCTTCTGTTAAATTATGTGAAAGAGAGCTTTGGTCAGGAATATGCGACTGTGGACTCGCTTCTAGAAAAAGAAAGAATTTCGCTCCGCTATCTCAGCTATCTCTTCAAACCAGGGGAAGTTGTTGTCGAGGCCAACGGACAGGATTACATTGGCTACATCGCAAGTTCATGGATGATTGACACACCAAATGAATATCATTCAGAGAATGTGATTGATGAATTTGACATGCCAAATGGGACTTTTCAAAGGTCAATGGCAAGTAAAAGGAAAGGTACCGGGACACGGAATGGGCGTCAAATTCAGCGGGGAAAACAAAGAGATTCTTCAGAAACTATGACGCATCGCCTGAAAGCATGGACTCTGGATTTTGACGGGAAATTCTTTCGCAAATTCACGACCTTGACGATCGAAGTCCTGCATGAGAACTCGACGGAGACCGGGAATGGTTCTGAGCAGCCAAGCATCTACGAGGATAGTCTTGACCTTGCTCGACCAATATGTTCTCTTAATGTATTTCCGTTGAGATTTGCTCCAGACGCTGTTCGTGAGACACTGAGACTGCGAGGGAAAACTTTCTGGAAATGTCGTGACAGGCGACTGGTCTCTTACCATGGCAAAAGGAGTGGCGAAGGGGTGGATATGGTGAGACAAGATAAAAAATACCTCATTATTTATCTAACACTGCTAACAAGTAGCAGGCGGACGAAAGGTACATGGTCGATATGGAATCCTATAGAAAACTTCATTCCCCCACGTCGGTACCATCGCCAGACGAGATCCGTCCCGAAACTATCAATGAACCAAACGGCAAATATCAGTTCCTCTTGCCACTGAGTATCAAGGCCTACAACCTGAGACATAAGAAATGGTTTGAAATTTCCGCCGATTGTATCTCAGACGTGAAGTGGAACAGGGAAGCCTTCCAGAGCCTTGTCATGGAGCGAAAATCAAAGGAACTGATCCAAGCTTTGGTCACTAGTCAAATTGAGACTGAAAAGGCAACTGACTTGATTTCTGGAAAGGGTAATGGTCTGATTCTCTTGCTTCATGGAGGGCCTGGGACCGGGAAGACTCTCACTGCTGAGAGTGTTGCTGAAATTGCTGAAAAGCCACTGTATCGTGTTACTTGTGGTGACGTTGGAACAAAGGCAGAGGATGTTGAAAAGTATTTGGAGTCAGTACTTTACCTCGGTCGAATTTGGGGCTGTGTGGTGTTGTTGGATGAGGCCGATGTTTTCCTCGAGCAGCGAAGTCTTGAAGATCTAGAGCGCAATGCTCTTGTTTCGGTATTCTTACGAGTTCTCGAATACTATGATGGAATTCTTGTCTTGACGAGCAATCGAGTCGGCACATTTGATGAAGCGTTCCGGTCCCGCATTCAACTTGCTCTTCACTATCCCAATCTCGGCCCTGCGCAGCGATTTCGAATTTGGCAGACATTCATCGACAAACTTAGCAACATGGCAACTGAGGAACAAATTGACATCGATGACCTCCGAGACAATCTGCATCTTTTGAAGGAAGAGAAAATGAACGGAAGACAGATCAGAAACGTGATCACAACTGCTAGACAATACGCGAAGTGGAAGAAGGAACCTCTCACATATGAGTACATGAAAGATGCCATCGAAATATCTTGTCGATTCGACGGCTATCTCAGCAAACTTCGCGGGGGGTTCTCAGATGATGAGATTGCACAGGATGACGGTCTGCGCCTTGCATAGCTTACAACAACACTAATAATACTTGTGGGTGTCAATAATGGAAGTTTTTAGTCACATTTTATACATATGCGAATACCAGGACTTGAGTTTTCTACCTACTGTTTTGAACTGCTTTTCACACCCAATAAATCTGTAAGATTCCCACTTTCAAGTTCAACACTCATAGCTGCTACCTCTAGTAGCTCATTGGCAAAGGCACGAACCACTCCAGGGTTCAGCTGGAACTAGCGTCCTGCACCGCCCCTAGTTACACCCGACCGTTATGAGCCTCGCAAAACAAGAAAATTTCCATCCTAAAAAAATTCGCGTCTTATGGTTCTATGGATAAAAACTAGTCGCGAAAATTGCGCATTATGGATTCCAAGTTTAGGTAGAGGTTCAAGTAACGTTCCAGCTTGTTAAGCCACAACCCTTGGGGAAGTGGGGTGTGGACTAGGCTTCAAACGCGCCCTACGCCCTGTCCGGGAATGTGCTGGCGGAAATATTATGTTGCATTTTGTAAAATGGACATCTGGACGCTCTTTGTTGTTTAGGCGGACACCTGCATCTTGAATTCGACACCCAATGGCGCCCTACAGCGAGTACCCGTGGACTGAAACAGCAGGTGGAATGCCTTATTTACCACGGTGACGCCGACCTGCGGAGTTATAGCCAGGTGCTTAATGGAGAACCCCGAGTTCTAAATTAAACCTCGCAAAAAACATACACGTGTGGCTTCTGTGATGTTACCGTTGAATGTGCACCTTTTAGGATACACATCAATGACTAACCCTGGACGCGAGTCAGTAAGTGGTAGATCTCGAGGCCTACTGAAGAGATGGCTAGGAACTGAAACCTTAGAATCCTTCAAGTGCTAGAAATTTCTTGTCTTAGGAGGCTGATTGGTTCAGGAGACCTTGAATCAGATGCTTGGTCAGGGTTAAATATTAGTCAAGAGTCTAGATACAAGGGTAGATGCCTCACTGCAACGACGGCAGACACGGCGAACCCGATCGTCGATCTGAACCCCGGATTAAAAATCAAGTGCCGTCTGGAGAGGATAGGCACTCTTTAATGCTTATTCAGGTACTTGGGACGCCTAAGGGGACCTGCATGTGCATATCATACGTCCAATGAAGCTTGTACCTATGGGACTAAAATAGTACACAGCGGGTCACGACGGGACGTGGAATGCCTTACCGCAGCATCAAGTCTACGCCGTATACTTCAGCTGGCCAGAATTGACATCGTGTATGAGCACTTCTATACACTCAACTCATTCAGATCTTGAATATAAAAGCCCCGTTGATTCTTCCTTCAATTCATTATCTCCATCAGCAATCCAGCCCAACTTCCACTGTCCCCTTCAGACCATCCACTACATTCTTCTCCCAAGTCAAACAATCTATCTCGTCCATTTCTCAAAATGAAGGCCGCAACCCTTTTCACTCTTCTGACGGCTGCTGCCACTGCAATGGCTGCTCCTGCCAAGCGTCAAAGCTATACAGACTACATCTTCAGCGATATCAAGGCTACTCTGACAAGCACAAGCGGATCCTTGGCGTTCGATCTTTATGATACCAACTACAAAGACAACACCACTTACTCGCTGAGCTGGTATGCTATTCCACCCTCACATTTCATTGTTAAGCCACATAACTAACAAAATTATATAGGGCCCGTCCCGGCGAGCCACCCTCGCAGAGCTGGACTGCCGATGGCCTATACAGTGTTGACTTCCCGAACAATGTGACTAGCGTTGAGCAGTTTGAATTTATCGTTGATCGCGCTATTGAGCGCATGTTCGGTCATGTTATTCTAAACAGCGAGGCTGAGGACTCGGAGTGGACTTGCGGCACTCTCGATGGAGTTGCGGGAACACAGTCGTGCCACAGCTCTGCTGACCTTTCTGTCACTCCCATCACGACCCAGTGACTTTAAGCTCTTTTTCTTTTGATTGAAGCTCTTGCATGGACTTTGGGATATCAACCTGGGTCTCAGTATCGAGTTGTTGTATTTCAATGCTCCCTGCTTTGAATTGCTCTCCTTGCTCTTTTCTTTTTCATCTGATGGGGTTTTCTTGTGGAATAGACTTACTGGCTGCTAATGTGAAAATAATGTCTCTAAATGAATACCGTTATGGACTTATATTGGTGAAATCTTCTCTAAATTAACATTCCTTGCGACATGACATACGATGCTTGGCAATTGTACCTATAAGCCTTCGAGTTGACTACTACATGCTTGACTATTAGACGATTATCTTTCAAATTACAGCCGTCAGGACTTTTTCACTGTGAAATTAATCAGTCGATTGAATCACTCAAGTGCTAGTAGTAGCTGCTAGTCCTTCCTATTCGGCATTCAAGAAGATGCCGGTGGAAGTTCAACACCGGCTCGGACATCAACGCCCCAAAAGGTAAAGTAACCGGAAGAAGGATTTCACGGATCGTCATTGCAAGTTTCATCCTTGATCTTCTGACAATTTTAATTGCTTGCGGAGTTTAAACTACTCTGAGAAAGTCGATCTAATGCAGGACCCACGGCAATTCCCCACATAAGACCATACGGGATGCCGTCACTATTTAACCCACTCAATGAGCTGTTGACAAAATGCATTTCTGCAAGATTCAAAAGGTGATCGTTATTCAAATACAATAATGCGTCTGAATCAATTTTTGTTGTCGGTCCTCCTACCAATTAGTATCTCTGTTGAGGTTGAAGCTATCGCTCATGATTCAGGTGTCTCCGGTCCCTCGCTCGAACTGATTCATGAATACTATGACCAGTGGCCCACAGGTTTGTATATCGCCTAGAAATTCCGAAGTGCTATTTCTAAAACTATCATTCCTAGGTGTCGCTGTCTCCTCAACCGGTCGTATTTTCTCATGCTATCCCCTTGGATTGGACTCCAACAATACCAAATACCAAGTTGCAGAGCTAATCAACCGCACCGCTGAGACGCCCTATCCCTCTGCCAAGATCAACTCTCCTCCAGGAGGACCATATAACTATTCTACAACTCCAGCAGTGAGTATCCCTCTCAAAGAACATTCCTACCTTCCTCTGATGATTATTCCAGACATCGGTCAACTATGCGAACTATTTTATTAGCGTGCAGAGCATCTACATCGACGCGAAGGATAGACTGTGGGTCCTTGATACCGGTCGTGCCCAAACAGCAGACGGCGATTTGCTTCCATCTAGCTATGGTGGACCCAAAATCGTAGGAATCAATCTCACTACGAACGAAGTATTTCAGACAGTTCTCTTCCCACAAGATGTGGTGTACCCGGAATCGGTATAACCCTACTCTCTGATCCTCACATTCGGTACAGCCCTAACGTCCTTGTATAGTATCTCAACGATGTGCGTTTCGATTTGCGCAGCAGCATCACCGAATCTGGGCAGGGCGTGGCCTACTTGACAGACTCAAGCTTCACATACAACAACGGCATCGTGGTCGTAGATCTCGGAACCGAAGAATCCTGGCGTCACCTAGATACTCTATCATGGGTCAAACCAGATCCCAACTTCGAAGTCACTATCTGGGGCGATGCTGTACAGACACAATCAACCGGTGCCGACGGTATCACCGTCTCCGCTGATGGTGAGACACTGTACTTCGGTGTCGTGAGTGGACGGTACATCTACTCTGTACCAACTGTCCGTCTGCGCGATCATACATCCACCAATGCAGCTATGGTGGCAACAGCAGCTGTTAATCGTCTTGTGCAAAAGGGTGTGAGTGATGGGTACGAGGTGGACTCGAATGGGTACATTTATGTGGGTAGCTTCGAGAGTAACGCGATCAATGTTTTCTTTCCCGATAATCTGACCGTGTCGACTTTTGTGCGGGATCCACGTATTGGGTGGACGGATACTTTGAGTGTGGTCAGTTTATCGAGTAATGAGACTGGCTCGGGAACCACGAAGGGATATCTTTATTTCACTGAGAATCAGCTGTGGCGGTCGACTCGTCAGAAGCCATATGGGTTGTTTCGTGTTCCGTTGCCGGATGGAGGGCAGAAGGTTACCTTGGGTGCGAGCTAATCGTTCTTTCAGGGAGAAGGATACAAAGCATTTTAACTGTCCATTCTTGTTGATCTCAATACACACAGGATTTCAGCATAGATTATGTACACAGCACATAACTACTGCAAACAATCCCCTTCAAATGAGTGACACTTTAGCATGCAGATACATCCAAAAGAAGTATCTCTCCAATATTTACATCCATCTAGTTAGGTCCGCCAGCACCCGAAGGACCTGAGCCAGATCCAGATCCAGATCCACTATCAACATTATCATCCCCACCCCCAGACTCGGCCACGCCCCCACTAGCAGTATAAACAAAGCTATAGTTAGGGTCATACTCAGCCGAAGTATTGACAGCAATTGTAATCCAGCCCAACAAGCCATCACTAAGATCATCGCCCAACTTCACATAACTCAGAACAGGGTCCGAGGTGGAACCCGAAGTCTCATCCGAGAAGACACGGTCATCGGCATTTGTGGTGATAGTGACAGTATTCTCACTATACGGAGAGGTAGCCTCAACATCATAAATAAGGTCCTGGTCCCAGAAAAGCTGGCCAATATGCGCAACAGTACCACCGGTGATGGTATCATTCGCCAGGACAGTCACATCCAGATGCGCGACGACATGGTGATGAGTTGTACGACCAGAGTAGTGACCCGGGAAAAGAGTATTGAACTGAACCACACCATCGCTGTCGGTTGCCTGAATACCTCGCAGGAAAGTCGCATTCAGGTTCGAAGTATCAGCCGTGTTTCCGTTGCCAGTGGCTACAAGACCAGAGTAGACACCCGTAGCATTGCAGTTCCAGATATCAAAGTATAGATCCTCAATAGGCTCACAGGTATCTACATCGACGAACTGGGCGTCAAAGATGACGGGGACACCGGCTTGACCTTCACGGAGATCGGAGCGGATCAACTCGCCCTTGACGTAGTAAGGACCAGTTTCACCCTCCGGGTTCAAAACACAGGTGGAGCTGGTATCAAACAAGGAATCGGCGGAGGTATCGGCAGTAATGCTTGAGTCGTTCACCAAGTGAGACTTGTCAAGGACGTCGTCGGTATCGCGGAGGACAAGGTGACGACGGTGGAGGTCATAGAGACTGCGGCGACGAGCTTCGGCACGAGTATTCAAACCGTCGGTCTCGAATCGTTTGGCGCATTTCTCGAGACCTCTGCGAGCGCTCTCTTGGAACATGCGCTTTTGGATGGCGGCTTGCTCATTGTGTTCCTCATGCTCGCCTGGGTGGGCTAAGACTAGAGGAACAGCCAACAAGAGAAGGCAGGTCTTCCATGAAGAGGTGAACCGCATGGTGGAAAGATATAATGAGTCAAGAGCTTGAAATATTTGCTTTTGTTGATATTCTGATCTGAACAGGCTGCTCACAGCTGCTTTTATAGTTCGAATGATCTCTATGTATCAACATCCCTCGGCATATCCAACTCCTACTCCCCAACTCAACCCCGCCGGCGAGTACTACGCAACAACGGAGTATCAAACATAGAAATTCCGTGCAATTGAAGCGTAACAAAAAGTCCTGGTCTATATTGATGCGTAAACTATGGCCAATAATTGGCTCAGGGATGAATTACAAATGCCAAGCCCAGCCCAGCCAAGCATCTGCCAAGCGAACGAGGACGCGGCCATGCACGCCTGCAGCATCTCATTTCCTATTCTGCCTCGGAGGTGATATATTCATGTCCATCATGACCTTCTTCAGTGGCTTTTGACAGATGCAAGGGCCACGTAACCGGGAAACACGGCTGATCATGATGTCCTTAAATTAGGGCTGGGATGGGTATTGATCGACGTTGTGGAGACCTTCATAGATTGAATGTTCTTCATTGCTGGTGACAACCTTGGGAGCATAATATTACTCGTCATCCATGCTAGTAGTATTTTGATTTCGAGTTTCAAGTTTTCAATATCAAAATCCATGCCTAGAATACTAGGAGAAGATGTAAATTCAAATGTTGCAAGGTGATGTCCTAAGGTTCTGGAAGGATAATTCGACAGGGTTCCAGCATGTCAACTTGAACCTTGGAAGTCACTGAAATAAAGACTTCCCCATCCAGGACTCCGTGTGCCATTGAGTTTCGGCTTTACTTGAAACTCAATGCAGGATGCAGTGTGCTAGCCAAGAGTTTCCGGAATAATATTCTCCAGGTAATAGTCATCTGGACGTTGCACATGTGCCAAGGCGACGTAGTGCTTGATGTCTTCAAGGTCTGGCCTGGCGACATCCAAGGCGACAGAATGCAGCGGGTGAAAGGAAGCACTAGTACTAGTAATGCCAAGGGCTATATGTGCAGATACTATAATTGCAATGTTAGCGTGGGCCTTGTCCGGAGCATACTACAGTATTCCAGACTCGGATGTCTCCTCGGGCACACGAGTGAAAGAGGGTTAAATTGGGGGGAAAGCTTTCATAGATACATAAGTTACCACAATGTGATATTCAAAGAAAAGATAGAAAGAAAGAAAAAAGTACCAGGGAAGGTGTTCATATCGTAGACCTAGGTGGATAGGGGGTGAAAATAGAAATGGGAAAACAATGTGAAAATAAAAACATGGAATAAATGCCAGCAGCAGGACATTGTGACAACCAGGCCGGAATCCCCTTCTTGGCAACATAAACAGCGATGTGAGTCGCATTTCATACTAAATGACGCCGATGTGAGGTGTAAATCAGAAAGGAAAAAAGAGAGCAGGGAAAACCGTGGGGTTAGGAACTCCAGAGTTCCATGTCCAGCGATTGTGCTCTTATGGGGCATTGAGAAAAATATGTGCGCGGTCTATCCATCTGCTCGCTGGTCCTACAGGTTTGCAGGGACCGGATTTTCCCATCCACTCAGCTCGCATTCTTGTCTGTCTTGCTTGGGCTTAGAATATCCACCGAAGGCAAAGCATTAGATGAGGAATCATTGCGTGCCTTCTGGTCATCGTTGCCCATCTTTTGGAGAATCGCATTTCCTTCCTGCTCTGCAGTCTCTGGATCGTGTATCCCATGGCTAGCCAGGATCTTCTGTGCATCTTCGACAATCTTGTCTGCTTCACTCACGCCGTGAGGGACATCAGTGGCTGGGTCTCCATCCACGCCGATGGGCTCGGTCTTGCTGGTGACGACATCTTTGACTCGATTCGTGTCAAGTCGGATGACCATACAGGACAAATTGTCAGTACTGAATCGAGCGAGAGCATGATCAACAAGAACCTTCGAGGCATGTTGAGCATCTTGGATGTTTCGTATGAGATCAACGGCTTCTTGATCAGTGCAGACATCCCATAACTACAGAAAATGTTAGAAGCTAGTTCAGAAATTATTCAAAGTGTTTTTTTGCTTACCCCATCACAAGCAAGAATGATAAACTCATCCGCATCAGGCTGGATCACAGTTTCGGTGGTGTAAGGGTGCCCTGTGACAAGGTCCTTAAGATAGGCATCGCCCAGAGCTCGGGTCACCGCCAGAACACCATTGACGCGATTATTGAGAATCAACCCTCCAGCGTTGGTGATACGTCTTCCTTCATTCTCATCGCTTCCTTTATGGTCGTATGATAGTCGAAGTGCCTTTCCATTGCGGCACAATACAATGCGGGCGTCGCCCACATTGGCAGTGTAAAGGACTCGCTGACGGACTGCCTTTTCTTGCAACTTGGGGATGGCGCCTCCCATGGGTGTTTCTTGGGTTGGCGTAGTTTCAGCAGTATCAGCCCTAGTAGCAGCCGCGGCAGTAGGAGCAAAAGCGGCAGAGCCGGTGGCTGACTGTGAGCTTGGAACACGATCCTCCCAGCGAAGCACTGCGGTCACTGCAGTACAACCACTGTTCTTGACAGGCAGCTTCTCCAGTTGCTGATCAACGCTTGTGAAGGTTTGATCGAGAAGTTCGGGCACGGGCGCATTGGGGCTTCTCCGCATGATTTCCTCGAGAATCAAATGCAGCTTCTTACCGCACCACTCTGCTGCGAAAGTTCCAGCATGGCCATCAAAGATGGCAAAGTAGCCGTTATCGGTCTCTACCACGTTTGACAACTCTCCTGACTGGGCTGCATTCGGTGGAGAAGTACCATTCTTGTCGGCTTTTCCAGTCGGGGACGGCGTTCCAAGAAAGTTGTACAGGTAGGCGTGAGTATCCTCCATTGTTCGACGACATTTTCGGTTGCGGTCCTCGGTGACTCCTACGCGAAATGAGGAGCGCGCAGTTGGAGCTGATTCGCCTGCGGAGTTGTTGAAAGATCCCTGTGGGACGCTCAGCGCCGGGTCCATCTTTCCAAGCCTCTGAAGCGGGCTTTCCGAGGTCTGGGGACTTGTGCTAAGTCCCGAGAAGCTTTGAGAACCTCCACCACCGTTAAGACTCAGCGAGTTTCTGGCGTTGCTGAAAAAGCTAGCGGCCTTGGTCACAGTACTGCTGCGGCGTTTCTTGTCTTTGTCACCAGTAGGGGCTTGGTCTTCGCTCTGTCGTCGAGTAAAGAATCCGGAACCAGGTGGCGAGAATCTCTTGTCACGGGGACTGGCGTTCTCAGGCTGAAGGCTCGTGTCGTTGTCGATTCTAGGGATTGGGGTTGGGTCTGACTTGTCTTTGGGTGGGCTCGAGGAGCCACTGAACATTCTGTTCAGCAACCCACCCTGCGAAGAGAAGCTACGGCGCTTATTTCCTGCCAGCTTGGATGTATCCTTGAATGGTACAAGGATATTTGAATATGGACGGTATTGAGATCGGCCGGACGGAGATAGGCGACGACTTTTGCGAGCTGATGTAGAGTGCTCGTTCGAGTACGAAAGCACAGGCTGAGCGTTTAGAAGCATGATTAGTATAATGTTCAATTAGGCCAAACAATCCGCAATCATTAAATCAAACAATGGGCGAGAATATAAGATGTTTATAGAGGGAAGGGCGTTGGGCAATGAATGGGCATATCCATGATTATCATCATGGGCAATGGGGGCGGCAGTTAGAGGCGAATGGCGCTCGTCATTGTATGGGGCGGGGCAAGCAATAGGACCGAATGATTCGGGGGCCATTATCGATGTAGATATTTTGGGAGACAAGGGATCGATGGAGTTATTATCACCATCATGCAAGGTGAATATTGTCCGATATTTAGGGTTCCAGCGCGTCTGGTCGCCATGCTCGATCGCGGTGACCAACCCCACTCATCGGAACCGCCGGGGCTTTCAGAGCACAATGAAGGGAGTGTTATGACTTACTTGTGTAAGGTGAATAGTGATGAAGGATTTGAGAACGGCCTGGTTTTGGGACAAAGCCGAAGGGTGTAGAAGGGGAAGAGGACAGAGGAAGGTGAGTTCTGGTGATGCGATCCGGATGAGGAAAGCAATGGTCCCCCCAACTCCGCCCCGTTGCTCACTAGGCGGAGCCAAGAACGGAGGAGAGTGGATCTTACTATGATGAACTATTGGAGAACGTCATAAATAGATGTGAGGAGTTGACGATTTAATACCTATTTCACTTAATAATGGTATCTACTTGTACTACTTATTATCTGTGAATCGATATAACACGAATAGTGTCGTTTAAATGAGTGGAGCCTGTAGTTCTCACTATGGCAGGGCCTAAGATGCTAGTATGCGATGGATATAGTCTGAGAAGTTCCACGCTTCTAGGCCTTCAAGTCCTGGGGGTTCTATATAACTTCAAATTGAATGGTTAAACAACTTGAGTCACAGGCATAGCACATTGAGATTTTCAGTATCTACTTATATTCTACAAAGAAACACATGTATAATCAGCAGTTGGGTGAAAAAAAGAAAAAAGCCGCTACAGCCGCCAGTGCCACGTAGGAATTGAACCCCTCAAGACTTCAATTGATATCATATTACCATGAACTAAAATCTCCAAACCCACCTGAGGATTTTGTCTTCTTGCGAGCAGGCTCAGGGATGGGTTCCTCATCAACATATTCCACAATCTCATCTTCTTCGCCACGGTCGGCCAATGCAGCCTTGAGGTATTTCCCAACTCCGCCAGCAGCACTGTCAGTGGATTCCGCACCAGGACCTCTGACACGCTTTCCAGTCCAGGTCATACGGTCATCATCAACATTTTGGGCGGCCTCTTCATCAGCAGCACTAGCAGAGCCTCCCTTAGCTTCCTCGGCACGCTTTTGTTTCAGGAAATCCTCGAATGGATCCACAAAGATGGTTATATCTTTGATGCGGACATCAGGTGTAGGTCGGTTGGTATTTGAGTCAACTGGGTGTGTTTCCAATGTGTTCAAAGTAGTGGATGATGGGGTTGGATCGTCGATCAACCGACCAAATACAGTATGTTTGCGGTCAAGATGAGGCAAAGCTCGGTATGCGAAGAAAAATTGACTGCTGTTGGTGTTTTTGCCCTTGTTGGCCATGCTCAATGTGCCTCGACCATCATGCTTCAGAGGGCCCTCAAACTCGTCGGAGAAATACTTGCCCCAAATGCTCTCGCCACCTCTTCCTGTACCAGTGGGATCTCCACCCTGAATCATGAACCCCTTGATATTGCGATGGAAAGCTACATCCTTATAGTAGCCCTTCTTTGCCAATTGAATAAAGTTCCACACAGCTTTAGGAGCGTACTCAGGGTACAACTCCAGGTTCAGATGTCCTGCAGTGGTGACAATTCGGGCATAGGCCTTGGCTTTCACACGCCCTCGCTTCAGCATATACTCTTCTTCTGATAGAAGCGCAAGCTCAGCGGATGTGTGGGGGGTAAGTCCGGTACTTGTGAAAGAAGCCGCTGCTTTGCCGGTAGTAAATTTAGCAGCATTGTAGGGGGTAGGCTTTCCTGGTTGAGTTACTCCGGATTTGATAGCCGCATTTGTGCCTCCTGTCTTTGCAAGTACTTTTGAGGCTGCTGCACTAGCCTGCTGCTGTGCCCGCTCAGCACGTGCCTTTGCAACAGCCTCTTTCGCCTTCAATATTTTTGCCGAGCTCCCAAGTGCATTAGTGTTGACACTGGCAGCTGCTTGTTGCTCTTCCAAGAATTCTGTCTGACCTTCCTTCAGATAGTTGAATGAGCTGAGGTTGCGAGATTCGATGTTTTGCGGGTCCTGCAAGGTGATGATATCTTTGCGACTGAACTCCTCATCCGTAACGAGGTCCCGCCACAGCTTTCCCTTGATATTGAGGCGCTCAACGGTGTCCCAAGCAAATACATTTCCAGTATTGCGCAGCGCGACAATGTGTGTGTTATCCGTTAGGACCTTGTAGGTCACTGGGTCGACGTAGTCGCCCTCTTCATTTTTCGCAATCGTGAGCTTGATCAGATCAGAACCCTTTAGCGGCGTTCCATCCACAGGATTTGTCCCATGCTTTTTGATCCACGGAAGAATGTTGGTCAGGTCGAAGATTGTTCCTGAGTGGGTGCAAACGGGGTGCGCAAAGGGTTGAAGGGAGAGAGAACAGAAATTGAAGGGAAGACGCTTAAAAGCTGCATGAGGACCTCCCCTTCGAGCCTTTCCAACGCCAGCGCCTGCACTGGCAGAGAAGGCATCTTCTGATGCCCACTCAGAATGTGTGATCTGTAATCAAAATTCAAGTTAGCGGTCGTTTGGAAATCGCGAGTATCTGATTTTATTAGTCCAAATCGCGGGTGGGGAGGGGTGGGCATACGTAGAGCTTATCCGTTCCTGTTGAAATTTCTGTCAGTACCAGCTCAAATATTTCTTCAGCAAACGAAGCATATGCTTACCTTTTCCCATAATGTATGCAAGCTTAGTATGTCTCTCGTTGATTGTAAGTTAAAAGATCGCGAGAATGACGCAGGGTAAGCTAACTGTTTTGGGTCTAGCTCGTAGAGATAGTAGATAACGTTGAGGCCTGAGAAATACGGCGTTCTACTCGGGACCGATAGGGCGCGTCTCCCACGCGTAAAAAAGAAAGACGATAACTAATGACTGGCAATCATCTACTCCCAAGTATTTGTCCTCCCCTATTACGATTGGGGGTCATTTGTTAATGCATGCCGTTGGAAAGGGCATTCGATATTCAAAAGTTATTCGAAGAATCTCTGCCAATCTCTCCGCGTACTCGTCTACAGCGCGACCTGTTCTCGCGGAGAGCACGATGTTTAAGAAAGCCGTGAACGACCATCCTGGGGGGACAACTTCCAAGCCCCTCCAGTCCAATCTTCTCCGTGCAAACACTACGGTTCCTTCTAAACCTCCTCCTTTACCCCAATCAGTGGGCGTCAAGCGGAAAATCGAAATGACGAACAGCGGAACATCGTCCCTCGGCTCTCTCCATAGCACTGTCTATTTCGATGAGAATGACTTTGACGACGATCTCGATCTCGACATCGACGAACCACTCCCATATGTGCCGCCTAAGACAACAATTCCCAAGCCAGATCCAGTGAACTATCCCATTATTGACCTAACAACCGATAAGACGGAACCTGCAGACATCGTCAAATATCCAGACCTTCCGCCTCCGTCTCAGGAACATGCACCTCCATCGAGTAGCGTGCAACTCCCGTGGTCATCCTCACCTCCGTCCCATTTCCAAGCTCCCCCAAAGCCTCGCACTTTGCCGTGGCTGGCAAAGGCGAATGAACCAGCCTACGATTCCAAGAGAAGCCTCGTCACCCCCAAACGCTCAAAGCCCACGGATATTTGGAACAAGAGCGCAAGTGCTATCAAGGAAGAGCAAAAGGAGTTGAGACGAGAATACAAGAAGACTCAAAAGGATTCCATGCAAGAAACGGCAGCTTCTCATTCCAAATCAAGCCATAATCTGCCCACTACTGTACTTAGTGAGGAGCAGAATGCTGTTCTAGAAGCCGTTGTGGACCGCAGTAAGAGTATCTTCTTCACTGGTTCGGCAGGTACTGGAAAATCGGTACTCATGAGAGAGATTATCAAAAAATTGCGAATAAAATACAAACGGGAACCGGATCGAATTGCAGTGACCGCATCAACTGGATTGGCTGCCTGTAATATTGGAGGCGTCACTCTTCACAGTTTCGCCGGCATTGGTTTAGGCAAGGAAGCAGTGCCAGAATTGGTCAAAAAGGTAAATGCTCAGTCTTCTGTCTGAATTGAGATGTATTGTTATTGACAAAGAAAAAGGTCAAGAAGAACCAAAAGGCCCGCAACCGTTGGCTCCGTACCAAGGTTCTCGTTGTTGATGAAGTGTCGATGGTTGATGGTGACCTATTTGACAAGCTGGAAGAAATCGCTCGTCGCATTCGAAACAATGGTCGACCATTTGGAGGTATTCAACTGGTTGTGACTGGAGATTTCTTCCAGTTGCCTCCTGTGCCAGAAGGGAGCAACCGAGAAGCAAAGTTTTCTTTTGCTGCAGCTACATGGAATACCACAATCCAACACACGATTCTTCTGACTCATGTCTTCCGTCAACGAGACCCGGAATTCGCGGCAATGCTGAACGAACTGCGACTTGGTAAAATAAGTCCTGCTACTATTGAAGCTTTCCGCAAGCTTTCCCGGCCACTTAATTTCCACGATGAGCTAGATGCCACTGAACTGTATGAATGGCGCCCTTCCATTGAATCCCTCTTGCTTGAATTAACACTTCCAATCCAGATTTCCAACTCGTTATGAAGTCGAAAATGCCAATTCTGCCCGCATGGCTAGGCTTTCGGGTGAAATGATGACCTTCAATGCTGTTGATTCCGGGACCATTCAGGATCCGCAATATCGTGAAAAGTTGCTATCTAATTGCATGGCCCCGCCAGTCATCAACCTCAAAAAGGGCGCACAAGTCATGTTGATCAAGAATATGGAAGATAGTCTTGTGAATGGATCCATTGGACGAGTAGTAGCCTTCATGGACGAGGCGAAATTCGATTGGTACCGCACCAATGACAGCGAATTTCAGGCAAATGGAGATGGCCAGATGAGTGATGATGAAGACAGTGCTGCCCGAGCACGGAAGAAGCTCAAGGGCATGGCTTACCAGGAAGCAGGAGCCGCCCCTGCTCGACAGTGGCCCCTGGTTTGCTTTGTTCAGCCAGATGGCACAGAAAGACATCTACTATGCCAACCGGAAGCATGGAAAATCGAGCTGCCCAATGGAGAAGTGCAAGCTCAAAGAGCACAAGTGCCGTTGATCCTGGCATGGGCCTTGTCTATCCATAAAGCGCAAGGCCAGACCCTGCAGCGTGTGAAGGTCGATCTGAACCGAGTCTTCGAGAAGGGCCAGGCTTATGTGGCTCTCAGTCGAGCAACTTCCAAGGAGGGCTTACAAGTCACACGATTTGATCCCCAGAAAGTGATGGTTCACCCCAAGGTAACAGAGTTCTACAAGAACTTGGTATCCGTCAACCAGGTGCTTAACCCAAAGGCGAAGAAGGCCAGTACTTCAAAACCGATGGATGAATTTGATGATGACTTTCTCGATTCCTTGTGAGGCTACAGAAGTATCAGGCTAATATCTCCTTACTTGCCTTGATATCCTCTTCAACCCTCTTCATACTGCTGTATCAATCTCCCATAGTGATATCCTTCATCATATCTCCTAGTGATTCAATCAATCCCTTTCTCTTTCTACTTCCATGTTATTTTCACTATTCTGAACGCAAAGTGAACTGCTAAGCATCTATTCAAATACCTAACATCAAATAAAAGGTCATAGGTAGTTCTTTCATTGAGTCTCACTTCGTCATACACCATTCCAGCTGAATTTGAAGCGGGTTAACCCCTCGATATAACTGTTATCGATCCCCCACATTTCTTATCGATAAGTTGCACGTGACCCTTCGGTCCATGAAGCTGCCTGAGCTTTCATTTCCAGCTTCCACCTTCATCACCTCGTCCACCCCGAACGGTCAGCTTGACCCCGCGCCACCTCTCAGATGACCCAATTGTGATTGGGAGATATCTGTGGATTTGGCAACAATGGCCTCCGAATTCATCGGTTACGATGTCCTCGTAACCCTGAAGCAGCCGGTCGGCGGGAAGCTAAAGGGCCAGGTTGCTGATGTGGTCGGGCAAAATTTACTGCTAAACAATGGTATGCTTTCTATCCCAATATCGAATATTCTTGTCCGAAGTTTATATGTATATCATGATATTCTTACTAATGCCTCTCTATGCAGTCACTCTGTGGAATGGTCAACAGCTCCCCACCTTTTCGGTGGATGCCACCATGATCGATGATCTCTCTCTGCTGCAGGTCAACGACCAAACTGCCATGCAGCGACAGGGCTCGGCGCAGACGGTCACCAATATTCCATCTGCACATGTTCAACCTCCCCTCCCACAAGCTACCTTTGTCGATCCGGCTATTCTCAGCTACTCTAAACCCCCTTCCAACCTTACCAACCAACCTTCTCAACTCCATGTGGGCATTCATGGCACTTCCTCAACCACTGCATCTCTGTCAGATCCATTTAGCAATCTTGAACTGAATGCCAAATCAAAGAATGGTGGTCTCCAGAGTGGCCCTCAAGATGTTGAATTTCAGGCTGCACAAAACCTGACCCCTGGAAAGCAAAGCGCACGACGTAACAGACATGGTAATGATGGCAGCTTTGTGCCTAAGCATGGTGTCACCGCAAGCACCAACCCAAAGAGCAAGGGCTGGCGTCAGACTGCTTTCGTGGAGCCCGTGGGTGCCGCGGCCCAGAGATCGCCCGAACACCAGGCGCGGCAGCCAGCGAAGTTTCGCAAGAAGAAGACACGCCAGTCATACGCCGATGATGCTAGTGGCTGGGCCACAGAAGATGCAACCGATATCCAAGAGCTGGGCGAATTTGACTTCGAAAGCAATCTCTCCAAGTTTGACAAACGCCGAGTGTTCGAGGAGATCAGAAATGACGATACCACCGCTGATGAGGCCCGCCTGGTGAGCTTCAATCGCCTTCCGAAGCCTGGAACTAACGGCGGCAAGAATCTTCATTGGTCAGAGAATGTCCTGGATAGCCCCCAGAATAGTGATACCGGCGATGATCTTGAGCACGTCAGCGATACCAGACACAGCAGTGAAAACATCTCCGGACGTGAGAGATCTCGCGCATCTGCGCGCATTCAGTCATCTCGCAAAGGTAGCACTATCATTGGACAGCCTGTGATGCCACAGATCAATGTACTTGGTCGCAGCCAGTTGAACATTTCTCGCACTACAAGCCCTCGTCCTGGCCGCTCCTCTGTGTCTCCCATGGTGAGTGCCAACACCGCAGGCGCATCATTGCGGTTGACGACCACGAACCGCAGCTGCCCAACTGTCAGTCCATTGCAGACTCTCGAAGTCGAACAAATCGCAGTCACAGAGTTTGGTTTGATCGAGGACGTCATAACGGAGAATGCTGGTCGTGGAATTGCCGAGGCGGCGGTTGCTATGTTAACTAGTGATGCTGCTGCACCAAACATCCTCGTCATTACGGGCAATCATCGCACAGGCGCAAGAGCCATCTCTGCTGCTCGTCATCTGCGTAACCGTGGCCACCGCGTCACTGTTTGTCTTCTAGGTCAAGAGACTGAGTTACTGGAGAACTGCCGCAAGCAATTGGACATCTTCCGCAAGATTGGTGGTCGTGCACTGAAATGGGAGGATGTTTCCACTCGTCTGTCCACCTCTGATCTCTCCCCTGACCTGGTGATCGACGCCCTGTTTGGCATGCATCTTGCATTCGACGACCTCCGAACTGACGACCAAGGTGTCGCTTTTGAGATGATTTCATGGGTTAATCGCAGCAACAAGGAAATTCTCTCAGTTGACATCCCATCTGGCATGTCAGCTTCAACTGGTATGTTCCCTCATCCACTATGTTCTCTCTGATATCAAACTAAACTGTTACAGGTGATATTACCCTTGTTGATGGTGGTCGACTCTACGTCAGTAGCTCTTCTGTTGTCTGCCTCGGTGCACCCAAGACTGGAGTTCTCAATGCTCTTCTCTCTGGTGAAGGCCTTTTGTGGAGTTTGACCGTTGCCGACATTGGCATTCCCCAGATCGTGTGGCGAAAGTACGGCACTCGTCGTCGTCATGGTATTGATTTCGGCAATCGTTGGGTAGTTCCACTGCGTTACCAGGCTCCCATTGCTTGAACCAAGATCTGTTTGCTTTCTTCATGGGTGAATATTTCTGGATAAAAATCATTTTTAGGTGTTTTCGGAGTCAGACCTGGCGGGTCAAAATATGGACATGTATCATTAGCGAACTTCCTATGCTTTTTACCTTCTGTATCCATTAACTAAATTCTCAAAAATCAAAAAATCAAATTTTAACTTTAACTTCCATTGTTTTGTGTAATTGCAAGTTCATACTGCTACTAGTAGGTGTGGTCAAACTTGAAACATCTTGATACTCTACTAGGTACCTTCAAGTCATTACTACCACTTGAAATTACAGAGGCTTCTTCCCCTTGGCAATGGATATGTAGGCCCTTTAACTTCAAGTTTTCTTGAGGCTTGTTAACACCGAGTAGCAGAATTCGATCTGTATATGGGAAGGCAGCAATTATATGCAAAAAGAAAATCTCATGATACGCTAAGTATACGCAGGCAACTATGAAAGTCAAGGGGGACGCAGGGGGTTTAACGACAAGGCCACGGGAAAACCAATAGGAAGGAAAGAAAACATATAAGATCGTCATCATCGTCGAAGACTATCCAGTCTCGCTTGGAGATCGTCATCATCTGCATGGCCTCCACCACCAACAGCCTGTGCAACTCGGGTCTCCCCAACTGATTCTTTTTGTATGTCGGATGGGGTCTCGCCAAACTAGTATCCATGTTAGTATCCGTAAATGACCATCTAGTGGTACGGTGGGAGCAAAAACGTACTGCCTGACCCAAGTCCACACCAATCTCGTCCAAGACCTCCTTCACGATGTCTTCACCCTCTTCATCCTCGCCCTCCATTCCTGTAGCCTCATCGATCGCATCATCCATCATCTCTTGTCGTTCATCCATGACTTCGTTCTCTCGTTCAAATTCCATAGCGATGCGTTGCAATGCGGGGAGGTTCATCTGCCGATTCATGCTACCAAGGAGCATTGTAGCGCCTTTCATAGACTGCATCATCTGTTCATTGCTTCGAACAGTCTTCAAAATGCAATTGTTAGCGTTACTGGGGGAGATGTGGAGGGGGCGGGGGTTGTGTAGATCTGGGCGTACCTGAATGCGCAGGGAAATGGCCTGTAATTGTGTGCGCATCTGATAGAATTTCTGGATATATCTGTATAATTCTGTCAGTTCAAGCCCAGGGTGAAACACCTGATAAGAGGAGAGCTGCGGAACCGAGCGTACCTTCGTGTCCGGACCAAATCCTTGGCCTGGATCTTGCATGCGCCAATCTGACCATTCTTAGCGCTCTTCTTGATATCCTGAACCAATTTCTTCTCTTGGTTCTCGAGCTTTGTGCGCTCTCGGTCCAGTTCTCGCTGTGTTCGATCCAAGGCACGTTGGTGTTTGCGTAGACGCTCTGCGGGCGTCATGCGCTTACCAAACGCCCATTCAACGATCTGTCGAGTATGTTAGTTGATGTTCATAAGCAGATATATGACTGGGGCCACATACATTCATATTGGAGACCAACAAAGTGCGATCGCCAGCAAAGTGGTTTAGTAGGAAGCAAGTCAAGGAGGAAGCCTAGGCGTATTTGTCTCTTAAGACCGAGCCCCGGGAGCAGATCAGTGACATCAATCATGTAAGATACCGGTCACAATAAAGTTGTAAGTTACGGAGTCACATGCACGCCCTAAACCCTTTTTGGCCTGAACGTCACCTTACTGGAAATTGATTATTCAGAGACCATAATTCTTGTTCTCGAAAACAAATAACCCTCGGATGGCTTTCCAACACACTCCTTTTGCGTCATGAGTCAGGACTATTTTCCCGGTGAGGGCTCCTCAAGGTCCGCCTCATCTCGTTTTGCTGGTGAAGAAGAAGAACGAAATCCTTTCTACCCTCAACCCCCGCCGGCGTATATGACCGTCGGTAATGGGTCGACCTCGGAGAATGCAACCGCCCTTATGACCTCGCTAGGCCACGACTCGGGCTATGGAGGCAGCATCGTCGATGGACAGTCCACAAACGAAGATCCGAATGCGTCTTGGCGTGCTGGCCTTATGGAAGACCGACCAACCCCGGCGCATACTCCCACGCGTCCCGGCGAATACAATCCGGCTGGTAGGTGATGGAAGACTGCTGAGCATGAAAACTATGTTTAGGACTGGTTTGCTAATCATTTTGGTTTAATGCGCAACAGCTGAGCACCAAAGACAAGTTGTCGCAAACCATGTTCATCAACTTCTCTAGTATGTTTATGACCTCGAGATTTGTTCTGCACGTACCCGGCATGTTAACAGTATTCTTTTTAGTAACTCAAACCGGACAAAGCTCGGTCGCGCGATTTCCCGCACCGTCGAAACACTGAAGGAACTGCAGGATATGAATCGTCAGTGGCCTGCCCATTATCCATCGGTCCAAAATGCTCAAAGTGCGCCATCAACCTCAACACCTCCGCAATTACAACGTACCCAGTCAGACCTAGGGCGGGATGATACCGGACCGGATAGCCCTCGTCCCGAATTAAAGCGTGCTTCGACTACTATGAACGGGGAGGATCTGGGTGAATCTAGTGCTGCTGCTGAACGCCGGGCACCCGCAGAGCCCAGACTGATCACTCCACAGATCGCTCAAGAGTTTTCTATCCTCAAACTTGACCTTAAGTTGGGAGCTTTGTCTCAGGCAGAACTTGTGCATTCTTTGGAGAAGGCTTCAATCGCTTCTTTATTGGATGGAAAGATTAGCCAGAGCATCAAGCATCTGCTTTCTCTGCGGGATCGCATTGAAGACACTTCAAGCAAGGTTCTGATTACAGGAGATCTTAATGCCGGCAAGTCAACATTCTGCAATGCTCTACTCCGCCGTAAGGTGTTACCTGAGGATCAGCAACCCTGCACTAGCATTTTCTGTGAGGTGCTTGATGCCCGTGAGAATGGTGGAATTGAAGAAGTGCACGCCGTGCACAAAGAGATCCCATATGATCGCAACGATGAAAGCACCTATGACGTTTACTCCCTAAGTGAGCTTGAGGACATTGTTATTGACAACTCCAAGTACATGCAATGCAAGGTTTACGTTAAGGATGTGCGGTCGATTGACGAGTCTCTTCTCAACAACGGTGTGGTCGATATTGCCTTGATCGACGCTCCAGGCTTGAACTCGGACTCTTTGAAGACAACCGCAGTTTTTGCTCGCCAAGAAGAAATCGATGTCGTCGTCTTTGTAGTGTCTGCCGCCAATCATTTCACCCTCTCTGCGAAGGAATTCATTCTGAATGCTGCCCACGAGAAGGCCTACATTTTCATGGTCGTGAACGGCTTTGATCAGATTCGAGACAAGCAACGCTGTGAGCGGATGATCTTGGATCAAGTGGGCAAGCTCAGTCCTCGCACATACAAAGAGTCCGCTGAGTTGGTGCACTTTGTCTCAAGTAACGCTATCCCTGTTGCTCCTTCTGGGGCTGTATCTGGTTCAGGCAGCGGCGGTGATGGCGGTGATTCAGACCCTCACGATGATGATGATGACGACGATAAAAAGGGTAAGGGCAAGGGTAAAGAGAAGGAAAAGGAAAAGATTCAGGATTTTGAAAACTTGGAAGGTGCTTTGCGACGCTTTGTTCTTGAGAAACGCTCTCGGTCAAAACTTGCTCCTGCTCGGACATATCTCCTGAACCTTCTTGCTGACATCAACTCGCTTGCCACTGTTAACCGCGATGTGGCCCAGACCGAGCTTACTCGGGTTACCGATGAGCTTGCTGAGCTTGAGCCTGCATATGAGAATGGCAAGCGGAAGAAGAGTGAACTGACAGAAGGTGTGGATCGCGCTATTGACGATTCATGTGACGACGTCTACAACCACACTCGTTCCACCCTATCTGACACTATTGCGCGCGTCTCTGACGCAGATCTAGGCGTCGAGTATCCTGGTCTTTTTGCTGCATTCAAATACGCTGAAGACATCAAACTCGCCATGCTGGATCAGATCTCTGCGGCTGTGATGGGTTGTGAGGACTACGCCAGAGACAAGACCGTGCAGGGTGTTGGCTTCATCCAAAACATTGGTTTGCTCCACGTTGGGGAAGACAAGTTCAGTGCTCTCAACTTCCGAGGAGACTTGATGTTCCGACGTGGCCGTCGTCACACCTTCGGTCGACAGGTTGATACTGAAGTTGAACTATGGGACTTCTTCGACCTCGCTGGTCTGTGGGAGCGCCAGGAGAAGATGGCTGGAACTGGTGTCGCGATGACCGCAGTTACTGTGGTTGGGAGCAGAGTTTTCGGCGGTTTCAGCTGGGTTGATAGTGCACTCAGCACGATTAAGCTCCTTGGTCCGAACAACGTGCGCAGGCTTTTCCTTCCTAGCGTCCTTGCAGTTGGTGAGTAACCCCTTCAACACTCTCTTGATAGTAAATACTAATGATATTAAAATAGCTGCTTTGACTGCCGCTTATGTTGTGTCTTCCATCCCAACAACTTTGCCTCCCCGGATCTCTAAGAAGATTGCGACGGCGCTCGAAGACATGGATTATGTCCATTCGAATGCAAACCGCATCTCGACCGAAGTCCGACGTATCCTTCGTCTGCCAGCCAAGAATCTGCAAA
Source organism: Penicillium herquei (assembly GCA_039634405.1). Lineage (NCBI taxonomy): Eukaryota > Fungi > Ascomycota > Eurotiomycetes > Eurotiales > Aspergillaceae > Penicillium > Penicillium herquei. The sequence goes on along the minus strand of CP098389.1, from coordinate 965,323 downwards.
ACAGCCTCGCTCAGGACATTGAGGACCTTGCTCGTCGTAAGCAGGAGGTCGCCAAGGTCAAGCAGGAGAGCGAAGTCGCCACCAAGTACTTCTCAAACCTGTTCCGTGACAGCTCTGAGAACCGCCGCTCCGTCGAAGACCTCGATCTCGATGGCCCCCTTCCTGGTGCGATGGGTGCTTATGACCCATGAACAAGCCCATCCCCATGTACCAACAGTCTTTAACTCTACCTTTCACCACCCTGTACCCACATACTCCTCGGCAGCTCATTCTCTGTCCTCTATTCTCTTAACCTAAGATGTACAATTTTCTTCTCATGGCTCCTTTATCCCACTCTCGATATCCCTTCTCTTCATGTGGTTTCTTCTATTGTCATGCTCCATTTAACGACGCCCTTGTGGTGTAGCTTCCTTTCCATTTTCATTACGTGGCGTGTCGGTGTGCATCGGAGTCGTTCCCAAGTTTAGCCCAAGATTCCCATCTGAATTGACGTTGTGACTTTCTATCTAAACATTCTTTTTTGACAGCTTGTAGCTCTGCAATAGCTTCAAGATGTTACAGAAAGGGAGCGCGTAAATGTATAAGTACTAGTAGTTGAGGTTTTTAAGATTTCCTACGCTAATTTCCATTGACTTTGATGCGTCGGCTCCAGATTGAAACTACAAGCTTGCGAGATGATATGCTAGGTAGGTGCGTTACTTTCAATTTTAATGTCCCCTAGCAAGCGAAAATGAATAAGAAGCATAGTAAAAATTCAATTTCATTGATAAAATATCGATAAGTAAATCATTTAACCACCAAATGCCATAGAACCCAAACAGCGCCATTCGCGATGCGATGCAAAGCCATGCACGATAATGATATGATGTTACAGGCAGGGTCCATAAAACGACAACCATCATTTTGAAACCAGAACACCAAACTCGAAGAAATGCAAACCAGATATCACATTCCATATCATCAATCCTCACTCCTGGGATGTTTCCTCGTCCTCCGTCTAGATCCCCAACCAACGTCCTCCAACTCTCTTGCTTCCCCAAGTAACATCCCAGTATCAGCCTCTTTAGACTTACTAGGTAACTTTCCAGCGTCACGCAAGAATTCAGCGCGCATAGCAGCTGCATCGGCATCCTCGTAATCCAGCTGTGTCATCTGAGGCGCGGTATTCTCTTCGTCTTCCTCATTACCGTTGAGTAAGGGCTGCTTATCAGCTAGGAAGTCGAATTTGCCGCCACCACCGCTAAACATCGAGGATAGGCTTTGGTCGTTGATACGACTGTTTGTACGAGATAGGGAATTATCTCTTGTTGGATCGCCGCTGTCCAATGGTACTCCTAGGCCGTCGTCGTTGAGAGTATCTATGGAACTGGCTCTGGATGGTGCAGCGGGGTTGTCGAGTAGTTTAGCGGATGAGTGAGATGTGGCACGGCCTAGAAGGGGCTTCCGTTTTCTGCGGGGTGGAAATCCGTCCTCATCTGTTGTGACTGAGCCTTCTTTTTGTTGCCGGGATTTCGCGGCTTGTGCTTGTTGGAGAAGTCCTTTGAGCGCAGTGTCCAGTGCAGATGGTGCTGCGGGCTTTGGTGGATTTTCTTGTGGTTGTTCAGAGGGAGATTCTTCTTCCGTTGGATTGTTTTCTGTCGTATTCGGAGTTGGAGATCGAGATTCTGGGATAGAGGGCATCGGTGCATCATTCTCTGCATCGTTTGAGAAGCCATCATCAATTATAGGCATTATTCGGTTCCGATTCTGCTTTGCTGCTTGCAAGGTTTCAGGTGTCTTGATATGGGTAGATTCTTTCGAGGTTTGTGCTTTTGCGTCGTGTGCTTTATCGCTCTCTTGATCATCTGATTCGTTGGCAAATGCAGCACCGGGTTTTTCTTCGCTGAGTCTTGGTTGAGACGTCCGCTTTTGTGCGAGGTATGGGTCGAAAGGCTTTTTCTGACCAGATTTGATAGAGATCCAAAGCCATTCTGCAGAGACGGCTGGGACACCCCATTCCCTGGTGTGCCGCAGTTTGTCCACACTTGCTGTTTGAGGGTCATTGCAAATAAGAATGGATGCCTGCTGTGTCAAAACCTCGTCGTACCTCGCTCCCATCAAATTGACCAGTTTGGAGAGGTGAAGAAGATCAATTCCACCGAATCCAGTTGAGCATACTCGCATTCCGGGAAATCCTGCTTATAGTTAATATAAAGAATTTGACCTATAGGTCTCACAAGAACTGACCTGGAATTGGAAATTTGGGAAATGGCGTGCTAGCGATATGAGATTCAGGAGGAACTAGTTTACGTGCGTGTAGGCACTTCTCTAGCCACATGTCTGTCACAACGTCGCATTCAAAGGCCATGTCATCTGTTGATGGAACTTCTTTGCTGGGGGTTTGGTATGGGACCATAATGTAAAGACCCTGGCCCGTCTTCGGGATACTTGGGCGAGAGAATTCGGCCAGCGACTCAACGCATTGAGCTCCATTGGAATCAAGATGGCGGTGCAGGATTCCGATCTAAATACTATTAGCAGCATTCTTAGATACTAGATAGAAAGTTACTTACCTGTTTGGAAGAAAACCCATGAAGATAGATATAGGAGCCGCTGAGGAAGCCTTCTGGGGCTTTAGGTGGCATCATTCGCTGACTTCTCTCCATGGAATCACCAAAAGCTGACTCGCTGGCAAAGGATTTGGCTGCTTGGATAACGGGCTTCCTTGGAGGTGTATCCATTTCGTCCTCCTCGTCGTTATTCATTGGCTCGTTCATCTCAGTATTCATGAAACCAGCTCCAATGATATCACCCCAGATATTCTCGTTTTGGCCAATAAGTTTCGTACTGGCGGTTCTCCGTAGCTTTTTCCTGGGTCGATTATCTGCACCTCCAGCTGCAGACCGTTGTTTCCCCGGTTGACCGTCTGTCAGCGAAGGTCGAATCCATGCCCCAACACCTTGTTCTTCCAGTGGTAGCAGTGGGTGATATTTCTCCTCGTCAAGGATCATTCCACGCTCAACGCAGTCGTGAAACCACTTCTCCGCGACAACCTTGATTCCCCACTGTGTTGCGAACTTGTATTTCTCTCCCTCCGCAGTCCGCGCCACGAGATGAGTAACGCTTTTGGTCAAGTCTTTCCTGAACTCTGCGCCATTCACCATAGCAATATCATTCATCTTCGTCCGAAGTCCCATGTCTGAAAATCCGGTGATACAGAGTGTAAGACCAAAGAAAGCAGGTACCTTGTGCTCTTTCTCCAAGGCTTGAATGTCGAAGTCTTCCCCCTGCATCCACAACTCGCGCACAGCTTCGATCCATTCCGGCTGAAGGACGAGGACATCGTTTCTTTCGCGCGCGACAAATTGGTACTTGGCGGAGTCGGTCGATCCAACAAAGAGGTGGGTGACTTCGGAGGTAAGATCGGGTCGTTCAATAGCGCCCATTTCTTTCGCAGCGTTGGCAAGCTGGGTCTGGTTCCAAGCGCGTCAGTCTGGGTATTCGAGTTTTTACGGATTGTATATCCCTACCTTTTTCTCCATTGAAACAGAAGTGAAGCATATCACCGCGCCCGCGAGCGGGTGCTCCTTGTCTGTAATGCCCAGTTGTTTAGTGTATTGCTCGCAAGAATAGCAAAATTTGACTTACCCGAAGCTACTATCCCTCCCATCCTTCATGACTGACCACATCCACTACCTCGTAACTGAATCAGATAGCATTGACAGTGGGATCGATTGAAGAAATCAAATTGGTTGCCGCGTCGCGATAATCTAGGATCACGTGGAGCACGCGCCCCTTGGGTGATCTACACGTTTTAGTTCAGTAAGGTCAAGGATTTTTATTATTCCTGGTATTTGATAGGTTGACTAAAGAGGTTTTTGTCAATTAAAAAAAAATTAAAGTAAAAACTATATAGATTGGTCTGGTTTACACGTCTATTTCTATTTCATCTTGATCGTTTACTAAGTGCCGATCTCCGACTAGTCAATTTATAGATCGACTTATCAATATTTATATATTTAATTATCAGATAAATATTGGGTCTCAATTTGAAGTATACTGGAGATACGAATCATGAGACTTAGGTACTAATAGTGGCTGAATTGAGAAATTGATACCGTGACATATAGTGTAGTGCACATGTGCACCTCCATGTATATACATATCCCGAAGCATACACCTGCATACCATGTGGGATGCACTGGCATATAACAATCCTAGTCTGTAGGTGCCATATTTATGCACATATACCTAAGTACGTGGATCAAGAACAGAGAATTCATATCAATATCCTCATATTCTCACTCATCTGACCATAATGATCCATTCAAAACCAGAAGAACAGCACATAGCTTCACTCCTCCATGCATCAATCCCGCCTGAGAAACGGTGAACGTCATATTGGCGCCTGCAGAATCAGGCGCAACTGCCGATCATCGGGAACTGCCCCTCCATTTCTTTTAACCGCCCTGGTCTCTTCCTCTATATATTCCCGACAGCTGTCTCATTTCACTTTCTTTTCCCAAATACCCCCAAATAATTTCATAACATACATTCAAAATGCCTCGCCAATTCTTCGTCGGTGGTAACTTTAAGATGTATGTGCTTCAAATACTACCCCGCCATGCTCGAGGATACCCCTCCAAACTTGCAACTCGGCACCCATAGATGGTGTTCAAATGTCTGAATCATGCAATTGACATAAACACAGGAACGGTGTGAAGGAGAGCATCACCGGCATCGTTAAGAACCTCAACACCGCCAACCTCGACTCTACCACCGAGGTCGTCATCTCTCCCCCCGCTCTCTACCTCACCCTCACCCGCGAGCTCGCCGACTCTAAGATTGGCGTTGCCGCCCAGAACGTCTTCGACAAGCCCAACGGTGCTTTCACCGGTGAGATCTCTGTCGAGCAGCTCAAGGACACCAACATCAACTGGGTTGTCATCGGCCACAGCGAGCGTCGTGTCATCCTGAAGGAGACTGACGAGGTATGTAAAAACCCGTGATCTATACAACCCCGGATACCACCAAAACAAAGCACTACAACCCCCCAACAACCAAAAATATAATCAATTGTATCTAACATCTGTTTTTTTCTTTTTCTAGTTCATCGCCCGCAAGACCAAGGCTGCCATTGACGGCGGTCTCTCGGTTATCTTCTGTATTGGTGAGACCCTTGAGGTACGTCATTCCCACTCTCGGTGACCCGTTTTTTCTCCCGGTGTGGGTCGCCGGGATGCAACTTGATGCATGACACCCGCTTACACCCGACTCTTTTGTAATCGTATAGGAGCGTGAGGCCAACAAGACCATCGATGTCGTTACCCGCCAACTGAACGCTGCCGCTAAGGAGCTCTCCAAGGAGCAGTGGGCCAAGGTTGTTGTCGCCTACGAGCCCGTCTGGGCTATCGGTACCGGCAAGGTCGCTACCACCGAGCAGGCCCAGGAGGTCCACGCCGCTATCCGCAAGTGGCTCGGTGAGAGCATTTCCGCTGGTGCTCAGGATGATGTCCGTGTCATCTACGGTGGCTCCGTCAGCGAGAAGAACTGCCGTGAGCTCGCTCAGCAGCCCGATGTTGATGGTTTCCTCGTTGGCGGTGCCAGCTTGAAGCCTGCCTGTAAGTTCTGAGTACCCAAGGTTGTTGTCGTCTCGAATGCTAACATTCTATCCTTTAGTCGTCGACATCATTAACGCTCGCATCTAAGATGTTAATTTGGGAATTTGAAGAATATGATACTCCATAAGTGCCGGGTTTGAATGGCTAGGAATAAAGCCATCTATTAGTTAGGCCAAAAGCTTTAAACGTCAGATATGTTGTCATGAAAGATATGTACAATGTTGGAACCGCCAGGTATTTCCAGTTCAGCGGTAGATTAAAGCATCTAGTAGAATATAAGTGCAGAGAAGATGTCTCGCACGTAATGTGTAAAGAATGCTTGGACAAAGCAGTCACACGTATACACCGAGTGGCCAGGGCGTCATGAAATCCCTCACGAGGAGTACATCACTGAAACTCCAACCCCGCGCCAATACGATGGCCCACCTCCACCAGGTACCGACCCACCCGAGGAAGAGACATTTGGCGCCAGAGAGAAGGATCCCGGGCCTAGCCCAACACCTGCACTCACAAGAAGCTCCTTAACTCGACCCTCCCAGAGGAGACGCATATTCCAAGACTGGTCGACTCGGAACTTGATAACCGAGTCACCAGTCTCAACATCGCTGGCATCCTCCGACTTGACGGGGTCGGGTTGAACCGGATCGGAGAGGAGTGGAGAGGTAGGCGGGGAGCCCGGGATGGAGGCGGAGAAATCATGCAGGCGCATTTTGCTTCGGGCCCATTCCAAGTTATCATCGGCAGGAGAGGATTTCTTGGCCCGGCGCCAAAGTTCACACCCGGCAACCATTTCGCTTTCCCAGCTATACACGTTGAAGCCAAATCGGGAGCTGAATGCAAGATTCGGCGAAGCACGAAGCGAATAAGTTGTTGATAGAGAGCCAGTAATTGGTGTTAATGTGAGGGTTAATGTATAAGGGAATGTGGATATTGGGGTAGGCTGATTGGCTGAAGACGATGTGGATGTAGAAGGCACTTGGGTCGCAGCTGGGAGCGTAGTAAATCGTAATCCGGTGGACATGCCTACTAATGAAGATGTAGGCGAGTAGTACGCTTCTGCTCCTGCAGAAAGCAGCGAGAGCGCGGGAGAGGCGTTTGGCCGAGGCTTTCTAGGATCCGGACCAAAGTTCCAGAGTCCACGCCAGCCAAAGAGGGCGTTGTCTGTGCTGAATAAATACTCATTGGAGTATTTTCCTGTGTCATGAGATAATTGGGCTAGCATCGATGCTTGTGGTGCGGACTTGGACAACGGTGGTCCCTGTGTAGAACACACGGCTAGACATAGCTGCATGGTTGGAGAGATACGGCGTAAGAACAGCGCATTCAGAGTTGTCGGCGACGGAAGGTGTAGAGATGCATGAAGCAGGGTCGCTTTACGATGCGCTGCTTCATCTGCCGCCTGATCACCATCCTTGTTTCCCTGGGGCGTTGAACGCGACCCGTCCTTGATTCCTGGAATACTGACTCCATCAAGCAATGAACCCCATCCCCAGACTTCCACCGGAGCCAATGGCGCCTGTACTTGTCGATATCCCGGAGAGATATTTCGTAAAGGGATCAAAGCACTTCGACTGGGGGTGTCATGAAAAGGAACCGTGCTGAAGAGGTACGACACAGATCCATCGAGTAATCCCACTGTACCGAGCGAGTAGCTCGTTGCAAAATGAGGTGTTGCAAGGGAAGAGAGACGAACTCGAAGACGTTCCGGAGTTGAAAAGTCAAGAATCGCTATAGTTGATGATATTAGATTGGGTGGATTCGTTCGCGTCGCATCCCTGACAACTTACATTGTGCTGTCGTGGTCAGCGACAGGTATGAGTTGTCGCGGTTCCAGTTAGTCGCCTCTGAAAAGGCGAGCTGGACATATTCCATAAAGTCCAGCATCCTCTGGACCTGGGACCGGACCTTCGACTTAGTAATTGATCCCTCGAAACCGCGTAGTTCTAACGATGATGTTAACCGTGAGCTGCTTGCCCGATAGAGACTAGTGGGGGTGGTCGGATAAGCATCGGAATAATATATCATCCGGTTATCAGCGAGAAAAAATATCAGCGAAAACCACACTCGGGAAAGCATAATAGATACCCATCGATTCAACTTTACTCGATTTTATAACGATTATTCACAATGCCTCGTTCAAAGCGCGCGCGCGTCGTCCATGAGTCCAAGACTACCAAGAAGGACCACAAGGAGCAAACTCGCCGACTCTATGCCAACATCCGCGAATCCCTCGAGCAATATGACCATCTGTTTGTCTTCGCCGTTGACAACATGCGTAACACCTACCTGAAGGACGTTCGTGCTGAGTTCTCAGACAGCCGGTGAGTTTTGCAATTCGCTTGAGTGGGTTTGAGTCTGTTATGCTAGATTTAGAGTTCCAAATCTATGTCTGGATATCATGCAATAGCCAACTCCACCACCACCATATATCAGATCATTATCACTAACCCAATCGCCCAGTCTCTTCTTCGGTAAGACTAAGGTTATGGCCGTCGCTCTTGGCAACAACCCTGAGACCGAAGCTGCTCCCAATGTCCACCGCCTGACTCCCTACCTGACCGGTGCCGTCGGTTTGCTTTTCACTTCTCGCCCCGCTGAAACCGTCACCGAGTACTTCGATAACTTCCGTCCCTCTGATTTCGCCCGTGCTGGCACTGAGGCTACCCGCTCTTTCAGCATCCCTAACGGTCTGGTTTACCAGCATGCTGGCGAGATCCCCGCTGAGCACGACGAGCCCGTTAGCCACACTCTGGAGCCTGCTCTGCGTAAGCTGGGTGTCCCTACCCGCCTGGTTAAGGGTAAGGTCATGCTTGAGTTGACTGAGGGTCAAGAGAGCTACCCTGTCTGCCGTAAGGGTGAGACCCTCGACTCCCGACAGACAACCCTCATGAAGATGTTCGGCGTCACATCTTCTGAGTTCAAGGTTGACCTGAAGGCTCAGTGGTCGCGGGACACCAACGAAATTAAAGTTCTGGAGCAGGGTGATATGGAGGTTGATGCATAGATGTATCGTTTTGCCTCTTGTTCTTGATCAAAAAAAGATTCTTGTGGGCATCTTCTGGAGTTTGGGGTGGGCGCAACATCTTATTTTCTTTTCTTCTCCTGTGGTTCTTTCTTCCAAATACATTGAACAATATCCCATTATCTCCATTTTTGTCTTTGTGAGACTTGGATCTCTGAATGATGTGCCTATGATTCTGGATAGATACTTTAAATTGGATATCAAAAACTCGACAGTTATAAAGCCCTTTCAAGTTCCTTTCGTAGAAAAATTTCCATCAATTTGGCTACTTAGGTACCTAGTAAGATGCCTGCTTTCAGTTATTGAATTGGCCCTTACCTGTCTTTACCTGAGTGTCATTGATTCCAATCATTGAGTCCATCCGATTCAACTAAAATACATACTTACCAACAGAGAAACGATCCAAGCAGAAAAAAAGCCCAACGGTGACTGAAACTTGAACACGGAAAGAAAAGAATACCAAGGCAAGATAGAGAGTAAAAAATGAGAAAGAAACGGGGAATACAGTGAGGCACCAAGGGAATATTTCGGTCAGCTTCCGGCAGTGTGTGTATGTGCCGGGGCGAAAGAGGTCAGGTAGATCGGATATTGACTCTTTTGTAAGGTGAGTGCGAGGCGGTGGTTATGATTTGAATCATAGAAAGAAAAAACGTCTCAGATTCGTGACTGCATTTTGATTTCGCCTTACCCCTTTACCCTTGCGAATAGAGATGGACGCACGAGAACAGACTAAGCATACCCACCAGCAGAGCAGACTCGGGCTGAAAAGGGGGAAAAGAAGCATCCATGCAGAAGAAAGGGAAGATTTAGTAGCGTCTGCGGGAGCGGGGGTCATCATAACCATCATCTTCACGGTAGCGTTTGCGTCCCATATCCTCTCGGCCACCACTGCCGTATCTGTCGCGCTCACGGTCCCGGTAGCGGTCTCCATTGCGATCATTGCGATCACTGCGATCATCGCGGCGGTCTCGGTCTCTGTAACGGTCGCCATCTCGGTCGTCGCGGCGGTCCCGATCTGAAGGGCCATCTCTTGGGCGCACAGGCTCTCGGTTGCTGCCAGTTACACCACGGTCAAACCTGCCTGCACCTTCACCTCCTCCTCTACCGTAAGAACCGCCTCCAAAGTCTCCTCTGCGTCCACCACCAGGGCCAGACGGAGCATTGGGTGGCGGCTGTCCTCCAAATCCATTACGGCCGCCTTGGTAGCCAATTCCTCCACGAGGGCCACCAAATCGATCACCGCGGAAGCCTCCACCTCCTCCACGGAAACCACCACCTCTGCCACCGAATCCGCCTCGGAAGCCACCACCGTAGCCACCAGGTCCAGATGGAGCATTGAATCCCGGTCCATTGGGACGAGAAGGCATCGCCTTGGTGTATCCACGGCCTCCCAAGCCACCGCCAAAGCGACGGGGCTTCCAGCCCTTAGTGGTGCGTCCACGCTCTACATCCACCAGGACTCGTCGGTCCTTGATGCGGATTCCATCTGTTTCTTTGTAGGCGGCTGAATATCGCGGGTCCACTATGTTAGCAAAAATATTCCTCTTACCATAATACTGGATCATGGGGGTTCTGCAACTGCAGATAAGATAAATTTGGTGATTATACCTTTCATGTCTTTCTCACGTTCGTAAACGATGAATGCGTAACCTTTGTTAGGTCTTTTGGTTGCCCTTGGTGAAATGGTGTCTTTGACGATGCGAATCTGGAAAGAAGAATGTCAGAGACTATAAGCAATATCAAGACAAAGAGATATTTCCGAGAAAGTCTTACTCGTTCAATGGGACCGAACCGGCCAAATTCTCGCTCGAGGTCTGATTCTTTGACATCAAAGCTGAGTCGGGCAACAAAGAGAGTTCTGAATGGGTCGCCTCGAGCTTGTGGATCTTTCTCTGGATCATCTGTTTCCATGGGTAAAGCTGATTAGCAAGATAACTTCGCGCCCAAAAGTAATTATAGAATGATGCTTACAGGTTTCTAGCCCTTCTTTGATCTGGTTGTTCCACCGTTCCTTCTTCTCCAAATTCTGGCGCCATTTCCGCTGCAACCAACTTTCAGTCGCGTTGTATGGTGCCTCGTCCTCAAATTTCTTTGCTTCAGATAGAAATTGGGCAACTCCGGAGATGGTACTTTTCGCGCAATCTTCCGGAGCGCGATCGGTGGGAGGGATGTAGCGAAGGGGTGGGCGTGGCTGGAATAGAGCCAGCAGAGGAGGGGGGAGCTTGTCCGTCATCCTGAGCCCTCAACCGGTGAACGAATGACGTGAGGGAAATTAGAAAGCTGTCACTTGGTGAGGTTCCTCAGGAGAGTCGCGATCTTGTGGTCGTCAGAAGGGAACTTCCGCTGTAAGCGCTATAGCCGCTTTTGGCGCTCGCTCACCGCCTTCACGTGCACCAGAAATTGTGACTGAGGGAAAGACAGCAGATGGTACGTTGAGAGATATTCAAATCACAGCAATGCCAGTCCAAGGTCTTCGAACGGTCACGTCAGCCAGGGTATGTTCTCAGTTGAAGGAGTTGGAGGAGTTAAATTTTTCGAAATCCAAATTTACAGCTGAGCTGACTTAAAGCCTCAAACAGAATGGCGTTGGCGCCTTCATCCTTCAATGCAAGCGCCTTGACTTTCACTACTGCAACCATGGCGGCAGCTCTCGGGGAATGCTGTATGTATTCCTTTTATTCTCTCAATATTTGACCTTCGAAATTGGACATTTACTCACAGTGAATGCCTTACAGCGCCTTCCTGACCCAGACTCTCCCCGAATTCGCCCGCGAAAACCCCCAGATTGAAGTCCGAGTAGCACCCCGACACGGCAAGCACCCTGTGATCAAGGGCCAGTATATCAATGGTCGCGAGAAGGCCATCTGTGTACGAAACATGGAGCCCGGCGAGATCCTCAAGAAGGCGATGATCTTGAAGGATGCCAGCGGAGAGAAGCTCAAGCGGACCAAGAAGCCCGTGACGAGTCTTAACGAGAGTGTGCGTGGTATCTGGTCACCATACCACGGAGATCTGCGTGGTGTATAAAATCCTGGGCGTTTTTTTGTTTCATAGCATTTTTCTTGACAAAGGCCACGGCCTTTTCTTCGAAGCGATGGGGCCTTGCCATTGCATCGTCTTGTACTATTGAATCTAGGCACAATTCTTATTTCATATCGATTCTTCGTTCATGGACCCAAGCTTGCCTTTTGTAAATTGAATATCTCCCAGCGCGGGGTTACTGCTGTGCTGGTAGTCCGGTATGGACTGGATTCAAGACTAATGACCGGTCCAGTTCCGGGTGAATCCACTTCTTCTAAGGTAATATAGAATATAGGCCTCTTACTACCTTACCTTCAGGGCTAGGTATTCGGGTTGCAGTGTTTTTTTTTTCTCAACTGCTTGACAGAATACCAAATGAGAGGGGAATCGGCCACGCTACTAGTTGCCTGTATGCAACTAGGTAATGGATGTATGTACATGTAGTATCTAGCCTTACCCTTTCGCTACTCTCATAGGTAATTACATAGAATTTGAATATATCATGATATACTTTCAGACTGGCAGGTTTTTCTTCGCCTCCTTCTTCTTTTTGTTCCATAGAGGAGAGGATCATGCGTAATAAATGATTGAGATTTCTGAGATAGCCTTTCAAGGCGTTGTAGCTAAGTATGATTGTAATAGAGGAATGCGAAGCCTCCATGCCACGCTCAGATAGGACCGATGCATGAAGGACTCATGAGAGTAAAATGCCGGGCCAATAAAATAGAAAATCAAGAAGAGAGAAAAACGCCGGTAACTTCCATGCATCGTGGGTATCGACAAGACAAGACGCCGGGTGGCAAACGAAAAACACCTCCTCACCATGCAATGTGATTCTAGATTGTGGAAAGAATCATAGATATAGATGGATCATGGCCGTCGGAGCACTGACCGGCTTACCACAGTCAGCGACCTGACATTTGGAGAAAGGTTTTGTTCTTTGGGCCGTGTTGGTCTTCTTAGCCTTGGACTTCGAACGATTCTCCGCACATTCGCCACAATAGACCTAGTAAGACAGATTAGCTCATGAAGTTGAAATAGATAGATACTCATTCAGAGTACTAACATGACCACATGGTTTTGCAACCCAGATTTCCTGTTTCTTCCCTTCGCCAACTCCGAGTTCACTAGAGCAGTTAGGGCAAATGGCAACGTCATCATCCGCTAGGGTGCGTGTGAAGCCTTCTGGCACAGGACTAGGTGCTTTGTAAGTTTCACGTCGTCTATCCTCTGGGGTTTCCGTAGACTGATCCATAGAAAAAGATGCTAGTCCGTAGTCAAGGATCAGGGATTCTTCATGGTCTATACTATTGCCGAGACCACGACTCGGACGGTAAAATATTGAGTCAAGATGCCGAGCAGCGTTTCGAATGGGTATAAGCGTTGATGGTAATGCTATTGCAACTTCCGAGGAAATCTGTCGGGCTCGGGGGTTATTGCGATGAACCGAGGAGCCCCAAAAGGCCGCGTGGAATCGCGCTTCAAGTTCTTGTTGAGTACGTGGTGGGGGGCGTACTGACGCACTGACAAATTGGACTTCTGGGCTACTGGAGGGCCCTTCTGCGGGATCATCCGGTTCGTCATCCAAGTCCACGACTTCCTGGGCCAATATAGGCCTGCCAAACCGGGGTGGCCGCGATGAACTGGATGGTCTATTATCCGTGGTGCGAGTTTGAGTTCTTTGAGGTGGTGTCTCGGGTTCGTTGGTGAGATCGATCACATCATCCTCTTGAGCTGGGGTACCGGCCGGGCGCCGGAAGTCAAAGCCATCACCAGCATGTCGCATGGGTGGCAACCGGGCGGGCTGAGAGCGTATATTTGGTGGAGGGGGCGGATGAAAGTAGCGGTCCCACGATTGATCTGTATCCTCGGCGGATTCTTGTGACATCTGGCGAGTTCGCTAAAAGAGCAACCGAACACGAATTGTTAATATGGCGGTTTCCTCTCGGTTGGCCCCGCGGATCTTTGAGATATTGCCTACCTTAGACCTGACGCCCAAGACCTGAACGCCGGACTCGTCACTCATATCAAGACTTGGTGGGAAATGGGGGCAGCTTTCTGGCGCAGCCTCACTAGACGCGCCATGTGCACGTAGATGGGTAGGAAAGAAGTAGGCAGGAGAGTTGGAAGACATGATGGATCACCCCAGGGTACATGGGCCCGAGTCCAAAGGCGGTAAGATTTTGCCAAGAGAAGCCAGGCGGTAAGAAGTTATTTTTGGGAGGCGGTGAGTGAGAGAACGTGGGGGTGAAGAAGTAGATGAGCATCCTGGGAAAGTAAGAGGAAGTGAAATTTAAGTAAAGTATCCAGGAAAAGGCAGCGATCTTCATTTTAGGCAATAAACAAGGATGGAAATTGATAAGACCATAAAGCATATATTTAGATCGGAAAAAAGAAATTCAGGCAGAACCACCGCCTTTGGGCATTGTTAGGTCATTATCAAAAGACATGGATTTTCCGGCGCTAGGGCTGTTGTGAACGTAATACAAACACCATGACAACAGGATTCAAAATAAAAAGAAAGGAAAAAAAAGGGAAAGGGGATGTAGAAATGTCAGATATCCAGCTCTAAAAGTACACTTTTTGGGCTTATTATGTCTGCAGGACAGTCACTGCACCTCCTTCATTCAAGGTGACAATGCTCTGAGCAGAGGAACCCCATGCAACAGCAACAGAGGGCACAGCACTCCGCAGGGGCTCTGACCACTCTTTCGATGCCTTAGAAAATTGTTGAACAGTCAATCCACTGGGGCCACCAGTCAAGAGGAACTGGCCAGTGTAATCCCAGAAAATAGATTGGACCTGGCTGCCGGTGTCCAGCACCTTGGTTTCCTTGGAACTGCGCAGGTCCCAGATCGAGACAGTAGTAGATTGAGCGGTGGCAGCAGCCAAGAAAGTACCATTTTCAGAGAAGAAAAGGCACTTCACGGGGCCAGACATACCAAAGTCTGCGGCAGCAGCGCCAGTCTTAACATCGAAAATCTTAATTTGTCCGTCTGCACCACCAGCGGCCAAGAGGTGACCATCAGGGTGGAAATTCACAGACAAGAGAGCTAAAGAGAAACCATTAGTTTGAGAGTTCATAGCATCACTTCCAGGGAGATTTTTCTTACCTGAGTCTGTGAAGATCTGGTTGATCACACTGTTTGTAGACAGATCATAGAGCACGTAGCTCTTGTCCACACCCACTGAGGCAACGATATCACCAGTTGCATGGACGGCAACAGAGGTAACCTCACCGGCATGGGAAGCAAAGCTTGCAACTTCACTGCCATTCTCAAACACCTTGACAGATCCCGTGGCCGAACCGACAACGGCCTTGTTACCAGCCCATGTCGCATCAGTCACAGGACCATCTGTCTTAAGAGTCTGGACCACATTCTTCTGGGAGATGGAGTAAATGCCAACAACACCATCTGCTCCACCAACCAAAGCAAGATCACCAGTGGAGTCAACTGATAAGGCACGGCCACCTGGGCACAGAGGCTGAGAGGGCTCGACTGGTTTGAAGGAGGAGATGGCATCGCTTGTAGCCCAGCCCTCGGGGACGGGGCGCTTGCGGCGTGTCTTGGAAAGGCTAACAAATGATTCAAATTAGTAATTGTGTAATGGAGTTCAATTATAAGTGACTTCACATACACTGCTTGTGTGCTCTCAACCCGCTCCAACACTGCCTGTGGCAGACCTGCTGAGTCTACTTGCATAGCATCACCACCAGAAGCACCACGAGTAGCACCGACGCTAACCTTCGACAAAGCGTCACGGGCCTCGTCCCGTTCCTGGGTTAGTCGAGCGATCACGCGCACAGCAGCATCGTGTTGGTAGAGTGCGGCACTGAGCTCGCGGCGGGTCTGGGCAAGGTTCTGCTGGAGGGTATATGTCTCAAGGGCGAGCGCATCCCATTCTTCTTGGAATACGTTGAGAAGGGAGGGGATTGAGGTAAGAGTAGAAGGCCGGGGGCGGACAACGCGCTGCGACTTGATATCGATCAGTTCTTCAACGGCGAGCTCTTCACCGTTGACGGGATCCTTTCCGTTCTCAGCAATGTATGATTCGATCAAGCGCTTCTCAAATACACTGCCTTTAAGTTTGTTAGACACATGACCAAGCGCAAATTATGGACGTGAAGACATACCGCTCTTGGGAGAGAGGACAGGCACCTGGGGAGCCTCTCCAGAGACTATTGGACAAACGGGTTAGTAGGCTAGATATAAAGGCAGGCTGTAAACTCCATAGATGACTTTCAACCTACTTGCACACAGCATGATTTAATTGAAGAGGATTGGGGGTGGGGGAGAAGGTGGATGAGAGGAGCTGGAGCGCGAAGCGGCTCCTTTGCACTTTTCGATGTGTCCCAATGCGGTTTAGCGCCCCGCGAGCTGTTCGCGGACTTGATGCAAGACCATCCACCTTAAGCTACCTCCTCAGTTTTGTCTTTCCTGGAGAGAATTTGAGGATCAAGAGCAGATGACTTGAGATTCCAGAATATCTACAAATTCTATCCAATTCATCAAGACAAAGAACGTGTTTGATGTGACGACGAGACTACAGCCAGCTTCAACAGTGAAGTCTTAACCATGCCGAAGAACCCACAGTTTGCTTATGGTGAGTGCTATCTAACATTTCCTTAGACTCAAATTTGGAAATATTTCTAACTACGTAATATTTTCTCTTGTTTAGAGGCAAAACAGCCCGCATTCTTGCAAAAGCTTCGGGGCCAGTATGGCAGTGATACATCTGGTCGCCTAGAGCGACCTGCACCACGACCTCGAAAGGCCAAGGACCCTAAAGACGACGAAGAAGATGAGCCTGTATACATCGATGAAGAGAGCAATGAAGTCATCTCCAAGGAAGAATACAAGGCGCTAGCTCAGGGTGAAACCAAGAAGGAAGAGGATGGAACTTCCAAGGAACCAACCCTAGCTGAGGAAGGACAGACACAAGGGCAGAGCTCTGTGAAGCAAAGTAACCTAACTGAGGTTGGTGGCCAACGCAAGCGAAAGCAGGCTAAAGTGGTGGGCGATGAAGAGAACAAGGCAGAGCCAGAGGAGACACCTAAAGCGACCGAGAAGCCCCGGAAATCTAAGAAGGGGAAGAAGATCAAGCTATCATTTGATGAGGAGTGATATCAAAATACCCCATGATGCAAATAATATACCCTGCAATTCGATCTGAGTGGAATACTCACCTGGCCAGTCTGAATGATTCATCATGAGTCAATACGGATATAACAACACGAATAATTACCACTCACACAGGATTAGACCATAAGCGAGAGAAATCTATTCATAGAATTAATATAGCATGAAATTACAATGAACTGCTACTATTTAAATTACTAAACTTATACTATTTCTCTCGTTTCTTGCGACTATAAAATTTCCAACCGGAATTGTGTTATCGGCCCAGCTCATCCTGTCTGTTCCCACTTACCAATCTTTTTTTTTCTTCGGCGAGACTTTACTCTCCACCATACCTGCCTCAACATCTTAGATAAATCCGGATACTTGGACCGGTAAATCACCCAAGATGCCGGTGGTTAACGTCGACGACTTAGTTCGCCTGCAGCGGAAACCTGACGACATACGAAACGTGAGCTTTGCCCCTCCATCCCACTATCTGATGTCAGGTCCGCGGCCTATACTAACTTAGCTCAGATCTGCATTCTTGCGCACGTTGTAAGCTATCAGCCACCTAGCCATTAGATGGATTGCTCTAATAATCGCCTATTTGTTATTGCGCAAAAATAGGACCATGGAAAAACTTCATTGACAGACAGCCTTATTGCTACTAATGGCATCATCTCGCCAAAATTGGCGGGTAAGATCCGCTACCTGGACTCTCGTCCTGACGAGCAGCTCCGAGGTATTACAATGGAATCATCGGCTATTTCATTGTTCTTCTCTATGCTCCGTCGTCCTGCACCGGACGCAGCCCCCGTGCCTAAGGAGTATCTGATTAACCTGATTGACTCCCCGGGTCACATTGACTTTAGCAGTGAAGTATCTACAGCGTCTCGACTTTGTGATGGTGCCGTTGTTCTCGTTGATGCTGTTGAAGGTGTCTGTTCCCAGACAGTGACTGTGCTTCGACAGACTTGGGTCGAGAAGTTGAAGCCAATTCTGGTCATTAACAAGATGGATCGACTTGTCTCGGAACTCATGATGAGCCCCAGTGAAGCCTATGCGCACCTCAGCAAGCTGCTGGAGCAAGTCAATGCTGTCATCGGTAGTTTCTACCAAGGCGAGCGCATGGAGGAAGATTTGCAGTGGCGTGAGCGCATGGAAGACCGTGTCAATGCCGCTGCTAGCAAATCCAAGAAACAAACCTTGGACGATGAATCCGTGGCCAGCATCAGCGAGGCTACCGAGTTTGAAGAGCGTGATGATGAAGATCTTTACTTTGCTCCGGAGAAGAACAACGTCATCTTCTGTAGTGCCGTCGACGGCTGGGCTTTCACCATTCGGCAGTTCGCTGCCATCTACGAGAAGAAACTCGGCATCAAACGTACGGTGCTTGAGAAGGTGCTTTGGGGTGACTTCTATCTCGACCCAAAGACCAAGCGAGTCTTGGGTCAGAAGCATCTGAAGGGCCGGGCATTGAAACCTATGTTCGTTCAATTGGTTTTGGACAGCATTTGGGCTGCCTACGAAGCAACCACAGGTGGTGGAAAAGGAAAAGGGTAGGGCTTTCATATATCTCAGACACTCACAATCAAGGGAAACTTTTCATTAACTATTTTTAGGGATCCTATTCTCCTGGAAAAGATCACAAAATCGTTGAACATCACCATTCCGCCGTATGTTCTACGCTCTCGTGATCCGAGAAACATCATGAGCACGCTATTCTCAGCTTGGCTTCCACTATCTACAGCCGTTTTAGTTTCTGTCATTGAATATCTCCCAAGCCCTCACGCTGCACAAGCTGAACGGTTACCAGAACTGATTGAGTCATCTCCTGGCTCCAATCACGTCTCTGAGAAAGTCAAACAAGCTATGATCGAGTTCAAGACTGGCCCCGAAGAGCCTGTTGTGGCATATGTTAGTAAGATGGTGGCGATACCTGAGAGCGAGTTGACCTCGAGTCAAAAGCGCAGTGGAGCTGCCATGACTGCAGATGAGGCTCGAGAACTTGCCCGTCGTAAGCGAGAGGAAATCGCAAAGATGCAGGCGGAAGCCAGTGCAGGACAGACAGACGACTTCGCCCGAATGACCTCGGCATTTGAGCATACTTCTCTGATCAGGGAGATTGATGAACCAGAGGAACAAGTCGAAAAGGAAGATCCTGATCACCTTATCGGTTTTGCTCGACTCTATTCAGGAACTCTTTCTGTTGGAGACTCCATCTATGTGCTGCCACCCAAGTTCTCCCCATCCAATCCACATGCCAGCCCGGAACCCAAGAAGGTTGTTGTCACAGACCTGTATCTCCTTATGGGCCGAAGTCTCGAGCCCCTTCAGTCGGTTCCGGCGGGTGTTGTCTTTGGTATTGGAGGCCTCGCAGGTCATGTGCTCAAAACAGGTACACTCTGCAGTCAGCTGGAAGGAAGTGTCAACTTGGCTGGTGTTTCTCTCAATACTCCTCCCATTGTGCGTGTCGCTCTGGAGCCAGTTAACCCGGCCGATCTGGGCAAGATGGTTACTGGTCTTCGCCTTCTGGAACAGAGTGACCCTTGTGCTCAGTACGAGGTTCTTCCCAGTGGTGAACATGTTATTCTCACTGCTGGTGAATTACATCTTGAGCGCTGTGTGAAGGATCTTCGTGAACGGTTTGCCCGGTGTGAGATCCAGACCGGTGAAGCTATTGTGCCCTACCGGGAGACCATTGTCAACGCCCCGGAGATGGCGGCTCCGAAGAACCCTGAGCTGGGCCGTGGTACAGTGTTGTCTGTATCTCCATCTAAACAGATGACACTCCGCCTGCGGGTTGTTCCACTCCCTGAGGCAGTTACCGAGTTCCTTATCAAGCAAGCTGGTACCGTCAAACAGCTCCAGTCACAAAAGCGCGCCGAAGCAACAAAATCAGATGATGCCACTCCAGTCGAATCTGCGGAAGTTGATGCGGCTGACGAAGCTCTCGAGGGTGCCGTCCTCTCGCTGAAGGACTTCCGTGAAGAGTTGAACAAGGTATTTGACGAAGAAGTAAAGGAGGATAAGGAGCTGTGGAAGAATGTTGTCGACAGAATCACAGCCTTCGGACCCCGAAGAACAGGACCGAACATCCTCGTTGATGCTACTGCTGTCAACACCTGCGAGAAATTGTAAGGCAATCTACTAACAAGAGATTTCGTCTAGAATTTCAGAGAGCTAATTTTATTGATACTAGTTTACTTGATGAGCCGAAACAAAACCCTACTGTTTCATCTGATGACAGTACTGCTCAGCAAGCTCTGCTCGTACGCGATTTCAACGATAAGATCGCCTACGCCTTCCAGCTCGCCACAGGCCAAGGTCCTCTTTGCCAAGAGCCCATGCAAGGTGTTGCCGTCTTCCTCGAGGATATCTCCGTGCAGGCTGCCAAGGACGAGCTGGACATGGGTCGTCTAACCGGAGACTCAATCAGAATGGTCCGTGAAGGAATCACGCAGGGATTCCTCGACTGGAGTCCCAGAATCATGCTTGCGATGTATAGCTGTGAAATCCAAGCAACAAGTAAGTTCACCATCCCTTCTATCAGAAATACCAACAAAATTCTGCATCTGGATATCCAAGCTAACTCTTATCTTTCCACCTATAGCTGAGGTCCTGGGTCGTGTCTACGGTGTCATCACCCGTCGCCGAGGCCGAATTCTCTCCGAGATCATGAAAGAGGGAACTCCCTTCTTTACCATAATTGCTGTTCTCCCTGTTGCCGAGTCCTTCGGATTCGCCGAGGAAATTCGCAAGCGTACTTCCGGTGCCGCTCAGCCACAACTTATCTTTGCAGGATTTGAGGCCCTGGATGAGGATCCCTTCTGGGTTCCTGCTACCGAGGAGGAACTGGAGGATCTGGGTGAGCTTGCGGATCGTGAGAATGTTGCGAAGAGATACATGGATGCTGTGCGTAACAGGAAGGGACTGGTTGTCCAGGGACGGAAATTGATTGATGCGGAGAAGCAGAAGACGCTGAAGAAATAGTCTTGAGGCTTTTTTGTTCTTGATACTTGTTGGATGCCATATGAATGCATAGTGTTGATATGAATTAAAAATTTTGTTACCTTTTCACCTAAATTTCCAGAGCTTAGAGTCATAAGGAAGGAAGAGTACAGAATGATATGAGTTGAGAGTAAACCATTTAATTTTAATGCATCATATACCCCATAGTAGGCATCGGAGACACGACAGCACCTTCAAGCCAGTTGTGATATTCTAGAGCTTCAATGTTCAACTTTCAGTCACTTGCACATAAACAAGGACAACGGGGCCATTGAATGAAGATGACCGTGACGTTGGAAGGATTCATTATGAATATTTATATTTCATGAACACTAACTAGACACTAAACCGAAATTTAACCACCTCAAGATCATCTTCCTAATCATAGATCAAGTACAAGAAAGTAGTAGAAGGTGGTTCGCAAGGATGAGAGTCCCGCGCGAATCCAAAAGGAAAACCTTTAATCTACCTCCAATGACAAACACAGCCCGACATGGAAAGGTCTCGACCGTGTATACTAAGGAGGCGCCTGAACGGCAATCTACAAGGGATAAGTAAAGAGTTGCAGACACTTGCTCCGTCTCCAGATGAGGAGTGACAAGCAATGCTGCGATTACCAGGGATATGAAAGATCATGGTAGTTTTATTTGCATTCGTAACTTTGTGGGTATCATAATTTTCAGGAGATTCGAAAGGCTCCTTGGAATGGTAGTTTCGTATTGCCGAATGCTCTGAGTTGGTGAGCAATGGCAAGAGAGCTTGAGGACCTGGGAGGTGGTGCCCCAGAGAGGTTTGTTGTGCATGAGACTGTTCAGATCCATGAAACAACTAGGTGATAATCATAGTTCATAGTATCGACTGGTTACTTCAAGGTGAAACCCCCACACCTTGAATGTAATGCCAGTCGTATGCCTTGACAGGACGGATGGAACCCAGTCACAAGCAGGGATACACAATATCAGGCTGGGTAGTGTCTGCGCAAATCACATGCGATAATAGCTTGACAAGGGGATTGGAATGAGACTGTACACGGATTCTTCCACCGCCACTCAAACCATGTAACGGTGTCCGTAGAGAGAAAAGCCGATTTGACCGGCATTTAAGACGGATCCTCACAGTGGTCGAGCAACCTTTCTCGGCTCAGCAACATTGGTGACTGGGTCCCGCATTTCCTTCCAGCTGGCAGGGAACATCATGTTACCCGCATCACTGCGAGCCATGATAACACCGAGGTCATTCCGAGCAGTGGTGATGTAATAGAAGCTTTGGTCGCCCATTGAGACAACTGAGCCACGGACAATATCTCCAACACGGAACATTTCCTCCATGACAACGCGGTCTTTCTCAACGGCACGAACGTCCTCCTTGCGAATCAATCCTTGGAAGCGCAGCTCGTCGGTGTTGTTGTGGTTCTCTGGGTTGGGAGCAACAGTCAAGGCAGAGGCAAACTTTTCATTGTCTGGGGTGTATTGGGAGGGGTCGAATGAGGCATCGTCCAGAACTGCAAGAATGGCGACAGTAGCCTGACGCCGTTGTACTCGGGTAACGCGAGCTAGTACGATAGAGTCGACGGCAGGGAGGGTGTTGAATCGTGGCTTTTGAACGGGAGCTCGCTTTGCATCTAGCAAGTCCCGCGCAACTCGTAAAGTTGATTTCTTTTGTGTTTTAGTCTGGGCGGGATCCACGATGACAGGTCCAGCAATGGAGGCGTAGACATTGTTCTCTGAAATGTGGGTACCAGGACCAGCTGAGTAGAAAGTAGCAGGGCCCAGGAGTTGGCCTGGAATTGCCACAGTGGGGATAGTTGAAGCCATTGTGTCCAGCTGGTAAGGAAAGAGTGAGGTTGAAGCTGAAGTAGAAAGTAATTTTTTGTCGAGCTTCTATGCCCGGCACGGAAGTAGGTTTCACCGCCTTCCACTCCGCTTTCTGGAGGTCGACCAACTGGCAAGTCATCTATTTCTAAGGTTAGATTGTCTATTTGCTTTCTACTCAAGTCTAATTGAGAGATACCAAGTCTATCATCTTATGTTGCAAACATCATGCTCGGGACGGTTTAATTATAGGAAACTTGAAGCCCATATCTAGCATGAATACACGGTGTATGCGTAACAACCCAAAAAGACACAGAAGCACCGACCCAGAACAATATCATAGACATAGAAGAAACAAAAGTGAATGGAGACATCATAAACAAAACGGTCCTCACTCCAGATGCCCGCTGTCGAGAGATTCAACTCAGAATCGAAAACAAGAAGCATTCAATGCCCATACTAACACCTAGAGGAAAAAAAGAACAGCGAGGAATATAACACTGGGAATGGCCAAGGTCATGTAACAAAGGGACCGAAAATAAGGGACTAGCACACGTTAGAATATAGAGAGGCTGGAAAGATCTTAAGCCTCAACAAGGGTCTGTTTGGGTCCTGCTCCAAGGAGATCCAGACATCGCCGCGCGAGGGCAATCACTTCTCCCTCGCCATCTTCACCATCCTCCTCGTCCGATTCAATGTTCTTGTCGGAGATAGACTTGACCATTTGTATAATGTCATCCGACTTGGATATGTACCCTATTAGTTTCTTATCTTCCGATTCAACCAGCTGAAGGAGGGTCCAGATGGCAATGTGCTGGAAAGTTGGGTCACCGCTCGCGAGGAATCGCTGCAGGTAGCCATGTATACCGCCATTTGGCTCGGACCAATTCCGAACGAAGATTGCATAGTCTCCCACTAGTTTTTGTTAGTCATGAACCTCGAAAAAGGAGAAGAAACCCAGAGAAAACATACCTTTAGATGAAAGATTACCCAAAGCCGCTGCACTGTTTCCTTGCACCTCAACGCTCTCAGAGCTGGTCAGAGGGATCAAAACATCGAATACTCCAAGATTGAGGAGGTGAGGCTTCAGCTCATCGCTAAGGGCAAGTACGGCAATGGCGGCAGTCATTTCGGATTGAACAGTAAGAGGGACTCGAAGAACCAGATCCTTGCATTTCTGAACAGCACCAGCCTGCAGAACGAGTTCCTTATTGCGATCAGAGCTAGCTGCAAGGTTACGGAGTGTGGAAATAGCATGGCACTGGATCTCCTCATTGTCGGTGGTACCCAGCAAGTCTACCAACGGCTTGAGGAAGCCCGCTTCGATGATCGGAGACTCGTTGAGGGGGTGGATGGAGATATTGCGGATGCAAGCAACAGCGGAGAGTATCAATGGGAGATAGGATGACTGAAGAAGTCGCAAGAGAGGAGAAAGTCCCTTTGCGCGCACAATCTCCAGTTGATATTTCTCATCGGAAGCCAGGTTGCGGAGGGCGAGTGCAGCTTGGCACTGAACCTTGGGGGTAGATGAGTCCATCAAGTGAACCAAGGATTGAACCAAACGCGACTCAGTCTGGGCCAGGCGCTTGCGATTGGTTGAGTCGACAGCGATATTACTGAGCGCAGTGGTGCAGTAGTATTGGACATCAACGTCGGGGGACGAAAGGAGGTGAACAAGGACCGGGATCGCACCGGCGTTGACAAGTTGTTGCCGGTTATCGTCTGTATATGGGATGAGAAGGTTGCGACTCAAGGTGAGAGTGAAGGTTGCTTACCAGAATGGGTCATATTAAGTAGCGCGCCGGTCGCATTACGCTGAACACGCATATCCTTTGACTTGGCCAGGCGAATTAATGGACCAAGCGCCCCCGATCGAGCAATCTTCGCCTTATTCTCCTCATGTGTAGCTAGATTGGTGATACATCCGACCGCGTTGCACTGGACCTCCACGTTTGGCGACATCATCTGGCGGATCAGAGGGGCCAGCCCTCCGAGGGCGACGATCAAGACCTTGTTTTCACCTGTGTCTTGGTCAGTGGGGATCATTATTCTGAAACCGGGGGTGGACCAACCATTGACGGCAAGGTTGCCCAGGGCTGCACTGGCAGCACGCTGAACCTCGAGATCGGAGCTTTGTAACAGGAACAGGATGGGTTCGAGGGTATCACGATCGACCTCTCGGACATCTACCAACACGTTAGGATCCCGTATCGTCGCGATTATCCATTCCAAGGCTTCGACGTACCTCGTTCAGTAATTTCCGCGAATGTCAGACTGGCGCTCCTTTGTAGATCAATGTTATCGGAATATACCAGAGTGCTCAAGGCCCTCAGTGGTTCTCCAGAGAAAAAATCGGTCTCGGCGCGCTGTGCAGGGGGAGAAGAGAACGGGTTAGCTATGAACAACGAAGGTATGCGACCGCGAAACCGATTCATTTAGCTAAATCTCTTGCAGTCCACGTACATTTTCCAAATATCCCAACAGGTCTGAGACCGCTTCCCGTTCATTGTCTGCCAAGGTGGTTTCGTAGATGCCATCTCGGGCACGGC
Organism: Penicillium herquei; assembly: GCA_039634405.1. Taxonomy (NCBI): domain Eukaryota; kingdom Fungi; phylum Ascomycota; class Eurotiomycetes; order Eurotiales; family Aspergillaceae; genus Penicillium; species Penicillium herquei. The sequence goes on along the minus strand of CP098389.1, from coordinate 940,186 downwards.
CAGCTCCGAGGCAGGCCGTGATATGACACCATCGGTCAACCGCCGATAGGCATGACAGACAGGTGGCTGCGATTCCACTCATGCCTCCTTCAACAGGCCCGCATCAGGGCGTGCACTGCTTTGTTTATGCGAAAGATTCGTGGGGAGTAGGATCGTCAGATTTCAGCGGGGGTCGAAGTTGACGGGAGTTTCAGCGATGGCTGGTAACGAAGCTTTTTTTTCTTCTCGGGGGTTGGGGAACACAGCAGAGCGCGTGATGGCGTCTCGAGTTATGATATATCTTTCTATCTCTCCGAAAGTTCCAAGAAAGTTGGGAGTGAAATTTGGAATTGCCCCCCTTAGATGTATATGGTAGAGAAGGAGAGAGAGAGGGGGGAAGGAAAGGACGGTAGGGGAAGCACTTGAGCTCTTTCTCACTAGTTTCCTTTCTCTTTCCCCCCTCCAACCCGTGTAGATCACGAGTTCTTCAATCTGGATTTTTTGCTTTAAGGATTATTTGTCTCTTCTACCATCTCTCTATTGATTCTTCTTTCTACTTGGAATCTATCTTCAGATTACTCTCTTCATTTCCCATTGCCTTGATAACGGGAGCTCCCCAAGTCCATCCGCAGCTACCACCAATGGGAACCACGGCATTCATTCGATATGTATGTCCCTTCTCCACTATGTTCAAGTCATGGACTCATGGACATCAAGACCATGATTCCGAAACATCACAAGATACAGTTGCAGATCTTCCAAATGGTACAACCTAACATGGACTATCGGGGGTATCTGCTTTGGAGAGCGTTATCTACGGAGCCAAGTACTGTGATCCACTTAACATGCCATAGGCAATCGTGATATGGATCTTTTCAACGTCAAATGTCTCTCATGGAGGTTCACCATCATACTATCTCCCATGTCTGGATTGCCAAGAGGATATAATCCTGGACGACTTGAACACATCCAACTGAGCAATCCCACATGGTATATATAGTGAGCTTGCCACTTATACCACCGACTCCCGTGTCTCAATCCCTCTACGACCAGCCTCCCGAGTGGGTCTGTGCAGCGCGGATCCAATGACGTCTCCCCCATTCCCCCCATTTTGCCTTGTGATGAGGATACCTCGTGCTGATGCAGATGATCACCAGATGAATCGCGTGAAGAACAAGAAACATCCAAAGATAACAGGAGGGGTGATATGAACCTGAATGTCTAAGACTTTCTCGCGTGAAACGATCAGTGGACAATTTTGAAAAGGGCATGGATTCGCCTTCGGCTAAAGCAAGAGAGGCTAAAAAAGCCCTTTTCCCCGCAAAAGTGGCATACGACATGGAAGGCAAATGACTAGCAAGATTCACCGAGAGGGTTTGATAGGTTCTGAGACTCCCATATTCCGTAGGAGTTAGTTAGGAGAAGAGCTTAATGGGCCCATTTGGTTCATTGTTCATATTAAAGGTCAACTTGGATGCCCCATCTGGTTCCATGAATCCTTTCTTCCTTTTTTTTTAAAATTCCTCTCCTCTCCTCTTCCTCTTTATCTTTTCAATCTCCTCTACTATTTCATCTAGGATGATTTGAATCATTTTCAAACTCGCTTCTCTTAGTCCAGTTGCAGATCCCTCGGCCCTATCTGTTACATTCCTTTCTTCCTCTCTCTTTAATCCCCCCCACACACAAGGGATTTAGGTTTCACTGTCAGATCAAGATCGAGGAAAAAGAAAAGAAGAAAAAAGGCCAGAAAAAGCAAAGTATCGAGGACAAAACAATCCAGGATACCAGGTTCTATCTTGGGTGCATAGAAATCTGACCATGTCTACTTCAACCGCCACCGCCTCCACATTGCCCGACTCCTCTCGACCGGGGCGTCTCCGCCGCTTCAGTCAACTCCGCGCATACACCTCGAATCTCTCATCCCCAAGTGGGCAACGGGGTCGTCGCCAATCTTTATCCAATCGACTTTCTTGGCTAGCGCCAGCATCAGGCGACTGTCCCCAGGCTCAGGATTTGAATTTTTCCCCAGACGCCTCGTCAGCTTTGTCTCGTTATACCACAGCGCCCGACTCTAGTCAGCCGACTGATCTCCAAGCATCATCTCCCGACTCCACGTCTTCTCCTTCTAGTGAACCTAGAAATTTGTCATCAAATATGGCTCGACTTCGAAGCGTCTCTGCTGTATCTGGTCGTGGAGTTCGAGCTGGTCGTACAGTGACCCCAGAATCGCAGGCTCAATCTGCTGCACCGCCAGTGCCAGTACTCCCTCTAACATCCACACCGGCCCCCGCACCAACCTCATCACCCGAACCACCTGTGCCAAGTGACCAGCTCGACCTCCCAAGTCCAAACCCGACTGATTCGACCCCCACGAAAGCCAAGCGAGCCACGATTCGATTTTTCCCTTACCAAGACACCTTCCAAAACTCGCGGCCGTCACTACCATTCGTGCCAGTCAGTCGGACACTCCCATCCGAGAGCTGTGTGGTTCGAGTCGGTCGCTACTCTGAGCGGGATGGGATCCCAGTTCCTAACCCCACTGAGCCATCAGACGCCCCCGTTGGATTCAAATCCAAGGTAGTGAGCCGCAAGCATTGTGAGTTCATGTACATCAATGGCCAGTGGCATGTCAAAGATGTGGGTAGTTCATCGGGGACCTTTTTGAATCATATGCGCTTGAGTCAGCCCAATATGGTTTCCCGTCTGTATTCTATCAAGGATGGAGATATTGTCCAGCTAGGAATTGATTTTCGGGGAGGCGAGGAAATGATCTTCCGTTGTGTGCGAATTCGTATTGAGTGTAATCGCTCTTGGCAGCAGCAACCCAATGAGTTCAAGTATGACACCCTCTCCCATATTCAACCCTAGTTTTTGCTTTTTTCGTCCAATTACCTTTACCTTTTGGTCGTTACTGACCATATCGCAGCAAAAACACCGAAAGTCTCATCAAGAATCTGGGGAAAGGAGAAACGTCCGATTATTCTGGTTGCCGAGAATGCTCTATCTGTCTTGGTTCCGTATTGGTTCGTTATTCCAGGTTCACTCTTTGTGAATATCTTACTAACTTGCATTTAGCGACCATATCAATGTCTGTTTATGGCAGCTTGTGCGCATGTTTGGCATTACAAATGCATCAGTCGTCTTCTTCACTCACCTGATTATCCTATGTTTCAGTGTCCGAACTGTCGTGCCTTTACCGATTTGAGCGCTGAAGTTGACGACACAAATGATTATGAGGCTGAGAGCAGCCAGCCCAAAGAGGCTTCACCACCAGCTACTGAAACTGCCAATGCTGAGGATTCCCGCTCAGCGACACAGTCACCAGCGAATGTTCCAACTAATAATGTCTTAAGTGGTATTGCCAATGATGATATTGAAAACCGCAGTCAGCATGATAGCATTCCAGAGGAGCCTGACTTGGTAACGGATGTGGAAAATCTGCATTTGAATGAGAGACCCGACATCGACACAGAGGATAGCAGAAGCACAGACTCTCCCGCCCCTAGTGGCAGCAATGACGATCTTGTGCGGAGTGCTGCTACTCACATCCCGGGATGGCAGCCTACCCAACCTCTCAATGTCCCAATGGGTTCTCATCTCCGTGTTGATACGCCAAATCGCTCAGAGACCTCTGACGATAACCCCTTGACCCCTCGAAACGACTCTGGTCCACTTGCCTTTGACGGTCGTGCAGGGGTACGCTGATCTATTCGTCCCATGTTAAATTCATAGGACCATCGATCTATGAATCAACTTCTTGCGTTTCCTTTTAATACCTGACATATTCGTTTCATTTCGGTCCAAATTTCGAACTCTGGCAGATTTGATATGCATCTACCACATTTCCTCGATAGCGCTCATACTACATCCTCTTTTCAATTTGATTTATCATGGCAATTTGGCGTTTCCTTTTGTTTCTTCCCCCATTGTTCGATATACCCCTTCAGCAGTCTGGTCTCTTCTTTATCTCTAGGTGATATGTTAGGCGACATGGGAACTTTGTTTCGACTTGTCTTGCCGTCTTTGTCGCCAGTGGTTCATATCGAGACTGGCGCTTTCTATCTCACAATCTAGCAAATCCTAAGGTTTATTCATTTGCTTTCAACTTATTTGCTTGCGTAGATTGCGGTATTATCCCGAGGTCATGATGCTGTCCAATACCCGCGGGAGTTACACACTCTCAGCTATTGATATCGGGATAGTAGAGGTGAAGACCTTTAGGTTGCGACGTAAGAGAAGACACACTCTATACAGAGCCATGTCAAGTGTTCCAGAATGCGATAAAAATACATGTACCATACAGGTTAAAAGCTGAGCCACTGACTCCTATGTAAACGCCATAAAATAAAATTGAATATCATTATGCCTCGGGTATCATCGTGATGCAGCGGCTGACTGCAGAATGCGACTTTGTTAGTCGTGAAAAACAAGAAATAAAAAACTATGGAGAGGGATGGGTAAGATGGGCGATCATGACGCAGTAACCAAGGAAGGCGTGTCGAGATTCTCGGTTGAGCCTTGGAATTCGATGTTAAGCATATTTGAAGCCCGAAGAGGTGGAACAGGCGGCTTGTCCTCTTCAACAGGCACGGAATGATCAGGCGACGAGACACTGGTTGCGCGAGATGTATCCGAGTCGGCGTCTGTGACAGTGCTTGTCACGGACATAGTCTCGGTGTAATTGGACACCGATTCGGCAGTTTCGATGGGTGTGGCTTCCGCTGACTCGACTTCAGGTTCGGTAGGAATTGATTCAAGCTCCTCGACAGCTTCGTAGAAAAGCATAAAAGCACCTCCTTGGGACATCACATGGCCTTCACTGACCATCTGCACATCATCGTCACTGAGTCGGTACCAACGCTCAGGCTTGTCCTTGTCACCTTCTGCTTGAAGCACCTCATCAGGAACGGACGCCGGAAAAACAGAAGTTGGGTATTTGCGATAGCAGATGTAGTGACCATTCTCATGTCGGCCGTAGTGCGTGATGATTGCTCGGAGCTCATACTGTCTGCTGGGAAGACGGACTGCTTGGCCGGGTGCAGGGAGCATGGATTCGGAGGGATTTGTCTCCCATTGTTCAGGAGCATCATCAGATCTGCCGTTTTGGGTTCCGAGGCACCAGTCGTTCAAGTCCATGTGTCTGGGGAATTTCACCGCCGCATAGTTCTTTTTGAGCATGCCGGTCATTTCGTCAAACAGACTACGGTTGATATGAACGACTAAGCATTGTGGGGCGCGCGCAATCACTGCCTGTCTGGACTTAGTGGCGCAGACACGGTTCTTTGAAGGGATGTGACACTTTTCGGTGAGTGTCTTTTCGGCGAAGTCGTCTCCTTCCAGGGCCGCGGTCACAGATTCAAGACGTGCCTGTGCAGAATTTCGCACTGCATCGGGCAGAGCAGATTGTTGAAGATCATCTGTGTTTGTATCACTGTCGGAAAACCCATCGAGCAAATTGATTAGTTGCTCTCGAACGCGCAACAAGGTGCATTTGGCGCACTCCACTCCCTCAATCGGTTCCAGAGCCATGTATTGATCCAAGCATTCACGAACGTCGTACTCGTGCTGCCCACCAAGCGGTACAGTGAGGCAGTTGAAGGGAATAAGGGATAACCCTTCAGTCCAGCCGCATCTCATACAACCGACTCGCTGGGCAAGCAGGCCTTCCATTGGGTTACGGAATGATGGTTGCTTATCAGAAGTGTCACCGCCGCCACCGCCGCCGCCGTCGACCGCCATGTTGTTGTCACAAATATTCTTTAAGATGCTTTCCTCTCGACCGACCATTTTCAAGCCCATGTTCGTGGTTTGTCCGCGCGAAGCTTGTTGGACTTCGATGTCGATTTGATCCACCAATTTGGAGAAGTATTCTTGCGCATCTTGTTGTTGCCAGCTGCTCATAGACTTCAGGTCCGAGGGAATCCATAACTTATGTCCATAGTTTGAGGCGCTGTTCAAGTGCTCAATTATCCCTCTCAGTGCTCGGTGAGTGGAAATTGAGCCCTTGTCGGCCAAAGCCTCAACATTTCGTTCGAGGAATTCGGACAAGGATTTCAAAGAGGCCAGTCCTTGAATGATGCTATTCTGATAGCACGAATTATCCCAGTTTCCAAGTCCCGGCGGAATGGCGTCTTGGGTGTGACCTAGGAGGGCACTTCCGAGACCCGACAAAGATCGCGAACGTCGAAATGTTCCAAAGGAGTTGTCGTCAAGACCGAAGATACGCTGCATTGCCTCATTTTTGGCATGGAATGTCATCGGAGAATAACCGGAAGGGGAGGATTCCGACGGTGACATGCGGGTGTCCAATGCGACAATAATCCAAGATGGCGTTAGAAAAACGAGAGAGTTCCAGGCAAGCTGGATCAAGGAGACTGGTGCAAGCCCAAAGTGGTCAAAGAGGAGGTAGATGGAAAGAAGTGCGATGAGGAGGTAGACTACGGTTTGATTGTTTTGCAGTGTCGTGAGAGCTGTCTCATGGTGGCCGCTTTTGCTTGCGTAATGATGAATGGGGCCGGTTGAGAAGATATTAGCGCCCTCTCTGCGAGCATTCATGGCGGAAAACAAAGACCACAAGAAGCACCGCAGCAGGAAGAAGTTCGAATAAGCATGAGCCGGAAATTTGAAGGTATGTGTGGCAAGAAGGCCTGGTCAGAAGGGGTGGAGAAGGCCAGGTTGAAGGAGTATACAATACAAACGGGTTGGCTTTTCCGGGGCTGCGCGTTGGGTTTATCGCGCCCTCCGCAAAATTTTCTGTTATCGATATCGAGGTCTCCACACAGATTCTTACTCTAAACAAATATCACACCATGGCTAAGAGCAAACGTGAGTTGGGCCTATTTTGCAGTTTATTTCTGAAAAGAATGATTAAGATTCTAACTATCCCCCAGCCAATGCCAACACTCGTGCAGCTCGCCGAGCTGCCTCGCCAAGCTTGGAACTAGATCGGTCTTTGCGATCTGCCCCTCGAGCCGAATCACCGGCCGCTGAACGGCCTTCTGTCTTGGCTGAGCGCCGTAGTTCCGGTATTCAGAAGAAACAGAAGGGAAAGAATTTGACCCGGGCACAGCGCTTGAGACAGCAGAAAGGTATGGACCGAGCAGAAGCTGTGTTGGACCAGTTGGAAATCAAGAAGGCGAAAAGTGTAAGCCGTGCAAAGAACGTTAAAGCACGAGCTGTATGTATTCTCCAAAATATTCTCATCTATCTTGGGTATAAATGAACTGACAAAGGAGTAAATGATAGGCCGATTGGGAAGCTCTGAACACCAAGGCATCGGCTTTCGCTGCTCTCCAGAAGGACAATGAAGCGGACGACGATGAGGACGACGATGCTATGGATGCAGAGACCGAAGCGGTGCAATCAAAACCGAATCCCTTTGTGTCGCAATCAACAAACGCTGGGGCAGAGGATCCTGCACCCACTGATGACTATGATGAGATTACCTGAACATACCACTTCACGACTCCCGACCCATCTGCAAGTTTATTTCCGCGGCCTGAGCTGATTGATCATGCGCTCGATCTCCGCAATTGCAGGGCCAGACGCCTTGGTCCGAAGGATTTCGAGGGTGTTGATATCCTTGGCCTTTTGTGCCTCCTCTCCCGCCTTAACGATCATCCCGCACTTTACCCACATTTCAACCCGCTCCGAGACGTTAGAGGTTGTACACTTGGGAATGAATACTGAAGCCAGTTTCGTGTTTCCAGCTCCTAGGATCTCGTTATAGAAAGGCTGTTCTTCTATATCAGCATCAATTAAAAAGCATTTCTTGATTTGAAGATCTTACCTCCCAACCAATAGGGGATTTCTTATTCCTGCCAATTTCCTCTAATTCGCCCCAATCGCGTTTGGCAACCAATGCTCTTAGGCGCAACCACCAGTAGGTCTTTTCGGACATCTTAAACTCGGCCTGCAACTTCTGGGCTCTTTTCCCGTAGCCGGCTCGAACAAGCCTGTAGATTGTTTCGTTCAAACTGAGGCCCAGGAACTCTGAACGATCAGCCAGATCTTTGTCCAACGATTCCTGTACTTTGAGAAGCTGAGACGCCTCGGTAATCATTTTCTGTTGGAGAATAACTGTTGGGTCCTTCGAGTCTGACAGCAAACGTGTTGCAAGAACTAGCTTCTCTGCTGTACGTTGTGGATCTGTCTCCCGTAGCGCTTCGGACAATAGCGCATTAGATCCATCAATAGGCCGATCATCTTGGTAATAGAGATCTTTGAGAAGTTCAGTGTCTTCATCTCGTGCAGCGGTTTCAACCAATGCAGATGCCATAGGCCGAGTATTGATCATTCGGAAGAAGCTTGCTAGGGGGATCTTGCTCTTTAGGTGCAAAAGCACGAAGTTCACCAAGTCGTCATCGCCACTTTCAATGGCCTTGTCCAGAGCAAGCTCGTCTTCTTCCATGTTCAACAACAATGGGACCTGCTTTCCAGCTCGAGGCTCGTGGTTAAGCAGCTGTGTAGCGAGGTGTGATCGACCTTCATCGTAAGCTGCCTGTGCAATTACCTCAAAGGAAATACCTGGCTTTCCCTCCAATCTTTGAACAATGAGTTTGCATACTGCTTCATCGTCGACTGTGGATATCCGGACTTTTTGGCTTGCCCAGTGAACATAAATTCGATCAGCAGGTATTTGAAGATACTCTGAGACCCTGATTGCCAAAAGATACTCATGCCGGCTGATCAGACGTTCAATAAGACCCTCTGGACTGAGACGGAGATATTGATCGTATGATAATGGCAAGCCAACTTGATAATCTCTTAATGCAGTCAGCACTCTGAGCTTCTCTGTCATTTCGACAAATTCGTCGCTATTGTAGAGCTCAAGTGCAGATTTGCCAAATGAGGCTGCCTTTAACAGCCGCTTCTGCCAGTAAGCATCAAATTCATGCCCGGCAGCCTTGATACATGAGTCAACAGCTGCTGGGAGGCTTGGACGGATTCGCTGTATGTTTTCATCCGCCTTGGGTGACTTCTTCTCCAACTGGTCTACGGAATCAAGGAGCACAGAGGCAGGAGAAGAAGAGCCAAGTCGGAAAATCTCCTCTGTAACATCGTGAACTTTGTGAAGAAACTCGCAGGTGTCATTTGTGAGCAGACGGACTCCATCAAACTCAGATATGACGTGCACACGGCCATCGTAATAGTATCTATCCAGGTGTTAATTCTGATCTAAGGTCAATATTAAGTAGACTTACTTTGACGCGGCCCCACTAGGTCCGATCAAGTGAATCTCATCTTCCCAAGCGAGAATGACTGCATCGTCTCCGCACCAACTGACCGTGCTAGGAGGTACTCGAGACTTTGAATCGTACTCGCTGAGCTTATTCTGGAAATCATTGCTGACAACCCATAGTTTACCATCAGAGGTAAACAGTGCAACAAAGCGTCCGGTTGGGGACACGCTAACGTGCTTAAATGGGCCATCTTGGAGGATCTTGTCCTCTGCTTCGGTGGAGTCAACCAAATAGACCGTGCGGTCAACTGCGAGCAAAACTTCGACTGAACGTGAAAGGGTATGTGCCGGAGGAATCAATGCCCACGAAGAGACCTCACCCTCAGGGCAAGGGGCAAGAAGTCTAGGTCGCGGCTCATCATACTTTGAGACTGCAATGAGCTGGTTGTTGGACAACAATGCTACGAGACCTGATGCCCAAAACTGACAAGCTCTCACTCCATATTCTTCTGCGCCCTGTTATTGTCAGCATGAAATCAATGATTTTGACCACAATGTAGAGGTGATATTACACTGCCAAGAGAGAAAGACGTGAAATCGCCATCCAAGCCGAAATAGCGGCGAACAGTGCCATCCTCGGCAACTAGCAAGAGCTCCTCCTTATCGGACCAGCCGATTCCACGAATAGTTGCTTGCTCCCACTGTAGTGAAATAGTTAACACAAACTCATTACTTGGAAAAAGAATTTGAATATTTCAGCTCACATTAATGCGGTTAATCAGCTTGCCTGAACAAGAATAAACATCGACACTTGATCGTGATCCCTGTGTATCCCGCAATCTGATAGGTTTGCTTTCATCACGATAGAGCGCTGTAAGAGGAATCCCACAATTTAGCTATCCATTCTTTTTCAAAGTCAGAATATGATGCATACCAATAGCTCCACCGTATGGTGCCCCCGCGACGATGTAGTTCTCTAATTCAACGTCATCCTCGAAGATGGCATCATATACAGGGATTTTGCGATAAAAGCTATCGCCAAGCTTCTCCCAGTTGGCAAGGGGATTTGAAGGGGCCATTCCGGAAGTACTGATGGATCATACAAGATGGTCTTTGAAAGACCATACACCCATGTCCCCGTGTTGATGTTGGTGACGGATCAAGTTGAAGCGCAGTTGCCAACGGGGGCCATCTACGCTAGTCCCGTTTAGGGAGCTTTATCACATTATTCAGGCACTAAGGCACCGATCGCTCATCATATATCCGCAGTTGCCAGTTCCCTCCACTCTCATACTCCTTCACCTCCTGTCGCGTTAACAGGAGTTGGAGATCCATGGAGCCCAGAAATGGATGATCTCAGTCTCGAAGAGGTCGCGCGACAACTTTCAGATCTTGAAGTGGCCCTTTTTGTGTGTCTGGCTTCTCATGAGCATTGCTTGATTGAGACCACCGGCGATGCTATCCATGACCTTGCCAAAGAGCTGGCTCTGGTATTTATCTATGTACTATTTGAGTGTTATAGTTAAAATATTCTAATGCGATCTATAGATATGCTCAAACACGTTCAATCTATCATATACTATTGTTGACTGCGACTCCACAACATCAATTGAGGATATTCATAATGAGATTATCACTGCAGACGCTCGCAAAGCTCAAATACGCCCACCATATCCCCGGGGGAAAACAGAGTCGGTACGTATACTGCATCTTCTGAGCCCAAAATCTAGATTCATTGCCCCTAGTACGCGTCAGCTGATTATTGTAGTCCAGTAATATCTCCTCGTACATAACAGGGCAACAGGACCGCAGCAAGTCTCCGATCCCCATTTTGCAATCAGAAGAACCAAACGTGGTCAATATCGTCATTGCTAAAAGTTTCAACATCACAAACGAGGATGTCCAAGTCCAAGCATTGCAAGTAAGTCTGGTTCCGACCTGCTATATACGAGCGTGATACTGACTGTTTTAGTTGATGCGGGCCCGAAAATTGGCCACAGAAGTTGGCATTATGCAAGCCCCTGATGACTTTCTATTTGTCCCACTTGTGATACGAGAGTCAGATGAGTTGCAGCCTCCACTGAAAACACATCTGGTTCGTTTTATAGTTACCATGTCCACCAAGATCATTATTAACCCAATCCATAGCGCGACCAGCTTTTTATCTCACATTTCCACGAGCCTAACGATGGTTATGTGTATCTTGAAGAAAATGAGTGGCTTACTGATGGTCAATTATCCACAACATCTGTCATTCACACGCCGAAACATTCGCAGAAGACTGCCAAGATCAGTCAAACAGTACGTTGGCAACAATATCGTTTCTCTCCCCATCTACTTCATGCTTACCTTTTCTAGATAATGGAAAGATTCCGTGAGGATAGCAGCTCAGTCACTACAAACGCAGAAGTTGTTCGATATATCCAGGATATTGTGGTTTTCTTGCGTCTTAGTCGATCTGTTGCTGGTGGAGTATCAGCAAGGGCTAATCAGCAATTTGGGCAATTTGCAAGGTAAGAATCGTTTAAGTTTATAGGAGATTCTTGGCTAATGCAGATGTATCAAGGCTTCTTGCACCGCTACATGGTATTGATTACCTGACTCCCTCAATTGTAGCGCTGGCGGCACGGAAAGTGTTCCGCCATCGCATTGTTGTTGCTTCGGCCGAGGATGACCGAAGTCTTCAGTATGGAAGTAACCGAGAGGCTATCGCTCATATTCTAGCCGATGTGACACCGGAATCGATTCTGGATAGAGTAGTCCTGGAACTGGAGCCACCAATATAGCCCGGGGTCCGGGCTTGGATCATGACTCCTTTACAGAACTCTTTATTCAAGCGCCCTCTTTACAAGTGAGAAGATCAGGTATTCGGGTGGCATAATCTACCGAATACAGAATAATGAATTGAACTCGAAATACCACAAGCCTACATGTAAATGTCATCTTGTCTACCACATGTGCACCCAATTCATGTCAATGCCATCCTCTTCGACTTCAGAAACAAGTCAGGCTCCATGTACTTCTCTTCCCCTTTGACAACCTGAGCCCCATCCAAGCATCGCTCTCCGTGCTTTGCGTGCCAGATCTGATCCATAGTCTTGCAATGATCGCGCCACTCCGTCAGAACAACATCAATCTCTGTCTTCGAGTCACCGACCAAAGCATCCATCTTGATATCGTTTCTATCGTAGCCAAATGGATCTTCCAGCTGTGATCCAATGCCCTCAATTCCATAGAGTGTAAAGATCACCAAGCTAACAATAGGAATGGCCCACCATCCCATTTCATCGACCATCGCAAACGGCAGCACACAGCCAAACAAGGCGAGTACTTGCTTCTGGTGAATTCTGATACAATATTAGTACCCTCCTTGAATTCATTTAGAGCGAAGCTTTCAGACTTACAAATGAGCCACAGGCATAGGAGTCAACTTAATCGTCTCCATCCTTCCATAAGCATCAAGCAGAGTATTCAACTGAGCCTGCAACTGACTAGCACCAGGCGCAGGGAACCACCCTCTCATTTCTCCACGCTTAATAAACCCATCCACAAAGAAAGTAAGCTGAAACGGTAATCCTAGCCCTTCATCTTCGTGTCCTTGCAGTCCAGCTGGTAACAGACCCGCGTAGTCTGGATTATACGCAGCAGTACCACGCTCATCGACATCGTGTCCGAGGATCCCACTCAAAGCCCACGCAGCGCCCCATTCAGCGCGAAGATGATTCTTAACTGCGTACGGGATAGCCATTAGGATTCGGATTGTGCGCTCGATGTCTTCGCGCTCGGCTGGGGTTGGGGGTCCCCGTGTGGCACTGTAGCTATTTGTTGAGATTGTGCGAACTAGATTTCGGACGCAGGTGTTCATGGTGCTCATGCCATTTCTTCCGTCCCAGAATCGGTTGTATGAGGTCTGGTTTCGGAAGACGAGCATTAAACCTACGACGATGGAGAGGGAGGGGATCTTGGTTTGTTAGTTGGGTGTTTTGTCACAGTAAATATGTTTCTCCTTAATACTGACGATGGTACTTGGTAATCCTACGGTGTCAAACACGTAGGTATCGAGGTAGACGACGAAGGCTGTAAATAAAGAATGCAGGAAGACTGGGACCAGGATCTCCCCGTGGATTGCACCCTTTATGAAGCGGAAGACTAGTGGCCATCTACACACTCTTTTAGTATCTCTCGGGTAAATATTTCATCTAGTGTTTCTCACCTCCTCGGCTTTCGACGCGAGGATAAGAGGTGAGGGTGGGTGCTGCGCCGTTCATGATGCCCGTGTAACGTGGATCGACGACTTAGACTCGGGGTCGGTGGTTGGCTAAAAGCCAAAGGCATGGCTAAATCAAACTGAAGAAATACAGCTGGGAAGCCTTTTCGATGTTGAAGGGAGATCAATTGATGGGGTGTGATGAAGTTCAAGTTTCGAAGTCTGTGCTCGAGCCACTCTAAAGTGGGGGAAGCTATGATCAAAGGAGCCTTGATTCATGCACTCTGACATCTCGACAACCTTAATCAACAAAGGTCTGACATAAGTGCAGAATTTATTAAATCCATACTCAAGTTATTGTAAATTAAAATGTCTATTTTATCTCATTAGTATACTGAGGGAGATGGGCGATTAACTTAGTATTTAATTTTGTAGATCGATCAAAAATTGCAAATAACTATAAACGGGTAGCGTCATGTATTGATCTGCGCCAGGATAAGTAGCTCCACTACTACATAGTCGCTACAACTTAGACATGCACAACTTCAAGTTGAAGTGTCCATGACTTAAGTCCAGCCTAATCACCACATGCGCTCCCAAGTCCGACGCACCAGATTCATTTGAGCTAACTCAGCCTTACGCCGCTCTTCATACCCACCATCTTCCCAAATCTTGCATTCCTCATCAATTTCCGCCTTGCCAGAGTATAAGTCTGCCTGCGTCGGATGAACAAATTTAGTTCGATGATATACCTTCCAGAAAACAAACATCACAGCCCAAAAGGCAAGGCCGAAGTAATCAGTGATGAATCCTTGCACGTCAAAGGGCTTAAAGACCGAAAATCCATTGAAAATGGCCGCCAGACAGCCAATTACGATTGCCAGACATGCTGCATAAGGCTGACATGGAGATGCCCAGGGAACAAATTGCTTGCGGTCAATTCCTTGCGCTTTGAGGGCGCGGTACCAGGCAATGAACACAAAGAGCATACCGGTATAGGTGAGCACGAAAGCGATGGTGGTCAAATCGACGAACCAGTAGAACACAGTCACAGATGAAGTGTCTGTTACTAAGAAGGTGACACAGGAGAGCAGCGACACAGTCAACACACAGTAAACTGGAATGCCAGATTTGGTGCACTTTAGCAGAAATTTGGGTGCCTGGCCATCCCGAGCGAGTGAGTAGAGTGTTCGACTGGAGCTGTATAGATAGGCATTGCCGCAGGACCAGCCGGATAGTAGGATGAGAAAGTTGATTAAGCCAGGAAGTCCTTTGATTCCTAAATTCTCAATCCCAATAACCCATGGCGATGCGGCAGATCCTGCTGCTCCTGAGTCAATTGCAGACATAAGACGTGGGTCTCGTGGACTGCAGATAATGCCGACGGCGAGGACACCAACAACATAGAACCCGACGATACGCCAGAAAGTCATTTTCACGACCCGAGGAATAGTATAACGTGGGTTTTGAATCTCTCCTGCGGCAAGAGCAGGAAGATCGGGACCTGCTACCGAAAACGCAGCGTAGATCATGACAGAGAAAAATCCCAGGAAGCGCCCAGTGTTTCCATCAGTATAGTATTCGAACATGGCTCCGTCAGTCCAGTTTCGGAAGCCGTATACATCATGTTGCGGATTACCGCCAACCATGGTGATGAAGGTTAGCAGGACAAGTCCAATAAGTAGAAGAATTTTCGTGGAGGCCATGATAAATTCGCTTTCTCCGTAGTATTTGACAGCGACAAAGTTCAGTAAGGAACAGACAACCATCGCCATAGCGACCCAGACACCTGGATTTATGCTTGTATTCCAGTATTGCATGACTGTTGCAACGGCGGCGTATTCTGTACAGACCAGCATCACGCCTCCATAGAAATAAACCCAACCCCTAAGTAAGTGTCAGTGTTGTCATCGCCTTATAATAGGGGAGTCCCGGAAGTAGACCCGGAAGTAGAGATCATACATGGCAAAGCCAAAGGCAGGGTCAATGAATCGAGCAGCGAGCTCAAAGATTGAGCCTCTGATTGGAAGATAGGCCACCATTTCTCCCACGCTCAGATTGACAGGAAGAATAAACAACACACCCCAGACCAAGTAACCCAGAAACAGAGATAGTGGACCTGCTTCTCGAAGGTAGGATCCAATTCCTACAAACAAACCAGTTCCAATGGAACCTCCAATAGCCATCAATTGGACATGTCTTGATGCAAGACCCCGTTGAGTCTCTCGATATGGGTGGATAGTGCCAGAACCGGCATCTTCAGTAGAAGTGACATCCTCGGTAGAAGCCTTTTTCTCCATCTTGATTCTTGATGGAAAGACCGTGAGGAGACACTACACTCTGCGGGGAACATGTCTCCTTATATGTGCACTGACTGTGCAATACAGAATAGACTCTGAACACGGTGCGGAGTCACGTCGGGAAGCTGTAGATAGACATGGAGATAGAGCTTTGGATAACCCATGCTATCAACTTATGCATGACATAGTGCACTGATAATAGCCCCAGCCCAGTAATCGACTGCATCATCCAAGAGCCAATACTATTGGATATTGATAAAGATCAGTACCTTGGTAAATTGAGTGCAGGATAACAGACCTGGAAAGGGGAGGAGCAGGCGACGCTAATGCAGCTGCCAAGTGATAGGCTTATCAAGCGGGGAAGAGCATCTGCGTAACTTCATCCCGCGTTGTCTTGAGCCTTCCAACAACATTCAAGATCAGTTGTCCTTGGCAGTTGGGGTTTAAGATTCTGTCAAAAGTATACTTGAGATTAGCCAATAATGTGTCAATCTTAAAGTTAGTGCTGACCTCGGGACTCAGAGGGGGTGTCAGATCTCTATACTCATGCGGCCATGCCAATGCATCATAGGATAATGATGTTGAATGGCTAATATTCTCCGCCTGGTACTGAACCAATATACACGGGCTGAAGGGTGCAGTGCTTTCCAGAGCTCTTTGAGCTTAACAGCACTCTTCTTTCCAGCCCTTCCCTCCTACTGTCAGTGGTCTATGCAAAATGTCAAGCTGGAAGTGGAAGAATCAGAAAAGAAAACGCGAATCAACGCAAATCAAATTCAGAAGGATGAAAGCGTGCTGCAGTCGAAAATAGAAAGCAGGCAAAGCGCACAAACACGAATCTCGCTGTAAACCAAGAACTACAAATACAAAATGCCTTCAAGCACTCACAATAAACTCCAGCCAGGCATAGATTCCCTCATGCATGTTTCGTGTCCTCATATCAATCATGATTCATCACTTCGTTGGTCATCACATACTCGAAAATAACAGATTGGTCATAGGTCTTCATCCTCATCGCCATAATCAACGATATCTCGGTTTCGACGGCGGGCTTGCTGACGCTGGTACATGGTGATACGGCGAGCTTCCAGGTAGAGACTGGCGGGGCCTTGAATGCTGTCGGAGTCGCGCATGGGCTCATGACGGTCTTGGGCCTGTCGCTGGTCGTGGGCACGCACATGAACATCGGTCAGTTCCTCGAGCTCGCGGATTTGGTTTTCTTCCAGAGAGTCATCCCACATGTCCATTGGCTCATCAGCGGGTTCGGCATTCTCGTCGTTCTCGTTGTTCTCATCCTCGGCATTCTCGTCTTCCTCAATGATCTCAATGCGGGAGACAGGACGGACAAACTCGAGAGGCACAGGAGTGCGGCGTGGTGGGGTGTGACGGACGACGTTGCCCTCAGAGTCGAGAGTCAGCTGGTTAAAGACCCGAGATGGCATTGGTGGGCCGTAAGCGTCGATGCGACGGTCGTTCAAGACGTCGAAGTCGACGTTCTGGCGTCGCGGGCCATTCTCGCGCTCCTCGTTGTCGGAGCCGTAGTCAGAGCTGGCCATGAAGAGATTCTCTTTCTCTTCCTCACGCTCCGTTGGGATAGGCGGACTTGGTGGATGAGGGGACTCGGCCTCCGGGTCATCCTCCCAGATCTCAAAGGGCTCCCCGTGGTTCAGTCCACCACGGGACTCCCAAACTCGATTGCCCCGAGGGGCAATAGGCGAGTTCAGGAAGGGTTCCCACGAGGAACCCTCTGAGCCCCGAGAGGAGCCGGGGCCAGCCATTTCGCTGCCCTCTGGACTGCCTAGATGGGGATGTCAGTTTCATGGATGAGGCTTCTTAGAGAGAGGGCTTCCTGTAAGTGAACATGATTAAGGACTTTGACTTACTTCCTTGAGGGACTTCGGGGGAGGGCTCGGTCTGCCGTTCACGGCGAGGAGATGTGCGCTGTGGTGGTAGAGGGGTTCGGAACTGCGGCTCACCACGGTCTCGCAGGCTCATGGGATGGTCAGGTTGTGGGTACGCGACAGGAAGAGGTCTGCGGCGAGTGGCGGGGGAGGGGGAGGCATCGCTGCCGTAGTTTCGTCGAGGCATCTTCCTTACTCGTCGAGGCCGACAAAATTGGTGCGACGAGACGATACGGTTCCAGCGATGAGGAGGAGGGGAAGAAAACAAAACGACGACGAGATGGATACGCGTTTTATTTACGGGGTGTCTCGTTGCCTGTTTTGGTTGGATCTCTCACTTGAACGCTGCCTTACATTCACTCGTCTTGCCTAAGCCAGTCACTGCCTGTGAATCTTACACTGGCCAGACGATACAGTAGGTCTATTATTCTATAGGATTAACTGACTTAACTCTTTATTATTATTAAAATTTGATATGAGTTGTGAAGATACTTGTGCTCACTTGAGGGGAGACGAATGATACGGAGTGCACTTAGAGGATTGGCAACAAAGTGACGAACTGGTATTGATATGCACACTACATGGTACAAAGAGATTCCCACATGAAGAAGAAGACATCTCAATATCTTTACCGATATTCAAGTATCTGTAAAATGCAATTTGAAAAGGGTTTTACTGGGTTTTGAGTGGGTTTGATATTGAGGCTCGGCCTCTAACCCTAACTCAACCATAAAGTGCCCCAAACCAGGATATTAATCATTTGATCTTGTGCCCCAATTGATATTTTCCGATAATTTGGTTTTGAATTTGAAATGCTAGCAGCTGGTATGAATTACTATCCATCGAAACCAGGTTATTATGGAATCATCATTGTCTCCATAATGGAAGGATGAGTTGCTCGTACCCGAAGTCCTCACAGCACAACGTTCGCGAGAAAATGCCATGCATCAGTCTGAATTAAATCTAATAGTCTAATAAAAGCCTCAGGGAAGAGTTTATCTAATTATTGAAGACGCATTTAGCTCTACTAATAGTGTGTCTTGGCACTAGTTGGGTCAAGAATCATGATGGTATCTGATTAAGTTATTCCACCACTGGCTGGCATCCTGATCAATTAACCGGCGCACGTTACAGACCCGTTGCTATTGAACAAGTGAACTATGCTACTGAGTGTACTACGATACTCTCCGAGCTTTTCCATGCATGGTGTCACGCCATCTATCCGGTTATCTACAGGCCCTACGGCATACACTCGGGATCAGTTGAACTAGTGGGATGATCATCGAAGAATAAATAGATTGCATCTGCTAACTGATGAACAAGGGGATGAGATCTACTGCTTGAGTAAGACCAGAGTCCCGAGAAAGCATAAATCATAGGCAATCGTATCTACCGGCAGATTTCTCAGATCATTTCCTTCAATAATCATCACTTATCACTTCAGTAATCTGTCAGAACCAGATCGGGCACATGGCACGTACATTGTCTCGAGAATCAGCTACCCACAACAGAAAAAAAAAAGATAAAAAATGGGAATCCCCGTGGGCCGATTCAGCAATATCATAGAGCAAGCCACATCCAGACAAAGCCAGGGCTGAGACTGGGGTAATAGGAACTCAGGCTGGGGCGTAGGCATCATGAATACCAGGAAATTGGTATCAGCAAAGACAGAAGGAAAATAGAAAAATGGGCAAAGAACACTGAGGAAGAAGAGGCGCTTTGATCTCTCGAGAAGATGCAACGTTGCCGTGTAACCAGGCCGAGTTAAAACAAAGTCAATAAATGCTGCGTGCCATACTTTACGCTGCGCTTGTGCCCGAGTGGTTAAAAATTGCAGGCAGGCATAGAATAGCGAGCGTATAGAATGAGCCACACAGCTTTCATATCACGAGGGTTATCCGGATTAGCGGAAATGGCCGGGACCAACCATGCCACCTCGAACATCGCCTCCATTAGACTGACCAAACATCTCCAGCAGATGGCGAGATGATGGAGGAGGTCCCTGAGGGCCAGGAGGGTTGCCAGGTCCGAATGGACCTTGGCTGCCAGGGCCAAGCCCCATCATCGCCTCCGGGTTAGGTGGCATTGGGGGAAATCCAGGTGGTGGGGGCGCGCCCATATATCCAGGAGGCAACATACCCGGAGGGGGGCCACGAGGAAAGGCTTGTCGTTCATTGATGGGAGGCACGTTGCCAGGCATAGGCATCATACCTGGAGGGAAACCAGGATTCATGCCGCGGCCGGGAGTGGGGATTCCCGGTGGAGGTCCCATTGGGCTCGGTCCGTTGCCATGCTGAGGCGGAGTCTGACCAGTCCATCCAGGAGGAGGTAAGTGCTCAAGACCTGGCGGACGCTGGAGGATCGGGGGTTGACCAGGGCCCTGAGGATGACGGGAGCCTCCGGGGGTCATAGGACCTTGGTTTCCCTGGGGGAAAGGTACATCATCGAAGTAACCCATGGGAGGGGGTCCATTAGGAGCTCGTCGACGGAGTTGCTCACTGTCAGGACGCTGCATGTTTGCAATTGCGGGGTCGTCCAAGAAGTTCGGTCCCTTTTGGGGAGTAAGTCCAGGAGGAGGACGAGGCATCATTTCCGGCATGAGACCAGGAGGAGGCCCAGGTCCTGCGCTGGGGGACTGAACTGGGTTACCAGTAGGAGGAGGACCAACTCGAACTTGCTGCATAAGGCGAAGAAGATGCTCTCTGTCACGCGCCTGAGGGTCCTTGCCTGCAAACTGAGCCATGGGGTTTTCTGGAACTGGAGGGCTAGTGAATCCATGTCGCGAGATCGCGGGAGACGACATGTGCGAAGGCATGTTGTGCTGCTCTGGGTGACCCATTGCGGCAACACGCGCGTCAACTTGGCTGGGTGTGGCATTGTGGGATCGACCAGTAGCAGCTGCAGCGGCAGCGGCAGCACCACCGCCACCACCCAGCATCTGAAGGATGCGTTGGAAGCCTTCCTGATCAGCGTCATTGGAGTTGACTGGGGTTCCTCCACTCTGGGCCATGGGAACAGGCTGTGGCTCGGGTGCTCTAGCTGGGCTATCCGGAAGAGGGCTGAACAGACCGGCAAAACGAGACGACTTGCCAGCCTTTCCACTGGGAGCCTCTTTCTTGGGAGTCTCGACGGGAATTGGCGGGCTAATAATCTCCTGGGGCGCAGGCTTTGGATCACCTAGCATACCGAAGAACCGGTCCATCGAGTTATCAGACATGAATTGAGTGCCCGAGTGACTGAAAATCTCGCCGTCTGTTGGACGAGTCTCGGGTTTCTGTGAAGCAGGGTGAGGTTCTTCTACTACCTCTCTCTTCTCTTCGTAAGGCGGGGCCTGCTGTCCAGTGCCAGAACCAGCCTTCATGCGTTCCTTCCAACGTTCAAAATCTTCCTGGGTATGTGCTCGTCGTGGCTCGTCGCGGTCATTGCTGTCCAACCATTCAGGCTCTTGTTCCATCTTGGCACCACGGGTCCAGTCGCGGTCAGCGCCGTGTCGGTCACGACGCCATTCCCGGTTACGGAGCGGGGTCTTATCATCATCGGCTTCGACGGCATCATGGCCATGCTCATCACGAAACCAGTTTCCATCAAATTTGCCCCGTCCTGGGGTACCGTCCTTCTTCGTAAAGCGAGGGTCTCTATCTGGGCGAGGGCCACGTTCGCCATTGGGATCTCTGGATTCTCGAGGAGCCTCACGGTTTTCCCAGCGGTCAAACTCTCCATTGCGTCGCGGCTTGCGTTCAGGATCCTCGGGGCCGAAAGTGCGTCGAGGAGGGCGTCCAGCATTCCAGTCCTCCCTTTCCCCACGTCGGCCATTCAAGCCCGGCTTTCCATCACGTCGGTCGGCTTCCTTCTCTGCGCCGTCCTTATCTTTAAAAAATCTATCTCGGAAGTTGAATCGGTCGTTCTTCTCCTCTGTCTCGCCTGGTCGCGCAGGTCGATCTGTCAGGTCGAACGAACCTTTGCCGCCGATTCGTGATGATGCAAATGCGGTCTTTGGAGGTCCAAGGATGATATCTTCTGTACGGCAGTTCAAGTCAGTTAGTAAAGTGGGATGTAAAAATGGATGACGAGGGGGATTTCCGCGGTAGCTTGTACCAGAGGGCGGCGCACCTGAATTGGAGCCTCGGGAGATGTGACGAGCTTCAAAAAAGCTTGGGCGTCGGTTGGTAGTTGTTTCAGATGGATTGTTAGGGTCTCGAGTATTCTGTTGTTTGCGCTGGGTGGTTGGGTCGGGTTGAGGCCTATAAACCAGCCAGGTTAGTCTTGACGTGAACAGTGCGGGATATTCTCGAAGGTGGGGGGCAGTGTTAACTCACATCCAATCTTCAATAGGAGGCAGGCCAGGGGGTTTTGCGACAAGAGGCGATGAGCGCAGCCATAACAGCTCATCGATCTCATACCGCCGCGCCATGACGGCCTTATCTGAAATGTGTGCGATCGTAGTTCAAGGAATTATGAACTTCTCATTGGGTGGTGGGATTTCGAGAGTGGATGGTATGAACAAGATGAGTTATTTGATGTACTTGAATAGAGGAGGGAAGGATTCGAGAATCGTGAAAAGGAAAGGGAGTTTTCGTGGGCAGAAGGTGGTAGATGAGAGTTCTTCGGGAGACGAGGTCGAGTGAGGAGAAGCAGTGTAAGCCACTTGTGGCAAGGCTCAAGGCGGAGCCCGGGAATCGGTAAGATTTTGGTGATCTCCACTAAGGTAGTCAGGTACACTTGGATATGTGAGGAGTAAAGGTTGGAAGGTTGAAGATATTTGATCCTGTTCGATCAAGAGGGATGGGGGACAAAGGTAAGGGAAATGTTGGTGAGGATGAAATTTGCTGCCCATGGACGAAAAGGGAGTTATGTCAATGCGGGTGTGGTGCAGCTGATCTATACCTCCTTTTTCCCTTCTATGAGGGAGGGATACTACAGAAGATCTGTCCTCTTGATTTAATATATCATTTAATTTCCTGTCATTCAATGTATACTGGAAGATTCCGCTATTTAGGTCTCTGGAAATATTGTTCAACTGTTCAATGTCTAGTAAGACATATGATACCTTGGTGTACATACTTTGGATGCCTATCTCGAAAATCCTTTCAAGAGAAATGAGATAACTACATCCAAGTGAAATAACTAGTGCATATGGAGTCTATGATCTTGAATCAGCTGATATGGTCGTCAATAATAATATGCCCATGACTTGAATTAATAGCAATAGTACGGTACTAGTGAGCCTCCGCGGCTTCTATCTCCACGCTTAACAAAGAAGAGGCTTCAGATGACCAGCAAATAATTCAAAGACTCCTCAGGAGCCTAGGAACGAGAGCGAATACTGGGAATGATGGTTTCAAGCATTATTTACTTATTCAAGTTTCTATTCATGGAATAAACATTTGAATAGCTTCAGTTTCTTCCCATAGATAGAACTTTTTATTAGTCAATAACAACATTTTAGCGAACCCTATACATACAGGTGCAGCCAAACTGTGTAAGGCATCATTCCAGGCTGCCATGACCTCAGATGCTTACAAAACGACTTGTGTGCTCCCTTTTTTGTACGATCTCAAACTGGCTTGATTATCACAGATACATTTACCCAGTCTTCTTAGCTTTGTATGCTTCGATGTAAGCTGCCCAGGTGTACTCTGCCGCCTGAGCTCGGGTATCTTTGCCTATTAGTCCCCAGGTATAGTTCTGACCATCCATGGTTCCACAAATGTGCAGGTAATCAGCCTTGGTGCCTCAGGCGTCAAGCTTAAAGCGAGAATTGGGAGTGAAATGGAACCTTTTTTGAGGGAGTAGCTCAAATGCTTCAATTTGCTCAGATCGTGGAGCCTGAAGGGACCTCGGGACCAACTTGCAGACTCGGAAGGCTGAGGTACCAAGTGCCACCAGTTGACTAGTACCTACCAAGCAACACTGGCTCAACTTTCCAGAAATACAATCCAAAACTTGGATAGATGGAGTTTTTTGCCATTAG
Organism: Penicillium herquei; assembly: GCA_039634405.1. Classification (NCBI taxonomy): domain Eukaryota; kingdom Fungi; phylum Ascomycota; class Eurotiomycetes; order Eurotiales; family Aspergillaceae; genus Penicillium; species Penicillium herquei. The sequence continues at coordinate 916,647 of CP098389.1, read as the reverse complement.
ATTGGACTTGGAGTTCATTGAACTCAAATGCTGCTCCGACTCCATTTCGGTCACGGTGTTCAATTGGAGCCTCCCACTGGCATTCAGATTGTATATACTTCAAGTTTGCGGTGCCGGCGGTGCTGAGTACTGTGCTCCTGGTAGTATCGAGTTGCCGCACTGAGAGTCATGATATATGGAATTAGTAATGGCTTCGTTTCAAATTAGACCCGATGTGGACTCACCAATACAGTAAATGATATCCATTCCAAGGTTATCTCAGATCATTGATGGTAGTTGATTGTAGTTGATGGTGATGATCAAGTATAAAGTTGAAGCAGCAAGTGGGGCGGAGTAGACCAATCAACAGGGCGAAAATCTTGCTGGCATCGGAACCTCATGAAGAACTTTGAAGGAGGAAAAAATAACATCCATACACTCCCCATCATGGCCCACGTCACAGAACATCCATTTCGTGTGAAAAGGAGAAAGCTCGATGAGGATTCTCATGGGAATGACGAAGTGAACTTCAACTCGGCTGCTCAGCTCCGTGAGGTGCTGCTTTTTCAACAGAATCCTCAGACGGCCCATAAAGGTAGGTTGCGCGATCATCCCCTTCAAATACCGGAATTAACCAGAGAAACCCCACAGGAATTATTCAGTTCAAACAATTTCTGTTGTCAATTGGTCAACCAGGAAAGGAGAGTGATAAGGCTCACAAATTGCGCGTCCTAAAAGGCTACTGCGATAAGCAAATTACTCCCGGTAAAGAGGAAGGCTCTGAGTCGGTCTGTTTTTCGGACATCACACAGACATGGAGCTTTGGAGAGTCTAACAACCACGACACCTTACTGACCAATGTCCCCTCTGTGCTGGCAATCTTCCTTAAGACTATCTCTTCTGAGCTGGAATTCCGAGACTTCGGCCTTGCGCTATGTAAACATCTGCTGCAAAAGGATCAGTTGAGACTTTTCAACCGAGGCTTGACTGCCCTGAAGGCCAAGGAACATCTCATCTCTCCATGCATCCGTCTTCTGACAGAGATCGTTACTTTCGATGGAGGTGCAGTGGCCCGACTATTGTACCTTCGTCGCCACATCACTTTTAAGCGACTGGAAATCTTCTTAACACCAAGCAAGGCTCAGCTTGAGACTGGTGAGAGTGAGACACAGAAGTCGTCAACACTCCGACGAAATGCTCAACGATATCTGCTTGCCAATCTAAGAGTGCAACATACCCTGGAGAAGGGTGATCTGATTGAACAACACAAATTGACCCGCGTCTTCCTTGAGTACCTGCGAAAAGATCCACGAGAGACAGTTCTCGAAGCAATCAAAGCGATTGAGAGGGATATTGTGCAAGATGCGGCGCTCTCTCGAAAGTCCAAGAGCAAATTCTTCAACCGTTGGAACATGGAAAAGCTTGTTACTCTTTACGGATACGACCGGGAATCAGATGAGCCCAACCCCGAGGGAATCTCAATTGCGAACGAGATTCACCGCGTTTTGATGAATGTTTGCAAGACCGCAGGCTTAGGTGCTCTGCTTCCCGAGACAGGATGGTACCCCGTTGGAACTGATCCAGAGAACTTGCCCGCCGATGATGATACGTCTATTGAACTGGGTCTCGACTCCCCGATCTATGTCGACAGATTCCGGGACTCGATTCCTGTGCGCAACAACACACTTTCGCATCTTATCCAATCTCTTCGCCCGGACGCAGACAGTCTGCAGATTGAGCTGCTGGTAACCATCTTCAAGGTGGCACCGGAGCTGATTGCTGATTTCTTTACCAAGAAAGTCATGTTCACATCTGATCCTAAGGCTACTTCTTCGTGGATGGCAGAATCTGCTCTTCTTTTCTCAATCGTACAACTGCCCGTGCCAACAAACTGCGGCTGGAAAGACAAGCAACCGATGCTTCCTCCTCCCGTGTCGATTGTTATCGAAAACATACTCCCTCGTCCTCTCAGCCAGAAGACCACGACCCGTTGTTTGAACCAGAATGCAGAGATTGTCACTTTGTTTGCTGTGCGAATCTTGACTGAAGCATTTACCAAACTGCGAGCTGTTTTGAAGATTTTCCGTTCTGACCATGGGCGAGCTCAACTATTCTGGAACCAGGCATCTTCCAAGCTGCTTGTTGAGTTCTCACGAAGATGTCCTTCTATTAAGGATGTCATCCTGCTTTTCCGACGTACTGCTAAGGAGGATCTCCAGCAACAAGAGGCCGTTGCGGAGCTTCTGACTTGCTACTACGAAGTGATGCCCGATATTGCCTTGGAAGAAAACTTTGATGTTTCTTTGGTTCTTGTTGATGTCTTGAAGCGACTGGAGGAATCCGATATCAGCACAGATGACTCTGAGATGCTCTTGAGCCAGCTGCAGAGTGTTCTTCAGATCGCACAGCAGTCTGCCTCGCTTCGTTGGTGGCAGAAACCAGGTATGTCAATTCTATTGTCTCTTTGCATGATTATGGTTACTAATATTGATCAGCTTCCATGAACTACTCCCCGTTTACCTCAATTCTCAAAGTTCTTATTGATACGTCGGACAAGAATTCCTCACGACGAATTTCCATTCTTCTTCGCACAATTCTGGCAGAGAGTTCCGTTTTGCACAATGCGCCGCAGGCCTTCAACGCTCTGTTGTCCAGTTTGGAGGATGCGGGATCTGCCATGCACCATCAACTGGTCTTCTTCGACAACTGTGTATCTCGAGTAGCTAAGAAGCCTGTTCATTATCTCGACCTGGTCAACTCTCTATCTGATGATGAATCAGCTCTCAGTCCTATTGTTGCAGCTATTGTTGAGCAGTGGCCCTTTGTTGTCAAGGCAGGAAACGAAGAGACCGAGGCAGCTGTTGCGGCATGGATTGCCAAATTCCTCGGATATCTGAAATCCGCTGGTGAAGGCACCAAGGCGCTCAAGGCTGCTCGTGACGCATTGATGGAAGCTACCGAGACCAAGAAAAACCGCTCTCTTTTCAAGAAATGCCTCAAGGACAGTGGAGATGCAGATGAGGACATGATGGACATTGACTCTGGCTCTGCCCAACCTACCACATCCAAGAAGACTCCCACAGTGGACCTTGAAGAGATCTTCGGACTCCTCCCTACAGAGGGTACAACTCACAACGCCTTGCAAAGGTGGGAGAGAGAGGAGATTGAAGCATCCGTGGAACAAGGCCGTATTTCCGAATTGATCCTCTGCCTGTGCTCCGAGCACGAGGAAGTCCGGAGACAGGCATTCGCAAATATCGTTCGCTTCATGGCTAAGCTGAAGGAATCCAGCTATGCCGAATGGCGTACAGTGTACACTCTCTGTGGTGAATTACTCGAAACCGTGAACGGTCTTGGCTTCGACCAACCCATCCCTTGGATCATTGGCGAGTGTGCCTCAAACTGTCTCTCTGTTCTCATCAACCCTCTGCACAAAGTCTACGGCAAGGTTAATAAATTCTTGCAAAAGGCTCCTACCTGGGAACTGGAGAAGATCCCATCCTACTGGATTGACCGGATCTTCCTCCACGAGCCAGAATTAGATGATGGCTACTTCGAAGAGATTGACTGGCTGCTTAACCTGTTTGTTAAGAGTCTGCGCAGCAAGGCTGTAAGTTCTATTCTAAGTTCCCTTCATATCTATTGATACTAATATGAGTAACCAACAGGACATGGAAATTTACCGCCGTGCCAATGTCTTCGAGCGTATTCTTTCTCTTTACCAATCACCCGGTCTGAATGAGTCAGCCCGACGCAAGATCTTGCACATCGTGTACCGTGCTGGGCAGGTGGGAGGAAGTACTACCCTGATCACTCGTTCGGCCATCATCAGCTGGATCCAGGTTCAGGCCGCCGAGGCCGATAAGGGTAAAGAGACTGCGATTCTGGCAGCTCTTGCACAATCGCTTTACGAGACCTCGGATCGGGAGCGAGTTGATAAGTGGAGTGCTGGAACTATTGAGCGGTCTTTGAAAGAGATTGCTCAATATGATAACTAAAAAGGAGGCGATTCTGTATCATATTTTTTTGATTTATAAACTTGAACCTGGCGTTTCTCAATGGTTGACTTAGCTCTTATGTTGGCTATTATGCTCTTCTTTGTCTCAACAGATAGAATTTTTGAACATTTGGATTGATTGATCTAATTTCTGTCAATATAGACAAGACACTAAGTACTGTAGGTTGCTACTAGATATAAGAGACTGCTAGTAACAGCTCGAATGAGGTTACTATGAAATGATATTCTATTAATCACATGCTACCTAGCTGGTAATCGCAATGGTAATGCAGACGCTCACCTGGCAGAGCAAGAAGATCCCGGACGCCTGAAGGAATGCGAAATAACAAGGAAAGTGACGATTGCCAAACAAAGTCCCAAAATAAAATCCCAATGCTGTACAAAGAAAAGTGAATAAAAGAATGGAAACATGCAGACTAATTGTGCTTCTTTCAGCCCCCGGCTGTACAAATCCCTCTTCCACGTCCACTTTTCCTCTTCGTTCAGTTCGTGTTAAGAGGCACCTAGCCGGCTTCCGGCTCAACTCTCTTGGCTTCTGGAGGGACTCCAGTGCCTTTTGAAATCGCAATACCAATGAGTTCAGCATTATAGACTGTGGATTGGACTGATTTGCCAAGGTGGCGTTTTCGGTCGCAATCCAGCTTCGTGGGAGCCACTGCAGCCACACCGATCTGGCCTTCGTAGCCACCGCCGTCTGTGAAGAAAACACAGGTTTTTCAGCCGAAGAACTCTCGCTGGGGGTACCGGAGTACACTTTTTCAGCCACTTCCTCCCTTTTTCCGCATCCTATCTAATCGCACGCAATCCTTTGTTCCCATGGGGCAAGGGTCTCCCATGCTGTCCTCGATTTCCTGTCAACCTACGAAGCAGCACGAGAACATTTGAACACAAGTACCGAGAGCGGGCTTAGCAGTTTAATAGCTTGAGAAGTGTGATAGTAAGTGTAATAGTGACTTAGAAAAGAAACTTTTGCTTTGTATCTCATGTCTAGGTACATACATATGGACGATGGCACATTCTCACCAACACAAACCAAAGACTCCAAGAAAATAAATTAACCCCAAGTACCACCACCACCACCTCTTCCACCACGACGCTGAGCAGAAAGACGCCAGTCATCTTCACCAGCAAAGCGATTATGTAGAGGCTGGATGCGCTCAGCCTTCTTCCGCTTAGATAACCTGTCTGTAGGCGCAACCTTGAAGAACGTAGGAGCAGCCTCAACAAGCCATTTCGGTTCAATCGAAGTAGTGATCCGCATATACTCCTTAGCTGTCAAGACAAGTTCGTGATAGATAACGTGCTCAGAAGCCTTGCCAAACAGCGCAGATGACGGGTGAAGATAGACAGGTGTTCCTTCGACAAGAGTCTTGTAGCCGCCTTCTTGATCTTTACGAGCTGCGTTTCGGAAGAAGCCGGTGCAGAGTGCTTGTCTGACCTTCGTTGTGTCTCGGCCGCAGGAGACGATTCGGTGTTTGTGTCTTTGCATGATACTCAGAAGTTGCTTGCGGACATCTTCTGCACGGCGGATTTGTCGAGCTTGAATGAAGTTCTCAAAGCACCAGGCGTTGTTGAAGTTGGATTGTTTCCACGCATTATAGACGTTCAATAGGGTCAAGTGATCACCTGTTGGGTCATGGAATTTCGCTTTCTTCTGATCAGCTTGTTGCTGCTTCTCTTTAGGTCGGTAGAAAGGAGACGCAATAGACAACATTGCAACAATTGACAGCATCTCATCTGAGCAGCCGATGTCCACGGATGCAATGACGACCTTCGCAAGACCAGGTTCCATAGGGAAATCAGCCATTTTCCGGCCTAGGCGAGTAAGAAGACCTTCATCATCAAGTGCTGAGAGGGCATATAATTCCTCCAGGGCAGTAAGCATAGTATTCGTAGGTGGCGGGTCCATGAAATCGAAGTGGAGTAGATCGTTGATGCCCATCGCCTTCAACATAAGGATAGTGTGAGAAATGTTCTGTCTCTGGATATCAGGAATAGTCGTGGGGAGCATTTCAGATTGGTAGGCAGCTTCAGTATATAATCGGAAACACTTTCCTGGACCCGTCCGACCCGCTCTGCCGGCCCGCTGCTTAGCCTGAGCTTGGCTGACTGGAGTCACAACAAGTGAATCCATACCCAGCTTGGGATCATATGCATTTTGCTTCACAAATCCGGGGTCAATCACATAGTAGATGTTATCAACTGTAATTGATGTTTCGGCGATGTTGGTAGCAATAATGACCTTTCGTGCGCCCTGTGGCGCAGGCTCGAAGATTCGACTTTGAATCTCACTGGGGAGGGCAGAATACATGGGCAGGATGATTAAATCGGGAACTGACGGCCCGAGCGCTTTCATTCTCTCGAAGAGAATTTCACAGGCTGTATCAATTTCTTCTTGACCTGTAAGGAAAACGAGAATATCACCAGCTGCTTCTGTTAAATGAATTTGCATAACTGTGATCAAAGCCGCGTCAAGATAGTCGGATTCAGGCTCCTTCGAGTACATGATCTCGACTGGGAATGTTCGACCAGGGATCGAGAAGATAGGACAACCATTGAAATATTCAGAGAATTTCTCCGCATCCAACGTAGCTGAAGTGACAATTAAGCGGAGATCAGGTCGTCGCTTCACCGTTTTCTTTAACAATCCGAACAGAATATCAGTCGCAATTGTTCGCTCGTGAGCTTCATCCAACATGATAACGGAGTATTTCTTCAAATCAGGATCGATTAAAATCTCTCTTTGAAGCATACCATCCGTCTGGTATTTGATCACGGTTTCTGGGCTAGTCATGTCTTCGAAACGAATGGTATAACCGACTTGAGCACCAAGGCGACAGCCAACTTCCTCAGAAACACGCTTCGCAACAGACATAGCGGCCACACGACGTGGCTGAGTGCAGCCAATGATTCCCTTGTTTCCATAACCAGCCTCAGCAAGATACTGCGTCACTTGAGTAGTCTTTCCTGATCCAGTATCACCAACAACAATAAGAATCTGATTGGCCGCGACAGCGTCAAGCAATGGCTTTCGGAACTTGAAAACAGGCAGGCTTTCACGCTGCTGCTTCATAGGCAGGTCAGTTCGCTTGCCGAGCGCAGGGGCTTTGCCTGTACCTGTACCCATTGATGCCTGCTTCCATTCGGGGACAGCTTCATCCTGTTTTGTCTGTCCACGTATTTCTGAAGCAAATTGTCGGTCTTCAGCCATGGGATCCAGCCATTGCGCTGTAAGGTCTACATCGGCAGACCGCTGAGCGGCCTTCTCCTGCGCTTCCTGCTGCTTCAGCTCACGCCTCTCCTTGGCAATATTCGCACCAGACATGGCGGCTCGGTTCATTGACCCGTCCGGAGCCTTGACGACTCGAATAGGGGAAAGCTCCAATGACTGTTTGGTCTGACCAGCCAAGAAAGGAGGCTCTTCATCCCTGACTTCAATATCGACATCCTCTTCTTCTTGGAAGGTTCCTTCACCAGTAAGAGTAGAGTGGTATTCCTCTTCCAGGTCGGGATAATCAGCAGCGGAGGCCACACCAGAAGCAATCAGCTGGCGAATTTCCCACCGTTCAGGTGATGTCATACGCTTACGATTGCGTACCGGTCGACCATTTGACTCTTCAATGACAGGCACGTCAGAGCTAAGGCCTCCATACCTGTCGCCATCCAGGCGCTGCATGTTCGCACCAGAGGCCAGACGTCGCTGAGGAACAATGTCCAATCCAGTGACCTGATCAACCTCCTTCATTGACAGGCCAATGCGAGAGCCTTGAATGGTCAAGACTTTGACCTTGACTGGCTGTCCACGGGAGACAAGGTCTGATGGGTGGTTGACTCGCACTCCTTCCTGCATGGCTGAAACATGAACAAGACCATCTACCTTTCCTTTGACGCCCTGTAAATTCACAAAGGCTCCAAAGTCCTTCACACCAGTAACAGTTCCATCATAGACCTTGAAGAGTTGCGGCTGGTCGTCAAGCTCAACAGGTCTTTCATCAAGATCACGGTCTCGTCGTCTTCGGCGATCACTTTTCCCGTTGCGGTCGTCCTCGCGGTCGTTGTATCTGCCCATGGATCTTCCAAATTCGTCGACATAGTCATCGTTCTTGGTTCGGCGCGCACTTCGTGACCTCGATCTCGAGCGGTATTTGTCTCTGTGTCGGCGTCCTCGGCGATCATCGTATTCAGGGCTGCGACTCCGCTTGTGGCCATGATCGCGATCACGGTCACGACCCGAAGCATGCGGCTTCTCCTCCTTTGACTTCCCAGCCAATCCCTCCAGCATGGCAAATGTGTCATCCATAGCATCAGCTCCGGTTCCAACATCTGCATCGTTGTCCAGATAATCCTTTTCCTCCCATGGCTTTTCAGCATCCGGAACTGCAAGACCCTTGAACACACGCGCCTTCTTCTCCAGCGCGTCGAATTCGTCCAACCCATCCATTCCATCCCCATTCTGTGCGCTTGCGCCATTGCTCGTCTTTTTCTTCTTGTATTGCGGGTGCATTGTAAGAACTAGGCGATCGATACTCTCCATCAGACTTTGAGGGAACTCGGCGCCCATCTCGTCGAGGCCCTTCTTGAATTCCGGAAAGACGCCATTGCATTGGAGGTGCTGATTGATAACGAATTCGGCAAGAGTTTTGTCGTTAATACCCAGGTGGTTCTGGAGCTCGTTCGTCACTCGCGACACGAGTGAGAGCAGCTCCAGCGACTCCAGGTCATCCATGGTGGCGGGTGAGCTGCCCCAGTAATGATGGAACCGAGGATGCGAAAAGGGGGAATATGAGAATAAATCAGAAATAATATGACGGTTGAGAGCGACAGGCGCAACCAAGGTATATCATCTGAGGTGCAACTCCAGATTGAAGAACGCGGAAGATCAGTCCTCCCGGTTGCCACCGATAAGATAGCGATAAGCTGATAAGGTAAGTCACCAGTTGGCGACCACCTACTATACAGCTGGCCTAATAGAAAACTATTGCATGAATGAGACATGGTCAACTTGAAGTCAGAGAGTATCATGGAGTTATTTTACATCTAATATACAAATATACATGAGGTATTATCGGACTCTTTCAAGGTCGTCATGAATGCGAGGTCTGTTTCTCCTCAACAAGATCTGGACTATCCGCCAATGGATCAACATTTTCCACTGGGTCAGATCCATCATCCATTCCATCGCCCAAATCTGTCCTTTCTTCATCGGGAGTGATCAAGTCATCTTCTGTGATAACCCTTTGCTGGCTCAGAAGCTGTTTCTGTAACGCAATCTGGCGTTTCAGAGAGGCATCCTTCCGCAGATGCTTGTTCGCTGAGAACTCGGTCAGAGCTCGCATCAGTCTCTCTTCTGCAAGTGTCTTGACATGTGCTGCGAGGGTTCTATCTGTAAATACACCGCCGAACCGGAAACTCAGCCATGAATAGAGGATAATGGCTTTGTGGAGACTCTCCAAGTCGTGCATGTACTCCCTTCTTCCGGAGACAGGCTGCTCTAGAATTTCAAGGTTGAGATGAGGAATATCCAGTAGTCGTCCTTGCGTATTCTCAGCAATGCATTCTGCAAATGCCAAGTTCACATCACTCAATGCTTGGTTTCGAACATCGAAAGGCGCTGCCATGAGGAAGAGTTGATCCGAGATTCTCAGTCCATTTACTGAATCTATAATCGCGGCACTGCTGAGTTGACCCTCTGCATCACACATGAAGAAAAGGTGACTCATTTGGGCAATCTCAATCACTCGCTTGACCAGATACTCGAATGGCACGTTTCTGGGGAAGTATGCTGCAAATTTCTGTAATACAGAATTGGGCGGAAAGATTCCGGCAGCGCGGAGTGGTGGAGGCTCAGTTTCGAGAGCTTGTTTGATGTAGGGGAGATCGACGTCTTCGAGAGAAGTCACATAGCCAATATTGGCACCGTCCTTCTCTCCAGGAGTAGTCTTAGCACCTGCGGCACGGTAACGACCTGCACGTCCGCCGATCTGTTTAATTTCAGGGACAGATAGCCGTTGCAGTCCGCCAGGCATCCGTTTGATGAGTGTTTCAAAGATGACCCGCTTACAGCTCCTATATATTGGGTCAGTCGAAGTCTCTATAATTGAGATTCTCGCAACACTTACAGATTCAAACCCATACCAATCGCATCACTGGCCACGAGAAAGTCGTAGTCGTTATCGGGGTCATTAAATAATTGAGCCTGTTGTGTTCGAATCTCGGCCGGCAGACCACCGTAAACAATGGCAGCACGTCTTCCAGTAATCTTTTCGATGTCTGCTTTTAGAGCGTGTATTCCGACCCGAGAGAAAGAAACGATGCAATCGCCCTTTTGAAGCGATTTGAGGTTTCCACGGAGACTCTGTGACATAACCTCCAGCGCATTGAGCCTATCATAACGATGAATTTCAAGTTGATCACCGGTAAGTGCACACAGCTCTCGAATTAACGGTACTGCTCTTGTTTCTCCACAGAGATGTAACTCGGATGCCTGGCATCCAAGAACAGCCCGCGTCCACGCCCAACCTCGTTTAGGATCGGAAATCATTTGGATCTCATCAATAACTCCCACGTCGAATGATTCTCCCAAACTAACCATTTCCACAGTATTGCTCACAACCCGTGACAGCTTGCCATCCTCAGCACTTTTCACTTCATCTCCTGTGACGAGGCTGCATGGGATACCACTGTCTTTAAAGCGATGATATACCTCTTGCGCAAGTAGTCGTAGTGGTCCAGCATAGAACCCATTATTGGCCTGCTCTAGTCGCTTCAACGCGCGGTATGTTTTGCCCGAATTTGTTGGACCGACGTGTAGATGAATCTTTCGTTGGATAGCTCGTGCATTGGGGTACCACTCTGCAGGAAAGCGGAGATCGGTCACTTCCTTTTGAGCTCCAAGGTTTGTAGTCGAGTACTTGGACGTCAAGTTATCTGCAAAAAGCATATATTCCAATTCTTCCCGCAGAGCGTTCAATCCATTGGAAAGATACGCCTTTTGAAGGCTTAGCTTGACTTGTTGTAACGAGCCCCATTTCGCCCCTGACTTGGCAACGTCCACTCGGCAGGCATTTAATACCAAGCGCTCAAATCGATCCCATCCTTGTAATGATCCTCCAGTCTGGTGTATCTTGTATTTGGTGTCCCGTAATGCCGCCTCGACCAATGTATTAAAGTCCTGCGTGCGACTGATCTTTTGTCGGGCAGATACCGGTGCATTCTTCGACTTCCCACTTCGCGCTGCTAATGCGTCCGCCTGTTGCTTGAGCTTCGCTTTTAAGACTGCCTTGCTGGTTCGTTGGAGGGGAGAGGAGGTAGAGAATTGTCGTTCAATGGGAGGAATCGATCGAAACGCGCAGATAAACGACCGACTCGTTCTGCCGGTCCATGACTGCATTCCTAGATGCCCTTAGGTCCAGTAGATAGTGGGAAGAATTTGATAGATGCGGGCTAGGATATGCTATAGTCAGAAGAAATTCGTAAGTAGATCAAAGATCAAGAGAGTTAGGACGTCATGGAAAAGTTGAGAGTGCACTTTTTTTGCTTATCGGGGATGCGTTCCCTGGCGCGCCACCGGAAGATCCACTTCTTCCATGTCGAAGCTCAAATGGTGGGGAAACACTTCACCCTTCAATATACCTCATACGGGCCACCTAACTCCCCGGTTTCTAGTTCTACGATTTCCACTTACCTCCTGAATATCTTCTTCCTCCTTTTTCTTTGAACCTTACAGGACATCTCTCTCCGTGGACTCCGTCTTTCGTTATTTTCAGCCGCAGCCCTCAATCTGTGGGCTGCCCGCAAAACATGGGCGCTTCTATAATTGACATCCAGCGCGACAGTATGTGGCACCACCAAGGATGAGGAATATGATGCAGGACAGCTTTGGCTAACCAGAACCTCTCTGATAGTCATCATAAGCACAATCCGCCATGCCGTCGGCCACGAAGTACGTGATTTATTTTCTCCCCGCCACTGCTAGGTAGTGCGGAATCTAACGGCCTTAACCCCCGTACAGTGGAAAGTTTTGGTGGTGGATGAACAGAGCCGGAAATTGATCAATGGAGCTGTGAAAGAGGAAGAGATTCTCAATCTGAACATTTCGAGTCAGTTCACCCAAGGAAAAGGAACTTGCTTGGATTGAAGTAGCATGCTAATAAAAACATCACCCCGCAGATGTCGAGCAAATCGAACACCGCCGACCGTCGAACCCTGATATGGATGCGCTTTACATCCTGTCCCCTGAATCATGGATTGTTGACTGTCTCATGGCTGACTTCGAGGTCGGTCGGTACCGGCGGGCGTTCCTGGTGTGGACTTCATGTTAGTAGACGGCAGCACCGGAAGCTATACGGAAGCCTAGCTAACAGCTATCTATAGTTCTCGAGCCTCAGCAACGACTGCGATTAGACCGATCCGAAATGGCACGCAAGCATATCGCAGACTACCGCATCATGAACATCAGTTTCTACCCCCGAGAATCACATCTCGTCACATTCCGCGATCCATACAGCTTTCCCATCCTCTTCCACCCAGGCTGCAACAATCTAGTTCGCAAACATCTTCAAGAGCTAGCACAGAAGGTATTATCTGGACCTTTCCTCAGAGTATTATCTTTGTAATACTAATCTCATCATAGATTGTCTCGCTCTGTGCCAGCCTGGGCGAGTATCCTGTCATCCGGTACTACAAACCCCGAGCACCTAGCCATGAAGCCGCTGTATTGTGTTCCCACCTAGCTCGATTTATTCAAGATGAGCTCGATCAATTTGCCCAGTTCCAACGCGATTTCCCACCACAATCCAACCGACCCCGAGGTGTCCTACTCATCGTTGATCGCTCCATGGACACCTTTGCTCCTCTTCTTCATGAATTCACATACCAAGCTATGGCTCATGACCTGTTGCCCATCAAGGATGGAGATAAAGTCACCTACAGGACAGTATTCAACGAGGGCAAGCCCAATGAAGAGACTAAGGATATGGAGATCGGGGAAGTGGATAAAGTATGGGTTTCGTATCGACACATGCATATGAAAGACCTACTTGGCAAACTTGGAGAAGACTTTGCCAAATTCAGAGCTGCCAATCCCCAGTTCGCGGAAGAGTAAGTGCTTATCTACGCAATCCTGGAACCAAGCTAACCACTAGCAGCAATGACAAAACGAGCGTCAACACCATCAAGGATATGCTAGGAGGTTTAACTGAGTTCACAGAGGGCAAGGATTCATACACCCTGCATCTGAACATGGCAGAGGAGTGCATGAAATTCTTCCAGAAGAACAAACTTCTGGAGGTGAGCTCCATTGAGCAATCATTCGCCACTGGTCTCGATGAAAACTTCAAGAAAGCCAAGAACCTGGCAGCGCAATTAGTGCAACTCCTTGATGATGAGCAGGTCATTCACCCTGATCGACTTCGTCTAATCCTTTTGTATATCATGTACCGGGGTGGCTTACTCGGCGGTGATATCCGGAAGCTCATGGCACACTCTCAGCTGCCAGGAAACAACGGCGAAGTTATTGCCAATCTTGACCTACTTGGTGTGCGTGTGGAGAAACCCTTGAAGGACGACAAACCTCAACCACAACCCTTATTCAACCGCCGAATGCAAGCCCCCGAGGGAGAAGAGCTCAGCCTGTCACGTTATGAGTTGGCACTCAAGCAAATGTTGGAAGAGCAGATCAAGGGCTCACTAGACCCAGCTGTCTTCCCATTTACCCGTCCTCACACCGATTCCGATGGCAGCATGGCCGCACAAGATATGATCTCGCAGCAAGCATCACTCCGCAGCGCCAAACCAACATGGGCTCGCACACGAACTGTGGACCAACCTCGGCAGCGCATCATCGTTTTCATGGCTGGTGGTGCTACATACTCAGAATCTCGAGCCTGTTACGAGATCTCTCAGGCTCATAACCGAGATGTTTTCCTTGCTACTACGCACATGCTTAACCCGGGTCTTTTCATGCGCCAAGTGGGTGATCTCAGCGTCGACAAACGCCGTCTAGATATCCCCGCCGAACGTCCCAAGCCTACTGCACCCGCTCATCTTTTCGAGCGCGAGCCCCCGCCAGCTCCAGCTGCGCCACCACCGCAACAAAAGCCCGCTCCCAATCTCAACCATCCGGGTCCACCAGAGCAGCAGATGGCTAAAATGACCCTGAAAAACGGGTCAAGTGGAACACCCCCATCTTCATCTTCGTCTGGGAAAGTGCTGAAGAAGGAAAAAGAAAAGAAAGACAAGGACAAGGATAAGAAGGATAAGAAGTACCGTTTCTTCTAGACCACTTGTCACATACCTGCAATTTGTGTCTGGCCTTACTTTCTCTTCTTTGCCTTTGCACCTGCTGTGCTGTGCAGCGTACCTCCATTCAAGCGCCGTTGTGATACCACGTTTTCTTAATCTTGTTTCGTCTGTCGGCTTGGTTCTAATCTTTTGGTATTCGGCGCGTATTAATTGGTCCTTGAATGGGATTTGTTCTCCAGTCGGATATCTATGATGCTGATCAGTTCTTCAAGGTGCATGTGCAAGGAGAAGAGGGCTAGAGATAGCATAGTACAGAAAACTTAACAGACTAGGAGCTTTATGGAATAATCCAATACCTACAGTTCTATCACATCTTCTATCTACATTCTGCTCGGTTATCTGCCTTCTTGTGCTCTCAATTGGCTTAATTAGTCATAAGGTATCCGGATCTTAATTCATAGATGTAGTAGTTTCCTGAGAAACTGTATAGGGTATCATAATTCTAGTCTAAGATCAAACAAGCAAAAAGTCCACGCCAGGAGAAAAACTTGAAGCATGCAATGAGAGCCTCAAATTCCCTCACCAAGATATTTCAGAACCTCATCACTCTGAAAGAATAAATTCCTCATCTTCTCCCCTTTCATCTTAGCCTCCATTTCCCTCCTCCTAACCTCCTTCGCATTCAACTTAACAACCTTCTTCGGTTCCACCTTCGGAATCCGAATCGGATCCCCATCCTTACCAAGGCCTGCTCCAAGGCCTGCCGTATCATTCTTAATCCGTCCTTTCAGTGGTTCGCGGATTCCCTCTCGACCTGAAGCCCCGAGTCCGAGTCTACTATCCGGATCCCAGCCGTATGTTTGTAGGTAGCGCATACCAGTACGGGTACGGTCCAGGTGGGAGGGTGGATGGGAATGTTTTAGGCAGAGTTGGTGTGCTAAGGATGCTTCGTGGGGACGTGGTTTTGGTTCTGATGCTTGGTCTTTTGTGGATTCGTCCTGGTCTGAGGTTGGGTCTGTTGATAGTGGGAGGTTGCATACTTCGCAGAATTCTGCTGCAACTGGATCTTGGACTTGTGCCTGATCTTTATTCCGAGATTCGAGGGTATTTTGAGGCTGAGGCGTGGGAGCATGAGAAAGTAGAGGAGATATTGTTTCGCCAGGCGGGGCGGAGTGTGTTGTTCGTGGTGGAGGTATAGGGTTCTCGTCAGAGGGTATATTTGTAGGCGTAGATGGAGAGGTATTCGATTTGTCATTTTTCAAGACGATCGATAGATATGCATTTGAAACGCTAGTTCCAGACTTGCTCGTAGATGTGGTATTCAACTCGCCGGAGCGTACGAAGGGTACTCGTTTGCGCCGAATACCAGCACCGAACATACGCTGATCCTCCAGCGGCAGGAAATAGTCCTCACCTTCGTATTCAGTGGACATGTTGGGTAACCAGCGACGAGCCACGAGCCACCAGCGAGAGATGTTATGAGCAGAGGCAAGTGCTTGAGGCAAGTGTAAAGGTCCGAGAATGTTCTGTGGCGATAAGAGCATCTTATCTCTTATCGATAAGCACGATATACGTATACACTTTCATCCGACCAGCTCGGCCTCTTTTCTTCTCCGTCTCCTTTTCAATTCCACTTCACCCAGAATGCCAATCCCCCTTCTCGTGCAGGGTGCCTCGGATGGCATAAACTCCATTCCGTTTATTTGGCCAGTCCTCCGCATTGCACCATGGATCCTCCTCTTCGCCGCACTGAAATACTATTTCGGCGGAGCCCGCAACACCTCCGAACGATTAATGCATTCTAAACGAGTGATGGTGACGGTACATACTCCCTTCATCGATTGTCCTGGATTCTCCAACGAGTGACCATAGCAACTGCATTAAGGATACACGATGCTAACTAGATCTCAATAGGGCGGAACATCCGGAATAGGTGCACAAGTCGTACAACAATTAGCAGCCCGCGGCGCTCAAATCATCCTCCTAACCCGACAACCACCCTCTGACCTCTTCATTGTCGAATACATCGACGATATTCGCAAATCTACCGGAAACCATAATATCTGGGCTGAGCAAGTCGACCTCTCATCTCTACACTCCGTGCGTAAATTCGCTACTCAGTGGATCGATAATGCCGAGCCTCGACGTCTGGACGCGATTATCCTCTGTGGTGGCCTCGCTGTTCCAGCTTCTATGAAAAAGAACACTATCGATGGTATTGATGAGGAATGGCAGGTTAACTACCTTGCCAATTTCCATCTACTGAGTATCCTGAGTCCCGCTCTCCGAGCCCAGCCCGCACACCGAGATGTACGAGTTGTCTTCGTGACCTGCTCCTCGTATATCGGTGCGAAGTTTGATTTGGAGAATGTGAAGAGACTTGGCGGTGCAAGCTTTGAGTTTAAGAAATTGAAGGGTGGGGCGCCCCAGGGTATCTATGGGTTAAGCAAGCTTGCTCTTATGAGCTTTGCGCACTCGTTTCAGAGACATTTGAACTCCGTGGCTCGTCCTGATGGGTTACCGCCTTGTTCAAGGGTTCTGGTTGTTGACCCTGGATATTCGCGCACACCTGGTACAAGACGTTGGTTGACTGGTGGTTCGCTTTGGGGTTTACTGGGCTACCTTATTACGTGGCCGTTTTGGTGCTTGGTTCTCAAGTCTCCTCAACAGGGTGCGCAAAGTGTCTTGTACGCTGCTATGGAGGAGAGTTTTAGCCGTGGAACTGGTGGATGGTTTATTAAGGAATGCCGGGAGATGGATTGTGCTCGTGTTGATATCAAGGATGAGGATCTTGGCAAGAGATTGTGGGAGTTTAGTGAGAAGCAGATTGAGGAGGCGGAGAGGGAGGGTGCTGTGAAGAGGGCTTATGAGAAGAAGGAAAAGGAGACTGCGAAGGAGAAGCAGACTCGTAAGGAGACTTCTTCTGCGAAGGCACAGACTCCTGGGTCTAGACGGAACAAGAAGACTAAATGAGTGGGGACGAAAAGGATAGATGTAGAGCATTGTATGGAGTCTGGGTGATCAATTCCTCATATATACAGATTTTTGAATCAAAAATACCCATTTGATGAAACTACCATTATCTATCTGCCAGGTGTCAACACTCAGGTACTATTACTAGCAGTACATGTAGCACTTGGGTATAGCAAGTATTCTACCAGGAACAAGTATGCAAATATGAAAAAGGAGATTCGTTTCATGTATTCTACCAAAATTCTATACCATCAGATACACACAAATGATCGCATGTAAAGCTATTTTGATCCCGCTAATAGCAAAGTATTTACTTCTTCAGCTGAGCCAGCAGCTCCGCCGGGGGCTGTTGGCGGTATCCCTGGGGGTTGTTCTTAGTCCAGAGCCAGAGGTCCTCGCAGGCCTGCTCGAGGGTAAACTGAGGGGTCCAGCCAAGCTCAGTGGTAGCACGGTTAGCGTTGGCAGTGAGGTTGAGGACATCACCAGCACGGCGAGGAGCAACCTCGTAAGGGAGATCACGGCCCACAGCAGCGGAGAAAGCACGGATCATCTCGTAGACAGTGCTACCCTTGCCGGTACCCAGGTTCCAGGCACGGACACCGGGGTTGTTAGCGCGGAGGTAGTTCAGGGCCTTGAGGTGACCGTCCGCAAGATCCAGGATGTGGATGTAGTCACGGATGGCGGTACCGTCGTGGGAGGCGTAGTCGTCACCGAAGACGAGCAGCTTCTCGCGCTTGCCAGTGGCGACCTGCGCCAGCAGGGGAAGAAGGTTGTAAGGGACACCCTGGGGGTCCTCACCCATGATACCGCTGGGGTGGGCACCAGCGGGGTTGAAGTAACGGAGCAGAGCACCGTTCCACTTCTTGGCCTCGGCCTCGTTACCGGCCTTGATGGCGTTGTTGCGCTGGGCGTTGATAACGTCGGTGATGGCGGTCTCAACGGCGAACTTGGTGTTTCCGTAGGGGTTGGTAGGACCCAGAGGGCACTCCTCGGGGATGGGGATCATGTTGGGGAAACGGGTGGCATCGCCGTAGACGGTGGCAGAGCTGGAGAAGACAATGTTGGTGACATTGTGGCGGACCATGGAGCGCAGGAGGTTGATGGTGCCGTAGACGTTGACCATGTAGTAGTCCAGAGGCTTCTCGCCGGACTCACCAACAGCCTATTGATTCTGCGCGTTAGTATACACCATGCAAAAGAGAATTGAGATGACCACCTCAAGGGAATCAAAGATAAATGGGTGGGTTTCAGTAAGCACGTACCTTCAGAGCAGCGAAGTGAATGACGCTGTCGATGTCAGGGTGAGCCTCGAAGACCTTGTCGAAGCCAGCCTCATCGGTGACATCGACATTGACGAACTCGGCCTTCTTGCCACAGATGAGCTCAATGCGGTTCAAAGCCTCAACGGAGGAGTTGTACAGGTTGTCAGTGACAACAACCTTGTACCCAGCCTCAAGCAGGGCCAAGGTGGTGAACGAGCCAATGTAGCCCGTACCACTGTTGACGCGGGGTTAGCTGAGATCGCAATAGTGGGGTGTGTACAGTGTACATATGACCTACCCAGCGACAAGAACAGAACCGGCAGACATTATGGATAAAGAAGGGTATTAAGGTAGAGAAGTAAGAGAATTGAGGAACGGGAAAGAAATCAAGTCAATGGTAATGTAGGAGGGGCTCTCATTTAAGGGGAAATCACCCGGTGGGGTGGGCAATCACTGGCGACCCGTCATGTATATCGCCATTACGTGGCGGCAACTTCATACGACAGGTTTCATATAGCAGATTGTCAGATTTATTTGTTTAGTGGCATGATTGATAGTATCCATGAAAATTTTCAGCTTTTTCAATGTCTTTGGTGTGATATCACAGTCTCAGCTTTCTCAATTGATCTCAATTGATTTCAGGGATTTTTTTCTCATCTCATGGAACCAGTGTAGATCGCAAGGATCATCGGTTGCGGTGTACGCCACTGACCCAAAGCAATCTAAAACCCGTATTTCTCCGGAGAATAGACTAAAAAAAGGACTAGAAACGACTAGAGAACTAAGTCCCCATTCCAGGCCAACAGGCAAGTATGTTTCGCACTTGATCACCCCGGGATCCCGGTCAGGGTCTTTTCCCCGTCATCGAACCCCGAAAAGCGGGCCCGATATATGTGGCCAAGTGGCACCAGCACTGCCAGCACTTGAGTGGAGGGCTTTTGTGTACATAAAGTCATAACAAGAGATCATGAATATCATAATTCATAGAATCCATGTATTTATTTCATTCAGCACCTGATCTGTTCAGTAGAATAGAGAGATATCCAATCCCATCGAACCCCTCTAGATTACAAGCAAAATAAAAAGGCAAACAGAAAATAAAAAAGCAAACTTGAAGAACCAAAGGGAAATAAATGAATTTGGTATGAGCAGTAAACGGAAATGTAAAAACACAATGGCTCCAATCCGGGGAGAATGAAGTAGTACCCTGAAAAAATAATCGGGTTGAGCTGATGGTCTCAGGAGGAGGAAGGGGAGAGAAATGCCTCCCCTGTAAGGTCCTTATGTAGTCCCCAAGGCCAGCACATAAATGTGCATTTTTAGCACGTACCCCGGTGTGCCGTCAAATCAAATAATCATAAGAAGAGAAAAAAAAAACGTTTCCACAATAAATGGTGGAAGGCCTCGGGGACTACATTGGCGCCGTTAGATATGGGTGGACAAACACGCATAGGGGTACGTGAGAGGTGAGAAAAGCCATAATATAGTCGGCGATCTGCGCACAATAAGGAGAACTGATGAAAATGGCCCAAAAAGTCATCAAGATCATTGGCTTATTTAACCAAGAAGTTCCACGTCCAAGCCGATAGCCCGCATGAACAAGTTAACATTGCCCAGGCGTTGGCTGGCCATGTCAGCAGGGAGGGTTTTGCTGTAGCCAACGGTTTCCATAACGCGGTCCCTAAAAATAATTTATATTAGTATTACCGAAATCAACTTGATGGGATGTGGCTAGGAGAACTCACTTGACAGCAATAACCAAACGTTGTTGTTGCTCAGGGCTAGCACCAATACCCACGGCGGCAAGGAATTGCCAGACATACATATCATCGCCAGAGTTGATCGAGCCAGGGAATATATGGGCCAGACCGGGCTCGAGCATGTCAAATAGAACGTTGAACTTTTCAACCCACTGCTGCCAATCACGCTCAGAAGCCTGACCGGCCTCCTTAACGAGCTCAGCACGACTAAGCAACATGGTCAAGATACCAAGACCAATCTTGGTCCGAGCGACGCCAATGACTTGGGTCTGTGCAATCACCAATCCAAGCAGACCAATGATAATGTTGAAAGGAGCTTCATTCACATAGCCCAGCAAGCTTGGCATAACAGCGAGGGAGAACAGGTCGATGGCCTCTCGCACAGCCACAGGCAGCTGGGCATCGCCAGGTCCAGATGACTGGGCAAGACGAACCACGTCCAGGCTGTCCAGGTGGACGACAATCATAGTAAGAATAGTAACCCGTTGCTCTTGGTCGATGTGGCGGAAAATACGGGGGATTGCCTTCTTGCCCTTGGCGTATGACAAGAATGCAATGAAGGGGTGTGGGGTTGTGGAGTTAGGAACGATGGGCTCCATAACCTTCAGCGCCTGCCACAATTTCTGGTTAAGAGACTGGACCTTCTGTCGCCATTCCATGTGCTCCTGGATGGCCTCTGTATCACCTTCCTCTGGTGGTGGGGGCATTGTGCGTTCCATATCCTCCATAGACATCAGGGCATTGTAGACAGCCTCAATATTGCCCAGGAGAGATTTACGGTCGCCAACGCTCAAGTCAGACTGCAGCTTCTTGGGACGAACCCCCTCTGAGCTATCAGGGCGCTTGATGTTGAGCATGTGTTTGGGTGCCTTAGCGTTGCTGAAAGAAATTTTACCCAAGCTGCCCTCGATGATAAGCTGCTTGTTCTTCGGCTTAGCCTTAGCCGCCTCGACCGCACGTTGCACCTGCTGCTGCATGCGCTGCATGTGGTTGTCCGCACTTTGGAATGCTCTGCGGTTTCCATGTCCTCCAATTCTGTTTCCGGTTTGCAAGAGGTAGGTCTGAGCAAAGTGACCCAAGGGCTGGTGGGGGTGTTGACGAGGGGCACCGCGGATCTGGCTGTAGACCTGGTAGTAGAAGTCCTCTGCCAGCACAGCTTCCGGATCGGAGTCTGCGACATTTCCAGCGGCGGCCACAAGCTGTTGAAGCTGAATTCGAGTAATAAAGTTCTTGTCCTGTGGCGTCATCAAGCCGTTTCCTCGAGAAAGAAGGAAAATCTTGTGGTTGCGCTTCGCCCGCTTGGCGTCTTCCATGAGGTAAGCCTGGCGCTGCTCCTCGGTCAAGTGTACCAGCTGCTGGGGGTTTGTGATAACAGGTAATCCTCCGTTAGGACCCCGGGAAGGCGGTGGTGGCATAGGTTGTTGGCGTTGGGCTGGGGGTCCAGCATGGCGGGGTCCCTGGGGTGGCAAGTTCTGCGGGGGGAGGTTGTTCTGCAGCATCTGCTGCAATGGCTGTCCAGGCATAGGCCCGGGACCACCATACAGCTCCTGAACTCCGGGTGGAGGGTGCGCCATGTGTGGGGGCAGTCCACCCTTTTCAAGTTGCGCCCGCAGGATCTCCGGAGGGATATTGGTGGGGAAACCCTCAGGCAAGGTTGGGAAGTCTTGAGGATGACGCATAAAAGATGGGTCAGGCATCTGGGGCATCGATTGGGGCGCCATGTGTCCGAAAGCATGGCCTTGGTTGCGCAGCTGAGCTTCTACCTCTTCCAAGCTCATCATCTTCCGGCTGGCGGCGGGCATCGTAGGCATCGTGGGCATAGAAGGCATAGAAGGCATCGGAGACATCATCGCGGGGCTTGGTTCGGGTTTCTTTTGCAAATTACCCCAGACACTAGACTTGGCTTGCAAATCGGGAATGTATCCGGGATCTGAATACTTCTCATAACCAGTGCGCTTGGTAGTCGGTTCGGCGGCCGGCTGGGGAGGGGCCTGAACCTCCTGCTGAGCTGCCGGAGCGGCGCGAGGGTTCTGCAGACTATAGCGAACCTGCTCCTCACCAATGGCATCGGCAACCTGAGCAGTGCGACCAAAGAAATCAAAGTCCCGCCCAACAGCGCCTGGTGCTCCAGTATCCCCACCACCACCGAAGGTATCATCGTTGAACTCATCTTGGTCGTCATCGAGCTGGTCGCCAAGACCATCATAAGTATCTTCAAAGTCAATTCTAGACAGTCATCAGTATTAATTGAGTCTTTGTCGCGCTTCAGCGTCAACAGAGAGGATCCTCACGCATCGTCATCTTCGATACCCGAGGCACGGGCGACCTCCGCGAAGGGGTCAGGGTTCTCGAAGAAACCCCTGGAGCTAGGACCGCGATCGCGGTCCCTAGGAAGGGTAGTGTTAAAGCCAAAGAACGACATCTTTGGCTGAATGAGAGAGGTGGGGGAGAAGGGAGGTGAGAGATGATAGTGGGGAAAGATTTCCAGTTGAAGCTGGGAAGTTCAGGGAAGTGCGGATGCCTCAGGCCGCCTGCCAAGGAGTTCCACGTTGACCTCAATCAGTATCATCAGTATCAGTATATTACTGCAATGCACCTTTTTAATTGTAGAAAATACAGAGACTTTTGATATTTCAGAATTACTACCTAGGTAATTATAGGATATTTCAGTCTTTTCAGCAACATATCCATGTATATGAGTTGACATCTCATCTTACTACTGTAAGTGACCTCACTCATAGCAACTCTCATCGCAAGTACATGTACCTCACCGAGTCCATATAATCTACGCTACAAAACAATGCAAGATACTGTGATAGCTGCACTCCATAGTACTGATTTAGGTAGTTGAATTAATTAAGGATGTCCACGTTCCCTTACCAAATCACATCTGAAACATATGCAAAGTCAAGGTCTCCATTCAATTGTTATTGGATCGGGACCATTTGTACGGCCCCCCATACTATGCCACCGGTTTGCCCCCGGTTTAATCTGAATCGCTTGCACATGTGTCCACTCATACTTAGTCGGCTTTTCAACCCTTATTATAGATTTATCAAAATGTGGTTCTCTTCTAAGGCTGCCTAATTAAACTGGACTCCCCTGAAAACGTCCAACTTCCGGTGAAATTGCACGAAGCTGAAAGCGGTTTACTCGCTATTTCCTATTGCGCGGCCTTTCCTTGTCTAATTCTAGGCTCTTCCCCCCTAATCCTAGCTCGTTTTTCTTACTTTTCTTTTTTTCTCTTTTCTGATATTCCTTGTCCTTGTCCTTCTTCTTAACCCATTCTACAGTCCGGTCCACCCGGGCATGGTTGTCTCTCGTTAACGTGGATTGGCCTTCCTCCATTTTTGCTGAGCCTCTACCGCTCCGTCGCATTCGTTTCTCATTCACGGGCGCCTAAACCTCCGCCACCATGTCTGTTACCGCGCGATATACTCGCTATTTTATCTTGGCCCTTGTGGTAAGTGCTTGATGAGATGATGCCAGAGCTTGCGATGATCATCCACGGATTGGAGTCGGGAATCATGCCTTTGCTAATGCTTTCGCTCAGGGACTCGCATTATTCTTCCTCGTCTCCCGATCATCTCTTGAAATCCCAACTAGCTCCTCATTCGCCCCACCTCGTCCCACCTACGAAGAAGTCAAGGCAGATCAGACGCAATCCCATCAAACACAAAACAGTGGAGGATTAGCCAAAGAAAAAGCGAACGCTACCTTTGTTACCCTCGCCCGTAACTCCGACATCTGGGATATCGCCAAGTCTATCCGCAGCGTCGAGGATCGATTCAACCGCGACTATCACTATGATTGGGTCTTCTTGAACGATAAGGATTTCGATGATGATTTCAAGAAGTTGACAACCGCACTGGTGTCCGGCACAACCCACTACGGCCGCATTCCCAAGGAACACTGGTCGTACCCCGAATGGATTGACGAGGACAAAGCGCGCGAGGCGCGCCTGGAGATGGGTCGCAAGAAGATCATTTACGGAGACTCTGAGAGCTACCGACACATGTGCCGCTACGAGTCGGGCTTCTTTTTCCGTCACCCTCTGATGCTCAACTACGAGTACTACTGGCGCGTGGAGCCCAGCATTGAGCTCTTCTGTGATGTCCCTGGCGATCCATTCCTCTTCATGAAGCAGAACAACAAGAAGTACAGCTTCGTTATCAGTCTGTTTGAGTATATTGAAACCATCCCTACTCTGTGGGACAGTGTGAAGGGCTTCATGAAGAGCCACCCAGAGCACATCGCTGCAGGAAACTCCATGGATTTCATCAGTGAGGATGGTGGTGAAACCTACAACAAGTGCCACTTTGTACGTCTAGTCTGAGCTTTGCAGCATATTAACACAAGCGCTAACATTCATCTAGTGGTCTAACTTTGAAATTGGCAGCCTGGAATGGCTCCGATCTGACCAATACATGGACTACTTTAACACATTGGACCAGGATGGTGGATTCTTCTACGAGCGTTGGGGTGACGCGCCCGTCCACTCAATTGCCGCCTCTCTGATGCTTAAGTCAGAGGAGATCCACTTTTGGAATGAGATTGCCTATTACCACGTCCCCTTCACCCATTGTCCCAGCAGTGAACAGACGAGGCTGGACCTTCGCTGCCACTGCAAGCCCAGCGAGAATTTCGACTGGGCCGGCTATTCTTGTTAGTTTTTACCAACATCCATATCTACCACATGCGCATGTACTAATTTAACTCACAGGCACAAAACGCTGGTTCGATGTCAATAAATTGCAGAAGCCAGATGGTTGGGATACTAAGCAATGACTGACGGCACTGGGTCATTGGCTCCTGGCTCTGCTTGGAGTCGGTGTCATTATCCTCATTCTCTACCACGAGGTGCGCGCCTGGCTATTTATCCGAATCAAAAATAAGGTCGACTTTTTGGTTGGTCTTTTTAGTCGCCACAAAACGAACAGGTACCACCCTGTGAGTGGTAAATAACATAAAACAGCCAATGGTCCACGATATGCATGATATCTCACATTTCCGACGAAAACCCAACATCTTCTCTATTCGACAGTTTACCCTTTTCTATCAATTTCGGGGATACTACCCCCTTGGTACTTCTCTTGCAGGGCAGATTGGACTACTACATTTGCCATGTTCTATTATTTTTTGTTTATCAACAGCGTTTTTATGTGTTTACCGAGGTCTCGAGTGCATGGTCATCGGAGTATTAGAGTACAAGCCCTCGCGCCGCGCGAAGCGCAGCAGAGCATTTGAAATTGGGGAACTTGATATATCCTCAGCACGCGAGTGCTTGTCCAGGAAGCTCCGTTAAAATGGACACAATGTATCAACTTGAACCTAACCAAATTTAACTTGAGTCATATCTACACATTCAAAGTCTGCATTAAGTAGTACTACCTAGTAGTTATAGGTGGGAGGGGATATAATATTCTACGTATAGTAGCACCTACAGGAGAAGGCTAGATATCACCTGTGCCCATTCCAAGGTTAGTTTGATACAGGCAATTCGTAGTTGTACTAGCACTTGAGTAGACTCGAGTAGTATCATGCCAGGCGGCGAGGACAGTCGAAACAACACGGCCAGCCCTGGAGTGCAAGCCGACATCAATTGATGGGTCCGAGTCTGGAGTAGGAAAAGAGGTCTGCTAATAATCCGAGTCCTCAAGATGAACAGCAATCCATACATATGATCACCACATTTGGCCCAAAAGGATGAGTGTATCCCATCTTTCCAAGGTTCTACACGTTGCTGAGTGGAAATGCAATCAAAAGAATTCGACACTTCAATAATCAACCAAATAAATATTCCAATAATGATACAATGCGATCCATAAATGACAATATCGCCCATGCTGCAAATAATACACGGCAAAGTAAAAGACATGCCTTAAAGTCCAGGGAGTATATGTCCCGACTTGAAAGCTTGAACAAGATCAACAGAGAAGATGACTTCTAGCCTTCGACTCTGCATCTCAACCACATCAAACCCAACATGGATTAACCCAACTAGCTGCTCTTAGGCTTCTTTGTTCCGTACTTCGAACGGCTAGTCATTCGGCTTCCAACACCACCCAAATCCATGGCACCACGAACCAAGTGGTACTTCACACCAGGACAATCCTGGGCTCGACCACCACGGACCTGAACGACACTGTGCTGCTGAATGTTGTGACCTATAGTTACACACACGATTAGCCAGATATCCTTGCCTCAATTGCAATTGCAATCGTAGTATTCAAGTCTCAATCAATACATACCTTCACCAGGAATAATGGCACTGATAACCTTGCCAGTACTCAAACGGACACGCGCAACCTTACGCTCTCCAGAGTTAGGCTTCTTGGGCTTCGTAATACCAGTCTTCAAACAAACACCCTTGAGCGAGGGGTGGTTCTTCAACGCAGGAGAACGTCCACGGCGTGCGCGCTGACCCACTCGGCACCCACGACGAACCTGGTTGTAGGTTGCGCGGATAATCGGGGAGCTAGAGAATTGGCGACGAGCAGTAGCCGACAGTGTGAAAGCAGTCTGGGTACGGAACACAGGCTGGAAGTTGATGCGGGAGGTGATTGCGGATTGTTGGCGGAAAGCGCTGGTGGAGGTGGTGAGGGTGCGGAGGGGAGTGGCGGTGATCGCAGGACGCTGGACAAGAGTCCGCAGGGCCCGGAGGGCTAGTGGTGAGATTAATTGAGGCATTGGAAAGTGATGTGGGGAGTCGCGATCAATGGCGGTTTGGACTGGATCTCTAGATCTTGAAATGTTCGGAGTGTCAGGCACGTGACCTCAATTCGATTGGACTGCGGTTGTGGATTCTGTGCGGAGCCGGAGGAGCTGGACGCGCTGCTGCTTCTCTGCCTGACGTCCTCCGCAGTTAGCGGTCATCATCTTCCGAAACCCTTCCTTTTTATCTCATTTTCTGTCTTCAACGCTTTACTCAAATCTTTGAATCTCATCCGGGAAAAGTTTCATTTTCAGCTTTGAAGATATTGCTTTCATATCCGTCATAATGGTGCGTCATTAAGCTATGGACCTCGATATCGCCTCCAATTGAGGCGGTCTCCGAGCAACCCCAGAATACTCCTGCGATGCCATCAATCTATTTATCATTTTGTTGGGCTGGATCTGGGCTAGCTTCACATATCAACACTTTTGCTGTGTTGAATCTATAATACAAATGTACTAATATGATGCTACAGTCTCTCCGCATCGCTCCCCCAACTGGTTACTCCAACCAAACCACCAACACCACATCCCGTTATACCCGCCCTTCAAAAGGTGCTCCCTCAGCACCCGGTCTCCCTGATACCCTCCGTGACAAACTCACTCTCCCCGCCACTTCCCATGCTTCTGCCACCAACAACCCAACTGCCAGCGAGATCCCCTCGTCCACACACCCCCTCGAGGCCCGTCTGCTCTCTTGGCGCGCAACTCAAGATGCTATGAAGATGGAGTCTCTGCGCCGGGCATACGGTATCGCCGAGCCTGTTCGCCGTGGTATGGAGCTTAAGATTGTCCGTGATAGCACCTTCCGACCTGCCGTACTGGGTGGTTTGAAGGGTGGCAACGTCCACGAGGATATCCTTGTGCTTGGAGGTCGGGATACAGAGGTTGGCTGGGAGGAGATCTTCCAGGGTATGTTTTTATCAATCCTAGATTATTATTTGTATGTATTGGGTGATGTTTTTGATGCTAACATGATGGGTTGCAGGTGACGAGTTCCGGGAGCCACCTACCTTCCACGACGAGATGGAGAAGCGACTGAAGATGGACTTCTAAATCTAACGTTGATGATTTGATATCATGGATTTTGTTTTCTCGGATTGCTCTTCTCTTTATCGACGTGTTCCATTAGTCTTGCATTATTCCTCGTTTCCCCACCCCCAACCTCACGCCTATGATAGAGAGATAGATTACTGAATAGGGTGCATTTTGTCTTCGATCAAAAAGGCCATGTGCGACTCAATCAATCTATTATTCTTGAATTTCAAATCTACTAGATTGCACTCGGGATATCCTCTTAAGCTTCCCGTAGTGTAGTACCACCAAACGCAATGCAAGCCATTACGAAATGTATTACCGAACTCTGGACACTAGAGATACTTCCGGTACGTTAGGCACATTTCGAGGCTGTTATTTGCTATCCCAAGGCAACCATGCAGCTAAGCCTGCATGGACAAGGATCATGCCAACCTGGACAACGCATTAATTGGCTTATATCCCGGTCATATAGGCAGGTGTTGGCACCACATGTGCCAACCAACAAACCAGCCTCATAAGCTCAAACCTTCCATGGTTCCCCTCAGTAAGTATAAAAATGAACAACTTTCCAAGATTAAAACCATCGAACGGATTCATTCACCATGATTCTCTGCGCCCTTTGCAAACGACCCTTTACGAACGAAATGTCTCTCCAACAACATGTTATAAACTTCCCCTCTCACATTGATCTATCGGCCTATTTATCTTCATCGAGTCTCTGGATGCCAACACTGCTCGCTCCCACTGTCAGTGGTACTACAGAAATGGAGATACAAACCCCGCCTTCGAGCAGTAACTCATCTTCCCACGAGACAGTATTTACTTGTCCTCTTTGTAACAAATCCTTCCGCAATGAGAAGACCCTATCAGGACATATACGATACTCACCAGCCCACCGAGCAACTCTCCAATGCAAACCATGCAAGAAAAAATTCCGGACCCAAGGCGCTTTGGATGATCATTTGAAAGACTCTAAAGCTCATGCAATAACCCATAAATGCGAACCGTGTAATCGCACGTTTAAAAGTGAAGAGGCTTTGAATCAGCATCTCCGTGATGCTCCAGCACATGCTCCATGCACACCACTGGATATCTTCTTCAGACGGTATCCATCCTTCCCATACGATCCTAAACTCTCACCATCCGAATCATGGGGAAGACTTAAGAGTCATTTTGACTGGAAGCGAAAGGAACCCCAAACCGTCGAAGCTCGGATGCTTTACCATGAAGCCTTGGAAGAGGAGGTTCGACTTTGGTTTGGATCTGAGGATGATATTGAGTCCTGGCACTCTCTTTCCAGGGCTGTTGGGATTGATCCTTTACCTGTTGATTGTGAAGAAGGGAAAAAGGTTGATACTTTCTTTTCTTTTCCCTCAGTCTCATTGAATCTTGCTGATTTATATGCAGGCTATTGTTGGCGTCTTTGTCAATATCGTGGATTTGATCAGTTGGGCTCGTATGAATCAAGCTGGAGACGACGTGAAACCAGTACAGCGGTTTAAGAATCTTGAATCATTGCGTGAATATACCATCCGCACAGGGAAGTTCTTTCCAAGTGAGGAGACAAAGTCTGAGGAGGGAAATGTTGTCCTCAGGCATCTGCTGAGGTTGATTCTTCGAGGGACTAAGCATAAGGGCTACTGTTATTGAACAGACGGAAGTCTATATGGACTTTGGAAGCCGGGCTTAAAATTGAATGGAGAGGTATCAGTTAGTCCTTGTGTCATTGAATGCTAACATTGAATACATTTGCAGCTACAATATTGATAGTATTTATGATACTCTACTTCAGATTGAAATCTACTGGTATAGAAACATTTGAACAGACACTCTGGATGGGAGTATATGTAGACATGGGTAAATGGCATGCACGAGTATTGATATGATGCCGATGGTTCCAATTTACCTACAGTGCTTGGGACTAGATATATAGAAGAGAAACACAAACTTGGAATAGTGTAAAAAACTCGACAAATCACTTCAAACATAAGAGGAAAGTAATAGAAACTCAATAGATTGTCAGAATATCCCGAGATGGGCTGCAACATCGCCTCGAATTTGAAGGGAACTTTCAATCTGATAGGTATGCTAAAAAGGTCAGTCTATACCCTGCAAGATAGCCACCTTGCATCCTCCAGAGTACGCCTTGCTATCCTTCACGTCGCGCTGCAACTTCTCTTCAGTGCTCTCCTCAGATGTGGCTGTCTCGATCGGATCAATTTTGGTGGTCTCACACTTGGTAGTAGAGGGTATACAATACCCGCTAGGGAGATGGACTCACTGACACCTAAGACTGTGGGGCTCATGGGGAGCTAAATGATAGGATGAGGCGAGGGTTCATTAAGGTGCAATATGGAGTGGTATAGCCTCAGCCTCAGGGCGTTCATGTGGGTAAATTTGACCAACCCTAGTCAATCAAACCTTGAAAAAGAGAAAAAAGGCAAGGAGGTCTCATTTTCTACTATCATGCATAGAGCAGCTACATACACATACCTCTCTGCCACACAAGCTTTGCCAAGGATAACCTCATCGTAAAATAGGACGATCTTCCCTAGAATGATGCAAGCGTTAGGTGTTTCTCTCACCTACTATACATAGTAGCGATGTCGATAATCCACTCAAACATTTAAATCCATTTTGCTTCATCTGCAGACAAAACTCTAGTGGACTCAACACCCTCACTTAGTTACATCAAATCACATAACCAAAATTTGCCCTAGTTGTCGATATCACGGAGCAGTGAGCCCTGGAGAGATTTGGAGTATATACTAGGTACTTGGATACGACTAGCACAGTGATCTAGCCTGGTATAGCTAGGCAGAGCAGAGTAACTATGGGTCTATGGCAAATGGTTCATGAAATTAGAGAGCCCCTTAACTTCAAACAGGCACCTCAACTGAAAACTTGAACTCCCGACCCATACCACAAGGCACGAGTATCCGACCCCAAGCCAGCATGGTGTATAAACATGGGACGAGCACCATGTACCTAGCCGAGCTAACCATTATCGACATCGCAGGGGGCCTAACTATCCTTTGCGCCTACAGTGGCTCCGGTGGGGCAATTTGGATTAGCACACGGGTAACAACCAGATTCTATGCCGCCACCTACGATACTGCCCAGGTGTTGTCTGAGCGATGACTGAAACAAATTCCAATATGTGCCATGCTACTATCCTCCATGAGGAACGCCCCTAAACGTGGCAAGTTTTCATTCATTCCATTCTTCGGCTAAACTTGCCATGCATTCACGCAAGAGCCTCCCGACATCTGTGCAGATCTACTATATTCAAGTTCCACTGTGAACCATGGATTGTAGACGCACGTGTAGACGTGAGCTTGATTTTGAGATTGATATGCTCCAATTAATAAACACAATTTGAACATGCCTACTAGAAATTTCATCCTAATCCACCCTGTTATGAAGTATTGGATGATTCCATGGTTAGTGCCAGGGTCTTCAGCTACCTACTAGACTTCAGTTCTGATGTATCTCCTGCATACCGCATGCATATGAGATGTTGATCTGAGTCTATATCTACTAGTATCATGTAGGTAAACGGCTGCAGGAATAAGTCTCCACCGGGTCACGGTACTCCAGGACTAAAACATGATTCAAAAAGATAAGTCCAAAGTGGTATTCAGAGAACCCCCCAAAGAGGATGCAAAGCAGAGTATATATAAGAAAACTGCAACCAATAACAATGAGGCGATTCGTAGGTACACTATTCAATTCCAATAGGCAATACATGAATAAACACGAGGGGGATGCATAGGGGGAGGAAAAAGGAAAAATAACCACGGGAAAAAGGGATCGGATGGGTATATAGGTCTCAAACGTGGGATAGGGAAAACAAAATAAAAAATAAAAGGGTCCAAAAACGCCACTTCCGAACACATTCAGTAACAGAGCCATGGTCCGGGTACACATTGGGCGGAGTTATCCTGCATCCAGGCAGGTCATGCTGGATTGATGTAATAAAATGCAGCATATGAAGACTGGGCATGAGCTATGTCGAATATAGGGTGGTATAGGGCCTATAGAATCACGCAGCGACATCCGGGACTGCGTTCACTGTTCTCTTGTTCCCGGCCATATGGCGCCTTTGTGCCTTTGGCATCTTCTTCGTCGACAATTTCCTGGGGCTTCACAGTCATATGTACGACATTGGGTGCATCGTGGTTGAATTTTGATTCTGGTATCTGGTTAGTTATCACAGATACCAATAGAGACGACACTGGGTTCCCCTTTTTCTTGGGACGGAAAGAACAAGACATACCAGACAGAGGTGACTTGTCGTCCAATAATTTACCAAATGAAATCAAACGAATAGAGCTTGGGGAGGAAGGACGAGATTCCCAATCTAAAGATGAAAAGAAGTTAGCCCTGGTAACCTTGTATCTTCATTTTCTGCATGTAAATTGACTCACCAGAGCGCCACTCGCGCCAAATCAATTCCTTGAGTGTATACACACTCATCGCGAACGGATCATGATTTTCCACATTGACCGATCGCTTGCGCAGGTATTTAGCATCAATCGTGAATGGGTGTCGCGACCCCGTTGTCAACAACAGCGTGATATCGAGCGAAGGTCCAGCATCCTCTAGCTCCTTCCCTTCAACGTCATCCGACTGCTCTAACGGACCTTCCGCACCAGCCTTAGGCTCCTCGATCTCCATTGATGGCGATTCTGTGTTTATCGGCTGTGCGACTGTAGTTATAGCCTCCTCGGTTGGTGTCGCAGTCGTGGTCGTGGTTGTCACGGGAGCGACGTTTTCGCCACCGTTTGCGGGGTGGTTCGCAGCAGCCGCGTCGTCTGACTGGGGGTGGTCTGATGGAATAGCTGCAGACTCTGTCTCTGTCGCGGTAGAATTTTGTTCTGGGTTTCCTGTGCTGGAACTGGGTTCTGATGCTTCGGTCGGTTGTGGCTGGGTCTCCTGCGGAGAAGTGGTCACCGCGGAGGAGTCGTGTTCGGGGTTGGGCGACCCATGTTCGGGATTCTCGATGGCAAACATGATTTCAGGCCCCGATTGTAAATGACAATTGAGTTTTGTTTTTCCCTATAGGGAAAAGTTGGGAAACAACTGTCAACGGGGAGTGTTGGGGAGAAAAGAGTGGGAGAATGTAGAGGAGAGTTTGGCAGGTTTAGAGGACGATCGGGTCCAGATGTGAGGAGTCGGGGGGCGTTAGACCAGTTAGACCAGTGGCGGTACAACTTTCACTAGTTTTAGACCCAGACGAATTTTTTTTTTCTCCAAAAAAAAAGGGGCTTTCAAGAATTATGACTGATTCTTTTCAAAATATGAAGAAAAGTTTTTTATCTTTTCTTTTTTTAAATTTTTATCTGGGAACAATGGGGGATCGGCGCCCCGTTAGAGACAACGTAAGAGTTCTGCGAACGGGAGGATCTATATAAGCTGATGAGAATAAGCAATTATTCTAGGAAGTACAGTACAAAGCTCTACGTAGAATTTATAGAATTTACTCTGCCAAGCTTAGGGAATAAGCCGATAACGAAGATCCGGGGAAATCCACACATCTCCGGGTGTACAAATATACCTGATTGTGATGATTATTGATCCCGTCATCAGAGGTTGAAACTTGTTTGTGCTAGATGTAGATGGTTCCATGTCAGGTTGGAGCAGTCCATACTCTGTAGATCTCATGAAATCATGAGCAACTCAACTGCAGAAAGGGAAAAGCAATTTGGAACCATGGAAACTAGGATCCTATTCCGTTCTGGACATCCATCTTAATCCACCTGAACACTCTACGGAGTGTCTAGACCAGATTAAAACCCCCATGACAAACAGAAGGGTCGCACACAGAAAAGGGGGATGCTAGTATGGGAAATTCTGACCTATACGAAGGGGCGAACTTGGCTAAGAGAGGTAGAATTTCATGCATGGATATGGAATAGATGGAAGCAGAGATGCGCGTATCCGAGTCGGTTTCGCCGGTTTCAGCCATACCTCGTGATCGTGTATTTCTACCCTGTACCTTAAATGCGCGCTGAGAACAGAAGGAGAAGCGGAGCTGGGATATGTTGAATATGTGTCAAATATACCTAGGCCAAATAGTAATTGACCGAGGCAAGTTATCAGGAAGATTTCCTTGTTTTCGAGCTGGGATGTAGTGGTGACTCTGAGCAAGGCGGAGATGGGACATGCCAATTCTAGACCCAGCCCGCATACTGCTCCAACACTTCATTCTTCACCCCTTCAGACCCATGCCGCACTCCTAGGAGTCGGACATTTCCGATCTTCCCTCCAAAATCATCTTCCACAGCACTCTCGTAGTTGGCGAACTGCTCATTCAACCGTGTAATCACAGCTGGATCGTCCTGAATCAACAACACAATCGCATCATATCCTCCAGCACCAGGCACCACACCACCGATCACTCCCTCAACCTCCGTAAGTCTGTCCAGCAGCTCAGTCTGCACCTTCGGCTCAATAGGCACGTCCGTCCGGCGGGTCATGGTGCGAATGTGGTGACGAGTTCGCTGGAGGTACCCATGGATCTCCGAAAACTCGCCATCTACATTAGTATCAGGATGCTGCGCCAGGCGCTTCAGTTCCTGACGGAGACGCTCATTGTTGTTCTGGAGACTAGCCCAGAGAATATCGGCCTCCTTGCGGTTCTCATTCCTCCAGGCCAACACCTTCTTAACCATTGAGGGAGTCTGAGAACCACATTCGACATCACATAGAACCATCTGCATCCCACGGGGAAGCTGCATGCCGAAATCCACGCACTCAGTATCCCACGGGTGCTCGGGGTTGGCATCCTCCACAACAGCAAACAATCGCTCATCGAATCCCGGAGATCCGACGTCGCCCACTGATTCCAGAATCGCAGGCGAGAATCGCTTGTACAAACAAGAACCGTACACCGCAGCGGCCACATCGAATCCTGAGCCGACCTTTCCTTGCGCTGCACAGTGAGCGGCCTGGGCCAGGTTATGAAGCTTGTCACGGCCTGAACCGAGGTCATCCGCCTGCATAGTCCGGTGAATAACCAGTGAAGAAACCAGAGCTGTCACCAGGGCAGCTGAGGAACCCAAACCAGTCTTATGGGCCTCGAAGAGGGGGACACCGAAGTTGACAAAACGACCATTCTTTGACTGGGCGGCAGGTCCCTTGGACGTAGCGGTCTCCGAGTAATAGTCATTATCAGCGAGAATCGTAACCGACAGCGAGCCGAAGTCTTTCGAGTCGGCAACGTAGCTTATGTAGGTCAACGCGTAGCTCAGGGACGTCTCGACGAATGGATTGCGGGGTCTAGAAGTCGTTCGAATTAGACATTAGCCATGCTGCACAAACATCACTGCCATGGGAGTAAAAAACCCCACTTACTCATTGCCCTTCTGGATAACCTTAACGCCACCACCGTTCTCACATCGCTGAATCTTGTATTCCCAGACCGCACCCACGAATTGCGGGGAGCGCACCACAATGGTATCCTCTGACTCCGAATCATCAATACCCGATCCCTCCAGCTTCGCCTGCGCTTCCGCCGTCGCAGCCGCGACCTTAGGATCCGGTCCTGACCCCGAAGCCCCGCGACGGTGACCCCGTCTTAATTGCTGGACAATAACATGGATGCGCGCGTCGAGAGCAAAGACCGTACCGGTGTAGTTGCGATCAAGAACCAAATAACCACCAGTCAACAGAACCTTTCCAGGCGCTGACAAGGCCGTCACAGAAGATGGTTGAGGTGCCATGGAGATCTTGTTGAGTTTAATGATTAAGAGAAGAAAAAAAAGGCGGGGGTGGATTCGGGAGAGCCCGCGGGAGTGATGCTCAGATTGTTCAAGTTTCGAGCCGAGACCGATTAAGGAATGAGAGTCGGGTATTACAACTTGAGGGGAGATCAATTTTCCGATTCAAGTTGCAGAAGCGGGGAGATATGGTCTTTTTGGTGGGAGTTCAACTTATTCAACTGCAAGGATCATGATGTATCGATATCTCCTGATAGAGGCTAGCGTGCCGCGATATACGGCGTGGATGATGAACAGAAGGAAAATAGAACTATTGAATTATTGAACTCTACGTCTATACCAGTACTCCAATCTACAGTTATATCTGAGAACAGTAATTGAAGCTATGCAGTCAATTTGTAACAGCGAATCTAGATGGTATTGTAATGCACAACATGATAGGGCGCCTGAGTAGTCTTCCAGGGCGTACTACTTACAGATCTTTGAATAGCTTCAATATTGAGGTGATTGAGTTAGGCAAATAGACATTGAAAGTGCAAATTTAATTAGATGCGATGCATTAGCTCAAATCAACTGACATGATGCTATACACAATATGCGAAACGATATTCAACTCTCCAAAAATCAAACTCCAAGGCTGTTCTGTTCAAAACCAAATAATTCCAAAAACAATCAAAGCACCAATAACTCCCAAGCCTCTAATCTTTTGATATACAGGGTATTTCCAAAATTGTAATGTGATGCAGTCGACGACGACAAATCGAGAAACGATCGCGAGGAAGGGAGGAAGGCAATGGCGACGAAGGTTCGCAGGGAATGGGTCATGGCGGCAATGAGATCGAGTAAGGTGGTCGTGCGTAGTACAAATGATGTACATCAATCGCGATCGATGATTCTTCCCGAACCTGTGACACATCCCTTGACTCCTCCCCCCAAGATCAATTATACTTTAGGTTTCTGTGCAATAATGCTATAGCTTGTCGTAGCAAGTCGCATGTTATCCATCTTGACGAAAGCTTGACCATCCAGACACATCCGATTGATCAGAGTCTTGAAATGACGAGGCAGGACATGCAGCTTAACCAAAGCAAGGATAACCTGTCGCAAAGTCCGGAAGTAGATGTCCACAGTATCGATGAGTGGAGCCTGCAAGCCATCGATACTAGCATTCTCTGAGCGCACGATCTCAAACCCAGAGTCGGTCAGTGCCTTCTCCAGACTCTCGGGAGTCGGGGTACCGACAGCTCCAATCAAAGGCTTGACACGGCGCATGAGCTCGGCATGCTCGGGGTTCTCGGGTTCGTAAGCTGGAAGGCTAACCCAGTCCAACAGTGAGATCTTTGCGCCAGGCTTGACGACACGGAAGACCT
Organism: Penicillium herquei; assembly: GCA_039634405.1. Taxonomy (NCBI): domain Eukaryota; kingdom Fungi; phylum Ascomycota; class Eurotiomycetes; order Eurotiales; family Aspergillaceae; genus Penicillium; species Penicillium herquei. Next base: position 879,567 of record CP098389.1, on the reverse strand, counting down.
CAGTGAATAGAGCTGGCAAGTCCTTGCACAGACTCAAAGCTTGGATCTGGTAGAAGGCGTCGAAGCTCTCATCTGCGAATGGCAATGGAAGACTGTTGAAATCCTGCGTCACGAATGAATTGTTCAAGCCGCGCTCGTTGTTGAAGCTTTGCGCTTGCGCGATCTGGTTCGGGTCGATGTTGAGGCCAGTAACATTTGCGCCAGAGTACTGCGCCATGTGCGCCGCGACGCGACCACGACCACAGCCAAGATCGAGGACCTTGTCACCAGCAGACAGACCGATATTCTGAGCGATTGAGCGCTCATAGAGGATCTGGTTCTCCAAGACCGAGCTCTTCTTGCTCATCCAGGGTGGGATGTACATTTTCTCCACATCACCGAGAGCGCAAAGGTGATTCAGGACTCCGTAGTATGACTTCAAGCAATCGCCGACCTTCTCCTGGTAATTAGGGCCCAGAACCTCAGTCATCTGCTTTTCGTTGGACCAATCAAGATTGTAAATGACATATGACGCCATGAAATCATCCACCTCTTTCGGAGTTAAGTTGGACAGGTAGCGGAATGCAGTCCAGAAAGTCTTCCATCGCTTAGGAGATGCGGAAGTGTCGAGGTCCTTGCCATGTTTGCCCAGCGCAGTGATGAAGAGCTTCTGTTTCTGGTCTGCGATTTCATCCAGCGAGCTATCGCTCTCCGAGCCACGTCCGGTGCGCCCAGGATGCTGCGGTGTCTCCACAAGGGTCTGGGACACCATTATGTCGATATAATAGCTTTGCGAAGCTGAAGGATTAAGATATGAACAAGAGGGTATTGAAAATGGAATAATATGAGAGAGCAAACAACCAGTTTCTAGCTGTACAATGCGCAATTCCTAACCCGCGACCCACGGGGGCCCGACGCCATTTATAAGCAGTAAACTCCGAGATCCTTTCTCCATGCTTGAAAAAAAAAGAAAATAAAAATAAAAAATTAATAAAGGATCCATTTGCCAAGCCAATACCCATGAAGCGGTCAATTCAGTAGTCATTATGGGTGGATTGTCACCAGACAGAGCTCTCGGATGAACCGGCAATACTTGAGCCGATTGAGCGAGATGCCGTTCATGGAATTTCCGATATCTTTTGTCTGGTTATCCGAGAACCAGAACATGAAGACCTTTGGAATGGCTTGTTGCAAATGCGGTTATACTATAGAACTTGAAGAACCCTTGTTTGCCTCCCTCATCCTGATAGAGGAAGATGTACCGCGTGCTAATAGATTTCTACATGTACGAGTACAAACCACGGCCAGGAACGAATGACGCGGGAAAGGTCCTTGCAAAATGGGAATCGTCATGAGAACGACGATCCAGACCCACATACAAAGACTTTCTTTGACGATGCATACCTTTTTCTGAGCCATCGGCCTACGGGGATAGCCTGGTTCTGTAAGATGCCTGTAAGATATCACAGGAATCCATACCGCATATGGCGTGGCATGTACCCAGTACATTAGACATCATCGTACATGAGCACACGGACACCTTGTGGGATAGACCAGTGAGGTTTTGACACTGGCATGTATACAGTCGAACCTTGTGGGTCTGCTATCAAGCTTCCAAAGTACATACTTCGAGAGCTTCACCATATTAGTCCTTCCTTCTGCAGACTCATTTCCTAACAGTGCCAGGTACATGAATCAATCCTTGTGGCGTTTTTCCTATACCTTATCAAGAAAGCGCATGTTAAAACGTTTAAACACACGGAAAGTCGGCATGAGATGAGTGAGAGAATCTATGCCTTGTAAGGCTAGGCGTGGGATCCGGTAAGCGCTTCGAGAACCTCGTGTCTAGTGGGCTCCCGCTTCTTACAAAGCAGAAAAAAGAAAAAATCAATATCTATACCGGATTAGGACGATGCAGCCATGGCTCTGGAGTGGGCCAGTTGATGTAGGGTCATTGAAGTCTTGATGAGGAATCAGTCAAAGACCCACCCAGTTAACTGTAGTCTCCACTCCGGGAAACTCGGAGTCTCGGACCCTTATAAAATGCAGGATTGAGCGTGCAAGCCGTAAATCCGGCTCTCGAACTAAACGGATCAGGTATCATTCTCCTGAGCATTTCGCGGCGGTAGATGCCGTTTCATAGTTCATAGTCGGCTTGGCATTGCTTATTAGTTCCGCTGAGTGTGCCATTTAGCCGTACTCGTATAGTAGATACCAGTTGACCTAGGATAAACGGGCATACTTCAACATTTGGAGGATCTGCAGATGGCAATTTCCTCAAGTTGTACATTTAAGCGTGTCACCTTGAATATGTACAGTATTACATTTGTATTAACCTTGGAAGAAGCAAGAAAATAAAATAAACAGCACTGGCAGATATTTACCTATGATGGGATAGATCTACAGCACTGGAGCGTGGACCACGTTGTGCGGCCGATGATGCAACCGTCTTGGCACGGGAGGAGGTGGAGTGAACTAAACACTCGAGTGCTCGAAGATTTGCATTTTGATTAATATTTTCCTTTCTTTTTCCGTTCAAGTTCCTGCTCCTGCATGTGATGTCTGGGGAAATTCCAGTTGGATCTCCAACACATTCAAGTAAACTTGAATTATGGTACATATGACCTGTCATGGTGGAGGTTCTAGTCTGATATAGCCCTCCAGGGCTGGAGCGCGCGTACTACAGAATATAACTAAGACAAGATACTGCCAGTGGGCCGCGGCATATTGCGAATCGTAAGATACAAGGATGCAGGGAGCATATAACTGAGTCATGCTTGGCGGTCTGATCCGAAGCCTGGCACTAGTACTAGTCCCATATAAACGGGTGACTGGAAATACCATGACCCCTGTTCGATGATCATAAGACGGAACGAATAGCGAAATGTATATGAAGCCCAACAAATGCCAATGCGCCCTAGAAGAGGGGTTTGATGCAGGTCCTTTCTGCTGCAGTTTCAAAGTTTCAATATTCCCCTCTTTCAACATTGAAGTTCTTCGGTCACCCCGCGCATATGCAACGTTGGAAAGGGTTCGTTTATATGTGGAGGTCCCGATATCTGTGGATAACCTGCATCGTTGGGGGCTGTTAGGTGTGACCAAAAAACCACTTTAAACGGTCGGCTGCAAAATTCAGACTGTCGGAAAAGTATCCACGATAGTTTATTAAACCCGGGTATATCACCGAATACTTGTTTCCACCTGATGTTATCTTCCTCTATTAATCCCGAGGTCTTTATTGGGACTTAACGGCTTCGGCTGCATGGATCTGATAACAATGACACGAGACAAAGAATTTCCCATCCCAAACTGAGCAGTCCTGGAGCTTGAACTCGAGCAGACACTGAGTTACGAGATGTGTTACCCCTCCTGTGATTACCATGACACGGGTTGATCGACTGTGCTGTCTCCAGCGTCCGAGCGTGCTCGGAGCGCAAAAGGTTTGTCCTAGTACTTTTGAACGATCATCCCGTTGATCTGACGTCAGTTTGACACATTGGATTCGCTTTCCCGTGATGGTTCAAGCGAAACCCCAGAACATTTGAAGCGGACTCCGTATGGAGCAAGTGATATAAGCACTGGCCTCACCTGGCATACGATCGGACTGAGTGGGTACTTTATAGAGACCGGGGCTGATATAGATGCCCCCATATGCACATATGGTGCCCATTCTCTCAGGTGTCAATGGGCTGTCACCCGTGGACTCATCCATGGATCAATGTTGAAGTGTCGATTTCTTGGCAACGTCAGAATATTTTTTTATTTTTCAATATTCGACACATTCAATGTGTCGAGATCCTTAATAGCTCCATTCCAAGGTTACGTACTTCGTACTCGATACTTTGTACAGCCTCATTGATTGCTAATCACTCTTATGTCCGGAGCTCTGGGTTGTCCGCGGCTATCCGTGGACAATATATGCCTCACAAGTTGAAACCTTGGAAGTCCCAAAAGTAGCGGAATTCGGAGAGATAACTCTTCCCGTTTAAAGACCGTTAACACCTTAACACCGGGGATCCGAGTCGGGGAAGAAAGTGATTTTGGTCCGAAGAAAAAGAATCGGGATGAATTGATGGGTGACTCATCTACTATTAGATGTTATTGGTGGGGAGTACATTGTTAAGATCCACTTTCTACTGGATTTCGAAACCACATGACACAAGGGACAAGGTACGAGAACTGTATAGAGTCGAGACTCGATGTATCTGAATGGCATAGAAAGAGTGAAAAAGAGAGAATGAATAGCATTGATATGTATATGAGTTGATACAATGAGACGACACAAAGCAGACTAGACTCGAGTATATAGAGTATACAAAGTAGATAATATTTCATATAGACAGGGCTATATCATATCCCCTGAGAACCCCTTATACACCGGATTACAGAGGATTCTCCGGAGAAGATCGGCCCTAACAACGATTCATGGCCCACTCGGTGCGACTCCAGCTCCTTCCAGAAGTTCATGATTTGACCTGATTTGATTGATCTACTCAGCTTTTGTCTCATTTTTTTCGAGCCTTTTTTCCCCCTTGTCATAATTTTCTTCCTCCCCCATAATCACCCACATCATACCATCTCAGGGGACCTGTTGGACATCACAGGTTCTTTTACCATTCTAATAACCTTAATACTTTTTTGAAGTTCCTTTTGCCATCGCGCGTTCATTGGCGACTCGGCGTCGTCCAATGAGCCTGCATTTTCAATACTATTCTGAGTGCCAGGTTGGTCAATTTACCCACTCTGCTCACGCGACCACCACCAACGACCATATCACTCACTATTGACTTCTAGCATCGCCTCTTCACTCTGAAGAGGTCACCCACCTTATAAATGGTCTTTAAACCATTTACCCACCTCGCGCGCCAGAGTCTTACCAAAGCCTTTACTCATGGTTATGCTCAATCGGTAGTCGCCGCATCCCAGTCCTACGCGTCCACAAACACCCTTAACTCCATCACACATCCCGCCAAATTCTCCCGCACTCAACTACAGAATGCTTTCTCCAATCCTTCGAGCTCGTCCGGCGCTGGCGCCAAGGCCAGCCACGCTTCAGGAAACGGTGATTCTGGTCTAGCCGCCTACTACGCGGCATGGCAACACGCCCAACAAACCGGTGATGACAGCGACTGGCGACAGTTCCAGTTCAAGCGCCGTATTGACTGGAAGCCTTCGGAGGATGAGATCAACCAGGCTCAGGAGGAGCGAAGCGATTCCGTACCTCCTCATCTCACCAAAGCCGCTGTCAACGAAAATGTGAGCGCCCAGGTGGAGGAGGCAGTCGCCCGTGAGATCCAACAGATCCAAGATGAGCATGCTCAGAGTGAGGAGACTGCGGAGGTCAGCCAGACAACTGCGAAGGATTCCGTCGCGGAGGATGTGATCATCTCAGAGGAGATTTCGCAGGAGGCCCAAGCTGCATCGGATAAGATTGTTCAGCTGGCCCAATCCAAGAATTTCGCGGAGATCCCAGCTGCATTCGAATCAATTCTTCGCGAGGGTCTGACCCCGACCGTGGAGGCATACAATGCTCTCCTCTTCGCCGCCATTCAACTCCACCCCGAGGCTGCGCAGGCTATTCCCAAGGCCCTCGATGTTTACTCCGATATGCTTCGTCGCCGAGTTATTCCCGATGAAGATACCTACGAGACCCTCATTCAGCTTCTGGTTACCCGGGCGAATGATGCTATCAAGGCGAAGGAGGTTCTGGAGCAGGAGCGACTTCGCTATGGTGGAATGGAAGAGCCTGGCAAGTTCATGCTGCAGTCAAGCGAATTGGAGCGCGACATCCTGACCGAAGACCACTCTTTGCCTATCGCCGTGAAACTGTTCGACACCGCTACTACTCGACACTCGCGACTCGCCTTCCCCCTCAACCTGTATCGCCATCTTATCATCGCATGCGCCCGTGAAGGTATGGTGGACGATATGGTTCGCATCTATTCCCATATGGAATCGCGCAAGGTTCAGCCACACGCCTCTATCTTCCCATACATGATTGATGCTTTCGCCAGCACGGGCGATCTCAAGAGTGCGGTTGAATGCTACAACGAGTACCGTGGTCTGGCCGTCTCGGATGACAATGGAGTTTTCACTATTGTTCGACGCTTGGATGGTCAAGTTTACGCTGCTCTTATCCGCGCTTACTTGTCTTGTGGCAAGGAAGAAGGTGCGATGAACTTCCTCGATCGAATTCGCTCTTCATTTGACGAAGTTACTGAGCACCGTGAGAGCCGCTGGGCTACCGTGGAGGCTGTCATTACCCAAGACGCATTTGTGCAACACTTTGTCAAGGCTGGAGAATACAGCAAGGCTCTTGAGAAGGCTAAGGCTGAATTGAGTGATGATGCTCGGGATCAGGCCATTTCCAAGATCTGCGTTACTGCGGCTGACGCAGGCGATCTGACCACTGCTTCTGAAGCATATGATCGTCTGTCCACATCGCCCGCAACCCGCCAGGTTCCCGCCATCTCTCTGCTCGCCCTTCACATTCGTCGGGGCAATGTTTCCGCGGCCCGTTCCTTGTGGATCATGCTGAACACCGTGGGTCAGGCAACCCCGGATATGGTTCAGCCGACCGCAATGTACGCCGTTGCGTTGTTGAAGAGTGGCCAGATTGAGGATGGTCTGCAGGAAGCTCGTAACATGTTTGCTCGCATCCGCAACGCCTCTGCTAAGCAGACTACTGGCACTGCCGCTGTCCGGGAGCAGATCACCGAGTCTCTTCACCTCTTCGGACGGGTTCTTGTCCAGAACGCTACTGTTCTTTCTCCCCAAGCATCTATGGCTCTCTTGTGGTCTATGATTGAGAACGGAGGCCTGGTCTCTCCCCTTGCTGAGCATGCCGTCGCCAACCTCGGACCTATCGGTATCTCCCAATTGAACCCTGCTGACCTGACTCTTGCTATTCAAGTCCAGGCTGGTATGCTTAGCAGCAACAGTGCTATGCTGTTCGATGTGGCACACCCTGTCCGCTTTGCCCACATGGTTGATGTTGCACTCTCTGCTGCCCTTCCCCTGGATGGATACACCACCGCCTTGGTTGACCAGGCCGTTAGCAAGCTTTTCACCAGCCGCCCCGATGTTGTGAAGAGATGGCAAGACCACATGGAGGCCACTTCCCAGACCTCCGTTCTGTCTGAGCGCCACAGCCCGGTCTCCATGGCTGAAACCTCCATCACTGCCCCATCCTCTAGCCCTGATTCCTTCGATCCTTATGCTTACGCCACCGACTTCCGCGGCTCTGCCATCATTGCGGATGAGCTCGAGAAGACCGCTGGACGGCCCGAGTCCCATCTGAACGAGGCTCTGATCCGGTTGAAGAACATGCGTCGTATTGGTCGCCACCCTCGCTACATCACATACGCAAAGCTGATCACCGCCGCTGCTAAGATTGGTCGCTCGGAGTTGGTCCATGAGGTCCACAACATGGCTAGAGCCGATGTTCCATTGAACATGACTCACAACGCTGTCAAGTACGGCTGGGTTTCAATTCTTGATGCTATGGTTTCTGCCTGCCTTACTCTCGGAGATCGCCAGCTCGCCGGCCAATTCCACCAGGAGCTTCTCACCCTGGGTTCTGCTCCTTCCGCCAACACCTTCGGTCTGTACATCACTACTCTGAAGGAATCCACAAAGACTTTTGACGAGGCTACTGAGGCCTTGAAGATCTTCCACCGTGCTATTGCTGAAGGTGTTGAGCCTACCTCGTTTTTGTACAACGCTCTTATCGGAAAGCTCGGCAAGGCTCGTCGTATCGATGACTGTCTTGCTTACTTCGCTGAGATGCGTGCCAACAATGTTCGCCCAACCAGTGTCACCTACGGAACCATTGTAAACGCTCTTTGCCGTGTTAGCGATGAGCGCTTCGCCGAAGAGATGTTCGAGGAGATGGAGTCCATGCCTAACTACAAGCCCCGTCCCGCTCCTTACAACTCCATGATCCAGTACTTCCTCAACACCAAGCGCGATCGCAGCAAGGTCCTAGCCTACTACGAGCGCATGCAGGCTCGCAACATCAAGCCCACCATGCACACCTACAAGCTCCTTGTCGATGCTCACGCTTCCCTCGAACCCGTTGACATGCAAGCTGCCGAGAAGGTTCTTGAGTCTATGAAGGCTGCCGGTCAGCAACCCGACGCCGTCCACTACGCCTCCCTGATCCACGCCCAAGGTTGTGTTCAGCACGACCTTGCTTCCGCCCGCAAGACCTTTGACAACGTCATCGCCGACCGCCGCGTTCGCCCGCAACCATGCCTGTACCAAGCTCTGTTCGAGGCTATTGTTGCCAACAACCGCGTCGCCGATACCATCGAAATTGTCGAGGGTATGGTAGCACGTAACGTTGAAATGACCGCTTACATCGCCAACACCCTCATCCAAGGATGGGCCACAGCCGGCGATGTCACCAAGGCCAAGACCATCTACGATAGCATCGGCATTGAGAAGCGTGAGCCTAGCACCTACGAAGCCATGACTCGCGCCTTCCTCAGCGCCGATGACCACGTCAACGCCGCCAACATCGTCCAGGAGATGGTGTCACGCGGATACCCCTCTGCTGTCGCCAGCAAGATCATCGATCTTGTCGGTGGCTCTTCCTCCGCCTAACCCCCTTTACCTCTTTCTATTTCTTGTGATTTTGCAATTCTTTTTGCCCTGGCTACCATTCACCCAGGTTAGATTTAATGCTGTGGTTTCGGGTGCACCCTACATCACCTCGCCAGGGCTGGATCCCTTCGGCATGGGCTTTTCCGGTTCGGCGCATGTAGGGAAGCAGTGATTGGATATACCTGGTGGGATCTATTGGATTTTGTTCTTTTTTTATGGATTATGGCATTCAGCGAGCATTTGGCGTTTATGTGGGGGTTAAAACGGCATGTATACCATTGTGCGATTTCTTTGTTATGTTCTAGACCACTCTCAACTCTGCATGGCGCTATCATACGCCAAGGTCAAAATTAAAAAAAAGTGATTTGAGAATTTTTGTTTCTTCAAGTTGTAAGATACTAGTAGCACTTGAGTAGGCATATAAACTAATACTAGTAGGCGAATCTTGTGGTTCCTCGGCGTCATCTGGGCATACCCTGGGGCCTTAAAAGAAACCACCTGGGCATGGAGCTCAACCCTAGGTTTTATCCTGAATTTTCTTTCGAAATAACCCATATCCACTACCTCGAGATGGTTACTCAGACGTTTCTTGACGATATTTTGATACAGTCATGAGACCCATGCATAAAGGTAGATTCCGTGTTCAGCTTGGATGGCCTTGCAGCTTCTAGAATGTCGATCCTGTAAACACGGCAAACTTGCTTAGTCTCAATGCAGTTCGCACTTCTGTACGAAACCCCCAGTCACCTGATAGAGATGACGCGTATTCTTTATCTCTGTAGAAGTCGGGCAACACCTTTTTGACATCAAATCTGAAGCACCTCAAGTGCTAATCGACAATGGCATCTACGGCGATTTCATATGAAGGTGGTAACAACTATGGGCAACTGATCGGAATCAATAATGGGCCAATTAATATAACCTCTGGTACAGCGCAGGTGCTCAATATATGATCTTCGTTGACTAACCTCGCTAAGCTCCAGTCGAACGACCTGAAACACCACCCAGCCCTCTATCGACTGTCCCATTCCCGCGTGACCCGGACTTCGTCAGTCGCGACAGCCTATTTGATCGGATCCACAGGACAATTTCAGTGCCAGGATCAAGAGTCGCATTGGTCGGCCTTGGTGGTGTTGGGTATGTTCCCGGTCGAGCGATTAGACTGGTTTCTTTTACTATTACGGAGTACTGATATATGACTCGAAGAAAATCGCAACTCGTCATTGAATACGCCTACCGAATTCGATCCAAATCACCGGCAACATGGGTCTTTTGGGTTCATGCGAGTAATGAAGCCCGGTTTGAGCAGAGTTTCCGGGATATCGCAGACCAGGTCAAAATCCCAGGTCGTCAGGATCCCAAAGTGAATACATACAAGCTCGTCGAGAATTGGCTCCGGGATCAGAAAAATAAATGGATCTGCATCATTGATAACGTGGATGACGACAAGTTGATTAGTTTACCTCGAACGACAGAGAAGGGAGCTTCAACAAATCCCTCAAACGCCTCCACAAAACCTCTTCTGGAATTTATTCCTAGAAGCTACAACGGGTCTATAATCATCACAAGTCGAAGCAAAGAGGTTGCGCTTAAGATGGTCAAGCCTAGGGATCTTATTGAAGTGGACCCAATGGAAAGATCCGAGGCACTAGAACTTCTTCGGAAGATACTGGTGGTTGATCATTTGGAGGACAGCCAACTTGAAGACTTGGACCATGCATGTGAGCAGTAAGTCGAAGAGCTCGAATTCATGCCGCTTGCCATAGTCCAGGCAGCTAGCTATATCCGCAAACTCACGCCTCTCAGTTCAGTACCGCAATACCTAAGGGACTTTCGAAAGAACGACCGTGAAGCGACAAAGCTTCTTGGGAAAGAAGCCGGTCACCTGAATCGAGATTGGGAAGCAAAGAATTCAATTCTTACAACTTGGCAACTGTCATTTGAGTACATTCGTCACGAAAAGCCAGCCGCCGCGGATCTGCTTTCACTTATGAGCTTTTTCGATCGACAAGGTATTCCAGAGAGTCTTATCCGACGTCAGACCAAGAATCAGTATAGCTCCAGGTCAGAGCCTTTCGATGACTCTGATACAAGTTCTGATTTTGAGGGTGCAATCACCACGCTAAGGGACTATTCATTCATATCCATTAGTGAGACCAATGTGTTCACTATACACCGGCTGGTCCAGCTCACTACACGTATGTGGTTAGAGTCTCACGAGCAAATTGAAATATGGAAGGAGAAATTCATTCATTGCCTATGGGAAGACTTTCCCAATGGTCAATACGAGAATTGGGAGAGGTGTCGCTCACTGTTTCCCCATGTGAAATCTGCAATGTCTCAGCAGCCAAGCTCAGTTGAATCTCTAAAAGAGTGGGCTACACTGCTTTATAGAGGTGCATGGTATGCCCTTAAAAGTGGTAAGCTTGTTGATACACTAGAAATGGCCTCAGCCTCAAGAATTCAACGTGTACTCTTACTAGGAACCGAGCATAAGGAGGCCACAGCAAGCACATCCCTTTTAGCTGAAGTGTATAGCCTTCAGGGCCGGTGGAGGGAGGCTGAGCAGCTTTTACTCCAGGTTGTGGAGATTCGCAAGACGACCCTCAGCAGGGACCATCCAGATACATTGACTAGTCTAGCTGACCTTGCGTCGACGTATAATTTCCAGGGTCGTTGGGCAGAGGCTGAGCAGATTCAAGTTCAAGTGATGCAGGCTCGTAAAACAAAGCTTGGCGAGGACCACCCTGACACGTTAGCTAGTATAGCTGACTTGGCATCAACATTTTCTGATCAGGGAAGATGGACAGAAGCTGAACAGCTTGAGCTGCAGGTGATGGAGAGTCGCATGATACAACTTGGCAATGACCATCCCGATACACTGACTAGTCTAGCCCATCTTGCGTCAACATATGGTCACCAAGGGAAGTGGAAAGAAGCTGAGAAATTCCGAATTTATGTTCTGCAGACTCGCAGGATAAAACTTGGAGAGGACCATCCTGATACCTTGACTGGTATAGCCGACTTGGCGTCAACGTTTTGGGATCAGGGCCGATGGGCAGATGCTGAGACGCTAGAGGTGCAGATGATGGAAACCCGCAAGATAAAGCTCGGTGACGACCACCCTGATACACTTACTAGTATAGCCGACTTGGCATCAACGTATAGCGATCAGGGCCTGTGGGAGAAAGCCAAGCAGCTCCAAGTTCAAGTCATGCAGGCTCGCAAGATAAAGCTCGGCGAGGATCACCCTGATACATTGCATATCATGGTCCACCTAGCATTGACATATAGACGCCAGGGCCAATGGAAGGAGGCTGAGAACCGCTTGATTCAAGTGATGGAGATAAGCAAGGCAAAGCTTGGTAGCAAGGACCATCCTGACATTTTAAACATCATGGCCCATCTAGCCTTGACATACAATGATCAAGGCCGCTGGGAAGAAGCCGAGCAACTCTTGACTCAAGTGATAGAAATGAGCCAGCATAAGCTTGGCGAAGACCATCCCTTCACCCTGACTAGTAAGGCTAATCTTGCCTCAACATATAGCTATCAGGGTCGATGGAAACAAGCAGAGTTACTCGAGGTGCAGGTTATGGAGACCCGGAAGATACGGCTTAGCGAAGACCATCCTGAAACACTGAGTAGCATTGCCAACCTAGCATCAACATACGCTCATCAAAGCCGGTGGCGGGAGGCCGAGCATCTCTTCATACAGCTGATGGAGACAAGCAAAGCGAAGCTTGGCGAGGATCATCCCGACACGCTGAGCATTATGGCTCACCTAGCGTTAATGTATAGTGACCTGGGTCGGTGGGAAGAGGCCAAACAGCTACAGATGCAGGTGACGGATACTCGCCAGGTGAAGCTTGGTTATCATCATCCCGACACGCTGGCTAGTATGGCTGATCTAGCTTTCACATGGAAATTCTTAGCTCACGATGCCAAAGCTATTGATTTGCTAAGTGAATGCTTAGCTAGGCAGAAGCAAACACTCGGCCTAGACCATCCCACTACGTTAGCCAATTCTGTAACATTGTCAGAATGGGAAAAAGAGGCCACATTGGAGAGTGAAAGTGAGTGGGAACCAGATGAGGGGTGGGAAACCGAGAGGGAATAGTAACGAGGGCGCTGGGTATACACTTGACAGTTTGGGGTTATTTTTTACAGTAAATTATAGTATTTTCTGCTTAGTATAGCAGGCACGCGTAGGTAGACTCTAGACTTACCGCCCTTTCATCACTTTCAGGGACATCTGGATATCCTCAGGCTACCTTCTTTTTTCTTTCTTCCTTGCACCTACTGGACTCTCCAAGATCTCTCATTCCCGCCCAAAGATAATGGACCCCGAATCTATCCGCAAAATTGTCGCGAGGCCCGGCGCTTTACGCAAGGAGAGACGGTACTTGTCAATATCACCCATGAGGCCTCCACTCCCTTACACAAAAGGCTTGAGATTCACCGTGCAATCTCATATACCTCCTCCTCCAACACCAGTCATACACAGCAACTTGAATTACTCCCTTAGTGATCTAGAAGACCTAGTACGATTGGATCCTGTGGACTTCTCTCTGGCACACACCCCGTTGCGTGGTGAAATAGGCTCAAATACACTTGATCTTGAGATTATTGATACTATCAAGGTCAAGGAGCCGTGTAACTCACAGGTATTCACTGTCAAGGTGTTAAAAGGGACGCCAGAGAAGCCATTACCTACATCCAATATTCTACTTGCGAAGGTGTACGACCCTCTCTATTACAATGATGCTGAGTATAGGATTGCTGGCTATCGAGCGATGGATCGATCCTATACTCATGAGACACGTGTCTATTCCGTTCTCTCTGAGTTTCAAGGCCAAAATATCCCTCACTTCTATGGGTCATACTCGTACGATGTTCCAATCGAAAACTCAAACAAAGTGAGATCTGTGCGTCTCATCCTGATTGAATATCTCCCTGAGAAGGACATGCAAAAGCTTCAGCAGGCTACCTTTAGCCAGGAGGCTCGTCAATACATTATGAAGGATATAGTTGACTTTGAAAGTACTGTGTTTTTCAAAAATATTTTTTGACGTGACTGCTGTCCACGTAATATCATATTACAACAAAATCATGATAACACAATACGCGTCATTTTTATTGATTTTGGCGATGTTTTGTTCAATCGTCGATTCGAAAACCCATATCTCGCTGTTGTTGACCAGGACGAGTTTCTTGGTCAATACATCACTCCTCTGTATCGCTGGGTCCGACCTGGTGAAGATTTTCAAAATTGGGTAGATTGGGATTGGAAGCCATGGTTGGAGGCCGAATTTGCACATACTGTTTCAACGATCACGCCTGAAATTCGGAATTTCTATGGGCCTCAGCCTGACGAAGATGATTCATTCAGTTAAGTCAGAGATAACATTTGAAGCAACTCGAGTGCTTGAGCATCATGATGAGAACCTTCCAAACTTGTGACCGCACATCAGCATCTACAAATCATCACATGTTCCAATAGTGAATATCGTTCAAAAATCCAAAAAGAGTGTCTCCTCCGGCTGGCATGGTCTCCCCAAATAGACAGTAGCCTTCATATCCCGAAGGTCCATAACTATACTAAAAAGTGTGGCATCCATCCCCAGTGGACCCTCCTCATACCGACAAATCGAATACGGAAATCCATCATGATCATCCAATAGACAAGTAACATCCCTCATTCCCGGTTCTCGATCATTTGAGGTATGATACCTAGTCGCCAATTCCTGAATTCTTCCCTGTCGACACGGCGAATCCGCCAACCAACCCGCATCAACAGAGCCCTCATGCTGCAACAGCAAATGATTCGCATGGAATATTTGGCCGCGCCCATCTTCGGTAATCAGCATTATAGTCTTTGCTGTAGATTCAAGTCCTACGGCTTTTTCTTTATCGCCAATTAGAAGATGTGCAGACGCAGCTAATCCAACCTTTTCTAGTTGTTGAACCGCGTGATCAGCAGATGAACTCTCTAGTACCAACCGCAATGCCAGATGAACTGGCATACGCGTAGTGTCACAACCTGGGACCTTAATGGCGTTGAGACAGACACCAATGCCTAGTTCGTTTAGTCCTATCTTTCCGATAATGCCTGCTTCCGTCACCATCTTGATACGTGGAATCTTGTCGCTGGCGATGTCCAGGATGATGAGGTTTTGTTTTTGTTCTTCCATCCACTATAACATTCCTATTAGATAATTTCATATCTATCAAGTAGGTGTTCAATGATCAGATAAGTAGACTTACGTCCCAATTTTGTGCTAGGAAGGCATTTCCCTTCGTTTTCCAATATAGACTGGTACATCCATCATTAAACATCCCAAATGCGATTTCCGTGCGAATATTGAGAATCAATATATCAATAAGGGCTGTCTCAGCGCCATCCGAGATTCCTATATTTTTTTTTTCTCTCGTCAGCGATACGGTTTAGCCCAAATAAACAGATCCGTGTTGAGGACATATTAAGATGACTAGAAAATTGGGATGACAAACCTTTCATCTCTTCGTAATATCTCGGCCATCGACTCTCAATCTCGCCCTGCCAATCCTTCGCAATTGTACGCACGGTCTCCCAGTCCATTTTGCAGGTATGAGCGAACATCTTTTGATAGAATGCGATACTGCGGTTGATCATCTCTTTTGCGTTTATGCCATGGGCTTGTCCGACCTTTGTCATAATTAGATTATTTTAATATAACTTTTTTCTTATTCTCAAAATACATACTTCATATGGAGTGCCATGGCACTTGATAGTTATCATCTTGGACGGATTTGCTGAAACTGAGGGGATCGTGAACAATGAATTTAATCAAACCTCAAATTAAGGAAAATCAGATGATTCTATAGAATTAGGAGTTACTGCTTATAATTTTCTCAGTACTCGAATATGAACATTTGAATATGTCATCCGATGTCTATCTTGGTTAAGCTCATTCTTTGTCCATTTCGGGAAGGACACTGAGGACCCGCTACTAAGTGCCAGAAATTATCTATCATGACACACAAGATCAGATTGATTCAGAACTTTGGATCAATTCATATCGAACCTACGAGATCTCTTGAAGCGCTTCGTAATCACGTGGGCTTTTGATCCGATTCTGACATCCAGAAGTGGAGGAGACCACACTGACATTCCATATCAGTATCCAGATCTCGTGAACTAAATTCTAATTTTTCTGTCTGGATTTTTTTCATGTCTGTGCAACAAGCTAACTTTTTAAAACCAACGTTGTAAATTTCAAATTCTACATCGGTCTTATCTTCAAATACTCCAAGTCAGTAGGCTAAGGGGCACCTGGGCATAATTTGGAGAATCTAAGGAAGGTCAGGTCTAGTACATCTACCCCTGAAAAATAGCAGCACCTAAGTAGTTTTATGGAATATTTTATCTCAAATAAAAATTGTAATCAATTAAGTAGATATCTCGTGGTATAGACGTAAAGCTCAGTCATATAACATCATGCACATATGTATCAACGGATCAATAGACGATCATTAGATCCATATTTAGTGCTTAGCAGCCTCTGGAATTGAAGTTAGTGACTGGCAACTGAGAAGTTTTTTGGATGTTCCAACTTACCCTTGTAGACATCAGCCTTGGTGTCGTGGGTAACCTCATCCTTCTTATCACCCAGAGCGTCAACAGCAGCGTTGGCACGGGTGCTCAGCTTGGCATCAGAGTCCTTGGCGACCTCCTTGTTGACCTCCTTGGAGGTAGTGGCACCGGCGCTCTGGACGGACTCAACAACGTAGTTGGCGGCGTTCTAAGATCGAGTCAGAATGAATGTAATCAATATCAGGTATCACCTTGGCTAAGGCGCTGGGGTAACGAACCTTGACGGTCTCCATTTTGAATGAGAAGAAAAAGAGTAAAAGTTATTGTTAAACTTGAAGTTGATTGAATATTGTTTGTGTTGTGATGATGAGACTGAAGAGCGAAATGCGATCTATTTATGCTTATTGTATAGCCTCTAGATCGTGATCAATTGATGATAACCTACGTCACATTTCCCCAGATCGATCTATAGGTTTCCGATGACATAGAGAAAAACTTGGTACTACATCGTACGGTTTCATTTTCCGGGTCCAGAGTTGGTCAAATCAAGGAATGCAGGGTCCTGAGATGTACCTTATAGTCTTGTGGATAGGATGAATGCTCTAATCCTATCGCAATACAATATTCTATTCATTTTCATATAGACAGCAACTAGATTATACTAGTAATAAAGATGTATTCCTGCGAGATACAATCAATGATTAATGTAAAATGATCCACTCTCAAGTGTTGAGCGGGATTGTGATTGGGGAGACACCAAACCGCGGGAATGCCGTCAGTGGCTTGGAAATCGTGGCTTGTGCCAACTTTTGCAAGGCAAAACAGATTTGGAACAGCCAAATGCTGTCATTGTCTTCCCTTAATAACGATCGGCTTGAGATACCACCAATGAATCATCGACGTCTTTGCATTTTCAAATATTCATCCTGATTCGCCGGATAGGTTTGGCTCTTCTGACATGTCGAATCGAGATGGGCCGAGGCTCCAAGTGTCTTACATACCATTCTCTGGGCAATAATCATACGTAATGCATAGACATTCAATTAAGAACATTTGAATACAATAGTTCGCGAGAAACAAACTATGAGTATCCTGCATTTGAATAGTAGTCGCAAATAAATACACTATAGCACTAATTCCCGGGCGGCATCATGATGTGACAAAGGTCAAAGGTCCGATGATAGTAACAGACTCAGAATAAAGTTGCATTCCATTTATTTTCCATCGCGATAAGCCGCCTGGACCTGAATCTCCACCAAAGCCTCCGGGGGAAAGAGAGCATTGACACAAATAGCCGCCCATCCAGGCTTATTCTTGCCAAAGTACTTTCTGGCAATTTCAGCAATCTGCAATTGTTCCTCCCTCGTCAAAACGCCAACATGGTATGATGTGACATAAAACACACCCTCCCATAGTTGTCTTGGGTCGGTGATGTGAGGTGATGCAGCGGCCAGAGATCTCTCAATGTTTATCATGGACTTTTCGAACTGTTCGCCGTGTGTTCCCCAAAGAGGGTCGTGGTTATCGGCGATTTGGCCGGAGGTGGCGACGATACGGGCATCGGCGGGTATTGACACAGCGGCTGAAATATTGAAGATATTTCCTAGCTGCTCATAGCCGGGGTAGTCGTATCCGGTGACTGCGGACATGTTGGTAGTTGTGGTTGTATGTGAGGAAGTGAGAGTAGGAAGGTAAGATCAACCGTGGATGAAGGTTTCAATTGCTGGTGTGTTAGCTCTTCGGACTCAGCTATCATCTTCTTAAATACCTTTAGATGACTACTTGAGTGGTTATGAACCATGATCCAAGCACAAGTCCGGATAGTCACCAGAGACATCGACTCTCCACTACTCGGCCATACTTCTTTAGGCAAGTAGATGAGACCGCCAGAAGGATCAAACGCCCCGAAAGTCTCACTTCGGCAGATTAGTGATAGATATCAAACTAGATCCTAGATAAAAGATAGCATTGGCTTCCGGGAATTCTATCATTCAGCATTTGAACATTCGGCGTGTCGTGAATCCATGTGGCAAAGATAAAACAAAGGTAGATCCTCACTATTCCTAATCCGGTATATAAATGAGATCTTATGTGGAGTAAAAAGGCGAGTTCAACTATCATCCCGCGAGAGTTTATGATTAGAAAATAGCTTAGAGTTGGTAATTCCGGGGTAAATGCATGGAACCCAAATCTTCTAGTCCTCATTGGCAGGTATGAAGCCCTATCAGTTGGAACCATTACGAGGAGTTGATAACCCCTGCGTCAAGTGATATCAATGCCATTTGGATATAGTTGTCATAAAATGTAAACTAGTCCCATAGGAAGGAATTAATATATTGTCCGTCGACTTATCTACTAGTATACCTTGAACCTCTTTTCAATACCTTGGTCATTATTCTGCGGTGTGTCTGCATATCACAATGACAGGGCCTACTGATTACTCTATGTCCAAATTCCCAGACTCAGTTGGCACGAGTGATGAAAATGGTGACCATCCTGTCTCTCCTCCAGGCTATGAGCCAGAGGAGCTTCCTCGCCAATTTTCCCTCCTTTCCACTCTTGCATTCGGATTTAGTATGACAAACTCATGGCTTGGGTACTCGGCTACCTTCGTTACGCCCCTATTGATGGGTGGGAGCCCGACAGTATTCTTCGGGCTCATCGTTGCCTCGGTCGCGTGCTGTTTTATCAGTAAATGCTCGAAATCTTTTTCTCTGTCTTGACTCCTCTAATCCCTCTTCTTTAGCTGCGGGCTTAGCGGAGCTCGCGTCAGCATACCCTTCCAGTGGAGGACAATATCATTTTGCGTACATGGTCACCCCTCCGAAGTACCGAGCCCTTTTTGCGTTTATCATGGGTTGGATGAGTGTGGTGGCATGGGCTCTGACCAGTTCCTCCACTGCTTTAGTCTGTGGTGAGTCTGCAACTGTTTGAAAACTAACGATAGCGGACAATTTACTAACACATTTGCCCAGCTCAGATGGCCGTGGACTTGGCTGGAATCTATCATCCAGATTACACCGTAGAGGCGTGGCAGACTTGGATGATATACTGTCTACTAGTCTTGATTGCAGCCGGTATTGTTTGTCTGTTACCAGCCGCTCTCCCACGAGGTGAGACCGTGATGTTTGTGAGTAGCTTTCTGGGATTTATTGTGAGCTTGGTCACAGTTTTGGCTATGCAGAAAGACAAGCAGTCAGCGAAGGCAGTCTTTGTGAACTATGAAAACTCCAGTGGCTGGAGTGACGGCACCTCTTTTATGATTGGGCTTGGGACGTGCATGTATGCTTATCTAGCAATTGATGGTGCATGCCATATCGCAGAGGTATTTATCACATAACAGAGCCCACAACCCTCTGTTTTCTCATGCCATACATTTGCTTACTTTATACTATGATAGGAACTTCCGAATCCAACCCGCGACGTACCTCGTGCAATGGGATTAACCATGCTCATTGGAATGATAACAGTCATCCCATGGACAATCGCATTCCTGTTCTCCATCACAGACACAGACGCCGTTGCCTCGTCCTCGATTCCGGTGTATACAATTTACCTACAAGCAACTCGAAGCCAGCCTGCAGCCACTGTGCTTACAGTGTGGATCCTGTTCGTCTACTTCGGCGCATTAGTCTCATGCATTGTGACAACTGGACGACTTGCATATGCCTTTGCTCGAGATGGAGGTCTTCCATACTCACCATACTTTGCTCGGATCCATTCTAAGCTTCAAGCTCCTGTGAATGCTACGATTGCATGTGTGGTCGCCATCATCCTATATGGACTAATTTACATTGGATCTTCAACTGCATTCAATAGCTTCATATCCATGTCAATCCTCTCACTGAACTTGACATATGCTCTACCTCAAGCTATTGTTTTGGTAAGAGGTCGTGAGAATGTTCTACCCAAGCGACCATTCAACTTGGGCCGCCACCTGGGTCCCGTTTGCAACGCATTCTCGATTCTTTGGGTCATTTTCATCATTATTATGTCTTGCTTTCCTACTTCTATTCCAACTACAGTGGCTGGTATGAACTATGTCAGTGTTATTATTACTGGAATCTCTGTGATCATTCTGATATCCTGGTGGGGAGGTAAACGGAAGACATTCTCCGGGCCGGTAAGTTACCTTTTACACATAACGCTCTTGCTTTTACAGTGAATCAAATACTAATAACAGCAGAGAATTGAGATACAAGGTCTCGAGGTGATTCTTAATGGGTCATAATTACTGCACATTTCCACCATCAGCTAAGAACAACGGGTGCCACGGTTGAGAATGCGAAGCAAATGTCCAAATAAGTATCAGAATTTAAAGAGAACTTGGGTAAAACTTCAATTTTTTCGTGAAAAGTAAATGTAGGCCATGGTCACTGGCGTTTGAGTAGCAAGATCCTATGTGAACTCAGCCTCCAAGACTTAAGATGAAAACTTGCAGTTCTCCACAAACTCGAAGCTCTTCAATATTTTAAATTGCACAACTATTAAGTACATCCATGTCACCCATGAATCAGTTGGGTGTTTATAGTCGGATAGCCGAAAAGGGCCGCATTCACTTGACTCAATAGTTTGAACAAGTCGCTGCCCATTTCAAGATCTACATTTCCAGATCCATTATCGCGTCTTTTTCTCTAAATTGATATGACTGAATTGTCAGAAACTTATCACTACTATTCCGATAAACACTTGATATCCACTTCAAGTTGGTCATGCACTCTGTAACCATGGAGAAGGCTCCACGTTAGGGTCCACAGCTCATTTACCTGCCGCATTGGGTTAAGATCTACTCCATCTAGATATCATGAACTTCTCTGTAGATTTGTCTTCAAAATTCTTACCCCATAATCTGAGAGATATTAGATTAGCAGAAACTTTGGGGGTCCAAGATTTTGTATCAATTACCCAAAAGAGTCATAATGTGATCTGATACAGAGCTCGAGTGTTGCCAATCATGTCCCTCTCTTATGCCTCACGTAATGCGACGAAAAGATATGGAACAAAATCAGTCAGTAGTTGTGCTTTGTATAGGTCGCCGAGCAAGAAAAATATTTTAATACTTATAAAGGCGCTGCTTGGTCACACTGAAGCTACAGTGGGTATCCCGGCAATATCAACATCACAATGGAGCCTCACTTGTACTACGGCATCCTTCTGCTCTGCGCAACTGCAGGACTATACAAATTCATCCTATATCCTGCATTTCTTTCCCCATTAGCAAAGGTTCCAAATGCCCATTGGTCGTGTAGCTTTTGTCCCATCTGGATCTATTGGGTGAAATGGACGAAGCAAGAGAACAGTCGGATCTACGATCTTCATATGAAGAAAGGCGCTGCTATTCGACTTGCGCCCAACCTTCTCAGTGTGAACTCCTATGAAGACGGATTGAAGAGAATTTATCATGGAGGTTTCCCAAAGCCTGAGTTCTACTTTAATGGATTTGCTGTATACGGGTATGCATTTCTTCTGGACTCCATTCATAAAGCCTCGCTAAATGATCAACAGGACGGACAATCTATTCACCATCAAGGATAACAAGACACATTCTGCTCACAAGAAAGCGTTGTCAAGCTGCTTCACAAAGTCGTTTGTCATGTCATCCCAGACTGCACGAGCCGCGACGCGAGACATTCTCTTCAACCGTGTCCTCCCTCTGCTTCACAAGTCCTCCACCGAAAACAAGGCAGTGGAGGTCATGGATCTTACCTATGCCTATCTCCTCGACACTTTTGTGCAGTGGCAATTTGGCCGTTCAATTGCCAGTAACCTGGTTGAAAATGAGAAAGAGCGGAGATTCTACTTCGATGGATTTCTTGGAGTAGCGGAATACACCTTCTGGCAATATCATTTCCCTCGCTTGGTAGCAATGCTTCAAAAAATCGGCATCCACCTCATCCCTAAGAGCGTTGTGAACGCATTCGAGGGTGTTGAAAAATGGAACCTCGATAAGTGCGACCAGGCTCAACAACTTCTGGCTAGTGGAAAGGAACTATCGCTAGACGATCAGCCAGTTGCTTTTGAGCCCGCTCTGAAAGGAATGAGCCAGGTCGATGCCAAGCCTCAGATGTACCCCAGACGCCTTGACCTGGCAAGTGACATGTTCTCATTGAACTCTGGCGCTTTCGAGACCAGCGGTAACACTTCCACATACCTCTTATACGAACTAAGCCGTCACCCAGAATGGCAGTCCAAGCTCCGGGAAGAGGTTCGCGGACTTAGCACACCCTTGAAGCATACTCCTGGAAAGCTGGTTGAGATCGATGATATCACAAACCCTCAGGATATTGACAAATTGCCGATCCTCCATGCTGTCTTGATGGAAACCCTTCGTCTTTGGCCATCGGTGCCTGGGGGCCAACCCCGTGTTGTACCGCGCCCTTGTACCCTGGGCGGGTGTGACGGTATCCCTGCTGGGACCATCGTGCAATCCTATGCATCTGTTCTTCATCGAATGCCTGATGTATTCCCGGATCCATGTGAATGGAAGCCGGAGCGATGGCTTGATGCATCACCGGAGCAGTTGGCCTTGATGAGAAAATGGTTCTGGGGATTTGGTAGTGGTGGAAGAATGTGTCTTGGAATGCACTTTGCTTATTACTGTGAGTACAATTCGTCTCTGACCTTTATATGATATCATGCTTATTGTGTCTCTAGCGATAAAATACTTCTTCGCGAGTGTATATTCAAACTTCTCCACGACTATTCATGATCACGGAGATATGGAGGCGAGTGATGGGTACCTTGCCGGTCCAAAGGGACATCGATTGGAATTGAAATTCCAGTACTTGGAATGAATTAATATGATGTATATAAGAGGTGAAAAGGAGATGGATTCAAGTTATGAAGAGGTTCACGTTGTTGCATGACTGCTTATCGAGGTTCGATAATTTACTCATATTTACGATATCATTTCCATATCTCGAGGTACTCTCTTATATTAAGTGTAGACTGATGTTATTGCCAGCCAAATTAAATGCCTTAAGAGGGGGTATTTTACCTTTCCATATTCCATATTCTCTTACAAGTATTACTCTGATCCAAGTTGATTTCATCTCATAGTATCATGATCCAAATCATGGTATCTTTCTAATTGTTACGAAAATTAAAATAAAAGATAAAAAATTATTCACGATCATTGAAATTCCAAGTTTTTCATCTCATTACCGTAGATTTGGATCGCATCCTGTCAAGTCAATTATGACTGACCTACTCCACCAACGACCTCTACACCTTCAATCCTTCCCGACTTGAACTCCTCAACCATCTGTGCAAACGTGCACCACTCAACACCTTCATGCGAATTGATATACTCAATAAGTCTCTCATGAAGCATAATAACTTGAGGCTTCCCACTAACTTGAGGGTGAATCGATATCGGAAAGACAGATGTGTCATACTCTCGATACAGGAAGTCGAACTGACTTTTCCAGAGTCTCTCAATGACATCCGGGTCGACATAGCCATGTGATGGGCCCTCAGTCAGTTGAAATGGTGGCCAGTCATCCAGATGCCAGTTTGCAGGCACTTCCACAATTTTGCTAGCCTCCAGCTTGGCCATTGGTTTCATCCATTGCTCGGCTGGTTTAGAGAGATCAGTCGCGACCAGGCCTTCAGAACCATAGGGGACATAATAAAGCTGTGAATCATGATGCATGAACGAGTGATCGTATTCCTAGAGATTAGTTAGACTGTCTCATGTGGTAATATTGGAGTAAGCGTACTTACCAGACCGAATTCTTCCAATAATCTGATGCTCCGGCTTGATGTTCTCCAGGACGGCGCAGTCCATCCTTTAGGGTGCTTTCCTGTGAAGGCGACGACAGCCTCAATTGACTTGGCGAGGACATCTCGCTCTTGTTGTTCTGTCAACATATCCACATGTTCATGCGTATATCCATGTAAGCCACTAAATAGTGTTAGTGATCCTCAATTCAGCGGTTCTGTGGTCAGAACAAGTGCACATGAGAGAAAGACTTACATCTCATGGCCAGCATCGTGGATCTTTTTCATCTGATCCGGGAAGGACTCAAGTGAGTGGATTGGGATAAACCAAGACGTCTTGATGTTATATTTGTCCCATAATTTCAGCAGTCGGTCGATTCCCACTGTCGCGCCGAATATACCACGCGATATGTCCGTGAGGTCAGGGATATGGCCGTCTTCGGTATTGATCCTATTTTTGTGATCATTAGTTTTAATTTCAATCATCTGACCCGTGTTTCAAGTTTGTATCACTCATACCAGCCACTGACTGCATCTACATCGATGCCGTATCCTACAAGTACACGTTTTCCCATAGTCACGGTTCTGATTCAAAGATTTCAAATCTAGAATAAATCGAAATATGCATTATTACAACTAATATACTTGTTTCAAGTCTTTTGGGTCAATTTAATGTTATCATCTGAATGTTGGTCTGCCCCGGTGCTCAACGACCTTCCTAATTGGGTTAAGCGATGAGATGGCTTGGTCTCCATACAATCTCAATGGTACACGTACACCTTATCGGTTTATGGATCAATTGGTCCAAATATTCTGATAACAGGACTGATCAATTCGAATGAAGCAAAGTATATATCTTCTATGACACATCTCTTGTTCGTATTGGATCAATTGTGGCGGGAATAACCGGGGTTCCCCATACTGATCATGCGGGGAAGCCCTGGAGGCTGTGAATTATGTACAGCACTTGAGTGTGCTTGATTGCAGTTGTCAATAGTTGAGATCAAATATTATGGAACTCATTTTTGGTCTCGTGATCGATCATTGTCTGCAATTTCCAGCTCAGTTGATCCAATTTGGGATGATAGTACTCCGTGGTTTGGAGGAATCTTCAGTTGATAACGATGTCCTGTCATGACTTTCCCCGCTATCAGCCCCATAGTGAAATGCCGATAACCAGCGCCACTCTAATTTACACTCCTCCCAAAATATGATTTTCATTTCCTTTTCGCTTCCATCATGGTGAACGAGCAATATTTCGGTAGAGCATGCAAAACATGTCGTCGTCGTGGTCGCGGTTGCGACCGGCGTATGCCTTCTTGCAATACCTGCGAAGCTAGTGGTCAAAAATGTGAAGGATATTTACTCCAATGGCCAGGTTTAGCGAGTCGAGGTCAGTTTGTGGGTAAAAGCATCCCAGTGCCAGGAACGACAAAGCGACGACGGACGCGCCGAGCTCAACCAGCTGTGAGAACACCATCTCCGCCTACTGCTCCACAATCGCCGGATAGCCCTGTCAATGATATTCAGACTGAGCCCCAAGAGAGCCAAGTCGAAGATCTGCTTGATCCTTTGCAGTTATTTGTGCCAGTCCCTGAGAGTCATCCCTCACCGGAACTCTTAACGTGGTCCGATGAATTTGCTCTAGTCGACATCTTCCCTGAGGATATTACCGAGCCTCAACTCAGTCTGGGGATAACACCTCCTCCTCAGGATCAGTATAAGGATCTTGCAGGATCTCTGAGCTTTCATAATACATTGGGCTCAAGTCTGGGCTGCATCGGTATCCCAGATGAGCTCAAGTTTATAATGCAATATCGTGAGTCTTGAGTACTAAATCACTTCCAAGGTTGTTCTGTTCATTAACAGATATCAGATATCTATGAGGTTGTGCCGAAATTATGCGTGGATAATTTCTCTCCTCAAAATCCCTACCGCGACTACATATTTCCTCTCTCTATCGAAGTGCCATCATTACTATATGCATGCGCAGCATTAGCGGCATGTCATTATAATGTGCGACTCTCGACAAATCGATTTGAGCGCGAGTTCTTCCGATTCAAGGGCAAAGCAATGAAGAGATTACAAGAGGATTTATATTCCCAGATTCGCGCAAAGCATCCTGGCACATTAGCGACAATACTTATGCTCTGTCTCTGCGATCTTTGTCATGGTGGAATCTCAGATTTCCATTCACATTTCCAGGGTGCTAAAAGGCTTATCGAATTACGCCAAGAGCGAACTGCCGGCTGCTTCGTGGAGCAATATCTCGCTTGGTGGGTTATAATTCCATACACAATAAGTATATTGATGCGATATCTAACCTCTCCTCTGTACTTCAGGCTAGACGTGATGGCTGCTGCTTCACATTCCAGACCCACAGTATTTTCACCTCAAGAGATCGGCTCCTTACTCGGCGAATCAGGAGATGGATGGAGCTTTGACGCGATACCTTGTCCCTCAGATCAATTTGAAATCGTTTGTGAAATCGTCACATTGTATAAAAGCCAACCTGACACCGACAACCCTTCACTCCAGACATTGAATCAAGTTCAAGAGATAAAACAACGAATACTGCAAAGACCCGTTCATTCTGATAGGGGTCCAAATTTCCTGCACATGACCGAAGCATATCGCTTTGCGATTATTCTTTACCTTCTCAGATTATTCTACGGAGATATTGATGAGTTCGAGCTGGACTGGCTTGTCAGCAGTGTACTTTATCATGCAAGAGCTACTCCGCCAGCCTCTGGGTGGTCAGATCAGTTACTGTGGCCTTTGTTTCATGCTGGACTTGAAGTTAAAGATGCCATGCGTCAGGAGTGGATTCGGGAACGAGCGAGATGTATGCAGAGCTCTGGTGGATTTGGTAATGTGCAAAGTGCGCTTGTCTTATTAGAAAACGCGTGGAAGGGACACAGACCATCCAAGTATATTGACCTGATGCTGGGATGCGGAGGTGGAAGTGTACTTTTAATTTGATATCAACATTTCTGATACAAATACTCAACTGCTATCTTATGTCTCAGTATAGACTACAATTTCGCAAGCTGTGCTCGTCCATTGTGATTCTTGATCATCTCCTTCGCGCATCGTAGACCAATCAAGTAGGCATTGATCTGAGTATGATTACTGTTTCTGGTTAGCATTTGAAGGCACTCGCAAATCCTATGTTGGAATATCTCACCAGGTAAGAATTGGACACGCGCTCAGGTCTGCCACACGGAGGTTTTGCATCCCCTTAACTCGGAACGAGTGATCCACCACAGCATTTGGATCACTACTCTTCCCCATGCGACAAGTCGATACACTGTGATAACCTTGATCCAGATTCTTGCGGATGAAATCCAGAATAACCTCATCACTGACTGCATCAAGATCCGCTGTTGCGAAATCTATGGCAGGACCATGAACCAATCGCTCGATGGTTCCCCGGTAAGCATTGGTACGAGCAATCTTCAGCGCCATACGAACACTTTCAATTGCAATTCGCCGATCAAATGGATGAGAAAGGAAGTTCGGATCCACGACCGGAAGGTCGCGTGGATTTTTCGATCGAATCGTGACTGTTCCCTGGGACAGGTTGTTCTGCAGTAAAAGCTCATGGGTCATATAGCTTTGTTCTGGTCGATCATCTCGGTATACCGAAGGCCCTGATCCGAGCCAGATTTCTGCAGACGGTCTTGAGGGCTCCATCAGGAATTTTTGTTCTTTGGCGTTGAGGTTGAAGAATTCTTTTGAGTTCAGCAGGCGCTGGATCCTGGGGAAAGCTAGGGTACCGCTGGCACCGTACATGGAAAGTGGGCCAGTATGATCCTTTGCGTATCTCGCTTCTGCGTCGGCGAGAAGATCAGAGTTTAGGAATATCTGGTTGTGTGCTTGGATGGAATTGTCGACTTTGTATTCGCAGGTAATGATTGAGTGATCGAGCATGTTTTGGCCACAGCCTATGAGGTTTTGTCAGAGCGAGAGAGGAGAGAGTAGGATGAATGGTCTTGTCAGCCTACCTGGCAGGTCAACCTTGACTGGAATGTCATGCTGCTTCAGGGTATCTTTAGGTCCAAGACCGGACAGCATAAGGATCTTGGGAGATCCAAATGTGCCAGCGCAGAGGACAGTCTCTTTGCGGCAGTATACACGGACTGCGACTCTATTAGTTTGGATCGTCACCAAAATTTGAAAGACGTACAGCTCTCTTTAGTAGGTCGGTGGTATAATTCTACCCCACTGACAATTCCGTTTCTCGAATGAAGGAGGTCACACTCTGTTTCGGTGACTATAGTCAGATTCTGAAGAGACTTCCGAGTTGACTCGTCCAGCCAAGCATTCGCTGCATAATATCTCTCTCCATTTCGAACGTTGAACTGCGCCAATCCAACACCAACGGGGTTTCCTGAGTTGATGTCTGGACATAACGGAATTCCATTCTCCAGACATGCTTCAACGAACGTCTCAATGCCAGGAACCATCTCATCGCCGAACCCAATTTTCAGCGGCCTGTGATCTCATAAGTACAAGCCGATCAATGGATGCGTCTTGGAGACTTACCCAGAGGTACCGTGGTCTCTTGTCTTGGGAGCAGCAAGATGCTGCAGATAGGCAGGTAATTTTGGGTCAAAGTCCTCGAGCTACATCATTTGACCTGTCAACCTCTTTCCCTGATAAATAAAGCCTCAATACTAACCTCTTTCATCAATGGCAATATGCTCCTCCATGACCATCCATCATCACCGACCATCCTTGCCCAGTCATCATAGTCCGCAGCCGGACCTCGAGCAAGGGCCATATAATTTACGGCACTATCGTCAATCAGTGACCGCAGCATGGTAATAAATTAACTGATTTGAACTCACGAGCTACCTCCAAGCTGTCTCCCCCTGAGGAACATCAACTTCCTCTCATTCAATTGCTTCTGTGGCACTGTCTCCAACTCCCATAGTCCCTCCTTATCTTCCTGGAGTTGCTTGACATATTTCCCTGGGACCAGAACATCTGGTGCAAGACCTGAATCTCTCCCAGCTTCAATCAGAAGAACTGAAACATTGGGAATTGAAGCAAGTTCTGCTGCGATGACACAACCAGCTGTGCCTCCGCCACATACAATGTAGTCAAATGTTTGACCCGAGATGGCTTTGGCGTTGGATGCCATTGTTGGCTGCATTTTCGATTGTTACTTGCTGTAGAAGCTCTGAGACTTTTTGAATAAGCTCGAGACGAGTCTTTTATTCATAGTTCTTGATGTTTGTACATTTGTTACTTGGATGCTCTGTGCTCATAGCTCAGCGGGTTTCCATAATAGGAAGCTCGATAAGCCATGGCGTTGTCGATTTCATTTTTATGTCTAACTTTCGCAATATTTGACTCGAGAAGGAAGTTGAATTCTTTCCAGATCAGTATTAATATACCGTTTAGCCCCCTAGTCCATTTTCCGCTCTTGAGTTGCCAGTTGCCCTTGGTAATCAGCGCAGTGGCTACTATCTTCCCTGGCTTCTCACGCCAACATCGAGATTGCGCTGAGCACTTGAAGAGACTATTACCAGCATGTGTATACTAAGACTCACCTGTGCACTTTCTGTTAAATTGCTTCAATGTTTTCAACAATTGATGCTGACATCTACGAGTTAGAAAGCCCCCAATCCAGGGTAACATGCGCTAACCGCGTTCTAGTTTAATTAGATTGATTCACGATGACTTCTTATCTAAAAATTTGTATTAATTGATTCATTATGATTAGAAATTGCTCTTCATTGATAACCAGATAACTGACATTTGAATATAATCTCTCAATTATCGCCGTTCTGTGTCCTGTAAACCTCACCCTTACATCCCTCCATCTGCTTCATACCTCCACAGTGTCTCAACTCCACTCTTCCAATTCCACCACAATCTCAAGCACTATGCCTGCCTACGAGTCTGAAGAGTTCCTCACTGGACCCCAAACCATTCCCGAAACTGAATTCGTCGTATTTGGCACAGTTTACGCCTTCCCCGAGCACGCCGACGCTCTAGAGGCCGTCTACGCCGAGACTACCCGCAATGCGCAATCAGAACCCGGCACAATCTACTATTGTCTCTGCAGAGATAATGACGATCCCAATCTGTTTCACTTCTTCGAGCGTTATACCGGACGTGAGGCATTTGAGAAGCATAATGACCAGCCTGTCATTGATAAGTTGATGGAGGATAAATTAATTCGGGGTGTTAAGGCGAAGTTCATGAAAGCCATTGAGCCTGCACCTTGATCGATTCATTCTAGAGAATAATTGAAATATTTTTCTATATGTATTTCAGAATATATTATCTTGGCTCAAGATCTAAATCTAAATCCTATGGATCTCATGATATACTGGATAGTTTAAAGTGGCGGGGTGGCATGCTCCCACGGTTATGACGGTGACGATCGTGGTACGATCATCATGATCTGTCACACCCCAGATCTCCCTTGACCATTTCTTCATATATCATCCTTGGACTCGGCGGTTGATCCGCCTTCAAGTTCTTTATAATTATCTCTCCCGTTAAATTATTTTTATCTCTCTTTAATGCTCCCTCGACTTTCTTCACGATACGGATCTGCTCTTGACTCATTTGTCCGCATTCCGTTCCGCGCATTTCATCCCCTCCAAGCTTCCCATTCAACCATCTCAAGCCCCAAACCAATTATGTCTCACGAAGTACCAGACGCCAATCGGCGCCCGAAGAAACTCATTTGTACGCCTTCTTTACTATCTCCTTTACTCTATCCATCTATTGCACAAACCCAAGACTTTACAAGATCCCCGCGGGGAACATCGACTCACACGATCTGAACCCCGCGAAGCTCAATACTAACCACAATGCTCTACAGTTGCACCCGGCGATATAGCAACTACACCAAACCTGGACGCCTCGAATTCCATATCTGAATCAAAGACCCCAGAACAACCCTCCGTCCTATCCAACCTTCACCCAGTCGAAGCCCTCCGCTCTGATACCTCAACCCCAACTTCCACCACGGAAAACGAGATCCTCTCCAACCCCGCTCGCGCACACCAGTTTGGCACAAACCCACCTCTGACCGTGTCTCAAATCCACGGCACAAACCCCCTCCACCAGTTCCACACCTGGTTCAAAGACCCTCGTCTCGCGCCTAGCTCCGCCCCAGAAACCTGTACTCTCGCCACAGCCGAACTCCCCTCCGGCCGCGTCAGTGCCCGCACAGTCTATCTCAAAGAGCTCGACGAGCGTGGCTGGGTCGTATACAGTAACTGGGGGAGTCGCGAAGGCAAAGGTGCACAGGTCTTTGGACGTGACGAGAAGGATGTTGTAACACTAGGATCCATGCCCGAGCCAGCTGAAGCGGCGGCTTCTCATCTTGGGAATAGATGGGGTGCGCTGACGTTTAGCTGGGCGAGTGTTGAACGCCAGGTGCGTGTGGAGGGAATCTTTGAGCCGCTTTCGAGGGAAGAGAGTGAACTTTACTGGAGGACTCGAGAGCGTGGAAGCCAGATTGGTGGTTGGGCGAGTTGGCAGAGTAAGGTTTTGTGGTCTGCTGAGCCTGGTCAACTCGAGGAACATCAGCGGAGGAAGAGTGTTGCGCGCGTGCAGGAGGCTTTGGCTGGTTCGGATGCGTTGGTGGATATTGAGCGGACGGACATTGATGATGGGCGCGCGCTGCTTGAGCAGCGGGTTAAGGAGATGGAGGAGAAGTTTGCTGGTGTTAAGGAGATCCCATTGCCGCCGTTTTGGGGTGGCGTGCGTTTAGTACCTGAGTCGGTTGAGTTCTGGCAGGGTCGACGGAGTCGATTGCATGATCGCTTTCGCTATGTACGTGCTGAGGATGATGGGAAGTGGAGGTTGCAGCGACTTTCTCCATAAGCTGCATTCATAGATACCTACTCCGAGCCTGTATATGATCATAGATTAAGAATCTTCACGTTGGAACAATATATCTTGTCAATGATCTAGTAACAGCATCCAATACTCGGCGTTCATTGTATAGATCATCCGGAGACCAGTTGACCTTATCAGTCTTGGCATCAATATCCACCTCGAACCTCCTCGTTCTCCCTAGACACGATCCACCTGTTCATATACGCAATATACAACCTTTTAGTCCCGTCTCAGCACTTATTAATCTTATATTGAATATTTATAAAATTACAATGGCATCAACATCAACACCAAAGTCATCCACCTCCCCCTGGATCCTCCTAGCCGTGGCTAGCGGTGCATTCGCCGCGTTGAACGGACTCTTCGCCAAGCTGTAAGCTACCCAGCCTAGGACTTGATGAATGCATAGAATTTCAAGATGATTGATGCGTTTGTATTGACTAAACTCGACTAACATCCATGCAGAACAACGGATCAACACACCACATCATTCGCGCAATCCCTAGCCCACCTGTTCGGTCTGGACTCCTCTCCATTTCTAGAGCTACTTGTCCGCGGTGTAAGTTCAAGTTATCTTTCCAATAAATACTAGCATAAATCTACGTATTTCCTTGATCATGACCGGGAGATACACGCATAAAGAGGATATTAGCCTCCTGCTATCAACATTATTTGAAATCCAGACCTCGCGCCATGTACTAACCAATTCACAGGCTTGTCTTGGTCTCAATGTCGTCTGCAATATTATAATGTGGGCTCTATTCACCCGCGCCTTAACAGCTGGACCATCAACAACCAAGGTTTCTATCACGAATACCGCGGCCAATTTCCTGGCTACTGCGCTTTTTGGTATGGTGGTGTTCCGTGAGGCGGTGGGTGGACTTTGGTGGCTTGGTGCGGCGATGATGGGGGCTGGTTGTATTTTGGTAGGTATGCGAGAGGGGGCTTGATTTATTCAAATCTTGATTGAGATGATGTATATATCCATCTATATATGATAATATTGTATTAGGTATATTGTTGGGATAGGAATGTTCAAAGTTGTTGAAACAAATCCATGTTGCAAGCGACGTATGATTATACCTAGTAAGTTGGGATGAATGGGATCGATTAAGGTTGTGAGATCAGATCCATGGATGTCGCTGAAGTTTAGATTATCTTGTGCTACACGATATTCCTATTTGGTCCGAACGCCACAGAGTAGTATGAACGACTCGCAAGGGGAGAGTTACACGAATATCAGCCCTGGATGATAGCAGAATAGCAAAACATCATGATACATTCGAAACTTCAATATGCCAACTCGTGAGAAAATTGAATGTACTAGCCATCATCATAAGCAACACTTTACATGGTTAACTCCTCTATCAAGCCTATATCCACAAAATTTAGTTGATACAATCATAGCAATCAGTCCTCAGACCGTTGCTCTCTGTCCTCCAACTCAACCAAGCCGTCATCCTCTGTTCCATCCAGGATATCAGAGGGTTCCGAAGGACGAGGTCGATCCCGCTCGCGCAATCCGATAGGCCGACGTGAGCTAGAGCTTGACACAAAGCTGATCACGGTTTGAATCAGACGCCACAGGCGATCTTCTAGTGTCTCGGCCGCTGGAGTACTCAAGTGTCCACCAAGAGCCGAGTATTCCGAGGAGCTTGTCGCCGCTAGCGCCTGCTCCTCGGCTTCAACCTTGAACTGGTACTTCAAGCAATCCTTCACGGTGACCAGGCCAGTCAAACGACCACGGTGCTCAACAAGAATCACACGCGGACCCATCTTCTTGAAGATTTCCATAACGGTCTCCAGCGGAAGACGAGGGTGCACAGTAAGCGGTGTGTGGTCCACGAAGCGAGAAAAGTCGACGACGCCGGTTCCGTTGGCTTGGATACCATCAAACGTATCCGGAACACTAAGTGTGCGAGCACTATGTCGCCCTGATGCCCGGCGGACTACAGATGCCTCTGCAGCCTCCGGAGTAAACACGCACCGCGCGCGAGGGGATAGAAGGCCCTCGCTTCGGGCGCGGTCGATCGCGTATCGGAGCTCTGTACGTCCGATGTAGCCAACAAGAGTCTTGCTGCTTCGATCCTCCACGATTGGAAAACCCTGGAACTTATTGTCGCTTAGTAGATGCTCCGCTTCGCGAACAGGGAAGTCGGATGCTGGGATGGATAGCGGGTCTGTCGTCATAGCGTGGGAGACTGGAACGTTGAAGACGTGATCTTCCTTGTTATCTAGGAATGGGAATCCATTGAACCAGATCATACGGTCTGCAATTCCTCCGTTCCCGAATCGGTCTCCCACGGCTTTGGTGATACCCACCACGATCATGGTAGGTAGAATATAGGTCAGAGCTCCGGTCAACTCGAACATAATGACCGTTACTGAAATCGTGATATGCATGATACCACTGAGCGCTGCTGCCGCACCCAGGAAGGCGTATGTACCTGGGGTAATGCATGGAACATCTGGCTCGCATGATGCAAAGAATTGTGATTTAGGGAAAGACTCATGAAGTGCCTGCACCATGATCCCTATCATACGACCAAACGATGCGCCAATGGCCATGGACGGGACGAAAATTCCAGCTGGAACCTTACAGCCGTAGGAAATGATGACCAGGCCAGTGCGTAGAATTGTAGCAAAAGCCAGTGATAGTACCATTGACCATCGGTTCTTCTCTCTGTGGGGAATGTGTTAGAGTCTTGGTCGTTCACCCAAGGAGTGGAGGGTAATATCTTACTGGCACAGCCCGTGATAATCGTGTCCACCACCGCATTCGCGAAACAGGATTTCCATCATCTCTGTCATGTTGATCTTCAGGAAGATATTGGGATAGCAAAGAATGGCAGTAAATCCAGCAAGAAAAACGGACTCGGCGATCGCGTATTTCCCAAGATATTTCTTGCGAAATGATGCCATGCGCAAATTCCACTTAATTACGAAGGCACCATAGAGTCCACCAAACACACCAATAAAGATAAAGAATATCAGCTCAAAAAAATGCCATGTGCGATCATATTCGACCTGGAACATGACCAGCTGTCCAGTTCGAAAGGGGTTCAAAGCCTATACATCCTAAGTCAGAAATTTTCTTTCAATTCGACGAGAGAAATGGGACCTACCGCAAGAACACTCGTTGCCACCAGGGCACAGAAATAGCTGCGCCATAAAGTCTTCAGTGGAAAGTAGTTGGCAATTTCCTGTTCGTGTGTTAACGTCAAGCTCCTTGAGAAAATTGATTGATTCTTTCGAAAATACCTCTAGGGAAAATAGCACGCCTCCAATAGGACTGCCAAAGGCAACAGCTACACCGGCCGCAGCGGATGCAGTCAATATTTCCCTTGTCTTGGATGCGCTGGTCTTATATTTGCCAAAGAACCGTGAAATGACATTTCCAGTGCAGACAGCAAAATGCACACTGGGTCCCTCCTTTCCAACTGACAAGCCAGATGCGATGGCCAAAGGTAAAGCAATAGACTTTATTATGAGGGTCCAGGCGCCCAGAAAGCCCTTCATAACGAAGCCAGCAATAATACATTTGATCTCGGAAATACCAGAGCCAGCGGCATAAGGCGCAAACGTCTTGACGAGAATCGCTGCAACAAAAGCAAGCCAGATCTATAGACGTGATATTAGCAAGTTTTGTAGTTGCGCAAAGATTGAGCTCAGATCCTACCGCGAAAATGAAATAGATCACATAATTAAATAGCCAAAATCCTGTCCATGGTTTCCATTCAGGGCAACCTCCTTCTGCGCCCCAACAGCAGAATTGTTCGTTCAAGTAGAATGCAGTGGTACAATGACCCAGCTTAATGTCTGACAACCACTCTGTGATGATGTTCAGCAAAGCAGAGTTGACACCAATCGCCATGCCAACAAGTGTCACTACAAGCCAGGCTTGGCCAGCATCGTATGATTCCACTAGCTTGCGTCTCCAACCAAAGACGCCTTCCTGGTCCCAGAATCCTGAACCGCTCCGTCGCTTCGCGCGTCGGCGACTTTGTTCGTATACGGCATCCTGGACCCAATCTATTGTCGTAAAATCTTCGTATCGCTTAATCTCGCTAATCTCTTCGGTGATGCCGGAGGCTTGCGCATCGTTGGCCGGGCGCGCATTAACGGTAGAGGAGACGGAGAGAGAGCGGCCGGACAGTCTGCGCATATCCCGGCGCTCTGACAGGATGGAGGGCGACCGGGCAGCATAAGGTGATGAGGAGCGTGGCGAGGTCATAACAACGACCGGAGGGGTAAGCTCAGCATAGTCAGGCTCGAGCTAAACGGGTAATGCACTTCCTCCACCAGGGGAAGATTGCAGGAACAAAGCGATGCAGGTCAAATTTGAAGATCTGACCAGCACCTAATCTGTCTTCATCGGATGTCTGACTGTGTCAGAGAAGGGAACCGGGGAGGGAATTAATGCAATTCTGCGACGTAAGGAAAGTTGAGGTTAAAGGTGTTCAAGGTCGAGTTCCACGCCAAGTAATCGATAACGGAGATGGAGATCTGCTGAGATAACGGCCGCGCACACGCGTTTGTCCTTCTTAAACTACACTCGCGCTACAGACCGATTTTCAAGCCGTCTGAAATGCTACCATAATCACTTATAATTCTCTTTCTCCGTCTGCAAATTTCAACTTCCAAATATGTCTCCAAAGACCGCTGCTGAGCCTGATGAGATCACTGGCCAGAGTGCCCTACCTAGTGAGTACAATGTAGCTGCAGAGAAGGAGATGACTCGCATGACTGACCACTATTATTAGTCTCTCGTATCAAGAAGATCGTCCAACTTGATGATGACATTGTACAATGCTCCAACAACGCGACCTTTGTCATCGCCATGGCGACTGTACGTCACGCGCATCCCGTCGAAGCAAGAAACTGTTGAACGATTCCCCGCTAATGCCTATCCCAGGAAATGTTTATCCAATATCTCGCTGAGCAAGGACATAATGTGGTGAAGTCAGAGCGCAAGCCGCGGAAGACTGTTCAATACAAAGACCTAGGTAAGTATAAGTTGGTCGTTAAGCTTTCATTTGAGTAACGGAGCACTAATGTCTTATAATAGCCACTGCCGTATCCCACATCGATAACCTCGAGTTCCTCGCCGACGTGATTCCCAAGACTACAACCTACAAGCAATTCAAAGAAAAGAAGGCCAAGGAGATGGGTGCTCCAGGAGAGTTGGAGAAGGGCCAGCGACGCTTGAACGGGGCAGCTGTGCCAGCCGGTGACCAGAATGGTGCTCAGCCACAGGAGACAGAGAAAGCGTCAGAAGATACGAATCAATCACCCACCGCTCGGGTTCCTGTCAGTACGCTGATTGCGGACCGGACGGTGGGTTCCTCGGCGCGCCACGATAATGATGTTGAGATGCAGGATTGATGCGACTGAGGCATCTGGTTGACTTGTCTTTCTCTTATTCTATTGTTTTGCATTGGAGTTTTTGTTTTGTGGAATATTCAGGATATCACTGCTTCTTGGCTGGATTATTTCTCGGCGTTGGTTAAAAAAGAACATTCCCAGAGGATGATCACGGTCCCATGGCCTAGGTACGCTTTATGTGTAGCATGGAATGGACAGTTTCGATTTAATGTATACATAATTTGAACGAGAGAATGCATGTAGGTTGTTAGGGTATACACTCCGTGCTTCGGTTTACTCGGTATACTTCGGCTTGAAGCTAGTACTTTGAGATGTGAGCATGGTCGAGTGGTATGGTTTTACTTCAAATGATTAAAAGACTCTCTGGATGAATCTTTATATTTTTATGTAATTCTAGCTCTCAGAATAATTAAATTTCTCCACTCCGTATCCAAGTTCCAATCTTATAGACTTGACGTCGGGTAAGAAGGATAATGGAGATATGCGCTTCAATGACATTTTACCTCACAAACATCATGAGATGAATACCGCCTTTCCCTCTCCAGTTCATCTCTCATCTAATCAACTATTTGGGACATTTAAATCAAACTCAATACACACTGAATTGACATAAACTTGATTTTATAGTAGATCACATGACCTGGTACAGTATTCGAGTTCACCCGACCCGCATCAGCCAATGACAAGCCCCGTGATTCCGATCTCTAGCGAAAGCTCTGGCTCCAACTTCATCCCGGCTTCATCCACTCCTCCCTTCGCTCTCCACGCAACGCCGCGGTCTCACCTCCCCTCCTCCAGTGGTCAATTGCCATCACAATGTCGCTCTCCTCCGCTTCCAGCACTCTGCTGCGCACCTGCGCCCGCCAGCAGCTGCCTACCGCCCGCGCCGCCGTCACCTCCTGCCAGCAGCGGAGGGGAGTCGCGGATGCGAAGGCGTCCTTCGACAGCCCCTTCGTCAACGCCGGCGAGCGTGGCTCCACCGTGAAGATCCCCAACTTCAGCAAATACAAGTCCAACTCTTCTCCCCGTACCAACCAGGTCTTCTCCTACTTCATGGCTGGCACCATGGGTCTGGCCTCCGCTGTCGGTGCCAAGGCTACTGTTCAGGGTAGGTTTTTCTTCCCCTCTGTCGCGGTTCGAAAGATATACGGATATTATGAGAGAGGATGAAGGGATTGGAGGAATGGATAGTTCGACATTGGTGGATTGGGTCGATTGTCTGGTGTCCCGAGTTCTTCATATGCTGACCGTGTGCTCTCGCCCCCTACAGACTTCCTCGTCAACATGTCCGCCTCCGCCGATGTCCTGGCTCAGGCTAAGGTCGAGATTGCTCTTGGTGCTATCCCCGAGGGCAAGAACGTACGTGATATTCCAATTCGCTATCATACCCGGTTTCACCCTATCCTAACACAACGTTATAGGTCATCATCAAGTGGCGTGGTAAGCCCGTCTTCATCCGTCACCGTACTCAGGGTGAGATCGATGAGGCCCGTGAGACCAAGTGGGAGGGTCTGCGTGACCCCCAGTCCGATGACGACCGTGTCCAGCGCCCCGAGTGGCTGGTCATGCTGGGTAAGTGAACTTTGATATTCCGGGGAAATAACACCCGCTACAATCCACAGAGCTATGACTGATTAGCTTTTCCTTATATAGGTGTCTGCACTCACCTTGGTTGTGTCCCCATTGGCGAGGCTGGTGACTTCGGCGGCTGGTTCTGCCCCTGCCACGGCTCCCACTACGATATCTCTGGCCGTATCCGAAAGGGCCCTGCCCCTCTTAACCTGGAGGTCCCCGCATACAGCTTCCCCGAGGATGAGACCCTTGTCATTGGTTAAACAATCTTTGATCTCCAAAAAATCATTTATCCGCCTCCCCCGGATCTATTCTGGGGTTTGTTTTGTTTAGACCAGAGATTGGAGTGGGACCAGGAAATATGAGAATGTTTCCATGTATGTGCTTGTGTTATTCGATTTATTTTTCCTTTTAGACAGAGCGGCCGTGTGTCATTGTCAAGATTAAGAGACCGTGTTTTAATATGGACAAAAATGAGCCTCTTTTTTTTTACACCCCCATTTTTCTCAAGGTCTTGTCCCTCGGTCTTGCGGCTTGGTCTACGGGTTTCCCTTTTTCTTTTGGCAGACCTGAGTCTTGATTCTGGGGAGATTCAGTGGACCTTTCTGGTTGGTTTGGTCTCACGGTTTCCTCGAGTATATACTTGTGTTCTATATCTGCCATTGTATTGCCTAGTCATGAGATTTCCTATGTTTGATATTCATGTTCCAAAGTCCTACAAGTCGTAACAATAGTTCTAATAGGTATTAACCTGGTAGATGCTATACTAATCATTTGATGTTTAGTATTTTCGAAGCTTTTATGAGACTAAAGGTCTACTGGAGCTCTTCAATCATAATAATACAATGAGATTGTTCAACGCCAACTATTTCTATATTTTCATCTGTACAAAATGGGGATCAAGGAAATTATATCACAACACCGGTAGGAACCCCACATGGGGTCATGCAAATGGGGGTAGAGGATGCTCCTCATATACATATGTTATCATGCGCAATTCAACAAGCCCAGACTCTACCTCGGTTTCAGCAGGGCAAGGAGAAGTCCCATGATGACAGCACCAGCTGCAGCGCTCTGCGCAGCAACCACAGTGAGATCGCGTTGGGTAGTAGCAACGCTACGGTCACTCAGAAGCTCATTCAATGCCTCTCGCCAGTATTCGACGGAGATGGGAGAAAGAGAGATTCCAGCGAGGCGGGAATAGAGGGATTGCCAGAGATTCTCCGAGGGCGACGCAGTCTCCAGCAAGATTGGAGGTTGGACCTCAATCTCAGTGGGAGTAACTTCGGCATTCTCACTGCTAGGTGCTTCGGTGGTGGATGCAGCAACAACAGAGCTCTCGGCTGGGACATTAACACTCTTCTCTGTATCGATAAGCGATGCCACACTACTCGCAAGAATAGCCTGGTTGATTGCCTTCTCTTTCTCCAATGCCTCAACGACCTTATCCTCGAATCCCTTCACCAGCCGGCGCCGGCGCCATGGCTCCACGAGAATTTGGAAGACAAGGAAAAGCAAGACGTTCACACCCATCAATCCCCAGGTTCCCCATGTAGACATACGGCGGATCTTATCCGACCAGACCTGTTCTTCGTGATAACGAGAGAGAATACTCTTGCTCAGCTGTGCAGCAGCCTCTTCCGCCTCCCGCTCCGCCCGTGACAGAGCTTCTTGCGATTCTGTCTCGGCGACTTCGTTGGTATGGTCATTGCGGTAGAGGAGAGTGAAGCGTTCCAAATCAGTTGTTGACCAAGCGTGCTTGCGCTGGAGGAGCTCGTTGACTTCGCGCTGCGAAGTAGAGCGGTTATTGATTGCGGCGGTGTAGGCGTCTTTCGAGATGCGGACCTGAGCCCGTGCATTACGAAGGCGGGTTTCTAAAAAATCAAACAGAATGGTTAGTATCTGCTTTCAATTTCCTGTCTCGTTTTCCTCGTCCGAGTGCTGTGTTGGTATACATACCTTGCTCGTGGATCTCTTTCTTCAATGCTTCAATGCCCGAGTACCCGGTAAGGTCATTCAACCGCTGTCCCGCGACGAAGACATTGGACTGGATATTATCCATCATTGTAGTAAATTGCTTCGAGAGCTTTGATCTTCTGCCCTCGAGATAGGAGGGCAGCCCTCCTGCTCCTCCTTCTCTAGCTCCGTCACCAGCTCCAGCTCCGCTACTCCGTTCACTCTCCGAGTTAAGATTTTGCGTAGTCCCCGCTCGCTCCTCCTCTTCTCTCTTTTGTTCCGCTTCGAGGTGATCCAAAAGACCTCGCTCAGTCCCCTTTATCGTAGACTCATCCACACTCCGATCTACCGCCGCTGCGGAGAAATTCGTTGCCCGAGAGTTCTCCGCTTCCAGCTCCGACGGGGTTCTAGGATCGGGCACAGCAGCATCATTGCTGCTAGATGAGCCCTGGGATTCTGTACTGAGCTTCTCTTTGTTCTTCTCGTCAAGAATTTCCTGTAAACTAGGTTCTTGGCGGAATTGGCATTGCAAGCAGACTGAAAATGCTCGGAGTGTCGGTTTAACTGGAACTGGGCTCGGAGCTGTCGGGCGGAAATGCAGACGCCCTGGTCGAGCTGTGGTGCGGGAAATATGAATACTCGATCTGATTGATTGCCTCAAGAGCAATGGCATGGACTGCATGGCCGGGATTGGGGCCATGGGCCAGGAGGAGTGCGTTGGGTTGCGAGGTTCCGGCAACGGGGACGATTCCGAGGTCGTTTCGGGTGGGATAGCTTATCAGATGGGACTGACCGCCAACGTATCACTCAACGGTTATCTTGGGGCATGAGAACGCTGAGCTGACTTGGAGATGTGTTTGTAAAGTTTGTAGATGAATTGGTTGGATTTGTGGTCTGCAATCGTGATTTAAATTGTGATTTCTGGTTTCCAGCTCTACTGCTTTATATGGGACGAACACTAGTACTGAATGAATACTTCAACGCCGTAGTATATGTATCCTACTCCACCCTCCAATGTTCCTGCGAATATATGAAGCAGATTAGAGAAGCTTGAATAAATAGCGACTACTAGAACCCGGAAAATGATTAGAATATCGCCCTGTGGATTATTACCGTCATAAAATCTTGTAGCATCATGGCTTGCCCAACTTGAAGTCCCACTGGCAGTGAACTTCAAGTTGAAGATATATTTTCGTGGAAGGTTGGGACCCGGATCCGAGTCCACATCACGATGTGCACGTGCATTCAACAACATTGAACTTGGAGTTCAACATCATGATCTCAACCTGAACTTGAAGCTTACAGGCATTTATGGTCATGTACATGTGTATATGTATGGACAAATTCGAAGCCGGAATATTTGAACGTACCATGCGCTGTATACTCAACGAAGTACTTCGAGTCCCAATCCATCCAAATCTTCCCACTTTGGAAGGGTCAATCACCTGATAAGGAACATGTATGCACAGGTGCAATATGATAATGCAATATTCCAGCGCTTCAAGTTTATTATATATTCAAAGTCCATGTATCCAACAAAAAACAAAGACTGGGTAAGTAGCCATATCTTAAAGATGATGTGGTAGCACAAAAAAACCAAGTACACAAACGCATTTCCTTCGTAAAAGTCATAACAATCCATATCCAAAACCGAGTACAAGAGCCGAATAGACCAGCATAGAGGTATCACAGAGGAAGCTCGATGCGGCAAAGGTTCGCGCCAGAAACGAAGAGAACCCACCCGTGTTTTCCGCCACTCATCTAATCCTGAGATTGTATCTTATGATCCCCTTGCACAGCCTCAGCGTAGGTTGGTGGGGGTCGCGATTCAGTTGCTGGCTGCTCACTGCTACTGGCACCTCCAGTCTGTGGCTGATTGTTCCGAGCGGGCTGTTGGGCCGGGGCATCTGTAGTACCGTATGATCGTTGGGGTTGACGCTGAGGAGGCTGGTGTGAGACGTAGTAATAGGTCACCTGGCCGTTCTCTAGGTCACGGCGCTGGCTGGAGCCACCGGGGATAGGTTCGTAGGCCGCATCGTCATAATCCTGCTCTGGATACTTGAGGATGATATACCACGCGTGAATCAGTCCAGGGATGTAACCGAGTAGACAGAGGGCAATATTGATGATGGAGTCGGCGGTGCAGATCCCTGCCTTGATCCAGACTAAAAGTAGGAGAATATTGTCAGTGTTTATTTTATTTTGAATTTTTTTTTCTTGGTTCACTTGGCTGTTCTGATCAGTCGCAAGGAGTGGGGGTCTTACCGGCAATAGGTGGGAAGAAGATGGCCAGAATGGCCAGGAAGACATCAGAGCTACACATAGCTCCAGGTGTTTGTGGTCTATCTCCTGCAGGGAGAGAATGGTAGTTTAGAGAAGAATTCGAGCAATCCAAAAAAGTCGAAGTTTTGGTGGGAGTAGTGATGCAGTTGACCATGCATGTAAATGGCAGCCTGGGATCAGATGACGTTGGTCACATGATGATACGTCTTTCCATGGACACCTCAGGTTACGACCCAGAGTTGAGTTTTGTTTATACTTCTCCAGGGCTTTGTTGAGATGAATTACTCTCAATTTTTGATCTATCTTTCTTCAAGTTTACTCTATGACCTGTTTTGCAGTGATCGACTGTGCACCAATATAGGAAGGTTCAGACTCGTCGCATGCATCAAAGCGGGGATTCCCAGGTCTAAATATGCAGTATACATAACACCATTCTGGTAGAGAGATGCTGAAGACATAGATTGGAACTCTAATCAGTCATTGCATTCTTGCCAGCCAAACTTCTTCGGATATGAACCACTGTTCAATGGATGAATCCCTCATCCAGGTGTCTTCACCCACGGAGTACATGTGGAGTACTCCGTACATACGAACTTATGACCTCCAATGTTGGGAGCCCTCAATCTCCATACTATACGGAGTATAATATTTAAAGTTCTTCACTACCCACCGTTTCACCTGTAGCAAAACAGGTGGTTATTTCTCCGATTGAAGATCATGCGAGGCAGAATCAGGTTTCTCACATATTCAACATTTTTCATTCAATACATAGGACCTTGGGCTTATGTATCTCATTTTCTATCTTGCCCCCCGCAGGAAGGCAGGAAGGGCCGTCCCCTCACAGAGCTTACGTCCGTCTCGCGTGCATGATGTAAGGGAGCTCGGACAATTAACGAGAAGTTCGCACCGTTCGCGCAAGATCGCAGAAATTGTACACGGAGCAAGAGATAGCGATCGCCGGGTAACGGGTCCCAAGCGAGGCTGGTAAGTGGAGGCAGACGACCACACCAGATACTAGAGTGGACTAGACCTGGTGAAGACCAG
Organism: Penicillium herquei; assembly: GCA_039634405.1. Lineage (NCBI taxonomy): Eukaryota > Fungi > Ascomycota > Eurotiomycetes > Eurotiales > Aspergillaceae > Penicillium > Penicillium herquei. The sequence goes on along the minus strand of CP098389.1, from coordinate 835,571 downwards.
GAACAGCGCCAATCATCGTGGCTGTCAAGTCTCCATTCGGACTCTTCGGGTCGCAAAGTACGGATTGTACGGAGTACCTGATGGGTAAATATCGCTTTTGATACCTTAATATACCACGATCGGTACTCCGCACTTGGGTCGAAGCCCTTGTTAAGAACCATTAATTGAATGATAAGAAGAATAATATTGAGTGGCCGGATAACCCTATATGAAACAAGAGTTCCCCCTTTTTCCCCATCTTAATTGTGGGAGTAATTCGTATCCGAAGCCGTTAACCCCTTTTCGGTATAGATGTACGGTAAACAAGGTAAATCGAACGCTGGGGAGAAAAAAAAGAAGAAAAAAAGGAGATTAGAACTAAGATCCTCCAGGTACCTGAATCCAACTCTCTAAATTCCTACGCTAAACTGCAAAAAGTTGCCCATTCGGCGCTTTCCCGTTTGGTTCAGTCTCATCTTGCGCGCGCGCCCCTTTGACTGGGTTGACTTCGTTAGGCTGCTTAGCCCCCCTCCAGCCTTCGAAGCCCAGACCACTCAACTCAGAACTTCCTCTTCTCTCTTCCCTCAATTGGCCATTCTCCATTCGTTTCTATTTCGATTCAATTCGATCTGAAGAGCACCTCCGGGGCTCGATTGATCTTTCCTTCTGCGGGTCCCCACGGCATCGTCGGTCCCGAAAGCCACTCGTTTAACCTCCCAATTCATTTTGCGTCCCTTTTTCTTTCAGCAAGCTCGAAGCACATTTCGGAGGACCTGGGGTCTTTCCTCGCCGATTCGAAGAAAACAAACAAAATTAAACAAAAACACACGAATACAAACTCATCGGAAGAGACATGCGACAATAAGGCTCGATTGGAGATTTGACACATTCCGCGACAACATTCTTGGACAGAGAACTTGGGGTCACTTGGAGGATTTCACCCAATATGAGTTGCGTCTCGCTTGCCAACTCGTCATTATGCTCCGCTTGGAGTACCTCCATGGTTTCGACAAATTCAAGTCAATATGCCGACTTGTGAGTGATATCCCAATGTTTTGATAGTCCCGGGAACGCGCTGACAAACCACATCTATCTAGTCCATGGATGGAATCTGTCTCTAATGTCACATCATTCGACAAGTCTCTCGAGAACTATGTCTCAACAACTTATGTGACCTCCAAGTAAGTCGCTTTGAAACGAGAAGACACAGGAAGGGTGGTTGGTCTCGAGGAGGAAGCTAACATACGTGTAGATATGTCGATACCTTAGGATGTACGGGTCTTAATCAGAGCGCATTAAACGACTACTACGCCCAATATACTGTCAGTGTTCTCTGCAGTAGTATTATCCAAAGCTCAATTGATGACTGCGGCCTAAGCTCCGATCAATCGGACCCGATATGCGCAGATACATGCGCGTTGATGGCGACCAGCGAGGAGGAGATTATTGTCAATTCCGAGCTCTGCTCGGGTCATGCCAGCAATTACATGTCCCAAATTCGATCCGATTTCACTATCTGTGCATCACCTGCCGACTCATTAACTGGAAGCTGCGTGGAGGGAGCTACAAATGAGCCTGATAACTGTGGCTTCGCCAATAATACGATCGGACTCTGCACATACTGTGATTCTGAGGACGACTCATGCTGCACCAAGGCCAACGCCACCAGTGTCTGTGAGAATGTTACAATTCCTTCTTCGACCGCCTCTATTCAACCCGTCGTGACAAGCAGCTCAACTGCCGACTCCGACTCTAGCAATGGCAGTGGGTTATCGAAGGGCGCTATTGCAGGTATTGTGATTGGCTCTGTTGCAGGGGCCGCCATCTTGGCCGCTTTGATTTTCTTGCTTTTCATCTGTCGTCGCCGCCGTCGGTCGCAAGGCGATGCTGTCAGCCTGAATCAGCCGAACCCCCAACGGAAAGGCGCCACACCACCCATGCAGCAAGCGGAAAGCCCGACAGCTGCAGCATTCAATGTTGTTCCAGGCGGTCGTGTGGCACGCATGTCCGCCTTACGCGAAATGCCCAGCTCTTCTCCCGCCCAATCACGAACATCCGGTGCAATGTTTGCTGCCAAGTACAGTGATACATCTGATTCAGAAGGAATGGGCGCCAGCCCAGGAGCCATGTCTAAGAGGATTCCTCCTGTGACTGGTAAGCGTCATGGCTCACTTTCAAGTAGCTCTGCTTTGGCTGGACTGGACAGCGATAGCTCTCCTCGGTCGGGAACAATTGGTCAATACTCATCTCCTGAAGCGGTGACCAGTGGTCAGTCAGAGCAATTGTCATACTTCCGAGACTACTATTCTCAGGACGATATTCAACCCGGCGACCACGTTGCTGTTCTATGGGCATATTCTCCGCGGGCCGGGGATGAGTTTGAATTAGATCGAGGTGAGATGCTGAAGGTGATTGGCATCTGGGACGATGGCTGGGCCACGGGAGTACGCGTCCATGAGCGCGCTGAAGATTATGATATCCGCCATCGCGAACAACGTGACAGCGGTGTCTCTCATGGATCACGCGGACTGAGCTCGTCACCCGCACCTTCCGGTGAGATCAAGGCCTTCCCATTGGTCTGCATCTGTCTCCCACAGCACTGGCGCACGATCATCGACGGCGGTGTTCCGGAGGAAGAAGATGAGTTTTGAGCGCTCGGGGAGGAATTCCCTTATTTCATGCGAACTTAACGCCTTGACGACAGCGTGTGCATTCTCTCGTGTCGTGCTAGCATTGCGCGAGAAAGTTGACCGGTGATTTTATTTTCCCTCAGGCTGGCCGAGTCCTTCACCTCACTCACCTCCCTCATCTCCCTCTCTCCATCGACTCTACCCCCTTTGCCCAACGACCTCATGGGTTGATTCCATTTTTCGTGGGATGATTGTGTTTCTGCGTTTGTTTTTTTTACTAGTATTCTATATACCCCCCATTTTACGGCGATCGATGTGCTCGTCTCTTTCCTTTTTATCACTTTTATTTCTCTACTTATTTTCCCCTACATCTTCTATTCTTGTGATTTCATCGATTCCTGTGGAACCAGATGCTGGCGCAACAAGCAAGGCTATCACGCAATGCTGACCTTGAACTCTGGTTGTCTTCTTATTGTACATCAATACTTCGCCCTTCTTGTCTGACGACCTCGGTGGTGATTTGGTTATTTCCCGTTGTCTGAGGATATCAGATACATCTAGTGCACGCATTAATGTATGTACATAATTAGACTCCAATCTCAATTTCAAAATTGGCCCTTTGAATCTGAACATTGAAGTATGAATATGAATGGGGGCCTGATCCACTATGATCCATGGTCAAGTACCTAACCTCAAGTACCGATAAGTCTGGACATCCCCACATTCCTCACAAGTATTACCCGGAGTCGGGGATATCGGCACTGAATTCGCCATTGGGCTTTTACTAATCCAAAAAGCCCCTCTCGGATTTCGCGATACAATAAATGATGGCGTCTTATCTATTCTTTAAAACGTCGGTCTTGCCCCGCGATACCAATTCTCTTTCCACCATCACCACCTGAGCCATCATGTCTGCTCCTAAAATCATCCTCTACACCAGTCGTCTGTGCCCTTGGGCTCACCGTGCTCACATTGCTCTCAAGGAGCTGGGCCTCGAATATGAAGAAGTTACCATTGATCTGAACACACCTCGTGAGCCTTGGTACCTCGAGGTTAACCCGGTAAGCCATCTACTGCTATACCCTCCTGCATGGGATGCAGGCTCTAGAGCTGCACATTGCGACTGCAGCTTTCCCGCGCCCCCGCAATTATAATTCGGAAAGCTAATTTCGAGCTCTTAATTTTATTTAGCGTGGTCTCGTTCCCAGTCTCTCATACAACGGCAATGTGATCACTGAATCCGGAATTGTCGCCCAGTTCCTCGCCGACGCTCACCCCTCCACCCTCCTCCCTCCATCGGGCCCCGCGGAGAATGCGCTCTTCCGTGCTCGAGTCGCATTCTTCGTTGATGCTTATTTCAGCAAGGTTCAGCCTCATTTCACTGCTAGCTTGCGCTCTGCTTCTGAAGAGGAGCGCGATGCCCATGGCGAGGCCTTCGTCGCTGCTGTCGTAAAGGAGATTGAGCCTCTTCTGGCGGATACAGACGGCAAGGGTCCTTTCTTTGGAGGCAACGACAAGATCACTCTGGCTGAGGTACGTTCCCTTATCTCTACGCCCTTTATACCTGAATCAATGTGATTGGTTTGATATGGTGCTGACATTCTATATTAGGTCCAAACTGGATCCTTCTTGATTCGTGTCTTGGGCTTCGTTAAGCCTGAGCATGGATTGATTAGTGCCAAGTTGCCTGCTCTGCTGGAGGCACAGGCACCACGATTCAAGCGTTGGGCTGAGGCTACCGTTGCGGAGGAGAGTGTGAACTTCATCTTTGACCTGAAGGTCATTGCGGATCGAACACGCTCTCGCTATGCTCCCAAGATCTAGGTTGATAGGCTGCAACTTTTTTTTTCTTTAGCTGATTAGCTTGCCTTCTGCCTGAAAGTGAAACTGTTATCATCCATACTGATGATGATGAAATATTCAGGCTTCAGTTAGATATGAAATATGATGTGTTATGAATTTTTTCATGAGTTCTAAGTGGTGGGTTTCTGTACACAAGATTCAGAGGGGCAGTGACGTGTTGGGACGGTATCAGTTCCATGGTTGAGGGCTCAATTCCAAATATAGCCAGTATCAGTACTTAGGGTCGAGGATGAGTATTTTGTGAGAGTACCCAAACTGTTTGCTATAGAGACTAGTATCTTCTGTATGTGGATTCCCAGTTTTTCAACTATGTGATGCAGAAGGCCTTAATGTTCGGTGGTGTGATTTCGGACAACCCTACTTAATATATTGTTACAAGTGTGAGTTGGTATGAATCCAAGTCTCTACTAGGCTGCCAGCAAACACCACGGATGCCTGATAAATGTACAAAGGAAAGTCAATAGGAGAAGGCCAAGTTTAAAAAGAACAAGAAGTCTCTCAAAATCTTTTATCTCAATCATTTACTTCATAATTCTGGTTTGTTTACTGCCAACAAAAGACGGTCCAACATCACGTGCAGTCGCCCCCCACTATCGCAACACCTGGGCAACAACCCCTCCGCCTCCTCACCATCACACCCCATTGCTCCGTGAGTTTTCCCTTACCCTTGGTTCTCTGTAAGTCTATGGTATCTACAAATGGGATCCATAGAGGAGATTGCAGCAGTCTCAGAAAAAAGATGAGACCATTTCAATAACTCAAGCCGCTGACATCGTGCGCCCGCTCTAGGCCTCCGTCATCTTTCCCCTTTTTTTCTTGTCTTCTCCCATCCGCAGCAACCATGTCTGTACGTATATCAGACTTCCTGTCTTAACGAATTGCTCAGATGCTAACTATATTATTGCGCAGCTCGCATCTGGGTACGACCGCCAACAACTTCCCCTCCTTCCGTTCCCCTAAGTATTGACTTTCGCCCCCGCAGTGTTTCCATTGCCGATGAGTGCATCACTGCATTCAACGAGTTCCGTCTGAGCCACGGCAAGACCAAGTTCCTTATCTTCAAGATTTCCGACGACAAGAAGACCGTTGTTCTTGACAAGACCGGCAACGAGCAGGAGCAGGACTACGAGGTCTTCCGCACTGCTCTCGACAACGCCAAGGATGCCAACGGCACTCCTGTTCCCCGCTACGCTGTCTACGATGTCGAGTACGACCTCGGTGGTGGTGAGGGCAAGCGGTAAGAAGATTCTTTTCATTTTAACCCCATCATCAATTTAAGCGCCAGACTGACATATTGGATGTGTAGAAGCAAGATTATCTTCATCTCCTGGGTTCCCTCCGACACCCCCACCAGGGTATGTATATGAATTATCGATTACAATGCTTTCAGCCATTGTGAAATGAGTTTGCCATGTAAGAGTTGACTAACATACTTGCAGTTGTCCATGATCTACGCCTCCACCCGTGAGAACCTCAAGAACGCCCTGAACGTTTCCACCTCCCTCCACGCCGATGACAAGAGCGACATTGAGTGGAAGGCCGTCCTGAAGGAGGCCAGCGGTGGCAAGGCTAAATAAATGACGCCGGCTGGGTCCGGGTCATGCGATCAATAGGGATTCCGAAAAGGATTCCCCGTCACTGCACGATCAATCCATAACCCTTTTTCTTCTCTGCACAATCATCGTTTCTCTCCTAGTTGCAATGCAAAGACCGTCACGACTCGGCTTTCTTATTTCCTTCTTGCCTCTTTGTTCTTTGGGAGGCCATTCTCATGTTTGCTGATCTTTTGAGCGGTTTCCATGGCTGCTGTGATGGCGGTTGTTTGAAATCAAGCTTCTGCTATCTGTGGTATAGAGATATGACGGGTGGCAATGGGCTGAAAAAAACTGATCTTTAAGGTGGTTTTGATGTAGAGTAGTATTTAGGCAATCTGACCACCATTCTGTTATTATTATGAGGTTTCATGAGGTGTTTCGAGTAAGTGGTAGTATGAGTATGGGTAGTAGTTTGATGCGACCGAGATATTTTTACTGCATGTGAGGTGGTTTTGCCCGAGACTCAAGATTAAACTGCACTATACTTTAAATTGATATTTTCTTCTTTACTCTATAACAATCAACTACTGAACAACCTTAGAATATACCATTAACTTGAGTAGTAGCGTCATAACGAATGAGCCTGTCCGCCTTTAATCAGCCGAAGACCGGGTGTGGCCACCATGACCCAATCAGAGTCCAGCTAAACCCAGAACAGCGCTAGTCCGGATTCTCGTCTTTCCACCTCAAACCACAGCAACTTCAGTCTTCTCTACCCACACCCACCACCCCCTCCACTCTCTTCCCCAGTCGAGGCTCTCGTGCTCCCCTGGCTCTGCTGGCCCCGGTTTATCATTTTAATCATCAATTGAATCCTTTTCGACGTGGTGCTGCCACCTCCCACCTTCCGCACAATGTTTCTTCGCTCCGTTGCTCGCGCGCTTCCTCGCGCCCAGGCCATCCGTCCTAGCCCAATTGCTTCCCTGAACGCCCTGCAGAGCCGTTTCGCTTCCGACCATGCCATTGCCAACCCTACTCTCGCCAGCATTGAGAAGCGTTGGGAGGGTATGCCCCCTCAGGAGCAGGCCGAGCTCTGGATGTCTCTCCGTGACCGCATGAAGGTCGACTGGCACCAGATGACCCTCCAGGAGAAGAAGGCCGGTACGTTTAATCCTTACGAATGCCTTGTGTTGAATTTTTGCTTCGATTTTCATCAATCCTACCACTTCCGAGGGAGGATTTTGGCCTATCTCAAGATACCCCCCGATATCATACGACTTTTTTTCAATATCGGCTTTTGATGCTGACATACGATAATTTGATAGCTTACTGGATTGCCTTCGGTCCCCACGGCCCCCGTGCCCAGACCCCCAAGGGTGAGGGCTGGAAGATCCTCTTCAAGGTCACCCAGCTCACTCTCGTCTCCTTCGCTCTGTTCTACGCCATCCACCTGTTCGCCAAGCCCCAGCCCAAGACCATGTCCAAGGAGTGGCAGGAGGCCTCCAACGAGTACGCTCTGGTATGTATTGAACTATATCGATGTCGTCTGGAGACTGAACCAAATATCACTTTTCTGTGCGTTAACCGGGTGCTGACCTCTTGTTTCTTCCATTTTTATAGTCCGAGAAGATCAACCCTATCCACGGTATCAGCAAGCCTGGTTACGAGGGCAAGGGCTTCGTTCAGAGCCCTCCTCTCGAGAAGTCATAGATGGTCTTTTGACCTTGATTTGGGGTGAACAAGGTGCAGATATCAATGTTGAACGGGGTTGGGATCCTCCGTATACGAGGTCTCTCTTCTGAGAATGAATCGATTTTCCTGGAGCTATAGGCCTCATGCGGCTGGCCATTCCTCGATGGATGACACCACCCCCGCTTTTAACGTTGGACTGAACTTGTTTATCATTTCCGTTTTTTTGTTGTCGTTCTGGTCGACCAGCATCTGAAAATGCGTGTATCCCGTACTTGTGCTATAATCAATGTATCTCTTTTGTAGCCATAGAGAAATATGTTGGGTTCTCTGTTTCTTATATTTTCTGTCAAATCATTTGAATCTATTATTTCATTTCATACGTGCATGGTCACATTGACCTGGCGCCAATGCACCTCCAAGCAGGTCAAGGCGCTGGTAACCCGGAGCGATTCGGAACCTGGAAAGCTGGTGCGGAGAACCCCTGTCTGTGTGCCGCGTTGACCCATTGACAGTTGTCTAGTAGGGTATAAAAGTTCGAAGCGGTAAGAAAAGCTCAAGATATAAATGTGTCAAATTTTTTATGATATTTTATACTCTCTATGTACTATAAGAATGGCGGTGTTGACTTCCAAGGTTCTCTCATACCATTCGGAAGAGAGTGGGTGAGGGCTCCGGGACCACACGTCAGAGATTTCTACTGGGGGAAGCTCATGCAGGGGAAGAGCTTGGGAGCGGTATAAGCAACATAACCGAGGAATAGGCCAATTGGTTAAATAGTGGTATCTGGAGGAAGGTAGAATTGTTGGTAAGTAATATAATGTCAATTCTGATAGTAGCTCAAGTGAAGTAAATAGTTTCTCCAGGACTAAGCTTGACCCTGCTTTCGGATGCCAAGCCGGCCGGTGAAGAGTTGTGCGAATACCCTAGCAACGGGCGAGGTGAGAGTCTAACACCACGAAATTGAGGATATGGGAGATGCAATAAAAAATAGAAAATTCAACAATAAAAAGATAAACAGACTAAACTAAATATAAATAATGTTGATCTGTACTGTTGCTTGTTATGTGATACTCCGTTGTCGGTTCATCACGGGACCATCGGCAAAACCGCCCCGGAAAGGCTAAGGGCGCCCAGTTCCCGTGCGAGTCCACCAACCTCTTCCCATTCCTCTTCTTCCCTCTTTTCCTCCATCCACACCCTTCTTACCCTTTAATACCACCTCGCTCTTCAACACCTTCATCATGTTCAAGAGGTATGTCAACGCCAAATTTTACCCCGCATAGTCGCCGGCTCGCCATTTTCCTGCTTTTCACCAATTTTTTCTCATCCTAACTCGCGTTTTCTTAGCGGTCTCGCCCGGACCTTCGGGAGGGCTGCTTTTGCCCGGCCGACCCCCGTCGCCCGCGCTCTTCAGCCTCTCCGCTCCAATGCCCTGCCTGCTCTGTCTGCCCGCTTCGCCAGCTCCGAGGCTGCTCAGGCCGGAAAGGTTCACCAGGTTATTGGTGCCGTCGTTGACGGTACGTGCTCGACTCCTGGATCCATCCGAGGCATCGCGAAAATCTTTTTCCTGGGCCTCGATCCATCCCCAAACGCATCGCAATCGATGCCAAACATCTCCCTGGATCAATTTCTGACTTTCTTTCTGCGATTCAACAGTCAAGTTCGAGGGTGACAAGCTCCCTGCCATTCTGAACGCCATTGAGACCGAGAACAACGGCCAGAAGCTCGTCCTGGAGGTTGCTGTATGTGACTTCATTGATTGGTTCCCCCTTAAACGCCACAAACTAACCTCTTACTATAGCAACATCTGGGTGAGAATGTCGTCCGTACTATTGCCATGGACGGTAAGCTATCCCTTCCTTGCTCCCATCAATTTTCACCACCACCCGGCCACCGTGTCGTCCCTACTCAACAGAAAGGGGGACCCACTCCTTGCCGGACCGACAACATTTTCATCAACATTTTCCAAAAAACGATCAAATTTACTAACGCCATCCTTCAGGTACCGAGGGTCTGTCCCGTGGTGTTGCCGCTCACGACACTGGTGCCCCCATCAAGGTCCCCGTCGGTGCCGGCACCCTGGGCCGTATTATCAACGTCACTGGTGACCCCATTGACGAGCGTGGTCCCGTCAAGGCCACCAAGTTCAACCCCATTCACGCCGAGCCCCCTGCGTTCGTCGACCAGTCCACCTCTGCTGAGATTCTCGTCACTGGTATCAAGGTCGTCGATCTGCTCGCCCCTTACGCCCGTGGTGGTAAGATTGGTCTGTTCGGTGGTGCCGGTGTCGGTAAGACTGTCTTCATTCAGGAGCTGATTGTAAGTTTTTTTTTTCACCATTGAATATCTACTTTTCCAAGGGAGCATTTGGAATTCTAACTCTGGGTCAATAGAACAACATTGCCAAGGCCCACGGTGGTTACTCCGTTTTCTGTGGTGTCGGTGAGCGTACTCGTGAGGGTAACGATCTGTACCACGAGATGCAGGAGACTGGTGTCATCCAGCTCGAGGGCGAGTCTAAGGTCGCTCTGGTCTTCGGTCAGATGAACGAGCCCCCCGGTGCCCGTGCCCGTGTCGCCCTTACTGGTCTGACCATTGCCGAGTACTTCCGTGACGAGGAGGGTCAGGATGTGCTGCTCTTCATTGACAACATTTTCCGTTTCACCCAGGCCGGTTCCGAGGTGTCTGCCCTTCTGGGTCGTATCCCCTCCGCTGTCGGTTACCAGCCTACTCTGGCCGTCGACATGGGTGGTATGCAGGAGCGTATTACCACCACCCAGAAGGGTTCCATTACTTCCGTCCAGGCTGTCTACGTGCCCGCTGACGATTTGACTGACCCTGCCCCCGCTACCACCTTCGCTCACTTGGACGCCACCACTGTCTTGTCCCGTGGTATCTCCGAGTTGGGTATCTACCCCGCTGTCGACCCTCTCGACTCCAAGTCCCGTATGCTCGACCCCCGTATCATCGGTGACGACCACTACAACACTGCCACCCGTGTCCAGCAGATGCTCCAGGAGTACAAGTCTCTCCAGGATATCATTGCCATTCTGGGTATGGATGAGTTGTCTGAGCAGGACAAGCTTACCGTCGAGCGTGCCCGTAAGCTCCAGCGTTTCCTGTCCCAGCCTTTCGCTGTCGCCCAGGTTTTCACTGGTATCGAGGGTACCCTGGTCGACCTGAAGGACACCATCCGTTCCTTCAAGGCCATCATTCACGGTGAGGCTGATGACCTCCCCGAGAACGCCTTCTACATGGTTGGTGACATCGAGTCTGCCCGTGTCAAGGGTGAGAAGATTCTGGCTGAGCTTGAGGGCTCTGCTTAAATGTAATTTTGTCATGTGCTAGGTAGCGGCGTCCTTCTCAAACCCTCATCCTCCCTCTACAAACCTTCGCGCCATATTCTAGCCTCAAACTCTGTTTCTTTTACTTTCTATGTCTTCTCTCTCCCTCTTCCTCTCTTATCTCTCCTGTGGTCCGGGTCTTATTTTTTTCCTTTGTTTGAATCTGGTCTTCTTCTCTTAACCACCTCCCATTCGACATCATTTCCTCTTTAGGATGCGTGTATAATACTCGATCTAAACTCGAAACAGAAACTCAAAGAGAATTTGATTGTCGATTCCCTCGATTCGGGTTTTCTCTGTTTCTGTCTGATGTCGTCTGGGAGTTCTTGCGTTATGAGTTTTGAAAAGATGGTTCGATCTAGACTTAAGAATTGTCGTCCTGGAAACGGGCATGACAAATCCTTGTCTATGGAGTCTGATCTGGACCTGGGGATGCAACTGGTGGAATTGTGATTGAATACGAAGAAAAGTGAAGGAAACTTGTGCCAGGTGAGGACTTGGAGGAAGGATTGCAAGTGTGTGTCTTGGATGAGGGTTTTAGATATGACGTGTCATGTCTAACTGAGCGAGTTGATGAGATTTCCCTCTTTTCCTGGAGAATTTAAAAGCCTGGTCGGATATGCAACCCCCCAAATACCGTCTGGCTGGCTTATGTTTCATTATTGTGTATTTAGAGTTGAAAACCATGGCCTTGCGAGGCGGCCCTGAGAAATCTTGGTGTTCAATTGTATTTTCCTTTGTGAATGATCTGGTCTTGTAATCGTAGTAGTAGAAGTATCTGTAGATGTCAGAGCAAGAGCATCGATTGCTGCTAGTGTCATGATGGTGGATGTTCATGTGTAGGCTATGGCCAGTGCCTCTAGCACTCAAGTGCTTCCACGTCGTATGAAGCACTCTCTATTACGAATGGATCACTCAATCTACGGGCTGCATGGAAACACTGGACTTGAAAGAAAGTTGGAAATAATCAAATGTAACATTCTAGTATGTATTAAACTACCGCTCACATTGCTTCAAATCATGCAGTCTCCATGTATGGCCACACTGAAATGAGATCCCTATTCAGCACTTCAGCACCTTACAAGGTGGATTCCAGAGCCAGAACCTACAAAAGATGTTAGCGTACTCCGAAGGGCAAGGAAGGGGTTGAATACTCACCAAAGCAGTCCTAGTAGGAATGTAAACCTGGGTGAAATTGGCTCTTCCATTCCAAGGCATATCAGTCGTAAAGAACCTCGTATCCTTAACATTTCTCCCCAGTCCACCAAACGCCTTATCATCTGTATCAAGGACAATACGGTAAGTACCAGGAACATCAACACCAACCCGATAATCTGTAAACGAAGTCTCAGTATGGAAATTAAAGATCCAAAGTAATCCCGCACGCTCAAAAACAAGCACCTTATCAACCTCATGCTTGAGACTGATGTACGCCTGTGGAGCATGTAACCAACCATACTTCTCCTCTGTAAGCTGCATGGCACGATCAAACTCGTTAAGGAATTTGTATCGAAGCAGAGGGTCTTCGGTTAGGTTTAGCTGGCGACGAGCGTACCAGAATGAGTTGTTGTTTCCTTGTCGTGGGAAATCAAGCCATTCTGGATGTCCGAATTCGTTTCCTTCGAAGTTGAGGTACCCCTCACCTCCGAGGGCGTGGGTTAATAGACGGATCATCTTGTGCATTGCCATGCCGCGCTCGATGATCGGTGTGAAGTCGGAAAGGACGGACATGTGGGTGTACATTTCTTTGTCGCAGAGCCACATCATCAGGGTTTTGTCGCCGACCAGACTGTGATTATTAGTGAGATTGAGAATGGGGAGAAGAGTTGGTATGGAGTTGACTTACGCTTGGTCGTGACTCTCGGCATAGGCGATTGTCTTCTCACCGTGACGGCGGTTGATCAATGTGTGTGATACGTTACCGAGATCCCACTCGTGGTCCTGCTTCTCTTTCAGAAGCTTGATGTACATGTCTGGAATGGCCATTGCGAGTCGGTAGTCGAAGCCAACGCCGCCGAGTGCGTGTGGAAGACAGAGTGCTGGCATACCGGAGACATCCTCCGCTACGGTGATGCACTCAGGGTAGAGCTTGTGCAGCATTTCGTTGGCGAGAGTGAGGTATGTGACACCCTCCTCATCGACGGCTGGACCGAAGTATTCATGGTAGCCACCAGAAAAGCCGCTGTAAGTCAATATTAGCAGGAGCTCTTGAAGCAGGTATGGGGAGATGGAATAATCGGAGAAGAGAGATACTTACGTTCCAATTCCATGGTGTAGATAGAGCATGCTGGTGACTCCATCAAAACGGAATCCATCAAACTGGTATTCCTCCATCCAGAAGCGAAGGTTACTCAAGAGGAACCGCAGAACTTCGTGATTACCGTAGTTGAACAAACGGCTATCCCAAAGATCGTGACGACCCTTACCACCGGCGTGGAAGTAGAGATGATCAGACCCATCGAACATGTTGATACCATCGAGGACATTCTTCGACGCATGACTGTGCACCACATCAAGCAGGACAACCAGTCCCAAGCTGTGTGCAGTATCAATAAGCTCCTTCAGGTCTTCAGGAGACCCGTAACGACTGCTTGCCGCAAAGAAGTTATTCACCTGGTAGCCGAAGCTGGCATAGTACGCGTGCTCCATAATCGCCATCAGCTGGATGGCGTTGTAGCCCAGATACTTAATGCGAGGCAGCATATTGGCTGTGAACTGTTTATAGGTGGCGACCTTTGTTTCTGGGGACGAGATTCCCACGTGGGCTTCGTAGATTCGCAGGCTCTGGGGCTTCTTGGGACGTGTGTGCTTGAACTTGTACAGTTCGTCGGCAGGTGGGTTCCAGAATACGGCGTCGTATGTTGGGGAGACGTCGAGATCCTGAACGACGCGTTTGATCCATGCTGGGATTCGGTAGATGCGTTCGCCGTTGGGGAGAACCATTGTGATCTTCAAAACAGGAAGGTAATTAGTACTAAATCCAGGAAGCGGATGCTTCAGGCTTGTAGGTCTGCTTACCTTGATCTTGCTATCATGGGGAATGGCAGGAGCTCCATCCTTTGAAGGAACAGTCACACTCCACACACCGAAGTTATCCTTGGTCATTTGGTTGGCGTTGGTGTCCCAGTTATCTGGTAAAGTCAGTGGTGGTGCTCATGTAGCAGCTCCATGGATAGTAGACGTACTGAAATCGCCCACTAGGGACGCCTCCACCGCATTGGGCGCCCACTCGCGATACTTAATCTCGCCATTTGGCTGTGCGTGAATACCAAAGGACTCGTATCCCTATTCCAAAGCAAGCGCGCGGCGTGTTAGCTCGTCAATTGCATCCACCTTGGGAGCTCCGAGTCCCGGTACAGATAAGAGTGTTAAATACCTTGCTAAACTTGTCAAGACCACCTTCAGACTTCTCGATATCGTTGGCCCATTTCTCGACCAAGCTGTACCTATGCTTTAATGTCTCACGGTGAGGCTCCAGCCACGGATCGAGCTCAATGACACCTGGGGTAGCTTATCAGCGATGACGTTCCCGGGGTGGGACCAGATCAATTGTGATGAGCTTTCAGTCTTACCTGTGCCATCAGTCGGGAAATCTTTAGATTCGATGGAAGCCATGATTGTGCAGAACTGAGAAAGATGAAAGAGAAAAAAAGAATGAGAGAGGAGAAGGTGACATCAAACCCCTCATGGGGATGATTGGTTTGAGCTACTGAGGGGATTAGAGCTCGGGCCCCTCTGGAGTCTGGACTGCCCACTTTTCAACTTGTTCTGCCTACTTTTTTTTGTTGAGCTGGGATTAATAATGGCATTATTATTTTATTCATTTTATTCTACTTGTAATCTTAATTCTCGTGTTAACTAGAGTTAAATCTATCATTTATTTTTATATGTGATAATATCGTCTGTTTTGAGAATCCGAATGCGGACTCCAGTGCTGTAACCTCGTTCCTGGCCTGGGCCCAGTCCAAGGTGCAGCTAAAAAGGGGCAGAGATTAATTATCATAATCTATTAGTAAATTTCAAACAGGCCTTTAGACTGTTATTGTTATTTATGCATTTATAATAAAATAAATAAATGAAAGTCAAGTCTAGCGTGACTGAAAATGGGCTTCAAATTTGTGCTGCGTTAGGGCGTTAATATCGACAAGAAAAGAATGATCTATATACATGAAACAAATCCAAGAGAAAACAAAAGTCCATGGTCACATCTGGAGTATGCAGTTGTCCACATCCTATGCCCAGGTGTACTAAGATGCAGGACTCGGCGGCAATGCATCGGTCGTCCAATTCACTGCGCTCGCTCCTAGTTCAAACTCCAACGTCCCTCCCTCTGCAAAGATATCATCCCAAGTCAGCCAGTTCTTCTTCCAGGCCTGACCATTGACCTTGAGACTCTGGACATAGATGTCGCTGTCACCATTGCCATCTCCTCCCGTTGAGGTGATCTGGAGTGTCTTATTGCTACCCAGATCAATAGTCATCGACTCAAACCAGGGTGAGTGGATCAGGAATGTCGTCTGACCAGTGATCGGATACAGACCGATCATGTTCCAAAGCAGCCAGGTTTGCATGGCCCCTGCATCACTGTTACCCGGTAGACCAGCGACACCGGTGGTATAATCTTCTTTGGCAACCTTGCGAGAACGCGAGACCGCCAGGTCCTGTCGACCAACAAAGTTGTACAGATAGGGAAGATTGAACATCCTATTCAAATTAGCATCCTGAACTTCCAGTTCCAGCTGTATCAAAGATATCCCACTTACGGTTCGTTGGTCGGGTCAAAAATAGTGCCACTCGACCCACTGGCTCCTTCAGTAAACATCGTATCCAGTCGCGAGACAACAGTCTCATTCCCACCCATCAACTCAATCATATGCTCCATATCATGCACATCGGCAAAAGAGTATGCCCAAGAGCTAGCCTCATAGTAAGGGTCACCCCAGTACCCACTATCAGTCAGAGGATCCGTTTCAACAAACCCGGTCGTATTACGCGGAACCACGAAACCAGAGTATCCCAAAGAAGTAACCTCAGGATTCCAATGATTGCGCCAATTCCGCGACCGATTCAAATACTTCTCCGCATCATCTGTCTTCCCAAGTCCCGAAGCAACCTGGTAGAGTCCAAAATCGTTATAGGCATACTCAACCGCCCGGCTAACCGCCCGACTGAAGTTCGGTGTAATGTATCCATATTCCAACCAGTCTGGAAGCGCACTGCGTCCATCGTGCGTTGAGGAGTCCGGTGCCATCCAGTCAATTGGCCAGTTCACGGGTGTTACCTCGGCGTCTTTCACCATGGCTTTGTACCCGTCTTCCCAGTTTACGGAGCCGCGTACGCCTTTCACGTAGGCGTCGGCGAGGACGTTGTCTGCGTTTGAGCCGCCTTGGGTTCGGCCGTTGTAGTTTGAGCTTCGCGCGTCGGGCATGTAGCCGACGTTTCGCCAGATGTCGATTAAGGAGCGGATTTGTTCTTCGTATGAGGTTGGTTGAAGAATTTGCATTAGGGCAGTGGAGCAGCGGAAGAGGTCCTGTGTGACATGGTGAGATGAGGTTCTGTGAAATGTGAAATGTGGGGATTTCTTACCCAGAATGTGAAAATGTCTTGGTAGTATGGCTCGGATGAGGACCAGTATGGGTTCTCTCCAGTCTGGTTGGTGGGGATCAGATGCATGAAGTAAAGAGATGTGTATAGCAATGCGAGGCTGGTCTCGTTGGTGTTGGTGGTAGTGATTTTTGACAGAACTTCTGTGTTCCATTCATCGACTGCGTCATCGACAACTGATTCAAATTCTGTATCTTCTGGGATCTCAGTGTTGACGTTGCTGCAGGCTTTCTCTGTAGAGATCCAGGAGATTCCCACCCGGGAGATAACCTCACTGTCACTGAATGAAAAGAGTGCTCCGATACGCGTATAGTTTGAAGAGGAGGTTGCAAAGCCACCGTCTTGCTCAACGCTGGTATCTGCACCAGTTGCTGTGTATGTCTTGTTGCTCGTGGCAGTAGAGTCAAAATATCCACCTGAAAATGTCAGTTGTCCGAATCTCCAACAAAACTTGAGATGAAGCATTGAACTTACAGAAGTAAACAGTCCAATCTGGTGCCTCATTCCATCCATTATCATAGACGCCAGCGCCTTCATAATGACCGTCACTGAAGACAGTAATATTCCCACCGCGATAATGTTGACTCAGACCTTGCCCACGGGACGAAGGCAGGACATGTGAAACATCAACGAGTACATTACCCGTAGACCCAGAGGGGAAGTTATACCGATAAATACCTGCTCTCTTGGAAGCACTCAGTTCAACCTCAACCCCATCTCCGGTCTCAGCCTTATAATATCCCACCGAGCCAGTATCGGTTCCGCTGCGGGATACAGTGATGTTTGATAAAGGGTCGGTGATATTACCAATTAATGGTAATTGAGAAACTGTCCCATATTTCGGTGCTCCACCGGTTCCTTGCTCATGCATCATGCTGAACCCGGAGAAATTGCCATCGGGGAGATAACCGGAGTATGCGTCTGTACCGGAGAGGTATAGATCGGGTCCTAGTTTGACCATACCAAAGGGTCGTACTGCGCCAGGAAAGTCATTTCCACCATTTTCGGATCCCATACTAGAACAGTGTCCAGATGTCAGCTCCTTGCTAGACAGTGAGATGCATTAGAGATCTGGAAAAGGTGACTTACAAGACATCCACATGTTGGGTCAAGTCTTCTGCCGCAGCAGCTGCCATCAGAACGACGCCAGTCAACATTTTGGCGTGTTTCATGCTGGGTATTCCAAAGAAACACTAGAATTGTACGTCATGCACGGAGTAGTAAAGATGCGCGGTCCTGAAGCACGTTTAGATCTGATAGTCAAGATCTACAGTGACGCTTGGGCATGGAAGGACAATCCTAGAACCAAGGAGATTTGAATCAAGGGAAGACAAGCCACGCTTCAAAGATTCGCGTAACATGAAATCCCCGCTGGGATCCGGGCAGGATTCAAGAATTTAAATGATCTAGTCGATCCTACAAGAGCTAGTACATAGACATGGGGTCTTCCCCTCCATAGGACTATTCAGTAATAGCGCGAGTCAAAACCAACTAGTCCACTCCCCACTTCACCACGGACCAAAACCAAAGAGTAGAGAGTATGCTTGATTTCGATCATGTTGTTTGTCAAGGGGGACTCGGAGATACTAATCAGGAATGCTTCATCGGGTCCACTGACCCACCCTTCAAGCCTTGCAGCTTGAAGAAAAAAGAGTCATGAGCGAGTGAGACATGGTGTTGAACCCAATGCAGCCCACTAGTGGATCTGCTTGAGTAAGGAGGGGAGATAAGTCATAGTGAAAGAACGCTGTGAAATATGGATGTATATTGGATGGAATTTCGGTCGTGCAACTGTAGCCAGGGTCTGCCTGGTTCTCCAGTGCTAGATTATCCCTGTCCTGGCCATGGGATATTGCACCTGGGGATTTGGAGGACTGTGAGTCGTCTACCCAGTGATCTTGGGATAGTGCTGGGATAGGAAATTGGAATGTCGATTAAGGTGGATTATGCTGGAGGGGGAATAGTGGAAGTGAAAAAGGGTGTGTATACATTCAACCTGTTGACGGGAGTGACCAAATCAGGAGTCGCGGTGCGTCCACATGCGCCGATCAGGGACAGATACCACGTGTGGGGCCAACCTTTTATTGATTATATAATTAAATTATTCTCTATTTTATAGAATATTACATAGAATATTTTATAGAAGAGATATTATATCAAGTATTCATAGTAGTTGATTCAAAGACTCGCTTGATTAACATGCAGATTGGGGTATGTTGTGTGTTCTATCGCTAATTCAGTCAAGACTCTCCTGTAAGCTCTCCTGTACCATCCTTTCAGTTAAATCATCTTGAACCCACTGTTCAATAATAGCTACTGTATCCCCAAAGAGATAATCATAATGTTTGCCCGTCGTTAAGAACATAGATTGATGCGCCACAACCGAATCCATGTCTTGCATCACCACTGGCGCCCAGTTCGCATTATCATCCGATTGCCAATGATAAGACGGTAAGAGAATGAACTTTTGAGGCTTGGGAGTTTTTGATTTTGAACTCTTGGTATTAGATCCAGAGTCAGAGGTGGAGTGAGAGACGGTTTCTGAGAGAGTCGCATCTGTCTGATCCACCGACGTTGATGAGCTATCTTCAAGAGACAGACTACTCATGGATTGTTCGGCACTTTCTGTCCCATTCGAACGTTGACAGCATTCTAACAATGGAGAATTCGTCGCTGTCTTTGTCGCGTCATTCTCATCAGACTTCTCTGGCTTCTTCTTTTGGCGACGTCCCGTACTGGAAGTATAATAATTGATGAAGCGGACTCTACCCGTACTGAAGTCTGCTTTCTCCAACTCCTTCAACCGTTGATAGCGTCGGCGTAGATCGGAGTAGTTGTTGACACAGTTTGCAAATCGAGCAGGAGAAATAATGCGCTCGAATACTGACTTGGCGAAATTGTCCTCGTTCTTTTTCTTATTGATAAAATGCTTTACACCACCAATAAGACCACGATCGGGTTGTCGCTTATCGTTTCTCCATGGACGGTTGAAGTTGGGACTGGGTTTAGGACCAGGTACAGCTGGTCTGTACGCTGGCTCCATCCCTAGTGACTCTTGCTCCTCTGCTATATTCTCTTCGGGTGGTGCATCCTCCATCGGAAACATGCTCTTGATTCCAGCTGGAATGATTCGGGGGTGGAGTCCCAGAAAGGGAGTATCATAATTGATGAGACCCAGTATTCGGTGTTTGGATCTGGTGCCTTTCTGTAATAAAGCCACATCTGCAGCTAGAATTCCACCGATACTATGCCCAAGCAAGATGACATCTAGATCATCTGCTTCATGTGGTGCTAGCCTACAGGTAGGTGAATTAGCTCATACTCAGTCTAGAGAAAATCATGCTTGCACTCCAAGACGCACATTCAATGTTCGGCTCAATTTTGGATTGATGACATACCATGCGCTAAATTGATCGACGGCCGTTTGTAGCTCCCCCTGAGACTTATACCGAGGGTAGATCCGCGTGTAAACAAGATGTGATTCACTCAACAAGTTTGATACCAGATCGTGCACGTGGCTCGGAAGTTCCTGAAATGAGGTCTCTGATCCCTGGAAACCATGGATGTAGATCAAGAGAAGCCTTCGCTTTGTTGTATCCTCCGGCCTTCCAGGTCCAGGTAGTGAGATGCTGGGGTGAGTCGGGGGTCGACCGAAAGTCTGAGGATCCACGTAATCCATCACCGAAAATTCAGCCTCGAAAGCCGGTCAAGGTATGTTGACTTTGACTAGGTGAGGAACATTTGATTCCAAGCTTGACATGATATGTGTAGTTGATGCTGCACAGCCTCCACATCCCTGCGAAGTTAACCCCGCCCGTCCCCACAATAGAGGCTTATTAAGGCTGCAATGCTTAGCCAAAATGACCAAATTGCCCCGAAATAAGGGACTGGCTTTATGTGAGAAAATCCAAATATAGTCCTCAATGTTTGATTTAGAAATAAAATGTAGTTACCTAGCACTTGAGTAGGGCCGACCCGCGACATCTCTCGTCCCTTGGTTCTCTCAGGTACTGCAATTAAGCCCAAGATTATGATAGATTTCAATGAAAACAGGAAATTAGGAGAAATCAACAAAACTTTAGATAAGCACTGGCATATTTAGCCTGAAGGAATGAATATTCATAGCGCAAATGTGAGAAGAATTTTGATGGTCAATATTGAATATTCAAGTTCCTAGTACCCTTTCTTTCGAGCCTGGGACTTGAATTGATTGACTGGCTGTTAAAAATCAATAACGTACAACATGACCGGCGCTCAGTTGATCGATATTTCCGCATTTATTCCTCCAATTTTAAAGTAGTTGGATTCCACGAGACAGGAGAGTATTCATCCGTCTCAAGCTCTCGGACCTCCTCCGCCGTGAGCGCGAAATCAAACACATCAGCATTAGAAGCAATGCGTGATGAAGTAACACTCTTGACTAGGGGAACATGACCCTTATCAATACTCCATCGAAGGAGAATCTGAGCTGGAGTTTTGTAATACTTCTCCGCCAGCTTCTTAACCGAAGGCTCTTCAAATCGTGTACCACGAACGATCGGACAAAATGCCTCAACGACAATATCGTGTTTTTCACACCATTCGACAATCTCCGTATGTGCCAGCCATGGATGAAGCTCGATCTGATTCACGCTGACAATGCCGCCCCTTCCTTTGCCACCACGCTCTGTCTCGAGCTCGATTATGTGTTGCTCCAGTTCGTCTAGGTGATGGACACCATAGTTACTGACTCCGATGGAGCGTACTTTTCCTTCTTCAACGGCTTCAACGAGCTAGAAGGCAAAATTATTAGCTATCGGGCCATCGAACGGAATCGCATAAATAGGACACTCACAGCTCTCCATCCACCCTTGCGGTTTTCAGATCCACCACGCGGGTGATGAAGCAGCATCAAGTCGATGTAGTCGAGTTTCGATTCGGCAAGGCTTTTAGTAACCTGCGCTTTGACTTGATCGTAGGTGATATCGCCCACTTTTGAGGTGAAGAATATCTGATCTCGTGGAATTCCAGAGGCTCGGATTGCGTTTCCGCAGCCAGCTTCATTGTAATACTTCGAAGCTGAATCGATCTGCTGTCGTTAGTGACAATTATTGGGGTTGGAGGTCCGGGAAAGATTAGTAAAGCGACACTTACATGACGATATCCAGCTTTAAAGGCCTCTAAACAGCATCGCTCGGTTTCATCTGCTGGTCTGGGTTAAGTTAGTATTGCAACATGCACTTTTTGGGTATGTGAAACAGACGTTTTATAGACCTGTTACCAAGATCCGTGTTAGTAGACAATAGTGATCGCTCAAGTTTGGAAAAATAACATACCCCAAATCCCAAACGGGGAATCTCATAGCCGCTGGCAAGCTTGATGGTGGGGTGAATTTTGGAGCTCATTCTCAACATGGAGGGATTTCCAAAAGGTCCAAAGGTTGAAGTTCAAGTCGCAGGCGCTGTTATATCAGGATTGAAATCTGGAGTTAACTGATCGGGTTTAACTTGTATCCGATTAAGTCCTTCAATACTCTTTTGATTATATGACAAGTGTTGGGTCTACATGGAGTCAGTTGGGGGCGGAAGCTCGGGGAAGACTGGATGTAGTAACCCCGATATCAAAGTTAACTGGGAGTTCCCTGACATCTGCAAACTTCATTATTCAATAGAATATAGAGGCAAAATATTGGATGAGCAGACTTGGAATATGCAATAAGGGAAATCCATGCATCTCTGAAATGTCCGAGATTATTTGCTGTGTGTATTCCGAACTGGCAGATGTGAGTCTGACATGCAAGACATGGGGATCTCGAGAAGGCTTAACTTCTTGAAACACGATACACTGTAGCCTTGCATTTGGGTTGCAGGATACGGAGGAAAGGGGCGTCAGCCTTGCCTCTCCGCATAGATGTGATTGGCATAGCAAAGGTGATCGACATCCATAGCCTCAAATCTGATTCCCAAGGGGCGCAGCCACACCGCCAGCCCTCCTGAGCTTGTCTTGCTTTTATTCTGAGACCAGACTTTCAGCATGTCAAATGGAAATGTGAACCTGTCAAAATGAAATCCAAATAAAATCATATTCGGGTTCGACTCCACTTGGGTCTATGAGCCTATTTGACAGTCAACCTTGGAATGATCTCAAAACAGCCGCTCTAGACTCAATCTTCGTACTGGGAGGGATAAGGATCAAGTGTTGACGACATTGGCTGAAAAGTACCTGGGAATGATGTGCTCAATCAATCTCACACATGAGAGTTCCGAGAATTTCTGTGTTTATAAAATCTGAGATCGGGGAGGTAAGGCTGTCCAAATCACCCACATATACGCCCGGGTGGAGTAGTAGGCACCACTATAAAGTCAGTATGTACAAGGATAAGACATGAGACTTTGCACTCAATGAGGCAGTGTTCTCCATCAACACAACTCTAATTGGGTTGGTTCAGCCTTCTGCATGAACGTGGAACTGGGCTGATCAGATCCTAATTATAACCGGGGCATTCCACTTGAGACCCTTTAAAGTATCATTCCTCGTGGTCGGGTTGCAGCTTTTCTTCTCCCTTGTTACACACATCTTCACTCCACTTACTTACTATATCAAGCCCATCATGAGTGGAAAGCCTGACAGCGAAGGTAAATCTCCCTTCTCAGTTTTGATCATTATTCCAGTAGCGCTAACATCATACTATGACTCCAGGCCTCATCCCCGTCGAGACCCACCCAAACATTGAACCAAGCCCCATAAGCCCACTACATACTTCAGAATACACAAACTCCAGCTTTTCACCCCCATCGGCACTCACATCTTCATTCCCGGCGCCCCCATACGAGTATGAGCGGAGCAACGCTGAAGATGCGCCAATGCCTGTCAACGCTTTCGAGATGCCAGGGAAAGAATCTCAAGGACAGATAACCCGCGGAGAACAACCAGAATCGACCAGTCAACCTCCAGTAGCTGGCACAGACGTGAAGGAATATCCAGGCCAGCCAGTGGCAAATCAGTTCCAGCCCCGACAGTATTATACACCGTTCGGTCAGCCTACTACCTATGCGACTGCGGTCCCGTTGCATGCACTTCAATCCGCTTCTTGTCCGGTTGATTGTCCTGCATGTGGACAACGTGAAATGACGAGGATAGAAGCAGTTTCAGGATCCACGACCCAGTAAGTGGATCTATCTTGCTAGTGAACAGGTCGCAAGGATGCTAACACGTTTGATACAAGTGGATGGGCTGCAGTCCTTTGCTTTTGTTGCTGTCTTGGTTGTATCCCATACTTGATATCGTCTCTCAAAGACGTAGATCATTTCTGTGGGAAGTGTGGTGTTAAACTTGCATGTTGGCATAACAGTGGCCGGATTCAAGTAATGCAAGGCCCAGGCTCAAATAAGACGACTCAACAATCTGGTATTGGGTCCGGTGCAGCTCAAGAGAAATCGAAACAGTGATATCTACTGGTGAATCTAAACAGGCTTGGCGTTTGAACTTGAGTGTGGTTTGTTTTGTCACAACTTAGAAAATGATACCATTTTGTTTCCCGGCAACTTGATTTTGGGATTACTATAGAGTCATTGGACATGAAATTCTTGATCATCGAAGAATCTATACCCGAACGCGTATCTCATCACATGTCCTCAAGTACAATCTAGGCGATGCGACCGATTCCTCAATCAAGGACTGCAATTTATTCAAAGTCCTGAGAAACCGCCACGCAAAACTATCAATAAGTTGTAAATGCTCTGGTAGTGGATCTGGCAGTCTTCGAACCGCTCGCTCAAGCCTCGATCTGTATGCAGCAATTCTAACATCGTTCTCATCGCGACCCTGATCAACAGCATATAGCAATGGAGCCAGATCAACTTGGGTGGGTGACTGTGTCCTCGAAAAGAATTGCGACCAGTTTTCATAAGGCGCTATCCAGTCTATATTAGGATCATACTGATCAGTGTCGGTAGGAACCAACCACGGCGCAACAACCACTATCGTACGTAGGGCGATGCATTTGTTCAAGAGGAATTCACTGATCTCCACAAGGTGAAGTGCATTGCATGGATTGATACAAATATGCTGGATTTTGGAGAATAGACCATAGGTTGGTGTAGTATCAGTCCTCAAGTGCCAGCTTGATTCTTTGTGTCGAAAGAAAAACATATGGCGACTGAAATCAAACCACCCAAGACCGTCAACTTTGATAGATCTGCAACACATGGCTTGACGAGCCTCATGACAGGCCTGACTTGGGCGCTGATTGTTTTCGCACACGGATTTTATTCCACCATGACCTGGTCCTCGGAATGGTTGGAAAGTGCTTACTGACCACTCTGCTAGGGCCATATCCCAGACCAGCAGCCGGATTTCAGGTGGAAGTCTTCCGAAAATGGGGAAGTCCCTCGCCATCTCAATATGACCAAATCCTTTGAGACTGGTCTGGTTATCGATGAAAGAGTGAAGCGACAAAGAGTCAAGTATCTGATTCTGATTCGATATAATTACTAGACATCTCGTGGGGGCCAGATGACTAACATGTCTCATGCACCACTCAGGTGAGAAGCCAAGAGGGGCTCGTATTAAGTTCAGCTGATGATCCTGATGAAGTCATGTTAATATTCAACTTCGCAAATATCCAATTCATCTGAAAAAGAGAAAAACAAACATTCTCAAGGAATATACGCATATCACCATGATCCGTTTAATAGCCACAATCAGCGCGGTGCTGACGGGCTCATCGGTGCTGTACTTCTTGGTATTCCACCATAGACTGTCATCCCGCATCGAACATACATCCCAGAAAGGCGCCCTATCCAAAAGCTCAAAGCCGGTAACGATCAACTCAATACCGCGATCTGTATTCACAGATCAATATTTTGCGCTTCATGATCGCGCATCGAAATCTGTACCTCGCGAGTCTCTTCCTTGCAGCATTCCAACGGAGTTACTTTTTACGAGACTTGCTCGGCGAAACATGACCATCTTCACTCATTTCCCTCAAGCTCTGATGATTCGACTGATGAGTAAGAGCTCAGAGGAAAAGAGAAGCTTCAAAGCGTCACATATCGCCTCCCTTGATTTCCATGAAGGGGACTTGGTTTGTGGTGTGTATCGTGTTGTTGCGCGGAGCAACAATAAAGTGGAATTCGAAATAAAGCTGAAGGGTATGGAATTTGTGAATGGCCGACTTGCTCTCAGCTTCAAAGAGGAGGGTAATACTGTGGTTTTTTGTACTGAGACAGTCATGTGGAGACGCGTGGATGAGAAACAGAGTATGCCACTGGAGAAACCAGTACTACGTTGGATGCACGAAACAGCAGCTTGGTGGTTGATCGACTCAGGGGTTAAGTATTTGACAGAGCTGGAGACATGAATATTACTATTTCACTTATCACAAATTTTTCTACATTGTATACTTGGAAATGATTTTCTTATAGCATTTATTGGTGTGATTCAGATAATAAGACATCTAGCTACCCGACAGACCAAAACATCAGCCCAATAGTATTAATCAAGGGCTTTATGAACCATATTCTCATCCCACTCAATCAATGCCAACTTGATTTGTACAGGAGTCAAATAATAAGTATCTCTAAATAGTTCCCGCCGATCAAAGGGAAGCCCCAGACCCTTCTTTAAATCTTTAATCCACTTGTTCAACACAAGTTCACATGCCTTATGGCGGTCCATGGTGTCATTGTAAGGCGGAGCAGGACGAACTTCAATGGAAAGAACAGGATCACTAGCACAAGCAAAGCAAGGAGGAAGGTCAGAGAGCAGAGTTGTCTGTACATCAGGCTCTCCACAGAAAACGGAGTCTGAGCAAAAATAGAGCAGCTCCTCATCACTGTACTTGGAATGAACCACCGGCATGAATCGAATATGAACCCAAGCAAATGGAGCTTCGCTTGTGAGTGTCATTTTGTCGGTTGGTATGAGCTTCGGGGGTTGCACCTAATATGGAAGTGGTAGAGAAGAACTTGTGGTTGAACGACTTGAAGAAGTAACTGGTCCCGGGTGAACCTTCGAATTTAAGTGTCTCGAGTGCTATGATTAGAGATCCGTAAATAATCTTCAAAGAATGGCCTCAATATTCTATAAAAATGTTTCTTTGTAAATTTGAAAATAGTACAGAACTCGAAAAAGGTAATCCATTACTCTCTGACATGAGTGTTTAAAGGTCAAGGACGACAGTCATTGAGGAATCTCAAGTGGAAGTATTCTTCCTTTGTTTTATTTACTAAATAAAACTCTCTAAATATAGGATATTCTTAAATATTTCCTAATTATAAAGATCAAAGAACATTTGAATGGATCGATTTAAAGTGCCTATCCGTCTTTGTAGCATTGTCCCTTTATGTGCTTTACTCTAAGGGGCACATAAGACCATAAGATAAAAGCGCCCCTAAACAAAAGCGTCAACTTCTTTCGTAGACTTGACAGTAAGCATTCATATAATCCAATTTCCTTTTATTCTGGTGGGGTGAAACTCTCAAGTCTTTTGGTTCCTTTGACACTTTCTGCTCAGGATCCCATTCTGTCTATTTAAAACAGGCTCATCCTCGATTCCCCGCTGTTCTTCAAGAATCAACAATACTTCAAGTTCTCACACAAATGTGCAAGTGTACATACCACCACTACCCAGACTGTGGACACATTGCAAACTATACAATTGAGAGTTGCTTTGAATTCACCAACCAACTCCGGATGTTTGCTGTGGTTAGTGATACTCCCAGCAACCCAGATCACACCTCCTGTGACGATATCAACGTCTCCCACAGCCTCCTTTCCATGGATCATCCCGACCTCTGCTTGCAGTGTGCCTACGACTGGAGCGACCATATCCTTCAACCAGACCCAAAGTCTTGGTTTTACAAACAACAAAACCCTCTAGAGGGACTTGAAGCTCGATACCCCATATTTGACTTTCAGGCCCGAATGGCTGCAAACATGAATTCTGACGTACCTTATTCTGGCCATTTGCCAGCTCATAATCTTGAGGAGTGTCTTCGAGAACACCAATCATCTTTATTCTCAGAACCCATCAGCGACACCTACGAATATCAGCTTCAAAATGTAAGTACTTCTCCTTTCCCTTTACTTCCCCCTGTTACCAAGGATCCCAACTGTCTTCACTGTCGGAGTCATCCAGGTAGATCTGTGTGCTCAGATTTAATGTCTCTCACATCAGATCATCCTAGATCTCCAAGTCCGTATGAGTTTATGAGAACTGATTCCATGTCTCTGACCTCGGACCCCCCTTTCAGATCCATGTGCATAGATGCTATGTCTATCACATCGGATCCCTTGACCTCTAGATTCAAATGCTGTTCGGATGCAATGTCTTTGACATCAGATCATCCAGAGCCTGCTCCTGTTCCTGGCTTTCCCTCCTTTGATACTAGTAATCTTACTGACCATTTGAGACAGACTGATACCCTCAGCTATCGAGACAACTACTCCAGCGACTCCGACGTGAGCGACAGTTGTTCTGAGGAATCAGTAATGCCGGAGTGGCGCTCGCTGGTAAGTGAGTTAAACCGCAACAGGCATTCATCCTCGTTTCCTGATGCGAGCGAATTCACCGATTCACTCGACCCCGTCCAGGTCTCAACCTACTTCCCCTTTGTCCGTCCTATAGAGGTCCTGCTTGATAATTCCAGCGTTCTGACTGATTCATCGTCACAGTTTGATACGAATATGGACGACTCCATTTCGTCTCAGTCTACAGCCGTCGAAAGCAAGAGGATTAATCTTGTTGGCGAGCTTCCTTCTCACGAGGAAGTGATCGCAGAGCTTGCACAAGCTCTGCGAGTAGACCCGAATTCAAAGTATGATACTGGTTATACCAACCAGCATCAGGAAACTCAGAATACTCGTCCGAGTTGGCAACAGACTTTCCACAGCTCTGACTCAAGGAATAGTCTGTGGCTTGCAGATATGTCCAGTGCGTCTTCACCTGATTTTAGCGATCCCAATACTGATGATTGGCTTTCAGAGAATGATTATTTACCAACAATTTTGCCTACAGCTAGTACTAACAGGCTGGGTTCTATTTGCCAGAATCTAATGCACTTCCGGGATTCTATGTGGTCCTTTCGGTCTCCGGATATTCTCTTTCAAGTTGATGATACCGATGACGAGGATGGTGGCTGTCCGCTATGATGATAATCGAAAATTCCCACCCTGGTGAATCTATCTGCACAGCCATGTTATAATGTTTTAGGCGGTTATAGAATGTATTATTGATCATGGGATATGGCGTTGTCTGTTGTTTTTAACCAATGTTTCATAGCTTCTTGCACATGTTTTTAATTAGACTAAACAAAGACTCATTTTACTTACCCCTTTGAACCGAATAATCGGACCTCGTCAATCTCGCAAATCTCGTAGCTCGGTAGAATCTCGCCATGATAGCCGGGGTTCATTGCGGAAAATCGGGGAATGGGGAAAGTGGTCAACGGTCGGACTTCTGCCGATGAATCCGGGTATAGAGTCGGACTTGTCCCCAGATAAGCCCCTCTACCCCCACGTCCAAAACATTTGAAGTACTCCATTGTTATTTTATCTTTCAATTGTTTCAATTCAATTTCCCTGAGCATCTTACCATTTTTCTGTTAATTTATCATTACGCGCATCATGTCTAAGCCATCAATTGGATTCGTGGGCCTCGGAGCTATGGGCTTTGGCATGGCCACCCATCTCGTGAAGGAAGGATATCCTGTTCACGGCTTCGATGTATTCCCCGCTTCAGTTGATAGGTTCAAGGCTGCTGGTGGTATCCCAGCTTCTTCGTTACAAGAATCAGCAAGCGACAAGCAATACTATATTTGCATGGTCGCATCTGCGCCGCAGGTTCAGAGTGTCCTTTTTGGAGAGGGAGGCATTGTCTCTGGTATGGTCGAACTATAGCTCTCATTCTTTTCTTCCTGGAGAAAAGTACTAATACAGTTGAACCCATAATAGCTCTGCCACAGAACGCAACCCTCATCCTATGCTCAACAGTCGCTGCCTCGTACGCTCAATCAGTTGCGACAGAACTCCAGTCGCTCGGACGTGGAGATATCCAATTTATTGATGCCCCCGTCTCTGGCGGCGCAAAGCGCGCTGCTGATGGAACTCTGTCTATTATGGCTGGAGCACCAGAAGTCGCGCTGGAGAGCGGCCGATTCTTGCTCGAGGCTATGTCCGACTCCAACAAGCTTTACTTGGTCCCCGGAGGCATTGGTGCAGGAAGCAACATGAAGATGGTGCACCAGGTCCTTGCTGGTATCCATATCCTCGGCGCAAGTGAGGCAATGGGCTTCGCGGCACAGCTGGGTCTGGATGCGACGAAGACAGCAGATGCTATTAAATCATCGGATTCGTGGTCGTGGATGCATGAGAATCGTTTACAGCGTCTTCTGGAGGAGGATTGGCACCCTGGTGCTAGTGCGCTTACAATTATTCTTAAGGATGTTGTGAGTAAATTGGATTAGTTGAGATTATACACGTGCTAATTGATTCAAATGTTCGTTCTTTTAGGGAATTATCACTACCTCCGCCCGTCAGAACCAGTTCCCCACACCTCTTTGCAGTACCGCTGAGCAGGTTTACCTATCTGCGCTTTTGCAAGGCTACGGTCCCGTCGACGACTCCTCCATGGTCCGCCAGTACTTCTCTGAATCCGTGATGAAGGTCTCCAATACCAAGTCAGCAGAGGAGACAGCAGAGGCGCAACAATTGGTACTAGATATGATGGAATTGACAAATCTTGTGGCTGCAGCCGAAGCTATTTCGTTTGCTCGTTACCTCAATGTCGATCTCAAGCAGTTCTTCACTCTTGTGAGCGATGCTGCGGGTTCGAGTCGTCAGTTCATGACAAAGGGATTAGAGATGATTGAAGGCCGTATTGGCGAGGTCGCTGGATCAGAGACAATCAACGATGCTATCGTGCGCTTGGAGAAAGCTGTGCAGAAGGCGAGAGATCTCCATTGCCCGCTTCATCTTGGAAATGCGGCGATCAACACTCTGTTCCTGGCGAAGCGGGCAGGATTGGGTGCTCAAAGCAGTTCGAGTGTTATTAAGGTGTTTGGAAGCGAGTAGCGCTGTACATAGTAACTTGTATTTAGATTGTGAATACTCAAATGCTTGTGTTTATAATTTTTTACTATCTCTACCTAGTGAAAATGTGTCATAGTACAGTGATAAATTCAATGACTTAGCTATCATGAACCCCACTATGTACTATATGGCGCTCAACCCATAGTAGTACCCCAGGTAAGCCGACTCAGCTCTCGAGAAATAATTGCCCAAACAAGCGCTTTTCCGATCAATCGGAAATTGGGCCAAACTGGAAACCCGAACCCGACAATCTGCGAAATCAACTTGACGTAATTGGACTCGGATGATCTCCGAGTGTGAGCATCGGGAGAAGATGCGACATTAACACAGCTCGACCCTCGGACAAAACAGCGACCATATACTATAGCATTTAAAGCTGAATGAAGAACCCCACGATAATTACCCCTCAATTAATTCTACCATTCCCCCTCATCCTCCACTACGGTGACCTTATCCTCAAAATGCCTCTCACCGATAATCGCGCCCTGCGCATCCTCGACCATGCCGCCGAAAACCACTACGGCGTCCCCGCAATGTGCTGCTACAACGTCGAGGGCATCCTCGCAACAGTTCGCGCCGCAGAAGCCAAGCGCTCGCCAGCTATGATTCTTCTTTTCCCGTGGGCGGTACACTATGCCGATGGAATCCTAGTACACGCCGCTGCTGAAGCTGCGAAGAAGGCTTCTGTTCCTGTTACGGTACACATGGACCATGCGCAGACACCTGAGATTATTCGATATGCGGCGGATTTGGGTGGATTCGATAGTATCATGGTTGATATGTCGCATTATGAGAAAGAGGAGAATTTGGCGTTGACGCGTGAACTTGTGGAGTACTGTCATGCGAGGGGTATTGCGACTGAGGCCGAACCGGGTCGTATTGAAGGTGGTGAGGATGGTGTTGCGGATACGGTTGATTTGGAGGGACTGTTAACAACTCCAGAGGAGAGTCATGAGTTTGTCGATACGGGGATTGATTGGTTGGCGCCGGCTTTTGGAAATGTGCATGGCGAGTATGGACCTCGTGGAATTCAGTTGGAGTATGAGAGGTTGAAGTCTATTAATGAGGCTGTGGGGAATAAGGTGCGCCTTGTGCTTCATGGTGCGGATCCTTTTACGAAGGAGATTTTCCAGAAGTGCATTGATTGTGGTGTGTCGAAGATCAATATTAATAAGGTGTTGAATAACCCTTATATCAAGGTTCAGCAGGAGAAGGCTGGGAAGGTTCCTTTGACTACCTTGTTGGAGGAGGCTACGAATGCTATGCAGAAGGCTGTGGAGGGCTGCATTGATATGCTCGGCTCCGGAGGAAGATACCCTTAAGATGTGACTTTGTTTTGAATTTGAAGTTGTTTTGTTTAGACTAGTATCGAAGAAGATATGAATAGAACAGGTTTGACCTAGCACCTGAGCAATTAAAGTAATATTTTCTTGGATATAAATAAAGCCTTACGAGAAAACAATTGTACCAGGGGTCCTGCGGTTTCTGGGAAATGCAAAGAAACTCAAATTGTGATGAACGAATGATCAGAGACTCAACGACGGAGACCGAGGCCGCCGAGAATGGGAAGCCCACCCAGGAGGCCGCCAAGACCTCCTCCCAGACTGCTAAGCGGACCGTCCGATGCGCTGGGAGCAGCGGAGCTGGAGGGAGTAGAAGAGCTTGAGGCAATGGCATTGTGGCGACTGGGACGAGACATAGAAGCAGAGGCGCTTGGGCGATGCATAAAGGAATTAGTGGGGCGAATGAGGGGAGTCGACTGTGCCACAGAGCTGAAAGTAGTAGGAGTCTGAGGTTTAGGAGTAGGCGAGGCAAGGTGGCTGTGACTAGGGTGGAAAGGCAGAGCTTGCGAGACAGGCGAAGGAGCGATAGGCTTGGGGATTTCGGGCATGAGGTCGTTCAGAGGCAGAGTCTCAGACTGACCATCGTCCGACTCATTAGTTGGTGTGGCCTGGGTGTTTGAGGTAGGTGTGGCAGCCTTTGACTCAGGAGCGAATGCGATCTCAGAAGGCATAGGATCAAACTCAGGGACAGGTGCGATATCCGGCTGCTCGAAAACAGGCTGCTTGCTGGGCTTGGGCATCTCAACAGGCTTAGGGCTTTCAACGGGCTTTGGAACCACAGCCGGCTCAGGCACCTCGACCAGCTTAGGGCTGGCAATTGGCTTCGGGAGCTCCACTGGCTTGGGCTTAACAATTGGCTGAGGCTTGACAGTTGGCTCGGGCTTCTGAGAAGGCTTAGGCTGCTCAACTGCCTCGGGGATCGGGGGGATAGGAGCAACCGGGGCAACTGGGGCAATCTGAGGCTTCACTGCAGGCTTGGGCTTCTCAGCCGGCTGGGGCATTTCAACTGGCTGGGGGGCCACAACTGGCTCGGGCGCTACAACTGGCTCGGGCTGGCTGACAGGCACATGGATGTGCTGAGGAACCTGCGGAACCTGGGAAACCTGCGGCGCCTGAACTGGAGCAGGCTGTGGGCTAGGAATGTTCTCCATAACGGCATGGCTTTGCTGAACTTGGGGTGCTTGCTGAACCTGAGGAGCGGCGGGAGGCGTGTATGAAGCACCCTCGGCGGCATACATGGCTTCCAATGCAAGAGTTCCAGGATTCTCCATATCATCATCGTCGTCTTCAACGCTTGAACCTCCCATGGGCATGAAAGGGAATGTACCAAAGGGGTCATTTTGTGACTCCTCGCGAGGGAAAGAGGGTGCGGCGACAGCGCCGACGGCAAAAACTGCCAAAGAAACGTAAGCGTAACGCATGGCGATGGACTGAAGGGACTTTGTCTCCCTGGTATTATCGAAAAGAGTGTATGTGGTCGGAAGAAAGAGCGATATGCCAGCCGGCGCAGCAGGGATATGGAGGCTCTTTATACTAGCATTGTTGGGCTGTTGATCTCCATTCTGTTATGGCTTGTTATCTGTTGTCTCCCTCATACCGGGGAACGCGCCGCGAAGGATCAGCATCACCTCCAGAGAATATGACGAGCGTTGCATTGCCTAAGGGGCAGCGGTGGCTCTGATGGTATGGAAGGTCAAGCTCCTCAATTCCGGTTGGCCCCTCTGGAATGATAGTCGCCAAAAGATCCGAATAGGATTGCCTAAAGGATCCAATAGTGCTATCAGTTCCAGGTGCTACTTGAAAACCACGCGTCCTCTGGTCGTCCATAGAAGTGGTATTGATACCATTATCAAGCGGACGATTTTTTAGGTTGGATCAATGAGAAAATGCATGGCCTTGAGCTTGACAGTTCTTCCAAATCGGTTGGCCATTTCCGTTTGGATCTTGAATCCTTCAATGTGGTTACCAAGTTATAACTAGAAGCATTTCAATCCATAGGCTAACACAGCAGTAGGCAAGTCTACTCTTACCAGCTGTTATCTCCTTATTTTACTCATCCTATCGTGAAATTTTGGACTGGAGAAATGTAAGTAGGGGTATTGAGGCACGCCGCAGGATATTCCCCTAGCAACCCTTTCCCACCCCTTGCAGAAATGGGCAGACGGGTGGATTATCCACAATACGGAGTACAAGGAACTTCAAAAAATTAACTACCACTTACACGAAGGCCGTGTCGATCTATAACCAACCTTGAACCGAATTAAGCATTGGGTCGTTCTGAGATGGATCCTGAAACTCCCCAGCTCACATTCCTCTATCAAAACATAACCGTGCACTTCCAAGGTTGATGGACGTTTTTCAATGTTGAAACACATACTCGTTCCTCAAGGCTTCCAATGTGATAAATATAAACATATGTTGAGTCTATCTGTTTAAAGTTGAAGTAAACGCGTCTATGTATCCCTAGGACCGAGGAGACTAATAGTGACTCGGATTTTTAGCTTCAAATTTTGACCATCGTATCCAGATATGAGCACTAGAAAACAATAATTAAATTGATGGTCATTCAAATCTTTCCAGTTCAGGTTCTCGATTAGCATCATTACTAGTATACATAAAATAACAAACTTCATGCCACAGTTCTACACTACTAATTTCAATCTTCTGAGCTTTTTCATCCGATTAATTTTACATTAGACGAAATAAAGCATTTCAACCCGAAAAAGGATCCATACATTGAGTAGAGTACAAGAATCTCATTGCAAGCCCGACATTAACTATTCTGATAAGGACTTCAGGATTTCATTGACATCAATGAAGTTCAACTCTTCCAAAGTCTCTGTCCACAGTCTGTCCATCATCTCTTTACCCTCCTCTGAGCATTGGAACTCAGTATACCTGTAACGTAAATTAGTATGTCTAAACCAAGAGAGTTCAAGTCTTGGAAAGACCAAAGACATATATATGTGAAGGGGAAATAGTACGTACGGGAAAATCTCCCAATTCATCAAGATCGAACCATGTGACTCTTTTCCTTTTCCAATCGTGGCATCAAGATATGTCGATGCACCGAGCTTGACATTCCGCGCCGAAACTGCCTTGAATATATTCAGTGCGACCTTAACCGGGAGTGGTGCCTCCCGCTGGAGTTCAGTGCCCTTGATAAATCCCGGCTCAACAAGATTTACGATAACATCGTCTGCAGAGACATGGTCTGTAAGCTTCCAAGCAAATAACTGTCCGAGAAGCTTTGAAGTTGGGTAGATATCAACTGGATCAAAGAATTTCTCATCATCGAATGATGGGATGAGGGGCACTTCTTTCTTGTTGGGAAATTTGACGGTCATTGAAAGCATGGAGGTGACGATCGTTAATCGTCCAGGTTCTCCAGCATGTGACTTTCTTTTCAAGATTGGAAGTAGGAGAATAGCCAAGAGCATTGTCGAAAGATAGTTCACTTGAAAGACCTGTTCGTGACCAGTACTTTCAACTTTTTGGAATTTCATGCCCGCTACACCGGCATTCAGGATGGCGATATCGAGGCGAGTTAGTTCCTTTTCTGCGCGTTCCACAAAGGCTTGAATCGATTCATAGGAGCTCATATCCAAGGACCAGACGTCGACAGTAGCACCTGGATATTTTTTGCGAAGTTTAACTGCTGCATCTTCGCCCTTTTTTGAGGAGCGAACGGCAATAATCAGATGGGAGAGCTTGAACGATAGAAGCTGGTCGGAGCATTCGAATCCTAGACCGGTATTGGAACCAGTGACAATTGCCACTTTACCAGAGAGGTCTGTGCTAGGATCGAGGTATTTGGGCGTGGAACAGAATTGGTTTTTGATGAATTGTCTGGGGAAGAATGGAACCGTGGAGGGTGGGAGGTCTTTGGATGATGCCATCTTGAATGGTACTAGTAGTACTCGGACGCTGGTCTTGGGAAGAGAGTCAGGGTATAGGAGTATGTAAAGATATTGTGAATCGTGAACCGAATCTAGTGAACTCTTGAATGACTGAAACCAGGATATTTATGTAGTATATAAACATGGAATGCCTCCAACTTCAACACTTGAGCTGTGCGGATTTAAGGGCGGCAAAGGGCATAGTTCCGAAAACAACATAAATCCATTCAAGTTGGGGTCGATCGGTCAGATGCTGCACCGAATTGGGGCACGAACGAGTTCAAGTTTATACTTAATTGATCGCCACCAAAATGGAGACGAATCTGATTGTTAAAATAGTTAATTGATTTGAAATAGAAGCTTTTTGCAATATTTAGTATGGCCTTAATATGACTTTGGATGCCTCAGGCTCGCCACCATGGGCCCTTATCCCTAAACACGTCCACAAAATCAATGGTATTTATTGACAAATTTAAGAAAGTTGTTATAAAAAGATCAAAATAAGTCATACTAAATTCTTAAAAAATAAAACCTTCGAAAGAAGCAAACATAGAGATGATTCATGGTCGGTGGCGGAGTTAGATTGCTCAACTCCGCCGTTGAGTTGGAGAACGGCACGGCATAATCCCCGTCATGGTTCATCTCCTCGACTATTTCATCTCATTTGCTGGGGCGGCTAGACTCCTCGAAAATCAATACCAGACTATCCGCCAGTGCGCGCTAAGGTTATCGTTATACTATCAAAAAATTCAAGTGGGTCATCTGTTGGATTTCTGCGATCCAAGGAGGCAGAACGCAAAAGAGGAGACATGTCTCTCCATTGTTCACTCCTCCACAATGCTGACCACTTTCGCCTTGATATCGAATGTACAATCCATTGGCACGCCGACGCCCATGCTTCGACGAACAGCGAGATTCTCGGGGGTGGTTTCATATGGCGTGAACTCGAAGCGTCGCACAATATGGGCCAGAGTCATGTAGATCTCGGCATATGCAAGGCTAAGTTCTGTCAGTATAGATTCGGAGAGGAATTTCACTTCTAGCTTGCAATAAAAAATCGGGGACATACTTCATGCCTAGACATTGCTTGCTGCCCTTCGTGAAAGAGACAATGAAGCGGCTTAGATGCTCGCCCTTATCTGCTGCGCGTGTCCAGCGCTCTGGGTCGAATTTCTCAGGCTCGGGGAAGAGAGTCGGATCCATGTGGACAAAGTAGTTTGATTGACTGACCGGAGTCTGTAGTAAACAGTCAGCATAATATATCAGTCATTTCATGGAGATTGCGAGTGTGGAGATATATACTTACGCCTGCGGGAATGACCCAGTCCTTGTATAGCATATTTTCGACTGGCGAGATACGCGACAGGCGTGCCGTCATACCATGGCTCAAACGGAGACCTTCGTTGACGACACCGGTCTAAATAATGTTAGCTCTGAAAGTTTCCGACAAGATAAGTCGAAGAATTGGAGGAAGTCACTTACAAGGTAGGGAAGCCGTTCCAAATCACTCCAAGAAGCCTTCGAGGTCGGCTTTTCCAAAACAGTCTTCAATTCCTCGCGGAGCTTATGTTCAATATCCTTGTTATTGATAACATGGAACATCGACGTAGCAAGAGATCTAGCCGTGGTTTCAGTACCAGCACAGAGAAGCAGAGCGGCCTCATCAACCAGCCGATCAACCGTCTTCTCCTCGGCAGGCACATTATCTCCAACCAAGGCATCATAGATGTTGGATTCTTCGGATTTTTCACTCTTCTCTTCTGATTCCTTCTTCTTCAGAATATCGATAGCTTGTTCCCGCAATCTAGTCTTCACATCAAAAAGATCGCCCATCTGTGGTTGTAGGGTTCGAACAACACCGGGAGGTGCGTTACGGAAAATAGTCACAAGGAATGGAAGGAACCGGTTAATGTTAAACATAAGCATGAGACCACTGACAGCATCGACAAGGTCCATACGAGTTGAGTTTTTCGTGTCCTTAAGATAGTCATAGCTCCAGCCATAGCAGTACTGTGTAATGACATCGGCCGTAAGAGCACCAAAGTCTAGTTGTAGATGAAGAACCGAAGACTCCTTGTATGCACGCTCGAAACGTTGGGTAAGCTGATCGACCTTCTCCCAGATGTAAGGAGTGAGATTCGTAACGGATCGCTTGGAAAAGTAGTTCTGGATAAAAGAACGACGAAGTCGGTGGTGGTCGTGTGGGATTGTGCCGACAAGGGAGTATGGAGCCCCGTATGCAACGGCAAATTTGGGGTCACGGTTGCGTTTACGTGCGCCGCTGGCATGGATATCCTCGTAATAGTATGGATCTTTGATGTGTATCTCGCGGGGATTTATGCGAACGATGGGTCCTTTTTAATACTGTTAGTGGTCGAGATCTCCGGAGTATGTGTGGAGGTTTGACAAGAGCGGTTCGCCTGATTATTTAAAGAAGGACAAGGGATTCGAGAGTAGTACATGTAGGACGTACCATATTTTTCATGCATTCGCTCTATTTCCCATATGTACATCCCGTTTCGGATCACATCGTAGTAGAATTCGTACAAGAAAGTTGCCGCTGCGATCTTAGGACCAGGGAAGCTTGATAGAGGATGGGAGTACAAGCGGTAAAAGATGATTCGTAGGCCATAAACCAGTAGCAAGGCCGCAGCGATAAGAGGATAAAGAAATATGTACTCCATGATTTAGAGCCTGAGATCCAGTTGATGGATTGTAAAAGAGAATAAAATTGAAATAGCCACCACCACGCAGAAGAAATAGTAAAAGGCGAGAGGGGGAAAGAGGGGAAAGACTAGGATAAATCAGGATTAAACAACGAAGCAAACTGAAGACCAGCGGAGTGAGAATTGACCAGGGCTCCATTCTCGCCAACACTAGTAGTTCATAACGGATTTATCGTGACTGGCTGCATTCATAACCGATCTTGCATCGGGGCGCTGCAGGCCACGCTAGGGCCTATAACAATGGCTATTAAGCATCGACTCCTTCGAGGATCGACTGCAGCATTGAAAGATGATCATTGGGTAATCTTGGCCTAAGCGCTTCGCACCGTACCGTGACAGGAAAGAGTCTCTCGTGGCAGAGTGGGGAATGGTGTGATAAACCTGGAAGCAGGTACATAAGTCCTGCGAGGCACAGGCCAGTCACTTATGCAAAAGAATGCATGACCCATCCTG
The DNA here is from genome assembly GCA_039634405.1 of Penicillium herquei. Lineage (NCBI taxonomy): Eukaryota > Fungi > Ascomycota > Eurotiomycetes > Eurotiales > Aspergillaceae > Penicillium > Penicillium herquei. The sequence goes on along the minus strand of CP098389.1, from coordinate 796,433 downwards.
GGTGTTGCCTATATAGGAAAGACGTTAACGCTAGGGACGCTAAGGCGCATTCTCTTACTAGACTCAATCCGACAGGAGTTAGGACCTAAAAAATGATAGGAGGGAAAAAAAGGATGGAAAAAAAAAAATCATGGACTATCGGGGAATCGAACCCCGGACCTCTCGTAATGGACTTCAGAAGTGCGAAACGAGCATTATACCCCTAAACCAACAGCCCGATGATGATGTCAGAGATAGTTTTTGGGAAAACATATACGAGACAAAAGAACTCGAAACCGTGCTTTTTATGGGGAAAACAAATAGCCGCATGGATGGAGATCCATATGTCCGCATAAGTTAAATGCCCCAGGTCAAAATAGTATGGGGAATATCACTGTCAATGATTCCACTATGGACTCCATGGCAACAAAAGTTTACTACTAAAGAAAACAAGTTTCATAGCGATAAAAACCAGCTTTCAGTTATAGAACCAAAGTTCAAGTGTGTCGTCTTTTAGGTACTTTTACACCCTGGAGCGGCTGGTCTAGCCCTGGTGCATATAGCCGACTAACTGGAGTCTCAGCTCCACCTGGGGATTTGCAATTCAAAATTCAAGGAAATTGGATCACCACTGCATTCCTGGAAGAAAATGTCCACAATTTACACCTATGAAAACATCCGTGAAGAGATCGGAAAATAGTAATAAAGAAAAAGGAAAATAAGGGAAAATATAAAAAGACAGGAGAAAAAAATCGGCTCGCAAGACAGAGGACAGAAAGGAAAATTCCAACTCCGTTTTTAAATCCGTAACTTAAGCGGCCAGCATCTTCTTGGTCTCAGCAATGGCACGACCGGGGTTCAGACCCTTGGGGCAGGTTCGTGTGCAGTTAAGAATGGTGTGGCAACGGTAGACGCTCATGTTGTTGTCGAGAGCAGCCTTGCGCTCAGCGGTGCGCTCATCACGGGAGTCGGCGAGCCAACGGTAAGACTGCAGAAGGATAGCGGGACCGAGGTACTCCTCGCTGTTCCACCAGTATGAAGGGCAGGAGGTAGAGCAGCAGGCGCACAGAATACATTCGTAGAGACCGTCGAGCTTCTTGCGGTCCTCGGGGCTTTGGCGGTACTCAAGACCCTATTTCAAGATATTAGATTATATGTCCACCGCGATTGGGCAACCAATTCATGATTCAAAGTATGGATCACTCACATCCTCAGTAGGGGTATCACGCTGCAGGTAAGGCTTGATGGACTTGTATTGCTTGTAGAAGAGGGTCAGATCAGGGACAAGATCCTTGACGACGTAGGTGTGAGGCAATGGGTAGATGCGGGACTCTGAGGCCTCGTCGGTAGGGATACGGCCTATCCAAGCAAATTAGTATTCCTATTTTATATCGATTTGAGGTCCTCCCGTGCGATTGTCGTTGAGGCGAGAGCCAATTTTCGATTGGTGCATAGGGATCCACATACACAAGCAAGCAAGAGTGTTGACACCGTCAATGTTCATGGCGCAGGAACCGCAGATACCCTCACGGCAAGAGCGGCGGAAAGTCAGGGTAGGGTCGAGTTCGTTCTTAATGCGGATAAGAGCGTCGAGCATCATAGGACCGGTCTTGTTCAGGTCGAGCTGGTAGCTCTGCATGGTAGGCTTCTCAGCAGGAGTATCCGGGTTCCAACGGTAGACCTTGAAGGTCTTCATCTTGGGGTTCTCGGAAGGGCTGGGCTCGACATTTTGGGTAGCCTCAACGGTGGCATAAGAGCGAGCGAAAGCGGCGGGCCGGAACAGCGGGCGCGACGCAGCGAAGAGTCGCGATGTAGTGCGGAGGGAAGCCATGGCGGATAAAGGCGATGTGACACCGGTGGTGGTCAATGGGGTATTATCACGCACGGGAAAAAAGGCGTGGAGAGGGGAGAGGGTCCAAAACAAGGGAGTCAACGGGCTTGAGGATCACCAGCAGACCAAAAAGGCGAGCAAAATGAAGTCAAGGAGTCCTGTTACTAACCTCGGGTTTGAACATCGGCAAAAAGCTGACTCAGCCATTGCGGGCCAATGAGCGATGAGCTAATTGTCAAGCGATCGGGCGGACACGGCTTTTCCTGCGTGTGCTGGGGATTGTGTACTGCCGGCTTGTCGATATAACTCGAGGTCATACTATGTTGAAAATGGGTTACATGTCTTTTTTGAACACCCTGTGCATATCAATTATGATCTTCAGTCCCTCAATAATCTGCATGAACACTCCCTGCAGCAATTCATGAATCCTCGTCACGAGACTCTCGATTGACACCTCAGGTGTCAAGGCATGTTCCCGTGTGGGTTGCCGAAAGTGACGGCTTCTCTTCTTCCCCGGCTCTCAGCCTCGGCGCTCCTCTATGCAGCTTACACATGCGACCAATCGAATCACTCCCGATTCATACCTCATATTATTGTGCCAAACTAACTGCGATTCACATAATTTTGATGCCACTTATAGTCTCGATCTTCCCTCAAAAACGCTGCAATAGCCTCTCGGGCCGGCGTCGGTTCCCTCCCCAGTAAATCCGCCATAAGCGGGTCAGTTACCCCAGCATCGCCCATCGCTATCGCCCCATGCCAAGTTGCTACCGCTTGAAAGAACCCTTCGGATTTCCCTCCCAGATCATCGGCTGCCTTGATTCTCACAAGCTCTTCAGAAGAGACCTGCTCTATCACAACCTGTCGGCCCGTGGTTTCATTGATAATATCAACAATGTCGGCGAAAGTCACCGTCTGTTGTGCCGTGACAAGGACGATCTCTTTCTCATAACCACCTTTGATCATCAGTCGTGCAGTTGCCTCGCCCAATTCGTCTCGTAATGTGAATGCGATGGGACCGTCGCCTGACACATATACCTTGTCGGTACTGGGATACCAACCCATGAACACTGGGAAGGCATCGGTATACAGGCCCTCACGGATCGATGTAAATGTGATATCGGCTCTACAATAGTAGTCAGCTTATCTATTCATGCTTTCTCCCTGGATAGCCTGACTTACTTTCGCAGCATTTCCTCGGTGATCAAATGTGCGCGTTGCACGTCGGCTTTCGAGTCGGATTTGAAGCCGCCAAAGGCGAGAGATGTATACCAAACCTGATGATGGTTATTACACTGGGGGCCGCAAGAAGTGTTCAACTTGTTTTACTTACATGTTTCACATTCGTCTTCTTGGCTGCGTTCACAAAGCTTTGGTGTTGCTTTTCACGTTTCTCAACATCGAATGTGTTGGTACTAACAAAAAGGAGATTCTCTACACCTTGGAATGCGGTTTCCATTGATTGAGGGTCATCATAATTGACCAGGCGAAATGCAATGCCTTGGTCCTCGAAACGCTCGCGGTTTGCCTCGTTTGAGGATGCGGCAGCATATTCTGAAGCAGGAACGTTGGCAACAAGGTAGGAGAGCACTTGAGCACCAAGGCCACCTGTAGCTCCTGTAACAAGATACTTGAGAGACATAGTTGAAACCAGGTGTGAAATAACTTATACTGGTAGACGAATGATTATTCTGGAATTGGGCGACACCTGGGTTGCTTTATAGTAGGCAATAGGTAACAATGTAAGACATTGATGATACAACATATGATTGAATATTGGTAGAAGGATTTACTAGTAAGCTCCGAATCCATCAACCTGCCCATGTCTTGCATACTCAACAGCCCCTGGGGCCGCATGAAATTGGTCAGCGTAGTGATTTCTAAGCCATATTGGTTTATTCGGTGCGTCATAATACATGCCTTGGCGTGCATCTTGGACCATTCGGCCCCAAAAGGCGCCCGAAGGGCCGAAGACACCCACCAGTTGACAGAGCCGCCAAACATCTCATGGTGTCATTCGTGTGTACACAGTTGAGCTAAAAGAGGATTTCATCATCATTCTTCACGCTGAATGACCTTGTATATCCCGAATCTGGGGCGTAAAGGATCTGCTGAAATTCAAAGGAACAATAACGACGCCAGCAACAGGGTGCCAAACTACGCTTGACTTTCGGCGATGGCGTCAATCAACCTCGTAAATACGGCTTCCTCTTCTTCGAGGCTCAAAACTCGGCCAGTATACGCTCTGCAACTGCGGAAACAGTGCCCCAGATCATGACCCTCATGCTCAACCGCAAGGTCAACTTCCACGATCAATCCATCTTTGGCTGCTTCGATCAGCATTTCACCAATCTCGACGCAAAAGTACCAACAGGCTATTTGCAGCGTACTACACGCATTGGAGTCTTGCGTGTCATCAATATTCACACCTCTGGCAAGTAGAGCGCGTGCAACCCACGTGTTTGCCGAAACCAACGCACTATGGAAAGGGGTTTTACCGCTCAGATCTCTAGCATTCACATCAGCGCCATGTTGCACGAGGATCTCAGCCTTCTTCTCAGTTCCTTCTCCATTTGTACCACTGGCACCAGGGCCGACCCGGTGTAATGGCGTTTGACCCGCTGCATCTCTCATACTAACATCCGCACCATACTCAAGTAGCAAGGAGATCATCTCCACACCACACGTATCCGCATAACTTGCAATGTGAATGGGTGCATCGCCCTCCTTCGTTACTATCGAGGCAGAAGCTCCCGCAAGAAGCAGTAACCTGACACACTCGATTTCGCCGGCCCAAACTGCTTCAAGCAGCGCTGTTCGGCCCAGGCCGTCGGACTTATCTACATCAGCGCCTGCGGCGATCAAGGCTTCGATGGATAGTGTGTCTCCGAGCCATGCTGCCCACATGATCGGTACGCGGCCGCAGGTGTCGGGCTTGTCGACGTCGAGTGGGTTAAGCGCGAGTACCGTGGATATACTAAATGGTGAAAGAGCAAGGACTGCACGATGGAGGGGTGTGAATTCGAATTGGTCTAGTGAATCTTCATCTGCGAAGAGCTTGCGTAGGTTATGTAGCTCGTCTGGTAATGTGGAAGGTAGCCGCTGCTTTTGGAGAAAAGCGCAGAGGCCGCGGTAGATTGCTGGGCTGTATAATGAGGTAAGTTAGATATTTTTGATCACGAAGAGGCTGAAGAAGTGTTGGAGTTGGAAGGGAGAATTTACAAGCCATATCTATCCCGATAGAACCGGTCGGCTCCAGCTTGGATGAACAAGCTGGCGGCATGGTGATCCCAGCTTCTGCCTATAGGATGCTAATGCAAAGTTAGTATACCATCAATCAAATTTCGGAATATTTGACGCACCGATAGCAAGGACAGTCCCGACTCATCAATATCATGTGGCGATATCGCCCTGTTCAGCAACATGTCCTTGATCCTCTCCGTATCAGCGTACTCAATCGCCTTCAAAATCTCCGCATTTGACGGTAAAACATGCGGAACCTTCAAGAACATTGAAAACGATGCTGGGTCGAGCCCTGATGCTCTTGAGGCCGTTACTGATACCGCTCGCTTGAGAAGCCACGATGGCGCATAGAAAGTAAAGCGCGTGTTGGCATCGCCGCTCCGTTTGCACCGTCGGTAATTGCATGGCCGGCGATCTAGGAGAATAGTTGCATTTGTGTGCAGGACGAAAGAGCCGAGGACTGAGCGGGCCCAAGAAGGTGACTGGATACTGGTACGGACGTGGCATTGACACGCGCAGAATGCCTCGCACTTTTCAATGGCCAAGCTCGTTGTGATGCAGAATAGACTTTGATCGTTGCTGAGTGAATTCTCGTCTCTAGACTCCAGGCTTTCGGACTCCCGTGAAGACGGTATGCTAAGGGGAGACGACGGCGATGAGGATAATGGTTCCTCGTGCTGTAACTCTCGATCTGCCTTTTCAATCGCTAGACTAAGTTGATCCGTGATCGAGCGAGGATCTGAAGCAGCATTAATAGCGGAAGGGCTGGCAGTCGAAATATTCTGGATAACGTGTTGTGTGATAAAAACCTGATTGCTCTGGCTTTTCCCTTTTGGGCTTGCCGATTGCAAGTTCGTTAGTGCGGCGGTGCAGACGTTAAGAATGTTGATAATATCCCTCAGTCGCCGTTGTAGCTTGACAATTTTGGCTCGATGGAATAACCATCCCCTTTTCGATAGCTTTGGCTTCGAAAAAGTAGGAATCGGAGATCCGGAGGAAGACGCAAATGGTTCATGTGGCGGCCTTTTCTGTTCTTGCTCCCAAGTATCATAGTTCTTATGCAGCTTCTCGCGCACGAGGCTGTCGATATCCGATAGCACCTTGACAGCATCTTCCCAACTGTTCTTAAGTTTAAGCAGGATTTCCTGCACAGTTGGGTCTTGGGTATCAGCCGAGAGCGATTGTAGAGAGGTTTCGAGGACGCGGAGGACGACTCGGAGCTCCGAGACCTTTGATAATTAGTATCAAACTGGATACATATGGAAAGTCACGTAATAGTGAAAGACTTCTCGCTGAGTGCTTTTCTACATTATACGGTCATACCTCGTTAGTCAATATGAGAAAGTCCTCAAGGGCTCGTCGCAGTTCCCAGAGCTTTTGGAGCCCTTGAGACGTGGCGCTGGCTGCTTGCAGGACAGCGATAACGCCCGATGCGATTGAAAGAGGATCCATAACTGACTATGTAAATGCCAGCTTGTGAGAAGCGATCTTAGCGTAGCTAACAAGACCTGTGCCAGATGATGCTGGACTTAATATTGCTAGGAAACGACCGGTAACTTTGGAATGATAAAGCTGGCAGTTTCCAAGACTGCCCTGCCCCGAATTTTTATAAACAAAACAAGGAAGAACAAGGCAAAGCAAGGCTGACGCCCTCATGTGCAGAACATAGCCCTGGAGAGCAGCATCACTTTGAGCACGTTGAGGCTGAGCTATGTATCGGGACGAGAGGGGGAGTAGGTCCGTGCTCAGGACAACAGGAGGCTCTCAAGTGCTCACACCACCTTTTGAGACATTTCAAACATTTGAATCAAGCGGGATAGTATGGAAATCACTTGGATGTGTCTTCCAACTTGAAGTTTCAAATGTGTTGTAGAGTAACCCCCGGCTGTTCTATAGGTACTCGATACAGGCGCCGGGGCTTAATTATCGAGAGCGGTCATGCCTGTTATTGCACCGGTGCGATATAATACCTGCTAATGGCCATTTCTCGTGACTTTTCTGGGTCCAGCTAGCGTCAGGCAAGAGACCGTGGTTGCAGCGCGACCTGAAAGAAATTCCAACCTGACCTTCATCCTGTCTTGGATTGATTATTTGGGGCTCAACCAAAATGGAGGTCAACATGAAGGTATGTATCAAAAATTCTAAGGTTCTCTTAAGTGGATATGACACACAACTAAGCTACTCCATCCGCTAACCTTAATACAGGCCTCTCCATGTTACTGAACATTTGAAGATTACCCGTGGGTATAGCCATGCGAGCTGTGGCCCGGCCCATTTGACTTGCCGCGACCGCAATGCATAACTGGAACTATTTTGAAGTTGATCCGAGATCAGCGTATGAATGCATACCAAGCCACATTCAAGTTGGATTTGATAGGTGCATCAGAAAACTAGTCGTGGAGGTCTTGGCGTGCATATATGAGACGGGGTCATTTGGCCCCCACAGGCGCTGAAAGGAGGCATTGACTGGACCGCCTAAGGTGAGAGGGGGTTGAGGCATTCTAAACTGTCAGCACTAGCTGGAAGTTCCGAAAACTTTCTATCAGGGCGCTTAATGATTTGACTGAAATACATCTTTTCCCAGAGCCTCTGGATATGTACCAGTCAAGATCCAGCAGGAGGGTGGGAAGGGGTGTTCAAATGCTGTATGAGTGGTGGATTTCAACTGCGCCTGACTTCAGTTCAGGAGTGAAATTGAATCCTTCAATGCATGTATGGGATCAAAATGGGTGGTTTGGGTAAGTGAGTGATCAGCCACCATGCACATGCAGTCTGTGCATCTCAGCTTGTTAGTTGGCTGTACTCCATACGGAGTACATAGATCCAGCCTCTTCGCTCAAGCGCCTAAGTGCTGGGATATTTTGTCACTAAACGCATTTCTTAACAATCCAGTTGTCATTTTGTCCAATCTTCAGTCGGTGGCCGTATTTGATCATACCAACAACACCATTATCTGTCAGTCCTTACAAGACAGAAGGTGAAGTGCCTCTTTTTTACCCATAGGATAGGTATGCATGATTTATTACTGGATATCTCAAGTCTTGCAGTCTTTGCTGGACTAGGAACTAATAATTCGAAAGAGAATATTGGACTGACTGTATTCCTTACTCCAGGCTCTCACCACGAATCCACTCATTGAAATGGATCCCCTCAGTGTCTTTGCATCCACGATCGCGATCATTCAAGCAATATCCGGCACGTACGAAACAATACGAAAAATAAAAAGCCTACCACACGAGTTTGAAGCTGTGTACAACTCCCTCCCGATTGCACAGCTTAATATCGAATGTGCGGAAGAGGCCTTCGATGATCCGGATGTGGATGTTTCATCCAAAGAGGTCATAGACAAAATACTTTGGGAATGCAATGAGAAGGCCGACTCTTTGAAAGAAATCTTCGAGAAGGTGAATCAGAAGTATAACAACGAGAAGAGGAGGAATAGATTGGGAAATTTGCTCGATATCTACAAGTCTATTGTGGTTAAAATGAGCAAAGCCCACCGTGTCGAAACACTGATGAAGGAAATTCTGGAGAAGCTGCATTCAATCGGGTTGAACAAACTCTTGAGGGCTGCAACGCAAGAGGACGTTGAAAGACTAGAGACAGCCATCAAGCAGTTGGCAGACGTGAACTCATCTGTGCCTGATTTTGCCTTTGAGACTGGGTCATCCAATACGCAGAATATCGCTGCAGGAGGAACAGGGTACCAGAATAATGGTGGAAACAATATCTTCAACCCAACCAACAAGGGTATGTTCAGTAGTAGCCACATCAGCGGTGGTGTTTTCAATCTTCAGGGCTATAGGGATGATAATGGTACGGAATGATCTTGTTCATATCTCAGATCGTCACTAATAGTGTTGCGCTTATTTATGAAGACCAATCGGACGAGAACTCCAAGAAGAAAGTAGCAATCATCCAAAGTCTCCAAACATTATCGTACCGAGATGAAAAAGACAGGAATCCTGGTCGCCTGCCAGGCACCTGTGAATGGGCTGTGGGACACAGTAAATTTCAGAAATGGAGAGAAAGCAAGTCATCGAGTATGCTCTGGATATCCGCAAATCCTGGATGTGGAAAATCAGTACTAGCAAAACACCTCGCAGATAATGAGCTTCGGAGTGAAGGAAATAGAACAACTTGCTATTTCTTTTTGAAAGATGTCTCATCGGAACAAAGAAGTGTGAATAATGCCTTGAGTTGCATTTTGCATCAGCTTTTCATGAGAAAAAGAGAGCTTTTTTCTGATCGGATACTCGAGAGATTCGAAATCTCCAATAAAGAGCATATTTTGACATCGTTTGAAGAGCTTTGGGATATCCTCATCATTTCATCTCAGAATGAAAATGCGGGAGAGGTGATATGCATTCTTGATGCAGTTGACGAATGTGACAATCACGATCGGAAGCAGCTTGCTGCAGCTCTATGCAAATTGTACAGCGAGGACAATGATTTCAATTTGAAGTTTCTCATAACGAGTCGACCTGAGGAACGGATCAGCCTAGATTTCAATTCTTTGAAGATTCGAGGATCCAGTTTCTTTCACCTTGAGGGCGAAAGCAACGACCAGCTGAAAAATATTACCAAGGAAGTCGATTCTTATATAGAGGCTAAGGTTGAAACGATTTGCAAAATTCGATATCTTAAACCTGGCGACCAATGGTTTCTCCTAAAGAGCCTCCGACGCAATCAAAATCAAACTTATCTGTGGATTCACCCCATTCTAGAATGGATTGAAGAAGATAGCAGCACCACTCTCAGCAGGGCCAAGATCCAGGAGATTACCTTGTCCGTTCCACAGACGGTTGATGAGACATATGAAAAGATTCTGAGCGAAATTGAAAGCAGAGGAAACGTTCATTCCGGAAGAAAGAGAAAACTCGAAGTCAGAAGACTGCTGAGTGTCATCGTTGCAGCAAGCAGCCCTCTGACTTGTCAAGAACTGAGTGTGGCGCTGTCTCTTACCACAATCCACCAGTCCTACACAGACATCCTTCATATTTGGGAGAACCCATATCGTTGTCACCAGTATATCAAGGAGTTGTGTGCTCCATTCCTCTCTATCTTAGGCTCAGATTTCCGGGTTTACCTCCTTCACCAGACAGCAAAAGACTTTTTACTGGGACCGGCAAAGTCACCTGGACAATTGCCAGTGACAGATACCAATCCGTCGAAATGGAAAGCCTCCATTCACCCCGGGGAATCACATCGAGATCTTTTTGAAATCTGCATGTGGCATCTGCTGTTTATTGAAACCCAAACTGATACCCTGATTGAGGACCCAAAGGATATTTCTCAGGATCTCAAGGATCACCCATTCATCCTATACTCTGTCAAACACTGGGCTTTTCATTTTCGAGCAGCAGGACTTCAAGATGAATTCCAAGATTCCATTTTGCAAATTTGCAGGGCAGATTCAACTCATTGTCCAAATTGGTTCAAGATTTATTGGGAAAATGAGAATGATTATTTGCCTCGGGGCTTCACGACTCTGATGATTGCTTCGCATTTTGGGATTGAATCGATCGTCAAACTTTTACTCCAGGATGAAGAGCTAGACATAGATTCCAGAGACGAATTCCAACAGCGGTCGGCCCTATCATGGGCTTCAGAAAACGGGTTTGTTGGAATTGTGAGCTTACTCGTCGAAGGAACAAAGTTCCATTCAAAGGATGCTGTGGGACTCTCTTGTTCAAAAGAAGAGCCAAAAGGAGAGCCAAAAGGAGAGCCAAAAGGAGCAGAGGTTGATGTTGGAGATAGAGCCGGTCGAACCCCACTGGCATACGCTGCTTTGAATGGCCAGAGAGAAATCATAGAAATTCTGTTGAAGAAAGGGGCATCTCCACATTCGACCGATGAAATTGGTGGAACTCCGGTGTTGTATTACCTTGCTAGTGGAAAGGAAGACCTACCCAGCTCTTTCCTACACGAGGCAGATGATAATAACGTCCATTCAATCCGTGCAAAGCTACTTAGGTTAGCGGCAGAGAAGGGTGACAGGACTGTTGTTGAGCGACTACTTCAGAATAACAGCGATCCCAATATGTTGGACTCTGGGTATGAGACACCTTTGTCGTATGCTGCCCAAGCAGGTCATGAGAAAGTGACCGAGATCCTTCTCAAACATGGAGCCAATCCCGATGGAAAAGGCATATATGGCAAGACTCCTTTGTGGTATACTGCCCAAGCGGGCCATGAGAAAGTGACCGAGATCCTTCTTAAATATGGGGCCAATCCCCATAGCAAAGACATAGATGGCAGGACGCCTTTATCGCACGCTGCCGCAAAGGGGTACGTGGCAGTGGCCCGGCTTCTTCTTGCCCACGGAGCCAATTCTAACGTTCGTCACCGGAACTTGGAGACACCGATCTCTGAAGCAGTAAGGAGGGGAGATTTGAGGATGGTTAGATATCTCCTCACAATCGGAGCAGACCCTTCTCTGGCGAACGACATGGCAGAGACACCCATGTATTTTGCAGCAATGTTGAACGAGCTTGAGATTGCAAAGATTCTCATATATCATGGGGCTAGCTTGGATGAGCAAGAAAAATTCGGCCTGACTTCTTTACTTGTAGCTGTCTTGAATGCGAATTTTGAGATGGTCAAGCTACTTCTTGACAATGGTGCAAATGTGGAGAAATCAAACCGTGGCCAAAGTGGACCGCTTCATTTAGCGTGCCAAAATGGCAACATTGATATCGTGAGAATACTCCTGGAACGTGGAGCTGATGTTTATGCGAAGGACAAGAAAGGAGAAACCCCATCGGTGTATGCCTCTCGCAACACACATTGGAACTCTGGTCCCATCCGGGATATTTTGTTCGAACATGAGGCCATCAATCAACGCGACAGTAGCACTCAGGTTCAAATGCCGTTTCGCAGGGGTAAAGGTGCCAGGGGTTCAAATCGAGCTTGGAATTGATTTAGAACTTCTGCCTGAATTGATGGCTAAATTTACCGACAGAAATCCCAAAAATTAGACGCGTAACGCGCTAATTGCTCAGGAGAGAAACCGTTGTCTGGCGAAATATTCGATTGTCACTCTTGTTAGTTCAAGTTTGGACCATTCGTCCACCGTCCGTAGCTGATACTACCTCTCAGACCTCACCTGCTTCCCTCATCACCCTAATCACACTTTCCATTCTCAATACATAACCCTGAAGTTCGTGAACACCTTGAGTGGAGATCTAGAGAGATAGTCCGGCCGAACACTGCGGGTCTGTCGCTAGGAGTGCCCCGGTGACAAACAGCGCGCCAAGTTTAGAAGCAAGCAAATCGCCCAACACAAACACCACCTGGACCCACCAATCTAGTAGAAACTGCCAGTGGACTCGCCTATAAGCACGTGGGTTTGAAGAGATGGAATTCTTTTAAAGAGAGGCAGTAAAAAAGACCATATGAGTAAGTTGAGAAATCTTGAATTATTGATCTAGTAGTCTATGTCTATCATACTTTTGAAGCGACATCGTGAGATGTCCTCTCATGAGAGGAAGGCCTAGAGGACTGCTGCGACGCGGGTCGCTCCTCTCCATGAGTAATATTAATCTCATTAGTGACCCGAATACCAGGGGTCTTGGCTCTGGGGCTAGAAGGATCCTGAGTCACAGAAACCTCCGAAGGCATCATTTCATAATCATCATGGCCGTGTTTCGACCAGTTTAATAGCCGTTTATCATCGCGGACCTGCGAGCCCAAGCCAGTCATTGGCTTCGAGTGGCTTCGAAGGATACCCGCGGAACGAGAACGAGAGCGAGTGTTGCTTCCGGTGTACTCTGTCAGGTGGGAGAAGATGTTTCCGAAGACAGGCTTGAGGGCGGGCACGGACAGCGCAATGAGTGTACATGCGATCTCGGCATTCTCGACACACAACATGGGGTTGTAAGCCCAACTGCCGTCACTTGCCCATTGACCCTTAACGACTAGCCAGATGCGGACAGCGGAAATGACGATGACACTTGACGACTGTTAGCTAGATTCTTCACAAATAATAGTAATCAATACTCACAAGACACCGGGAAACATGACAACGGAGAGCTTGATCTTGTTCTTTAGAGAGACATGAAGCTGTTTGATAAGGATAGCAGGAATGGCGAACATCATCACGTCACAAGCTAACGAAAGTCCCGAGTTGACCGAGTATACAAGACCCCATGAGAGACACTTGTAATCGTCGGCACCTGGCTGCCATGAGTAGGGCCATAGACCGGTGACCGGGCTGCAGTGGAAAATCAAGAGAAAGAGCTGAGGAAGATAGGCGGCAAAGAGGAATGGTCCTGCGATTAGAATAGACTTGTGCAATTTGCTTGTGCGTGCCGTGAGTCGGAAGTAGAATGCGAGACCGGAAAGTCGACATAGGAAAAGAGCGGTTGTATAGAGAATGTGGGCAACGAAATCCAACACCTCAGTCTCGCGGACTGTAGACATGGCAAGGACATATTCGATGTATTCGATATGACGACCACTTCCAAGATGGATCAGAACGACTGAAAGGACCACAAATGTCACGTAGAAGAGCTATTGAGCAGATTATTTGTTAATTAACGAAATGTACTATATTAACTGCAGAGAGTCACTTCATTGCTAGCAAACTTACCAATGTCACAATTGCAAGCCAATCATCAAATCCGACCTTCTTCACCAAGAATGCTCGTGCATACAGGCGCAACACCATCAGAATACCCGTGAAGCACACCATGAACAAGATACCCACAAGGGCAGACTTATCACGGGACTGCGCGAGGTATGAGAGAGAGACCCCATCTGGAATCCTCCCAGCTGCATACGCAGCAAGAATATCGGCGGGGATTGTCATTGCAAGTGGTTCAAATGAATGTTATCGGCATGGCCCTTTTTCTTCAGAACAGCATGGCAAGAAGCAAGGTCCTTCGAAATGGGGAAGCGCTCCTACTATGAACGAACGACTGGAGCGAGCAGTATGGCTATTTCTCTAAAGGAAAGAGAAAGCGTGAAGCGGGTCTCTTTTTCATTTGAGCAAACCTAGATTGATTCACGCCACCAACAAGATCTTGTACCAAACCGACATGTACGCCGAGACTACCGGGAGTGGCACGGTGGAGACCAGAAATTTCATTCCAAATCAAATTCTTGCACCTGGAAATGGAATTCCATAGGCTCTGACTGGGTTAATCAACCGGGGAGAAGGGACTTGCTTCTCCGATCCATGTTTTTCATAAGACTTGAACCAAAGATTCGATTTCGTGAATGTCAAAGTGATTTATCTTTTTCCGGGATCGAAGATCAGCAACTAGGATCATAGAAATTCAACGGTCTATGCTTTAGATCGAAGGATCGTGGCCCTGCATTGCATAGCGGCTTTTCCGGCAGTTGAACAAGATGGATAATTCCCAGTGAGGCTTTTTCAACGCACATCACGGCCCATTTGAACGAGTTAGAGCCTATCGGTTATTTCGCATGCGTAATCGACAGGTTAATGGAGCTCACTAAGTGAAAGGCCAAGAAATCTCTTCAAGTCTTGGTAGAACCCTGTAACCACTTAGCGGTCCGTGGTGGATCCTGATCGATCTGAGCTACTCCGGACCGGGCGACGACCGAAGTGCTCTGGCGGGTCAAAGTAAAACCCTGCAGACTCTTTTTGTTCCTTCGGTTATCTTCCAAGGTTCCAGTCATTTTCCATGCATGAAGCTATAGACAATTAGGAAGGTAGTTGGAAAATTTCCCACATGGCAAAGGGGGGCAGACTAGCCTGCTCAAGTGCAAGTGAAGGATCAATAGAGGTTAGTCCGATTTAGTCGTTGAGATGGCGCTGTTGGGCGTACAAGTCTTATGCTGGTTGGTAGAAAAGTGCTCAGGCGCAAGCTAAATTAGACCACGGGCCACAATTGTCTCTGAAGAATTCCGTCGCATCCGAGAAAACCGACAAGAATGTTGTGGAGCAGGTTGTAAGGGGGGAAAGAGATGGAGAATGTCTCCCCCATTTCTCCCCATTCAGTGTAGCGCATAACAGCATCAAGTGGGTCTCCTGCCACCATTAGTCACAAACGACCCACGGAGATACGTCTGCTCGAGCATCTCTTTTGCTATATGAAAAAACAAGCTCCCCTGGGATCGTCGTTTTCTCTTGCCACATGGTTATTTGTGGGGGATTTCTCGATTTGATCTTTTGAGAGATTTGCACATAATGTCTCCCTTACTGCAGGCGTTGGTGAGCGGCTTGGCCTTGGCCGGCTCCGCTATTGCTTCAACAGAGGTTGATCGTCTCGTTGCTTCCCAGATCTTGACTGATCCTTATGCCTATGACTTCCCTATTCTGGGAGCCCCTGGCTCCTCCATGTTTCCTATGCGTAAATGCCATGGATTCAACCTGGAGGAAGCTAGCGTCGATGACCTCCAGCTTCGCTTAAGCAACGGTACTTTCACCAGTGTTCAGCTGTTGGAGTGCTACCTCGACCGTATTGCTCAGACTCAGCCTTACCTGAAGTGAGTTTCTAGGCTGTTTCTCCTCTATTGAACTCAAAACTAACAAAAATCTTTAGTGCTATCCTGCAGCACAACCCTGATGCCTACCGCATTGCTCAAATGCTGGATGATGAGCGTGCTAAGGGCAAGGTCCGTGGTCCCCTCCACGGTATTCCTTTCATTGTCAAGGACAACATTGCCTCCAAGGATCGTATGGAGACCACTGCTGGTTGCTGGGCTCTGCTCGGTAGCGTTGTTCCTCGTGACTCCTTCGTTGTTCACGGCATGCGTAAGGCCGGTGCCCTTCTCCTGGGTAAGGGTGCCCTGAGTGAGTGGGCTGATATGCGTTCCAACAACTACTCTGAGGGTTTCAGTGCTCGTGGTGGTCAGTGCCGCAGCGCTTACAACTTCACTGTCAACCCCGGTGGTAGCAGTACTGGTCCCGGTGTTGCTGTCGGTGCCAACTTGATCCCTATTGCTCTTGGTACCGAGACCGATGGCAGTGTTATCAACCCTGCCCAGCGTAACGCTATCGTCGGTATTAAGCCCACTGTTGGTCTGACTTCTCGTGATGGTGTCATCCCTGAGTCTCTCCACCAGGACACCATCGGTACCTTCGGTAAGACTGTCCGTGATGCTGTCTACGCTCTCGATGCCATCTACGGTGTTGACCCCCGTGACAACTACACTCTCGCCCAGGAGGGCCACACCCCCAAGAACGGCTACACTCAGTTCCTGTCCAAGAAGGATGCTCTCAAGGGTGCCGTCTTCGGTCTTCCCTGGAAGTCCTTCTGGACTCTTGCCGACCCTGTCCAGCTTGCCCAGCTGGAGGAACTCCTGACCCTGATCAAGTCCGCTGGCGCTACCATCATCAACGGTACCGAGCTTCCTCACTACAAGGAGATCGTCTCTCCTGACGGCTGGAACTGGGACTACGGTACCACTCGCGGCTACCCCAACGAGTCTGAGTACTCCTACGTCAAGGTTGACTTCTACAACAACCTGCGCACCTACCTTGCCGATCTTAACAACACCAACATCCGCTCCGTCGAGGACCTTGTCCAGAACAACATCGACAACTACGGCTCTGAGGGTGGTTACCCCAGCATTCACCCTGCCTTCGGCTCCGGCCAGGACGGTCTCATCGCCTCCATGGAGAGCAAGGGTATCCAGAACTCCACCTACTGGTCTGCCTTGGCTTTCTGCCAGCGCACCACCCGTGAGGAGGGTATCGACGCTGCCCTGAAGTGGAAGAACGGCACTCTGGATGGTCTCCTGGTTCCTCCTGATGTCGCTCAGAGTATCCAGATTGCTGCCCAGGCTGGTTACCCCGTTATCACTGTCCCTGCCGGTGTTGAGGAGGAGTCTGGCATGCCTTACGGTCTTGCCATCATGAACACTGCCTTCTCTGAGCCTACCCTCATCAAGTACGCTAGTGCTATTGAGGATCTCCAGAAGACCTCTGGCACCAAGTGGCAGCGTACCCTGCCTGAGTGGCGCGGATACCTGGAGCGCAACCTCCCTGTTATCATGTAAAAAGTGGTTCTACTGAACTGGTCATGAACATTTGAATGTAATTATAGCGGAGGAAAGATTTGCATCTTTTGTATAGTTTGCATGATGTATAATAGAGGTATATAATAAGCGATATTATTCAATGACGTGGAAATTCTGAAAATAAACATTTGTTTTAACTTGAAATGGATAGATTCATGAATGTTCACCACTGCCCAGTTGGTGATCGGCGCGGTGGGTCTGGTTGGAGATATAGGATAGTCAACTGGTATCAGTCACGGTCGAACTATCTGGCAACATTGAAGCTACTAGTAGTAGTATTGTGCATAGGACATCATTCTGTAAAGACGTACATAGGACCATTTGTCCCGATAAGCTTAAATTTAATGTGTACTAGTAGCGACCGATTTGGAGATCTCCAAGCGCAAACAAATTCAGAATTTCGCCACTCGGCCTCCAACTCTCACAATCAATTACTTCAAGCTCACCAACGAACTTTGACATGATCTCAGTCTTCAAAATGAAACTTTTTTCCTGTACGACTAATTCTTCCGCTACTCGATCATAAAAACCCAACTTCAAGTTTCCAACTTCAATGTTTAGTATGTGCCAGTGCCCTCTACACATGAAACATTGAATAACATTTGAAGCTATAGCCTGGACTCGTGACTACGGACTTATGCATATAGTACTAGTAGCACTTGAGGACCTAGTAGTAATCGAAGGATATGAATTCTGATGTGTGTCAGTGTTACATACATACTAACATTCAAGTTGAAATTGAAATTTAGAGGACGCCCGACACTCGGACTATATATTTCTCACATGCATGTGCGCCTCTTGAGTCTAACTTGAACTTCAAGTTCCAGACCTCCGAGTCCGAGTCCTCAAGTGCTGGCTCTCAAGTTCTATCACGATAATAACCTTGAAACCATCTAAATATTCTCGAGTAGAGCTACTAATGAGGCGTAGCCCGACCTACCTAGTACATGTATAAATTTCATCAATGTCTCACGAGACTCGGATGGATCGAACACCTGCTCCCGAGGTCACATGTGCACGGACCTCGGGACCTCGGGACATCGGAGCCTCGGTCGTATTATGTCATCAATATTGAAAGGTTGGACAACCCTGCCTAGAACATTGGATCAATTGATGATTTTCGAGGTCCAATTTGGAGTTTCAAGATCTCTAAAGTATTAAGTCTCGCCGTGTGTATGTAGCATTCAAATTTATGTATATTTCTATCTAGGATTAAAATCATCTGCACATGTGAGCAGAGCGGATAACACGGACTTGGAATAGCAGGCCCTATAGCATTGAAATTTATGACATGGATAAAGGCTTGACTCTCAGGCTGGCATAGGTACAATCATCATGGAAGAATCTTGCAAGGTGCCTGATTCGCAGACCAGAAAAATTGATCAAAGGAATGTGCAACCTTGAGGTTTGTGCAGTCATGGATGTTGCATAAGACGCCACAAGGGATCGGCAAAACAGGCTGAGGACAGGGGACAATCTAGATAGCTTCGTAGCAGCAATCATTTTGCATATTTCCTCGCCGTAAGTTGACTGTGACCTATGAACGGATAAAAGAATAAATCATGACGAAGCTTCTGCCCTAGACAACTGAACAGTCACAGCCACGGGACCGGGCGGCATCTCCGGCGAAATAAAAGGGACAGTGGGCCCACGCCGAAGGCCAATACACGCTCACACTGCCCCTAACAGCTGTCAGTGGGGCTGATTCAAAAGAAAAGGGATTGAGAGAGGTAAAGTAAGATTCTCAAGCTTCCATAAGTTGTGATTATCAGTTGACCAGGTGGCTTACCCAACACGTGGGAAATTGAAAAAAAAGCCACAGTTGCTGATACGTATTAGCCTGGAACATCATAGCCCCAGAAATCTTGGGATGTATCA
Organism: Penicillium herquei; assembly: GCA_039634405.1. NCBI lineage: Eukaryota > Fungi > Ascomycota > Eurotiomycetes > Eurotiales > Aspergillaceae > Penicillium > Penicillium herquei. The sequence continues at coordinate 777,508 of CP098389.1, read as the reverse complement.
GCCTCTTGTGGACCCCACTGGTGTTTTAGCAGAATCCACCAGTACAGACGATCATAGATGCGATCGACCGGGAGAGCGTCGAGACCAACGTGCTTGCACCCCCTTGTGGTCTGAAATCATTGATGTAAAAATCATCCCGTGTTCATTCCCTTCACCCGTTGATCTGCAAACTCTCTTGTCTTCGGAAGAACTCCTCCAGGGTTCACATTCGCGGAAGCAGTGAAACGCTGTGAATAACTTCATCGCCAAGAGCCAAGACGGAGAAATTGGGCTTATTCTCTAAGGTTTTCTTGGTCTTTGTTTCTGTCAACTTGAATAGGTCTTATCCCCGTGAGTACACTGCTACCCCCCTAAGTACCTGTCACAATCCGAAAGAAATCATATCACACTATGCATTTGACGTGATTTCACATAATACTATCTTTGCCAGTGGCGTGGAGACCGGACAAGACTCGGAGGCCGTATACAAGCGCCCTTAAATTAAAATCAATAACGAGGTCACGGAGGCACCGCCAGTCCAAGTAAACAGCGCCGGCTAGAACAAGGACCACGATCCTAAAAGGGGCATTGTGGGGCGACTAGCTCAACCCAAAAGAACAACATGAGACATCTTCATGCACCGAGCTGATCCTTCAACCATGATTCTCCCTGATTGTCGACGTTCTTCCCATGTCTAGCCACGCGGTTTCATCAATTTTAGTTTGCGACTATACAAAACCACCAGATATCATCTGCTCTCTAAGCTCTTATGGGTTAGTCGGCCTATCCACCGCAATAACTCAAGACAACTTAACTCGACTGCGAGGAATTCTTCCAGCCTGAAGCTTCCCTCACTGCTCCTCTCATGCCCCTGGGTTTATTTATGTTTACTCCGCAAATTAGTGGGGTCCGAGTCTCTGCATCTATAGACTAGTCTTATGGATTTACCCTGATTCTCCGATTCGCTGTCAACAGCAGTATCATCTGCCTAGTGGTCGGTGACAGCTGCGATGGGGATTCAAGACAGGACCATGATTAATCAAACGATTCGATAGGTGGAGCACAGAAGAATTCTTCCAAGATACTATCCATGTTCTTAGCCTAACGGCGCCGGTGTACTGCATCAACTAGTATATAAGCTCCCATCTCCGCAAGATGAGATTCTATTCTTCACACTCAGTCATTCTTTTTTCTTCATTTTGTTAATTTTTTATTCTTTCGTTCCAACTATGAAGTATACCACTGCTCTTTTGGCATTCGCTGCCCACGCTGCTGCCGTCAGCGTCTCCGGTTCCGCCGAAGGTTTCGCTGAGGGTGTCACTGGTGGTGGTGATGCTACCCCTGTCTACCCTACTACCACTGACGAGCTGGTCTCGTACCTCGGTGACAGCGAGGCTCGCGTGATTGTTCTCGACAAGACTTTTGATTTCACTGGCACCGAGGGTACCACCACCGCAACTGGTTGCGCGCCATGGGGTACTGCTTCCGGCTGTCAGGTCGCTATTAACCAGGACGACTGGTGCACCAACTACGAACCTGATGCGCCTGATGTCTCTGTTACCTAGTAAGAATCCAATGAGTCGAGATTTTACCTCGGTGATTTGTGCTGACTGATTCTAGCGATAACGCTGGTATTCTGGGTATCACTGTCGCCTCTGACAAGACCCTTCTTGGTGAGGGCTCTGCCGGTATCATCAAGGGTAAGGGTCTTCGCATTGTCTCCGGTGCTGAGAACATCATTATCCAGTAAGTACACTTCCCATGGTTTGACCTGGATATACGTGCTAATCATCCAATAGGAACATTGCTATCACTGATATCAACGCCGAGTACGTTTGGGGTGGTGATGCTATTACCCTGGATGAGACCGACATGGTTTGGATTGACCACGTTACTGTAAGTTTCAGCTACTTCAGTCACCACATAGCTGCTGTGGATACGAGAATAGATACTAACGCTTTTCAAATATAGACCGCTCGTATCGGTCGTCAGCATTACGTGCTGGGCACCTCCGCTGACAACCGCGTGAGTATCACCAACAACTACATCGACGGTGTTACCGACTACTCTGCCACCTGTGACGGATACACATACTGGGGTATCTACCTGGATGGTGATGGAGATCTCGTCACCCTGAAGGGTAACTACATCTACCACACTAGCGGTCGTAGCCCCAAGGTCCAGGGTAACACTCTCCTCCACGCTGTAAGTTTTTCATCTCTGAACAGTTTTTAGTGGTGTGTATTAATCAAGCTGGTGATTAGGTCAACAACTACTGGTACGACAACAGCGGCCACGCTTTCGAGATCGGTACCGGTGGTTACGTCCTGGCCGAGGGTAATGTTTTCCAGAACATCGATGTTGTTGTTGAGTCTCCTATTGATGGTCAGCTCTTCACCTCCCCTGACACCACCACCAACGAGGTCTGTGCTACTTACCTCGGCCGTGACTGTGTCATCAACGGATTCGGTTCCTCCGGTACCTTTGACCAGGCCGATGAGAGCTTCCTGGTTGACTTCGAGGGCAAGAACATTGCCTCTGCTTCTGCCTACACTTCCGTTGCTGCTAGCGTTGAGGCCAACGCTGGACAGGGCAACCTGTAAGCACTGTCTGTTGAGGAAGCTGTTGATAGTTGTTGGGTTTGGGGATAGTGAGATTGTACTTTATACATAACTTTTACTTCTTTGATTCATTTTTAATGGATTTTATTTTTCGATTTCAGAAACCAGGAGAGCATCAAAATTTCAAGTTCTTGTGAATGATAATAGAATAGTCAGGGTAATGTCTGCTCCAAGCCCCACGATGGGTCTTCTTAATGATAAAATGCAGTGTCAACAATCCAAGCAATAGTCCAATCAAAACTCAACAATCAATCAATGATAATAAGCCCAGGCCCAGCAAGCGTCCACTTCGCCACGGTATTAACATCGGAGAACGGTCCATCACTCTTCGTCACAGCCGCAATAGTCAACCCATTCAGTTCATAATCGTTATACGGGAACAGTGCCGAGCCTTCAACTCGAGTACCTTCTCGAGAGGTGATATGCAGAGGCTGAACAATTGGCACATTTAACTGGTTAACGTATGTTACCCACAAGAGATGCTCACTTTCATTTTGCGGATCGTCGAACGAGAAAGTGAGATTCTGCGACTCCGCCTTGGGTGTCGTGAGGATCTCCAATGTCTCAAAAGTGCGTAGTGGGATCTCGTCAATATTGGGACAACTTCCCGGGACAGTAAATCCCTGGACAGCAGTGAAAGCAAAATTGAGATCCGATGTTGTAAGGAAAGGAAGCTCACTCGGAATGTGAGCTTGCATAATTCGGAACCAACCCTGCTGCTCGCCTTCATTTCCGATCACGGACGCGATTTCACGAGACAGATCAAAGTCACCGCCGATGGCGAAGCGCTCGACTGCATCTTGCAGTGTTCCGAGGACTACATCTGTGAAGGTGGAGGCCAGTTTGATGGCTGTATCGAAATCCTGCACTGGGAAGGTATACTCGCAAGGCTCGACGGGAGTTTGACCAAAGTGAACGAGGGCATTATTGGCTCGAATCGCATGGAGTTCCTCTTGCTAAAAATTTTCATTGTCAGGTCAAGTTTGCTGATAATATGAATTTCTGAACCCTTACCGCAAGAATAGCCTTCAGTGCTCTGGAGACAAAATCACGATCTCCCGAATCAGTAAAGCGGTAACCCTCCACATTCTCGGTGATGTTCGTGAGAAGTTCGTGGAGAAAAGCGACTTCAAACAGTTCGTTGAATGCGATCAGTTTCAGATTGGTGATGCCCTTATTGCTAACCACAGGCGGAGCTGGTCCATTCGGAAGAGTTCCGTGCGCCGCTTGCTCGATCAGTGACAGCTCACTTGGGCTTGGATATGGCAGCCCATCTGGAAGTTCTTTCTCAACTTCACGTGCGATCTTTGCTGGTGCGGCAGAAATCGATGAGGCCGCTAACAGAAGCGATATAATGGAGGCGTACAGACGCATGATGATAGGCGAGAGAAAGATAAAGTGTGTAAAGCAAGGAGCGACACTTTTGTGGAATGGTAATAAAAGATGTGGCTTGAATGTACTGTCGATGGTGAAGCAGACTTGGACTGTAACCTGGGCAGTCTTGATCACTGGCACTTGATGTCTGATCTGGAGTGGAAGGTACCTAGATGCGCGTGCGGAAAGAGCAACCTACACGGATAATGTCGGCGTAATATACTAGTCATCTCGACGACTCGAAGTCCACGTAGAATATTTCCAAGATTTGCTCAGCGGATTATGGAGTACAACTTACTTCCAAAAATAACAATCAAATAGCCGGCAGTGCATAGTGGAATGGCCTAGTTGTACTTTGTGTGATTGGGTTATTTGGATGGAGTCCGGATCATGGGGTAATTCATGCTGCAGTGAAACACGGAGATCGGAACCTCTGGAAGCTAGGGATAGTCAGCAGAAATATGATAGTATGTCTCACTAGTTCCATCAATCAATTGATATATCTGGGGTAGCTGAAGGTCGATTAGTCCAACGATGAATAGTGGCCAGTATAGATTGCAGCCGAGTCTTGGTACAAGGTACTTGTAGACTCAGCTATGATCCAGATTTGATTCATAATGACTCCAAAGTCCTTCATCACCAATAGGTGCAATAATGAGACAGATCATTCCATCATTTAAAATGAATAAGATCAGTAAATGTTGTTATCTCATCCAGAGTTGTTGATCAGCATCCATCATCCATCATGCGCTGTGCTTTGTCAGCGCGAACCAGGTTGGAAAGAGTAACCACCGCATCACATCTTTGCTTGAAACTGATTCAATATACTTAAACTGCTCACTTATCGATCACAATGGCTCCTGACCCTCAATACAAGCTCTCCGCCGAGCAGATCGCTCATTTCATGCAGTATGGTTACGTTCGTATCCCAGAGTGTTTCTCCCGAGAGAAGGCAGCGGCATGGACCGCCGATGTATGGACCAGACTCGGATTCTCGCCAACAGACAAGGCCACCTGGACGACTGAATGTACTCATATGCCCGAGCACAGGGAAGAGCCTGTGAAAACATTTGCACCCAAGGCGTGGGCTGCCATCTGTGAGCTCTTGGGCGGCGAGCATCGGATTGACCCCGACTCAGCTACCTGGAACGACGCATTCATTGTGAACCTGGGTACTCCCGAAATGGAGGGAAAATGGCCTCACCCGTCTGAGCTACAAGGGTGGCATGTTGATGGAGACTTCTTCATTCATTTTCTTGATTCGCCGGAGCAAGGACTGCTGGTCATTCCCTTGTTCAATGAGATCCAGGAACATGGAGGGGGAACCATGATTTGTACTGATTCTGTGAAACATGTGGCTCGGTTTCTGGTAAGAGATATTCTGTTTCACTCATATTCAGCTCTTTCCCTGGTTTGTTTTTGCTTCTTCAGGTTGTCGCTAACGCGATCCTTTCTAAGTACGACCATCCTCGAGGCGTTTCACCGTATATGGTGCCCCGCGGCTTCAAATCCCGCAAATCCACAGATGACTTTTACGACTCCATTTTAGAAAAATGCACCGAATTCCATGAAATGACTGGCAGCGTTGGCGATGTGATCCTCCTCCATCCATTGATGGTGCACTCTCAATCCGTCAACAGTCTCAGAATCCCACGGATCATCACTAACCCTCCTGTATCCCTCAACAAGCCGTTCAAGTTCGATCGCAAGGATGCCAGTCGATTTAGCATCGTTGAACGGAAGACGCTCCAAGATCTTGGAAAGGATCGATTGCGAGGCTGGAAGATTCAAGGCGGTCGGGAGATGGTAGTTCCAGAACGAGTGAAAGAACACGAAGAGATGAAGCAACAGGAGCTCGGGAGACTAAAGGTGTGAAGGAAAGGTCCCTATACTCCAGCTGGGCATGCTGGCATGTCCATCATCTATCATTAGCGTTCAAGTTACACTGCATAACTTATCTCACTGTTTTACTAGATCGGGTGCCCGCATTCAAGCAGTCCATAAGGTAATTTTGACTGGTACGAAGAATAAGAACAAATGACATATTCTTTTTTGGGTTTTGAATGAAGGCAATATGTACATGTCGTTTTTCCAGTTCAATTCCTCCTCCACAGGAATATCGAAGAAATGCCACCAAGAGCAGCGACTCCTGCGATGACTTCCCAAACAACCTGCAGAGCCAACGCAGAAGCATCCTTGATGGCCTCGCTTTCATTATCAGATTTTATAACCTGGTCCATCAGGATCAGATATCCTCTCGCGGTGTTGATGAGGTCCCATTCCAGGCCAATATTCTGAAGCTCACAACCAAAGCGAGCCAGGAATATCAATCCTCCAATAGGAACAGCGAATGCCATACCCCAAGCTCTCATGAAAAGTGACATCGTAATGGGCTTGGTAGAGAGAGCTGCCTCATCGTTCTTCGGTATATTGTGGACACGAATGTTATAGCTGGATAATAAAAGTCCGTGTCCCAGCCCAGCAGTCAGGAAAAGAAAAACCCATGCCACGGTCGGAGTGATGCGGTTAAGAAGGATCGAGCAGCCAGCTGCAAGAGTTGTCAGGATCCAGCCACTAGAGATGATCCACTTGGAGCATTGTGATTCTCTGGCGAGTATTGTACCAACTATCGCCGCTGGTACAACCGCAAATCCGGTAATCGCGAGAAGAGTGACACCCGACAATGTGGCAGAAAAGTATTTTGTACACATAAAGTAGAAGACAAAGAACTGCAACTGACAGAAAATCTTGGATGTGTCAGTACGGCTATCAAAGAATTAGGAAAAGCTGGACTTACCACAAAACCATGACAGAAACATCCGATATAGGTCATAATAGTGGGCAAGTCTCGAAACACTCGTGCGCCAAACTGAGGATGAAGCGCCCATTGAGACTCATAGAAGATCAGCGCCAGGAAAGCAAATATACCAAGTGTAATCGGTGCCCAGGTGTGCCACTGATTCCACTGATATGCGACTCCAGCCCAGCTCACTCCAAGAAGTATACCTGTTAATCCGACCGAAGCCAACATCGCGCCCGACCAATCCAGCACGCGCAACTTTCGAAACTGCACATCTTTGCAGATACGCAGATCAACAGCGAAAGGAATCGCAAGTAAGCCCAAAGCGCAGAAGATGAAGTTGAAATAGAACGCCCATGTCCAGTTCGTGTTGACTGCGAATAGACCGCCAATAATAGGACCCAGAATAAAGCCAATTAGTCGGGTCAACAAAATATAGCAAGAATATCTTGAGTGGATCGATTGAGGTGCTGATTCCTCCATCATAACGAAGCATAGACTGAGAGCACCCCCTCCACCGATTCCTTGTAGAAGGCGACCGACGATAATCTCAATCAGACTCATCGAGCCACTGCAGATTCCTGTTCCGATTGTTGTGCATAGCACGGCAATTATCCAGATGGGTCCATGACTGAAGACATCGCACATCATGGTGAAGAATAGTTGACTTGTGGCGCTTGAAAGGAGATAAATTGTATTTACCCAGAGGATGCTGAGGATCGGTTGATCGAATGCATTGGCTAGGGTCTTTTAAACAAGTCAGAAAATAATCAAACCGGGATGGAGAGTCGCATGGGGTATAACTCACTGGCAGTACAGTTATCATAACTGTGGAATCGAAAGCATCCATCATCGCCAAAATGACAATGCAAACAAACACTAGCTTATCACGGATATGCGGCCTCCATGATCTTTCCTCCGCCGTTGGCTCACTTTCAAATAGTTGGATCCTGCTCTCCCCTGCGACTGGGTTTGAGGATACATGGTCGACACTTTGGAGGCTCGTAAACGGATCAAAGGTTGTTTTTGGCTCGATGTCGAAGGTTTCTAGTACCGGTCGTCCCATTTGCGCTGTCGCTCTTTTATCTATCGGATTTCTTCAAAGGTCGCGTGGTATATGGGTTATTTGGTGAAGTCGATATTGCCGCACTGGTTTCGTGACGGATTAAGTCCAAGTGATGAAGGCCATGGTTCGAATAAAAGCACATATTTCTTTCTATTACGTGACTCTACGAGGGATCTGGCGACCTTGGAAGGGTTATACCTAGAGAAGGGAGCTCAGATACCTTTCACCCCGTAAACCTTGAAAGGGGTTCGCGCGTGGAATTCCACAGTCCCAAGGGATATCTCCCAAGGGGGTATTGATGAGATCTTGGGTAATCAAGGGATAAAATATCCTATTATATCCCCGCGTTTATTGGATTAAGCTCAAATATTCTCAGTTCCGGTGATCCGGAGCTTGCTAGAAGGTTACCGTTGTGCAGCCTGCAGCCTGTGCGCTGCTGTACGGTGGATACCAGGTGCATAATTTCCGGTAAGCACGGTGTTTATGCAGTCGATTGTGGGGAAATGTTTGATCCTAGTCACGTAGACGACAATCAATACCCCTGCACTTGAAACCTGTATCAAATATAGGGAAAGGGAGAAGGATTTCAAGGTTGATACTCCTGGTCCTGTGTAAAAGTAGCAGGAGTTGAATCTTCCCAAGTTGAGATGAGAGCCTTGAACCGAACTCCTTTACTTTCGCCCGGAAGGATTCAATTTGCGATATACGAGTGGATCTTCCCCTGGATTGGGATATTCAGTGACGTATCCTCTAACCTTGAGCTCCATCAGTGTGATCAAATGTTAGTCGAAATCTTGATTCAAGCAAGCCACTGGGTCGTCTGACTGGTAGATCATCTGAGTCAGATATTAGTTCGATCCAAGTTATGAACTAAGGTCGATTGATTAATTTGAATGGAATCCAATAGTCCTGGGGCGTAGTTTATTTTTGGAAAAGGAAATTAAGTCCGGGAAGCATACGTGTTTCAGCCATGATGCTTATTTTTTCATTGACAATCTGAGAGTTCTGAGATTTTTCTTCTAGAATTTCACTGCGGAGTGTACTACTGTAGTAGGATCAACTACTAGTAAATGTCAGTATCCTAGCTTTTATTTGCAGATCCAAATAAAATTGGTAACACAGTCTGTGAGAATTCAAGGAAACATCCTAGACGAGGTACCAGGGTTCGAACTGATTCCATGGTTCGAGATATTACACAGTTCAGCTTCATTGAGCTTTGGCCAGTGTTGTAGTATTATTAATTTGTTAGTAAGGAGACTATATCGTTCGATTTTCAGAGTGGAATCGGAAATAAGAGTTCGGTCTTTGACGTTGGTCTTTGGTCTTAGAACTGTCGTTGAAGCTTTGATTTTATTCTTATATAGACTCGTGGGCGCACATTAGGTTCAAGTCATGATATGGCTTTCTTATGATTTGGAGGAGTTTATAAGAAGATGACTCCCTCCGAGTCCAACAATCTCTATGATCCACCTTGAAGCTCCGGCACTGGGGCTCTATCTCTGCAAGACAGATGGGCCCATACGTTTACATCATTCACACGCACTGAGACTTTATCCACCTGGGCAATCTTGTTATCCATGCAGCTAGCCATCGCCACGTCCACGAAAAACGAGATTGCAACCCTGAAGTGCAGCAATACCTGCAATCAACCCACCTCGCTCCGAATATCCCCCAAATGAAAAGGGGCGCTTCCAGGAATTTTGCCGCTCACTTCTCTCGGCAAAATTTATGCGAATTTCGTCACCGACTAGTCTAATCAAGAGCGGTTAGTTAAAGTAAAATTGGCTCATCCACGTCAGCGAATGCGCGCCAATCAACGATACGACGAAGACCAATCTAGCCCAAACAGGAAAAAACGGGGCTGCAGGGCAACTGGGTGAATGCTGACAAGTGACAAATAGATGTACGGTGTACGCGGATCCCATTGATCTCTCCCCGAGCCAGGGGTAGGGGAATCACTCCCGATGACCGACTCAAGGGTCTGAATGATCGGCTTCTCGGTAAATCGGCGGATATTCCCGTTTCTTGCACGACGCCGGGGACAACTCGTTCACCTCCAATCGACACCAACGAAAGTTCATTCATTAGTCGGGGGGTCGGGGCTTAGCGTCCCCGGAAAGAGTCCGAGTTTCTAATCAGTATGGCCCCCAGTCTTTGAGCGCGGCACCCGTTTGACCGGTGGACCCACTAGAACATGCACAGAACCGAAGCAAGTTCTCTCATTGATGCGGTCTTTAAAGCACGTTGGGAAGAATTCCAGAAACCGTGCAGGGATTCAGAATGTTCTATTTGTCGGAGGTATATCCATAAAAAGAACACGAGCCCTGTTCAACGGGGAGAGATTGGATCTTTGTCTGTGCAAAGACCGGCAGAGTGCGCATTTTCCGTATATCACGGCAATTTCGGGGAGTGGCTTACTGATGATCACAAGGATGAAACAAAGCGCTAGAGGATGGGGCGAACAACATGTCGAATGGATTCAAGCTATAAGCTTTTTTAACTTTTTTCGACATCACCTTTTTACACGTGGTTTAAGGTACGCTGGGGTAAAATCTCAAGCATGGGGGCGCTTTACGCCTTGGCGCTTACAACCCTGAAGTCGACTGAAAAGCCGGTCACCGATCTCGTATAGGTAGAAATACTGATCAACTGGCTCGAAATTGTTCTCGAACTCAATTGATTTTTTTTCTCACTTTTTTTTCGCTCATTTATTTGATCTAACGGTGATTTAATATGCGAGCGGAGAAGAAAACACGTCGAAAGCCTATCAAATCGTGTCTGGAGTGTAACCGCCGGAAGCAAAAGGTACGAAAACTTGAAACAATTGCCATCTACGAGGGGGAAAGGGATTCTAACAGTCATCTTCTCAGTGCAATCGCGAGACTCCATGCAATCATTGCATCGGTAGAGGCGTAGAACATCTTTGCGTCTACTCCCCTCTGCCACCTTCCAAGGATACAACAAGAGGTCGCTCTGGCTATCATGATTTACAGAGATCCAGCTCTACTGTCGAGGGAAGCCAGGAGAGAGACACATCGGCGACTATATCGTCGCATGACTCGGATTCTAATGTCTCGCCAACTTTATATTCGCTGTGGGTTTACTATGCAACACTTCGAGTCCTTTCAACCTTCATCTCGTGATGAGTCACTCAAGCTTTTCAATGATCAAGCGCCTAATTGGGAATATCACACAGAAATTCACCACCAATGAGGGAGTCTTTACTCTCATCACCTCTCCACTCACCCCCGAGTCAACGTTCAAGTCGCAGGATCTGGCCTGAGCGGTCCGTAACAGACTTCTTGGTCAACATGTTCCTGCAATCGATAAATCGCGTTCTAGAGATGATTCACGCCGAATCATTCCAATCTCAGTATCTAGCATGGTGGATGAGACAAGAAAGCAATGAAGCTGCCGGAGACACCAACATTTCAGATGATGATCTGAACTTTGGACTGCTGGTGATTCGGATATGCCTCATGAGTGTTCAATGTCTTCCTCACGCTGGGTATCCTACATCTACTACCGGTGTATTAAAGACACATCCAAGTCATCTGGAAAGTTGGCTGTACTCCATGGCCGATGAACTCGACAAATCATTACAATCCAAGAAACCCACCCTTGTGACCGTGCAGCATCGATATTATCATTTTGTTTATTTGAACAACTACGCGAGAATTCGAGACTCTTGGTCCGCCCTCAATGCAGCAGTAAAAGATGCGCATGAGATCGGACTACATCTTGAAATCCCCAATGTTTCCCTCTCCGAGGTAGAGAAGGAAATTCGCAGACGAACATTCTGGAGCTTATATGTTGGGGATCGGTATGTGGAAATTCCTAGATATCTTCTATGATTCCTTTTTGCTATTTTTGACTGGCAGACCTAACTGAATTGTCTTATGCAGTTATATGTCATCATTTTTCGGCCATTGGCCACTCATCCCAGAGGGGTACATCTACATCGACCCTCCTCACGATAACCTCCAACCTCTTTCCGTAAACCCATACGTCCTCACATCATTCACCGACCGAATATTTCACATTAAAATCACTCGCTTCCTCACCGCGTTCATGAGTCCACCTTCTTGGGAACATGACCGAGTGGATTCTATCGCGATAGCAGAATTCACACGACAATTCCAACAGGTCATTATCGACCCGCTTCCTCCAGTATACTGGCTCGAAAGCCCCGGAAATACATGGGACGCAATCGATCCAGCCATCACAGGCAAGAGAGAAATGCTAAGCTTCATCATCTGGGCAACAAAGGCTTTTCTCTACAAAGCATTCGCGGATCCTTCCAACAGTCTCCAACAACAGAATAGCCCGACCTTGAAAAACGGGTGTGATCTTATCGCACTATCACACCGACGAAGCTTTATGGAGTGTTCTTCCAAAGCGATTCTATCAATTGACAACTTGTACCATCGGATTGGCGATGAAGAAGGTGGCGCCGGAGAGAAATTGTTTTTTATTCCCGCCTGCCTAGCTGAAGCCCTGGCTAATCTGGGTGTATGTTTACTCTCAATTCAGGCAGATGCGAAAAGTCTTGGGATGGATGGTATCCAGTTCCATAATGATCCGGATATCCGAAGATATTATATGTCATGGTTTGATGGGTTCAGTCTTTTGTGTCGACACAGTCAACAACAACCCATCGCCAGGAAAGGTGTAACGATTCTGGAAGGTCTACACGAAACACTACGGATGTTCTATCAGACTGCAGAGCTCTTAGATGCACAGAGTGCCCAGGGACAGGGATACCAAGCGGGTCAGTATCAACTGGAACATGCATTGGTCTCGATGCATGCACATGGCGGGAAGAGAATCCAACAATCTCGGTCATTCCCTCTTCCTGCATGGCTGCCTTCTTATCTAGCCACGGCAGGTCGATCGTGGCTCTTCCAGGATCCAGCAGCTTTTGCTGATTTAATGGGCTAAGGAATGAATTTTAAATTGATTCGGAGGAGAAGGTTACCTTATTACTATAGGCACTTACAAAAGCATTGTTTTCCCCCATGTACATAATAGGATTATGAAGAATGAGTAATGTTGCTTCAGGTCAAAAGAATATTGAAATTAATTTGAGCAGTCAACTGGTCTCCAGGGTATTGCTCAATCGTAAAGAAACGACGAGAAATATTCTACGAAAATCTTTGACCCAGAGCCTCCAAACAACGCTCAAGATGTTGGAGGTTCTCGGCTACAGCATATATGATGCTGTCCGGCCGAAGGATGAAATATCTCGCTCGGTTGTTGTTCAATCGTCGCTTGAATTGGTTGAGGTCATAACCTTGGCGGATAATACACCCTGTAAGAAGATGGGACGGTGCTGGAAAGGAGATGGGCCTCATTGAATTGCGGTATTCATCACTCACATTCTCTCTAGTGTCGAAGTGTACCTGTGATTCGACCGAGAGTATAGTTGAGCAGAGAGTCGATCGTCGAAGGAGTTGTTCTAGCTCAATTTGCTGATCCGCGTGGTCGTCGGAATGAACAACCAGCAAACTCATAATTGTGGAGACTCGTCTAAGTGCTTGATCAGAGAGTTCAATGATGATCGAGTTGCTCTGAGGGAGGCGCGTTTGGACGTAAATTTGACCTAACCTGCCTCCACCTCCGTAATCAGCAAGAAATGCACCATTCGGACAGCTAGAATAGCCACGAGCTTCTGCTTTAACTGGAGGCAGCGCCAATTTCGACCCTCGAGATAGAAACAGTAGTAGTTTGAGCAATGCAATTTGTACTGCACCAGACCAACTGGACTCTTTATTGCACCACTCCCCGTTTTGTAGTGTCAAGCGTGCGGAGATGTCAACGCCCAGGCGTCGCTCTTCAGCCCAGGACTGTAGAACTGTAGATCGAAGCTCAGTGGTGATCCGGTTTGTCTTTTCCAACCCTGTCAGGATAGCCAATCGCCAAGCTAAGCCCTCGGCATCCCCAACACCACAAGCAACACCCTGGCCACCAAATGGGGGAAATACATGGGCAGCATCTCCGATAAGTGCAATGCGTCCAGAAAACCACTTATTGACAACTTTGTGACTGAAACGGAAAGGGCGACAGCGAAGGACTTGGATACAGTCGCGAGGAAAGGTCACGGTAACCGTCTCTCCATTTGAGACACGCACAGATCTTGTGATCATCGGAGTGAGATGTTCCCAAAATAAAGTCATTGTTTCCGACGATTCGTCATTTTCTCTGTGTTTCCATTCCGGAACAGCAAATTCATGTCGCCATAGTCGCTCTGATAGTGGACCAAATCGTCCGCACGCCACTGGTTTCCCAGGTGGTCGGCAAAAGTGCCAGTTGGCTGGCCAGAATAAATCATAGACAGCTTCCTCCGTGTATCCAAACTCCCAAAGTGGAAAATCTGGATGAGACTTCTTCGTTGGGAGAGCTATCTTCAAGTTCGCCGCAATCCAGGTGCCTTCATACTCGAATATTCCAGCCTCCTGTCGAATGCCGGCGGACTTTTCAAGGAAGTATTTACGGACAATACCGCGTTTTCCATCCGCTCCAATGAGATAAAGACCATCCACCTGGCTTGGTTTATCATCGGCGTCTGTGTAATGGACAATGACGCCCTCCGCGCTCTTTTCGTGTCCCACAACCTCGCATGAGGATTTAAGCGTACAGAATTTTGACGCTATTACGAGATCTCGTAGAGCGAGAACTGTTTTTGCATATATAGCAATTAGAACCTCGAACATTCATGCGAAGGCAGACGCAGAGCCACTTACCTAGTCGAGGCTGACTTTGAAGGATAGTAGTAGGAAGTGCGTGCTCCATATTATCAACCGTAAGAGGAATCTTCAACCATGGTTCGTTTGATATGGTCGTTGTGTGGAAATTCAGACTTTTAAGCTCTGCCAGTAGAATTATTAGTCCTCCGTCTTGTGTGTTAATTGCCATGTAGTCAAGAGGTAGAAAATATGTCACCTTGTCCGATCCACGCCATGCGCTTCCCCAAGCCTAACTTCCACAGAGATCGCAATGCATCACCAGTGAGCACCACACCCCTCGGGTCACTGGTCACTTCGGAATCTTTCTCGAGAATGACTGACTATATATTCATGACAAGATATCAGTTCTTTTCGAAGCAATAGTTGGGGATAGAGTGGATTTTGCATACCGTAACCTGGTGCTGGGCTAGGAAAAGGCCCAGGACCAGACCTGATGGTCCTGCCCCAACGATGACAACGTCGGCTTTCATTCGGTCAATAGTTCAAGCAATATGTTGTGACAAGGAATTTCGGTGACTTTGCAGGCGAGACGGGGACTATGAGCCATATAAAATTAGCTGCAAATGTTCCCCTTTTCCACTTGCTCATTATCCTAGGAGCTTCTTAAATTCACAAGGCAAAGTCGGAGTCTACCGAGGTTGCCATTATCACAGCATGGCATGAGGCACATCACAAAAGACTCACCTAGTATGGATAGAAAGAAAGTGGGACCGGATCGTCACCATAGTTCCTCCGCGGAGGATCTTTTGTTAAGTGGCTGAAACACCCCATGGGGAATTGTGGGGAAAGCTGATGTGGTGACTATGCATATGTGGGCACGGTCCGTTACATTTTACAGGGGGCGTAGGTACTTTGAAAAGGAGGATGATCAGCTATGGCTAAAGCCTGTCTACAGATGAGAGAAATGCCGTTTTTACAAATAGACCCACCCAGAAAAGGATTATAGAGGCAATTCGATAACAGGGGTGACAGGGATACTGTTATTTTACACGCGTCATACAGTATTTCCAGCCACGGTACACAGAACTCTCGAATGACTTGCATGTCTGAAAATTAAGAATAATCTCATTTTAAAAAACAAACTAAATCAAATCTGATAGGAAAGACCTCAAAATTCCAAAATATCATATGTTTGTCCCGTAACAAAATCAAACAGAGTGGCTTATATCAACCAGAGACTAAACATATACCAGAGTTTTGCCTTAACTAACTTCACTGCAAGTGCTCTAAAGTTTGCCAAATCAAATGGTGTCTTAAATCAGTATTCATCTGAGAAAAATAGACTTAGGACTGCGAACATAAAGGGCCATTTGACCCATTGAGTGCACGAAAAGGGAAGAAAGCCTCACAGTATAGAATCTTGTCCTTCTTCAAAAACCACTTTGTTCTTCAGTCTCCCCAAGCCAGTGATTTCGACTTCCATCACGTCCCCATTTTTGAGAAGCTGGCGAGGCTTCTGAAACACACCTACACCTGCAGGGGTCCCGGTCATCACTACAGTATACGCTGGAATTGTGGTGCCTGCGATATTGAGATCGATTAGGAAAGGACCTAGGAGAGGTGTCGAGTAACTTACTTTGACTCATCCAACTTAAGACCTGCTCGGGAGAAAAGATCATGTCAGTTTGAATGGCAGTGTCTTGCCTCACTTGCCCATTAATACGGGTCATTAGGCTAGCTGTGCCTTTGGTCTTGTTGAAGATATGCGGGCTCACAAGAACCGGTCCAACGGGTGCAAATTTATCAAAGGCTTTTGCGTAGAAGAACTGGCCTCCTGACTCTTCAGGAAGCTGGAAGAAACGGCAGGAGATGTCATTGCCGATGGTGTATCCGAGGATATATGAGGAGGCTTCCTCCGGTGTGATGTTCAGACAGTCGCGTGCGGTAACGAATACTAGTTCGCCCTGGAGATTCAAATATTGATCAATGAATGATTCTGTACAGGAGTGTAGTGATTTTCGTCTTACTTCATAGTCCGGCAGGTGTGAGGCGCAAAAGCGACTGATGGGGATGGTTTCATTTGGCGCTGATAGCGAGGCCGCAGGCTTGGTCCATAACGGAGGGTTGAAGGGAACACGAAGCTATCTCCCTTTGATTAGAGACTTGGCGAAAATGATTCGAAGGGTTAAGCAGCATACACTGGCCTCTTTCGCGTGACTCTTGTAATTGAGACCGACACAGTAAATTGGGAGGTTTGTTTGGGGGATAGGTGGCAGAAGCTATTTGAAATGGAAGGATAGTCAGTTGATATTCTCAAGGTGAACAGTGGAAGGGGTCCATACTTTCTTTATTTTCTCCTGTGTCACATTTCGATCCCCCAACAGGTCCTCGAACGCCGGAAATGCGTTGATTGAGGCGCCAATGATGGGCTCAGTCGAGTCACCTTTCGCAAAGAATTCATCGCCTTTCTCCGTTTCGAAACGATATAGGTATTCAAATGTAGCCATCGTGAGTAGGCTCGGTGATGTGATCGAAAGAAGCACACTTAGTGGTAACAGAAATTTTGACTTCAACAAATATTTGTACCGTGCATCCCGAAACTCGTGCAAGTTGCAGCTACCTATACTACCAGGTCCTATACTCTTGAGCCTTCGATTGTTTTCCCCGCATACTAGTCTTGATTAGGAGTTCTTCCGGAAGATCCCCCGAAAGCCCTGTAAGTTATAAATGTAATGCTTGGTATGGATATCGGACCTGTAATTTGAGGCCTGTATTTATTTGTAATTCTAATACATATTCAAGCTCCAGGGCTCCAACCTTGGAAGGTTCCAAGGTTCATCTTAGACTTTAACCTTAAATTTGCTACCTCCTTATAAGAGCATATCGCAAAAAGAGCACTTTCTGCAAGCTTCAATGTCTGGAATTTGGTTCCGTGTCTTTCCTTTCATGATTGCTTCTGTTTGACAGATCGCCACTCGATCAACAGACTACCCAGCATTGTCAGGCAAGCTAAAGCGACGGGAAGGTACCAAGTCTGAGTTAAGCTCCGATCGATACCTCTCAGCACCTCATCCAGTTGCTGCGCAGGAACTTCGTTTAAAATATCCCCAAGTCCATGTTCTTGGATATATGCGGGCGACAAACCAGGTATAACCTTACTCAAACTTGATGACAATTCGTTTGTGAATATCACCTGTGCAATGGCAATAAAAACTGCCGGGCCCATGCTCTGCCCAAACAAGATAACCCCGATCCCAAGGTTAATATCCGCGGTATTGAGCGTTGTCTGCATAGCTGCTTGGGGGCCTTGGAAGCCGATACCTCCACTGAAGCCTACAAACCCGGAATACAATAAGATCTTCACTAGAGACGAGTGCAGATCATATGTGGTCATCAGGCCTGCCGCAACTGGCATGCATACAGAAGCGAAGATCATGAATGGGGCGTAGTAGCCGAATGTCGTAGTACCGATGCCCTGAAGAAAGAGGCCGATCATCATTCCGGCAAGGATGGGGATCATCAGGTAGCCGCTCTCGCTTGGAGTCTAAAATATTGAAATTTGTCAATTGGTGTACTCAGTAGTGTTCAGGCACCGATCAAGAAATCATACATGAGATCTAACGACTTGATAGTACGTTGGCAAGTACCACTCCAAAACGTTTGTCATCGAATTAGTGCACCCGGTGAAGACGAAACCTGCAATTACATTTCGGTTTTTGATGATGCGGACAGGGAGGGCTGCCGACTCTCCACGTCGGTATTGATTGAACGAAAAAGCGGCGAGAAGAACAGCAAAAACAACGAATAATGCAATCACCTTCGCATCCGACCAAGGGTATTTTGTTCCAGCCCAAGATAGGGCAATGAATAGTGCTGTTAAAGACGGAATGAATAAGCAATTGCTGATGAGATCAATTTCTCTGATCTTTTGACCGAATTTGAGGTCGTTCTCTTCGCTAATTCTTGGATCCGAGAAAAGAAAAAGCAGGGTCGCCAGCGAGACACCACCGATCGGAAGGTTGATCCTAACAAAAAAAAATTCAGTTTTAAACCACGACAGTGTTTGTGAGGAGGCTCAATTACCAGAAGCACCATCTCCACCCCAAAGATTGCGTCAATGCCCCACCTACTATAGGCGCCGAAATTATGGCAAGCGATTCCACACATGCCATCAGACCCGAAAACGCCGGTCGCTTGTTGAGAGGTAGTATATGCGTTATGACGGCAAAGCACCCAGCCAAAACGCCAGAGAACCCTAGGCCCGTAACCGCTCTCCCTACAATAAACATGGTCGAGGAAGCAGCTATAGCACAAAGTAAAGAGCCGACGAGGAAAATGACATTGCTCAGCAAGAAGATGTTCTTGATGGAGAAATGTTTATACATCTTTGCAAACCCGAATTGGAACGAGCAGGTGGTGAGTCGAAATGCAGATGAGTACCATCCCACATCAGCAACAGTGTGGAAGTGGTTGGTGATGCTCGGCACCGCCGTGGCGACAATATTGGCATCTAGGCCACCTAAAATCATAACTACGCATATTGCGAGAACGGTGCACCAGAACTTAGAGCCTGTTGGATATTCGGGTCCTGTGGGAGGAGCAGGTTCAATCTGAAAAGGCTCACTGGCAGTTATTCGCCTCAAGGTTACCCCATGTGATGGTTGCTCTTGCGTGTTCTGCAAGTTGAGGAAACCCGCATGTGTTTCGTGATCGACAGAAAGTTCTTCCGTTATTGTTGTCCTCTCCATCGTATGAGGTCCATGTGACTTGACATATGGTAAGGAAGATGAGGGAGTGTATACCGTCTAACTGCTTGCTCGGCCCCTCCTTCGGCTGAGGGAGGTTGGTGCGGTCACCGGGCCATGTTTAACTAGCCTCGGCAACATCCGTCGAAATGATCGGCTTTAAGTCACAAGCATAAAAGTATGTTGTCGTTCACTTTGAATCAATGAGAGTGGCAGAGGGAAGTGACAGGTCACCAGCTCTTGTGTTTATTGATTCAAATGTTTGCATTTCGATGCAAACTTCAAGTTTCGTGCTGAATTGCCAATACGGTTACGAGACCACCTGGGCAGAGCTTGTATTTTATTCAAAGTAAATTACGGTATTCAGACTGTTACCTACTAGGTAGGTACTGCCCAGCCCTGGAGGTGAGATATTGAAAGTCGGGGCTGGGCTACTCCTAACAAGGGCGGTAGAGTCAGCAAGCATGATCTACAAAGGATTCAGTCAAGTTACTCCGCGGAGGATCTTGACATTAAGCTTGGCTCGGAGAATCCTCTTTAGCCTAGTAACTGGAGGGACACTCCAAAAGGCATGTTCTTACTTTCTTGTCCGAGGCGTGGGCCCTATGGCCGGCCACTCTCATAAACATGTGGAACTGAAAGTATTAAACCATTGAATGACTTTACCGGATACAAATTACCTCGTTTGCGTCTTTAACAAAGTGGTTAACGCTCACCAACCTATATTCACCATTATACCTACTGAGACACTTTTCAAGTCTGAAACCTGAATATGTCTCTCTGGGTACTCGACGTACTCGCACTGCTCCCTCAGAAATGGCAAAACTGGATACTACCCCCATCCAGCATCCCGACCGTTCAAAATGACCCATCAAAGGTCCAACTAAGTCGCATTGCGCACGTCTACTTTGATCACCATGATCTCGAAGCATTCGCCAAGTTCGCGAAAGATTTCGGGTTTGTGGAGGCAGAGCGCAAGGGCAAGACAATCTACTTCCGGGGTTATGGGAAAGACCCTTACATCTACGTCGCCTCTCAGAGCTCCAAATCAAAGTCGCAGTTCAAGGGCGCTGCCTTCATTGCAAAGGATCGTGAAAACTTTGAAAAAGCTGAGAAGCTTCCGGGCGCTATCTGCAAGACACTAGATGAGGCCCCTGGAGGCGGCGAGATGATCACCTTTGCGCGTCCCAACGGAACCTTCCTGCATGTGATATACGGCCAGGCTGAGCGTGAGATGGACAACGAGAAAGAGCCACCGACAGCGACACATGAGTCTCATGGACCGTTCAATTTCCCCTTTGAGAAACGTCGGAAGGGCCAGTTTCAGCGATACCATGAGGGCCCTGCCTTGATCCACAAGCTTGGACACTATGGTTACGTCTGCAAGGAGTTCCAATCCGAGTTGGAGTTCTACACAGGGAACTTCAACTTCGTTCATTCGGATGTTCTGTATCTGCCCCAGTTCCCGGATAGGGAAGTCATGACCTTCATGCATCTGGATCTGGGTAAGGAGTATACCGACCACCATACGTTGTTCTTGCAGCGTGCTTCACCAACGGCTCGTGAGACATATGTCCATCATACTTCCTTTGAGGTGGAGGATTTTGATACACAGTTGATGGGACACCGCTACCTTGCTAAAAAAGGGTGGACGAGTGTATGGGGTGTTGGGCGTCATATTTTGGGAAGTCAAATTTTTGACTATTGGTATGATAGTTCCAAGTTCAAGATTGAACATTATGCCGATGGGGATGTGGTAAATCAAGATAATCCGACAAGGAGAGAAGCTGTTGGACCGTTATCTGTTTGGGGTCCAGAGTTGCCTAAGGATTTTGGGGACAATAAAGCGACATAGTAGCTCTGCATTCTTCTAGCAACCAGAATAACATTTTGCTTCAAATTTTGCAATCAATTGGCATACATCTCATACCAATAATTTTTCAAAATTTGAATTCTTGCTCAACTTAAGCTTCACATAATACAACCTTGGAAGCTTCGAAAATATTAGCTCTCTACTGGTCTGCACTCGCATAATTTGCAAAAGGCTCTGGACATGAGTTCTCAACTAGATGCCACTACTAGTATAATCACGTCGCTATATGCCTCGGTACGAATAAGATTTCGATATTGAGCAGTGGGGAGAATATGGGACCATGATGCATAGTCACCACCGGACGAACCCTCGGAGGAACCTCCGGAGGAACTTGAACCGCTTGCATTGCACCACCTGGGCAACTAGTCGTAGTTGTTATTATACTGCAGGAGAAGTAATTTTTTGACGATGACTCGTCTGGAGATTGAAATGATGTGACTCTATTCGTCTTGTTCGGCAACCAGGGCAAAGATGAGATTAAACCGAGGTTCTTCCCTCTGATGAGGCCTGAACATCTTTTCAGAAGCCACTTAATTTTCGAGGAGTTTGTTGGTCTCTCCTGCTGCTGCTGACTCCTCTTTATTCCTCAATTGCTTGAAATTTCTAGAGCTCCTCGATATTCAATCAACCCGTCAATAAATGCCTTTCCTTAATTTCTCTCCATGTATATTGTGATCGAAACTGCACCTTCATACATTTCGTTCCCTCATCAAGATAGCCATGTTTGCACTTATTACTGGCTGTAGCAGCGGGATCGGAAAAGAGCTCGCGATAGCTTTTGCGACCAAAGGAGTCACAGTGCTTGCCACGGCACGACGTACAGGATCTCTGGACGATTTGACGAGCCGCTATGACAACATCGAAAGCTTTCCCCTTGATCTCGACGAGCCAGGCAGCATTGAGAAGCTAAAAGATGCAGTTATGAAACGCACGGATGGCCGCCTCGATTTCTTGGTTAACAATGCCGGGACGCACTACGCATCAACAGGGGTAGACTTAGAGATTGAAGAAGTCGTGAAACTATTCCAAGTCAATGTCTTTGCCGTTATGCGTCTATGTCAGGTCTTCGTGCCACTGCTATGTCAGGCACCACGCGGGCGAATAGTGCAGATCGGCAGTGTGACAAGGAGCCTACCGGTTGTATGGCAAGGGCCGTACAATGCTTCCAAAGCGGCTCTTAGCCAATATTCCAAAACTCTCCGATTGGTGAGACAAATTGAATCTGTGCACATATGAGCTTTTTGAGAGCATTTGTATCTAACTTGAACCTAGGAGCTGATGCCACTGGGAATTGAAGTGGTTGAGATAGTGACCGGGTTCGTGCAAAGCAATATCCTACACCATGGGTTACACGCTCCGGAGCAGTCGCTATACCTTCCAATCAAAAGCACCGTGGAGAATACCAAGTACCAAGGTAATGAGAATGGCATGCCGGCGCAAACCTACGCTACGTCTGTGGTCGCAAAGCTCATGCAGCCACGGATCAACCCTGAAATTTGGGAAGGGGCTTTAGTGAGATCTTTGCGCTTCTTTGCTACGTTCCTCCCATTGAAAGTATTGGTAAGTTATTTGTCTTCGTGATGATGTTCAAGTTGCCGATTCAATTGATCTTTCTTCTGACTGGAACTATTTAGAACTGGATCCTCTTCCGGCGATTTAAGCTCGATCTTATTAAACGATGAGATTATTTCAAGATTCTGCTATGAGAGAAAATTTGAATAGTTGTCTACTCGGATAGAGAAATGAGGTATTATATAGAGCTCCCTGTAGCAAGCCAAGTCGGCCGATCTTGTTCTACTTGGGTCTTCATAGGAGCTTCCTCATGTACTAGTCAACTGGTCAACCCCATGAATCAGTCCCTGCATTTGAGGCTTTAATTCTCCACAGTACATCCGTCAATTTCCGGTGAGTGATATTAGGGGTCATATGAAACAAGTCGATCGATGTATATACCCAGTCTCTCTGTACACATCGGGTACGTCCCCACAGTGCCGACTCCGAGTCCAAGTTAAAGCTGAAGGATCGTGAATGCTTCCATAATTTCTTCCAAGCTCAATCAAGGCAAGCATTTGAGGATCGAGAGCCGTTCTTCAGGGTGCTGCAGTGGATATTCGCTTATTCCTTTGCGCAACTTAAAAGGGAATAGCCGTTGGGGTCATCTTGATGATTGGTTCGAGTGGATCTCCCGTGTTGGGGGCCACAAAAGGAGCCGAAGCGGAACGCTGTGCACGGAGTCCCTGAGCCGCCGTACCATCATTCACGCGATAATTCAAGATCCATATCTTTATGGACAAGCAGCTTTCTGTTATTCCTGCTGTTCACTGGATAGGCGCAACATGGGAGGCAGACCGTGGTCAAGTAAGGGGTGCGGGGCATGCAGGCAGCGGAAGGTCAAGGTCAGCGAGACGAAGCTTTGGACCCTTCCACCATTCCACCCGTTGACTATCTGAATGGAAGATTAACGGTCTTATAGTGTGATCTTCAGAAACCAGGATGTACACGGTGCTTTAAACGCGGCATGATCTGTCCTGGGTATTCGCGAGATAATCTGTTCTTCAACCATTATAGTCAATCAAAACCATCAGGAGAGTTGGCGAACAAGGCAATACCAGATGCCCCAGCCCAAGCCCGCGCGCAAAGGTTACCGGCTAGTATAGACTCATGCTCGCAAAAGCGAATGCAGCTATCAGCGGCATTTTGGGAGTCATATTACCCGGTGAACCTCGATATCAAAGCCATTGGGGAAGTGGATCTGTGGTTTCAACTCATGGCCAATTTCATGGCGCTGCCAGCCAAGACCAAAGCTTTGGAAAATGCAATCTCAGCATTGTCGTGTCTATATCTTGGCGCGGCCAAGGGCGATAAACAATTAATGGGCAGTGGCATGCAATTATACAACAATGCGATCCGCCATGTGTCAAGTCAACTTGCCAAGGGGTCTGTCAGTGAAGATGTGATCTACACTGGCGTTATATTTAAAGCGATCGATGTAAGCTTTGAGGCTCTTTGATCTAAACTTTCGAATCTGACACTTTTAGACTTTCAATTGTCCGAGCGGCGCGAGTCCGATCATCGCTCATATGGAAGGCCATAATACATTACTTCGACATTCAGATGCCATCGGAAAGAACGACCTCTTTAAACCTGTTTATAAACTTCTGAAGCAGAATTTGGTAAGGATTTTTCAGTGACGGGGCTCCAATGAATAAAACTAACTATTATAGATGTACGCACCATTAATATTATTCAAAAGCTCAGGTAGTGATTTCGACTATCTAAAAAAACATAATGACGACCCC
Source organism: Penicillium herquei (assembly GCA_039634405.1). Taxonomy (NCBI): domain Eukaryota; kingdom Fungi; phylum Ascomycota; class Eurotiomycetes; order Eurotiales; family Aspergillaceae; genus Penicillium; species Penicillium herquei. Next base: position 753,065 of record CP098389.1, on the reverse strand, counting down.
CCTTTCGATGAGCTCTTCGAAGTCTATGTCGGAATCACATCTCTTGTTGCATCTGCAAGATCAGTAGACGCCGGGTCACCAAACGAGGCCGCTTGCACGCGACTTCTCCGCCAATGCCTTGGGCAAAGGAAAAAGGCTCTGGAATGGTACTATCGACATCTACAGAGTATCGGCGGTCCCCCTATGCGATGTCCCATCGACAAATGGAATCCCAAGAATCACACACTTCCCCCATCAGAGGACGTGTTCACCTATTTATACGACTTTCATACATTCCGGAATGCAGAGATGCATGTGTTCTTCTGGAAAGCAATGGCCATTCTTCAAACGATGATTTATCAATCCCGAATACGACTCTTACGACATACTAAAAGATTCGGCTCCGAGATTGACCCAGAAATCTATAATGAGCTTCGGATGGCGGGCGCCTACGCCGACAACATTTGTCGCGCTATACCATATTGGTTTCAGGACAAAATGGGATCATACGGCGTGTTGAAAATTATGACCGTTCTCATTATTTTGTTCAAGATCTATACCCATCTTAGACACTTCAAACTATTTCTCTGGGTGCAGCATGTCTGTAAACAGGTCGCGAATGATGGGATTGACCTGGCTACGTGTCTCAGTCATGTATGGTGGAAATACTGGATCGCGTGCAAAGACCCCACCGTGAATTTCGAGATCAGCTTGGTATTCAACATGAACTTTGCGGACGGAATATCTAAAGTTTCTGGGGATGATGCCACTCCTGTCACTGAAAAGGGGGATTCTGCAGAGCTTGAAGTGGAAGCGAAGTCCGAGGTATCTGAGACAGGAGAATCTTCAGGTGAACTAATTTTCGTGTTAGAAAACCCAATTGGGTGATCTCATCTGATATCATCCAATCGATTAATTATCCGATAATTGACTTATTCAAAGCATTGCGATGCATTGTATATCACAATACGAATCCTGGCGCGGTTTCTTAAGGCGCCCGGCGTTGGCTAGAACCACCCGGACACACGATAAATTCAATCTCGAACAGTTTCTAAACACTAGTAAAAATTAGACGAAAGACCATTTTGATTCCATCACATAGTCATGAATTAGGAGATTGTTGTGTTTCGTTAATGCTTCATATCCATTATGATCCGGAGCAATTCTGCTGATCCCCACCTCCCAAGAGACGGACATGGCTCCGAGCCTTGATCTGACCACGAACCTGGAAGATATAGGCTAATTCCTCGTGAAGAGTTCAGCCACCCGACCCTAGGTGTCATATTTAAGTAGGGTGCTTTTGCGGGTGACGATGCGGGGTGCATAAGTGGTGACGCCGGTGCTAATGTGGCTTGCACATTCGTCACCAGGACATTCAAGTGAGCGCTAGTCTTCAATTCCTTCAATAAACCCACTATTGCGAACATGACATTCTAAATAAAAAACATCATTCCATATGACAGGTCTAGAACTTCACCCGATATGAAACGACTCCTGTCACCGAATCCAGAAATTTCGGAAGATCCTCGGACGCGGCAAGGAAGACTCTGCTCATCTGAAAAAGAGTTGAACTCCGTGAGCGGGCCGACGCCGTTGTCTCAGATTCCTTCATGACCGGATTTCTTCCAAAAACTGCAAAGTGCTCAACTCTATTTTCTGGTGGAAGCAGGGAATACCCCAGTCGTGGAAAAAAGTACTACCACGAGGCTCCGGGACACGTATTCGAGGCTCGAGCGAGATTCATCCCTATTCATCGTGCTTCTCACGGATAAATTTGAGAACCGTTATGTTGACACTGTGGACCTCGGATCCACTCGAGTCAGGTACAGGTTTCTATTTTGCCTACTATATCCGGTGGAGCTCCGAAGTTACCAGACGAGACAGGACCACTCCGTGCTCTATATGGAATATCCACTACGGATTACCTTCCAGATCAATGGATATGATGGGATGCTGGGCCATATTTAATGACTTGGCTCTCCCCGACCTTGTCATTTTTGGATTCAAGTTCGATTCTTCAAGGGTTCTTTCTCATTCGCCTGTCCTCTCCTTATTACTTCAATTCTACCCACCATGAAGTCCTTCCTGGCTCCTATTTCTCTCCTTTCCCTGCTCCTGGCTGGCCAGAGCAGCGCTGCCACAATCCCTACTCGCTCCCTCACCGAGCGAAGCACCGAAACCTGTGACCAATGGGGTACTATCACAACCGGAAGCTACATCGTCTACAATGATCTCTGGGGTGAAGACTACGCTACTAGCGGTGAGCAGTGTGTCGGTGTTACCTCTTTGAGTGGAACCACTCTTGCCTGGTACACCACCTGGACCTGGGAGGGTGCCTCTTCCAACGTGAAGAGTTTCGCCAACGCCGCCCTCTCTTTCACCGCTGCTACTCTGAGCAGTATCACCAGCATTGAGAGTACCTGGAAGTGGAGGTAAGAATACATCCCCACCTATTACAAAATATAAAATAATGCTAACGACATGATCCAGCTACTCCAACACCGATATCGACGCCGATGTCGCCTACGACATGTTCCTCGCCTCCAGCGCCTCCGGATCCGACGAGTACGAGATCATGGTCTGGCTTGCTGCGCTGGGCGGTGCTGGTCCCATCAGCTCCACTGGATCCTCTGTTGGCTCTACCACCGTCGGTGGTGTCGAGTTCAGCCTGTACTCTGGTCCTAACGGTGACACCACTGTGTACAGCTTCGTCGCCTCCGAGACTACCACTGATTTCTCTGGTGACTTGAAGGAGTTCTTCACCTACTTGATTGACAATGAGGGTCTGAGCTCTAGCCTGTACCTGGTTGATGTTCAGGCTGGTACTGAGCCTTTCACTGGCTCTGATACCACTCTTACTACCTCTGCGTACACCGTTACCGTTTCCACTTAAGTTTGGACTTGCTGCATTGAGAGATCACTGGTTGAGGTCAACATTTGAGTTCGACTTGTGGCTGCTTCTATCTCTTTTGTGAATAGTTTTGTGTGGGGAAGGGATCTGGAATCACTTCTCAGTACTTATGGTATTGTGTGTCCAGATGTGGATGTGCTAGAATTAATTTACTGGCATTTAATTGCACTATTTGCATATTGGGAAATTGTTATTTGTCTCCACGCCTACGTAATAATCACAAGGCTTGCTCTAGATCCACAATGTAGTTGACTGGTTCTGTAGCAACCGTGGTACATCGAGCGTACAAGTTTGCACATGTTGAAAGCAACAATAAACGTCTAACCGGTAAGATGGTAGATAATCTACCGGCTAAAACATCCCTCTATAAGTACTGGTAGATCATCCGTACTATGTTATGCATGTTTCGGGAAAGGGAGAGTTCAGCAGGGGCCGCGTCGGTGGCGTTGATGCCAATAGGACTCAGCCTGATTTCGCACCAGTGACCATAGCATGGATGACGTTGTATGAATACAATGTGGCTGTTCTTGATACAACTCAGTTTCAGGATATGATTACAAAAGTTAAAAGTCATTGCATGTGAGTGAGCATCATTATTGTATGTCCTATGATGGACTATGAGATATCGAAGGATAAGTACATCTGTAGGGTACATCAAGGAAAGGTCTAAGTCATATAGTATGAGGATGGGAAATTTCTGAAAGAGAGAACAAACACCGCATGAACCGAATCAAGATCAAGAAACCATAGAGCACATGAGACGCAATGACCAACCCGGGTAAATGCATAAGAATGTGGCACAAGAAAAAAAAAAAGGAAAAGGGTGACCATCATGTTTGGATCTAGGGGAGGGACTCAAGACTGGGGCGAAACAAGGGGTATTGTCACAAAGTATGCGTATCAACGGTGAAATGCTTTTTGCCAAGAAGCAGTAATAAATGGTGTAGGGAAATGAGATGAAAATAAAATTGAAGGTGAAAGTATTAGTCGACGCGCCAGTCACTGAGTCGAGTCCCGCTCGATCTAGTGAGGTCGACCAATACGTCCACCCATGTAGGAACCGGTTGCCGAGGCAAGGAAGCGGGCGACGAAGCCACCACCGTGGCCGTGCACCTTCATCTTCTTGCTCGGTTGCCGGATGGGCTCGAAATGTTGTTTAGTGTCTAGTGCTGCGACGTTGACGTAGCTGTATGTCAAAGAGACTGAAGGACTGGAGTTTGGGTCATTGACCATGACCTCATCGTTGCTGTGAGATGATACAGTGCTGAGGCTGCCGGGAGTGCCTCGGGAGCTGGGGGCGATGCTAGATGAACGAGAGCAGAGGGAGTTGAAGGTCTCGGCGTGGGATAGACCAGGAACATCGCGAATAGATGGGGGTGAAATAGAGCGAGTGGGGCGGTGTGGAGATGTACGGTGGCGGTTGTAAGGGTTGTAACGATCGGACTCCGCAAGGGCCTGGGGAGATTGAGTGTTGTGCATACTGGGGCAAGAGGCATGAGTTGGGAGGCGGCGAAGAGAGTGATCCGCGACCCGACGACCATCCACTCGAGCTTCCAGTTTCTGACGACGCAGGCGGCTGGCCAGCAGATCCGCCGAAGCATGCAGACGACGCCTGGTAGAATTGTTAGTTGATGTAAAGTTGAGTGCGGAGATCACGTACGCATACCATTCCCGATGCGCCTGTTGCTTGCGCTTGTGCTCCTCCTCGGCTTCCTGCTGGCGCTGTTGAATTTGAAGGCGTTGGCGAATAGGTTCGAGGAAAGGCTCCAAGTATGTGAGTAGATCCTCCTCAGTCACGCGGGTGTCCCAATCCAGCAGGAACAGCAGCTGACGTTCCATCAAGTTCACCTCAGGAAGTGAGAAACCAAAACCTTCATATCCCTTCACCGATGTGTACCGTGCCCAGTGCTTGTTCTTGGGACTCGAGTCATTAAGGTTCTTAGCGGCGAGGATCAACGAGGCGAGGAAGATCCGGTGCACAGTGCATCGCATGCCCTTGGCGACGGGAGGGAGACGGGCACGGAGACGGCCGAGGTACACGAGGGAGCTCATGAGGGTGGGCACCTGGACCTGGGAGCGAGCGACCAGTGATGCAATAAAAGCTTCTGTAGTCGGCAGCGGGGGTAGGTTGTCTTCTGGGTCCATAGGAGGTGTGGCGGGGGGAGTTGGTTGACCATGTTGGCTGACTGCGTTGATCACATGGGCTTCACACCTGATGACCTGTGAAGCTTGTTGAGCAAGATATGAAATCATCTCACGAGACACTCGCTGATGGACAAACTCATCCAGAGCAGCTCGGTTTAGCGACATAGTCGCTGGAAGTGTGCTCTGCATTGTAATGAAAGGGAACGGCGTAGCAGACTAAGCTGCTAATGGGGGATAAATGAGAGATAAAGAACAAAGGTATAAAAGAAAGAACAAAATAGTTAAGTTCTTTGTTCGGAGAATCGGGATCAAAAGGTAGAATTCCTGGACCAGCCGGGAAAATATGGAGAAGATGTCGATGTTAAAAGAATGTTGCAGTAAGGATGAGGTTGTCGTGTCAACCTTTCAATGTTCTTATCGATAGCCCTAACTGAGATGGATCGCTCCTCAACTGAGACCTGCTTAAGCGGAGAAATATAATCCGAGAGACAAAGTCCACAATTTAATGAATTTGTGGAAGCAATAGATTGATGATGTTGCAGAGATTAATAGGTCAGGGGAGGATGAGGAAATGAGCCGATTAAAATAAAAGTTGATGTATTAGATGAAGCCACCAAAAAGAAGGGAGAGTGACGACGTTGGGCATGTGGATGAATCTCGTGAAGAATCTGAACATGAAAGGGAATCCTAGACTAGATATAGCTCCGGTATGTGTCCCAGATAAAATAAAATCCCAAAAAGAATTAATTATTTTTTTAAAAAGAAAAAAAGGAATTCAATCTTAAGGCGGCTGGAGCTGCAAGGACCAGTTAGAGCGCCATGGGGAGGGAACAGGGGCAGTTTGAGCCTGTTTCCAAGGCTGCATAGTTGGATCTGAATCCAACCTATTTGGCGCGCGGGGACCTGAGACTTTTAGTGAATTTAGTGAATTTGGCTCCATAACTCTCCATAAAGGATTGACCGATTGACTGGATTTACTGGAATGCCGTAGTCTCCGTAGTGGAGCTGAACTCTCAAGACGTGTCGGGTATGTGTTCATCTTCATCCCTAGATTCAATCCGATATACTAGCCACCACTCATTATTTTAGAAATAGGCATGTACTCCAACCATCTGGATGAATGATTCGTCTCTCTAAGAATAGCCTTGAAGTTCTGCGAATTAATTTCCAAGCGCTTTCCAAAATAAAAATGTGCGATCGTCATGTACTCCGTACTTTAGACCCCGACTCCACTCTGCGAGGAGATCGGGTTCTCCACTAATACCAAGGAAACCAGTCTACCAAATCAGCCCATGATATCCCTTAAGCCCAAATACGCCCAAAATCAGCTAACTTCAGCCCTTCTATTCGATATGAAACTTAAGACGCGGGGGAAGTTACATATCCTAGATCCAAATGCCAGGTCAGATTCTCCACACGAGAATGGGGCGGATCCCATAATCCGTTGATTGTGAACTGTGAACCTGTCAATAGCACATCTGGACTCGAACAGGAATCTAGGCACCAGGAGTCCAGGACCAGAACAGGAGCGAATATGGAATACCTTGATGCCACTGGTAACCTCCCTCAAGCCAGGTTTATTCCATATCTATTCTTAACCCAGTAATCCGTATTGAGCAGCCTAGTGCCTAGTCTCCTGTAGGCTGTAACACGAATTCTCAACTCCTATGGACTAGAACCACCAGCTGAATGAAGTGATGTACCACCTAGCGGCATCCACGGATCCAAAAGTTGACCTATGAACAATGTGGCAAGTCGCGTTTCAATTTGGCGCCTGGAAAGCGGACCACCAATAACCATGAAAAAAACGACCTGTGTGGCCCAAAAGGAGAGTCCGTGCGGAGGATTCGCCTCTGCCAAATGACCCCTGTCACACGGCGCCACGAGCAAGTGGGTCAGGAGTCGCGACTCCGCGCGAGCGTTTTGAACATTTCGTGTTCGAGGGAGAAGTAAAAAAAAAAAAGTTCAGAGAAAAGGAGGTTAGGGAAAAAGTGTAAGATATCTTGATCCCGTGTGGTATGCTGAATGATGATAATTCTCTTCATGGGGATACACGACCCGTGGATGGGTGCCACAATAGTGTGGTGCACCTCGCATGAGGGGAGTCCAATTTTTTGCCTTGAATGCAGTGCGTAGGTTTCCGGAATATTCAGAGGGGCTGGAGTAAAAGAGATCTATCGATTTCAATCGTATTCCCGTGGCATTCCTGTTCTGGTGAGACTGGTCCTATTGTCAAGTTCGATGTATTCGGGAACTTCTCTTCCCGCCTCTTCATGCTTCATGCATGCATGGACTAGTCCACCCCGAACTCTCCATGCTAACGATGCATGCAATGTTCCGGGATTCCGGTAGAGTACAACGGGGGGGTTCTTTTGCAGAGTTGACCAGGGTTGGGGTCTAAAAAAAGATCTTGAACTCCATCTATTTTCGGTCATCACCCAACTCTCACTCTATATAAGCGCCCGTTCTCCTCGTCCCAGCGCTTAGAACTTTCTTCACCCGATTTTGACACTATGAAGCGCTTTCTTGTTGCGCAAAACGTTTCACGTTACTAAATTTATCAGGTCCTACTTTGATGCAAAGATCTATTGATAGAATGATTATTCTTAGCAACCTACGCGCTCGGGGAGGATGATGGACGGAACCCCGCTACAAATCCATGCACTCCGACTTACATTTGACGTCGCTTCTTGAAGAGGGGTATGTCTAGCGTGGACAATGGAGATAAATGAGGAGAAACACTCAACCGAACTCATGGACTGTGAGGTTGGGGGGTTTCGGGGGTGCCCACGGACTCCCAGCGGTTCGGTTTTCCCATTGTTGGGAGTAGTGGGTTCGCTTCAAGTCTCAAGACGTTGAAAGGATGCATGTTAGATGCAGAGACGGTGACGAACCAAACACATGAAACATAAGAGGGTTTCACAGTTTCTTAGCGGCGCTTCGTTTCAGGAACCATCCTGTCTACTTCCAGGTTTCAGGGTTGAGGGTCTAGCTCCACTAAGTGCGACCCGCATCAAACTGAAACGACCAACACAGACCGGACTCAGTGCATTGTCGCACTTGACAGAGCACATTGTTAAAGTGGAACGACTGGTCATGGTGTTCTGAAAATTTCTTTATTCACCGTATATGATCTTCGTTGCGTCGTCATTAATGCTCGCTCTTTCTTGGATATTGGGACTCATCTCTTCATTCTAGGCTGCTGGCATGTGGGTCGGACCTAATAATTCGGGCGCTATTAGTTCTCACGGGCCCTGGAGCTTGAGCTCAGGCAGGTGAACTGTGGTGAGCGATGTTTTGGTCCGATTATATGAATCTCCTACTCGACCCGAGCGTTCTTCTATTTTGTCGATAAAAAGATAGTAGCATGTTTAAGCCTGACTTTGTCCAAGACAAATCACCCATCACGGCCTAGTTGCACCTATCTGATCACTTCTTTAGAGCCTTGTGCAGTCTTGGAGCAGCGCACAGATACGATGAAAGTACAAAGTTGAGATGATTGAAAATAGACGAGTCAAGGAAACCTACGCAGCCTCTAATATTGCCGATGTAGATTCGGTGAGTATCATTTTACTAGTAACTCTCTGATAAGAAGTGAAGTTCTATTTGTGCGGAAAATACTAGTAGGTTCGCTTTGCATTAGAGCCATGTATGATGCAACCTGTGGGCCATCCTCGGTGACAATCACTTCCTTCCAAAAAAACACGTCGTTTTTCAACAAAACTTTTCCTTAAAATTCCGATCTTGGCCGATAGATCATTTCAAGATCAATATTCTATGTCCTGTATGATTTTAGAATTAAATAATATTTTTCATTCTAATGTTCTATCCCAAGTTCTTAAGCTTCTAGCTTGAGTCATACACATCACTCGGGGCATTTCTTCCTACCAGAATCAATGCCACAGCAAAACAGACCTTTACTACATATTGCATCATGATTCGGCACACTTAAATGAACTTGCATCAAACATGCATGGCAAAAGGCAAATAGAGTGTCGCTTACTTGACACCGCCAATGATCATGTTCATAACAGTGGAGTGAGATTGCTTCATGCATTAGCACTTGAGATCTCCACTAGAACACCCCTCAGAGGAGGGTCCAGGGTCACACCCTCACACATTCATTAGGTAGACCTAAAAAAAACTTGAAAAACACATGCTATGGCTGGCTGAGCTTGTTATCAAGTTAATTTCACCCTCATTATAAATCACTCGGAGGGACCAGATACCCAAAATGTTCAAGTTGGTCTGAACTCGCACGAGATATCAAGTCGCACAGAACACACTCTTGAGGTCATCGCTTGAAGTAAACTTGAAGCAAACAAGCACCGAGTCGAGTGTTTCCGAGGTTATCAACAAACACTTGTGATTGTCAGATCTGACCGGAAATATTATCCCAAAAACCACAGAAACCGAAAATCATGTCACTAGTCGCAGTTATAACAGGAGGCAGTAAGGATCAGTCAGTAATATTATCTTGTCCAAAGCTAATAATGAGATTCAACAGCCAGTGGTATGGGTCTCGATGTCGCTCAAAGACTTGACGAAAGTGGTCTCTGGAAAGTACATATCCTGGGCACCAACCAGCAACGCGGCGAAGAAGCATCAGCACCCTTGAAGAACACGACATTCCATCAAGTCAACGTAACGAGCTACCAGGAGCAAGCCGCTACATTTGATAAGATCTTTAATGAGCACAAGCGTCTGGATTTCGTGTTCGCAAATGCAGGCAAAGCTCCAAGTCCGCCGATTAATGCTTACTTTGCTAAACATGAGACTGGCATTCCACCAGAGCCAGCTAGTATGGACTTGTTGAATATTAATTTCACTGGAGCTATTCATACTTGTTATCTGGCTATGCATTATTTTCGTCGATCCCCAGAGGAGACTAAAGGGAACAGACACTTGGTTCTGAACTCTAGCATTGGGGGTTTATATCCTTGCGTTCAAGTTCCATTATATTCGGCCGGGAAACGTGAGTAAATACCAGTTGACATTGATCAATCCTGGAGCAACAGTGAAAATTACAGCAAAATCTAACATTCTATTAGATGGGCTAGTCGGATTCACACGATCGGTTGGAAAAGAGCTGTGGGAAGAAGGTGTCAAAGTTAATGCTATTTGTCCTGGGGTGGTCATAACGCCTCTACTTACACCTGAGATCAAGGCCATTTACGCAGAGAAGATTCGAATCCCTATGGAGGACGTCACTGACATTGTCCTCGAAATTATCTCTGGAAACGAAGTGACGGACTCGAAAGGGGTATGTGTACCTGGCGAAGAACTGTATTCGCGGGTGATTTTGATAGTTGGGAAGAATTATTATTTTGTCGACCATCCGCAATACTTTGATGAGGAGACGAGCCTCACGCATAGTGATATGATGATCACTCAGTCGGAGCAGGAAATAAGGACTCGGAGTTGAATATCATCTGCATATGATTATTTGATTTCTTGTTCCCGCGGTTCCTCGCTAAATAGCCTCTTATAGATCATGTTAATGTTAGAATCCTTTAGAGACTTCCGTGTCTCATTCCACAACAGTATCAAAAAGAATCACGCGATCTCAAGCGACAAATCACACCGTGCTGTTTCGCAAACCAGAAAGTCTCAACATGCCACTCGGGTTGATCAGACGCCCACTCGATTTCAAATTTCCTAATGATCTGAGGTACCAGTTTGCCCATCTCCATAATGGAAATATTCTTGCCTATGCAAGTTCGAGATCCATAACCAAACTAAGAGAGAATGTTAGCACGCTATCCTCACTAGGTGCGAAAGTTGACATACCGTCATCAAATGCCGATCCATGAGTTTTACTTGTTCTTCACTGGAATCGATCCATCTTTCTGGTCGGAAATGCGCTGCATCTTCTCCAAAGATACTCTTGTCATGGTGTATGACAGCAGGGTTCATTCCAACAATAGTACCTGCCTCCAAATAGACACCACAAAGAGTGGTTCCACCTTCAGGGACCACTCGCTCGAGAGGATACGATACACCGGGATGGCATCGCATTGCTTCTTTCATCACAGCTTGCCTAAGATTTGTCAGATCTCTGCTTACTTACCATAGACAAATTTTGAGACGCACAAATATGGAAGCTCTAGACACTCAGCGTAGGTAATATATTCAGATAATTTGCCCAATTTATCAGCATTGTCTACTTCCCTTTGTAGTTTTCGGTAGGCCGATGGGGTTTGAGCGAGGAAGTAAATTATAGCGCGCAGTGAGATGGCTGTGGTATCGCTTCCCGCAAGCCTAATATCCATGAGTCAGTAGTTAATCTTTAAAGGAGAGTTCCCAACAACAGACAGATTATTGCTCAGATGGTTCATCATATCACGGTTGGACATTGGTTTGCCCTTCGCCTTCTCACTTCGAAGCCACGCAAGAAAGTCCGGTCGGTCGCCATGCTGCGTAGCAGATTGACTATCATAATCATCGATGCACTTTTGCGTGAACTACAAATCGTCCGACCGATCAGTAAACAGGCCATCATGCGGAAAAAGGGTAATACTTGCCTGCACCATACTGCGAAGTGGATCGGGGGCGTACACAAATGGCTGCATGGCTAAGAACTTCCCAACCCAGATATTTCCAATCATCCAAAAATGAAGGGAGGGAACTTGACCGACAATCCCCGCGTAGCGGAGTCCGACTTCAAGGTCTGCTATCATATTCTGCACATCTTTCCTCTGCTCCATGAACCCGAACCGTTGCTGAAAGGTGATTGCGCCAATCACATCAAACGCGTACCATTGTAACCATTCTCCCAGATCCACTCGCTGACCTTCCAGATCCTTCATAGAGTCGATAAATATCTTTGTACACTCATCTGTGAACGGTTCCAGAGATTTGATTGAAGACATGGAGAACTTTTGAGCAACGGGTCTTCGTAGGGTCTGATGTGTAGCAGGGTCTCTGACGGAGAACATGCTGGGCATTACTTTGTCTTCGAAGAAGGGACTGAATGTATCGTAAAATGCAGACTGAGATGACTGTTCTTAGCTTCTCTCTCTATGTCGTTTTATTTGATGCTTACCTTCAAAAACTTGCTGTTGATGCCATATATTGTGGAGAGAGCTTTGGGATCTGAAATGTCAACAGTATTTTGTCCTGTGCAAACTATGGGTCCGTATCTTTCATGCAGCTTTAGGTAGTAGGATGGTGCGTCCCCATGGGAGATCCTCCATGCGCGATATAACGGAGTGAACCTGGCAATCCATGGCCCCGGTAGATCTCTGAGGCCTGCCCTGAATGCCCCTGTGATGGATCTTGTTATGATAAATAGTAGGAGAGCCACAGCTATCAGAAAGATCCAGCTGTTCGCCTGATCTAGTGCACCTGAGAAAATACCCATGACTATTATGCTTCTTGCTTAAAAGATCCGCTCATACTAGTTGGATACTGTGTATACTAGTACTTATATTGGTGTCGCATATCCTCCCCACAGATGTAACATCGCCACGGTTCTCACGGGCCAGGAAAGATCCCGCCTCCAACCGTGACGATCTATAGTGGACTACGTAGAGTTGCGGGGTCTATCGTCGCGCAAAGTCTCTCAACATGGGATCAAGACCAGAGGTATTTCAGTAAATAAGTTTTCAGATAGAAGATAAAGAATAGTCCCGTTATAAGTATCCGATAGATGCATCATCGCTCCCTTATGGTAAGGCAAATGTGCCTTATCTCATGTCCAGCTAAAGGCTAGTATTAGGAATAGTGCGAAGAAGCGCTTCCCCATTTTCCCAAAGAATTCGCTGTGCCGTCTCCGAGCCAAAGTCTCTCACTAAGCCAGCCTCCAACCGGCGATTCAAATCATCCGCAACTGCCAGAGGGGTATAGGGATAATCACTTCCATACAAAAGTCTAGAAGAGTCGACAACACGAAGCATTCCATGGATCTTATCGGGAAATGGAACACCCGCCAAGTCGATATAGAATCGAGTTTGTAAAAGCTCCTTGATCTCCTGTTCGGATATCGCTTCTGCATTCACAGATAGAAATTTGGAAAACTCCGCAACTCGAGCAATAAGAGGAGGGAATGTGGCACCGCAGTGACAAATCAGAAAGGTAATTCCAGGACATCTTGTCACCGTGCCAGAGCTTATCAGACTAGTCAAAGATCGACTGGTGTCGAACATAAATTCCATCACGGGACTAGGGATTTCAGGATTTGGGGTGATTCGTTGCACGGATCCGGTCTGCGCGTCCTCAATATGGCAGCTAGTAGGATGGAAGAAGACGATGGCGTTCCTCTCGCTGAGTTTATCAAAGACGCGAGTAAACTTCTTGTCTCCCGGGTATATGCCATGGGAGTTGGTTAGGATTTGAAATCCCACTGCACCCAGGTGATCAAGGGCGTAATCGATTTCGATGAGAGACCCCTCAACGTCAGGGAGTGGAAGAGAGGCGAAGAAGAGGAAATGCTCTTTATGATCAGCGCAAATCTTGGACATATCCTCATTGACACTTCGAGTCAGAGTTCGGGCTTCCGCGTCATTGCCTGGTGTCAGATTTGTACCAGGGGAAGACATGCTCAGAACGGATTTTTCGATGTTGAGGGTCTTCATCATTTGGATATGGGTGAGAGGGTCCCATTCCTGAAAGGTTAGCAAATGCACTTCGAATAATAAAATCTAGAGACTTACTGGGATTGCCGGCATCCCATCTGGATGTCCTCTGCCTGCGAAGTCATTCGTAAGGCAATATTCACGATACGAAGGAGGAACGCAGTGTGCATGAAAGTCGATGCGTCCCGATGTGAGTTGAACTTTAACCATTTTGTTATTCTTTTATTTCAATATGAGGCTCAAGATGATACGAGGTGGATTTGTTTTCTGACTTGTCTCTTCGCGCCCGTGTTGTGGTGATAAATAGTTCCCCACCGCGGGCTGGACTATATCACGAATTGCGGGGCTTATGGATTTCCTGCACGGTGTGAAACTACCAGTAACCCCTGAACGGACCCCGGATGCCGAGTATGTGGAACTACCAGTTGATACTATGTTCATAAAAAAATATTCCAAAGTTAAAACACGATGTTTCATCCGAAGAAATTCCTCTATTCATCCGAGTGGCTTTGCCATACAATCGAATATTAAGCGCTATATATCACGGACTAGGAACCGCTCATATGTGACTTATTATTATTGCTGGTGGACTATGTATATGAAGTCGCCAGCGAGGATATCTTCAGGCATATTCAAATGTCCTCGACCAACCAATAAGCGCGCCTGAATGAGCTTCAGAAAACGGTAGGTGTTGTCCAATATAGGCGTTTGGACGCCTTTCTGGCGAGCAATCCGCAGCGCATTTCCCAAGATAACTTCAACCTCGACTGGGTTCCCTTTGTCGACATCTACCAGCATGCTGGGTCGGAATGAAAGCTCAATTGGCGTAGCATTGACCATCTCGTCCACGATATTTTCCCCCAAGTCGTATCCATCTGCTTTGGCAATAGCTGCCATTTCAACCATGCCGGGGCGAATGAGACTGTCCTCTCCGCCGAGTCGTCGGATTGCGGCATTGTCAAGCTGAGTGATCGCGCACATCGAATTGTAGATACCATTCCACATGATTTTCCGCCAGCGATAGAAGATGATATCATCAACGGTTTCGGCCTTCACGACTTTACAGCCATTATAGGCTGCTGCAAATAAATCTAGTCTTTGTTTCTCGTGTTGAGCATCCAGTCGTGGATTGTGGAATGCTCCTATGTGGAAATAGTCTGGGTCGTCATGAATAATATGACCATTTCGTTCATGAGCGCCGATATAGCTTGTAGCAGAGAGAATGACGTTTGAAGGGAAAGCTTCCATTACCGGTGGCTCAATGTACATGCCGTTTTGCATCAACACAATAGTTGTATGGTCGGGGGTTATGCTTGGCGCGATGATTTTTTTGATGTTGGTGATTTCTGGTATGGTCTTCATAGAAACGATCACAAAGTCAAAAGGGTCCTGCGAGTCACTTTGAGGCACAGAATTGACAACTGGTCAACCTTTGTTAGAGCGGGAATAGCGTGATTCGGTACATTGGCAAGTCCACGTACTGTGACTTGGTCTCCATGCCGATAATGTTCCATGATCAATGGACTCGATTTCAAATCCATCTCGAAGGACCTTTTCATAGTTTGACCGAAGGACAGCAGTGACTGTTGCCATTCCAGATCTTTCAAGAGCAACACATGCCATCGTACCGACACCGCCAGCCCCCACTATCAGCACCTTGAGCTTCGAGTCTGTCGACATGGCTATGGACTCCTAACTCCGACTGCCTGATTTTGATGCAAATGGGTCACTGAAAGTATCCACCAAACTCGATCCCACTAGCCACCGACAGAAATTGACCTTTCCCAAAGATTATTCCTCTCATCAGAGCAGAAGATGGTTTGTTTATTTCGCTTGCATGCCTGCAGCCCTGGAGGGCTGATAAGGATTAGGTAAGGCGGGATAAAGTCCGCTACAATACCCAGTAGCTTCTGTCAGACCTAGGCCCCGACTTCAGGTCACGCCAGCGACCTTATTCCTGTCCTGGAGCAATCTAAAAAGAAAGCTACATGAAGTTGTTCTCCCATCATTAAACCATTCAACTGTGTCAAACGCCGTTAGTAAATCACTCTAACATACGCCTGTCTACCCCATCCCAGTAGCATAAAGCTACTACTAAATTCAAGCCAAACCTTAGAATTGCAACTAGACGATTTCTTGGTCAATAGAGGCCATCCTAGACGAAGGGCGTACGTGTAGTGCCCATTAGTGCAACCTAGATATATCTCAACCCTCAAGGGAATTGATTGTTAGGGAGATTGCCTGATTGAAAGATGATATGATTGCATCACTCTTTTGCACCAAGCGGACCGAAATCCATGCTCAACTTTGTAGTTTAACGTGTATGCACTCTTTAGATGTATCATAAGGGAATCTTGAACGTTTTAGGGTGATTTTCTCACAATGTTGAGAACAAACGACGCGAAGCCTGGCCCAAAGTGTGATAAATATCAGTTGTCTGGAATGTCAAAGGGCCAAATCATTCTCAATGAGCTTTCATCCTTGACTGACTCTTCATCATCAGAGTCCTCGCTTGCAAGTACAGCTTGCAGCATTCCGTTGAACATTGCTTTGTTTTCCAGTTGTGCAGCTTCCAAATTATCGGCAGGAACCCATCCATCTGATGCGCAATCAAGCAGACGTGAAAGGTCACGCTTCAGATTTTGAGCCGCCTCAAAAAGTTTGTATTGTTTATGATGTATGGAAATGTCTTCCGCTGCCGGTAGAATGAATGGACAAGAGTCGGCAAATCCAAGCTCTTCCCAGTCTTGTAAGGTCTCGATGAGCTCCTGACGAAGAGCAACTATACCATCATTCCATGTTCTATAACAGTATCTAAAAGGTCGGAATATGCCTTCCTTTATAGATCTTAGAAAGGCAAGTTTTGGGGTGAGAAATTGCACACAGACTTCAAATACTTCTCTGCATAGATCATTAGCAACCTCTTCATTATCAGATGAGTAAGAGGCACAAGTAGCAAAATCAGGGACCTCATCTGCATACCAAAAGGCCGGCTCTATACTGGATGACTGCCAATCGATAAAGCCTGTTATGATGGAGAGATCATCATCCGAAACAAATATGTTCCTCTTGTGTAAATCAGGATGAAACAGCGTCGGCGCCGCTGCCTTCTGAACTCGTTCATCCCTCGAGATCGAGCTCAGCAACTCACGGCCACATTTGAGAAGATCGATATGGTTCAGCACTGAGCCGTGGTAGGATGGCCTGTTTCCTAGCTCGTTGTTACTCTTCGGGATTTTCGCAAAGCCAGCGTCAATAAGGCCGTCTGAGTACGCATCCAATGTCATCCCTTGGGAATTGATGAGTTTCTGTCTGCAAGCAGTGGCCAGGATAAACTTACATGGACCTCGATTATGAGCGTACTGTTCCTCCAATCCAGCATGGATATTCCAGTATCTTGATCCACAGTGTGGCCCGATGCAGAATCGGTCACTCAGAGTTAGTCTAGGAGAATTTCCCGGCAGCGTTTCAGGGAAATATAAGCTCCCATATGCAGGAAATTCAATATTGACCATTTCGCGTAGCTTTGAGTAAATGGCGTCGATAGATCTGACTTTCTGGTCTCTAGACATGTGTGGCCATTTTTCTTGCAGTGAAATTCCAGGCATGCATTTCATGATTATGAACTCGCTTCCGATATCGTTTGTCGCATCGTCATTCCAGGCCAAGATTTTCGGGACGGGAATGGAGGTATTTGTCTCCACTGTGTACCACTTATTATTAGAATGGCCGCTTTTCTTTTCACACGTGCGCGCTCACAGTAATGAATAGTCGCCACTTCAGAAGCCGTCGTCAGCCTTGCGGGGCCAGAAATCGCGAAGGGGAGTCTCGCGATGACACGTGAGCCATCGTCCATTGTGAATATGAACACTCGGTTAAAACCTCCTTCCTTTTTTTCGCATGAGACGATGGATTCTGCTCCGCTGGACATCTCGATCACTTTTCGGCAAAGCAGTTCAAAATTGACGTCGATATAGCGAGCCTGTCGTTCAAATTCGTCGTTCCGAAGCCATCGCCCGCTTGTATACCTACAGGGATCAAAGCCTCTTTCATATTAGAATCAAAGAAACTCCAAGATGATTGTTGAGCTCACCGTAAAATCTCGCCTGGTCCATTGTGGGAGTCGAAAGCAATCGTACGTGGTCTGACAAAGAAGGAGGTTTTGGGTTGGCGGTACGGAAAGAATAGAGCGGAACATTACACGTCAACCATGAGGTTTTCTTAAAGAATGGAGTATACACAACGGAGCATGGTCTCGAAAGCATCATGCCCAAGAGTCGAGTGGAAAAGCGGAGAATGTTAAAGATGAACATCAGGGGCGGCAGGCCCCTTTACATAACATTTGTCCCCAGCCAAGGCGAGCCCCCACTGAGGCGATGCCAGGAGCGTACGAGTCGATCTGGGAGCCTTGTTGGTCTTTAACAGGAAGCAGTCCTTGGTTTCCACCACCTAGCTTCACGAGCGATGAAAATGATGGCTCAATTTCCGAGGGTACTGGCGATTGGTTGGTGATGGTGGGGCTTGATGGAATTAGGATACAGGCCACTGAGGCCAGTCTACCTAAACTGTCATGGTGTACCTACTTTAATAGTACTAGCAAGAAATGTCAGGAGGCAAGAAAGAAACTTGAAATGAAAGTCAATTCCAAGGTCGCTTAGACCCTCGAAATAAGCTCTATACAAGACTATGTGGTGTCTTCCGAGACTATCACCAGTGACGCTTTTGAGAAACATGAACCGCTCATGTGGCTTCTTAATCAAGTTTTCATCTCGCCAGCTCCAGTAGTGAGTCATTCAAGTTGCACAAACATGCATGATTCTCCTTTAAGCTGTGCTGTATGGTATGATCTAGGAATGTGATCCAACACCTTATTGCTTACCCCCTGCAGAGCAAAATGTTGACTCTGAGTTACTTCAGACGGATAGACAAGATATGGAGCAAGAGATACAAGACTTTCTGCGGAAGATGACAATCGTAGTTGAATTCATGTCAATTGTAGATTGCGTAATAGTGTTTGCCATCCGGCAATGGATGAAGATAGCAGCCGAAAGCTACACGAAATGATACGAGTAAAGAGCGCAAGGGAGCTTCCCCCTAGCGGACTCTGATCCGCTACCATTGAACAAAGTTGAGAGTAGATGATCCAACTGATCAGACTAAACTCGACAGATAAGCGGGGGTGGAGTAAGTGGAGAGAAATAGTGCCAAGCCGGCCTGTTTGATTCATTCTCATTGGTTTAACTGCTATCATTCAGACTCATTCTCGTTGATTTCCCCACACTCTGAGAGTCCCGAGATAACACCCTCGGGAACCAGCATCTCCGCATGCTCGAGGGATACTTATAAACATGGCTGGCCTCGTGCTAGCGAGGGGCCATCGCCTGTTTTACGAGACTTTTCTACGATATACAAACAGGCATGGCAGATGACCACCAGGACAGAGATGAGACCTTCTGGGCTCCTGGAACGGTTGCTTTGGAAGACTGTGAGTCTAAGATTGATCAATATCCCAATCACACTCAACTAACTTATCTAGTACATCGCACCAGAGACCAATTAGTCCTATTCCCAACTCCTTCCTCAGATCCCAATGACCCCCTGAACTGGTCGACCGCTCGCAAAGCCTTGAACTTCACCTTGGTCAGCTTCTTCGTCCTGTGGACGTTTGTACAGCTGGATATTGGTTTCACAGCATGGGGCCCCATGGAGACCGAACTGGGTTTCTCGGTTGACATTCTCAATGCTGGAGCAGCAGTCAACTACGGTGGTCTTGGAATTGGATGCTTCTTCTTCATTCCTCTGGTGCACAAGTATGGTCGTCGCCCTGTTTACATCTTCAGTGTCGCCCTTCAATTTGTCTCGTGCATATGGCAGGCTGAGGTTTACACTGTCGGTAACTTCATGGGTGCGAATTTGATTTCTGGACTGGGAGGTGCAATCAGTGAAATCATTGTACAGATCACTGTCGCGGATCTCTTCTTCGTGCATCAACATGCCACCATGAACGGATGGTTTGTGATCTTCCAGTCTGCGGGAGCATTCCTAGGCCCTGTTGCCTCCGGATACATTGTCGACTCGCAAGGCTGGCGATGGACATGGTGGTGGTGTGTTATCTTCTTTGGCGTGACTCTGATCTGCGTATTGTTCTTCTTCGAGGAATCCAAATACGTGCCTGTACTGGATGGTCAAGCCGTGGTGGTCCAGCCTCAGGTGACCCAGGCAGAGTCCCCTCGGGATAAGAAGGATAACGTCCAGGCCGATGATGATGGTGAAATCTCGACTACCGGTGTGGTTTCAACCCAGGTTATGATCAACCCGAATATCCCGCTCAAAACATACCGGGAACGAATGGCCTGGATCACACCAACTTCCGAGTCTATGTTGCCCCATTTTTGGCAACCGCTCGTTACATTATTCACTTTTCCTGCTGTCACTTATGCTGCGATCACCTATGGATCCACGCTGGCATGGTTTGCGATTATGACTTCGCTCCAAGCATCATATATGCTATTACCACCGTATAACTTCGATGCGATCGGAATTGGTTTGATGAACGTGGCACCTTTCGTTGGAGCTATAATAGGTTTTCCGGTAGGTGGTTGGCTCAGTGATAAGTCGATCCTCTGGCTCTCCAAACGAAACAACGGTATCTACGAGCCTGAGATGCGACTCTGGCTTGCCTTACCGGTGGTTATCCTAGGGCCGGCCTCGATTTTGATGTTTGGATTAGGTCTTGCCTATGTTTGTCTCCCCTCTCAAGCTACGCTGGAAGTTATCAAAATTCTAACATCTTTTAGGGAGTTCACTGGTCACTATTAGCGGTCGGATTCGGAGTCTATGGATTTACTCTGGCTTCCATCAGTGGCATCTCCTTATCCTATCTCATGGATTGCTACCAAGATGTAGGTCACCATTCGAATTTTCGTTATGTTCCAGAACTGACTCATATCTATTCAGATTATCGGTAATGCCCTCGTCGGTGTTATCTTTATGCGAAATATCATTTCGCTCATTGTTCTGTTCGTATTGACCCCTTGGGTTAATGGAATGGGATTACAGAACTTGCATATTCTGTGTGCTGTTCTCGCCTTCGTCTTTTATATGATTCCCGTCCCACTTTTGATCTGGGGTAAGAAGGCAAGAGTTGCGACTGCAGCCTCCTATAGGAAGATGTCCGAGAAGCAAATTACCCATCGTGCAGTATAGCCTGGAGCTAGCTTGCACACTACTACATATTCTGCGACATTCATGAAATATAATGTTTTCAATAATTCAAATCCTTATCAATATACTACGTAATCATTTTGTCTGATAGTCTGTCAAAGATATTTCGCTAATTCAGTCCAATAGAACTGATTTCCTTGGTCTCGTGCTCTCCAGATCGACTGTACAGATGCTTTAAACTTTACCAGTGCTTGCTTGGAAAAAGTAACAACATGTTGGCTCCGTATCAGTGTAGTCTCCCTCTCATCCTCTCCGGAAACTTCGAAGCAAGCAGTTAAATAGGCGAGAGCTGTACATGGTACAGAGCAACTTGTCAGTTGAAGTACAGTATCAAATTCGAAGACAATAGCTCGGGATAAGACCTGTGCTTCATCATCGCGTTGTCCAAATGGATATCTCAGACGATGAATAATCAGGAGCCCAGTCAAGCGCAGTATTTTAGCCTGTGCTAAGATTATGATGACTTCAGCCTGGGTGAATCGTTGAAGAAAGTCCACTGGTGGCGACGGATGCCAGCTATCCACAGCCGTGTTTATTTCTGTAAGCCGACCGGCAATTTCATTTCTTTGGTCGCTTTTGCAATGCTGAAGTTGGTAGGCCACCTCGCATATATCATAAAACACTGGGAAAAGCGAATAGCTCAGACCGAGGTATCGGTCTACCACATTCCCACGTTCACCGGTATTGATCCTCCATGCCGGGACCTTAGATCTTAGTAAACATTCAAAGGTGTCTGTGCTGATCAGACACATGAGGAGATCCATCATGGGTGATTCAAATCGAATAAGGTGTTGATATTGAGTTTCGATAAGACTCAAGGTATAACGAGCGATCAGATACGGCTGACCGTCTTTCACATGCATCGCAAATGTTATCATTGCCACGGTCAGGATAAGCATCGTCATCAAATCTTTTTCATCTGATATTCGAAATGATCGAAGAGATGATACAGCTAACGCTGCACGTTTATGCCCGATGTCAACAGTCGTGTCTGTGTACTCGGTGAAGAGATCACCAAATAGAACTGCGGCACAGGCTACAGAAGCGTTCTTCAGTTCTGGGACAGGTTGAATGAGATTTTGCACAAATGAAGTATGATGTGAGTCGTGGAAACTCGGTCCCACTAGGAATTTGTCCAGAGGTGAGGGTGCGATGATGTCTTTCATAAAATCCAGAAAATATTGTTCCCATTCATCGAGGTCGGAGAATATGGCAGGGTTACTGCTCAATGCAGCGTTGTAAAGTAGGGTGGATGTAGGTGACGAGTGCCCCGGTGATTCAGCTACCATATCACCTGTTGCTGAGATGGGTGTACTTGGGAGGGTATATGATAGCCTTCGTGTACCCTGTGGTTTGCGTCCAGCTTTTCCTGGGCTTCGTATAGTCCTGCAATTCTGACCCAACCGAGCACATCTCTCACATGGTATAGTAGGATTTTCTCGTCGGCACTTCTCCTTGACCGCGTGGCATTGATCGCAGGCTCGCTTGACTCCCATGGTGGACATTTTTGTAGAGATTTCTGCGTTCAAAATAGAGTATTCAAGGTGTCCCTGTGCATCGTCTGAGGACAAAATACCGTCATGACTTCGGCATCATAGAAGCTCTCTGGTGGCTGGTACCCAAGTCGAGAACTTGTTATTCATCCGCTTCTTCCAGAAATTCACAATCTCTGAAATGACCCCAGGCCTTTCCATCTTGAACACTGCCAGTCCTCGATGTGATAACCTTGTAGCCTGTGATAAGCTCGCATGGACCTACCTGACCCGGTTAGATCCAGTGCGGGGAATCGAGTCCAAATAGCTGGAGGCCAGACTATAGTTAGAGAATCCAAGATATTAAATCTCAGACACCTTGAAAGACTGAAGTGCTGATTTCCACGATGAGATTTACTGACAACTTGAACTGGTGAGATCAGAGCCACCAGTTGACTGTATCACTGCAGCTTTGGGTTTAGCTCGGGTGAAGTTGATCTCATCCACTCCTAGTGGCAGGCTAGTGATGTCTCACGGCAACTTGAAGTGGATTAGTTCGCACTAAGCCTTGCTTGAAGTTCATGAACTTGGAAACCCGAATCATGATCTCATTGCGAACTCAGTGAAACATGAGGAATCAAACTTTGGCCACTTTCACGCATGTTTCAACCGTCGAACATATATACGTGGGTCATATGCGGGATCCAAACACCCGCGGAAGCCAAAATAAATAGAACCAGGTTAAGATCTGCCACACTGACAAACACTTGAAGGTTGGCTTGCACAGTCGACTGGTTCGAAAGACTTCAGGAATTTATCCTAGGTTCTTCACCACATGCGCTTTGGCCTGGTTTTTAACACACTAGATAAGCAAATCTGGTTTGTTGTTTGCTGGATCGACCGAGACCGAGATCCTGCATGAAGCGGTGTGAACATTTCGAGATTGTCAATCAACACTGTCAAGTTCACCTTCAAGTTGTATCAAACTGACTTCCCACGTGGACTTCGTTTTTGTTTCTATTCATGGACTCGGATGAGAAAACCCGATGTGTGTTACGAAGAGCAAGGCGAAAGAATGGAGATCTTGGATAAGATTGTAAGGGGGTCGAGCACCTTGCACATCCGAGCACGACGAGGGATTCCAGCAATAGAATGCAGGAGATGACACTCCCACGATCTAGATGACTGCATGAAGACAATCAATTGCCTTTTCCTCACATTCAAGTGCTGTCATTGATTGTACAGTTGAATGTGAATGGTTCGTGTGGCCGGGGGGCCCCTGCTGTGGTGGTTACACGACATGCGGTTCCCCTCACCTTTTGGTCCAGAATGCTGCATGTGCCCAATTTCAGACCTCCAGCGTCAACACAACTGGCTCAGAGAAATCGAGTCTCCAGCCTCCAGCTTGGAATTCTCATAAATTCCCTCTCTATTTATTGCTTCGGTAGACCCACCTAGAGGTCCTATCAAAATGGGTTCCCCGGTTATGCATATTTCATCCCTCGCTTCTCTTGGAAAGCCAAACGTCCACAATTCAAGGATCTTTTCTCCCTAAGCCTTCAAAATGGTATGGGAATACTATAATGACAAGAACGTATTCATCACGGGTGGAACGGGCTTCATCGGGACTGCACTACTATATCGATTGTTAACTCAATCATCACCACAACATGTCTATGTTTTGAGTCGCGGTGGATACTCGTAAGTGATCTGATGGATTATGACTGAGCCAAGAGTTGGCTTTTGAATAAAGTACTAAGATGCATTAATAGAAAAGCAAAGGCAAAATGGTCCAACATGCTCCCAGCTCACCTGGCGAAGGTCCTCTACGATAGTAAATGCATGACTATTTTAGATGGCGAACTGGGCGACACCGCAACTATGAGTCTCTCCGATGAGACATTGCAGATGCTGAAGAGGACTGTCCACATCGTCATTCACGCTGCAGCATCCATTGAGCTGAAGAATTCGCTCCGCGAGTTATCTTATTCAATCATCGCACCCACATTGTGTCTAACACAGTATGCCTTAAAATTTGCGAACTTGGAGCGCTTCGTATTTGTTTCCACTGCATACGTCAATTCCCATCTTTGGAAAACAACCAAATCTTCTGACGTTGCTGTCGAGGAGAGGGTATACCCACTAGGCGGCGCAACCGAAGATCCATACTCATCAGCACTGGAAATATGGAAGGAGGTCCAGAAATCGGGCACGTCGGACGAGTACGATGCGCATGATTTCCCTTGGGCATACGCCTACGCTAAGCACCTAGCCGAGCGTCTTGCATTAGAAAAGGCTTCACAGAAGAACGCCCTCGACAAAGTCCTTATCATTCGCCCTTCAGTCGTTGGTCCCGCTGACAAGTTCCCATACCCTGGTTTCACAACCTCCTACTCGACTCCGTCTACTGCCTGTGCTGCGGCATATGCCTTACACCCAGGCCGTAAAATCCACCTCTCAACTCGATGCGAGAACCCAGAGAAAGATGCGACCATCGATGAAGTACCAGTAGATGTTGTTGCGGATAGGATGCTCGTTCATATAGCCCTTGGCTCAAGCGGATGTGTCCATGCTGTCAGCGGAGAGAAGGGTCGATTACGAATCGAAGATTGGTGGCATGCATTCAAGAATGAGCGCCGACTACCCTGGAGTATAAAGCCTGTATGGACATCCGAGGACTGGCATTCGAAGAATCTTCATCATATGGCGCGGAATTTCAAGATCATTGGGACTTCGTTTGCGTTTGCAGATGATAAGACTGATGCCATAGCCAAGCAGCTTGGTATGGAGAAAGAGCAGTTTCATCTGTATGCGGATCGATCGAAGCCATATCATCATTCTTTGATTCATCGGCGACATCATATCCATAATGCTGCGCGACAGCTTGCGAAGAAGAGTCGGTTGCCGAGATGTTCTGTTAGTCTTCTCTGTCGGAAGGGGAAGCATCCAACACAAATGAGTGAGAAAGTGGTGTGAAGAGTAAAATTTGAATGAAATTGATGATTTGAGGTTATTTATGGTTATGGATTATGATATTTTTTGTTCTTCTCTTTTCGGGTTTGCGTTTGTTCTAGTTCTAAGGTTGCTTATTTGCGAAGACTCTTCAAATGTTCATATTGCAAGAAATGAATGCTATGACTTTCCAGTATCATTTTAAAAGAAACCAAGTAATTTGTTAATGTACTCAACTTGAGTCGCTCCACTGAACTATAGACCCCACGCCTAATCGCCATCTAGTTCATCTCGGCACGGACCACAGCGGGGAAAAAACCAAATCTTTTTTGCCCCTCAACATCATCTTAGCACTCACATCACATCACCAAAATGGCTCCAACACTCTGTTTCAACTGCAAGACCGAGCGCGCAGTAATCATCCGACCGAAGAACCGCCACAAACTCTGCCGCGAATGTTTCATTGAAGTTTTCGAAACCGAAGTCCACGAAACCATCACAAACGCCAAACTATTCTACCCAGGCGAACGCATCGCGATCGGCGCAAGCGGCGGAAAAGACAGTACCGTCCTCGCTGCAGTCCTGAAAACCCTTAACGAGCGATATAACTACGGTCTCGAACTTAGCCTCCTTTCCATCGATGAGGGTATTCGCGGATACCGTGATGACAGTCTCGAGACGGTTAAGCGCAATGCAGTGCAATACGATATGCCTCTGAAGATTGTGGGATATGGAGAGCTGTACGGATGGACGATGGATCAAGTTGTGGAGCAGGTTGGGAAAAAGGGAAACTGCACATACTGTGGTGTTTTCAGACGTCAGGCGCTGGATCGTGGTGCGGCGATGTTGGAAATTCAGCACGTTGTTACCGGTCACAATGCGGATGATGTCGCTGAGACGGTTATGATGAATCTGCTTCGTGGTGATTTACCTCGTCTTTCGCGTGGAACCAGTATCGTGACGGAGTCTAAGGCTTCGGATACTAAGCGCAGCAAGCCGTTGAAGTATGCTTACGAGAAGGAGATTGTTCTTTATGCTCATCATCGACGTCTGGATTATTTCAGTACTGAGTGCATTTACTCCCCTGAGGCTTTCCGGGGTAGTGCGCGCACGTTGATCAAGGACTTGGAGAAGATCCGACCGAGCTCAATTCTGGATATTGTGAAGAGTGGTGAAGATATGGCTGTGCTGGTTCCTGGAAATACTGCTCAGGGTGGAAAGAATTGCAAGTCTTCTGCGGCTGCGGATGATGAGGCTGGAGGTTGTGGAAGTCAGAATGGTCGTTCCAGTGGTGGTGAGATGGCTGCCATGGAGCAGCAGTTGGCTGCGAATGATACCGCCGAGTCACGCGAGACCGAGATCAAGATGCCGAAGAAGGGTAGCGATACAAAGAAGATCAAGACTCAAACTCTTCAATACTGTGAGAAATGTGGCTACATCTCCAGTCAGCGCATTTGCAAGGCGTGTACCCTGCTGGATGGCTTGAACCGCAATCGCCCTAAGACGGCTATTGAAATTGGATTAGAGGATGAAGAGGGCAGCTCAACCTTGGCGAGACAGATGGAGCACATCCAATTGACTAACAGCTGAGATCACTTGTGAATGCATTATGCCTTTATCAACCTCTCCATGTTACGGATCTGGGACTCGAGCCGATTCAAACCAGACCCTCCATACCTTCCTCGGAGGAAGACCTGCGTTTCAGGCCATCGATCTCCATACGACACACTCCAGTCCTGATCTATGCGCACCCGCCGCAGAAAGTTACTGCAGTCAAAATAGCCATATCAAAGGCTCTTTATGGGATACCAGATCAGCTACAAAAAGTAACTGCACACGACATTATGAGCAAATACCCTCCATGGATACCACTCAGATAGAAACAAATCCACATCTCATACTCTATATTGTGTTGTACAAGTCATATCAAGTAGTATACAAGTCCCATCAACAGGACAGTTCCACCTCAAGCGTCATCGGCTGCGCTCGATTCAAATTGTAGCCCGATCCAATTATCCCCAGCATACATGTCACGTCCTGTCGGCTCAGCAGCCAGTTCCAGCATAAATCACTCAGCATGATCCTCGACGAACGCCCGGACGTCGGTCATCTCCAGGGTCAAGTCCACCAAACCAAGATATGCATAAATCCACCTCCGCTAGACCAATTCGATAGATCCCATTCTTAAGAGAGAAATCACTCATTCTTCGCAAGAGGATCATGCAACTCAGGCAAATCAAATCCAACCCGTCGAGCCGTAAGTCTAACCCTCTCCTCCTCGTCCATATTCATACCAGGGTTATACCGTTCCAAAAGCTCACAGTATGTACGCTGAGCGCGCGCATACTTAGCAAGCTGCTCCGCCTCCTGGATACGGATTGTGGCTTCCTCAGCGGAGGTAGGCAAGGAGAATGGCAAGGGCGCGGTAGCGCTGGATGTAGATGGTGATGAGGAGGATTGTGTTGTGGAAGGTTGTTGTTCTTCGGAGCGGAAGAGTTGGCGGAGGCGGGTTTGTAAGGGTGAGGGATTGTTTAGCGCGCGGCTTCGTGCTGGGATTTCGCGGAGGAGGGCGCGGTAGGTTGCGCGGGCTTGGAGGCTTGGTTGTGTCATTTTGGAGGATTGGTTTTGATTGTGTTGGGGTTGAGGTGTGGAGGACCTTCGATGCGGTTTTGGTCGGAGAGTCTGGATTTAGGGATGCACGTGACTTTTCAGCGTACATTTAGTGAGAAATGGAAATTTTTAAGACAGGATGAATGGATGAATATTTTTGGACGAATTACAAGTAACTTAAGTATTGTCAATATGTATCACAGGTAGAGATTATCATCCACATCACTACCACACTCCTATATACAAAGTGGCAGAGTCTGCCATTGAATCGGCGCCGAGCGTCATATCAGTCATGCCATGGATCCTTCCAACCAAGCATGTAAGCAAAAAGCAGGCAATATATATGTGTCAATCATAGAAGCGTATCAACGTGAGGAGGGGTATGGTGGTTATAAGGTAATGGTCAAGGTACGTTAAACAAGGTTCGTGCAACAGGTCTGCGAAGGAGTGGAGTGACCATGTCTTTCCGGGAATTTGGAATATCCTGCAGGGACGAGAGGATTAGGCACGTAGCCAGCCGAACTTCTTTCGAACGGGCTCTCCGCCGGTGGATGGTTCGACTTGCAGACTGCGAGCGTATAGATCCTATGAAATGTCAGTTGAGTTGGTATAGAGAGTGATATGATGGGCAGCGTACCTCTTCATCGCCAGACAGTTTGCAGTCCAGAATCAATCGTTCCATATCCTCGAATTTTTGGGCTTGAGGGTGGGGGGTCTTTTGGCTTCGTTGAATACCGAGCACAACCTCACCCATGACCTCGAATTTCTTCCAGTTAATGCGGGACTTATTTTCCCCAACAAACGTCTTGTTTCCTTCCTCTGCAGAGACCAAGTCGCGGCGGTGCAACGGGAGGAAAGGAATGCGTTCGGAGAAAGAGTTCTCCCAGGCTAAGCGGTAGGCAAAGTGGCTGCGCTGAGTACTCATAAGAATGACAAGGCGCATGAACTCCTTTTGTGTTTGGATAGGAATCAATTCTCGGGTCTGTGTCAATCGGTGAACGGGTGTACCGTTAATTGCAGCGATAACTGCGCCGAGGGCATTATAGTTATTTTGACGACGAAGTTTCTGGAAGGATGATATTAGCCTGGTTGCTATTAAAGGTAGAAAACGAATGCAAAACTCACCACTGCAATCCCCATGAATTTTTCAAGACATCTGGCTCGGTGCTTAGGCTTATCACGAAGTAGAATCATGCTTGCCACGAAGAACGCAAGATGATTGAATTGTTTAATCATCCGGTTGACGTTTTGCAAACTCTTGACCTTCTCCTTGTCCACGCCCGAGATGCTCACATGGCGCACAAGGTCGCGTGGTCGGAAAGAGTTATACATGACCCAGTCAATGCGAGTAAGCTGTCGCGCGAACTCCTCTTCTGGAGCTTCCATAAAGAACCGCCATTGAACCTTCGTGATCGGATTTCGAGGGTGCAGCTCTAAACGAAGAGCTTCTTTTTGGGCCGCCTCTAGGGTTAAGACGGTGAAGGATTGGTTGAGGGTGCTAGAGGGTTTGTCGTTATTAGAGGAAATGGAAAGTGTTCCTGAGAGGCGGGAGGTAGAATCATGTGGCCCATCGCTAAGATCCAAAGCGCTCATGCTGTAAATGGGGTCTTCTTCCTCTTCTTCCTCGTCGTCGTATGTGCTGTTGAGAAAAGGGACTGGAGAGCTTCGGCCCGAGTTATCGAAGAACGTTTCTGTGAGTGTCGATTCGTCTACGTCGCCATCACGGAATGCCCAGCCAATATCGTCGTCCTCGGCATTCGAGTCTAGGAATGATCCGATCTCCTTGGCGGCGAACATATAAAAGTGACTTTTTTCGAGGGTAGCAACGAAGTCGTGGACTCGTTTTCGTGTTTTGGGAAAGGCGAAGTCACCCGGGTAGTCGGAAGCCCACTGGGCCATGATGTTCAGCAATCGCAACTGCTCTGCCATACGGGCGAGCTGATCCGGGATGGTAGTTTCATTTTTCTCGAATCGGCCGATCAAAGCATTCAGAAGGGTTGAGGGCGCTGCAAATTTTCGATATAAACAGAGGAAAATCGAGCCGAATTTCGAGTCGTGTTTCGACATAGGTTGAGCGACCAGGCGGTCGACCAGATCATCAAATGAAACACCTGCGTCTGCGCTGGAATTGCTCTCGCTACTGGGTTTTGGTCGTACGACATTGGTCGGGCTCAATGGAGCCTCTTCCATCTCGTCCTCCATATTCAAAAAGCTGTGAAAGGCGTCGGACCCTCCACTGGTACGCCAGGTGCTTTGCATGCGTTGTGAAAAGCTCTGTTGGTCTTGGCTCGGGGAATTCTCTGTTTGGACAGACGGTCGGCGGGTATTCATCCGCGTCCCTGTAGGAGTTTGCGGTCGCACCGGTTGGGAATTACTGCGGGCATTTCGAGGGGCACTTGGAGCATGCTGTTGCGCCAGATTGGAAGCTGGAGCTTGGTCGGTGGACGGACGGCGTCCTCCGTTCCCATCGACAAATCGATCCAAAACCGAAGTTGCTGGGCCGCCAGCGGCTCCCGTTAATACAGCGGTTGGTGTTTCTGAATTGGCTCGAGTATGATGCCAATCGAGGGGTGGGGTAGGTTGAAAGGACTTGGTTGTTGTCCGCGGCGGGGGAGGGGCGGGAGGAGAAATAGTTGAGGTGTCAGACGGTGCAAGGTCTGGGGAGGGGCGAATGGGGGAAGAGGTTAGCTCGGGTTCCAAGAGTGGGATCAACGCCACAATAATATTCTCGTCCAAAAGTCTGTTTGGTGTGTTTTTTTTTTCTTTTCTTTGCTTGGTATTTCGGCTTCTTTCCCCTTCTTTCTTAGTGATCTTTTTGTCGATCGGTGGACTCTTTTCTCAGTAGAAAAAAAAAGGGTAGCGAGATGCTACTACGGCGACCCACTTAGTGAACTAGGGGTCATGGCTCCAGTAACAATCCTTTGGATTATTTCCTTTGTTGCCGAGACAATTGGCCTTTTCCCAGAACAAAGAAAAAAAAAAAGACTTGAAATAGATGAGACAATAAAGAGAGAAAGCGACTTACCAGCTCGAGTGGAAATTACAGCCCGCAAAACAAGCGCAATACACATTTGCTGGGATCGGGGTGACTCGGGCGATGTCCGGTAGATCTCGTGTCGCTCATGAACCAGTCCAAGATCACCATCCTCGGGGCGCAAATCACATTTGCAGGCGACCAAGAGGAATGGTAGTGGAGATGCGTCCAGGGAGTCTAAATGTACACAGATTCTCCAAGTCAATATCGGCAAATGATGGGATGAAAGCAATATGCCTCGGTTCCTGCAGGGATCTCATGAGGAGATCCAGCAAAAGATGGGCAGACATCCGCAAACATGGGGAAAACATGGGGATTTAAGCTGGGGAATATCGGGAAATTTCGTCCCTAGGTTCATCAACCTACCTATGAGCTCGGCGGTTTCCGTTAATTGCTCCGGTTCAGTGGCATCATGCAGCACTAAAACACCGTCCACGACTGGAGCAAAATCATCGTTTCCCAATCGTGGCCAAAGTATGTTATGGTTCTGGTCGAATTGGACTTTCGTCAGGTCGACCTCCAGTAATCGTACAATGTACACGGCCCCATCTAATGACATTTTCTTCTTGGTCGAGCAAGAGAAAGGCTTATTCTTCATATCCAATGCCCAGTTAATAAAGCTTGATTTGCCGGCCGTGTCCTTGCCTACAATCGCAATGGTCACTTCAGGCAGACTAGCCTTGGATGATTCCTATAGGTCCCAAATAACCGTTAGTCATTAGGCCCTCCCATCGAGGGGTTTTCAATGCAAGCGAGACAAGCAAGATAGACAGAATTGCACTCCGAGATTTCAATTGCACTTGAAACAAAGGGACACGCACCTCATCCCCAGCGTTCCGAGACCGGGATCGTTTGGCAATCTCATTCGGGACCTCATCTTCTTCCGTTAATGTCGGATCTATTCTTGACCCGGCACCTTGTTTCCGACTCGAATCCAATTTGTATAACCCTCCTGATGGGGCGGACAGTGTACGGCTGCCCATACCTGGGTGCGGTGGAGCTGAACCAGAAGCTGCAGATGCAGCTGCAGGCATTGCATGAGCCCTATCACTGGCCGCGCGCTCACGGCGTGATTGTTGGAAAGCCATAATTTGCGGACCACGAATCGAGGAGCGAAAAGATCTCACGGTCGAGGGGGGAGGGAGTCGTTATTGTGTGTCTTCGAGGAACCCGCACTGCAGCGCATCCATTGTTGCCCTTTCGTGAAACTGATCAGAAACGGTCGCGGGGCGAGGTACCCATCTGGAAATTAAATCGTATTGACAAGTGATGTGTCCATAGACTCAACAATCCTGTTTTATAATTAACAGGTTAGATTGGGAGCCATCAGGGGGGGGGAAACAATTGAAGCTTACCCGGAGATAGTGATCAAAGTTGAACCGTGGAACGTGGAACGGGCAGAAGCTCTCGGTCTTGTTTTCTCCCTTTCCCCCTAATATATAAGGAATTCAACAAAGGGGGATCCCAAAACTCATAATAATTCCAGTTCTTTGAGAAAGAAAAAAGTCGATCACAGAAGATTTTCCCTTATACCTATAACCTTTATTTTTTTTATTTTTAACATTTTTTTTTCGTCCTTTTTTCACTGGAAGTCAATACTCGTTTCTTATTGGAGTCCAAGGATTCACCGTAGTGGCCCCCGTTCTCCAGATCGCAATCCACTTCTACGCAAACTTGAGTATTCCAAGGCATTCATTCGTGCTACTCGTGCTGATGGGTCTTTCAAGCTGAGCTGAAACCCAACATTATTGTGCACCCGTTATACTACAGGATCGACGTAGAAAAAGACCACCCGCAGATATTTGGTGGCGCCGCCACGCCAAATCACACACAAATTTGTTGTTTACCCCCCGAGAATACGGGGAAGAGCCAGGAGCGCTTACAAGAGGACCGAGGGACAGAGATACATGAGGACAATCAAACAGCATCACGAAGATATCCAATGAATCCCAAGATTGGGGTATTTACTGAGGGGAGAGAGGGGTTCAAATCCAATGGAGCTGCAGCAAGAGTGATGCGTGGTGGGATTCGTTCAATTTGACAGCTAATCGCCGTCAACCTGCAGGCCCGGGCTGACTTGGGGCCTCTCATGCATAGATCAACACTTTTCTCACGGCCCTCTGCGTCCTCGAGAATCAGGGAACCCTGATCATAAACTAAGACAATTCTCCCGAGGCTGACGAATATCTGCACGAGACATGCGATCTATCGACTGGGGATTATATGCCCGTGCACCCTGTCACTTCGAACTTTTGTTTTTCAATATCGTACTCGGGATCTGTGGTGCTCGAACTCCGTTCTGAATCTGTATCGCTTTCACCCCCTCTTGGCCGGTTAAGGTCTGGACGCAGCTCGGGCTCCGCTCTAGATGGGGGCGCCTTGGCTGGTTGGGTCCGCTAAGGATGCGCTATAATGGCGCTTGCTGAGGGCTTCGGTTGTGCAGTCTTAGCCGTTGGATTTTCTGTCAATCTTTACTTAGGTGGCACAAAGTGGCATGAAGATTAAAGAGGGGTATTTTCATTATCAATGCTTGATAATAAAAAAATGAACTATTGAGTTTTATAGTAGAAAAAATAGAACATTTGCAATGGCGTTCTTTTGTAGTAATTAACCATATCATACAATCATTGTCCAGCAATGACTTGCCAAGTAGATCCCGCAACTCCGTACTCCGTAGATAACCTCTGGGTCTTATGCTCGGTCCCCCTGTTGATAGTAGATGCTTTGACGACAAAACTAGGCCGAGTTTGGTATCTGAGCGTTGGGACCACAATTAACCAGGGTTAAGAATTGCATAAACGCCTCGGCTGCTACCCCAGTCTCGGTGCCTTCCTCGCAATCTTGCCTAAGCTTCCGTACCTTGCCTAGGGCACGGTTGAAGCCTTTCTCAGAACTCCATGGTCCCCGGCTTCGACGAGATGGTCCCCGTCCTCCGCGGCCATGCATTCTTCCTCGACTCGGTGGGGTGTACCACTCGACCCATTCATCTTCTTGTGCTGCTCGGTAGATTTCGTGCAACTGGCTACGTAGTTGAGGGTAGCGCTGAAGGAGGGCTTGAAGCTCGGTCGAGGCGGCTATAGTTGCAGGCGAAGATTCGCTGAGCTGGCCTGAGATATTACCCGTATCGGGCCCGGTTTCACCGTTGGTTTGTGGGTGCTGAGTGTTGGTGGCTGATGTCTCGGTTGGTTCCTCGATCGTGGGGGTCGCCTTGGGCGCGCAGTAGATCTTATGGGATTGGGTACATGCAAGCGAACAGCTGTCTCAGAGTAACATTAACAGGGGTTCTCTCTTGGTGAGATCCGTAGATCTCGGATTGGCTCGTATCTTTCATAGGAGTGCATACCTCATGAGTGCGCATGTCGGACAGCGGTATTTGGATGGTTCCGAAGAACACACCTCACAGGAACCAGGCATTTTATTCGGCTGACCAGGATCCTTTCACCGATAGGTCGTCCCTCATAGCTGGCACAACGCGCCGAGATTTCTTAGAGGAATCAGGGATGTCGAGTCCAGCAAACAATTGCGGAGATCGAAGCTCAAAATGTTTTTTTAACGATTCTGCCATTGATCCCCGCATAGGATCTTTCCAATTACGGACGGCTGGGTCCACATGGCGACCATCGGGATTGATAAGAACTTGTACATCTATTCAACTATTCAATTATTGAATGATGAATTTACTCCTCGCCGTCTAATTCTAACGTCATGTGCTCTTCTTGACAATATCAGAAACTTGGTGTTCAGTGAAAAGTGCCAGCGAGAGCTCTGTGACTACCTAGGCCAGCTTGATCCGATGGGTTCTGCATAACCAGATTGAGCACGTCAAATATGGATATCCCATTTGATCCAAGGTCTGCAATACCTAGGCATGTAGCCGATGACATGTCAACTTACTATCAAATCTCATGAGACAAACTTAGTGCCCAACCCATGGAGCATCCAATCCTAACCCCTGTCTAGTGCGACAAGATGGTGCATACGGTGCCTGAAGAACCGCCATGTCTGTACCGGACATGGAAGGAACCCTCCTTCATTTGTAACGCAACTGGCAAAAAAGGTGTACTGACACGACATTCTCATCCTCTGTTTCAACCCAACTTTGTAGCAGAAGGAATATCTCGACCCATTGAAGTGGATACTGAGGTTCCTCGCTCCAAAGCCAATGCAGAATTGAAAACACGTTTTGTGGCGAACTTCCTTGCTTGCTCTTCGCCATCTTCAGCAATGTGTGATAGCGGAGTTGTTTCTTGCATCTATGGGAAATTCCGCCAGTCTTCATTGGAAGCACTCCTAAACCTTGCCACGGGAACCCAAGCTTAGCAGCAGATGCGGTACATATCAGAAGCTACCTATTCGAGTCGCGCATAGCAGGATTTCGTCGGGACACTAAAGACAGAATGCCCTACTTGCTGATGCCCTTAAGTTGTGCAAGGCAAGTTTTACTCTGTCCGAGTCCTAGATGCAACATATTCTGGAAAATTTATCCCAATTGACATATAGCTTATCACTCCACCACCCTTTGGATTCGATCAAACAAAGGTCACTGGAATCTCACTGCCACATTACATATCTCAACATCGTGGTCCCAGCATCTTTATCAGCACTTCCAGTGAGAGAGCTTGGTAACTTTTCAAAGCAACTTGCTCTAAACTTCACGGCGGGCATCATTGAACCTTTCAATGTTGTCCCTCTCGTGGCAATATGATGTGTATGCAGTGCACTAGTTGCACTATCCTATAAACCTTCACCGTGACTGATGCTATACTAATTCTACTTGGGCAATTGGCTCTCTTTGACACTATGGACTGGCCCATCTTCAATACATTGACTCAAGCCTCCACATATGCACCAGACATGACTACTTGAAGAGTACTGCCCACAATGCAAATAATTACTATATGCGACATAGGATAACATCAATTCACAAATTTCTCACGCTCTCTTTCATGCCTGTACCCAAAAGTTCAACTCGACAGAATCTTATTCACTGTGACAGCTTCCGACATTCGGCAGATATGGTTGTAAAGCCTCGTCGCTGATTGGCTGGTTCACAACTGTACATTTGTAATCCCGCAATCACGTGGCTTCCCCATTGCGTCAGAGTCCGGGCCGCGGCGAATCTCAACTTTTTGAACAAATACCATTGCCTGCAAAACACCACTTTTTGATCTCCTCAAAACAGTATCTTTGCAGTGAAAATGTCAATCAGTTCAACTTCTTCAAAAATGTTGCGCCGCGCCCTATCAAACGCCCGGGTTCCTTCCCCCATCTCCAAGTCCATCCGACCTACGGTGTTCGGTCCCTGCAGGAGCGTGTCAAGCGCTGCTCGCCTTCCTACTCTCACAGCCTCAGAGACGCGTCGCCGACCAACAGTGCGACCTTACCAGCAACCAGTGGCATCCGCAAATGTAACTGGTCCCTCCTCGACAAGCAAGCGTACAATCTTTATCCAGACTGAAAACACTCCTAACCCCGATGTATGTACTCCGAACTCTAAATGCCACCATGGGTTCCCGACAACAATACACCATTGAGCTCGCAATTCTAACATAATAACTAGGCTCTGAAATTTATCCCCAACCACCGCGTTCTCCCTGAGGACTTCCCATCCACCTTCCTTGAATACATGTCTCCCCGCTCTACTCTCGCTCCCCCTCACCCATCTCCGCTCGCCGCAAAGCTTTTTGACGTCGAAGGCGTTACCTCGGTTTTCTATGGTGCCGACTTCATCACCATCACTAAGTCCGGCGACGTGAACTGGGCACATATCAAGCCCGAAGTGTTCAGTCTCATCACCCAGGCCGTTACCGCTGGCGAGACCATTGTCTCAGTTGTTGAGGGTGCTGACGCAGACCACGAAGTTGAGGAAGATTCGCTCGCTTACAACGAAGATGATGATGAGGTGGTCGGCATGATTAAGGAATTGCTGGAGACCCGAATTCGACCTGCTATCCAGGAAGATGGAGGTGACATTGAGCTTCGTGGATTTGAGAACGGAATTGTTTTGTTGAAGCTGCGTGGAGCGTGCCGAACATGCGATTCGAGCACTGTTACATTGAAGAATGGTATTGAGTCTATGCTGATGCACTACGTGAGTTATCCTTTCACCCGGGAGACCAGATTGGGATGGTTGACTAATGTCTTATAGATCGAGGAGGTTCAGGGAGTGGAGCAGGTGATGGACCAGGAGGAAGTGATCTCTATGCATGAGTTTGCCAAATTTGAGGAGAACTTGCGACAGCAGAAGGCAGCCGCAGCCGCAGCCGCAGCCGCAGCGGACCCCAAGGACTCATCCGCCTCCAAGGATTCTTCTGACTCCAAGGACTCTTCTGCCCCCGAGGGCTCCTCTACCTCCGAGGGCGGTTCTTCTCCGGACTCTGCACCCGCCGCACCCCCCGCCCCTTCCAAGCCTTAAATGGGTGATCCACGTTATTTGATGCCTTGAACTTGTACAATATTCCACAGATACCACTATTTCATATCCATGGGTGCTCTAGGTGGTTCAGAATTAAATTCATGATAGCGTGACGCTTTCCAAGTTTACCTTTCCCAAGGTTTGCCATGCATGTGCATACGACATCACGTATTCCTACCCCGCCTAGATCGCGGCCATTACTCTCTGGAAATTAAGAAAACTCTAGTTCATAAATAGATTTACTAGTATTGCACTCTTATGGACTCGACTCACATATGTGGATAAAGTAGTCCAAGAATACTTCAATGTTTAAGAACTGCACCATTCAACCTTGGAAGAGTATATGCACTGCAGAAGGCTAGAGTCGGATATCAGCGATAGTACAACTATCGTATTCGAGACCAAGCCACCCCTCTCAGGTTGAACAGATCTACTACCTGCCATGAGACATGGGTTTTTCTGCAGGACATCGTGAAATCACCCCATAGTCCAACTAGAATATTCAAAATTGAAGTGTGCCGTGTTGCTCATTCTAGACAACGGTCAGAAGAGGGGCGTGCATAACCCTCGCGTCCCCATTTACAGATTGGGTCGAGACTGGTCGGATGGGACCACCCTAAAATATGCGGAGTCCAAGTCGATGAGTCTATTAGTCGAAGCCGCGGATGGACACCAAGAGGGGCACTCAATTGCGGGGAATGGCTCCCGTGGAGGGGCTGAGCTCCATGGTTCAACTGTTTTACCCATGATCATTTGGTGATTCTTTCACCTGGGTCTGCATGTTTCCATGATTCGAGACCTTGCCTCATTTCTATTATTTGGTCGCTTCTTTGGAAGAACAGGTCTAGATACCTACAGTTCTTGTTTTTGTCGTCTCTTTCGATTCTTGTAGGGCTCATTGCGGCTACCCACTTACGTCAACAACTGATGTCAAATGAGCCGTGCAGCATATGAAGATCAACCCCGGATGTCCGGAGCACCCGATGATTCGTGCCTCTAATGGAAGGGATGAAGATGGCATGGGTAGTGACATGGATATACGGTCTTAATTTGATATAAGTACTTTAGACATCTGGATGTCTAGAATGACTATCTGTATATCCTGGGTTCAGGTGGCTTACACTTGTATTACCATCGAGGTTTTGACTCTGTGACACTTTGCAACCGTTAAAACATTTAATCACTCTGCAAGAGGGTAAGATTGTAAATACCTCTAATTCCCGAGGGCTGAATTATGTGAATGAATCATAGCGGGGACATTCTAATGCAGGTGAGCTCTCCCCGCAAAAGGATCAGCCTATACATCAACCCCGGAGGAATCTCTTTTTCTCCCCACATTTCTATGGAATCATGATATATTCCCTGTTGATGTGCAACACTGGGCGGTGCAAGGTAACGCTCATATGGTTTTTTTTCTCGGGTTTCTCGTATCTATCATGTCTTTCTCGGGTTCTTTTTGGGGGGAGGATATGGTGTCTGATCATCCAGTGTGGGGAGGGGAACAGGGGTTGGCGGCTTTTAATGGATCCAACTCGCTTCCAAGACCAGTCAGCATCGTCTGTCGGCATCTTCTTCCCCCCCAGATTTAGAATAAAAATAATATCTTTAATAAAATAGAATTCCACTATATAATGGAATATATAATATAATATAATAGAAGTGGTATTGTATCACGGTGTGAAATCCCCCCGTGGTCCGTGTCCCCTACCAAATCCGGTTCCCCCTATGTAAAAGAAGTGTTACCCCAGCTTTTCTCTCTCCTCTTCTCTCTCTCTCTACTAGTATCCTTTCTATCCCTGCGTACTCTTTCTTCTACTTCAGACTTTCATCTCTTGTTTACATTCTGTCCTTAAATTTCTCTTGAATCTCTTTACTCTTTCAACCATGCGCCACCCTTGAAGGGACTGGTTGCTCCACAACGTCATCCCGTGGTCACGCTACCCCAGCTCCAAACCTCTTCCACTTTACAACCCCGGGGTGGCGATCATTAGATCCTCGCGATCACAGACCCGTTGCCCCTCATTTTTTTTTCTTCAAGTTGAAAGGGGTCCTTGAACAGGAAATTCTCCCCCGAACCTACTGCACCTCATCACCGGGCGATCCCCCCCTCTCCATTCTTCCCTATTCATCACCCCATCTTCGGTCGCGGCCTGTGTGGAGACCTAGCCGGAGCTGCGATTCTGACGAGACCCACGATCTCCTTCACGGCGCTTCTTCCGATTAGAATTATTGCAAATTCTTTAGAGTGGTGAGTGATTGATCTCTGAATTGCGCGCGCAACTGAGAACTCATTTTGGGGCCATTCGCGACAGAGACGATTTTACGGCAACTCTGTTCCTTTTCGTTGATACCTTTTTCGAATTCCACCTCCTCCGGGCGTCTTGTGGGGATTGACTTGGATCCAGTTGTAGACGGATCCTAGACTCTTCTTCTCTCTGCCAGGTAGGTGTGAATCGCATCGCGTTCGTTTCCTTGATCGTTATACCTGAGTTGCGCCATTACAATCCTTGTCGCTTCTCGCCTCTCGCTTGTCGCCATCGTTTCATCTACCCCCTTTATCCCCCCTGCATCACTTTCGTCGATCAATTTTGATACTACCGTGTGTTCCCCCTCGGCGATTACATTTTACAAGGCCATTGAGTTTGCTACACGGAAATGCTACGTATCGCACAAGGGGCTCCCCCGCTTTTGTCATAATGAGCCTCCGTCATGCCACCCAGCACGTGCCCCGCGCATCGTGGCCTATTCATGTACAGATTGCTGTCGCAATTGTCATTCGATTTATTTTTTTTTCTTCATTGACCCCCGAGAAACTGACATCCTTTTTACTCTAGAGTTGCACATAGCGCAGCCCATCCCGTCTTCCGGAAGATCGAGATTGGCCTTTACTTTCCCAACCTCATCGAGCGCGTGAATCAAAGACGGGTGCTTTGTCGCGTGTGATCGACGCCACCGAATAACGTCCTATACAGTACAGCCTAAAGTCCTCGTCACCTAAAGATATCACAGGTAGGTGTTTGGATTGATTGGCGGCCCCCTTAGCGCTTACTTCATTCGTCACTGGAGACCCTTGGAACAGGACTTTTGAATACGGCTGAACAATTGCGGAGAGTCATTTAGCGCAGATATGCTAACCTCATTTTAATTCTTTCAATTTCAGACATAATGACCGCCCCATCTCAGAAATCGTTTGTGACCCAATCGGGCACACCACCCACCGCAACTGCCAGTGCCCGACTTGAGAAGAGCCACCCCGGAGTACGCCGTTCCACCCCAGATTCCGAAGCCCTTGCCTCGTCCGACGATGACGGAGATCAGCTCTCGCACACACATACCATCACGGCGCCTACCGTGAAGCCAGCACGTCGG
This sequence comes from Penicillium herquei, assembly GCA_039634405.1. Classification (NCBI taxonomy): domain Eukaryota; kingdom Fungi; phylum Ascomycota; class Eurotiomycetes; order Eurotiales; family Aspergillaceae; genus Penicillium; species Penicillium herquei. The sequence continues at coordinate 712,378 of CP098389.1, read as the reverse complement.
ACATCATGGCTCAATGAGGTTCCTCTTGCAGTGCAGAGGAAACATTCCATCCCCGGTGGCCCTCTCTCATCTGCACCCTCTAATCCCGCAAGTCCCTCTGGCGATCAGGCGCCCTGGGCGGCGAACCCCAGTCCTAGCATGAGTGGATCGTTCAACTGGAATCAGTCTGGGAACAGTTCTTTCCCTTGGGGAACGGCTATATGGAATACAGAATCCCGCAAGGAGCCTCCATCGCGCCTTTCTGAAATCGTTCCCTCTCCGACCATGGCCAATCCGCCATCAGGAGTTCCTATGGGGGAAGAGACACTCAGCCCGATCACTCGCACTATCTCTGGTGAATCAGCTATTCCGTTCGCGATCCCGTTGCAGCCCACCCCGAAGACGTACCGTTCACAGTCATACTCCGTGGGACAGATGGACCCTGAGTATCTCGGCATGATGGCGAAGACAGCGGGTGGTGCGCAATATGCTGGTGGCCGTTCTCGTGTGCCCGGACAAACTTCAGCTGTCCAGCAACGAGCGCAACGACCCAGTGTTCTTGGTGAATTGGGCCATGATCCAGCCATGCTTGGTCGTGTTCGCGAGGATGATGATGGCGACGAGAGCCTGAACGGTTCTGAGACCGAGCTGAGCTACTCTGTCAGTCAAGCTCGACAAATCGAACAGCTCGCTCGTGAAAATGCTCTTCTCCGTCAAGCCGCAGCAGGCCAAATGGATAACCGATTCCGCGACCGTGCTTCTTCATCTGCTTCCAATGCTGGCGTTCATGCTGCTCATCGGATTCGCGGCGTTGTTTCAGAGGAGGAACTAGCGGCTGAGGACCTTGGTGAGCTCCGCGACATTCATGGCTACAACATGCGGGGAAACCCCAGGCGTCGATTCTCAGAGCATTCCGCCAACCTAGAACAACAATTTTCATCCTTTGCCTCCCCGATAGAAAATCGTGCATTGGACAACGTCCGCAAGGCCCACTGGCAAACGTCCCTTGGCTTTGGGGGCGTAGCTGAACTTCCTCAGAGCCGTCGCCACTCCTTTGCTGATATCCCTATTCGTCATGATTCCATCAGCTCTGTGGACTCCCACAGCACTGCCACTCCTCGAGCAGGACTCGGAGATCGTCAGGATACGTACGGTAATGTCCAAGACTTCCCCGGCTCCATTCAGTCGCAATACTACGCTAGAGAGCAAACACTGCGCGGTGATGGCTCCTCGGGCATCCCAGCTGCTCTGAACCAATATGCAATGAACAATCCTTACGGTCGGCAACCTCCTGCATTATCGCATGCCCACCAGAACCAGCTCTTGTACATCGTGACCTTCAAGTGCCACCGTGCAGATGTCTTCTACATTCAAGAGGACACTGGATTACAAGTCAAGGCCGGCGATCTGGTCATTGTGGAGGCTGATCGTGGAACCGATCTGGGTACGGTGCAGCATGCCAATGTGTCTCTCCAGCGAGCTCGGGAGCTTAAACAGCAATACGCAGAGGAACACTACAAGTGGCTCATGATGTTTTCACGTCAGGGTCAACTGGAGGGTTCCAGTGTAGCTAGTCCGGGCTTAACGGCTCGAAGTGCCACGGGCGGAATGGGCCCTCACGCACATGGCGTCCAGGAGACATCTGCAGATATCAAACCCAAGCTCATCAAGCGTCTTGCTCAGAGCCATGAGATTTTGACCCTCCGCGACAAGGAGGGCAATGAAGCCAAAGCCAAGCGCGTGTGCCAGCAAAAGGTTGCAGAGCATCGACTGAACATGGAGATTCTGGATGCTGAGTTTCAAATGTGAGTACCTCCCTCAGTACGTTCCGATACTAGTGACTTAACTAACCTCATACTTATAGGGACTGGAAAAAACTCACATTCTATTACTTTGCTGATTCCTATATCAACTTCAACTCATTGGTCACCGATTTATTCAAAATCTACAAGACTAGAATCTGGATGTCGGCTATCAACCCTGCCTCGTTCGTCACACCACCCAGTGCCGGCCTGCCTGGTCCAGGAGGAATGCCCAACCCCCTGTACAGTCAAGAGTCTCCTGGAGAGCGACGCCACCAAGAGCGAGCTTACGGAGCTCGTGATGTAGATCCCAGCCGCGAGATGCAAAACCCTGTAGGGATGCTTCGCACAGCTTTCACGGACACATACCAGCCATTCAGTCAGTCGTCTCGCCAGCTGGATGGCGGTCAACCTGACCCTTTTGCTCCATATTCACCTACCAGCTTTGGACCGTTAGAGACTGGCTTCTCTGACTACCATCCTAGTGGTTCGCCTAATGCTCGCGTGCACTCTGCACAGAGCGAATGGGCTAGCCGGTTCCAAGGCCTTTCACTCAATTCTTGATTTCTTCTGATCTTATCTTCCCTCTTCCGATCCCATGTACAACTCGAACACGCGTTTGATATGTTTACTCCGGTTCCCTGGTTTCCTGCCGCAACGAAAGATTCACCCGCTAGACCTGCTCGCCGTTTTGCTATTTTTTCCGTTTTCTCCTGCGTCAAGCTATTTCATATGCCTCCTTTGATTGCGTTTCCTGCGAAAGAATGTTCCTGGCCACGGGTTTTGAGATTTGCCTTTTTCATTCTTTACCTCTGTACTACTGTTCAAGTTAGAATTCATACCCTGGGCTGTTATCTGACACCCGCACAGTCCTTACTGTTTCTTCCCATTCTTTCCTTTTGCCGATTCCGCTTCGCTCCAAAGGTTTTCCATAGACTCGGTTTTTATGACAAACAGATTCATGTTGATAATCAAGACTGCCCAAGTGGGTGCGCTGCGCGCGTCGTTTCGCGTGTTATCTCTTATTATTTGAGCTCCTTAACTTTCTTGAAGATTGATTTTAATTCCTTTCCCTTTCAATGGCCAGGATGCCTTACGAGGCTCCTTTGACTATCTATGGCTTGTTGATTTAATGGCTGTGGACTATTCTTCATGATCTTATTACCTTGTTGTATTTTCTTTACTCGAGAGCAAGATTACTATTCGCTTATATGTGCGAATTGCGGAGGGTGCCTATATGGTCCAGATATCAAAACAGAAAGGATATATGGCTTATTAAAATGGTTCAACTTGAAATTCAGATCTCATTCAAATACTAAGTGATGCTCAACTTCAAGGCCTGATTTTTCAAAACACCGTTTCTATTAGATATCGTATCCTTAGATCTTCTATTCTATTCTATACTCAAACCTCTAGTAATCTTCCCACTTTAGTAGGAGGAATAATAGGCAAGACCACCGACTCTGGCACCTTGTCTGGTGCCCAATGAATCATTCCATGACGAAGCCAATCCGCATAAGTCCCATGCACAGCATCTGACCCAGGATTCTTCTTCCACAATGAACCCAGAGTAACCTTGAACACCTTCAAGATCAACCCATGCGCCAACTTAAACCCAAAACTCCTCGATAAACACCCCTCCACAATCCTCCGCGCCTCCGCCTGCTCCACACTCTCCACTTCCCCATCCCCAGGCAAAGAAAGCGACATCAAATCAAATGCCTTCTGTCCATCCCAATTGGTCATCTCATTAATCAACTGCGATCCCTCCATAAACTCCATCGCAAAGAACTTCTCCCGCACATACGCCGGTCCATCCCAGTTCCCATCAACATCCACCAACCCCATAACAGCACTCGCCGCCTGTCCTTGAATAATATAATCCGTCAACATCCTGCTCACCTCATCCGCAGGAATCACAGTCCCATCCTCCTCTTCAATCGTGAATGCTCCTCCCATTAACTTAACTCCAGATAAAAGTCCGCTGGCGTGCATCCCCTCCGTACTCTCCTTCCCACCGTCTTCACCCCAAAGCGCAAGTAATAACTCATGGCACCGTCTGAAGAATTCGTTCCCGGGCATTCCACCCAGGAAATAATTCAACAGGTTATACATCCCTTCATTCACACCGGTGTATGAGAGGATCTCATATATGGAATCGGGATTATTTATCGTTCGATCCCAGAGTGTATCCACATCCCCGATACACATCAATCCCACATCTGCATAGATACCTCCATACTTTAGTATCAGTGGGAACCGAACTAAGTCCGAAGTATGCTGTAATGCGAAAGGACCAGAGAGTGTATTTTGAATAAATGCAAGTGGAAAGATTTTTGAGGATGTGATATCGAGGTATTGAGAGATATTATTTTCAGAACCGGGAACTCGATCAAGGACTCGAATTGTCCACCCCTTTTTGGAAAGACGTCTGTGCCAGGTTCGTACTGTGCGTTGACTGTACTCTGGCATGGTTTTGTACCCTGAATGCCAGAAGAACCATATGTTCTTGGTACTTGTTACTGGACCGGGGGATTCGAGGATTTCGTCGATTGTGGAGTCGGGGCGGAGGTCGAGGTCTGTGTGTGGGATGGAGTGGACTCCCGGTGGGATTGGGTATTTGAGTTGCGTTTTTGTCATTTTTGTCGTGAGTAAGGGTGTAGGTGAGGATGAGGTGTTGCTTGTAGTAGTGAGCATTGAAGACTCAAGGACTTGGAAGCGTGGATGAGATGGAATGGAGTTGGAATGATCTTGAGGTCTTTATATGTGCTTGGAGTATAGATATTTTGGACCAATTAGATGGAATGGCTCATTATGAGTAATAGTTGGAGGCGCAATAGCTCTTATCTGATTGGCTGGAAGGTCAAAATTAAACTCGGACTCCGGATGTGGGGCCGTTGATGGAGTTCCCATGCACTTGTACTCCTGAAATGTTCAATATGTGACGGTCGTTTTATATGTAGTTATTTAGGTCTCTTTTACTACTTTATTGCACCAATCCATCCAAGATACCTGAGTAGTAAATGTGGGATAGGTACGGGCGCCTTCGACGGCCATCTGCCAGTGACTAAAACCCCTGTATGGACTCGGAGAACCAGAAATCTCTCCATTCGGCTATCTCGCACTTTCGCTTTACATATATTACTTAGGATTAACTAAGAGCCATCGGGTAAAAACTCCCTTACTGGGTGATTAGTGGTTGATTCCTATCATGGTGCTTGACCCTGTGGCCAGTATAGGCCCCCTTTACCCCTGGCATAGGGAAACCATCTCAAGTGCTTTATTCAAATCAAGCTCGAATAACGTTTCGTCCGAATTATCACTTGGAACTTCTCTTGACTGTGAAGGCAAGACCTTCTTTCTTATAGAGGCCATAGCATGATGAAATCTCTCTCGCTTCACATGATCTCTATAGTACCGACTGGGGGTTATGTAAGAACTTGAAATACAATAGTACCTACCCAATAATAAGGCTTTGATGTTGTTACGGGAAACTTAAATGTCTGACTGAAATTCACCTCTATCCTATTTTCTACTCGAGAGTCATAGATTGCTTTTTGGGGTTTCCTATTAAGTACTCTTGCATGTGCATAACCGCCTCACTCCACATACCCCCTCATTTTAAAGTTGTCAACCAATGATTAGGGAACGCGTTTACTTGCCTTGTGCTTCTATTGCCTTTTCAAGATTTGTACAGGGTACAGCTCAGGCCTTGCGGTCGCCAGGGTTTTCTCTTGCCTCACAGCCACATGCTCTAAAGTGGAGCCAGGAATAGATCTGACCACGCAATTGCGGCTGAACTATGTATTTACTCGCCCACCCATTGAGCCTCTCTCCCCCCAACATAAACCACGGGTTATTGGAAGGCAACCTATACGGTCCACGTAGCATTTTCCGCCAGGTATATTCCAAAGGTCCAGTGGCAGTTCATTCCGAATCTTCCGAAATACAGCAATGCCACAGGTTATCGGTCAGCTTGACTGCGCCTGTTGATGACATGACTAGAGTTTAGGCCTTCATTCGAGACTCAAGGAGGAGTCTTTAATTTCCAAAAAATACCGTTATAAAGTCACTAAGCTCAGCATCCGCCATCAGGGGCGTACGAGTTGACGGAACGGAAAATCGCCGGTTTGACCGGTGTTCAAGTTGGAATGGCGAATACTATGAGAGTGGGTCTGGGGATAAGGATATGCATCCGTAAATTGAATACGCCCACCTGGCCTTGTAAGCGAGACAGATTTATACTAGTAATTAAGATAAATTATTTAGAAGACCGTGTGACACATTTATTCAATTTAAAAAAAAGCCACGCAATATGTTAGGCCCCAATTGACAACCGGTTGCGGCTGACAATTGATCAATTGGAATGACTCGGAGTAGTATGAAAAGGGCCAGAGGCACCTGGGGTAAAGCCCTCCGAGTCCGGTGTTAGTAGGATTGTAGTATAAATACCTAGCCTTAAAAATAGCACTTGAAACCTTGGAACATAGGTACTTCTTGCTGGTAGCTGCCTAGTACCGTCAAGTGCTTGTATCATACCACGGCCGAGGTGGCATGAAAAGGAAATATCCTTGCTATCATTGGTCAGCCTTTGCATTGTACAAGTACTCGAACTTCTGAATGCAGACTAGACGAGCCATGGTAACTTGAATTTGGAATTTCAATAGAGACCACCAGTATTGTGTACATCCATAAAAGCTTGAAACCCCAGGTGCCTGATCATTGTAGGGGCCCGGGCCACAACTAATGGAGGAATGCAAGTTTTAGATTTTTAATGGGTTTACTACTAGTACGAATACATTGAAATGACTCAAATGCTTGAATGTACATACTAGTATTCAACTCTTCGTATGTCATGATGCATATTAACAGTAGCTTGCTTGCTGCCAGTGTCCAATGCACCACAATATTGATAACTTCCCAACTTGATTGCCATGATATCACCCCCTTCTCTCTACCTGAGAGCATAGTACTGATGTGATGCCACTCCTTCTTGATAGCGGATACTTCAACATAAGATCAATTCCGGCTTGACAGAGCTTTCAGGGATCGTTTTCGAGGAGCCCTCGTGGGAGCTGTCGTAGAAGCCATCGTGGATACCGTCTTGAAAGGTGTGGCAGGAGGCGTTAAACAAGGCGTTAAACAAGGCGTTAAACAAGGCGTTAAACAAGGTGTTGGAAAAGGCGTTAAACAAGGTGTTGGAAAAGGCGTTGTCAAAGCTGCTGTAGATAATGTTGTAGATTCGCTTGTAGATGCACTTGTAGAAACCGCTGCAGGAGCTTGCACAGTAACGTTTGGAGAGGCTCTAGGGACGTAAGTCGCCATAGAGAAACCATTCATTCCACCAGGCTCCTTTGGTTTCCTTCTAGGGTCATGATAGATAACGTCAACCTGGCTTCGGTTTTTGTTATCGTAGACCGCGCGATGAGCTCCTGGTTTCGTATTCAAATTTTGCCACGGTGTCGTTGTGCCAGGAATAATTGGCACATGCATCCTATCGGACTCCTTCCCGGAGACAGTGAGTGGCAACGGGGGTTCATCTTTGCCAAAGTTTCCGAAGTGCGAGGGATACTTCTTTTGTGAATGGTCTCGTGAAGCTCCGCGTCTAACAGGATCTCCGGCCGCTTCAACCTGAGCCCTAACATCTGAAGCCAAATGCCAATCGCGAGCATCTGGATCCCTCACCTGATTTAGAACTCCATGGCAGTCATACTTTGGAAAGGAAACTCCAATATTAGCCCAGTAACACGAAGGGCCACCTCTGGGGGACGAAAGTGATAGATGAGGCAAGTGGAAAGGAAGAAAATCTACGTCGGCTATTTGGGGCAACCTCAGACACCTGGATGTATGGTCTTGGTCTGATGGGAAACATTCATTAAGAGTTGATGACTTACATAAGATTCGTTCGTCGGACGCCATGTCGGTTGAGAGTAGGCTCTAGAGTCTGATTCTGCAGTTTGAGTGGGAATTTGAAATCCGTTTAAGCTAGAGTTATCAGACATGACGAAGAAGTTTATCAATGTAGATGAATCTGCAGCTCAAAAATATTAGATTTGCTGTTGATCGTGAAGGGAACTTGAGGGGATACCAAAGTGATAAAGGCGTTCATAAATGTTAAAGAGAACTTGAGAGTCAAATATGGAACGTTGAGATGTTAAAAAGAATATGTGATGGTAGTAAGCCTGAGCTTGAAGAGACGCTGAAAACGAAGAATATCTAGGTTATATCAAATTGATAGTGAGAAAGAGGACTTGGGACATGGAGGGGCTTAATCTACTTGAGATGGATTTGTTGTACATGTACTATGACCAGCACTTGAGGGATATTATGATATTACTGTACCTGAGTATGTATTCATCTAGGTATACTCTAAAAGTTGTTTCTTGATATTTCTCCACATGTGCATACGTTACAAAGCCATGACAGTATATTTTTTGACTCAAGACCAAAAGAGATAGTGGCTACTGTGATCTATAACGTCTATGCGGCCAAAACTCCTACACAAGGCTAGATACCTTAATACTTGCTAGCTGCTACTTACTACATGCAGTTATACCGCATATATTAAATACTTCCACTGCCACATAGAATACAAGTGATCAAATCTCACTTCAAATGTAGTTATCTCTCATTTTTACTTCAAATATCTCTTATCTCGATTCCAAATATCTCTCACTTTCACCTTACTTATCATCGAGCTTTTTTGTATTATAATAATAAAGCAACGGACTGTGAGCTAGTAAAAACTTGATGGGAAAATAGGGTTTGGCCGCGTGGCCGTTATAGGCCCCCATACCACACGCCTAACCCACACAGCAACATCAAAGCAAGCTAACAAGACGCATGCGTCACGGGCTTCGGGCATCAACCGGGGGTACAATGGGCGTCTCGCTTCACTTTAATCCATTAAACCAACGTTGTTTCTGTATGACTCATTTCGAAATTCAACTCTAGAATTTTCACCTTATGATGCACCTTCCAAAGTTCGAAGGTTCTGGAGGCTACAATTTCCAAACTGAGATTCTCGTGCATGGTTGGAAGCTGAGGTCTATCGCGTAGATTTATTTTTGGCATTTTAATTTTGCTGCATCGATGGGTATTGGGTATATCGACGTAGGTACAGCACACATGTGCATCGTCACATGGCTATGATATTACTAGCAATACCTTACGTTACCAATATTACTGCCATTTGGACGGGTAATATTCAAATGTTTGTAAAACATTACCTAATTAAGTGGGGCTGGGTCTCCACCTGCGTATTGATATCCGCACCTTAAACATCACACTGGCAGCTACAGTCCTCATTCACATATCACCTCGACGACGCCACCACGTTTCAACTCGGGAGCTATATTATTGATCATAGTGTCCTTCAAGCTCACCCACCACCCAACAAAGACACAGCTCTGGAAATTTCTCGGCTCAGACTCGTCCCCATTATCCCGTGTCAACTCCGAGTCTCACAGCTCCCGACTCCCTATCAAACCATCAATTTCTCAACACTACAATACAGATACCACTTCCATCAGCATGGCAGAAATTGATCTCAGTCATTTATTTAAGAACACTTCCCCGAACAAAGCAAGAGTCCTACGAATCTTCGATGAAGGGTTACACTCCAGCCACGACAGTGCGGCAACCGCGGCCAAGCTGACCGATGACCTGCGACAATACTTTGAGTCGGCAAAACCAGAATCTATTTATGATGATTTTTTTGATAGTCCCTGGTTTATGCTCTTGGCGATAGTGTATGAATTGCCGAATCCCGAGCACCCATGGCTTGATATTCTTGCGACTGTTGTCTGTGGATTGATACAGGATGGGCCAATGACTGATAGTGAGGATGTGAGTATGACTGGTTCTTTTCTGCAAGCCTTGCCAAATAATATCAAAACATAGCACAAATCTAACATTCATTCATCTTCCAGTACAAATTTGGCGAGTGGGAATTTGACATAGAGATGAGAGATGCGGCTCATCGCAGTAAGTCTCTATAACCCAGCTAACATAGTCACATCGCCTCACTGCCTATGGCTCAGTATAAAAAGTGGAACACAGAGCTAACAAATTATAAAGCTGTCACAGATGAGGACTTTCAAGTAGACGATATTGAAGACCTTCCCCTAGAGATCCACAGCTGGAAAATGTTCAACTCCTTCGTCTGCCGGCTCTCAGCCGATGAGCAAATATACTATTGCAATCTTGCCCTGGCCTACTTTATTATAATTGAAGCCCTAGAGAAGGCACCAGGATACCCGGCTAAGTTCGATGGCAATGTCTGGATTGCGGCCGAGTGGCTGATACGATGCGGAAATCTCATATATGAGGATCTTGGCGAATTCATACCAGAAGAAGAGCAGGCGAAGTCTTACCCCAAAACCGGTCCATTAGCTGAGGGTGTTCTCCCAATAAGCCTTGATCGGTGGAGGTTCTGGCGAACCAGACTGGTTGAACTCTCCCGCGCTAAGTCTTTGGTTGGGAATGGCGTTAAGCCTGTGGTTGAGAAAGACAGGAAGTCTGTCCCTGAGGAGTCTGTGTCTGGGGAGTTTGTGCCTGAGGAGTTCATTCTTAGTGACACAACGCTAGCCCATGTTAAGAAGGCAATTGATGCCATGGACTTAATTAATGGCGAGGCGAGTGGTAGCATGGACTTACTCAACGAAGAGGCGATCGATGCCATGGACTCGGCAAACGAGAATGCAGATGGTACAATGAGCTCGGCAAATCGATGGTGGATAACTCAGTGGGTTCTGAGTTGGTTCGGGACTCGGAGTGCTTGAACCCTGGAGTACTACGGAGATCAAGCTCATTTAACTGGGCATTTTCTCGGTTCACGGTGAACAGGGTATACTTTTTTCTGTTAGTAAATGCATAGTACAGGGCTTATGCCCAGGTCTCTCATGATACTTCAAGCTCTTGATTCTTATTCAATTTGAATGCACTCTATCTACGTCAATAAATTGAGAAGGTTTGAAGGTGATTTTCCGACCAATATTAAGTGAATTGCCTAGTAGGTGCATATGTATGATTAATGAACTTCAAGAAGACGCATTTTCGAACTTGACGAAATCAACCCACTGGCAGGTGGAATGGATAGTAGCCCTGGTAAGATATAATGTTCTGAATATTCCTCAAAACCCAAACAGAGCTTGTTTTTGCAGTAGTGAGCTCTAACATCTGTTTCAGATGTTTAGAAAATTCAAGTTCAACTTGGAACTGGAAACTGGCTCACACTGGCACTAAATATTTCCAAGGATCCAATACCTAAACCGCTGTAAGGTCCAGTAATATCAGTTTGATTGAATCCTTTACCCTCAATTGAGGCACAGATTCCATCTCCCCAGAGTAACACTTGCGTTACATTACATAGAGTCGATTTCCGCGTGGCTTGACGGGTGAGTGTGATCTCCATGTCACTAAAGGCGAATCAATTTTCGCGCATAGGAGCAGTGAGAAGCAGCAATCATATCAAGGCTTTTTGGGACGAGCCTTTCGGAGAAGTTTTCACGATGCCTGACACATAATTCGCCATTGAAAATTGCGTGCATGTTGCCCCAGGTCGTAACGGCTCTTTTCTTGGATCTTGATAAATTATATCAACTTGATTTTTATCCACTTTATTGTAGACTGCGCGATGAGCTCCTGGTCTGTCGGGATCCGAGTCTGGGCTTTTGTATCCATAGTATGATTCAAAACGCCATGGAAGTCATACTGCAAAAAGAAGTTTCCATGTTAGCTCAATAACTTGGAATATCATTGCTGGGAGAAACCTATGGAGGACAGCACTGATGGTATCATAAGTAATCACCACCTCTTTGAAGTGGAGGGTTATATGGAACGACCTCTGGCCCATCGCCTTATGGCTTTATCCTGATTCAGCATCGAGTCCCGCGGGTATCAACGGTATTCCACTTACATAAGACCAGGAGTTTTTTAGACTCCTTATTGGGGGATGGTTATCCCTGGAGGCCGATATTCTGTTCGAAGTGGAAGGTTCATTGAAGCTAGCAGTAGCATCGGCAGGCATGATGGTGATTCTTTCGGCGTAGCTGGATTGAGAGCCGGCGATATGTGGTAGCCTATTGGCTTGGAAGGGAATTTGAAGAGGTATCAAAGTTGGAGAGGTGGTGAAAAGAGTTTGAGGATGAATTTAATATTTTAGATGCACATGTGTTGTAAAGATAATTTGTAGAGAAACAATACTACAGCCCGAGAGAACGTGTAGAATTTATGAATAAAAAGTTGGCATATGACCAGAGATTTTTGATTATCTATGATTTCCTTGATAGGTTCAAATGTTCCACACATCATACCATAGGCCATATATCCTGAATTCCATGGGCTACCAGCTAAATAACTCTTACTCAAACACTCCAGAAAGTTTCAAATTCCCAGCTTCAATTGAGCGTACTAGTAACCTGAAATAACTTAAAATGACTCAAACATTGTCCAGGTGCCGTACTATGCGCCATATCAAATGTAGTACTTATGGACAGTGACAGCACTACTAGCCTGCACATGTGCTTGCTGTCTATTTCCTAGACCCTGGAGGTTATCAGTATGTAATATTACTGGATTCTTACGCCCAGCGGCGGGTCGAGTCCACCGTCCCGGGGTAATATTTGTAAAATACCTAATTAAGTGGGGCCACCCGTGGCAGTATCCACTTGGATATTTATATCCGCACCTCAAACATCACCTGGGGGATGCTGGCGCTTACAGTACTCGTTCACATATCACACGTGTGCCAGTGGCGGGGCACCACGTTTCGAGAGGTATCCCATGGGCCAAGTTGCTTATAGGCGGCTTCAATCTTACCCGCCCTTCAACAATTACATATGTTCTCACTTGACCTCAGACTTGTTTCTATTACCTCGTGTTGACTCTCAGAACTCCAGCCTCCCTATCAAATAACTAACATTTGAGGTTCCCACCAGTATCCCTTGGATCACCATGGCAGAAATTGATCTCAGTGCCTTGTATAAAAATACCTCCCCGAATGAAGCAAAAGCCCTCCGGATCTTGGATGAAGGGCTACACTCTAGCCACGACAATGCTGCGGCCAAGCTGACGAATGACCTGCGACTATACTTGGAGTTGGAAATTACAGATGGGGCTGATGACTCGGATTATTTTGATAGTCCCTGGACTATGCTCTTGGCTATAGTGCATGGATTGCCTAGTTCCGAGCACCCATGGCTTGACGTTCTTGCTACTGCCATTCATGGATTGATACAGCAACGTGGGTCAATGCCTGATAATGTGAGTAATCATCCCCTCAAATCCTTGCCACATATAATGAAAATGGATGAAGAATGATTCTAATAGCCATATATCTTCAAGGACCCACTTCACCTGACTGAATTTGGCGAACATATAAATGAGGCCTCACATGATCGTAAGTGAACACAACTACTCAATACTAATAGGCATATTATATTACCCTGTAATATACGGCCTATATTGTATGAGAAGCAGAATACAGACTCGGAGCTAATAGCTTGTAAAGTTTTCACAGATGAGACCTTTAAAGTGAAAGCAATTGAAATCCTTCCTGCGGAGATTCACAGCTGGAAAATGTTCAACTCCTTCGCCTGTCGGCTCTCGACCGACGAGCACCCATGTCTTGATATTGACCTGCCCTATGTCATGATGACAGACGCCCTAGAGAATGCGCCAGGATACCCGACTAAGTTCGATGGCAAGGTCTGGATTGCGGCTGAGTGGCTGATACGATGTGGAAATGTCCTGTATAGGGACCTTGGCGAAGTTATATCCGCAGAAGAGCAGGCAGCTTCTAATATCCAACCTGGTCCATTAGCTGCCAGTGAGGGTATTCTCCCTATAAGCCTCGAGCGATGGAATTTCTGGCGATCCAGACTCATTGAACTCTCCCGCGCCAAGCCTCTAGTCGGGAACGGCGTTGAGCCTTTGATAAAGAAAGGCGACCAGCTCGATAAGGAATTTGTACCTGAGGAGTTCATCCTTAGTGACACAACGCTATCTCATGTTAAGAAGGCAGTTGATACCATGGACTCGGTGAATCAGAAGGCGACTGGTGTCATGGACTTAGTAGATTGACGGTAGATAACTCGGTGGGTGCTGGGTTGGCTTGGGGAAGCTTTAGTACGAAGGATATCATGATGATTATTTCCACTGTTGTTGTCAGTATGTAATATTACTGGACCTTTACGCTGGTCAACTCCAGGGCTCGGACCTTAGTAATATTTATAAAACACTAAATGGAACCTTGGAACCTCTCAATATCCACTTTGGTATTTATATCTGCACCTCAAACATCATCTGGGGGATGCTGGCGCCTACAGTCCTTTTTCCCCAAGCCTGAAGCGCCTAGGTGGACTCGGAGGCAACAACATTGAAGTTTCAAGACATATTGATCAGAGGTGGCTTTCCAAGGTTGTTTGAAGCTTGCGTATCACTCATCAAATGGGGCTTGCTTAACCGCAGTCCTATGCCTACATGTCTCTTTTTGTTTTCCACTTCTCCAAACTCCCTATCAAAACACCAGCAACTCTTTATCACAAATTCCAATTCACAGGTACCCATGTTGACAGACATTGATCTAAGTGACTTGTATAAGGGCGAAAACACCCTACAACAAGCAAGAATTCTTCGTATTTTGGATGAAGGGCTACATTCTAGCCAGGACACTGCGGCGGCTGCGGCCAAGCTCATGAGTGACCTGCGGCAATACTTTGCTTCGGCTGATTCAGGGCAAGCTGGCTCTGGGTTTTTATGGGACCTTGCTTTCAAAATCAAGGATATAGTAGAGATATTGCCTTGTGCCGAGCATCCATGGCACGATGTTCTTGCGGTCACTCTTCATGGACTGAGGCGCCAGGGCGGGCCAGTGACTGAATTTAGCGTGAGTGACTTTCACCTCCGAATCTTGCCACTAATGAGATGATCAAACAAAAAATATTTTGATTCTAACAACTTTTCAGAGGACGCAGAAATGGGGGGACCTGCCTAACCTGAGCGATTTCTTTCATGATATGTTATGTGCTGGTGAGTGACCCAGACCAGCAAGGTGATAGTACTATTGCTTTCATCGACGTGTATAATATAGCATAAGAAGTGGAATGGAGAGCTAACAACTTAGAAAGATATCACAGAACCAGAATTCAAAGAAGACGTCACCCCCCAATCTCTTGAACACTGGAAGATGTTCAACTCCTTTGCATCTCGGCTTTTAACCGATGACTACCAGACTTTATTTCTATTTCCTTATTTCAGGATGACTGGAGCCCTGGAGACCGCGCCACAAGACCCAACTCAGTTTGATTGTAAGGTCTGGATTGCGGCTGAGTGGCTGATACGATGTGGAGAGATCCTTCACAGGGACCTTGGTGAAATCTTAACAGAAGAGGAATCACAAGCGCCTTCTAATGTCAAACCTGGTCCATTGGCTGAGGGTTCTGTCCTCCCAATAAGCCTCCAGCGATGGAATTTCTGGCGATCAAGACTCGTTGAACTCGCCCGTGCTAAGCCTTTCACTGGGAACGGGGTTCAGCCTGTGGTCAGGAAAGACCCCAAGCCTTTAGTTAAGAAGGAAGGGATGTTTGTACCTGAGGAGTTCGTGCTTAGTAGCACAACGCTGGCCCATGTTCAGAAGGCAATTGATGCCATGGACCTAATCAACGAAGAGGCGATTGGTGTCATGGACTCGGTAAAACAGAAGGCTGATTGTGCCGTTGAATCAGGAAATCGATGGTGGATAGCTCAGTGGGCGCTGAGCTGGTTCAGAACTCGGAGTGCTTGAGCCGTTGAGTGCGAAAGATATCGAGCTCATTTAATGAAAAACTCTCTCCACTTATTGCGCTTGAATGAACAGGTCATAAATTTCCAGACATAAGACAATGCATAGCACAGGGCTTATGCCCACACGTGCAGGTTTCTCAAGTTAGTTCAAGCTCTTGATTCTTATTTAATTTGAATGCACTCTCACTCAAGGCAAATCAATTGTCGCAAATATGAGCAATGAGAAGCGTTGATCATATCAAGGCTTTGTGTGAGGAGCCTTTCGAAGAAGTCTCCGCGAAGCCTTTGGTTGAGGACTAAAGAGAGCCTTTGATACATAAGTCGCCATTGAAAATTGAGTGCATGTTGTCCCAGGTCATGACGGCTCTTTTCTCGGGTCATGATAGATCACGTCAACTTTGCTTTTATCTTTTGGATTGTATACTGCACGGTGTGTTCCTAGTCGGTCGGGATACTTCCACGGCTTCGATGTGCCGGGGCGTATGGGCACATGGAGGAGCTTCCCAGAGACGGAAAGTGGCAGCGGTGGTCGATTTCCAAAGTATGAAGGGTATCTTAGCTCTGGGTCGACTGGAACTTTAGCGGGAGTCCCGGTGGCCTTGATCTGAGCTCTTACGTCTCTAGCATAGTGCCAATCCCGGGCTTTCGGATCATTCTCGTGATTCACAACTCCGTGACAGTCATACTACAGAGAGTAGTTCCCATGTTAGCTCTGACTCAGTATCTCAAAGTAGCATTTCTGAAAGGGTGTGATAGACAAGGGAGCAGGAGAGTAAGAAGATCTTCAAAGCAGAGGGCTATATGGAACGACCTCAGGCAAATCCCCTGACGGGCTTGCCCTCATTCAGTGGTCTACGGGTATCGACAGTAAGCTACTTACGTATGATGAGTTCGTTGGGCTCCGTGTCAGTGGAAAGCCATCCCAAGAGGCCAATATTC
The DNA here is from genome assembly GCA_039634405.1 of Penicillium herquei. NCBI lineage: Eukaryota > Fungi > Ascomycota > Eurotiomycetes > Eurotiales > Aspergillaceae > Penicillium > Penicillium herquei. The sequence continues at coordinate 695,873 of CP098389.1, read as the reverse complement.
TCTTCCAAGTGGGAGAGTCGTTGGCGCTAGGAGTTGTGCTGGCAGGCATGATGGCGAGTATTCCTCGACGTAAATGATATCAAAATCTCGACAGCCAGCGATATACGATGACCTATCGGTTGTGAGGAGAAACTGAGGCGAGATCAAAAGTGGAAGAGATAGTGAACGAGATTTGAGGATAAAGTAAAGAGGTTGCAGATAGTTGAAACGCTCTAGTAAAGATCACTTCAAGAGGGGTAATACTATTCAGAATGTATCGAAGAGATAAAAGGAAAGAGAGTCCAGGACATTAAAGGTTTGCTCTTTTCAAATGTTTACCTATGATCTCTTCCCAAGGTTCAAGTATTCTACTTATCATACTATAATTCATATAGTGCTTTTTGACGAGCACAATCATGATACTCTTCAACCGAAAGTTAGGAAAAATAGACGGTGGCTACGACGACTTAGTACCAAATGTTGCTGGAGTTTAGATCATGTCGTTGAATGAGGCCTATAGGATGGCAATAAACAGCCTGGAGGTTAACTACCAGCACATGAGGTAAAAAGAATCATACTCGCATCATATCTGCACATTGCAGCCTGAGGGAACGAAAACATGGCTTATTGATCTGACACAACGTAAAAGACAGCGTTTAGCTCTCAGTATTAGACACTGGGCGCTGAGGCGCTGCAGATATTCAATTTGATCTACTATTCTCCACGCTGTCAGCACCGGGAGTAGTATTTCAGATTCAATTTGATACTAATATACCTCAAGTGCTAGTACTATATATTGATCCTTTTCTAAGATTATCACCATCTTCAAATGTTCAAGTTCTACTAGTATTTCTTGGCACACTTTCAATACTATGCAAAGCACCCAACCCAACCTCTGCAGGCAGACTTTTCAAAGCCAGACTATAATATAGTACATCACTCGCCCACATCGAAATAGCTGGAAAAACATGAATTACAGATTACAATACAGGTAAAGGCGGGGTCCCAAATAGGCTTCCAAGCTTCGAAGGTTCGATCTAGTCCTTGCCACATGGCTTATGTGGGGCCGCCGCATCCACATTAGTACTTGTCCTAGTGTATCTATATCTGCGCATCAAGCATGCCCAGTGCTAGGACACGTGCGGTTACACTACTCATCCATATAGCGACTCAGCAAGGGCAACACGTTTCGAGACATAGCTATCCTCCAGGGTACTAGTAACATCAATTTTGCGGATTACTCAGCAACTGCACTGGCTCTCACTTTTACCTCCGTCTCGTTTCCAAGGCTATACCTCGTTTTCATTTTCACGACTCCAATCTCCCTGTCAAATCAACAATTTTTTTTCGCCGCCCCGGGGACCCTTTCCATCACGATGGAAGAAGTTGATCTTAGTCATTTTTATAGGAGGGAGGGTATCACACCAAACGAAGCGAAAGTTATCGAGATTTTAGACGAGGGACTACACTCCAGTCATGACAACGCGGCGGCCAAGCTGACCGATGATTTGCGCGAATTCTTTATTTCGGCAGTTCCAGAAAATACCGCTGCTGATCTTCTATGTTATCTCTGGAACAAATTCATGTATATAGTGTACATCCTGCCGAGTTCTGAGCACCCATGGCTTGATGTTCTTGCTGCCGTTATTCATGGGCTGAGGCGTCAGGGTGGACCAGTGACTAGGTTTCAGAATGTGAGTCGCCATTCAATATTTTTTCCACGCTATGTCAATTATTATCAAAAGAAACAATTATCCTGATACTTATCTCTACTTCAGCAAACCCAGAAACTTCAATGGCAGGACCTGCCTGAATTTCACATACGTATTGGCGATGACTCCGTGAGAGGTAAGTGACAATGAGTTCTCCACCACAATACTGCTGGATTGTCTCACTATTTATGGCATGATATAGGAAGTGGGATCTAGCTAACACCTTTTGCAGTGGCCACAGACAAACACTTTCCAGTGGATGCATATTTTGACACAGAGATCAAAAATTGGAAAATGTTCAACTCCTTTTCTTGTCGGCTCCTTACTGATGATTACAAATATCTCGTCCTTTTCCTGCCATACTCGGCGATGACTGAAGCCCTGGAGGAGACAGCAGCAGGACACCAAACCAAGTTCGATTGCAAGGTCTGGATTGCGGCTGAGTGGCTGATACGGTGTGGAAACCTCCTTCACAGAGAACTGGGCGCTGGGGAATTCTTGACAGCAGAAGATCAGGCTATGTCTAATGTCAAACCTGGCCCACTAGCTGAGGGTGTTCTCCCGATAAGCCTCGAGCGATGGAATTTCTGGCGATCCAGACTCGTTGAACTCTCCTGCGCTAAGCCTTTAGTTGGGAACGGAGAGGAGTTCGTGCTTAGTGATACAACGCTGGCCCATGTTAAGAAGGCAATCTGTGCCATGGATTCGGTAAACTGACGGGGTAGAACTCGGTTGGTGCTGTTTTGGTTCGGGACAGCTTGAATATGAAGGAAGAGACCGATGTCATTTTACTGAACTCTCCTGGCTCACAGTGAATATATGCATGGTATACATTTTTTTTTTTTTTGCTAGTACAGTAGTTGCGTGTGGGGTCAACTGGTCTATCCCTAGGCGTATTATGGGGCTTCTTTATCTTTCAATTCGAATACACTTTATCTGAGTCGAGGACCAATGAAAATTCAAATTTTGAGAGTGGTCTTCTGTTTACTATTACATCCAGATCTACCTACTATTAGTACATTTCGCGTGTCTTTGAATAATACTAGGTTTTTTTCAGTATGACCAACATACTCAATCGATTAAAATGATTTAGTTCCGGAATTGGAAAGTGTTAATATAATCTACCTAGATACATTGTTATGGTACGTGCAGCGTTGAACCGCGTTCTGTACTATTTTTATTTTGGTACGTGGCATAGCGGGGTACTCCACTGCAGTCTGCAGACCTGCAGACTCGGAGTTCAAGCTGGCAAACATCGTTCCAAGTTCGAGTCTCGAGTGCTCGGTCAAATTCTCTCAAGACAACAATCGCAATGACAGCCCTAGCAGTAAGAATGTTCAATTTGAAATCGTCCGTCCTCCGGCCAAATCAACTTATACGCGTTTCCAGCCTAGCTCCAAATTGGAAGCTCTTCCACTTGAGCTCCTCGTTTCTATCTTAAGAGAAATAACCGACCTGCCATCCCTTCAGTCCTTCGCCTTCACGTCCCCTGTTATCTACGAAGCCTTCAAGCATACTTTCTCTGGGAGTTTTACTGCACATGTTCAGAAGTCCTACGCCGCTTTGGGGCTAAACCTCAAAGAACCCATCGCTGCGATCAGATCCAAGGGTCTTTACTATGCTTATAAGAAATCGGAAGCAACCGCCTTGATCAACGCTTGGGGTCAGAACAATGCGGCTGGCGAATCTCAATCCACGCAATTCACTCCCATTGATAAACCTCGAGATATGGCCGAGATGACTGAGCTCTGTTATCTGCACCGAAGGTTATTGTTCTTTCGAGATAATTTCGAATCAGATGTGCCAAAAGTCGAGTGGATACATGAGGATGAGTGGAATGAGCAATTGCCACTTTCACTCTCTTTGCTGGAGCAACATCGTCTTCTTCGGGCACTGTGTCGACTGGAAATCCATGCCAATATCTTCGGGCCAATGGAAGAGGAACCCTTCTCCCGAAACTCTCTGGACGATTTTAAGAAGGCCAGATACTACAATAACTGGGAAGCTGAGAGTGAGAGCGACAACCCTCATAACGAAGCAGCAGAGCTCTTTTTTGGAAAAATAACACACTGGGAGTATGAGGAGATGAGTTCTCTTATACCCTATCTCAAGAAAATTTACACCCTTCTCTATGAGCAGGTGTACGAAGAGTTGCGAAAAGTCCCTTGGCATTCAAGTGATAGAACATTTCCAGTGAGCTTTCATTCTTTTGGTCTTCCTCCGAACTCGGGCATGCATCTGCCTTTGAGAGAAATCACGGATATGCCGTCACTTGAATTCGGTCGCCATCGTACAGCGTCACTGGTTGCTTATGGGCCAAGTTTCCTCTATCGTCTTCTTGAAGCGGACTCTGGATTACGGCAGGATATGATTCTTGCCAATTTCGTCCCGACAATAAGACCCTGGATCTTCGATGGGTGTTTGAGCGTTATTGATCACGCCTATCAATTTTGTGGTTGGTCATTGGACCGAAACAACGACCTTTCCGTTTTTGAAAGCTTTTGGGAGACATTGCCGCCAACTGACCGACCTAATCCTGCATGGTTGGAAGCACTAAGAAACGAACTTCCGGCACACAATTTGCAAGGGTTCCCGGGTGTTCATATTCCAAGCAGCCTTCAAATCAATGGAGATTGGGCCGTTGCTATCTGGGATCGTGAGAGACTGCAAAAATGGGGAGTTCAATGGGCATAAGAGCACATAATCGCGAAAGGTAGCAGAATTCCAGCCATACTTAGTATTGCTGGATGTTTTAGATGTTGTCAGTTATTTAGAAATCTCAGAAGGGTTTAAGCACCCAATGAAATGTGATTATTCTTGTCATTCAAATCAAGTCTTACGCAAACTTATCATGTTTGCCTTTAACCTTAACATCCAATACTTCTTCATGGAAGTTTCCCTCTCGTCGGGCCTTTCTTAACCTCTTCACCTCATCATCATCCAACGTCCTCCCAACAATAGCTTCCAACTCCTTCTTGCTGATCTTCTCGTATGCCTTGGACTCCTTCGACGCTCGAAGTCGCGGCTTGAATCGCGCTTGCATGCGGATTCGTACACCAGTCTCAAACGAAAGATTCTCTGCGTCACCACGAATCTCCACACCAGAACTAGCCTTCGCGCTCTCCTTAATAGTCATGAAAGACTCGGCATCACCACCGCGCGTCTGAAGGTAGAATGTCCCCGTAATATCCGGCGAGGGAATGACAATGAAGGACTCGTAGTGACTAACAGCGGAAGCGGTCGCGGAAAACAGTCCATGGTTATCGCAGCTAAGGTACCTACACCAAACAAGAAGATTAGCAGGCATCCCATAACACTCCAATTAACCATCAATTCAACTCAGAGAAATAAACTCACTTCCCATGGTGCCCCTTAAAGCTGAATCCATCTGTCCCAGCAACTTTGGTCACAACCCAAACCTGTCGCACATCATGCGGCTCCGCAGTCCCCGGATCCCCATCAATGAGATTCTCCAGCTCGCTCGCGAACACGATGCCGTTCGCGTCGCTGGCTACGCATGTAGGTTTATCGGAAGGCAAAATCAGCACGATTGGGCCGCCAAGGTCACTTGGCGCATCGGCTGAGACCCAGCTATTGTCGTCGGGCGGGTTTTCATCTTCGTTGCGTTGGTCTGTGGTGGTCTTGCGGGTTTTTGTGACTGATTTTTCGGGGTCGTCGGAGCGGACCTTGCGCTTCTTGGGCTTGTCGCCTTTAAATGTGAGGGGTTTCACCATGTTTGCTGGTGTTTTGGGGGTAGAAGAGGTTTGGGGATGCGGAGGAAACGTTGGACGCAAGCTTCGATGAGCTTATCGTTATCCTTATCCTTATCGGCATGTTTATCGCTATCGTTATCGTTATCTTTATCAGATAGTCAGTTTGATACTTGTTGACCTCTATAAATCAGCTGTCAGTGAGATTTATATTAGAATAGGATATTTTGCAGCTTGAATATTGAGTGCTAAATGTTCTGCGCCCTATGAGTCTTACTGGGCTACCTATGGTTCTATAGTTGAGAACAAAGGAATGAGCACTTGAGAACTCGGCGGGTACATGGTACGCCTGACGAGGGCGTCTACCGATTGCCTTCAGACTGTCCGCATGTAGTGATGGATCGACATGGCTTCTTAATGAACATGTTTCAATTTCAATGTCGCGGTGTGATGAAGAGGACCAAACATTCGAACTTGAATTCCCTTCATCAGTCAACAATTCCTCAATATGCTGCTCACCATTATGGTTTCATTGAAATTATTCGTGGAATTCTTGCTCTGCCCATCACTGTAAGAGTTTCTTAGAATCTCAATCATTGGACTGTAAGGGGCATGACTGCTGTGTAACTGTGTAACTGTGTAACCAATATTCCTGCAGTAAGAATGTGGTCGGTAGAGAATCTAGAGATGATCTTCCAACAAGCAATTTCCCCAGCTTCGTCATCGTGCTTGAGAATTCCGAGCCAGCATAGTACTGAATGCCAATAATAAGATGGCGGTGCTTATAGTGCGTCCTTGTGAGCTAGCAGCAGTCCCCAAGATACTATCTCCAAGGTCCAACTTACTTCGGCCTTCTTACTCCAAACAAAGCCCAAAATGCCTGGTTTGATCCTACAATCTGGGCCTTCATGGCTCCCATCCCCCGATCAGCTTGGGTTGGTAGTTGCCAGATACAACGAGCCTCTCGATCCATGGGCTGAAGTAGCATCCAACACATACCTTTATGCCAAGTCGAACATCAGCCAAGATAGCGATAATGTATCGCACGATTCATTCCGGCTTTACGAACAACTGCCAAACGAAGGTCGAGAAGGCCAAACATACTGCCACCATATCTACAATCAGTATGACTCACTTGAGCCTATCGTGATTTTCTCTCAGGCGAACCCTTTCGATATGATCGGTCCGGAAACAAATACTACCCAACAAATGGTAGAGAAAGCTCTTGAACCCCCAGAGCCAGAGGAAGATCCTGTGACAATCTATAACCACGATCTTCTTCATGATTTGGCACAGTGGAGTAAGATCAACTGGTCGTCTCCGGATGACTCATACTGGATCACGCCCAGTCAGCTCAAAACTCTTACCTATGCTCCGTACGATATGGCGACTTTTTGGAAAATCATGTTTGGTGTTGAGCATCCTGCTGCGGTGAGGGTGCTGCATGGTGCTATTTTTGCTGTGAGACGAGAGGCTATATTGCAGCATCCGAAGGAGTTGTACAAGAATTGTCTGGATCAGTATGCCGATGCAGGACAGGGAGCTGTGAATCCGGAAATGGGTTTCTTTATGGAAAGGATATGGCTTGCCTTGTGGGGGTCGCAATTCTGGTTATCAAATTCGTCGACAGCTGAGCGAGTGTCCTAACAAAAAACTCCAAGCTATGTGATTGTAGAGATGTCAACAAAAACTGGAGGATGCTAGAGATATGGATGGCCTGGGAATGAGAGGCATGCTTTAAAGAAGGAAAGAAATGTGGAAAGCGACGTGACAACTGGACCTATCACGATATCGTGATCAGCAAGAAATCATCACATGGTGCAAGATCGCTTTCTTCAAATTAAATACAGTATGGAAAATCATTGCCTTTTATACAACCCTCTGGGCATCCATCCGGGTCATCCGGAGCTCTTAATTCAGAGCCCAGATAAGAGAAGAGAGATTCATTAGCCAATATATGCTCTGTAGCGCTTCATGAAAGTTGTCACATAATCAAAATCCAACCCAACCCTCTCAATAAAGCATCAAGCACCATTCCAAAAGATCTTCTGAGCCTCCCACAACAAATAAAAGCAACTGAAATTGCCCCACCACCAAGTAAGTCCCCGCAATTGACTCCATTTCGGATGATCAACAAGAATATAGATCGCTCCATACGCCAATCGCGCAAACGTGTACGATAACCCAGCTGCATTGATGATCCGTGGCGAAACACCAGCGATAGACGCAATGCCCAATCCAGCAACAAACAGTGAGAATCCTTCAACGGAGTTCGCATGCGCTGATTCATTTCGTTTCAACATCTCCAGTTGTCGACGAGTGATTTTTCCTTCTCGGATGGCTGCTTCGCCGAATTTCGCGAGGTCTTCGCGTGGTGAGACATTGTGGTCGATTCCGTACCATTGTTTTAGGGGGCGAGAGGATAGAAGACCGTAGGCGTAGAAGTATTGGACGCCTAGAAATAATGGGGTGTAGTTTGTGACTGGGGAGTCTGAGGACCCCGTGAGGCCAAGTCTTGTAAGGAAAGACATTTGAGGGAGGTTCAAGTTTTCACAGCTGATGCGATCGTGATATTTTAGTGAGGACTCGAAAATGTTCGGGTGATGAGACCCCCGGGGCCATAGAGATCTTTATATGTAAGTTTGATTATTGGGGCCAACCCAATATTATGCACACGCATGTGGCGCCATTGCGAGTATATTAAATGCTTCTTTGATCGGGCCGAAAGGAGCCCGACTATCCGATATTCCCCGCTGGCTTACTATGATATGTCTATGTGAACTACTAGTAATTAATTGGATTGCCATGGTGATTCTGTTGGTCTAAAATGGTTACTAGGATACAGGATAATATAGGGCGGATCGAGTAAATTCAAAATGTGATCTATTCTCCACTCAAACTTAATCTATGAGCTTGCATCTAGCTAGAGTCGGTAGTGATCTTCAATGTGGTCTTCAAAGGCAGGTTGCGACTTGATGAACCGACATAGACCTTGTAGTTTCCGCTCTGGAGCTTCCATTTCTGTGCAGTAACATCCCAGGTGCTCAGATCACGTCGGGTCAGAGAGAAAGATACTTGAGCAGAGCGACCGGCCGGAATTCGAACCTTGTCGAATCCACGAAGTTGTCGCACGGGTCCACCGGGAATACCAAGGTATAGCTGGGCAACTTCAGAGCCGGACTTGCTTCCCGAGTTCTGGACTGTGGCAGTAACATTGACAAGGGTGTCCCACAGGTCGACTTGACCTCCTTGTTCAATTACCCCACTAGGGTAGGTGGCGACGCCATCTTGCACGGAAGAGACGTGGAGGTTTGAGAATGAAAAGTTGGAGTAAGAGAGACCGAAGCCAAATTCATAGCGAGGCGTGATGTTCTTTGCGTCAAACCACTTGTAGTCAAGAAGCACTCCTTCAGTGAAGTTGGACTGGGGGAAAAGAGCAAACGGAGAGACCGCATAACTATGCCAGTATGCTGGGTAATCGGTTTCGTTCTTGGCAACAGTGTAGGGAAGCTTGCCGCTGAAGTTTTCATCGCCGTAGAGTAGAGCAGTGATGGCCCGACCGGAGTCCTGACCAGGGAGATGGCCAAAGACGATCGCGGTGACATTGGGGTTCTCAGCGAATGACTCGACCAGACGAGTGCCAGCATTATGAACGACAACAATAGTGTTAGGGCATGTCTCTGCTACCTTGGCGACTAAGGTGTCAGAGTAGCTGTCGTAAGTTCCGGAGCGATCCAAGCCTTCAGTGGCAAAAGCATTGATGAACACGAGGCATGCATCCGATGCCTCCATAACGCCCAGTTTGTTGGGGTCCTTTCCAGTGTCCCACATGATAACTGTGTTGTCTTCGTATGCGCGTTGCTGAAGGGCATCCAGAGGAGCACTGACATAAGGACCAGCGTTTGCACCAGAGCCACCACCAACACTAAGTGTACCATTGAAAGCAACTTGGTAGTCATATGGCTCGTTAATCATGTCTGTGCTATCGGCGTCTCCCTCGAGCGCGAACAAAACTGGCTCATAGCCTTCCTCCCAGGGGTCTGTTATAAGGATGTTGTTAGGAATGTAGCTGACAGGCGCAACAGCATCCCATCCAAAGACAGAAAGCAACTGGGGCTTTTTCAGTGGCAGAGCGTTGTGAACATTCTTGACAAGGACATGTCCTTCCACTGCACCTTCGAAAAGGACCGGCTTAGCCTCGGGGGTAAGCGCATTGACAATTGTATGGGGCTCGCTAATGTTGTATGGCATTCCGACGCCCAATGCAGGGTAGTTTGGTGAATCCTGGCCCATCTGGTACCAAGTTGCAATAATTCTATGAAAGTTAGTAAGATATTTTGCATTGGGGATATCCTATCCGCGACCTCTAGGAGTGATACCTTGTAGCCATGTCATCAAGACGAGAGAGCGGAACACTACCGTTATTGACTGCTTCTTTCAAGTATGTGCCCCAGTATGTTTCACCCGTTGGCATGGCCATATCAAGACCAGCCAGAGCTGAACCAACACCTGAATGCTGACCACCCCAGTCAGTGACAACAAATCCTTCAAAGCCAAGCTCTGTCTTGAGCAATCCATTCAAGGTCTTGCTGTTCTGGCATGCATGAGAGTTGTTGATACGGTTGTATGAGCACCTAAGATTCATCAGTCCTCGTCCTTTGAAGAGATTATTCTCACCACTCACATAATGTTTCCAGCACCAGCCTTCAGCGCATCTTGGAAGGGCCACAGGTATGCTTCATGCATTGTCTTATCATCGATGTTGCTGGAGATAGACTCCACAGTTTGGTTATCGGAGTTGACGGTAGGGTTACGGTATAGCTCTTGTTCATAGCCAATGAAGTGCTAGACAAAATACTCAGTTAGTTCAAGTAATTCCTTCCATTTATTAATCTTCAGCTTGCACTTACCTTGACGCTTGAAATGACACCCTGCCCTTGCATACCATCCACAGTACGCGCTGCGAGAACACCACTGAGATACGGATCACTGGCAACGCCTATACTCAATTAGCAAAAAGTAATGATGCTTCGACTTTTTTCACTAACCTTCCCAATTTCTTCCGTTGGTCGTCAATCGTCCCATTGGGGCAACCACAGGGCCCAGTGCGATGTTAACACCCTTGGTGCGGAATTCACCAGCCATATACCAGCCACGATCGTGCGCGAGAGATTTATTCCAGCTAATTTTAGAAAATGAATTAGCCATAAGCTTGTCAATGTTTAATAGTAAGAGTGTCGTCTCACCTAGCGCCAACATGGAGTCCACTTGGATAACTATTCACGAAGTCTGCTTCACGGACACCGTTGCCTGCATCTTGCAGACACATACCCGGGAATCCAAGACGAGAGATTGCCCCAATAGCTCCTACGCATCCTGTGCCTGATGTTTCAATTCCGAAGGTGAGATTATTCTGTATTAAGCTTGGTCAGTAGATGAAGAGGCCCGTTTGATCTCGTCGGAAGCTTACCTTCTCATCCAATGTCATCTGAGCAACTAGAGCTGCTGCCTTTTGGTAAGATGTAGCCCAATCACCTGTTCCAGTGCCATTTGCTGCTCTGTATCAGTAACTGAAGATGAAACAGCAAAAATATGGTATGGTATAGACATACGCGACGGATACACTGGCGGCGAGTCCCCATAGAAGTAAGTATCGGAAGTAATGTTGCCATCTGCATGGCCAAGTCCACAAAGGGACAGAATAGCCAGCGCAAGAACCGTTTTCTCTGCAAACATTGTGCCTTGCTATCCAATGCCTTGACTGGAATCTTCTGCGCGTCCACGGTCGAAACGAAAATCCATCTATCCGGTGTCCCGCACGCCTTTATATGTGCGACTCCTCACCTCCATTTCTCCCGTTTTGCCAGCTAGTAAATCCAATTGAGCTTGAACATCGGTGAGCTCATCGCCGTATTATCCGGACGGGATGAGGGGATCACCATGGATGTTTCCTGTTTCAATGACCACGGGTGCGTTCCGATGTCCAAGCGCATTAGCCTCCCACTCTCCACGTCAAATTAATGAACAATCAGCATTTCACAAGTGCTTAACCCCGCATCTTTCGTCGGCACTCGTAAGCATCGTTTTCCGCGTATATGTATTTTCACCGGTGACGTTATCCCCGTGAGGAACTGGGTAAACCTCGGAGGAATTCAAGGCGGAGTTGTGGCTGAATCCTTCTTGGCATTGTGGCAGCTATTATGAAATATAAAGACGGTCGTTCCACTCAAGAACAACACTTTGTCAATAGACTTTCGCCTTGGCTGTCTTGTTTGTTTAGTGTTCCAACTAGAGTCCTCATTTCAAATCAAGCATCCGTGCCGTGGTAAACAAGCATTTCGAAGTGGCACAGACATGCACTTCTGCTAGGCTAAAATCACCAGACTCGAAATCGGCTTGCACTCCGATAACTCCCCTTTCTTGGGCCCCCATTTGTAGTCGCCATAATGTGGAGGTGGGTTCGGACGCAGACACCCTGCATGTGGGGAGATTGTGGGGCCCCATGCGCTCAAATCCGGGGTGATTGCAAGGATGTGAGAAGATAACATATTGCCGAGATCAGATCGCTTGGAATAGAAGTTTTCATGTTCAAGTCGTAAGTTTTGGGGCAAAGTCTCTGAAATGAAGATCGTCTGCTGTCTAGTGTATAGTAATCCAGTAGCAAGCCAAGCCAAGATTAACCAACCGAAACTTCGATGTGAGCATCGGCTTAGCAAAACATTACTAGAATGCCCCTCCTCGGCTTAAAATTCCCCACTCGAGGGAAAATTCGGTTCGATGGATCTTTGGTCGTATGAGCTTACGGATATCATGATACCTCGCGATGTCACCACATCGGGAAGTGGCCGTAGATCGGTCCTTGGGCAAATCAGGATTCAACTCCGAGCTGACCAGCGTGGATATGTGAGCTAGGCAGATGGATCGGCAGTTTGTCGGACTTTCCGAGGCTCTGGCATAAAACTTAACCTTGAGGTTGTGCCTGTTACGAATATTGAATACCATTTGTGCGGCCGTGATGAGTTCGCAGATCTTAAGCCAAACGTCATAACGTAAGGCTTTCAATACTTAGGAAGAGAGTCTAAAATACCATGCCTTGGTTCCGAAAGATTTGATTTGAAGCTGAAATACTTCTTGAAGACTAAGCCAAAAGCTAGTAAACGATCTTCAAGTTCAATCGAAAGGAACATGATCCCAAAAATGCAGTCCCAAAACGAGTGTAAACGAGGGGAAAGAGGGATTGTTGGTCATAGGCCTGACCCATGTAACCAGACGGCATGACGTCCAGCGTCTATTGAAATGCGGCTTGAAATTCCAGTAAGTAGAGATAAGGCGGGAGGAATCATTTCAAACCAAAACCTTCACTATTCACAACTGCATCCCAAAGCAGTTTGAGGAACTTTTCACGGTTGGCATAGCGATACAGACTCAGCGTGTTGAAGCAGGTCCGTGCAATAGGATATCTCGGTGAGTCGTCTCCAAGACAAGCCAAACGGATTGAGAGGCTCGTGGCGCCCATAGCAGGTATGCGGTCACTGCCAGTGATAAATGACAAAATCTTTCGCTGCGATGGGGGCGGGGCACTTTCAAAGAATGCCCAGAACCACTGCACGACGGGGATTGATTCAGGGTATGGATGTGACCAATTGTCATATGTGGCTACCGCGCGCAGAGAGGTCACGTCAAGGGGCTCGTCTGAGCCACGCACAAGAAGTTCGATTTCCTCGGCACGGAACAACGACAAGGCATTGCCACCACAGACTGTGAAGAATCCCCGTTTGAATGGCTCATACTGCCGAGCCACAGCAGTGTCAAGGAGATAGTAGACGTATGCATCTACGAATTCACGCCGATTGGCATTGGTAACTGGCCTCTTCTCTCCTCCAGCACAAAGAGGCACATTGACAACCTCTCCATACCGCTCAACTTGGGCGACAAAGTCGTAGCAGAAAGTCTCTGCAACATCCCCTTCATAGTCAAGCAGCATACGAAGGCCTTTAGCAAGTGCAGGTCGGTATTCAGCAAGGTCATCCAAGGTACACTTGAACTTGGGGCGCTGGGTTGGTGCTACTTGCGGAATATTGGTTTGTGGCGCGGAGACCAACAATTTCCTGAATGCGAAAGGAGGCAGGTCGATGTCGAGAATGGTGGAATTGTAAATGGCCAGCCCTAGTAAAACTCCAACGAGGAAAAACTGCTCCGAGGATTCAAAACAGAAGGGGTTGAAGTAGCAATATTTTGAATCTTCATCGTATGTGAAAAGACCTGTCTTCAGTTAGATAAAATCTCCACCAACCATCACTCATTCCTAATTTCACGCACCATGATGAGGGTCAAAAACTTCTCGGACAAGCAGCAAAAACCACTCCTTGCGTAGGCCACCGGCATCAATACCTTCCTCTCCCAAAAACTCGATTCGAAGTCCCTTCTTGATCTCCTCTTGGCCTGATCCCACTACCTCACTGACACCTCTCAAGCTATCTTCAACGAGGCATTCTCTTCTCACCTTCAACACAAGATATTGACTGACCGCTCGGTGATTGAGAATGCTATTGAAAAATGCTTCACGTGCCTTCACTTCCATCTGACGTCGGGCATCATGCTCAAGAATATGAATTTTGGCCCAAATACTGAGGAAGAAAGGGTACTGGCAGAACGAGAACTTTGAGCTTTTTGACTCCCAGGTTTCAAAGTCCGTCACGAGGTCGGAATAATCCAGCAAGGTGTTGTAAAATGAGCTTATTGGGACCATGTACTCTTGTTCACGCTCTGAATTGTTGCCAGAGTCGGTAGGACGCCTTACTCTCACGTCATTTGAGCCAGAGTCAGGCTTTCGTGGTGTCTGCGAAGTATTTGCAGTGAAAAGGAGAGACAATATTCTTGCTGCTCCTCTAATCTGCCAGTCTTCCGCGTAGATAACCGGTTCTTCCTTTTTCTTGGCTGGGGGCTTGTTCGGGTTTCGTCTATTTATGGCCGCATGTAATTCAGCAGGAGTATTACCAGCAGCACTGGCAAAGCTCGGGATCAATTCATTTCCATCCTTAGGATTTTCATCACGCTTGCGACCATGTTGACGGGTAAGGCGATATGTTACAAACCCACCGGCCAATTCAACGGTTCGTTCAAACTGACTCGGCGAGAACCGCGCAAACCACGACACAAAATAATGGTGACAATCGTTGGACAAGTTGGACATCAACCCTAGAATTCGCTTGAGAATTCCATAATGATGGTTAGAGCTTCCAGGACGAGTAACCGGTGCGGAAGAATCTTTGCGAGAAAATTTCCCATCCTTGGTTGTCGGTCGTGGAAGGTCTTTTGGATGGGATGGTCGCCGGGCATCCCGATGGGATGACTGAGGTGCTCGAGGCGAAGAATACGCGAGAGGAGAGGACAACAACGGATTCGCCAAGAGAATGAGCAAAAATCGAGTATCCTCTGGCTTTTTCAATACCTTCCGAGGACGCTTCAGAAGGTTCTCGCTGGCTTTCATCAAAGCTCTTTGGAGGTGCAATCGAGATCCCATGATATCGTTTTCAATCACAGACACGTCAATTGACTCCCATTGCTTATATCGTCCATCATCCACCTCTGTACGTGTTGAGTCTGGCTTCTTAGCCATCCATCTTTCATGCCAAGAGCTGCCAGCTGTCAGAATGAGCTGATACCACTGGTTAACTTCAGTCCAGTTGATACGAGGGCTTCGAGACGATACGGATCGAGATTTATGCGGTGTTCTTTCTTTGGAAGAAGAAGGAAGTTGACCCTCAGCCTGGGCCCATTCCGTCATCCACCAGGTTGAATTCTCCGCAACGTCTCCCAGGAGCAGTGTTTTGGCATCGGGCTCAAAAACAGGCTCATGCAAATCCGCTTCAGGGACCGCGGCAGTGTCAAATTTCATTTTGGGAGGATTGCCACTGCTGGCAGATCGGATCGACGGTTGGTAAACGGGAAAGGACGCATTGACAGCTTCGCAACCTTTGAAGGAAGATATAATGTAGTTTTCCAGACGTTTGAAGATCATTGGCTGGTTGTCACGGTCTTTGTTGTCTGGCTGTGCGTGTTGTGCCATCGGCTGCGGCCTTTGGTCTACCTTCGATCCATTTTGCAGATCTGAGTTTGCGCGGGTTCGTATAGGGACGTCTTTGCCTTCCCGTCTCAATGGGCTCGGGGTTAGAAAATTGAGGTTCTCCTTGGTTCCATAAAAGCGATCTCGTTCACTGGGTGTGGTAGACATGCTGCCGTTGCGAGGATCTCGCGGGGGAGAAAGATGACTGGAGGTTGGACCCGGCATTGGCTGCAATGGGATTGACTCTCCATTTTGCGGAGGAACCATGGCTGTGCTGTGATCATCTGGCGTCACCCCTGTGCGGGGCGCATCAAGAAGGCTCTGGAAGTAAGCAGAGAGACATCCGTCGATCAAACGTCTTGTATAACCGACTGACAAGGGTGCATCTGGGAATGTTAGGAATGTTCAACCCACAGAATAGCTCATGAAGAAATACCTGGTCTGGGCTCCTGCAACAGCGGCGGTAACTTAGCTCCAGGAGGATCAGGAGGCAGCGGCTTATGCAATCGCTCTTGCAGATCTGGATTCGCGGGGTCCTTTTTCTTCTTTGGAGGCTCCACATCAAGATCCGTAACCATTAAGCAAGTAGTGCACCGGTAGGTCGTCAAGTGACGTGGCCAGCGGACCGTCGAGTTACAGGTCTGGCATTTCCCCTCTGCGAGGTCATTCCCAGGTCCTCCCTTCGAGGCATCCTTTCGAGGACTTGTTGCAAGACCTTGATCTGGGTATGTCACCTCGTCAGAGTCGGAATCAGAATCCCAGGTAGGAGCTTTAGCCTTGTCACGTTTCTTTCCGAGCGTAGCAAAGGGAAACGGATGACTGATTGAGCGGTGGTGTCCACGGCGGGAGGGGCTATTGGGCGAGTTGCCATTCATTGAAGACATGATTAGGTCATTCTGAGGATGAGACGGATGTCGCAAACGAGTCTCCGGTAAGGAAGGGTTCGAGGGAAAGGCAGTAGAGTTCGAATTCGATATCGGCGGTATGGGGAGATTACGTCCAGGCCGAGATGTCATAGGGGCACATCAGCTCGACCGTCGTAAAGTGGACTTTCCGGTTATCCTTCAGTAGTCAATCGAGTAGGGAGCTAAAGGGTGGAGCTGGGGACTCGAGCCTTGCGCTGAATGCAGATGAATCGATCGTGGGGGAGGTCGACAATAGCGAGGGACCGAGGGATAGATCCCTTTTTGTTCACACTCTTTGCAAGGTACTGTTTATTTGTAAGTTTCTCAAGTACTTTGGTAGCTTCGGGTGAAATCAAAGGGTTTGATAAAGTAAGAATGAGCGTTAAGAAAACAAAGGTGTACGTTCATAGTCACGAATTGGGAAGCGGCTAACAACACCTCATGCGGGTTCCTTAATCAGCGACAACCATGGAATACGACCACCTCAGGCTGGGCGCCGTCGTAAGCCCTCGATATCCAAGTATATTTTTAGCTTCTGACTAGGTACGAGTAATAACTAGTGGACTTTTTTGGGAAATTGATACCCACTTTGTATCGATAGACTTACGTTCCAGCCCAAATCGTGGGGTCATATAGTGGCTGTTCCCTGAAGCACGCGATCGATAGGTTCCAGGTAGTAAAACCTATGCAGTTACATATTCAATAGAGTAATACAAATTACGAGACCCCAGGTGAGACTACAATCACCATGCTACCAAGGGCAGTTCTACAAGACCGCTGCACCAGCATGGAGTTGAACTCATACTTCGTTAAATCAAGGGGGAATTTTCAACATAAAACAAGATGGCTTTTTGGCTAAAATCACAGCCGTTTGGTCTGCATTAAAGTCGAACCCAGGGCTGATGATACAGTCTGGGAAAGAAATTTTCGAAAAGATAACCACATGCAGCCAACATCCTCCAGCCCAAACCACGCCAGTGCACTAACGCACTTAACGGTAACGCCAGTAGCTCTGGGTGTTCTGGCGCTTCCAGGTGTGGCGGCGACCAGACTTGGTGTTGTTGTAGCGGTGACCCTTGTTGATACCACGGGACTTCTTGCCGGTAGCGGTGAGACCACGGCTCTCACGGTGCTGGAGGAAAAAATCGTCAGTATGAAAATTTCGTTTCGAGCAAAAAATTGAAAAGTAAAATTTTTCCAATGGGTAAAAGATAGAGATCTCACCTTGTGGACAGAGTTGCAGATCCAGTTGATGCGGGCATCACGGCGGATAGCCTTGTGCTGGGGGTCGACGAGGATGACCTCGAAGTACTTGTAGGTGGAGTCCTGGTTGATCCAGTAGGAGTTCAGGACACGCAAGTTGGCGCAACGACGGCCAACACGCTCCTCAGCAGTGGCGCGCAGAGCACGCTGGTACTTGAGCTGGTTGACACCGTGGTTGGTGGGCTTGCCGTAGGTGGCACCCTTGGGGACAGGGCGCTTACGGCCACCGCGGCGGACACGGATGCGGTAGACGACGTATCCCTGCTTGGCCTTGTATCCGAGACGGCGAGCCTTGTCGGGGCGGGAGGGGCGCGAAGCACGGTGAATGGCGTTCAGCTGGCGGAGCTATATTGATGCACTCTCAGCAAAGTTCAACGAGTGTATAGCAAGACACACGAGACTTCGAAAAGTTCTCTTGCGTGCCACAACAATTTCCGCCGCAAGTTCGTTCGAGCCTTCCAGTAATACCAAATTTCAGGCATTTCCTATGGCTGTACGCAGACGAAGCGCTCGGCGGGAATGTTAGGCAATCGAGGGTTTGAGGGGATTCTATCTCACCTCCCAGCAGCGAACGCGGAGCAAGAACCGAATGACATCGGACTGCTTCTTCTTCTGAATCTCTTCGACGTACTTAAGGGCACCCATCTGAGAAATTGAATGTTAGCAATTTGTATGATTGCTGTCGTAGTATTGTAGGTATGAATCGTACCTTGTCGGCTTCACAGGGTCGTCGGTTGTCGTTAATCGCAACTGCAAAGAAAAGTTCAAGCAGAGAAGAGGATTGAGGATTGTGTGTGGGACGCTAGCGATTAGCCGAGTGTGGGTTTTAGGCCAATCAGAACTGGTGACCCACTTATTACTTTTTTAGAACAACTATCTGCCTTAGGTGTCATGTTTGATCCTCAGGTGTCTACTATGCCATATCTTTCAGGCGCCTAAATCGAATCTCGATTCAAACCCATGGAACCAGACACAAAGCCTAAATTGCAGGCTATATAGAAAACAAGGGGATAAAAAATCTTATGCTAGTGAACTGTACACCACAAAGAACTTGAACTTGAAATCAAAGTGAATCAGAAAGTCTCCTTGGGAGTATATCAAGATTTGTTTGCTATACCAGGGGACCCACCTGAAGTTGACGGCATTGTTTTGTAGCGTGTTTTTTGTATCCCTGCACCTAATGACGACAAAGGCCGCTCCTTGAGATCGCAAATATGGAACCCCAGACTCATATCATCGACCCAGATGGAGATATGATTATTGTATTACAGAATGCAGACTCTCTTTTCGCTCAGATGCCTGAAGATATGATCCCTGGAAAATTCTTTGATAAACTTCCCAAACGCAAAGGTGAGCCGCTTCCTTCGCAGCCCAAAGACGCAACTGCTAACGATGCTGACCTGAAGATGACACTGAGGAAAAACAAGCGTGCGACGAAATCGATAAAGGAGAAATCCGATTTCAGGTTTCCGCAAAGCATATGATGTTTGCTTCTTCATTTTTCAAGAAAGCTCTCACTGGCAATTGGAGAGAAAGCGAAACCTACCAGAAAAATGGCTCGGTTGAAGTCACTGCAGATGGATGGGATTCCGAAGCTCCTGATTATTCTTCGTGCGATACATTGTCAATACAACCAAATACCAAAAAGCGTGACTCTAGAGATGCTCGCTAAAATTGCAGCTGTAGCCGACTACTACGATTGCAAAGTTGTTCTACATATTATGTCAGATATTTGGATCAGTTCCCTTGACGAAAAGGCTCCAAGTCTGACATGTTCACGAGACTTGGCTTTCTGGCTGTGGGTTGCTTGGTTTTTTAAGCTCCCGACAAAGTTCACAGAGTACACTTCAATTTTAATGTCCCGGAGCGATGGTTTGATGGCTTTCCCAGGACTTCCGATCCCCGCTCAAATAACAGGTAAGGGACTCCTAGTGGGAAGGTTTATCCAAAAGCTATATGGATTCTAATCGAGTTGCAGCATTCATGAACCAATCTCGACAAGAGGCTATCGAGAAGATGATCCTCCTGCTTTACGAAACACGCGAGGCCTTATTAAGCGAGAAACGAGATTGTCGGAAGTTTGAATGCAGATCAATCATGTATGGTGCTCTTTCCATGCAGATTAAGTCAACTCCTTTTCTTTCACCGAGGCCTGAAACTCCCTTTGTGGGTTTCAGCTACAACGATCTTTCACGGAAGATATCATCATTCACATCACCGAAGTGGTTTCTACCTTCTCCTGAATCTTGGGATACGCGTCCTCAAAGCAATCCTCATTCTTGTTCTGGCTCGAGTTTCGCCTCGTTGTTCAAAGTCAAGGAATTAACCCATTGCATCAAGGGAATGGAACTAGATAGCTTCAATTCCTCCAGTTTCTACTAGTAGGGGGAGTTTCAAGCTTTACTGGTCAGGAAGGGCTTATGTTATTATCATGAAAAATTACATCTTTTCTACTGGCCCGTCACCAGCATAAACATTGAAGTGCCCGGGAGAGGCGAGCTAGTAGTTCAAATGTTGTACTACATACTATTCATCATTAATTAGTGGCAGGTTTTAAATGATCAAAGTTTTTGTTATATATGCTCAAATAGAGCATTGCTAGGGGAATCATTTGCATGTGAGCTATGGATTCTTTACAATATGTGCACATGTGTTCAAAAGCAACCTTGGAAGAGCACTTGAGTATGAGGAGTCCAGAGGCAGATAAAGGGTTTTGGACCGGCTAGTATGTAGAGACCACTCCACAAGCAACATTGGAAATCCGACTCCTCAAATCAATTGATGTCCATGCAATAATATGATATCTGATGATAGTCTCAAAAATAAAATTGAGGTTTTCTCGTTGTTCCTGAATGAATATCTCGCGCAGATTTCCAGTGTATGAATGCCAATGATCAAGGATTTGGGAGAAAGGTTCAACTTGAAGTTGGTAAGTTTGTGGATTGCTCAAATTATAGAACTGACATCCTTTGCAGCGCTTAATGTCCACACATGCATTTGTACAGGTGGATCATGGGTCTCTAAATTTTGTACTGAATTGAAAACTAAACGTTACTTCAAATTGGGACTGTTTGCTGTATTCTCAAGTCATGGTGCTCCCATCACGGTGGACCATCATGCCATGTGTGTGTGTGTGGGTGTAGCATGTCTCGTGCTGCAGGAATAGTGACACTAGTATCTTGATTTTTGATATTTCCTCTCCTGCTCCGAATGAACATTGAATATGGATACTGTATCATTTTCTTGAATCCACAGAGAAATTGACCCATTGTTTTGTCTATAGACTCTTGTTACCTTGAACAGGGTGGTGCAAAAAGATATCCAAACTTTTAACAAAGTCACCAGTTCCATCGTACTAGTAATTAAGCAACTTTACTCGTGAGAGCTTGAATACCCAATTTGAGATGTCTTTATGAATCACTTGAAATCCTAAAGTTCGGTGTCTGGTGAAGTTTTCATTTGACTGCATGTGACTACTCACTTTGGAGATAGATGCACGTAGGCCACTATGTCGGTAGGACAAATTTGACTCATATCACAAAAGTAAACTGTTACAAAGTAGATGGAAGGTCACGACTGACATGCTAGTGAGAACTTAGTGACTATTACCGGGGCCTTCTCTTTAAATCTTCTTTAGCATTGAGGTACTACGTGAATGAAAGGTTGGCGTTTGCTCACTTCAAGTTTCTCTTAGCGTGAGGCAATGATGAGATGCTAACCTCCAGGGCTATAGACTTACAGCTCAAGGGGGATTCGGTTACTCACCGCCTACGCCTACGCTTACGTATAGATGCACAGGACACTTCATGCTTTCGGTACCTTTGTATTAAGATGTTTGGTACCCTTCCTACCAGGTAGCTCCCCGCTCACCTGGCAGGGCCAGAGAAAAATCTCAAAGAAAATAAAAATACAGGAAAAATAAAAAATACAAGAAAAGAAAAGAAAAGAAACCAGCCCAGCCCAGCCCAACCAAACCAAACCAAAAGAACCCCGGCCGGCCTCTCCCGACAACTCAGACGATGGGTGACTCAACCCGCCACATACACCGGGAAACGGGGGACGAGTGAGCCACCACATCGCTGGTCATCTCCAGGAGCTCAGAGCACGCTCCGACGGCACAGCGGGCAAAGGCTGCTCTGGTGCATCAAGTGTTGGTCGATGCACCCCGGGTTGAAGATGTGCCCACAGGGCAGTTGGCGGACGGTGGTCTCGCCGAGGAGGAAGGGCTCCAGGCAGATGCTGCACTGGTCTTGGTCTTCCATGTTGTTGTATTGGCCACTTTCACGTGACCAGAAGGAACCCGCATTTGACGACAGAACTTGGCCATCATGGCCAGGGTTGATGTGAGCGGCCTCGGGGCGTCTGATGCCCGCCACTGGGGTGATCGATGGTGCCAGTGTCTGGTCCTGTCGACCAATTCCAGGCGCATGATTGTCGGCCATGGAATGAGTGGCCGAAGCCTCTGCCGGTCCAGGATAGATGAACGTCGGCATTGCTTCGACGATGTGGCGTGGCACCTTCAGCCGGTTCAAGGCGTGGTACTCGACATCGACCTCGTTCTGAGGGTTTGCTTCGTTCTGAGGGGCGGGATGGGGAGGGAGAGGGGTGGCAGGAGGAGAAGTGGGCAATCCAAAAATGCTCCGCACAAGGTCCATTGCACTCCGATTTCTTCTCACTACCCAGATGGTTAAGAGGATTGCGAGGAGGCAGAAACCGCCGGTAAGGATGCCCATGATCTTGGTGGACATGGGGTCGGTAGCAGTGTTGTGTCCTGTGAGAGTCGTGAGCACTGGGGATCAATGTGGTCATCAAACCCATCCATTAGCCACTTACCAGTGTCAGCCATGATGAAAATTCTTGAATTCGGACTCGAGGACACGTCTGTTGATGATGGGGATGTGGAGTTTTGATGGGATGGGGAGGCGTGGGAGGAGGAATCAGAGGGGAACCAGGAGAGTTCATTCATCAACGTTACGCCAGCGGGGCCTGGAATCGCATACACAGGATAACTGTTATCCAACCTCCACCTGCCTTGATCATTTAGGTCCCAACGATCTGAATTAGGTGACGGCGGTAGTCCTGTATCATTACTCTTCGGTTCAAAGAATACGACAGCAGCTGTTTCAAGCTCTCTCGCGACAGCCAGAAAGGATTGAGTACATTGGGGCGACACCCAGGGAGCCAATGCGACAATACCATAACCAAACTCTGAAACATTACCATAACGAGTCACATTTTCTGGAATAAAGGGTTTGGTTATTTCATTGCATGGATCATCGGCGTCAAGCTCTGGCACGAATAATAGGCCATATAATCGACCTGAGTCTGGAAGTTTATGGCTTGAAAGGACTTGAACAGTACGCTCCAATACGAAGCGGAATACAACAGTTTCCTATGTCAGAATTCATTTGTGAGTACTTCTTTTATGTCTTTAATCCAGTCTGAAGTCATATCTATTCAGTATTTTTACTTACATCAATTGAAGATGAGGAGTTAGAAGCGCTACCTGGACCCGCAAATAACGAAGCAATTGTTGCCTCTGAATCAGGAGGAGATGTGCTCGACATGGCTGTGACAGATCCAGCCGTTTTATGGTGAGTCGTACTATTTACCTTTGAGCAAATTCACAGTCCACAAATCCAATGCACGAAGACTTGTATATGTGTTGATATGGTGGCATTATGCTCTCAGGCTCTCAAAAGTATGGGTGTATTCACATATGTGCCAGTGCAAAAGAAATATCATCTTCAAATCAAAATTCAGTAGTCTGAATCTAGTATTTTATTTGACGATTTTCTGATTTGTATATTTGATAGCTGGCCGACGAAACCAGGCCAAAATACCAATGCCATGGCTGATTCGGACACGGAAACGGTTAAACCAACACTGGAATGCGAAGGCAAATCGGGTCCGGCACAGGTATTCTGATAGACCCATATCCACGAGGCATGGGGCTCATGATCGAGACTCAAACAGTAGAATCAAAACAGACCAAAATCGAACTGACTGAGGTCATATACTAAAACCTAATAGCTCCCTGATTAATCAAAAGTAGATGGTTGATTCACATATGCAGGCATGCCGTTTGCAGAAGGTAAACAAAGGTACAACATATTGAACATATGCTATATTGTTTTGGTATATCTTCAATTTGTCACAATATTCCAGCATTGAGCAGATAATATAAGAATGAGATTCTATACTGCAATTGTCGTAATCTGCAAGTTTGAACAATCAACTTGAAGCAGATGTAGGGCTCGAAAGTCATGGGGTGCGGTTGTACTGACCGCCTTGGAATCCGGCAGAACTCGTCTCCGCCAACCTCAACTCCTCGCGTTCACCGCTTTATACACCGCTCTCATTCCATCGCGTCTGACGCTGGACAGCTTCAAGGTGATCCCAAGGACTAAACATCCAAATCATCAGACTTGTGGCAATATTGTATTAACTGCCCAGAATAGGCTATATATGACCTCACCAGCCACCCTGGCAGTATGCGCTGTTGCTCAACTTCTTAAATAATCCATCAATTACCTCCCCAAACCAACACCCTCACTCATTGATCAAGTCCCCTTGATTTCACCGAGACGAGCCCTGGGCTGCAACCTGTGAGAATGCCATCTGCATATAAAAGCAAGGGGAAAGGCCGCGATGCTCGTCAGTCGCGTAGTCGCAATACTACTCCATCCAACGCGGGAGGTGCACCCGTAGTGATCCCTCCGCTTCCCAGCTACCTCGAAAACGATGTGACCAAAGTCATCGAGTTGGCTAATAGCCAATACACGGAGCTTCTTGGCCTAGTCGACGGTCCAAATATTCCCGATTCGAAGACCTTAGAAGCTCTCGTGGAGCATCTCAACAACCTTAGTGACATGGCAGACACCCGGGGCGAGATGTTCAATGCAGGGATGCGGGAGATGTCACACAAACGAAAGGAAGTAATCGAGGATCAAGACCTTAGTCGCGAGGTTGCAGATCGTGCAAAGTTGAAGCGGGAAACGGAGGACGATGACGATGTGATCCACAAAGGAAAGCCCAAGAAGCGGAAGGATCGAGGAAGTGTGAAAGAAGAGCGACCATTAAGTCATGGCGCTCATGAAATCAGTCGTCAAGATGGTGCAGAAACAAAAATTGAAGGTGGTAAGTCAAGAAGGCTCCTCTTCCAGGGCTCTCAATGTTTTTCATGTCGGCGCCTCCACTCCCACTTCCATTTCTGTCCCTACTCCACTTACCATTTCTCCTTGTTCAAATCTCCTCCACTCGGTATTGAAAACTTACACAATCCCAGCTGCATCTCCAGTTTCCAAGCATTCGAAAAACGCCGCATCGGATGGGAGCTCCTCACTCTCCCCTCCCTCCATGTTGTCCCCGAGCGGCCCCACTGCCGAGAACGATGGCACTGCAGCGCCTGAGTCCCCCGGATCGGACTCGAGCGATTCCTCTCACCAGCCCGAGCCTCAACCAGCTGTGCCACAGATCCAAGTTTTCGGTAACAACCCGCTGAAATTCGATGACCCGACAATCTACCACATTCGAGACATTTTCCCGGAGACAACAGACGATGAGAAGAAGGAAATCTACAGCGTGGCTCACTTCCCCAAGAGTGACCTCGCCCATATGATGGCCGGCATTGCGCCGGACAAGGACTTCAGCAATGCAAAGCCTGCGAACCAAGTCAGCGCGAATACCTTCCAAGCTTACATTGACCCATACATCCGACCTCTAATGGAAGAGGATATTGCCTGGTTACGAGAAAGAGTACGCGCCTCATTTTTAATCCCTCGTGTGCGCTAAAATATTATCGGTTTGCTAACTTACCCCAGGGAGATCGCGCGACACCTTTTATCATCCCGCGTCGTGGTAAAAAGCCTTATCGTCAGGTTTGGGCAGAGGAAGACGGACTACCTTACGACCAAACGCAAGACAACAAGGACCAACTCCCATTGAACCAAGGCCGAAGCAATATCGACCAATTGACCGATGACAAACTCGAGACCAACGATGTTTCTATCGGACCTTTGCTCAGTCGTCTATGTTCTCTTCTACGATACGAACACCGCACCCTCCCCGACGACTCCGCAAACCCAACTACCGGCGAATCATCTGCACCCACAGCTATCGGAGGCGGCGATGCAATGGAGATCGATCAACCGAGTACCGAGCTAGACACAAAACCAGATAACAAATCTCTGCCTCCAGCGACAGCTTTCCGCGACGCCAATCCCAACGAATTCAAGACCTCGGTTGCAAAGCTCGATCACGCCCAGCTGGACGAACGCGCCAAGGCAGAACTTCGCTACATCGGCTTCCTGGGCCCCGAAGATAACCCAGACTATGATGCTCATTACGATGACGAGGTAGCCGAGCGTCTTCGTCTTCTGCAGGGTGAACTGAAGAAACAGATCGTTACCAACAACGCGCGCAAAGCTCGCATACTCGGTATCGCCCAGGAACACATGGCTCTCCTCGAGTTCACTACTATCCAGGATGACCTCGACACTCAGGTTCAGCAGGCTTACCTGAAGCGTACTCGGACAATGGGTAAAAGTAAGAAGGGCTCGCAGGCTAAGCACCGTCCCGGTGGTGCTGGTGGTGGTAGCCATGTTGCAGCTGGTGTCTCACGACCGGCTGTTGGTGATGCGGCGAAGACCGTCATGGATCGTCGTAAGCGATGGAACGATGCTTTCCTTCCTATCTTTGACGATATCAAGACTACCATCCCTTCTGCGAGTGAGACGATCTTTGATCCTACCGCTATGGCCGAGTATGAGAAGGCTGAGCTGGAAAATTGGGATGAAGAATAGTCTTCTCTTCTCATCGCCCGGCTCTTCTTTGTTTTATTCTACACCCTTTTTGTTTCTTTTTACCGCATGATATTATGACTGGAATGATGGGTTGGCACGGCGTTTGGCGGATTTTTGGGTTTCTTTTTTATCTTGGGTACTTGGTCGTATGATCTCAAGTACCCTCATATTCTTGTCTGACTACTTTTTTGTAGAACATATTCAAATCAATAAACTTGAACCTTGAAGGTTCAGACTGATTCTCGTACTAAGCCTCGAAATATATTTTATCATAGGAACAGAACCTTCAAGTTGGCAACATTCAACCTTGGAACTTTTTACCATGACTTGAAGTCTTAACTTAGATGGATACACTAACTACTAATACTAATATCATGGTACCAATCAGATAAAAAGAATAGAAACACTGGCACTAGCATTTAAAGGGTATCTAGAATGAGCATCTTAAACATTGAAACAACCCAACTACACGTGTGGCCCTCGGAAGCAATCCATGGATATATCCAGGATCATATCCACCGAGATAACATCACCGATGAAGAATCAACACCTCACCAGGATACCTCTTCAACCTCGTCGTCAACTCACGCTCACTAATCTCCAACTCCGTACATATCTGATCAAAACAGTGTGTCCCATCGAGATACCGACTAAACAGCCGTTCATCAATCCTATCATCTTCTTCCTCGAATAGCCCCGTTAATGGTGCATTCCCTCCAAGACCTAAATTCCCACTTCGACTTCCACTATGGAAGCTCGCTGTGCGTTCATGTCCATTCTCCTGTCCCTGTCTCCCAATCGAGGAAATAGGTGCCTCCTCACCTGTAGTCGAGGTCGCATATGGACTATTATTACCCGTTGTAGCACGAGACGAAGGACCCGTTGATAAATGCGCAGGTGTATTAGCTGTCGCAGTTCCAGACGCAGACATTCCATTCCCATTCCCATTGCCATTGCTGTTTGCACTGGGCACAAGCGAGGGATTCCGATGAGCAGGTGCTGGACCCGGTTGTCCAGTTGCACAAGCATATTTATGCACTCTGTATAAGAAGCCCTTAATCACACCGAATGTAATAAATCGTCGGATATCGATATTCGCTAGTTCTCGACTATGTTGCGCGTACCACTGCTTTACGCTTTGTCCCTGCTTCAGACTTGCGTATAGCTCCACGATACCCACACCATCCACAACTGCAGGGACCTGTGGTAGTATGGGATCTGTTGGTTCCGGAGTATTTGATGAACCGTTCATACCCATTATACCGTGGTTTTCCTCGTCGCCTAGTAAGGGCCAGATTTCTTCTGCGTCGAAGCGAGAATCATCGCGGGAGAGACTGGGTGCTGGGTCTGTGAGTGGGCTTGATAGAGGTACGATGTTCGGACCGGGTGTGGTTATGGTTGCTGTGCTGCTGCCGCTTGTTGCGGCGAGCGCAGCTGTCACGGGTGGAATGGCGGAGGGTGGCGCCATGGGGTTATGAGGTGCGAAGCGAGTATTGACGTAGCGGGCACATTCGAGTTGCATTGCTTCGTCCGAGGCGATCGTGGGACTGAATTGGGCTGTCGGAGCGTAGATTGCGGAGAAGGAGAAGATGTCCAGGAGGAAGACGCAGCCGTAGTAGAGGAGATGGCGGATTGCGCGACAGGTTAGGGAGAATTCGGTATCGGCTAAAGTAGAGATAATGCGCACGCTGTTGACGCCGTTGATGTGAGGGACGATCTAAGAGGGAATTGGTTTAGCTGCGAGGTTTCTTGTCTTTGCGATTGGGGCACATACTCGTTGCATGGTCAGATCCCAGTTCTCGTCCATGAAAGCTTGATATCGCACCGTGAAAAGCGGGACATACCACGCCTTGACAGCCGGTGGGGATGGGTATATCGGAAATAGCTTTATGTTCAATGTGTTGAGCTCGTCTGTCGTGTCCAATTGTCAGTGCTAGAGCCCTCTATCGAATGCAAGACGAAACAACATACCGATAGGAATCATGCACTCGCAGTAGTTATTCAGATCCTCCATCAACATCTCGCAAAGACTGTACACCTTTCCTTCGCCGCTCTTGGAGAAATCACGCGACAAAAATCCGCTCTGTTCCTCCAGGGCATGCATCAGGTCGGCCAGCTTCCGCACCACGCTTTTGTATGTGCTGAAATCATCCTCCTCAGACAACACTAGACAAAAATTGAAGATAAACTCGTTTCGATCATAGCGGGCCGATTTCATGCAGATTGGGTATCCCAGAATGCGGTAGCCATTGGTGCAAACCTGGAGCAGGTTACCGCACAGCTCCTGGCGAGGGATAACGAAGAACGAGACGTCGGAGAAGGTCAGGAACAGGGGTTGCGCGGGCGCGGTAGAGGAAGGGACAATTGCCCCATCAGGGACCTGGTGAACGACCTTGGGACCTTGAACAGACAATAGTCAGTACGAATGCTTCAAACCCCTCAATCGGTCTCTTACCTTCCTGGGTGTCGAATTTGCTGTAGAAGATTGCCTTGATCATGGCTGAGCCGTTTAGCGCAAGGCCAAAAATGGCACACCAGATGAAATTCGAAACGATCCAAGACCAGCAAGCTCTTCGTGTTGGTGAAACCCAAGTACTTTGCAGTTCTAAAGCGATACGCCCAAGATATGAGAGATGCGGGAATCCAATCGACTGCTTATCGGCGGGTCCATGCTCCACTGCTACTCCGTACACTAAGAAAGTACTAAGAGTACAACTGGTTAGGTGTTACAGAACAAATTGGAAGTCTTAGAATGGTAATGAGTACGAAATTTAATTGAGATAAGCAAGATTTAATCGTAAAAAAAGGCTGAGGGTATTAGGTCGCACTGAGAATATCGTAAGCCATGGCCCGAGGGCTGCCGAGTTGGATGTGTTCTTCAAGTACAACACTTGATCTGGTGCCCGTAGAAGTCAGGGCAGATAGAAATGGAATCGGCATGAAGATTTCAGCATTGAGAATTGGAGCCGGTCCGCATCAGAGTGGTGAATGGTTCGTAAATGGTGGGGAAGTATAAAAAAATGTGTAACTGGAAGAAACGCCTGAGTATGCAGCCACGATCATATCGTTCGTAGAAGGAGATGTTTTGAGACCTTGGAAGAGTAACGAATCTTTTCGCAAGCAGAGATAAAACACTAAGCAGGTCCACGGGTCGCTCAGCGTGCCGTGCTGGAAGTGTTGTTGGATTGAGAGATGACCGGGCTGGGGGCGAACAAGTTAGAGGTCGAGTAGAGGAATGCCTCTGCAGAAAGGGTGCTTGCAAGGGGACCCTCGTCAAAGCCCGCTTGTTCATGTCGCAGGGCAGATGTTGGTACCTCTGGGATGAATCCCAAGTGTGCATTGGATCGAATCGCATTGACCATGTCGCCGTATCCTCCCCGTTCGCCGGCTTCCTTCAGCCATTGTTCATAGTCCTCGTCTAGGGGTACATCAGCCCCTTGGTCGCGTGCAGCCATGGCAGCCAGGAGGCGATGGTTCAATGCCACCCCGCAGCTTTCCATCTCTTCGTCACTGTAGTCCTCGTCGAATTGGTTGGGCGAGTAATCAGACATGACACTTGAACTGCGAGTATCACTGGCTCGCACGGTGCCGTCACTACCCGTCTCCATGAATTGATCTTGTTCTTCTTCTGTCCCGCAGAAGTCATCGTGCACCGTTACCGAGGGAAGAGGGGCAGGTGGTGCTGGTTGGATCGAATCGCCTGTGGTGTCCCGCACTATGATGCCTTCTTCAATTTCGTGTCGCGTCCGTGCTGATTTGGTACCTTCCCAGCAGCACAATTCTAGGATTTCCTCTCGGGTCAATCCTAACGCATCAAATGTCCGGAAGAGCTTCTTGTGCCAGTGGAATCGGCCCAGTCGCATGCGATGAGGAGCAGATGAATAATCTAGTCCCGGATACTGGGCTTCAATGCAATCAAGAGGGCCATAAAATCTGTTGGTCTCCAGTCGCACTTCGGGCACCAAGTTTCGGGTGACATGGGCTGCAAAAGATCCCGGATCATTCTGGCGCTGGTGTGGGAACGTGCTGTTATACACGAGCTGGGCGATCGAAGGTTTGCGCATGATGAGAGATGGGACGAGGATGAAGTCAAAGAGGTGATATTCGGAGAAACTTGAGATTGAGAGAAAAAGAAGAATAGACCAAGTAGAATTGCTTGAAAGCGCTGGGGAAGGCGCCTCAGCCGCCGAGAGAGCAGGAGGGAGAGAGAGATGTGAGACTCCCGCAGTGGGGAATGTAGAGGCACTAGAGTAAACAATGCATGAAGAGTTTCCTATGATTGAAATGGATGATCTTGGCTAGTTGAAGGAGAAGAAAGAAAGAAAAAGTGGACAGGGTTAAGCAGATGGAAGAAAAGAAGAAAAAAAGAAGAGTAAAGAGGTCAAGTAAAATGGGGTGTCACGGTGATGTGTTGTAATGTGAGTTGTCGCTGCACGAACAACTGGTTCCTCTCCACATTCTTCTTTGCAATCCACTACCACTCTGTGACTTCACCCCAATGTCGACCTTTGATGGCATTGTTTCAGGTAATTTCCATTTAAGACATCTTCAAACCTCCATGGTTGTACTCATTACTAATTGTTTATAGAATTTCCGGAAATTCAGAGTATGATTCTATTGTCATCTCACCCAAAACTGCCCAAGCGATGTTCTAATGCCCATTTATAGTCGATTACTTCCGGAAGAGCGATGGCCGAGCAGCACCCCTGGCCTGTTTCTTAAGCCATGTCCACAGTGACCATTTACAAGGTCTCGAGTCCTTTCGATCGCCTTTCATTTATTGCTCCCCTACAACTCGAGAAGTAGGTGGTTCTCTAATGTCCTCTCTAAGCCAAGACTTTACTGATCTGAATGAAGCTTTTACTGAAAATTGAAAAATATCCTCATCGCATGAACTTTCAGAAAGGAATTCTCGAATCAAGACGATTACACTACAAGCATCTTACTAAACTTCTGGTTAGTCAATGTTTGATCTATACATGGATTATAACAAAGGGGAAAAAGTAACTAAATCTTCCGTCAGCGCCCAATTCCGTTGAACACACCCACAGACATCGAGTTGACCCCGAAAAAACATGTCAGAGTCACGCTCTTCGATGCGAACCACTGTACGGGAGCAGTCATGTTTCTCATTGAAGGAGATGGCAAATCCATTCTCTATACAGGAGATATCCGAGGTCAGTGGAATCTTCAATTTGGATCTATCACAAATTAACACTCGACAGCTGAGAAATGGTGGATCAGTGCACTGGCCCGTCACCCAATCCTCATCCCCTATACCCTGGGGCGAAAGCGACTGGACAAGATCTACCTTGATACAACCTTTGCGGGCTCATCCAATCCTCTTCGAGAGTTCCCAACAAAGGCTCAGGGTGTGGCGGAATTACTTGAAAAAATCGAGAAGTATCCACCTGATACAACCTTTTACTTTCGATCATGGACCTTTGGTTACGAAGAAGTATGGATCGCTCTCTCGGCGGCGCTCAATTCAAAAGTATGTTATACTTCAATATCACCTACCTGAGCACGCGCTAATGACCATATGGATCTGCATAGGTGCATCTGGACCAATACCAGATGGGTCTTTATGGATCACTAACGAATTGTTCTCCTGGTAAAGGTATCAATGAAGCTCCTGCCCTATGTGGCTTCCGATTGGGGAATGACGCTGTGACTGGCTGTTTGAGCAAGGATGAGTCAAGCAGAATCCATAGCTGTGAACCGGGTGTCTCATGCAAGGTTGCTCGGAGCTCAGACACCGTCTACATCACCCCCATTGTCAACCGCACCCTTGATGGTACGGAGATACCCGAGGTTGGTGCTGGTGGAGGTGCAGGAGACCTGTACCAAATGCATGAGCTGGAGCTCCCGGATGAATCGGCTCTCGCAAATCTGGAGAACCTGTGCGCCAAACATATCCCCGACCCGGAGGCTTTGGCTCAAACGCGAACTGCACTAGCCGAGGCCTTCAAGTCACGAAAGAAAACACTGAGCCTTGGTCGATACGGCGTTCATGATGAACAGATTCCTCTCCCGAATCTAGTTACCAAGATCAGCCAGGGGTATTCCGAGGTTAAGGAAGAAACAGTCAAGTCCGGCTTGCCGAATACTATCGTGAGTCTCCTATCCGATCATGAATTCCATCATGCTAATTTTATCAGCGCTTCCCATACTCCCGTCACTCCTCCTACTCCGAACTGTGTGAGCTTGTCGCAACATTCAGACCCAAGGATATCCACCCTTGCACAGTTGACCCGTCCTCGTGGTCTGAAGCGATCTCCATCCAAAGTCTATTCGGTCAATTCTGTTCTGGGGATAAGTTCCTCCACGACTCCATCATGCGTGAGAGACTTGACGCCCAATATGAAGAAGACCGTCGTCAAAGGAAACGCCCACGATACGATGACGACTTATCAACACAAACCAGTGAAGCCAGCAGCGTCTCTGGAGAACCTGTTCCCAATCAGGGCCCAACATCACATCCCGAGCCTTTACGGCCAAGTCCAGTCTCAGATCAAGTCCGGAAGAACCGCAAGGAGATTCGAAAAGCTCATCGCTATCTACAAGAACATGCCGATCCAGAACTACAGATCGGCTCCCTTCCTTCGTCCATCCCGACTGAAACATCAAAAGATAGCCTCACCTCTCAGGAAAACCTCAAACCAAGTTTCGGTGGCGATGGCACCTGTTCCCCACGACCAGACCATACATCTTCCTCTCTCCTCGAAAGTCAAAAGACCGATACCATGACCCTCCCAATATCAGAGTCATTCCTCGTTTCTACCCCGGTCGACGCAGATGCCGCTCTCCTTGACTCGGACTCTTCCTCGGAAAGAATCCGATCCTCAAACAGAAAACTACGATATGGTGCTGGGCGACGTAGGGTAATGGCACGTCTGCGCGGGCGTATTGCTGCATACCTTGCTACCTCGGATAGTCCTTACTCGGCACATCAAGAACAAACACTCGTGTCGACTGGTGCTCAGCATTCAGAGAAAGAGAAGGATATGTGAGTCTGACTCTAAGTATCGATATTCGAGATTGAAGGCACCAATGCCTGACTGTACCTATTAC
Organism: Penicillium herquei; assembly: GCA_039634405.1. Taxonomy (NCBI): domain Eukaryota; kingdom Fungi; phylum Ascomycota; class Eurotiomycetes; order Eurotiales; family Aspergillaceae; genus Penicillium; species Penicillium herquei. The sequence goes on along the minus strand of CP098389.1, from coordinate 662,360 downwards.
ATTTTCATTTCTTTGCTTTTACTTTTATGATCTATGCTTGATATCCCAGACGGCGGTTTTTTATTCGGTGGTGACAATTTGTTTTTATTTCGGGTTTTGTGATTTCTATCAATAATGACCTAAATTCAGATTTATTTTCAGGTCGATTCAGTGTGTGTCCATCAGTCTTTGGTGTAGAAATCAGTATGCAGTATTCCGCAACTTGAAGTTGAAGTACCCTCTGCCTCAGCCCGCCGGCTTACTACAAATGCTGAGGAATTTCCTATTTTCTCCACAGATCTGACAGCACGCGACCTGCACACGATCCTGAATAATCCAGCCCTGGAAGACTCGGGATTTTACGATCGGGAAAATTCGGTGGGTCCAGTTTGCCGACCTTGACGGCGAGCAGTGAGTCCGAAAATCGGCGATGTATCTCCTGGCTCCATATCGAGTGGAGCAGTGAAAAAGTTGACCGAGTTTTCAAAGATTCTAGGAGGGGCTTTTCCTGTCAGGTTTATGTGCCGGGTTCTCTCGGATTTGAGGGATGAAATGTCAGCAGATAGAATCTGGAGAACAAGGGTTTTTTCCATGCGAAAATATGGATGAGAGCAATATTTTTTCCATCTCACTATTTCGTACATATTTTGTATGATGAAATGAATAAGAATAAGAAGTACCGGTAATAGATCATAAGTAGGAAAGAGAATAGATTGATACTAGATAGTCATCACTTTCGTTTGTAGGTAGGCTAGGCTACCTACATGCAAAACAAACACTCTTCGCTATGAGAACATAACAGGACATAAATTAAACATAAACAGTGTGACACAAACACAAACTCCCGGAATAGATAATAGCAAACGCTCGAAGGAGGTATATAACCGAGACAATGCTAGATGACAAGGCAGGGTAAGAAAGGACAAGGGGAGAGAAGGGGAAGAGATAAAGGGGAGATGATCTCGGGGGAAACGTCAATCGGACCGAAATTGAATAAGATGTAACACAATGTTACACTTTTCATCTGACGAGTCCAGATCTAGAAGATATAGTACGCCTGCGTCAAGGGTAACTCTGTTGCCGGCTCGGCGTCGCACAGTAGCTCGTCTGCTTCGACAGTCTATTTTGAGGTTAGTACTCTGACTTGACTTGATGTATGGGACCTGGAATACTCACATAACTCTCCGGATCAACCTTCATCTTCGGCATCGTGTCATTATATTTCATGTCTTTCTTTCCGACGCTTCGGCAGTTCTTAACGGCCTCGATACGCTTCTTCAGGCCGTATGTCTGAACGACACCCTCATCGATAGATGCCTGCGAAACGAACATGATCGATGTGCTTGGGACGCGAACACCGAACATGGGACGAACGATCATAGGCTCGATGGTCGGGATCGAGGCGTTGGGGTCTCCCATCTCTGCCACGGCGATCATACCGCTCTTCAGGACCTGCACGGGCTTGGTACCGAAGTTGCTGGGGTTCCAGAGAACAAGATCGGCGATCTTGCCAACCTCCACACTACCGATCAAGTGTGCCATACCCTGTGCCAAGGCAGGGTTGATGGTGTACTTGCTGATATAACGCTTCACGCGGAAGTTGTCGTTGTTGGTGCCAGCATCCTCGGGAAGAGGTCCGCGCTGCATCTTGTTCTTGTGTGCGGTGTGCCAGGTGCGCAGGATGACCTCACCACAGCGGCCCATGGCCTGGGAGTCGGAGGACATCATACTGATAGCACCCAGGTCGTGGAGAACGTCTTCGGCGGCAATGGTTTCCGCACGGATACGGCTCTCCGCGAAGGCGACATCCTCGGGAATGTTCTTTGACAAGTGGTGGCAGACCATCAGCATGTCCAAGTGCTCATCCAGAGTGTTAAGGGTGAAGGGACGGGTGGGGTTTGTGCTACTGGGCAGAACGTTGGGGTGCTCGACGACGGAGATAATGTCTGGCGCGTGACCACCACCGGCTCCTTCAGTGTGGTATGTGTGGATGGTTCGGCCCTTGAAGGCCTCGACGGTCTGCTCAACGAATCCAGACTCGTTCAATGTATCGGTGTGAATCATGCACTGCACATCATACTCATCACAGAGGGTAAGGCAGTTGTCGATAGCAGCGGGGGTAGAGCCCCAATCCTCGTGCAGCTTCAGACCAGCTGCACCAGCCTTGATCTGCTCCTCAATACTGATTCTTCCACAGTCGTTACCCTTTCCGGTAATACCAATGTTGATTGGCAGGCTGTCGCACGCCTGCATCATCTGGCGAAGGTGGTTCGGACCCGGAGTGCAGGTTGTGGCGTTCGATCCAGTACTAGGACCAGTACCACCACCCAGGAAAGTGGTAATACCCGAAGCCAGAGCCTCATCCACCTGCTGAGGGCAGATAAGGTGAATGTGTGTATCGAATCCACCAGCGGTAACAATCTTGTTCTCACCAGCAATGACATCGGTAGAAGCACCAACGACCAGGTCAGGGTGTACGCCGTCCATGACATCCGGGTTACCAGCCTTTCCAATTCCAGCAATCAACCCATCCTTGATACCAATATCGGCCTTGAAGATACCAGTCCAATCGATGATCAACGCGTTCGTAATAACCGTGTCAACACACTCCGAAGCGGAGCGACCCGATGCTTGACCCATACCATCACGGACAGTCTTACCACCTCCAAAGGTGCACTCATCACCATGGCTAGTCATATCCTTCTCAACCTGCACCCACAAGTTGGTCAAACCAAGACGAACCAGGTCGCCGGTTGTAGGACCAAACATGCGAGTGTAAGCCTCCCGCTCCATGGAGAAACCAGTAATCAAAGCACTATCGGCCATGGGCTCGGGCACATGCGCAAACCCAGCAACCTGCAATTTCGACACAATCTCTTCGGCACGGCTCATATCCACCGGACCATTTGCTAACCAGTTACCTCCACGGATGACCTTATTTCCGGCAATTTCGACCAAAGTAACAGTCTTGGTATCACCGGGCTCAAAACGGATCGAGGTACCAGCCGCGATATCCAGTCGGAATCCGTACGCTTGAATGCGATCAAAGTGCAATTGAGGGTTTGTTTCGATGAAATGGTAGTGAGAACCGACCTAGATGGGACGAAAGGTTCGACATTAGTCCCATTTTCCTCATGATGACTTTCATCCAATGTATCCGCATTAATACATACTTGAATAGGTCGATCTCCCTTGCTCATGACCTTGAGCTTAATTCTCTTACGTCCATCATTCAACTTAATCCGCGCGTTCTTCACGGGGATCACAGCACCGGGCATCTTCTCCGGCATGAAATCCTCTGGGTCTGGGTCCGGGAAGGCCTGGGCAGCGGGGACGGGCAGGAAGCTGCCATATAGTGCACGTTCGAGATCACCCTCATCACTGGAGATGGGGTGGTGCACGGTAACCAGGTATGTGCCGGAAGGGAAGGTACCCTCAACCTGGAGTTCGACGAGAGTTGCAACAACGGAGGGGAGGACATGTCGGCGGCCGAGCATGGTCTTTCCGATGGACATCAAATCGGCAACGGAGTAGTGGCCATCACGAATAAGCTATAACCACCAAACATGATTAGTGACATAGTTCCGGGATTGTATTGTCATTGGCCGCATAATGTATTCGATTCGAAATATCGACAAGGATAGGAGGGGTTAGAAAAAAAAAAAGTGGGGTCAAATTACTTCGTGCAGAACGGATGAGATCAGGGCCTGCAGATTAGAAAAATTAGCGTCGGGGACTCCCACCACATTTGGATTTTCTTTTGTCATCCAGGAAGTATAATGATACATACCACAGCCTCTGCATGGTTCAGTCGCACACCTCGGGCAAGGCGTCTTTGGGCCAAAAACCCGAGGTTCGCGATGGTGAGCTTGTCCAGCTGTTGAAGGAATGTCAGTTTGCTGGGATCAAAAGGATGCTTGGCAACGTGATACATACCTCCTTCGGAACAAGCTGCATGACGCAGGTGGAACCCGAACCTCTGGCTTGGCGTATAGAAGATGTAGGGAAAAGAAGAAGATCAAAAATTTGAGTTCCTATATATCACTAGATCAACTTCACCCCAGGAGGTTGGGGAGGGGAGTGGGGGAAAGAGGAAAGCGGTAGTATTTCAAGTTGGCCGATGCATCGCATTAATCTCCGATAACGTTGATAAGAAAGAACCGTGTTGGCCGATTGGGTCTATTACTCGGGCGTTAGTCACGACTTTTTGCTAATGGTTTTTCTAGACGTGGAGCCCCCAAGTTCTCCAGGGCTCGTTTCTCGGGAAAATGAATTAGAATTAGAAATAGAAATAAGATTAAACAATTAGAATTCCCTGATCTCTGGTAGGTTGCCGAACTATACGAAGAACAAGCTAAGAAGAAAAAATTATTCCATTTTTAACCCTATGACTTTTTCAACACCCAATATTATCACACCACACACTGGCAGATATTCAAGTAGTAACATAAGAATAAAAAATTATCGGGTTGAAAAGGGAAAAAAAAATTCAAAACTACAAAAAGAGACAGAGCAATGACAGAAAACCCCACAACGATGAAAAAATAAAAAATAAAAAGGTCAAAGAAAAAAAGGTCAAAAATAGGCCCAGCAACAAAAGATCAAGTCTTCAATTCTTAAACTTCACTCTTGCGCTTCTTGTTCTTGCCCTTCTTGGACTCAGAAACGGGGGTCTCTTTAACCGGCTCGGGAGCCTTTCTGCCCCGGGCAAGCTTCTTGACGGGGGAGCTCTGCTTGGCGGCGGAGTCGGGAACCTCCTTGGTAGCCTTAGAGTCGGAACGGCGACGCTTAGCACGGGGGGTCTTCTCCTTAGGGGGAGGGGAGGGAGAGGAGGACTCCTCAGCAGACTCTTCCTCGGCCTCGGGCTCGGCCTCTTCCTCAGCCTCAGACTCATCGGACTTCTCCTCCGCCTCAGCAAAGTCCTGCTGGAGCTGAGTGGCAGCGGCATCCTCCTCATCACCGGTGGTGACCTTGCGACCGGCCTTGTATGCCTCGACGTCGCGCTTGTACTTCTCGTAGTTATCAGCGTACAGAAGCTTCCAGACCTGGGGTATACGTTAGTATATTGCATTCTTCTACTCGTCGTTCTGATATGGGTTGAGGGTGTTTTATACTGACCTCCTTCTGCTGGGCAGGCATCTCAGTCCAGCGGCGGGTACCCTCATCAGAGACGTCCTTGGGCTTAGCGTCACCAGGCAGCTCACCAGCAATGATGGAGCGGTTGTTGGCCATGTAAAGGAAGTATGGGGTCAGAGGACGCTTAGGAGCGTTAGGGTCAACAGGAGCGCGCTTGCGCTTCTTAGGGCCACCAGCATCAGACTTGGCAGCGGGGCTAGCAGCGCGCTCAAAGTGAGCACCTGAGAGAGCAATGGGGAGAGCTGGGATGTCAATAGTAGCAGGGCCACCGTTGATGACGCTGTTAACATGCTCGACGTAAGACTTGCTCAGGTCGGCAATGTAGGACTGAAGGGCCATCAGTCGCATAAGGACCTGGTTGGGTTGTTAGTTATGAATTCCATATCAAATATTGCCAACAAGGTGGTGCAGTTTATGCATGGAGGGTGTGGTGGTTTGGGGTATGGGCAACACGCGACATGAGAACTTGGGGATGATTCAGCGAAGTGAGGTGAGGCTGAGCGTCAACACGATCAGGACATGATGTCATGACCATTTGAGCTCAAATACACGTTCAGAACTGAATTCATCCGAAGAGCTTGAAAATTCATCATGAGGGCATCGCTAAGCATCCCTTGTATTTCGGGCGCAGCGATAGCCCGTGATGGGGGAAGCAGGCAGCTGTTGTTGGTATGCGACGCGTGGGGGAAGCGCGCTCAGTGGGCGCACTGGCCCAAACAAAAAGAAAAAAAAAAATTGGCCAGAAAAAAATAACAAAGGATTCCAGCGCGACTGAAAAATGAAAACGCGAGAGAGAAAAGTCATGAGAGACAGATATAATTCAAAACTTACCTGGTCCTTCGAGTTTCGCAACTCATCGATGTTAACTTGAACAGTTTGATCTTGGGGAGCCATGATGATAATGTGGTGATGCCGAGAGGAAAGGATGCCGGAAAGGAAAGAAAATTTGTTGGGGGGAAAGAGGGGGGGAAGCCGAAGGAATAGGGGAGAGAGCCCGAGGGGGGGAAGGACGAGCACTAAATAGGTTTGCGCCCGAACAGTGGGAACATTTGAATTGAATACGACAGGCTTTCTTCCCCAAGAGGCCCCGGCATGTTCGGTCCCAGGTCACCAGCCCTTCGCTGTTTTAGGCTTAGAGGCCCCCCGGCTTTCTTCACGCTTATTAGGCTGGTGTTGCCTTACCCATGCGGTAACCCGGGATTCGACAACCCCCCCATTAAGGAACATTATTGCATAATTAGTGACTATTTTGGGTCTTAGGCTAGTGGATGTATCAATAATCATTATTGACCTGTCTATATCATATATTGGTGAGATTCAAGTAGATTTAAATGTTCCTATCAGTAACTTCCACGGTTGGAATATTTGAAGTTATTTCAGCCGGGCGCTGCCCAGGTGATGCCCGCAACTTTCGGTCAAGATGCCAGGTGTGTCCCGGCATTGGGGCCACAACCTTGGAAAAATATATATCTGAGCACCCCCTCCATTAGCCTTTCCACATGGGAAATTTTTGAACGACCACGCGCATTTTTATTATTCTAATCTGAAAATTAAATACCTAGGATTATGTACCTGTTCACAAATATGGTTGGTAGATATTTAAATTAAATATCCCCACCCTATTGAAGCTGAACTTGAAGATAAATAACGCGTCGCCTCGAGCTGATACATCCGAGTCCACCGGGGCATGGATCATCTCGGGTGTAGCTGTCAACTGGACCGCGGGGAACAATGAACTTGGCCAGTTGACGTGTCCGGGTATCCCCGGGCCAAACAATACCCACTTGGGCACCTGCCAGGTGAGGGGTTCCGGGCCACAACTCGGAGGTCACGGTCAACTTGGCCATGTGTACCGTAGGTCCACAGTGGCACATACCCAGTACTGGCACTTGAGTTGTGTTTGCACCAGTTGACCCTGCCAGTGACATGCTTAGGTTGGTACCTACCTGTAATAGCCTGAGATAGCTCAATATTCGAGAGGTCAAGTTACTACTACTAGTAGCCTTAGGCATTTGAAAGATGTACTTGACACCGTGACTCTGCTGGGAATTGTTTCCAAGTTTCAAGATTTATTTGAAACAAAACCTGAAACACATGTGCATTTAAATATACCACATGTGGTCCTCTACCTCTTTCTAGCATACAAATGTGCGGCAGTGTCGGACGCGAAGAACACGCTCAAAACCAGAAATACATGGATCAAATGTACACAGCTACCATCATGATATGTGAATCTGTGCCGGTTCTAATATTCTACACGTCTAAAACTTGAAGACCTGCTCCTTGCTGTAGCCCAGCTCCTGCAAGGTACCAGAGAGCTCACCCTGGTCCTGAGGGCTGACCTTGCCACCGGAGATAGCCTTGTAAAGGCCAGGAGGACCACAGACGAAGAGCTTGATGTTCTCCTCCTTAGGCTCGGGCAGAACAGTCTTCAGCAGCTCCTTGGTGATGAAGCCCTTGCCGCCGGCCCACTCCTTGGGAGGCTCGTCAAGGACGTAGAAAGCGCGGAAGCGCTGGGGGTAGGTGTTCTCCAACTCGTCGAGCTCCTTCTTCAGCAGGATATCCTCCTGCTTGACGTTACCGAAGACCAGGGTAACCTTGGTGCGGTCATCGGGGTTCTTGAAGATCTGGCGGGCAAGCTGGTACATGGGGGTGATACCGGTACCACCAGCAATCAGGGCAATGTGGTTGTGCTTGTTGGGCTCCCAGGCGTACTTGACGATAGGACCCTTGAAGGCCAGGGTCTCGCCCTCCTTCAGGGAGGTAATGTGGGTGGACATGGGACCGTTAGGATAAGCCTTGACGACGAGCTCAAGGTAGCCGGGCTGCTCTATTGGGAAGTGTTAGCCGAGATTAAGCGTGGGCATAAAAGGGAAGCAACTTACCCTCATCGCTGGTAGGAGTGTAGGGACGGAGAGTGAACTTCTCCTTGCCCTCGGGCTTGAAGCGGGTCAGAAGAGCAGCTATAACAGGATGTCAGCAAACATTGCGCGTATAAAGTAGAGAAAAACAGAGCACTAACAGGCGACGGGAAGACCGCCAACAGCCTCCTTGTCATCGAATGCAAAGCGAATACGCTTGGTGTTGTGGCTCAGGGTCTCAACATCGGAAACCTTCAGGTCAACCCAGTCCTGACCGTTGAAGACCTTGGCGCGCTCCTTAGGCTCGGCAACAGCAGAGGTGCTGTAGCGGTAGACACCAGCACCCAGACCAGCGAGGCCGACGGTAAGGTAGATGGGGGTGAGGTTGGACTTCTTGGGAGCGGCCTCAGCGGAGTAGTTGCGGAGGCTCTGCAACAAAGGGCATATTAGTTTCTCTTTCGGCGAATTTAAGTGTGAAACCGTCTAACAAACCTGCTTGAGAGGCTGCGCACAGCGGAAAGCTTGACGGGAGAACATCTTGGGAAGGAATTGACGTGGGAAACAGTCAATCGAGGTAAGATGAGATGTGTAAGAAGTGGAGAGTTAGAGAGGGAAGAAATCGGATTCGAAAGCGGACAGGCTTGGCTCCCTGCACATGACGCAATTGCGGTTCCTGAGCGCAACGGATATACGATATTCGCCATCTTGCGTAACCGTACAGGGATTCCAAGGTCCCCCGGTTTATTAAGATTAATAATTACTTGGTCAATGCAGACAGGCCCCCTAAGGGTGCTCAGAGTCAGTAAGCTACGACCTATTGGGATTGACTTTGGCGGCACCAACTGGGGCCGCTCGGCTTCGACGAAAATTCCGACGGATTGTACTATTTCACGGGGCAGATGGGGCGCCCCGGAATGATGATCATGCCCCGAGTGTCCCGAATGGCTTGAATTAGGCCTATAGGAGTAGGCTTGTATGGAATACATGAAAACTAGTATAGAAAACCCCTGGAGGCTACAACTATTTAAAGCTTGGCCCTCGATCAATTGGGCAGTCTATTGACACGGATACATAACTCCTCTGCATATGGTTCAAGTCGATATTCGCGGCTGTAAATTCCTATCTCTAGTCGCATTATGTAGAAAACCACATATACATGGCGGAGTGTTAGAGAGGTGAGACTCGCACTACTCCTGAGTTGCGACTGACCGAATTCCTCCAAGGAGATTTGGTCTGTCCTATTCAAAGTGGCTACGTGCATATCCTACGCGGATAAGAACAAGTGAACCCGATAATTTTTGAAATTTAACCTCAGATGCCGCGATACGGGAATAGAGACATCTCCCCATTAACAGGGTACAAACAGGCCGTTTCCACGCGACCAGTATCTTTCATGCATGCTATGGCCACGTCCAAGTCATTCATCCGCACTCCATCCCAAAAACCCAAAACATCACATTTAAGCAAAGGTAGAGGGGCGAGAGTAGGCAAACAGCTTCTTGCCGGGGTTGGCAGAGCGGTGGGGCAGGGGGAACTTGAGGTTCTTGCTGAGGAGCTGCTTGATGTAAGGACGGCGGATGGTCTCGGCATCGGTGATCTCAACAACCTTGAGGATCTATAGGGAATTGTTAGAAAAAAAAATGCCAGGTGGAACTGTAGATTGGTGGGTGAACGTACGTGGATGGAACCGAAGCGGGCACGGTGACGGGCAGCCATGTCCTGGTACAGAGCCTCGACGGCCTCAGTACGGCTCATCTCACGGAACTCCTTGTACATGTTGTGGGTACCGGAGCGAGAGTCGTAACGGAGCCAGATACCGAAGTTCTTGACCTTGAGAGGACGCTTCTCGGTGATCTAGACGCAAATAATCAGCAGGAGATCGTTGATCTGGAGGCGCATTCGACACATACAACGTTCAGGCTGACGATCTCACCGTTGGCCTTCTTCAGCTTGCGGAGCTGAGCCAAGAAGTACCAGAAACGGGACTTAGCGACAACAGTGTTGGGCGCAAAGATACGCATGCGGTACAGCTTGGGGGTGGGGTTAGCCTCGCTGGGCAGGTGACGCCCGATGACCTGGTACTCGTTAAGACGCCCTATAATGAATCCGTCAGTCATGGCTCGCGACATGAGTTGTATTCAGCGTTTCTCCTCGGGCGATTGCGATAATGCGGTAGGCGAGTTGTCGAGTTGTTGCGGACTCTGATGGGACAACGAAGAACAGGTCGATAGTCGTGAAAAAAATTTCGATATTGGTGTTCGAGTCGATTTTTCGAGATTGACTTCAATGCCACATGCGAATTCCTCCCTGATCGATACCATTGAATCCTGACTTGACGGGGTTTCCGGTCGCGCTGAGTCCTCTTTTTCTTGTCTTTTCCTATCCTTGTTGAAGAGAGTTGTCGTTCCGCATATTGTATTTGACCGATCGCACACACATCCCGTAACCGCCTCGAGGAGAATTCTGAGAAAATCGATGGAAAAAAAAGTCACGTACCCATCTGGAAAATGATATGTTAGCAGATGGTTCAATCGGGATCAATATGGGGGGCTACATACTATGATTGTCGCTGTGGTGGTTGAGTCGTTAGTGTGCCGGGGAAGAGGAAATCTGGAATTGTGTTGCAATGTGCTTAGGGCTATCACCCTTCGGTTAAGCGAGTGGATCTGGCTTGGTCCACGCTAGTCCGAATAAGGCAGGAACGGGGGGCTGCTCTTTCCGCCACAGTTGAACACCAGCCACACCGCCCACGCCCCACGTTAACTGCCTTTTGTTGGTTGCTACCGCCCTGGAGTACTATCTAAGGGACTAAGGAACATCGGGACCTCCATTTTCGCCAACAAGCTATCTCCTTTCTACCTGCTCGGGCGAAAACTCCACAATGGGCTCTCTGGCGAACGATTTCCTCACTGCCTACGTCGACCGGTCTGGCCCGCGACTGGCGGCCGTATTCACTCCAGATGACCTGGAATACCGACTGCGCGCATTCTACGAGTCCTTTAACGCCCATGATCTGTCCAGGCAAATTACGCAAGCCTTCTTCCCCGCCCATCGCAAAATATTGAGACTATCGAAGGATGAACAAAAGGCTTGGGTGGAGGTGTTTGTCGAATACTGGCATACGGTGCGCGAATTGCTCATGTACCAGACCCGTCAACCGGGGGCCAGCGCGGTCACCATCTTCAATGCTTGGAAGAAAATGGCCAATCAGCTGATTAGGGGGTACTCTTACTTCCCTGCATGGACTTTGCCTTGCTTGTATACTAGCGGCAAGTTCTTGCGCATATTCGCGATCAAAGCCGATGCCGAGGCGGTTTCCCAAGGCTCATCTAGCTTTGGATTCCAAGATGATATCGCTGCGGATGTCGAGAAGAATGCAAATTTGGAGGAAGCTGCTCGAATCATGAATCGCATGTTCACATTATGCTTGAGTGACCGGTAAGTGTTGATTTCGGAGCTCAGATGAACTTTGGTTGCTGATAAGAATGCAGTGCTCCTATCGAAGAGTCCCGCAAGTGGGGGATCTATAACACAACCAACCTTCTATTCAAGACCTATTTCAAGGTTTGTACATGACCCAAATTAAATTATATCATTTTCTAATTCGATTCAGATCAATTCGGTTGGCCTCACTAAGAACCTTCTCCGCGCAATCAGCGCCCAGTCGCATGATCTCCCGCCATTGGAGGCGTTCCCCAAATCTCACATTGTTACGTTTGAATATTACGTTGGTGTTATTCACTTCTTAGATGAGAACTACATTGAGGTTAGTAACTATTCTCTGAAGTAGACTGAACCCAGCTTACCAAGATTCAATAGGCTGAAAAGCATCTCACATCTGCTTGGAAGATGTGCCATCGACGTGCCCTTAAGAACTGCGAGTAAGTTCATCCCGATGATTACGGCCGGCATTGTCACACTGACACGATCGTAGATTAATTCTCACATATCTGATTCCTTGTCATTTGGTTACAACGCATACTATTCCCAGCCCTCGCTTGTTGGCCCAATTTCCCCGACTTGAGGCTTTCTTCCGACCTCTCTCGAATTGTATTCGAAAAGGCGATCTCGCGGGCTTTGACGCAGCTATGGCCGCTGGAGAAGAAGAGTTTGTGAAGAGGCGTATCTATTTGCCTTTGGAGCGAGCGCGCGACATTGCCTTGCGCAACCTGTTCCGTAAAGTCTTCATCGCCGGTGGCTTTGACGAGAGCAAAGATGGACAGCCTCCAATCCGTCGAACCCGAGTTCCTGTCGCGGAATTTGCCTCTGCGATGCGCATTGGAACACACGCCAAAGCCAGAACCAGAGTTGATAACGATGAGGTGGAGTGCTTGTTATCCAACCTCATTTACAAGGTTTGTCTAGTCCAACTCATCATTGTTTCACGCTTGCTCACCAGGATTACAGGGTCTTATGAAGGGATATATTGCTCGCGAGCGAGGAATCGTCGTACTAAGCAAGAATAACGCTGCTTTCCCTGGAACAGGGGTCTAACCTAACTCATACCGAGCCATATATTGATAACATCAACTTCGCCGTTCTAAGCAGCACCAGTGTCTCCATATCCCCCCTCCAATCTCAAAACTGGATTACCAACATGATCCATTCTCACACGCCTGCTGCTATGTAGGCTATTGTTTCAACCGGACAGGTGTCAGTTATGGTATCTTGTAACTGCCAATGGTAGCTAGCTGATATTGACAACCGCAGCTTCGATCTCAGATTATCTCACTAACATCACCTCTCATAATGATATACTAGCCCTGGCTTAGGGATCATGATGAGGAGGCTGTACAAAAGGAGGATGATAACTGGCATTGTCCTGTCAGGCAGGTCTATTCTTTTATAAATGACCATGAAAAGACTCAAACAACAAAAGTAAAATTCACATTCAATCCCTTTCATCTTAAGAATCGCATTAATCGTACATGGGTATAGAAGAAGACCAGCCATTAAGGCCATTAAAGTACAGCCAGCACATAACTTTGGAACCAACGAGTATCAAGCCCAATACACCAGCCCGGAATCCTACTCGAGAAGCCAGAATTGGAATTAAATGAAACAAATCTCACACCAAGATGCGAGGTGAAGACATACTTGACTCACTCCCTTTGAGTCGCAGCAGAACTAGAAACAGACAAAGCCTCGGGGAAGTCATCATCCTATAAGTGGTGTTAGTACTAATGTACTCGAATGATCCTTTCAATCCAAGAGGAATCCTGGATCTTCATGAGTAAAGGTTGGAGATGAACATACCATTTGATTACACATCGCAACGAATAGATCAAAGAATAACTTCCCACCCCGCTCCATCTCCATCTGCATCGTCCCACTTCTCTTAAACGTTCCGCGACACCGAATAATAAGTGCAAGGTAATGCGCTCGGAGCTTGGACTCCGTATCCGGTGTATTCGCATATGCGTATCGCGCACTCGCAAGAATGGTGTTCACGGTTATACCAGTATGAAGACCTTGCTTGCGAAGTGCCAGACGTTGAAGAGATGGGAGGTTAAATTTCTCCGCAGCACAGCTACTCAAGTGTTAGCATTGCATATTCAATTCCAACACTGCAGAGAATTCAATCCCAAGCTTATGTAGTGGAAGATGACTTACTAAATGGCCGTATCTCTCAATATCGTCTCCCCAAGTCCCTGATGCCACACTGTTGCGCCAGCACTCTCCCCATCACGCTCTGAGTCCCCTTCAAGCTCCCATGCCTTCCGTCGCGGATTATGACGCAGACGGGGATAGTAATCACCCTTGTATAGGTATTCCAGAACACAGGATAGGACCTCCGGAATCTCATCGGGAAGGGCAATGTGCTTGCCAGGTGTCTGGATATGCGGGTTTGCGCGAGAGGGAGGAGATGGGGTTTGGGAAACGCATTTTTCTGCGAAAAATGGTGATGCGCTCAGAATTGTTTCGTGCGCAGCGAAGAGGCGGTTGGAGGGTCCGACGTGGAGGAGGACGATTGGGGATGATGTTGGGGTTGGGGAACTGTATCCAAGTCAGTAATTGGATTTTTCTAAGATTTTCTTTGTCTCTTCTGCTATGCGCTTCCATTGGATGGCAGATAGCTCGGATTTGAGAACGATACCACTTACGATACATCTGGTGGATAAGTCGGCTTCTTTCGAGGCTCTAACTCTGTACGTCTGGAATTGCTGGAGCTGGATCTGGATCTGTCCCTGATATTCAAGTTGCGACGTGGTTTATTCGCTGACATAGAAGCTTTCGCAGCTCGATAGCGAGAAAAAGCCCCGGAGGGAGTCTGAGGAGGATTTCTCTTTGAAAGCATGATGCAAATTGATTTTTTTTTCTTTTTTCTAACGAGATAAAGCTGCAAATATGCGCAATGAGGATGAAACGAGGACTGAGACACAAAGAGAGAAAATTCTGCTAGAGATTCAGGGGGATCCAGAGTTGTATTTATACCAATATCCACTCCAAGTGCTGTTGATACATCGATGTGTATGCATTCCCCTGAGTGAACCTGTACGACCGGTCATGCATGTACCTGACACAATCTGGACGGACAAGCTGAGACCTCAATACGGGTCTAGCAGGGCCAATATTACCCGAAATGGAGGTCGTTTGCATGGCCGGACGCGTTATGACAGGTTCAAACGCGTAAAGGGGCAGTGGAGTTGTCGCCAAATGGGCGCGTGGTCACGGGATGAAGTGGACCAATTGGGAGAGTTAGTCGGTTTTAGTGCAGTGGGGATTTGGTAAAATTGGGAAATTGACCTCTTTGTCTACAGATGTGATAGGGGTCATGGAAAAGTGGAGACCGAGAATTTCAATCTTGCGTACGTTGCGTATGAGATGTATCAATGCCAATGACGGAGTAGGTGGCGAACCATGGTGCTATGAAACAGGAGAGCGCCGTGGATTTCGATCTATCCATTTCATGAAAGAGTACTGATATGAAGTACACGTAGACTAACTCGAGTAGATACAACGAATGTAACCTTGGAGGCCACAAGCGCACTATCCATAAGGATAAAGAAGAAGAAAAAAACGAAAAAAAGAAAAGAAAGAAACAGTGCCGGACTGCATGCAACGCCGATCCCTAACGCCAATCATGTCCGTGAACATCCGAGAAATTATTGTGTGGGTGTGAAGAGAATGAAGAAGCACCCGGCTTCTTCAAAGGAAAATCTTGCGAGCATCTCTCGGGTGACTTTCACTGGGGCAGTATGGGCACTTGAAACGATTACCCTTACTAAGTCGACGGAGTGACTCCTCTGCGATGACATGTCCACATGGCATCATCATGGGCGGGTTCTCGTCGGTCGCCTGTTCCTTCGAGACGGGGCACACAAAGATCGAGTGGAACAGGTACGAGGGTGGCAAAGAAATTTCAACCTATTCAAACATAGTCAGATAAGAGCTTTGAAGTAGCGCAAATGGGAACGGGGGAGGGGAAAACATACCGGGAGCTCATTTTCACTAGTCCACTCAGTACGCTTAGCTTTCATGATAGTTTGCAGCTTCAGCAGAGTGGGTAGCGCAATGGCACCGGCCGTTGTAGCCACATAGAGAGGGGAGTCAGCGGACAAGCCCAGCAAGGAACAGAACTCGCGAGTAAAGAACTGAGCCACATCGTCCCAGGCAGAGATGTTGTTAAAGATGGACGCATATGGAGATCCACGCAGGTTGGGGCAGAATGCCATAGCTCCGATCAGTTGCTGAACCTCTCTCAGATAGCGAGGCACAAAGCCCTGAAACTCTCGTCGGGCATAAGCAATGGCGTCCTCTCGATTGCGGATGCTTTGGTCATGCGACTTTCCATGGAAAATCCATACAAACTGCAGACGGCAGAGCTCAAACTCGAGGTTGCTACCGCGGGCTTCCAGCGCTTCGCGATTCTCTCGAGACCACTCAATAGCAGGAAGTAGATTGTTGTTCTCCTTCATCTCGTGCAAGATGTAATACATGGAGGCGAATTCCTTGCGAATCTCAGAGGAGGGAACCTCATCAAGAAGGTTGTTGGCGCTGCCAGGAGAGGAAGCCATGGGGTCGGTGGTAGATGTCTCGGGATCGCCTTGCAGGCTCTTTCGCTCAGAAATCTCGGAGAGGAAGCTGGCGGCAACGGAGAATTGTCCTTCACGAAGAAGGTGCATCGCAATCGCACGGTTGATCAAAGTGTCTTGCTCGGAGAGGGCGTCGTGGTCGTTGGTACTGGGGAGAGGTCGGTCTTTGAAAAGCTGTAGTGGATAGAAAGCAGACCTGGTCAGATCATAGATCGAAAGGATGAAGAAAAGAAACTGGGGCTACAGCTCTTGGGGTAGAGTGACCTGGGATCTAATACCTTGTCAAGTGCTTTGGTGTATTTATTCAAGCCACTGTGGACCTCTTTGAGATTATCATTCACTGAGTCGAAGGAGGATTTGACGGGATTTTGCAGTTTAGCCATGGTAACCACTGCCTGACCGGGATCTACGGATCGAGTGAATTTTGTCAGTGAATGAGATATACTATTTCCGACCGCATCAACTTGATCTGAGCAGTCCGGTCTCAAGTAGGGTTCTTTGATCTCATGACTAACCGGCAGCAATCGTGTCCCGTGCTGACTGTAGTAAGTCAATTGTGGATTGGACATGCTTCAGACTCTGAGCGCCTTTGAGCCTCTTTAGAAGCCGCTCATGTTCCTTCTGCAAGGCCTCCATTGGGGTTTGAGTGGCCATAGTGGGGACTCAATGCGGAGATGAATTGACGTTACCGCCCAAGTCTATCGGAGCCCATATACACCTTGACAGATAAGGTGGTTGCCTGTTACTGTATTGGAGCCCCAGGAAGAGGGGTCCTAAGGCATAGGAATAGGCTCAGACACAAAACGAGGCGAATAAAGCAAAACCGGCGCTATGTAAGAAGTGGGATATGGGAGATGTTCGCCCATTGCGGGTGATCGCCCATCTTAGACAATTTTCCACGTGACTCCATTGATCAAATGACGTTTTTGAAGCTTATCGATTAGATATACATATGAGGGAGAGAGGTAAAAGGTCCACAAATAGCCAGAATATTGAGGGTTTGAATATCACAAAAAGGTGTTCGCAAATTTCTATTACAAACCAGAATGACGGGATGAAATTCCGAATCTTGTATGGGAACGGGGTTTATGTTAATGTGAGGACCATCTCGTCTTTCCCAAGGTTGTTCGAGAGGACCTACATGGGGACTATTCCTCTTTGGGAACGGCCGAACTAGTCCTAGTTGAGACATGGATCACGCGGTGACTCATCAAGTCATGTGACATCCCTTTCTCGCTTGCCCGCCCCAGGGGTATAAATACCTTTCCCCTCCCTCTTCCTTTCCTCTTCTTTTTTCTTTCTTCTTCATCCTAGTGCACGGGTTTTACACGCATCAGTGAGGAGACATCCGAGATCGTGTTTTTGCTAGTTGAAAACTACCAAATTGACTACTCCTTCTGGTCTCCGGATCGGATGGGAATTTTTGAAAAAAACAAGATACCTTGACCTCCTTGGTTCGCCATCGAGTGTCTACTGCTCAACGATGTCTCGACATCAGGCTTCGACTGTTGCTTTCGCCAACGTCTGGCCACTGAGTATTCTCTGGTCTTCTTTTCACTGCTGTTGTTACCCATGTTGGTGGCCTGTAGAGAAGAGACTTCCTGCTATTAGTACAGTATAGCTTAGCCAAGTGAGATCACGTAGTAGTATTAGAGCTCCTCGAGCGAAGTAAATAGGACGCGGCGCGTTGATGGTCACGGATAGGCGCCAAGTAAAATCATAACAACAAGCTTCAACAGGTGATGCAGCTCTTGCTTTAGGCGTATACTGTCCCTTGCTTGACGCGGTCATATCATGGGTGCCTGATTCTGATCTTCACCGCCCGGTGACGTCGCCAGTCCGGTTCTGCAGCTTCGGGGGATTTCTATGGATGTAACTAGTGTGATAGAGAAGCTTCAGTACTCCCCCAACAACGTGCGCTGTAATTGCGGAGTATGGCCCAACAGCTGGTTCCAGGTCCCTGACTCGCGGTGATATTTCGGCGCTATCTAACCTCAAACAGTCGGCGGCGCCTCCCTGACCTGGGCCGAGGCGTGGCGCCAGTCTTGTGAGAACTAGATGGTACTCTCCATTGTATTCACTCTCCGTTCTCTTGGGCTGTCCCCTTGACTACCTGAATTTTCAACTGAGCAGGGACCATCATGTCAGTCAACGTCCCCGGTCAAGCGGCCATCGACCGTCGAGATTCCACAAAGGCACATGACGCCCTCAGATCGAGCCCCGCCTCAGTAACGAATGGCCACGAACGATTAGTGCCTCAAGGCCATCAAAGACTCGTTTTCACCGACCCAGTTGCCTTACGTTACCTCGAAGAAGACCCTTCTACCGATGTCCTAGAGCGTCGCTCAACCTTAGAAGGATACGAAATCTATATCGTGGAACAATGGGCTTGCTCTCGCGACCAACCGACCTTTGTCATATCTACATACACGGGAGATCCGTCGCATACGGTTGTGGTTGGTGTCCTCAGTGTCCCGACAGACGAAAGTACATGGTCACCTCGATTGAAGATGTACTTCAATGCTCTCACAGAGTCCCAGGCTCGGAAGAAAGAGACTCCTCTTGGAACAGTCATGGTTACCGATCTGGGTTCCTTTCCATCAGCACTCACAGTCATTCCTGTCCCAGGAGGAGATATCAAGAAGCACCGGAATGATTTTATCGTGAACGAGAATTTGAAGCGTTTGGGCTGTGCAGGCCGTGCAGCCCTCAAACTCCAACAGCCGTTACCTGCGACCGAAGCGAAGTTTCATCAGCTTTACCGAGCCAGCGAAAGAGTCCCGTTATACAATGCGGTGGTTGAGTTGGTGAAGCAATGCCAAATTGCTTTGATGATGTTTGATAAACTGGCACCTGAATATGTCGATGGTCTGTTGTGTGATGTAACCGACAAAGCCATTAGTGACTGGTGGGCAGATATCGGGGCAGACCTGTACAACATCGAACCAAGCGATGGTATGCTCGGACCAACCAGTGTCGCTGCTATTCTGGGAACCCTGCTTGGTGCTCGAAACAGATTGCACACATATGGTGCTCCCGTGGGAAAAGATGCATTTGACATCGACAATCTCAAACGGGGCATTGGAGGATTCCAGAAATCCCAGAAACTCAGTCGAACGCGGAGACTAGACCGAGACACTTTGGATCGTCTACATCGTGCCACAGCAAAGGCTGCCAATGCAGAAGGATGGACAGACGCCGTCAAGTCAACCATGGCTGAACTCAGTGGGCAAGGTGGTGAGATGGTCATGGGAATGGTTCGTGGTCGTGAGAAAGGTGGCATTGCAGATATCGAAACCCTTGACATCGAGACCTTTATCCAATGCTGCTATGGATCAAGAGCGAAATGGCTATGGCTGGGGAAGCTCCGCAAGAGTGGCACTGACCACTCTTTCGTGCATGCGCCCACATCGGATATGATGTTTACGGCCGATGACCAAGGCGGCTATCATTGGACTAGTCGAAAGAAACATTCTACAGAAGACTTGCAAATAGAGCGAGCGGCCGTTGGCACTGATCGACTTGGGAAATTTCCTGAAACTTGGCCCCTTGAAGAGAAGGATCACCGTAAGAAGGGCGTGAGTGGAAGGGTATCGGATGCTCGAGCAGGCTTGGGCCGTTTCAAAGATGCAGTCGGGCTGCCTGGTCTGCGCTCACACCATCACAAGCACTCCAGAGAGGGAGCTGATCTGACTCATGATATTGCTTATAATCCATCCGTTGAAAGCGATACAGAAATGTCACTATCTAAGACTAGAACAACTACCGGATTGACATCTGACTCGAAGGTGGACGGAGACCTAGAGTCGCGAGCAGACGATGATCAGAGCTTGCAACCCTCTTCGGCGGCAGAATCGAGACTCGATGTCAAGCCTCCAGAAATCCACATTGAGTCTGTGCCGACCGGAACGGAGATTGAAGATCAGCCTCAGCAAAATGATCATCTGCAACCACTCGCAGGAGTGGAGGAGGAATCTGACTTGGAGCTTACAAGAACACGGTCTACCGCCGCGTCAAGTGAGCAGGGTGACGGAGATTATACTCAGCCCACCTTGGCATGGCTGGCTCTTCGGCGTGCGCGAAGCTGTGAAGAGCTTCGGAGCATTGATAATGAACCTCAGCGTTGCGATGACCGATGTCCGAGGCACCTGTCCTTCAGCAATGTCGAAGAGGTAGTGCACGCCTCCAAGCCCCTAGTTGATCATCCAAGGCTGGAGGAAACAGCCACATTGGATGAGCTCGTTGCTCGTGAAGATATGCTAGCGGGTGATGTTCGCATATCCAGCTCGCGAATACTGGAGCTCAGTGAACGTACTGTTCCTTGGGTCGAACGTCAAGTGGATACTGTTGAGGGCTTAAACAGAAATTTGTATGAGCAACATGAGGAACTGAACTCGGTATATCTGGACCGCTTCGGCGACTATCAACGGCTACGAGAAAGATCCAGCGATCTGTTGACCGATGAGCAATCCTTTTTGAATGACAGTGTCAAACGAGTCGAACTGCTCGGTGCTAAGCTGGACTACGAGCTCCATGTTCTTGAATCCAAAGTGGAGGACATGGAGGAGGGATTGACTGATTTCGAGCGACACATTGTCAATGTCGAGGGCCGAATTAAAGGCTTACTACAAGGAGAAGATGACCATAGCACATCTTGGATGGCATGGGTTCGACAATCCCTCGGCTTTGCACCTTCACAATAACTCCTCAAAACGCGTGTACGATAAACCCTTATCCCTTTTGGATATTATCCTGTTTTTCCCATTTTTTCCTATTGTACATAGATAGACCGGCGTTCCTCGCCTAATCCAAATGTGATGATATAAACGTGTCTCATCACGAAACACAAATAAAGCAAAATACCAAAATAGCCTCCGATGAGTAACCGGTTCTAGCTTATAGCAGCATCCAGTCTGCTCGGTAAGCGTTTTGCAGGGGCAAAACAGAGCGAAGCTCGATGTCTCCTGTTTCTCCTCCTGCCCCCAAACAATGCCAAGTTATAAAAGGGTGGGCACTTTACATGCCGAAGGCCTGCTGCTTCTGGGTAGCATCACCCTGCATCTTCTCGCTGACCTTGATGTTGACATCGAAGAACTTGGAGACGCAGCGGTCCAGGCAGACGGACTCGCCCTTGTTCAGGTCACCCTCGCGGTAGTCGACGGGGACACACTTCTTGGTGCAGGACTCGCTCAAGCTATTAAGAACTGAGAGTCAGTATACAGTTTCCACAAACCAGAGCCTCATAAATTCATCGATGCTCCGCAACTTCAGCTAGAGGTGCTCTTACCGGTTGAACATGTCTGAGATCATCTCGACTTCGGTCTCGGCCTGGGCAATCTTCTGCTCCGAGGTCATCTTGGGCTGGCCACCGAAAAGGAAAGACATAATGAATGGATGTGTAGTATAGAACGGTTGTTCCTGTAAGCTCAATTAGATTAGAAATCGGTTTGTGTTGATGCAAATAAGGAACATACCTGAATTCAATGGATAGTGATGATGATGGGTGTTCAAGGCCGATGCGGACCGGAAGTTCTCGAGGTTGGAAGCTTGGACCACCCCTTGTCCGCCCGAGTTTTTCCACTTTTCCCGCTTTCTTCCAAATTTTTTTTTCTTCTTCTTCTTCTTCTCTTCAATCACGCAATGTGAACTGCGAATTCTGTTTGCAAATGCATTCAATTCGTCCATGGGCTTTGTCCCGTGGCTTGGAGGGACTGCGATACAGGTAAGCTTTCAATTCTTTTTTATTCTTCTGCCCTCTCCCTTTATATGATGATATGTACCCTCTGCTTCAGAACCGCTGCAGTTGATGCTCTTACGAGTATATGAACGGAATGTACACATATTACTGATATTTTATTTTGCTCTTGAAATTTTCACACAATTGCAATGCCTTGGGACATATTCGCTGACCCAATTCATAGTGCAGGACGCCGTCTCCAAACCAATTTGCAGCCACTCATTCGGGCTCGACTAACACAACAGTTTCTGCGAAATGGAAGCTCTACTGCTTCCCCAGAAAGAGCTTTCCAAGAGCGAGTACAGCAGGTCAAGACTGCTCAAGCGGACCCATACCCTCGGCTGGCGGTTGATAAGCGAACCCTCAGTTGTGCGGATTTTCGCTCGAAATATGAGGGCTTAGCCAACAATGATTCTGTAGAAGACACGGTCGTCGTCTCTGGTAGGTCGCGCCTGTTTTAGGCCCTTGGCCTGTTCAATGTCCATTGTACTTAGATTAGATTAGGTAGAATCCGTACCTACCGCCTCGCGGGCAGCAAATTGATCTTCTTCGATATCGTGCAAGATGGCCATAAGATCCAGGTTATGTGCAACAAGGGTCAACTGGAGGGCATTGAACCCCAGGACTTTAAGAAATTGTATCGCCTCTTGCGTCGTGGCGATTCCTTTAGTATGTTTGAATTTTTTTCCTGTCCACGCAGTTTCTATTGTTGGAATACTGGAAGGATATCCCACTGAACGCTTCTTTCCCTTACAGCTGTAACTGGTCATCCGCACCGCACTGCCCGTGGCGAACTCACTGTCAATGCCACCAAGCTACCTCAGCTCCTCTCCCCGTGTCTGCACGATGTCCCGGTTCATGATATCTCCCATGAAGTCTCGCCGTACCCTCGCCATGTCCAATTCTTGGCCGATCCCACCACTGCGGATATCATTCGGGCTAGATCAAGTCTGACACAGTATCTGCGCCAGTTCTTTGTGGATCGGTCTTTTATGGAGGTTAGCACACCTATCATTGGCGGTATTGCGGGTGGTGCAATTGCTCGTCCTTTTGTCACTTCTGCCACGGAGTTTCCAGAGCGTGAGCTGTCACTACGCATTGCCCCAGAGCTCTGGCTGAAGCGGTTGGTCGTGGGTGGATTCGACAAAGTCTTTGAGATTGGACAGTCGTTCCGAAATGAGGGTAAGTCTATGCCGCGAGAGAAAAGAAGAGAAAGAGAAACTAATGGTCTATAGGTCTTGACAAGACTCACAATGCCGAGTTTACGACCTGCGAATTCTACCACGCCTATGCTAATCTGGAAGACTTGATGCGCATCAGTGAGGAGCTTCTCTCTGGCATGGCAGCTCACATCCAGGCCTTCAACAAAAACAACACCCTCAACCCGACCCAAGTGAACTTCGCTGCCCCATTCAAGCGCATCGACTTCATCACAGGCATTGAAGAAGCTATTAATCAGCAATTGCCTGACCTGAGCTCCCCCGATGCCTTGGATAAGATTCGGGCTCTCTTCCAAACCCTTTCACTCGACCTCCCTGAAAACCCTACACTCCCTCGCCTCCTTGACGAACTATGTGGTACATACGTCGAACCCCAGTGCATAGACCCTACCTTCATCATCAACCCACCGGAATGTCTATCGCCCCTGTCTAAATCATTCATACATCCCACAACCGGCCAATGCGTTGCCGCGCGCGGTGAACTCTTTATCGAGGGCAAGGAGGTGATCAATACCTACGAAGAGGAGAACTCGCCATTTGAACAGCGGCGTAAGTTCGAGGACCAGTTGCGATTCAGCCATGCGGCTGGTGAGACCGGCGAGATTGATGAGAGTTACCTCGAGGCTCTGGAATGGGGATTGCCTGCTACAGGAGGCTGGGGATGTGGAATTGATCGCCTCGTCATGTTATTCACAGGTGCAAAGCGCATCGGTGATGTCTTAGCCTTTGGCAACCTACGGGCTGTTACAAGACGGACAGGTGTTGAGACAAAGGTGTCCGAGTCCTAAGTTCTTTTTTATTCTTCTCATAGCGAGCATAATAATCTGTGATATCCATAGCTGTACGATAATGTATCAATAGCATTCAACTCCACTAAATTTCTCTGCTTTTTGAATTATATCACGATGATACTAGATATTAAAACTCACCCGCACTATCCCCGTTTCTAGCCGTTTCTTATCGGCGGATTCCGTTAAGCCATGAAGCGGGGGAAAAACATGACACTTTTTTCTTCTCCACGACCACAACCATGGCTAGCACTCAAGCACCTGTGGCCCAAGCGGTCACTGTCAGCCTCAAGGATTTGGAAAATGGTAAGAATCCCTCTCACTGTATACACCCACACAATGGTTGCTAATTGGTGGCAGGCACCGTCTCCTTCGATACCCTGACTGCGGCCTTTGGTCCCTCTTCCCTGGGAATAATCGTTGTGAAAGACCTTCCACCGCATTTCGCTCAACTTCGCGCTCAGGTTCTCTCGAATGCTTCGTATCTAGCAGCTCTTTCAGACAAGGAACTAGGTACGCCATCAATCCATCTCACAATGTCATCCATAACCTAACAACACCAGAATCCCTCGAGAGCCCTGAATCAAAATATCTAGTAGGCTGGTCATGCGGCAAAGAAACGCTCAAATCAGGTCACTTCGATACCCTTAAGGGCTCATACTATGTCAACTGCGCCTTCTACCAAGACCCAACTCTGGACAGCGCACCCGCAGACGGATTCCCCGATCTACCACAGTACACAGCGCCAAACATTTGGCCTCCTACAGAGAAACTGCCAACCTTCCGAACAAGTGTTGAGAGTCTGTGCTCGTTGATTATCCAAACCGCTTCGCTAGTAGCGGCCTCTTGTGACAAATATGCTGAGGCGAATATCCCCGACTACAAGCCAGGATACTTGCAACGAGTCGTCGAGACAAGTCTTACCACTAAAGCGAGGCTTCTGCACTACTTCCCCTCAACGGAAGAAGCTCAGGAGGAAACTAAAGTAGACGATGATGACTGGTGTGCTACGCATATCGATCACGGTTGTCTGACAGGTCTTACCTCGGCGATGTTCTTAGACGAAGAAGCTACACCTGTAGCACTCGAATCGGCGGCTTCTCTCCCTCTGACTGAGCTCCCTCAGTCTCCTGATCCTTCGGCTGGACTGTACATCAAGTCAAGAACCGGTGATATCGTCAAGGTTAATATCCCGAAGGATTGTCTCGCGTTCCAGACTGGTGAGGCTCTGCAGTTGATTACAAGGGGGAAGTTCCGCGCTGTGCCGCACTTTGTCAAGGGAGCTAAGTGTGGAACAGGGCGCATTGCGAGAAATACCTTGGCTGTGTTTACGCAGCCGAATCTGGGCGAGGAGGTCGAGCCGGGGTTGACCTTTGCGGATTTCGCCAGGGGAGTTGTGCAGAGGAATCATTAATTGTATTTACTAATTAACCTCTGTTTATGGAATATCCTTCATTTAATCTGTTCTTACCTTTTCAAGATTTTTGTCTACTATTCATACTCGGTGGCTATCTCATCTTGTTCTCTTTCAGCCAGTCCCTCGAGTCTAGAAGATGGCACGGACCTACCTATCCAGCTGTCCACGCATTGATCATGCACAAGTTCATTGGGTTCTGCGCGTTTTCAATGCAGCTAGGGAGCTATGACTTGAAGTCTCCAGTCACCGAGTGACACGCAAACGACAGAGATACTCTGAAGAGCCGCAACATAGCCACGTCACACTGACCCCGCTCACATCAAAATATTGAAGCTCCTATGCTTCTCCGGTGGCTCTGGTTCTATATAGACCATGAAAATCGCACATCGAGCCATCTCTCAGAAATATTTATTATCATTCAACCACTCAATCAGCTAACTATCCCAGGATTACAATACTTCACTGATACCATGGAGCAGCCAACTTTCCACGAAGAGAATATCCCTCTCGCTGTTTCTGAAATCCGAGTTGATGGCCAAGTTCCTGTCACAAGTGAGCAGTTCACTGGTATAAATTATCGAGTCTTCAAAGTCGACTTCTCAGATAATGAGAGTTGGGCTATACGAGTGCCGCTTGTGAGCAATCTCAGCAGGAAAGATTGGCGACAAGGCTTCCTTAGTTATATGGTCGACAACGAGGCTCAGATCCTGAAAGAACTAGAGGAAAATTGGTTTAAATGGGCTCCAAGGGTTCGTGGCCATGATTCTACATTTGATAACCCAATTGGTTGTCCGTTCATTGCAGTTACCTGGCTTCCTGGCAACTATCTTGAATGGACCGAAGAGTCTCCTCAGCAACCTCTCCGGAATAAAATCCTGGAACAGCTTGCGCAGATTCATATATCCTTGATTGAATGCACCAAGTATACTGGTATATAATTCCCTCTCATCCACTATCTGCATATTGCCTGGTATCTTGACTGATGATCAATGCGATGCATAGGAGAAACATCCGCAACGGGCCACTTCAAAAGAATAATCGAGAACAAAGTCACACGTATCCGCAGTGGTAAACTTCCTGAGCTTACAGAGCAAGATGTTTCCGCACAGATGGATCTTCTCCCAAGTGTCCTTCTCCCTGAACTTGAGACTGCACCTTTTGCTTTCACGCATACCGGTTTTGGGATGCATAATATAATGATAGACGAGCAGGGAGTCATATCAGGGTACGCTGTGTTCACTTCAATCTGTCTTTCATGAGCCGGAACTAAAGCTGTCCATCTAGGATTGTCAGCTGGGTCTTTACTGAGAAGCGGCCCTTGCAGTACGCAGCAGGCTTCCCTGCAATCCTTCTTCTCCGCCATGTTGATCAACCACCCTCTGGGATACTCAAGGGTGATCGGGAGAATTACATTGCTGCGCTTCGATCCCGGAATAATTCTGAAATCGTTGAGTCGATGATATCCATTCTCTCCTCGGAAGATATGGAGTTCAATACTATGTATCTTGAGTCAATCATCAGTAAATCAAGACATCGAGAAATGGCGGATGCCGGATGGAAAGATGCGCCCGCCGTGAGAGGACATTAGAGAAGAGAATGGGAATACTTTGGGACAATTGAACCTTGAAAGGCGTATAGGAATATCTGAAAAATTGAATTTGAAATTTTCCATTGATTGATTGGTATTATGATAAAATTCGTAACTCATAACACCAGACTTTCGTCGACTCAGTGCTAAAAACATACTAGTACATATGGATATCTGTTCGAATATCAATTCGCAAAAGATAAGAAAGGCATAGCTCAAACCGCCCATAACAATAGCTGAACTTCGAAAACTCATGAAACTCTCTCACTCATCATAACCATTCTCGGGGGTGTAATCCCCTCCTTCAGTCTCCTCTGTTCCACCGCGGAACGGAATAGGTGCA
Organism: Penicillium herquei; assembly: GCA_039634405.1. NCBI lineage: Eukaryota > Fungi > Ascomycota > Eurotiomycetes > Eurotiales > Aspergillaceae > Penicillium > Penicillium herquei. The sequence goes on along the minus strand of CP098389.1, from coordinate 635,255 downwards.
AGGAGCTCACTCTCAGAGAGATCCATCTCAGAGTCATTTTCGGCCATATCATCCGCCGGTGATCCATTTTCTGCATCACTGGATTCGGTCTGGGACAACATGCCCAATCCAGTGCTAACAAGCAAACTCGTTTTCTCAACCCCAGCGAAATCCTTGCGGGCTGGTCGTCCAACTTTCCGTGGCAACTCTGCCTTTTGGATATCGATATCTGAATACGGGCCACTAAGAATCCGCAAAATAGCTTGCCATCGAGTCGGATTCTCACGTTGAACTGCTTTGTTGCCAACTTCGATGCCATTTATCGTGGCCAGACCAAGAGTCTCCACTCGGCAATCTCCCCAGAACCAATCTGAATCCTTCGGAATCCGGCAATCTACTCGACTGGAATAAGAACGTCCATTCAGAACACCGTGGAGATCGTAGTCAAGTCGATCAGTTCCGAAATGCAGCATTGTGGCTTCGGGCTCATAGCATCGACCGAGGATCATGGGTGGTGAGACCACACATGTACGTCCACCAGAAACACGGTACCAGTTACCATAATTGCTCATACCGAATTGGCGGAACGCACTTGTGACTTCTTCGGTTGTCATTTTCTGAAGTGGGTCATTGTCAAAGGGCATATGGCGGTCCAGTCGATTTGGGTCGCGTGTGTAAACCTTGCCTGCAACCACGGGTATGCACTGATTTGCAAGTTGGGGGTTTTTAGGATCGTCGTTGCATGCGTCGAGTTCCAGCCAGATTTTCTCAATAACCATCACATCAACTGGGTCATAGTCCGTGTGTCTGACTGCACTGCCTTCTTCGATATCTTCCTTTTGTAGACCGAAGGGCTTGAGACGCACAGCATCTTGGATAGCGAGGAGGTCGGAGCCGATGAAGATGCCTCGGCTGTAGATACGCGCATTTGGCCAGGTTCCTGTAAACCGGGATTGGGAAAGCAGACTCCATGAAGCCATGACTGTCATGGCGTTTTCAATAGATGGATGCATGTTCTCACGTGGGAGGGCGAACAGGAATCGCTCGAAAGAGCTAAATGGCTTGATGCAGCTAAGAGGCACGTACTTGTATTGGAATGAGAGGGATTTGTCGGTGCCGATGGGATTGGGGAGACTTTCAACGCGGAAGCCCCAGTAGCTTATTGACTCACTAGTCTTCTCGGTTTGTTGGACTATGTCCAAAAAGCCTGTAGCTTCCTCGGGGACTTGGGTGACAACGCCAGCGCGCCACTCTGGTACAGTCCAGACATCGCCATTTCGGACCATGAAACATTTAGCTTCCTTATTCCATTCCAGTGGACTGGTGAGCTCATGTGTCCAAAGAACCAACTCGCCGCGACGTGGGAGAAAAGATGGTTGGAGCCTCAGTCGAACGAAATAATTTTCCAAATATTCGTGAGTCAGGGCCCAATCCAGATTAAGCGGGTGGTTGATTTCTTTGTCCAGTGTGTTGTTTTTCTTCAGGGTCATGACATGCATCTTCCAGTAGTCAGGGCCGTCGGCATCTTCAGGAAGGATCACTTCAGTAATTGTCTCTTTGTCCGGTAAAACTACCGCAGGTGGTGTTGCTGTTGAAGTAGGCGTCGGTGTATTTGTCTGTGTTCCCCCATTCTCCAAGGCCCTGGCAGCTTGCATCTCAGCCTTGGTACGTCCTAGATTAATGTTAGTACTTTCTTTCGTACTGGGAATATGAGAAAGATTTCCAACTGACTCCTTCGGCGAATGGTCCCTCCGGGTTTACGGAGGGCGCCTGCTTGTCTTTGTCTTCCGCAAGGAACACACTCGCATGACCCATCTCTACCACTAATTAACCAGAAGAAATGGGGGAAGAAGGTGATTCGAGATTGGTAGTATACCCCACTAGGGTGACCAAAAAGGAAGCTATCGCGCTAGTAAATATTGTCAGAACAAGATATGTAGTCGTCTGGTATAAGAAACGCACAAATTTGGGGTTGGTGCCTCGAGGCCTGTCAAAGATGGCATAGCCTTCAGGCATGTTTTCCAGTACGTATGACACACCTAGAGAGTAGTATGAATTAGTCAAAATCCATAAATCCATATATTGAGTCCTCCAATCATTTTCCAGAATAGGAAGGAGGAAAAACAAATATACATAGTTGCAAACATTCTGGCAAACATTTTGATATGCGTAGAGCGAAAACCAGCATGTGATGACAAACGCGCATGAAATGGTAGTATGTGCAGGTCTTCGGGGGAAATTGCTCGTGCGCATCCATAATTCAATTCAAGGTGGAATAATTACAACGACAGATTGAAGCTTACCATCCTCTTGAGCTCCATTCTTCTCAACCCACATGGTAGCTAGTGCAGCTTTCCATCTGGAATCATCTAGCTGGCGATAATCGTACTGACCACCTGGCTTGGGCCATGTGTCGCGGTTCCCATCGCTCAAGCAGTCATCCATGGGGATGACCACCATGTTAGCATCATCTGATTCCTCGCCGCTTGACATGTTGTCGGAATCCTAGAAGCTGCAGTTTCACTTGTCAGTCTGCTGGGGCAGACCCCGGTTTAGAGAGTGGGATTCCGCGCGTCAAATCAAATAACTCGGTATCGGCAGGTCCAAAATTGATAAATTGACCCAAAGATTGAATGATGAGAAGATATGAGAAGGTGAGGGAACGAAGTCAATGAGAGAACAATAAGAGAAGTGATCCATCAATACGGGTCAGGTGGTGATAAGCGATAAGCAAGATGGGCTAAGACTAAAGTAGAATAGCGCTTGGTGTGGAGCTGCCGAATATTATGAACACCGCCTTTGGGGATGATAGTAGATACTAGATAGTAGATACTACCTACTACTCCTTAGATCCTGGCCATTCAATGTTCATGTTTGGGACTCGGACTCGAATGATCGACTGTTCTCAGTAATTTCCCAGGTTCGATTCTAATACCACGGTCCTCTGGGCACTCAATCATATGGACATCTCGAGTCTATGGAAAGAACCTCGGAGCAAAAGAGGAAAAAGCTCTCAACTTCGGGCATCAACTCGAACAATTTGAAGACTGCCATGGAAAGATCCATATAATCTCGGCGTTGGGACCTTTATGCATATTCAGATATAATATTATCATAATGTCTCTGCTTTAAATCGGAAGAAGCACATGGTCAGCGGTGGAGTGCGCAAAATGCTGCCGGAATATTTGATGAAATGCATTCCCTCAAAATTGCTCAAGGAATTCTCATTTGAGTCTAACAGGGCTGTATTGGTGTCATTGGTTGCAAACTCAGTCACGGCGGAAACACAGTGAATTATGGCCTCATCCCCAGTGGATGATGGGCCTATCAACAGCGATTAACATGATCTGGAAGTGGAACCAATCTGGAGGCTGGGGCAAATTTGAGATTTAACGAGGGCAGTTCAGTGCACAGTTGGGAAGACTGTCTCATCGCCCAGCTTGTGGTCTCTCAGCCAAAGGACATTATCAAGCAGCAGTCAATTCCACCAGCCAAATGAAATCAGGCTGCCGCCAGGCACAGGACTACCCAACAGTTCATAGCGTGGGTATTTTCGATCGCGAGTCTCGCGAGCTATACGAGACTTGTTCCATATAAGCTTCTCATAGTGCCAAGGATAAGTGGGAAGGCCGTGGGGGAGATTCTCATAAGTCAGACCGACAAATCGGTAATATGAATGGCGGGGAACCGAAATACTATGTACAGTATGTCAACCGTATATAACCTCCAGAATAACAGTATAACGTGATCAGAGGACTCGTAGTTATGCCTGACTGTGTCATTGATCGATCCGTACCTAGTCTACTCCGAGTCTATACTTTTTGCCTTCTCTTTGAAGATAGAAAGAGATGAATGCCCACGCAGCCCTATGCACATGTGGAGTAGTGGGATCATACCACAACCTCAGAGGAATACCAATAGATGAAAAGGCAATTCTCGGCGCTAAAAACCAATATTCCAGTCTTTTACGAATTTAATAAATTCTCTAGCGCCATATCTTCACGGGGTGGATCATCTGCATATAATCCGAACCTTGCTGCGGAGATGATCACAGCGGGGAAAGGACTTGAGAGGTACCAGTTGAAATGCTACAAAACAACCAGAGTAGGGAAGAAATGATTCATGATCAAGTCTCTTAGAGGTATCAGTTGGCTACTTCAAAGTTTATAATTCTCATGATTTTTTCTATTTTTAACCGGTCTCCAGGGTCATGTAGCTAACTTCTCGCTATCACATCTCCCTGCACTGGGGTACATCAGCCATCACGCGGATTGGTCCCAAGCACATATCCAACCGGATCACACTTTGCATACCTATTTCCCGCCAATCATAATCTACTGGAACTTACTGGTAATATTGCAGGCATATTATCCATCTGAATAAATTGAAAAAAAAAGGGGGCTTGCATATGTACTGGACCATATGGGATCGCCCGGAGAGCGGATCAGCACGAGGTTCTGCAGTTCTCGTTTTGGTCCAGGCCCTGCACTAGTTAAACCTCTTTTTTTCTTCTTCTCCAATATCTGGAACCAGTGGGAAGTCGGTCAAGTAGGGCCAAGAGACCGGGTAAAAAAAAAGAGGGGCCCACTAAACCCGACTTAGTCGAGAATTGGGGTGTAGGCGCCGAGGAGGTGTGTAGTATTCCGGAGGAGTGTGATATGCATAGAAACTGGGTCATTCAAGAGGGAACCTTGGAGATCAAAAGAAGTCTGTGGGGGAAAGTAGGATTCTCGGATATCAAAATCCATATATTAGCTGGCAATCCATGTCCCTTTGTGCATGGAGTTGGAAGAATTGAAGTTGAAGTTGCCATTATCACCATGTGCTTCCCTAATAGTCACCTCACGTGATCGACTCCTCTTTTCCCTAAACAATTTCTCTTTTCTTCCCTTTTTTTGACCAGTTCAACAAGGAAAAAGGAATTACAATTGATTCTATTTGATCACTCAACCTCTTCTACATTTCTACACGACTTGTATTTATCTCTGTGGGCTGGGGAACCCGTCAGCCTTGGCGTAGTCTCCGAACGTGGTTGGTCCAACTTGGGGGCCAAAGGCGGTACGTGCGAACCTGAGCTTCCCATTCCCCCCAAAGGGCCCTGGGCGCTTGCTGATCCAGGAGGCCGTGTTGACATCCTCCCCAGTTTGCCGCGTTCCTTTCAACTTTGGAGGTGCTTCCCCCTTTCGAGTTTCTTTTTGTAGATTGGCTTTGTTTGTTTATGCTCTTTTCATCTCGGTGACCCTCATCAACACAAATCTGAACTCCGATGCGTGGAGCGAGTACGGGGCAAGATCCCGATCCTCAAGCTCCCCAGTCTGCGGGCACAGAGCCCATGAATCCAACGGAAAGGCTGGACCCCTCTGGTATGTTCTCGCGCATCCCTTATCTTGACATGCGCATGTTAGGGAAAAATTCCCCCTTTAGCCAGTCGCTCATAGGTCATTGCTCTCTGTCTCTAGGTCCCGATTCAACCCCCGATCAGAGGGCTTCCAATGCCACTGAAATCCCGCAATCCAATCCAGGCGCATCCTCTCAGCAGGTCTCCTCGTCTGTCGCATCGGCCTCGAACCCTCCCGAGACCGAGGGAGCCGATGCGCCCAAGAAACATCATTTGTTGATCCCAATTCCGTCCCGCCGTTCCTCGAAGACGGATAAACAATCGACTTCGGAAAAGACCGAGGAACCAATGCAGGAACCTTCCGCCCGAAGAGGCTCCAAAGTCAGCATCCTCAAGGTGCACCGGGATCGTAGCCGGGCAAGTAGTAGACGGTCGCGACGAACGACGCAGGATGTGGCAAACATGGAGAAGTCCCAGGGATCCGCCACTCCAACTACCCCGGAGATGAACGGCCCTCCACGATCACCGAAGAAGAGCAAGTTCCTATCGTTCCTCAGTTGCTGCTCATCGCCAGATGTAGATGGTGACGATGACGCGGTTCTTCCCGCAAAGAGATCGACTGCACCACAGCCGGCTTCCAACCGGCTGCCAACCCCTGATAAAGCGGAGGCTCGTACTGGAGACTCGAGTACCGCCGAGTCTAAAGACCCGGCATACTTTGATAATGAGAAAGTGAATTTGACTGTGAACGATTCGTCTAAACAAGAGGAGTTGCCTAGCGCTCCAACCGACGTGCCAGGCGAAGAAACTTCTACCGCTGTCAACCAACCCGAGACCTCTGAATCGACTACAAAGGACCAGCAAGAGAAATCTTCGTCAGTTCAATCCCCTATGGCGAACGGTATCATTCCCGAATCGAAGGCAGATGATGTCGCACCTGAAAGCGAGATCCAACCTCAAACGACAGAACAACCAGCTGCAGTTGAATCCACCTCGAAGCAACCGATCAATGGCGAGACTGAAGACCATACACATGAAGAGGATGTCGTCAGGCAGCCACCTCAGACTACCGTCGTGCTACCTCCACCCCCTCCCCCGCCAATTCCTGAGGTCCCTTCAGCGCCAGAGAGGGCTGATCAACAATGGTTGCTTCCTCCAGTGGTCCCTCGCTTGCAAGGCAGAAAGTGCTTAGTTTTGGACCTTGATGAAACTTTGGTACACAGTAGTTTCAAGGTAAATATATCCTTCAATTCAGTCTGCTGTTCTATGCTCACCCATCCTTCAATTCTAGGTTCTCGAACGTGCCGATTTTACAATTCCTGTTGAGATTGAGGGCCAGTACCATAATATCTATGTGATCAAGCGCCCGGGTGTTGATCAGTTCATGAAACGCGTTGGTGAGCTGTATGAGGTTGTAGTATTTACTGCTTCGGTTTCAAAGGTTGGTCGATACTCCCTCAATGAATTGAATCTTCGGTGATTGCTAACTGGAATATCGCAGTACGGCGATCCGTTATTGGACCAGCTTGATATCCATAATGTGGTTCATCATCGGTTGTTCCGCGAGAGTTGCTATAACCATCAAGGGAACTACGTAAAGGTTGGTGCCGAAATAAACCGAGGAAAATCACATGTTTCAAGCATACGAGTACTAATATCCCTCATTTAGGATCTTTCTCAAGTTGGCCGTGACCTCCGTGAAACGATCATTATTGATAACTCGCCTACCTCGTACATCTTCCACCCTCAACACGCGATACCCATCAGTAGCTGGTTCTCTGACGCACACGACAATGAACTGCTTGATCTTATTCCGGTTCTCGAGGATCTTGCTGGGGCTCAAGTCCAAGATGTCAGCATGGTCCTGGACATTACTCTGTGACCGTATTGTCCAAAGATCTTTATAACGTCCCAGATTCCCCCTTGAGCGCGTACTCCCCTTTGTATGTCTGTTTATTTTTTGGTGCGAGAAAAGCTATTTCATTCCAGCATTTCCCCATTGATTGGCATTTGCCTATATCTTCTTCCATGTTCCATTATCCCCCTTCGCTTCTTGACGCGACCATGGACCCAGGTGGGAACTGGTTCCCAAATTGGCCCATCTGATGCATTTGTCGCATTTTGTCCTCCCCCCTTTTCGTCCCAGCCTTCCCAAATAGCTCGCCCATCAACCCAAGCATCTCTGTCCGGTTTTTCTTTTGCACCATTTCTTTTCTTACTTTACTCTTTCCCTTCGGCATTGTGATCTTACCCGACCTTGCTCCGAGCGAGCCTTGTTTCCTAGCCCTGTTGATTATTCCCTTTCACGTCTTCTTTTCCTCGTCTTTCCTTGTTGTCCGTTTCTTATCACCAGTCCGCATTCTCCGATGCATTCCGCAGGCGTCTGTTGGTTATCATATTGCCGCTGTATCCCCCTATGCGTTGCCTCTATCATTCGCCTCGCTATCCTGTCAGCTGGGTCCTACCATCACTGGTTAATCTAAAGGAGGATTGAGCTCTTCCTGGGTCTGCATGTCATCTCTATGGGAATCACCAAGCAGCCTTCAGTAGCCTCGGGCTTCTAATATCAGGCTAGATTGAGTCCCTGCGAGGATGATTCCCTTACATGCAATGTATATGACCCACAGCTACGACATTCTAGTATATAGTCCTCGAGAAGATGTCTTACAGAATACAATGTAGCTTGGCACACTTTGATCCTTCTTTTTCTATATTAGTACTTTAAGTATCTAAAATTGGAGCAAGGTCAAAGCCACCCTGCTCTTTGATCATCAAAAGGCTTCTTTGTATGAGCCGCATCGAACTAATGGAACCTTGGAAAGCTCCTGCAGCCCGCATTAGGATGATGTAGTCAGCACTAACCAAGATTCTATGACCCTTGAGCGCTTATCAAAGCCACTTAATTCATACCCTGGCTCAGACCTTTCCTCTTAATCAATTTCGCCCCCTTTTCTTCTAGTCCCCAACTCAGTTTCCTTCCTTCCGTGAATCCCCCGCACGCGTCGCGCAGAAAAAAAAAGCTCCCCGCAGTGATAGTCGCCCGCTCCTACCGCCCGCCAACCTCGCCTCATTCACAACTTTTTCCTATTCCACCGACCATGAAGAATAAGGAAGGCTGGGACGGAAAATTACGCATGGAGCCCAAAGCTGTTATTACAAACCCTGAGGCCTTGGAGGATTCGGACTACTCCGACCCCGAGGCCCCGCCTGTCGAGGAGATCGATGCCGATGAAGGTACGGAATACAGGATCAGGGGGTCAGGAAGTTAGCCATGAATACAGTGGGCTAATACTATACAGATCTCTTGGAAGGGGAAGATGTGAACGTTGAGGTAGGTCTTTGTTCCCTTTAGGTTGGAGTGTCAAGGTTGTATATGGGCCCATCATGAGTCTATGCTAATACCTTTTTTTCTTAATAGGATATCGATCTCGTCCATTGTCGCATATCATCTATTGCCGCACTACGCTTAGATCGGTTTAATAAGCTTCAGGTAAATTCTTCCTTTCATTATTCGGAATCTGGAGACACGGCGAGGAGGTCGAGTGGACGTCCGCTTTGAAACGCCTAGAGCTCTATGACAGCTAGCTAACGTTATGCAATAACAGAGATTATGTATGCGACAGAACCAAATATCACGAATCGACTTCCCATCCAATGTTGCTGCTACTTTGACCGAACTCGATCTTTACGATAATCTGATCTCCCACGTTAAGGGTCTGGACGAGTTTAAGGACCTGACGAGCTTGGACCTCAGCTTCAACAAGATCAAGCACATCAAGAATGTTGCACATCTTGTAAAGTTGACGGAAATCTTCTTCGTGCAGAATAAGATCTCGCAGATTGAGGGCTTAGAGGGGTTAACTGCTTTGCGGAATTTGGAGCTTGGAGCGAATCGGATTAGGGTATGTCTTCTCTCGACATGAACGGATGAGTATACTCTGAGCTCTGGTTTTCTAATTATATTTTTTGTTTAGGAAATTGAGAATCTCGACTCCCTCGTTGCGCTTGAACAGCTCTGGCTGGGAAAGAACAAGATCACTGAGATGAAGAACCTCGATTCCCTATCAAATCTCCGCATTATCTCTATCCAATCCAACCGCCTCACAAGCATCACCGGTCTTTCGAAGCTCCCTAACCTTGAAGAGCTGTACCTCTCTCACAACGCTGTTACTGAACTCTCGGGTCTGGAATCGAATACCACTCTGCGCGTCTTGGACTTCTCGAATAACCAAGTCTCTCACCTCGAACATCTATCTACACTGAAGAATCTGGAGGAGCTGTGGGCTTCTAATAACCAGCTTGCTAGCTTCGATGAGGTCGAACGTGAACTGAAAGATAAGGAGAAGCTGGAGACGGTTTACTTTGAGGGTAATCCCTTGCAGTTGAAGGGACCTGCGGTCTATCGGAATAAGGTGCGGCTTGCATTGCCGCAAGTCTCTCAGATTGATGCTAGTATGTTACAATTCCCTTACCTTGGACTCCGATTGCGTGCTAACCTCTTGTCTTTAGCTTATGTGCGTGTCTGAGATGGTTCGTCTTACTCTTTCTGTGACCAGCGACTCTGTTCTTGGCCCGTTTATGGATGATAAAGCCTAATGAGATACGAAATAGGTTTCAATTGCCAATGTACTTTGTAGATAAAAGACTCTATCCTTTGTATATTAATGTATGTATGTGTATGTGCACGGGTTTTGGTCTTAATAAGTAGTGTACAGTGCCCTAGTCTTGGGCAGTAAGAGTGGTCGTGAGCATCTCCAATATCTCAATACAGATGGAATGAACTTGCGCATTTGGATGACTCCATCTAACAAGTCACAACGAGAAGCGCAGCTTACAGCGCTTTTCTCGTTCTATGAGGAAGATAAATCTCAGGAGCTCCAGAATCAAGGATCATGCTCCTCAGGCTGCTTCTTGACTGATTTCCTCCCATGCTTCTTGACCACTCTCTTCTCATCCATAACCTCCACCTCTTCCTCAGACCTCTGCGCATCAGTCCACATCTCCATCAAGCTATCCGCACCAATATGCCTCCTCTCAAAGCGAACAGGATACCTCCTCTCAGGAGTAGACGGCGCACAGTTCCGCTGTAATACATCCGCAAGTCCCCTTAGCGGTGTCCCAGTCTGCGGACTCATCATATCTTTATAAATCGGATCCTCCATATTAGGTTCGTATGCAGCGTACCACGGATTCCGTCGCATGTTGCTTTGGTGATTATGTCGCGAGGCCTCGATTATGCATTTTATTGTGCCCGGTTTCACGTCTTTGAAGAGGATTTCGTGTTTTGTAAGACCTTCATTATCGAGATTCTCATATGAGGGGGTTTCCTCTGAGATGATTTCTGCTGGGCGGATTTCTTCTGAGGGGGTTGAGGATCGAGGTATATAGGACTTGGGACTGGTGTGTGTGGTTTCTGATGTATTCGTGTCTTGGTCAAGCGTTATGGTTAAAGGTGATGAGGCAATGGCGCGTTGCGCTGCGTCCGCGGACTCGAAGATTGCGACGATCGCTCGGTGTTGGTTTGTGTTCTTGTTGGCTAGATCGTACTGTGAATTTATGTTAGTTCCTCCTCTTGGATCAAGTTCTTCATTCTGTAACTCTTGCTTCCAGTGCGACGGACCTTGAGGTTGCGGAATGTGGTGACTTCGCCGAATTTTTGGAGCGCGGCGAGGATCTGTCGGCTCTCGTGTAGCTTTTTGGCGGTTGGGACCATTTGAATGTGCACTTGTTTTGAGGCGATGAGCTTCGCCGCAGCTGGTGTTGTTTTGTACATTATTGAGAGACTGTGAGGTATGGAGGAGTGTTATGGAGATTGCGAAAGTGCTCTTGAGTCTTGACTCGGAGGTGTGGAGATTGAGGTGCGGCTCCAAGTTCTCCTTGGCGCATCATTACTATGCGGAGTAGACACAAACCAGCAATTTGAATGTCAGCCCTGCCCTGAGGATAATGATACGATGAAATAAGTTGAGATTGAATATTTAAGCAAAATGGGATGGAATGAGCCCAAAATGACATATTGTTCATACCAAGTAGACTTGGAGGCTCGGAGATGATTGATTACTAGATCAAAATATATACAACCAGTTGACCGTGATCTTCACGTTGGAATCACGGACATTGAACTTGAACCTACACCTGGGCATAGTAGTACTAGTAGTATGTATGTACTACTCCTAATACTATCTTCAACATCTACTACTAGTAACAGTACGACTATACTGGCGGTGAGCATTTTTAATATAAGAAATTTCATTATTCTGTTTTATCATCACATAGCATCACAGTAGAAGGACCCATCAAGGTAATCCTCCCAAGTATTCCGTATAGAGACAAGACATCCCTTAGAAGATGGGGATACCAAGACCATAAGCAACGGGGTCGTTAAAGCGCAGACCCTTGTCCAGGGCACTGATAGCCTCAATCTCAGCAGTCTCCAAGTTAAAGTCATTAACCTGCAAGTTCTGAGCCAGACGAGTAGGGCTGTTACTCTTAGGAATAACAGCAATGTTACGCTGAGTAGCCCAGCGCAGCAGGACCTGAGCGGGGGTACGAGCATGCTTCTCCGCAATACCCTTAACAACATCGTGCTCGAAGAGAGGAGGAGTACCGTGGGCATCCTTGAGGTTGAGCTCCAAGAAGCTCAGAGGACCGAATGAAGAGTAAGCGGTAAGGGCAAGACCCTCCTTCTGGGCATAGTCGACCAAACGAGTCTGGGTAAGGTAAGGGTGGTGCTCAATCTGCAGGGTAGCAGGACGGATACGAGCATAGCGCAGCAGATCCATAAGCAGCTGAGTGTTGAAGTTGCTAACACCGATGCTGCGAGCAAGCTTCTTGTCAACAACGGACTCCATGGCGGTCCAGGTCTCCTGGATAGAGGCCTTGCCAAGCTCGATCTTGCCTTCGGCGTTTTGCCAGCTGGGAGGGTAACGGACGGAGGGGTCGACGTATTTCAGGGAAATGGGGAAGTGGACGATGTACAGATCGAAGTAGTCGACGCCCCAGTCGGCGAGCTGCTTGCGGCAGATAGGCTCGACTTGCTCGCCGTCGTGGAAGCTGTTCCAGAGCTTGGAGACGATGAATAGTTCCTCGCGCTTGACGATGCCCTCCTTGATGGCGCGGGCAACACCCTGACCGCACTCAACTTCGTTACCGTAGTCTTCAGAGTGTTAGTTTTGTGTTTTGGAAGATTGAGGGGTGTATTGCGGTGACTTACCACAGGCACCGTCGAAAAGACGGTATCCAGCCTTGATGGCCTCGTAGACCTGGCTAGCGCAGGTGTCGTTGTTCACCTTCCACAGACCAAAACCCACGAGGGGCATGTCGTAGCCACTGCTCAGCTTAACGGTAGGGGTAGTCATTTTGTGAATGGAAATGTGATAAATTCTGTAGTGGGGGAGAATTAGCCTTGCTGTAATTTGCGTAGTTGCTGTTGTAAATAGAGCTATATCCCGAGGAATAGATACTCCAGGACAGTCCCCCTACTAGTACTTACCAGAAAAACAGATGAAAAGTCAATGAAATTCAAACAGCGAAGACAATGGAATCTATCTCAATTTAAAAGACACCTATGGAATGTCGCAGTCCACGATCACAGGCTAAATGCGGAACTTTCTCGTAAAGACGAAAACTTTTGCTCCACAATTTGCCTCTTCTTCACTCTGGGGCCCCACCTTATCCCACCGGATAAAGACGGTTAAAGAGAGTCATGATATTATCCAGGCACTCAAACACGGTTGTTAGGTTAAAGAAATAATTGATTTGAAGTAAATACGGGGGAATAGATTGGAACCGGGGGCAAATTCCCCCTTCTGAAACGTCTTCCCCACCACAAAAAGCCTCCCTGACAGATAATAGATAGAAGAAATAATAGTAAAAAATGAAAAAATGACAAAGGCTCACAGGTATCAGCGTACATCGATCAATATGATTATCATTACCAATAGAAGTTTTGTTTTCAGGGTGATTGGAGTCATTAAACGGCATCCACTGTGCCATTATCCGCGTATCCAGGATTTGAATGCTCGGGGCCCGCCCCATGCATACTAGAACCATTGGAAATGCGTCCGACAATCTTGTCCATCAAGTCATCGGGTGGCAACAGTCCGTCAAAATGATGAGATTGTTGAGACTCGCGTGAGACAGGAACTTGGTGTTCCGAGAAAGGCATGTGGTGATACCCGCCAGTATTAACATGCCCATGTGCTCCCCAAGAGCCTTGCCCATGACCAAGATCGTCGAGAGATTGTGCTCCAGAACCGAAGAAGCCATTGAGAACACTGTTATTATCGTGGAGGTTGACACCGTGTTGTTGAGATGGCACGTACTGGCTAGTGTCGTGGCCAATGTTGTAACCAAGAGATGGATGGGAAAGAGGGAGATCGTGAATGTTCATCATAACCGGTCCACCGCTAGAGATGCTGAGACTGGTGGGCTGGGATGTCTCAGGTGCAAGGCTGGTCGAGAATGAGTCCAGAACTGAGGTGACGGCGGTCTTGTCTCCAAGACCGTCTTCGGGTTTTGTAATAGAAGACATAAAGTCAAGATGGCCCGAGGAATTAAATAGATTAGCCACATTGTCGTGGGAAGATGGGTACATAGGCCATTGGGACTGGGGTTGGCCTTGGTGGATGAGATCATGTGGCTGAGGCGCCTGGTACACGCTCTGAGAGGGCTTGTTGAGGAGAATAGAGTCCAGGGAAAGAGGAGGAAGATCAACACCAGCAGCAGGTCGGGGGCTATTAGTCTGGGTGCGGTCTGGTGGTGGAATCAAGTGACGCCAGGTGGTTGTGCCAACTTCACCGGGGCGAGTCTGACGGAATTTCCAGACTAGAATAGCCATGCGTTCACTCTGGTCTTGTTGGCCCTGGAACTGATTTGAAAGGCGTCGGGAGCTTGGAGGGATCGCACGAAGCTCCTGTACTGCAGACAAGGAGCGTAGGTAGCGTCGGTTACGCTCATCCGTAGCATGAATAGACTCAGAATGACCGGAGTCTTCCGCAATGCGCTTGTCCTGAGTTAACTCAGTGAAGATCTTTGCCCACCATTGGGATTCAAATAGAGGCTTGACCTTGGTAGACTGAGGCTTGGGTAGATCGTGGTATGTCTCCCAGCTCTCACGTCCTCCTTCGTACAGTCGGGTGCTGCAAGTCCAGTTTTCCATCTGGTTGACCATAAGAACATCTCCAGCAGTAGGGTGAGCAAAGTCAACTTCCAGTTGGATACCCAGACGAGAGCCAGAAGGAGGAAAGTCTGTCATGAGTTGGAGATTGACTTCCAACATGATAATGTCGCAGTCGAGCGGACCGTCCATCTCATCCATCATTGTAGCTAGGTGAGGGAAAGACGTCCGCCAACCGTTCACATTTTCGAGAGGAGTTGGAGGGGCTCCTGGGTGGTGAAGATCTCCTTGAAGACGAGTGTATGTGTGCAGGGCCTTGTCAGGGCGGTTGGCCTGCTGAGGCGCACTGACCCACATATCGAAGCTAAAGCCATGAATGCTCTTGGTGCCCGCATCCTGCATGTTCGAGCCCAATGTATAGTGGGGTGGTGGTAGGTCACCTGCATAAGGTTGCATGGATCGCATCGGGTCATGGTAGCTTGGGTGTGTTGGAGCACCATAGTGGCTGGATGCTGTATGATCCATTGAGGCTCTCCACTTAGGTCCAGAAGTCTGGGAGTGTCCGCTTGAGCGATCGGTGGATTGTTCGCGGACGAGGCGTTCCCCTGTGGACTGCATTAACAACATGTTACTCTTGTAGGGCTCTTGTCAAACTCACAATCTGGGTCTCCCTTCAAAAACGAGTCAAGCACCTGAAGGTGACTTGAAACTTGCTTTCGAGATCGTCGCTTGCCGGTCAATTTGAAGATGTACTCAGCAATCAGCTCGTTCCGGCCATATGATTTTCCACGTTCAGACCACTTGCGTCGGCCCATAGGTGGGTTCGCTTCGAGGGCTACTCGTAGATTAGTAGATGCCTTATGAGTATACTCGAGTAGACCACAACTTACCCTGCTGGAAAGCATCTTCCAACTCATCAGACCAGACTGGCTCTCCATCTTTACCAGTATCACGTCGAGGACGTGCCCGATACTCCAAGTACTTCTGAGACTTTAGGTAGCTTCGACCTCGACGGGGAGCAGCATTGGGTCCCACGGAATGAAGTCGTCGAAGCTTGCGGGCATGGAGCCGAGCAGCTACTGCTTGTTGATGTTGGTGCTGTTGGTGAAGACTGGAGGCGGAGACAGGGTGAGGGGCAGCAGGATGAGGATACTTGTATGCCAATTGCTGAAGATGGTCATCTCGGGCAGCGACATCACCATGTGCTAGAGCATCAGAATACGATTGAACGTTTCCTGAAGTATTCTGTAAAGCCCGGTCTGAATGAGCTCCCACAGGGTCGAGGGACGGCTGGTTCTGAGGCACGAGGCACTCGGGTTGCCAGTCAGCAGCCATGGAGCTAACCAAGGACAGGCTTCTCAAAAAGAATGACAGATTCCAACCAAGAGGGGAGGATGTTGGAAGGCTCCGTCAAATGCTTCCTGCCTGGCAAAGAACGCAGCACAGTCACAAACACAGCGACCCAAGAACGCAGATGTCTGAAGAGAATGTCAGAACCTGGGAAAGAGAATGTGAGAGCGAGCAAGAAGGTGTTTATAGGGAACCATACCTCCCTTCGGAGAGGGGTGCTTGTAGTCCCAGTAGCAGCATTTTCCGCCAGGTCTGCTTTGCCTGCACCACGACCCTCGAACGCCAGCTCCATACTACTCCTACGCAGGCCCCTCAGTCCTGGGGCCTTTCACGCGTCCAGGCACAGTGTGGGGAGCAAAGGACGGCTGTTGGCTGTCCCTGCCGCGACAAATCAGGAGTCAAGAAAGGGCACGATATGAGGGAAGTGCTGCCGAATGCAAGGGGTAGTTCAGCAGCACGATCCAGTGATGAGCGACTCGGAGATTTTGGCTTGCCCGAAGTGGCCTTGGAGCAACATCACTTTGGTCAATATTGACAATCATCAGTACTAACGAGTGGCAATTGTAAGTTCGTAGGAATGTTGTTCAACCAACGACATGGCCGATTAACCGGGGCTGTGGAATGCTCAACCATCGCAACGTCGTTATCATCGGAATGTAGGCTAAGCTGATCTTACGGGGGGAGCCCCGCGTAATCATGAACAAATAAACAAATCATCCCAAATAACTCATTAAGCTCTGACCGAGTTGCTGTTCATGATGGTAGAGGGGGTCGTTGGTAGGAGGAGCTAAAAAGCAGGTAGGGTTGTATGGGCAGTTAAGGTATATTAGGGTTAAGATAGGGTGTCTTGACCTAGACTGGGGAGGAAACACGTAAAATGGATTAAAAAATTCAAAAGCACACGAGCACTGCACGTTACCGTGTCTGCAGACCGTACATTGACAGCCGCAGGAACGTGTTCGGGGGGTATCTATTTTACTCTTCTCGTACATAAAAAAAAGGCCGTATGCAAGTAATCGTACATCGTTTCCCGAAAGCAAGGGATGGTCAAGAGCCAATCGACTCAACGCCCTTGAAGCAGGGAGGAAGGAGCTCAACACCTTCATGCTTCGTCGTTCTCCTGAGCCCCTACAGTGAACTTTTTGCGTCCACTGGAAGCCGTGAGCTGTTGGAGCTTGACCCTTTCCACCTGCTCTCCTACCTTCTTCTCTAGCTTTGCAAGCTCCTCCTCGGGATCGACAGACTCCTCGTTTGCGAATTCCAACACCAAGCGTCGGCCCAACAAATGAGTGTTTTTCAACGCGTCCATGGCATTTTCTGCCTCGCGAGCACTGATAAAATCGGCGAAACCGAAACCACGAGCTGAGCGATCGAATTTCTGAGGCACGCGAACTGACCGCAACTGACCGTACGCACCAAACAGCGACCGAATATCTTTCTTGGTGGCCTGGAACGGCAAGTTCTTGATGATGATCTTGGTTCTTCTCGCCGCAATCTTCTTGGCATTGTCTTCCCGTCTCCGCTCCTCCGCGGCATCCATACCCTTGTGAGAGGCGCGGATGACAAGTTCGTGCTGGTCTAACTTGTAACCGTTCATGGCTGCGAGTGCTGCTTGGGCCTGGGCCTTGGTTCTGAATTCTACGAAACCGAAACCCATGCTGAGTGTCTGCCCAGGTCGTTTGGGGTCGGGCTTGGTCTTGATGCGTCCAGTGACGAAACCATCCAGTGGCTTGAAGGTCTCCAAGAACTTCTCGTTGGTGGTTGAGAAGTCCAGGTTCTTTACGAAGAGTGTTGAAGTGACAGTGTTTACTTCGGTCTCATCTGCGGCGAAAGTATCGGCAGTAGAGAATCCCTGACCCTTGCCCCGAAGCTCAGGTACAGAAGCTTGAGGAGTTGCTGTGCCATCAAACAGGTTCTTTGGCGCCTTCTCCAGGAAGAGAATGGAATCACCCACTTTGCGGTATGCAAGGCCCTTGAACGCTTTTTGTGCTTCGTCCGGTTTCCCGAACTCCACAATGGCGATGGTACCACTTGGAGGCATCAGCAGTCGAATGATTGTACCGTAAGGCTCAAACAAAGACCTCAAATCACTGGATTTGACTCCGTAGGAAAAGTTCTTGACCAAGATTGCTGTGTTCCCACGCTCACGACCCTTGAAGGCATCAATGTTCACTCCATTGGAAGCAAAGTAGGCCTTGGTTTCTTGGATGACATGCGTCTCAGCATGTGCCTGCTTCACGGCAGCATCAGATGAGGTCGGGTCCAGCAATTCTGCCTTGGAAATACCAAGTCTCTCAGAGACGGAAGACATGACGGCATCGGCCTAATGGAAATAATTAGTTTCCCCTCCTTGTAAACCTGTCTTGTATGGAAAGTGCAACTTACATTCATGTAAAGAGAGTTCCAACTGAATGACGAAGAAGTGGACTCCTTCTTACGCTTGATTTCTCTCTGCTTTTTCAAAGGGAGCTTGGAAAGCTCGTATTCGTCAATCTTGTAACTCTTCTTAGCCGCAGCAGGGAGGATATGCAAAAGGCGGCCCTGGAAATGTTTTCCGTCGAGAGCTCGGTAAGCCTCTACGGCAGCATCAGCATCATGATACTGCACGTAGGCAAAGCCTTTGCTGGTCTCAGTACGAGTGTCGAAAGCAATATGAATCTGATTTTTCCATTAGCACTTGGTCAAATAAAAGTTTTGGTGAAGTTATCAAATGGAATGTGCTGTTGCTCTTTCAGAAAACCAAGAAGCATCTACTAAAATCTCTTGCCTGTTGACATCATTTGCACTTTGGCATCGGATGTCCCTATCAGGATAATCATCATTCGAGCACAGCACCAGCATTGGTACTTGAGGTACATACTGGTGACTGGGGGTGGGGATGTGTGAAGGGGAAAAGAAAATTGTGGGAATGTACTAACCTCTTCAGTTTTGCCGAATGGTGAAAATAGGGGCTGGAGGTCTGCCTCAGTCAATTCGTAAGACAGATTCCTCAGGAACAGTCGAGCAGATGACCGAATGAGGTCAATGTTCTTGGCCTGCTCAGGAGATATTTCATCCTCTTCAGGTTCATCTGCATCGTCAACTGGCTCATCAACTTCATCAACATTAGTCGCAGGCGGAGGAGAGCTGATACGTTCGATTTGTGCACTACGAGATTCATCCACGCTGGGACTCCGAGACTTGATTGGCTCTTCTGCTTTGCGCTCTTCGAACTCAGCCTGCTCATCCTCGTCCAGGAGACCCAGAAGACGACTCGTCTTTGATCGAAGCCAGTCCATGTCTGACACAGGGCCAGTCTCTTCCTCAGCTTGATCAGGGTTCTCCTCCTTCCCATCCTCTCCGCTGTGGTCTACGACCATGGGTTCGGGTACCTCAGTACTAGCAGGGGTCGAAGTTTCTTGGATCCGAGCTTTCTTGGGTTGGGAAGGCACTTCTTCAACGACTTTGGTTTCTTGAGTGGGTTGGTTAATGGCCGCTGCTGCAGACTCTGCCGACGCTTGCGCTAGGGTATCATCGTTTGCCCATGTTCGAGTCTTGCCGGATTGCATCAATGAGAGGTACTCCTGTAGCTTAGGGTCCTTTTCAGTCTCCCTCTTGCGCTTCAGTGCATTGTCCAACGGGATGTCGTTGGCATTATCACGTCTCCGTGTAGGATGGGCCCTCTCGGCAGGTTTGGAATCAATCTACATTTACACTGGTCAGTCTCAAGACCAACTGAACTGGTCAGCGTGCACAAAAGCAAAAAGAGGAAAAACAAAACAGAATTTTTCACAACATGGCAAAGGGTGTTGGGTGTCACATACCGGTCGAGCAATATCTACCGAGATCTTGGACATCTTTAAGAAAGTTTTGTTGAAGTATTTGACAGCTTCCTGAGCTACTTCATTGCTTTTGAAGCCGACAAAGCCCATGCGACGTTTTGGGAGGACATGAGCATCTGTGACTTGAAAGCGAGCAGCAAAATGATTGCGAAGCTGATCATTTGAGCAAGTAGGCGGGAGCCCACTGACAAACACCCGAGTGTTTTCCATTTTGAAGGTGTGTGGCTGGAAAAACCTCGAGCAAGTGTAGAGAGAAAAAGTTTCATTCGGAATTTTTTTTTCTTGTTCTTTCATACCGGACTAGGCGGTCAATTAGGCGGTCAATGCTTTTTCTCTTTACCTCCGGCAATAATTCGGATGGGTTCAAGGCGGTCAGTACATCCTTAACGCGCGCTTCATCACAGCAGAGAACCCGCTGTCCTGCTGTTTCCCAATCCTCTTGCACACAGGCAACTTTCGCAAATAAGCACGCGCTTCCCGATTCAAATCGCTATATCTACAATCATGGCTGCTGAGAAGCCCGAGAAGATGGAGGGTGAGTCTTCCCTTGTCTCGGCGCATCAAGCACTTCGCTAATTCCCGATGAAGCCCAGATCAAGTCGGTCGACATGGTAAGCGGAACTAGAGCATTTGAGACTTTGAGCTCATATCTGACATCGATATTCAGACCGATGAGGAGCAGCAGGAGGCCATTGCGCTTGGTATGGCTCCCTGAGAATTGCATGGCAGGATTGACAACTAACGTTTCCCCCAAGCTATCGAGGCCATGGATAAGTACCGCATTGAGAAGGTAAGAGAGGACATATCATATTCCTTGGAGCTATCTGGATATACCGCTAACATATGCTTCGATTACAGGACATTGCCCAGTACATCAAGAAAGAAGTCCGAACCCCGCATTCCCGATTCGCCTATCCCCTATACCAGTACTGACAATGGGCTAGTTTGATTCACGCCGTGGTGCTACCTGGCACTGTGTGGTTGGTCGCAACTTTGGCAG
This sequence comes from Penicillium herquei, assembly GCA_039634405.1. Lineage (NCBI taxonomy): Eukaryota > Fungi > Ascomycota > Eurotiomycetes > Eurotiales > Aspergillaceae > Penicillium > Penicillium herquei. The sequence continues at coordinate 614,649 of CP098389.1, read as the reverse complement.
CTTTGTCACCCATGGTAATGATCCAATATTTTCCTATGTCGAGGCCTTGACTAATCTTTCGTTTTTTGGCAGAAACAAAGCATTTCATTTACTTCTACCTCGGCCACTGTGCCATTCTCCTCTTTAAGACCCAGTAATCGCAACGGGCACCGGACTCACGATGTTTTGATGAGCGCTGAGCACAGGTGGGGGAGTATACTTCCAAGCGATCTTTTTTTGTTTGATTTCCTCGGGTCTTTTTATGCCCACTGCTTTCTTCATTTTGTTTTTTGCATAAATTGCCGCATCTGTAAAGAGGCCCATTTCAAATATTTACGAGATTCCCATTCGAAGGCATATATTTTCTGGTATGAATATCTATATAGATACCTAAGTAAGCTTCAATGTTGTAAGCTAGTGAGACATCTGGAGACATATAGTTGATTGTATGAGCAATTTGTACCTGGGGAATCACATGGGACCTCACGTGTTCTGCCAAGGACCAAGCCACACCCAAAACATAGCTGCCTTCTTGCTCGCTCTATTGACCTTTGTTCACCATACTCCCTTCAAATTTCTTGATTCAACGAAATCATGGCAATCTGCATTACATTTGGCACGCACGGTAAGTCATGATCCTGGGGCTAGCCTAACCAAACTCCGATGACACCGGAGTGGGGGCCGCTCGGTTCAAGTGGAATCGGTTGTTTAGGCTAAGGGTCCCAGCCGCCCCATCTAGATTGCAGCACTGACCGGGATTACAGAGTTCACCTCGATGCTCGAGGGCTACGAGAATGTTCGAGCCTACTGTTACAACTGTATGCTACATACTCTCATGTTGATGGTCCGAATTGAGCTCTCGCTGATTAGTCGTCTTTTGTCTAGGTCGAAATTGGAATGGCCATTGCATCACCCGTTGGTATGTGGCTAGTGACCTTGAAACTCGGATAGCTTGACTGACAACCATGGAATCGCGCAGGCCATTCTTCACCATTTGCTTCATTGTAAGCTACCAATTCTTTTATCTTACTCGGATCATTTATGCTGCAACTTTTTTTTCATCTTCACTTTGAAAATCTTTGTGGTTTACAAGATCAGATACTGATGTTTACATATAGCCCTTGATCCCACTTGCAACTCATAAGTACAAAGTAAGTCATGCCCGTCGCAATCTTGATGACCATCCTCTGTAATAGCAGATATTCGAATATTTTTTCCATGTGTTTTTTGGGCAATTCTAACCAAATTAATAGGAAGTCATGTGTTACACCTGTCGCTTCTCGCAGGACCTTCGGTATGATTTAACACTATCAAGTTCTCGGTCAAGGACGAGGAAGAATATTAACATATCTCAGTGATCGTCCTGATATTACACCTGACACACGTCCACCTCCAATGCCAGCTTACCCATTGGCTCCGCCGGGGCCTCACCAACCTGCAATGGCATACGGGGCCCAACAGCCTCCAACTGAAGGCCAGAAAAGCCAACCAGCCCCGCCTGAACAACATGCACCGGTTGAGTACAAATGATGATGAAGCGTAATGCTTCAATATCATTATGACTCCCGCTCTCTATGAGTTCCGTGGGTAGAGATTCCGTTATGAAGGCGCATCAGATCATCTTTCAAGCTGATTTACTTGGTTTCGGGAATTGATTTTGGCGTTGGGGGCTTTTTACACTTTTTGTTTCAATCTACGGTCTACTGAGCATGCCTGATGATTCTAATTCTTTTCTTTGAAATTCAAAATCATGATTCAAGTTCTATTACATTCGTGATACTAGATGTCGTACTCAATATATGACAGGGTATAAAAAAAGACATATCCAACCAAAAAACCTCGGACCCAGCCCAAAAGTTCCAACCAGAAGAGAAAAGTTCATAACAAATCATTGACTTAAGCAGACGACTCCATCGCCTCCTTAGCCTTCTCTCCATCCGACTTCTCCGCCGGCGTCGCCAGACCAGAAGCCTGCATCTCATCAGCCTTGCGACCCCGATAAACAGCCGGTCGAGTTCCCATAGCATCATAAGCCATCATCTTAACAACGCGAACAATACTCTCCCGTCCCTCATAGAGCGGGAAAACAACAACACCAAACAGTGTACAGAACAGCCATATGATTCCCACAACAACCCAGCCAGTGAAGAACTTCTTGCTGAAGACATACGAACTGCCGTACATTGGGATCGGCCAGAGGATCAACATGGCAAGAGCCATGAAAATAGTCAGGGTGCGAGAGTACAGCGCTGCTTTGTTCAGCTTGACTGTTTCTTCCTCGGCTTGGGCCTCGGTTGGTCCTACTTCGCCGGGAACCATCTCGAGGTCAATGTGTGCTTCGGCAGCGACTTCTGTGTCATCGACCTTGCGGATTTGGCGCATGGATTCCCAGTCGTAGTTCTGGGAACCGAAGATTAGGGTAAGGATGGGTGAGATAACCACTGGGCTGAGGAGGGCGGCGACGTTTCCTGCAAGCATGGGGTAGCTAAAAAAGATAATGTTAGTATGGAAGAAGTAGAAAGGTGATTTGTATAAGATGGTAAACTTACTTGTCACCAGTGGTAGTCACATTGAAGACACCGTACTGTGTCTTTGTGGTCGCAAGCCAGGCAGACAATGAAATGGCCAGTCCCAGAGGAGGAGAAACAGCAGCGGCGATCTTGTTCTGACCCTTCCAGAGGAGAGTCATAGCACCGGGGAACACAGCGGAGGAAATGATAACACCCATAAGCAAGTACAGGTATCCCATACCAACACCAGCGTAGTAGAGACCGGTAGCAAAGCTAGCCATGACAACTGCCCAGACAATACACGACATATGAGAGATCCAAACGAGCTTCTTGCCGTTAGCCTTAGGGTCAATGTAAGCCTGGTAGATATCGTATGTGAAGATCGAGGACACGGCAATGAGCTGAGCTGAGAACGCGGATGTCACGGCCATGAAGATCATGAGAGTTGTTGCGACAGCACCACTGTATCCGAGAAGCTTGACTGCTGCGTAAGGGAGGACTAGACCGGCTGTCACGTCGTCGCTGCTGAGAGTCTGATTACCCTCGAGAGCGAGCGCTGAGATACCCAGGGTTGTAGCGCAGAGCCAGGGAATAGCGAACCAGCAAAGACCGCCGATAACGTAACCTGGGAATGCGTGGACGGGGCTTGCGGCGATTGCTTTGTTGTAGTAACCGTTGTCAAGGAAGACAGTTCCAAAGTTACCAATCAAGTTGATAACCCAGAAGATTCCACCCTCCTTCGAGCGCATAGTCAGATAGCTGCCCTCGGCATTTCCTGCGACAGGGTGTCTGTTCGCAGCCTCAACCAGAGCATCGTAGACTTTGCCGGGGGAGCCCAGCTCGGCATTAGTCGCATAAGCCGAGAAGGCAAACAGGAAGATAACAACCAAAATAACCACGGTGTGCATGTAATCCGTGATGAATGTGGCCTTGATTCCACCGAACAGAGTATACAAAACAACACCAATAGGAAGCAAGTAACAAGCAGCGGTAGTTGAAACTCCAGTTAGGGATGTCATGACCGCAGAACCACCGGTAAGCAGCATAGCTGTGACAAGGATGTTTGTCATGAGACAGAAAACAATGAAGACGATATGCACAGCTGTACCGTAGCGAGCGCGAACGACCTCGAGGAAAGTATGCGCATTCGGAGCTCGTCTCTTGAGCTCGATAGCTATTGTTGCGAAGAGGAGAATCTGAACTGTTGCACCGGAGGCGTAGTAGAAGGGTCCGGAGATACCGTATTTGTATGCCACCGCTGAGGATTGAAGGAGTGTCGCTGCCCATGTCCAACTGCTCACGACTGCAGCAGCGACAAGACCAGATTTGACTGAGCGACCGGCTGTTGAGAACATCTCGGATGTTTGGACTTCATTCTGATATCTGATCACAACTCATGTTAGATGAGGAACAATTAAACATTAAGGTTAAAGGGTAGACGGGAAACCCCCATACCTTTTCAAAGCCCAAGTAATAAAGATCATGAGAAGGGCGAAGGCAAACCCAAGTCCCAGAATGATTCCATATCCGAATCCCTGGGATAATGGGGCTGTGAATGTGATTATATCGGACATGATGCCAGTTTAAAGATCAATATAATTGATCAGACTGACAGCGATCAAGCCGAAAAAATAGATATATGGTCGATACAATCAGTGTATGACGTCTGACTGGTGGTTTGAAAACTCAATTGAAGATATCGAGAACCAGAACCAGAACCCTTGATTGAATGGGTGGTCGAAGCGGTGAATCTTGTGTTGTTCTCGAAACCTTGGAATTTAATATAATGCATGCACCTGCAGAGCTGGGGAAGCGCATTGATATATGCAGGCCAACAGGCCATGAGAGTCTGAGACTCCGACCTCGCACTGATCAACCCCGGAAAAATCCATACCAATCCCCAAGCTTAGATAGGGAGAAGTTCCACAAGAGACAAAGTCCAGATAAGGCACGCATTGTTCTCGTAATGGGATGGCACGCAGCTAAGACTGAATCCACTCAATCCAATCCAATGAGTGTACATAGATGGGCGCTCCTGGCGGCACAGTCCATGGAAAGAATGCAGGGATCCTCAGACCCCGCCACCCCACTGCACTTTATCTTGAGTCGAGTCAGAGAAAAGAAAAATAATGTCTCGATATGCACGAAAATGATGACCAACTTACGAAACCAACCTATCGTGGAGTAGAAAGTCGGGAGTGAACGCGAGCTTATCAGTTGCGTAGTTCCAGATGGGATGTGATTGGTTGGGAGGAGGTGAAGATAAGAGGTTTTCCGCTAAAGAAGAAAGTGGAGTCAGCAATGGACGACAAGTCTGGGGGGTGGAAATGGGTCAATATGGGTTAAATCGGGAGACTCCGTTAGATAAAGAGCCGAGAAGGATTTGACTAGTGATATGTTTACTCGATGCTAGTTGTCATTGAAGATGTCAGGTTTGATAATACGTGTACTAGACTCAATATGGAATCCTTCGACTTCATATACTCAACTGAGTCTGGCCAACCAGGTTAGAGAATCAACATTCAATTAATTTATGCGATTCTAATGCAAAAATATGTCTAATCATATCAGACAGGGTGCATAAGGTCCACATGTGCACGTTCGCTTTCTAATGCTACTACAGCCCTGGAGTAGTTTCAGTATGCGAGCTTAGCTTAGGTTGACATTGATGAGAACATAAGTTGATTTTAATAATTAGAATTATACTCATACATGAATTAATACCGCCAAATGCATCTCCTTAATTATCATAGTGCTAGAATCTTTGGTTTCTCTCATGCGAGTGATTTTCAACTTAAAGGCTAATCGAATGTAGTCTCGCAGTTGAAGGAAACTATACCTACTAGATAGTACCTAGTATCTTGAGAGTAGGTAGCGATTCACATACAACCTTGGAAACACTGCCACTAGCAGTCCAACCGAACATGTAAATAAGCACGCCGAGTTAAATCTCATTGAAATATAGGGTGTCTATTCAATAGTAGAGCTTCCTAGCTAAGTACGTACCTTGCCTAATTTCCTTGCTCTAGCGCCGCGCGAAGCCCGGTGCTAGGACATGTAGGGTTAGTACTTGAGTCCCGCTGAACATTCGGACATGGTAGACCTCACTAAACCAAAGCTTGAAATGACACTAAGTAGTTTCTTCTTAACAGTAATACTATCCGTACTTCAGGCGTTTATTCCGAATATCAAGCCCGACTGGGACACTCTACCGAGAACTTCCGGGCCTCTGGAAACTCTACCAGTGGGGATCTCAAAATGCCTGGATCTACATGAATTTGATGCTGAAATATCCATCAATAGTGCGAGCCCTGCAGGTGCTTTCAAATGTTAGTGTACAACTTAATTGGCAGGCTGTTTCGCCATCTTAAGCTTAGAGCCTGAGGGATCAACTACGAGAGCTTCGAGGTCCGGATGAATATGTGTATCCTCCGAATTGGTACCCATGAAGCTGAATACTGAATCGACTATCATGTCTACAGGTAGAATCCGAGGAAATATGAGGAATTCCAAAAACCAGTACATTTCAATGCAAGACAGTGAACACATTCAGTCCGGATATGGTACACAGCGTCAGACTCGATCACCACCTAGCTAAACCCGCACAATGGGTCCATTCCAGCTCCGTCCCGCGCCTCATGTCGCAAGGATAGATGCATAAATGAGCCCATAATGGAGATGCTGGTAACAGTGATAGTCCTGACTGAACGACCTACACAGCGGATAGGTCCAGGGTGCTCATTCAGCACCCCCAAAACAAAAACACCACTCATGTCAATGGGAAAGATTTAAATAAAAAGAAATAAGATATCACACTAGCGTAGCCAAAACTAGGGGTCCCGACGAAGCTTTTTGGTGCAGCCGAAAGGACAAAATGTCACGGGGTATAGGAGAAAGGGTCGAGAGATTGAAGGTTGAGAGGAAGCATCCGATATCCATGCTGAGGGGAACGTTTGACATGGAATCGAGTGCGGAGGTCAAATAATCGATTAAAAGTATGCTCAAGCGGAGAACTTGCGGGTGATCTTGGCGATGACTGGATAACACATATCAGTAAGAAGTCCAAGCGGGGTATCGGATGAAGCAGAGCTGGTATATTATCCAGAGCGAATGATTGAGACAGATAGAACTCACCGTGAAGACCAACAACCGAGAAAATGAAACCCAGAGACAGAACCAGGACAACAACGGGGTCAACACGGAGACCGGGGCTCTCATCGGTGTAAAGCTTCAGCATAGTACCGGAAGAACCACCAGCACCAGCGGAGCGAGTAGAGCTGGGACGGGCATTTCGCAGAGACTCCTTGTGGTCAGCGGCGGCGCGGCGGCGCATAGCAGCGCGAGGGCCACCAGGAGGAGTGGGAGAGGAGGGACGGCTGACGGAGGAGCCGGAGGCAACAGCGCCCGAGCCAGCACCAGCGGACTTGGACTCAGCACCGGACTCAGCGCCGGAGGTAAGAGGAGAGGCAGGACGAGGAGAGGCCTGAGTTCATTGTTAGAGATGGAAACTAATAGGTCAAGACTCGAGATGCTTCTGGGGTTCAGAGAAAGGAGGGGATATGATTTGGTGTGAAGAGGCAATTGGATAGGGATCTTGGAATTGAATCGACAATTGGGATCAGGGAAAGCTCACCATTGTGATTTGATGTAAAGGATTAATGAGAGAATGAATGGACAGGAGAGAGGGAAGGGAGGTTTTGCGGAGTTGAAATGAGGCCACGATCGCGGTTTCCTGATTGATACTAGCCTAGGTACGGGTACTGTAATCCACTAACAAACGGAGCGTAGTTTACCGTATAAGGTACACCGGATCCACCAATGAGAGGCTCCAGACCTTGTGAGCTTTATCCCCATAGAATATTGCAATCCATGGATGTTGGAGTAAAGAGTACTCCAGGTTCCAAGCTTTACTCTGAAATCCATCGATCAATTGATATTACAAGACTAAACTAAGTGATAGTGAACAGTTGGAAATTGGGAAAGGCATAAATTCGTTGTTTTCTTTTTATTCAACACATTGATATCTTGAAATGTCAGACCGTGTCACGGTGAAAATGGCTCAAGGTAAAAAGTCGTCGTAAATGACATGGAGAGGAATTCCTCTGAGAATCATATCCTGATAACGCCACCGGTGCACTCGTAAGGATATGTAAAATGTAAAGCAGTAAAGTCACATGAATTTTTCCAAGGCTTCAAGGAGCCATGGAGTTCAAGGGAGAGGCAGAAAAGCATGGTCGCAAATGAGGTATCATAAAGAGCCCAAATAAATGGCACAGGAGTCGAAAAAAGGAGAGAAGGCGCACAACAATGGGAATAAGGGAATGAAGGAATCCAAAAGGTGGAAATATTAAAAAGATGAAACGCTTGCGCTACAAACGCCAAGAGAGATCAATGCAAACGTATGATCTCATAATTTTCGAGAAGATCAATCGATCATCATCCGAGATGGAACCGTAGCAGCACCTAGGTTAGATGACAGCTCCGTATTCTTCTCTTCAGGCTTGGTCTTCTTCTTGGTAATGTGTGGCTTCAGGCCACGGTGGAAGTTGTTCACGCACATGCAGGCGTTGATGATGGTTGTCACAATCAGTGCAAGTGTGATGACAGCGAAGAATGTCATCGAGGTACGAGCAGGGAGATAGTCGACTCGGGTCGCTGGCGCATACATTCGGAAGATCTTGAAGCTGAAGTATGCCATGGCAGCAAAGAAGAGAAGCTGTATTGAATAGTTAGATACCGGTGGCTTCACATGCGTTGGCTCAGATGACTTACAATGATAATGATCATGCCGAGGGTCGATTCTCGGCGCACAAAAAAGGCACCGAAGCAGAGAATGATGATCGTCACGGGGACGGCAACAATCGTGAGATAGAACTCCGCATTGTGACTGGTAGATGCCACGACCAGGAATTGGACCGTAAATCCCAGGAAGAAGAAGAAATCAAACTTGAGTAGAGCGATGTAGATCTAGAGTCGAGTTAGTCTTTTGTATAATCGCTGCGTTAGATTTCACTCTTCTTACCTGGTAGGTTAGATAGCGCCGTTTCATGCGCAGATCAGCACTGATATGCTTGTAGATGGTCCAGGCAAATTCGTCATACAGTTTCCAGGCAACGAAGGTTATGAGAATAGTACCCAGCGCGACAATACAGGGAATAATGATCAAAAATGGTTCCGATTCTGCCCAGACAGCGTGGGGAATATGGCCATTCACAGCCAACACGCCGACCGCCGTTTTGATTTGTTTCACCTGGATTGCGCCGTAAATCAACAGACCCACGTTGCACATGCATAGACCGATGATTTGAATTGTGTTTTTCATCCGTAAGGCATCATAAACCAAGACCAACTCGTATAGAAAACCAAAGCTGTACAAGGCGAGGAAAGTCGGGATTGTTCTGGAAGACGGACTCGTGTTGGGGACTTCTTGGGTCTGGAAGTTGACGAAGATGTAGCTAGAAGTTGTTAGTTTTTGAGCATCAAAAAGAGAACGACCAATCTCAGTCATCCCAGGGATTTATCTTACATCTCCAAAGCTAGAGTCACCACTGTTTGAGCAAAAGTGACAACAGCAAAAGACCATGTCCATGTTGTGTTTGGGACATAGCAGAACCTATTGCGCGCCGCGCCCGCCGAACCAGGGGCGGGATACTCCTCTTGCACATTCATGTAGCCTTCCCGAGCACGAAATCCCAGACTCTGGCGAAACGACGGTTCCAATGAACCTGCCCCTAATAAAGAAGCGCGCAAACTGCGCCCTTTACCGAATTCTTCCGGCGCGGCAGTATCCGCGCTTTGCGTTGCGAAAGACACAGTGACGGTTTAGACCACCCGGCGGATGGACCTCACTGTTTATTTATGGGATGTTGGGGGGAAGGCTGCAGCTGGACAAAGGGCGATCCTTGATACGTAGGACCGTCGAAACACCAGGAGGCTCGTGTGCCGTGCGTGGGCTTGGCGGGTTGTACAGTTGCGGCAGGGGTCAGAGAGCGAGAATGAGGGTTTATTCACGGAAGAACGAGAGTTAAGGTGGAAAGAGCATTCGACTGAAGAGCACTGCTCGTAGTCGATTTGAACGAGCGTCGATGAAGAAGAGAAAACCGAACAGCCCCAAGTTTTTTTCCCCTTAGCCGGAACGTTATTTGGGTCTGGCGGGGCGTAGCGTGGTCGGATCAGCGATCAGCGTTGCAGGCAGCAAGGCTCAACTAGGGAATCCCCGGGTCGCCTTATTATGGGAGGCTGGGGAAAGTGAGATCAAAGAGAAATATTCTTAGAGGGTGAGAAGAATATACGAAAAGAGTCACGAAGAGTGTCCATGGGTATGGGAGTATGTAGTAGTAGTAATTCTAGGAAGGAGAGGGATGTCAAGTCACGCCCACATTACTCTTTCTTCCACATACCACCCGTTCCATCTCTCGGCATTCGATTATTTATTTTTTTTCTCTCACATTTTCTCTCATTTGTGATCTTTTTTATGCCGACATATTGCAGATGGACTCGTTCTCGAAATTCTAGACATCTTATCGCCCCTGAAATGGAAACCTCAGCGAAAGAGAGGCGTGGCTTAAGTGGGGCTCGACTCCATAGTATCCAGACTATGCGCATCCAGGTACAACCAAACTATGCGGTGGTCTCGACTGACCGGATTTCTGATCTGTACTCAGTACCCACCACCTTGATCATCTGGATCCAGTACGTATGCATCTACGGGCATATTTACTCACTATGGAAATGCCCATGATCCCTTCACAGAACTGCACTGAAAGTCCTGCACTGTCAAAGTTCAGCCGAATCAGCCTTATCCACTAATCCGAAACCGCGGAGTCCGACAAGTCAAGGGACGGCACACGACACCAAGCCACACAGCCCAAGATTTGACTGGTCCACTGACATTTCCCGCTCCTCTCCCGGGTATTTGGGTGTATCAACCAAAGGGGCTGTGGCTGTTTCTCTAGTGAGGTTCCCAAGAATATGGGCGAGGCTGGGCCGCTGGGGCCTTCAGAGTTGGAAATCCCGCATTCCAGTGGCTGTGTTGTTCAGGTCAGCCACGCCGCGACATTTAGCCCCCATCGGAGACCAAGCCTTAACGATCAGTATAACGCGGTGCACATGCGACGAAATGATATTCCGAGACACCCCCTGAGATTGAAGGAGTACAGAGCGCGGAGGAAAAGGCTTACGATATTAGTTTTGACGAGTACGAATGACGACATTTTCCTAGTTCCTACATCCCAAACGACAAATTTAGATCTGGTCAGCCCAGGAAGTTTCGATGACTTGCACACTGCATGCGAGGGCTGGCTTGGTGTAACAATGCATATGCAGGGATCAATTCGAGCTGCGGCGTCACTGGGCCGAGAACGTTTAGATGCAACCTAGATGCCATAGGTTGCCTACGACTCAGCACAATATTACTATTTAATCGTCAAGAGACGTCCACAGTGGATTCCACCTGGCAGTATGTATGAAAATGAAGTCGAGTGCCACATTTATCCCCGAGCGAGAACCATGGATCATTACCAAGGTGGATATTTAAATGGTTCAAATGAATGGGCATTGGCCACCACTCGCACTGATCATCGCTGGGTGCGGTCGCCTCCATCTACTAGCTGTGATCAATTGCACTTGAGTTTTGCATGGTTCGAAAAACGATTCTACGAATCTGCGATATTAACTTTTTTTTGCGGGAGACTACAAGCGTTCTTCTATGCGAAGCTGTTCAAAAACGAAGGAATTGGCCACCCATAAGACTACATCGGTGAATGGGTGCCTAACTGAGACAATAAGATATCTTTTGGATGAATCGATATAAGCAATAGCTAATTGAGCATGACTGACAAGTTGAGACACATGCAGAGTCCAGATGTCGGCTCTAACAAACCACTCAAAGTATCATATACTTCGAAACCTTCGAAACCAACTTTCATACTGATACTGAAGCGAGTTGAAAAAGCTCATCACCGAGATGTGATTTCATTATATGATGGAGGTTGGTCCTTCGACTTGTCGATCAAATTCAATGGATTCTCCTTATTATCTTTCACCAATCCCAATATTGAAACACACGAAATCCGTTCAGCGTAAACAGATTCGGAGTTTTCTGGAATGTGAGTCAACTTACTGACTTCTGCCTTTTCTGAGTCTGTAAGGTCGAATCCCCGCGATCGAATGCAGCATCCACATTCAACGGTACAATGGCCGACTCCAAGGCTGCGTTCTGGCATGGTGGTGGAAATCCGCTTAGCACAGCATCCACAGTCACGACTACAACAGCCTTTCCTCATCGCGCAGTCTTCCCGAAGCAGACGATGGAGATACCATTGTGGATGTGATCGCCATAAGTTGAATCCTCTCGAGAGACAACTTGTGAATTCATTCCGCCATCGGCACCACTTCTGTTCAAGCACAAAATAGTTACGAGGTATATCCGCCAATATCTTGCTCGCCAACTCGGACTCTCTTAGAGTCAAAGGGTTATTCAATTCTTGCAGTCTTTGAGTGAGATACTCCTCCAATTGAACAAGCTCCCGGAGCTTCTGCTCGATGTTCAGTAGATGATATTGAGACTTTTTGTCTGTGGCCCTGAGGTTATGAAGGCGATATTTCTGAACAGCCCCGATATGTCCATTGATTTCCTTCATAAGACGGCGCTCCTCTGGGCTGGTAGGAGTCTCGTCATAAAACATGGTGAACTCAGATATGTATATGTTCTTGGCTGAGAATATTTGAGCAACCCGTGTAGACGGGATTAAAGAGAAGAGAAAATGGCACACAGAAGTTTTTTTTTTTTTTTTTTTACGATGAAATCATCATAATTGTTGGGCCCCCCCTTGTCACATAATAAGCCTTAAGGCCATCTGGGCATCACCCCGGGGCCAGAATGTCACGTTATTACCAGATGGGGATTAGCCGTGGCCCCAGGGGCCTATTGCTTCGTCATATTGGCCCCCGGGGCCTTTAGCAAGAGCGGCCAAGAATATTACAAGCATCTTTCGCACTACGTATGTTCCATCCTACAATAATGGCATTCGGCAGTCCTGGAGCCGAGATGACATTCGTATTTAAACTTATAATAGTCGTGGATTATTCCAAGGTTTAAACTTGATTTAGCCTCGGAGGGCTCATCTAGGAATTCCGAGTCGCTACATATGCATACACCCCATTTTTTTCAAGGCCTGCTACCTGCATGTGCCTAGGTCGGACGTATAGATGTGGAAATATCTACAGAGTATCTATCACCTGCTACTGGTTCTGCTTATGTATCTGGTTGAACATAATTGAGAGAGACATGATCACTGGCAATTTTAGTAAACATCATGATTTCAAAGGTCAAGTCCACCAGCAAGTATACCACATAACATCATGATTATAAACTTCAATCAACTTCCTCGACATTCCACATTTAACATAAGAAAACACAATTGAACTGTTTGGAATTTAGTACACATGGGTCACCCGAGTCTAAATATCCCAGTGCACAGGAGGGCGCTTGTTAATCAATTCCAATGGATTCTCCTCACTGTCCTTCACCAACCCCCATATCGAAGCCCGTAAAATCTGGTCGTCATACCTACGAGTCGAACTCGAAAGCCGAAACAAGTTACGCATCTCTTCTTTTCGCGCATCGATAAGATCAAATGCACGGGATTTGATACAGCATGCACATTCAACAGAGCAATGTCCAACTCCAAGTTTTCGGTCCGGACTAGTAGCGCGCTTCACACAACACCCACAACTGCGACCGCAACAGCCGCCCTTCATAGCGCAATCCTTTTGAAGCACCGGATGAAGATACCAGTTGGGATAGGAGCGCCAGAGATCAAAGGCTCTTGATAGGTACTCCGTGAACTCGTTGCGCCACCGTAGCCATGTTTGTCGAAGGGTGAAATACTTTTGATTTAGGTCGTTCAGCTGTTGTTCGATGACTTTGATTTCGTCGACACGAAAAGAATATCTCATTTGTTCATTCAGATCTTCAGTGAGGGATTCTTCCTTCTGAACGAGCTCCCGGAGGCTTTGCTCTGTGTTGATCAAATTGTACTGAGCTTGGGTTGTATCGGAAGTCAGTCTGTAACGATATCTTTGAAGGGGTCCAATGTCCCCTGTCACCTCTTTCATGAGATTCCTCTCCGCTGTGCTCAGACTCTCATTACCTGAGGTCATTTTGGATGATTGATGTTATTCTGATGGTTTCAAGTTGTATGTTGTGATTCGGACTCTGAGATGAATGAAATAGATCGTTGAAAGTAGTTGCTTGTGAACATTTCGATTGCGAGTTATAAAGAACATTGAATTTCCAGGTAAAGGTTTAGGGATCGAGAACCAAGGCTCAAGTATTCTTTTGGGTGAAAGAAGCATCCAAGTGGGAATCGGGGAGCTGTATATGGGACCGAAGACCATCTGGGCACCCAGATCCATGGTGCTAATGCCCACCGCACCTTCAAATTCATACCCCGGTACCTACATATGGATGCCCAGGTGCAGCACTCGACTAGTCTTACTGAATTTCGAGTCCTTGTACTAGTATCTAGTTCGCGTTCAGCTCAAAGTATTTCCTCCCTATACGAATGGGCACAAATGGCTAGCTTACCCGACTTAGGCACTGATGTACATAGTAGATAACCATTCCAATGTTTGCTTACCAGTGTGGCCTGTTTTACTAACAATCATGATGTAAATAGCTGTTTAGGACTTGCTAGTGTACATCAATATTGGAGTGAGATTGTTGGAAAGACTGGATTAAAATGGTCGGTCTCGGCGATGATTCGGACAACCGAATTTCCAAGATTGAATCGGTCAACTTTCAAGTCACCAAGAACCGCAGAATAAACAATAACTTGAAGCTCATTCTATTTGTATGTAGAATCTTGATACTAGAGACAATTCAAATATTTGTGGAGCAGTTTCGGCACTATCCAGATTATTTCTCGATGTTGGCTATCACATAGGTGCTCAAACGCCCTTATCTTTACTAATTTCGGCTCTGGTACTGCATGGGTCGGTCATTCGACCACATCAAATAACCGAGAGATACAAGGATACATGGATTTAAACGACTCGAATAGACTGACTATTTCGATTAGCTCTGATCCTTCATCTCCTAGGATTTCCCCTTTTGTACCAAGCGTCAAATGTTATCGACGTAGCTCCAACGTCCGTTCCCTTTCCCCGCACGCCCCATACTGATATCGGTTCGATCGGACTGCCAACAGGACTATCGTCCGCTATCTAACATTGAACAGAATGCGGCACCCGCGGAGTCCGCCGTATCATGATCTTCTCATAAATAATGTCATCTTATGGTGAACTGGTTCTTTACTTTTGACAACATTTGAATCGAATCACAGCCATAACAAACTTCACATTGGTCTATCTCTAATTCCTTGGTTATAGGATACATGTTTGAACCATGCTCTCACTGTGGGTAGGAGCTATCTTGTTTATTGGATATTTCCTGGGCCGCAGAATCGTGTCGCCGATATCAAAGGTGCCGGGTCCATGGTATACACGATATACCAGCCTATGGATCAAATATCAGGAGTTCGCCGCCAATCGGCGGGAATCAATTCATCATCTTCACAAGAAGTATGGGCCTGTTGTCCGCCTGGGCCCCAATGAAGTATCATTCACCAGTCTCGATGCTATCAAAGAGATCTATTCATCCGGAGGCAGCGGGTATGATAAGACCGAGTTCTATACTCTTTTCAGACAGTTCAAAATCAGGTATGTCCTAATAATCCAAACATCTCTGTTTGCCTTGTCTAGCGAACGGAAGAACGATGTTTTCGACATTACCAAAGGATGAGGTGAGAATTTGAAGACTTTCCTCTATCAAAGTTAGCACTGGCTGAGAGTCATATAGCATAGCAAGAGAAAGCGTATTTTCGCCGAAAGATATGCCATGACCAATATCATGAAAGAAGGTCCCTTGACCGGTATCAATGAGCGCGCTCAAGCCTTTGTATCTCGGGTTGCTGAAGCAGGCAAGAAGAGTATCGATGTCTATGTATGTCTGAACCTGATAATCTTTGACCTCCCCAGTTCGCTCACAGGTTATCCAGGTATTACTCCATTGCTATGCTGTGGACTGTGTTACCCATTTCATGTTCAGCCCGGGAGGTCTCAAGTCCCTGAACATTGAGCAGGACTTTGAGATAATGCAAGAGTTGACATATCACCAAAGTCTTCAGAGTAAGCGAATATCCCTTCTCATGATCTAAATTGAATACTAAACCCTTCTGCACAGAAAGTCTACTTGAGTACTATCTGCCGACATTGGAGCCATATTTCCCCAACTTTCTTCGACCAAGAACCTCGCCAAAAACAAATCAATATGTCTTGGATATGGTCGCCCAATCTGAGCTCGGAAACTTTACACTGCTCGAAAAACTCAAGCGTAAAGATACTGGCCTGGAACTCATGCAAGCAGCAGCAGAATGCAAAGACCACATGGCAGCCGGAATCGACACTACAGGCGATGGCCTCTGCTTCCTGATGTGGGAACTCTCACAACCAAAGAATCTCATCTATCAGCAGAAACTGCGTGCAGAACTGAAATCTGCACCGCTTGATGCACCACTCGATAGTCTTCCATACTTGGAAGCAGTCATTAAAGAGACGCTGCGAATTTCTCCGCCTATCCCTATGTCATTGCCGCGTTATGTACCTGATGGTGGTAGGATGATCGATGGATACTTTATTCCTGCGCATGCGATTGTGACTTGCCAGCCTTATAGTGTGCATCGCACCCATCAAGAGGTTTTCCCTGAGCCAGATCGGTTTTATCCCGATCGGTGGTTAGACGAGGAGGGATCTGCGGAGAGGAATAGGCATTTCTTTGCTTTTGCTATCGGAGGGAGAGGCTGTACTGGGAAAAAGTAGGTCATCGCCTATTTATTTGACTGACATTCTAGGTCACTTGCTAACTATCGACTAGTCTTGCCTTGGTGGAAATGCGAATCCTTCTTCGGGAGGTGTACTCCCGTTTCCAGACTACGGTGGCTCCAGATATGGACGCCTCCATGGCGTTGGATGACCAGATTATCTCGGCGAGACCTAAGGGCCAGATGTGCAAATTGGTTTTTACTCCTATCGAATGATGAAACTCTAGCATACCTTGTCAATGCCAGAAATAATGCAATTTCGCTTGAGCATAAACACGTTTACGATTATTAAACCCAAAATTCGCAGCAATTTGATTAGTTTAGTTTACCCCTTATAAGGTTCAAAACTAAAATTCTATTACCATCGATTTTTTCAGATAAAAGGTCAAATCTAAATTAATCTGCACCAGTTGACGTAGCTTGATCCGATATGGATGCTCCAGCCGATGCGGGGTGAGGGGAACACGATAAGAGCCGTAGCGACATCGTGTCCACACCTTGATAGGCTATTTCTTTCTCTTACAGTTCCCCAATTGGTCTCGCAACTCCTAATAAATTATACCAAGCCTCCGTTACAGATTCTGCATTGTGCCCGGGTACAAAGAACTCTGATCAATTCCATTTTGACCCATCCACACGCGTCCAAGAACAACCACCTGCAAATCCAACCCCATTCACGATACTTGCAAAATGGCAAACGACGACGTTTTTGTATCCTCCTCTTGCCGTTTCTCTACGCGTATATCGCTACGATGGCTCCCAGAGCCCGCATTCGAAAACACAGATACTATCGTTATGTCAGTAAAAGACTGGTACCTGGACCTACGAATGGATAAGACGACCAGCGCAATCGACTGGGCAATCGCAGGTCAGCGATTAATCGAAAGCCAAGATCCTCGTAAGTACACTTTCGAGTCACTTGATGTTCGGTATACTAATTTATCCAGTCCGAGTATCCTTCACACATGAGCTAGACTCGCACAATGAATTTGAAAGTGTGGACTGTGGGACTTTCGTCTCCCTTCCAAATGGCGATGATCTTGAGACTGGGTCGATGCCTCGTTCGGATTTACCTGGCGCTCCAGTCGCTGATTATGAGGAGGTTTGGAGAGAGTTGCCATTTAAGGAGGGTCCTGAAGGATCGAAGAAGGGTATGTCGTGGGTTCTTGAATCCGATACTGGTCTTGAGGAGCAAGAGGGCGAGGTCACTGTGGTGAAAACATTTTTGGGTCGGATTTGGGGGACATATCTGGCTTTGCAGCAGAAACAGACGATCGTTCGTACTAAAGATGCGTCTGGAGGGTGGATTGTGCGTAAGACTGGTGTCGATGTTAGCGCCAGGAGGGAGGAGTGGGAGTCTGGGTGGCAGGCGAAACATGTGATTGGAGATGCGAGCAAGGATCTACCCTCGATGATTGCTGGGTTGAATGATGAAGGAGAAGGGACATGGAGGATCCCTGGTGAGAAGGTCATCGTTAATGGGCAATCATATATCGTTCGTGCCTTTGAGGAACTATAGAAAGTCTTAATAATATTTTCACTGAGACCCTTAGACATCTTGGCTTATTGATTGGGTGACAGTTCATACCTTAAATCAGTAGGGCGCCCAGTTGCATACTTGGAGCACCAATGATAATCCAGATGTCTTGGCTGAGATGCATGATTGCTTTTTGAGATTGACTCGTCACAAAGGAGGTGAGATACATAGCAACCCTGCAGCAGCTATCCGTTCTCATTTTTGGATCTCAGTTTCAAATTTTCACGCTCAGAAATCTCATCATTCCTGCTCAAACTCAAATCGGTGATCCTTTGAAATCAGGTTTATTCGATATGCCCGTCCAATTTTGTGACGACTGCGGCTCTATACTACCAGTCTCAGCTGATGAACAAGTAACCTGCGTCTTGTGTGGGGAGGTTGCCCAGAGTATGTCTTTCCTGAGCAAGGGATTCGTCGAATCATACTAAAAATATCAGATCAACTACTTTCTTATACGCATGTCGCCGAATCCAGCAACTTCCCTTCACGATTAAGAACAAAACTTCGCTCTCAGACCCAGACGGTCTCTCACAAGGACATTGGCAACGGTCCGATCGCCGAGATTGAGTGTCCTCAATGCTCAAATAACAAAGCAACCTGGAAAGAGGCTCAGCTTCGAAGTGCTGATGAAGGAAGCACCATTTTTTACTGCTGTACAAAGTGCAATGCCAGGTGCGTGCCCAGATTGTGCAGATTTGATGATCTTCTTCTATCAACGACTCTATGCTAAGACTATGATTTATGATTTAGGTGGCAGGAGAATAACTGATACGGATATTCGCCGACGGGAAGTTCAACATGTGTTTCACTCCTGAGTCTCCATCTCTGGGCATATGTGCATGTGGACGACTGCCTTATAGACTCGTACTCGTACGTATGACCTCGGGACCTGGATTGACGCGACTAAGCTGAAAAGCGTAAGATGTACTGAACATCTAGAGATCTGGACATTCGACAATTGGAACGGAGCATCCGGGGTTTAAATCAATAGTGTGAAATCGCCTATTTTTGAATCTCGCGACTCAAATAGAATTGCATCCAGAATAAAACTAGACGAAGCTTAATTGGATCAATTGGAGAAGAAAAAAGGGGCTCAATGAAATCATGTACACTTGTTTACCCACATAATGACCCCCCAAAACATCATGCCTTGCGGGATTCTCAGCTGGCCAAGTTACATTCGTATCATGCATACGACGCACGACTGCAGTCTGAACCAATAAGAGGATCCATCCTAGGAGGGATTAGGAGGCATTGACACAGATTGATTAATATTTTAATTTTAGGCGGCGAAATTTTCCCACCGTAAAACTGTTAGCGGCCGATAGTCCCGAATGCTCATCTCGCGTTCCGAGGGAGTCTCCACTCTAGCTTGCCCATACACGTACACCATTCTTGTTAACCGTTAATATTTGTAACTTGGAAGGGCTTTATATCCTAGAGCATTTCTATCTCTGATTCTAATGGCCCTTTGATCACTATGCGACCTGATGTGGGATTTGAGTCATCCGGTCCCACCCCTATTCAGTCTCCCTCTGCGAAGACCCGCTTGAGTGCTGCGTTCTTCTCCACACACAATAATGGGCAATATGTGGAATTGGATGACTTGGGGGTGGCAACCAGCCCGGTCGTGAATGAGGATACCCATTATGATCCCCAATATGCTTCGACGACGCCAAAGACGAAGGGGACTAAGATTTATATGCCGAATACCTTGTGGACACGTCTCTTCGCCATTACGGGTATTATTGAAACATTGGGCACGGTCGGCATTGAGAGGTAAGATAGTGGAATTTCGTGATTTTCTTTTCTTTTTTTGCGCTTTAAAACAAAAGTTCCTGACGATATGATATAGCTGGATTTTCATAAGCATTTCAAAACACTTTGATCATTCTGGAGACGAACAGGCAACATTACGTCTCCGATCATTTCTGGGTCTCTACATTTTCGCACTGCTCTATGAGCTTGCACTCTCTTATGATGCTTTACGACGGAAGAATACCTTCCAGCTAATGGGTCTCTGCATTTGCAATATGGGCCTTTTAGTTTATGGCATTATCCAGACGAAAGAAATCAAGGACACGCTCACTACACTGGGCGGTACCACCGTCAATGGAAACGATCTTTGGAATGAATATCGTGTCGCTCTGATCTTGGTGCCCGTGGTCCTAGCCATTGGTACCATCTGCTTGTCGGTCGTGACCTGGAAACTCCGTGCGGAGTTCTCTTGGACCATTTACAAGAGTATCAGTGCGGATTTACAGATGAGTTGGCGGTATACTACGTACCAGGTGTATATTGCTCTGCTCAAGTTCGATTTCTTCTTCATCTTTGGCACACAATTGCAAGTTCTGCTGGCCATCCAACATGCAACGGATAATCAGTTTATCGTTCAAGCGGCCATGATACCCATTGCCATTGTCAGTTTGGCTCTAGCTGCTCGCTTTTGTCGATTGGAAAAGACCAAATCACTCATTTGCATGATGGTACGTCGCTTAATTTTCTAAGAAGTGAAATAAAAATGTCACTAACAACTTCCTAGATTCTGATGGTGGTGATCATTGCCAGTTTCATCCTGACTTTGGTCCAGATGTTTGGTGGCTATGACGGCGAGGAACTAGGTAGCTACAGAGTTTCTCTGACATTGTTCGCCTCTTTGGCGATGCTGCTTCTTGCAGTAACACTAGTCAACTCTGTCATGTGTATCTGCAACTTCAATAAGGGATTGAGGCAGCATATCGACAACTCTAGGAAACGAAAGCCTGCGGCGGATCCAGAAGATGCCTGGACACAGGATACGAAATCACGATTTGTATTAAATTAAGGACAAAATATGAATGAATGGGTGGGATTTATGATAGGCGTCATCGAATGTACTTGATCCATGTATAAGCTTGATTTAGAGGAAATTGACATGAAAGTAACTTGAGATGAAATGAACATCTTGCTACTTGGGACTGCTGTACTTACTGGACTTTTCCGAATTTCAGGTATTTTATGGGCAAACCTTGTTCCTAGCTAATAGTACCTAGGACAAAGAGGCCAGCCACTAGTCAGAAAGCAACAGCCCTGGAATGGGAACTCTGTACGTAAAAGCTGTGCTTATAAATCTGTATTCCACAATTGGAAGACATCCATCTCAGTATGGAAGAGTCTCAATTTTCTGGTCTAGATATGACTTTGACGATTGACCGATGGTTTGATCAGGAAGCTTTATAAATCTTCCCCTGGTGTGCCCAAATTCTT
Source organism: Penicillium herquei (assembly GCA_039634405.1). Classification (NCBI taxonomy): domain Eukaryota; kingdom Fungi; phylum Ascomycota; class Eurotiomycetes; order Eurotiales; family Aspergillaceae; genus Penicillium; species Penicillium herquei. The sequence continues at coordinate 593,494 of CP098389.1, read as the reverse complement.
GCAAGAACTTCTCGTTGACCTCAGCAGCCATGCGCAGGTAGTTATAGTCCACCTTCCACCCCTCCCACCCCTCGTGACTAGTGTTGCTAGCACTATCTCCAATCGCGCTGGAGATAATCTCAGCAAGCCGTCCAACTTTTCTGCTGGCTTCATTTGTTGTTCTTGAAGATTCTCCTATGCCCGCCAAGACCTTACACACTGACCAACGAGCTTGTAGCATACGATAAACGTCACCTTTGCTGGGACAATTGTCTTTGGACGCTATTAGGTGTGTCACAGCCAGCGACCAATCGTCTAATTCACGGCTCAGGCTCTGTTGCATTTGAGTAATTGACAACAGGTCTGTAGATGCCAGTGAAGGATCTGGTTGAGAGGAGGAAGCATATAAACGCATCGTTAACTTCATGGAGCGATATGCAAGCCAGTCCAGAGCCCCTTCAGCATAACCCAAATCTTTAAATGGGCCGTCAGGAGTCCAAACCAGGGCATCCTTTTTCGGAGACAAAGAGGCAAAATGAGAAAAGTGGAGCGCGACGACATTAAGACGCTGGAACAGGCCGAGTATGTTCAAGAGCATCATGAAGACACCGATACGTTGAAAAAGACCAAGTATTTTCGTTGACAAATTATATGACTCCAGGAGACTTCTTCCATGGTAGTAATGGTTTAATGCTCCTTTGTAATTGTTCAGGAGTAATTCAATACCCATAAAGACATAACTCACCATCGCAATAGAATCCATATGTTGCACCTCGGATGCAACAACTTGCCTCAAGGCTATGCTGTAGCGAGAGATCGCAAATCGCTTTTGTGGTGCGCTGGTTTGGCTGTTCCCCCGAGAAGCCTCAAAAAGGCTGCTTAAAGCCACCACTGCATGAAAGACTGCAGGCTCCTGGTGCGCTACTTGAGGGATATCATTGGTCCAAAATGATTCTGGTAATGGCCCAGCGAAAGTTGGGGCCATGACTTGGCGGAGAAAGCTCAAACTCCGAAAATCAGTTGCTCCTGCTCCAGGAATGACTGATGGCTGTACACGTTGTAGCGACTTTGGGATCCATGGTTGATAACCATCGCATTTACGCCCTGTTGAGGTGCATCTCACGCAGGATGGGTGAGCCTCATCGCATTTTATTCGACGTTTTCTGGTCAGAATTTAGATTGGTTTTTCAGACATGAGAAGGGTTGGAATTACCGACTTGCAAGTGACACATCCGGTGTGGGTTCTCCGGATTCCTTTTCGAGCCATCCATATACTTGAGGCTGCGGGGTGCGAGGTGACTTTTGGGGTTGCGATTCAAGGAAATAAATAACTGAGAGCCCCACTAGCGAGAATCAGGGAGAGACAGTAAATGTGTAATGGGAGGTAGTAATTGTCTGAAGATACGGAGAATGGATGAAAGAGGGCATGATGGGACTGGTCAAATAGTCATAATTTTGCTTCTTTCTGCCCCATGGCCGTTTGCGGCATACCGCTCAGCTGGCCAGCGCAGCACTTGAGTCATGTAGGCGCAGGGATCTTAACGGGATTGCCGCTGCATTTCACTGCAACAATTACAAATCTAGTTGGACCCAGCTACTATGTATTGACATAATGTGAGTGCGGTATAATTTTAATCCATTAAACATTCAGCTATCGCTACCGTGTCTTAATACATAAATTGTTAGTCACTTATGTAGCACATGCATATTTATATCCAGAGAATATCTCGCACTTATTAGCTTCAAGTTGTCATCTCAGGCTCCCCTCGCCAAGAGTTCTTATTGCATCCATACCTATCACCCCGGCTGACGGGCTGGAATACACACATGTGCATTGATTTCGGCCCAAGGATATTCAAGATGACCTTGGAAATATACCATGAGTCTGAGTCTAGACCACATAGTCCTTGATGTATTTGTACTAAGCTTGATTAACAGGAAATTGAGATAAAAATAACTTGAGTTAAAATCTTCTGCTACTTGGAATTGGCGTTTTTTTTTCACTTTTTTTTCTCACTTCTTCTTGACCGTATAGCGAATTCTTGGTTGGTGATATCTCATCGCCGTCTGACGCAGATTGTTGCCTCCAGTCCATATGGTGGCTGCCATATATGCGACTACACAAAACTTGAACTTAATTTTGTCTGTTCTATCTCCGAGTCGTCTCCCCCTTATTATTCGACTGATATAAATGTTTATCAAGCCGTACGCTTCCGCCATTTGACAATGAAGATCATATACGTTGCCACAACAGCCATCGTGTAATTGAACAAAATAAATCCAATGAAGATTCCGACATTTCGACCTCTCTGGGAATAGCTGAAATCGTATTGCTTGACCTAGGTGGATTTTCCTTGTTAGCGAGATCTAATTTTGACGAGCAAGTTCCGAAAGAAATGAAGAAATAACCAGGGAGGAGTAAAACAATAGGTACGATCTGGGAGGCAAGATGATAACTTACATATTCATCACCATTTGCGTAGCTGCAATACTCACACTGTCCAGTGGCGCTGGCATCTACCAAGTAGCCTGTCGAATTGGACTGGTTGAAGAACGCGGCAGCGTATGAGCCACACGTCTCCGACGACGGGGCGTTGAATACGCTCAGCTCGGAACTTCGACAAGTAACATCCAGCGCATGCATTGCGTTAGTACCAATTCCTTCAATGAAATAGTACAGTGGGGAGATATTGTAGAACCAGCGCCAGCCACGAGGTGTCAGGGGAGGCGGCGAGAGAGGACCGTTGAAAGTGTTGACTACCAGCCATACGAAGCCGGTGGCAACCTGTGCCGCCAGAGTGGTTGGGAATATAGCAGCTGTGAATTGGGCCAAACTGGCGACGAAAAGCGAGTAGAGCTCGTACATGAGGAATGCATAGCCCGCTCTTGTGGAGATGGTGAAATACCCCACCATGTAGTACCACAACAACCAGTAGATTAGGCCTCCGAGTAGGGTGTATGGGATCTCTACTAGTAAGGCACTGATAGTAAACACGCTCCAATGGTACACGCGTGACTCATTCTCTCGGGCTAGGAATTGATCCCGTAGGATGATGAACCTGGGCTCGATCTGGAGACTGAGGACAGGACCGGTGATCACACCAACGAAGATAGAGAACATCCGACCACGGGAGTCTGTCAGGTCGTTGGAAAGTTGCAAGAAGGTCAGTCCGTTCATCAGGCCCATCCAGATGTTAAGATGGATTTTCCCGAGCACGTAATCTGAGTCGCGCCAGTAATTGGTGAACGCACGTTGAGTGACTACCTGAAGCTGCTCGAGATACGAGGCAGCATAAGTCCGATCGGATCCCGCAGAGGCTACAGTATTTTTCTGCTTGAGTAGATGTTGGATTTTCTCTTTCGTGGCCCCAAACTCAGGTGAGTCTTGCCATATCTATCGAGAAACATAAGACTCGACCTTAAGCAATGTGGGAGAGAACATACCTGGAACCAATCTTTGCAAGAGTCGGCGCTGACGTCTAGAAAGTAGTCAGCTGGATTTTCGGTGTTAGTACAGCGGCGTGTATAGCGAGCGAAATAATTGATAATTGTCTCGCACTGATGGCCAAGAGGGCCAAAATACACTGTTTTCCCGCCAGGGATCAAAAGGAGCAAGGAGTCAAACAGTTCGATCATCTGAGAGGAAGGCTGGTGGATTGTACACAGAATCGTTTGTCCGGCATGTGACAATTTCTGCATGAGTTGTACGATTGAAAGCGCAGAATTGCCATTTAAGCCAGAAGTAGGCTCATCAAGGAACAGCAGAATGTCCGGCTTGGCCGCCAGCTCAACTCCGACACTGACACGCTTGCGTCTCTCCAAATCTAGACCGGCACCCGGAACACCGATGACAGCATCGGCAATATCTTCCATTTCCAATAGCCCAATGACCATCTCAACGTGTGCCATCTTCTCCTCGAGAGAGATATCTGCTGGGCGGCGGAGTCTCGCACTCAGCTGGAGGGCTTCTCGCACAGTTGATGAATCGAGATGGATATCATTTTGGTGAACAAAGCTAGTCTGGCGACCCATTGATGCTGGAAGTGGACCCCCATCTAGGTAAAGTCCTCCGGACAGCACTCCAATTTGAATTCGCTGTGCAAGAGTATCAAGAAGGGTTGTCTCAAATACAAGTCAGTTGAAATGCTCGTGTTTGAAAAAAAAGAGACGGGCTATAGAGGCCTACCTTTCCCGCACCAGACATGCCCATCAACGCAGTCATCGAGCCTGGCTGAAGCCACCCTGCAGCGGCCTATCAGTAAAGTTTCTTCGCAATAAAATTATTGCAAGCGACGTTACCAGATACATTATCAAGCAAGCGCTTTCCATTGCCAAGATCAAGGGTAAGATCCTGCCATGAAAAGACATGCTTATTGGGCTCGAAGTAGTTGACGGGCAATTCACTTTCTGACACCTTCTCAAATTTGTCAACCTCATTCGTCATTGCTGGCTTTTCAATATCTGTCAGGGTAGGAGCTGAGGCTTTTGACCACGGTAGCTTTTGATAATAGATAGTCGACATGTGTGCCGCTGCGTGACGGAACCTCTCCATTCCGATTCTATTAGATGCATCATTTTGGTAACGTTAGTCATGGGAATCACATTATGAGAAATTAACAGAAACAAAACATACGTGACCAGAACTGAAAAGAAGATGAAAAATGCGGCATTGATGCCAACATTCCGCCATTTATGAATAGCATGGAAGCCATATTCAGCCAAAAGATAGAGCTTTCCGGAAAGCTCTAGGCTACCAGGTAGAGAGCCCGACACTGCGCACGTCTGAAAGCTGGTATCATTGTATGATAGTCCCACGGGCACGGTGTCCTTGGCGCTGCATTGATAAGTGCTGCCTCCAATCTCATTCAGGGCAATCGACTCGAAGATATAGTACATTGGCTATTGGAAAGCGACATCATTAGATTAGACCAGAAGGCAAAGTAGCTTTGATTGGCAAACTTACATCAAGGTAGCGAATCCATCCTAGCCAAACCTTCATTCCAAGCGGCGTGATGTAGAAGCCAGTATAAATGATAAGAAGGTTGAGCAGAAGACCCACTGGCAGGATGGCACGAGTGATGGAAGTTGTAAATACTGCAATGGCCCGAAACATGACTGAAAGGGCCATCAAGCCCATATAAAGACAGATGAGCCACGTGAAGAAATGGCCAGCAGTGCGCTGAAAGTCAATCATCCAGTATATTGGAAGGGAGTAGAAAATGAAGATCAGCTTCCATGGAATGTCAGCGAGGATTTGCCCAAGCGCGTACGCTCCAGGTCGGTAAAATCTTAGGGCTTTCTGTTTCAACAAAATCGGGCGTTGAACGAATGTGTTTCCAAATTCGGCAGATGCTTGTAGACCCATAATGAGCACACAGAAGAATAAAGCCGAGCAACGTGTGTACAGCCCTTCGCTGACGGCGGTCTGGTTCCGGAACAGAGTGCCGAGAAGAAGTGCTTGCACAATAGTTCCTACGGCTTCGGCAATCCAAGCTGCTCTATCAGTCATAAAAATGCGATAATGGCGGATAGTACACTCGTAGACTTGGCGATAAAACGGCAAGGCATACCCAGAACCTTTGGCGTTAAATGAAGTTGGCTGTGGCGCCTTGGCTTCTTCAACTGCTTGCTGATAGAAGCTACTCTCCCAAAACCGAGCTTCAAAATCGGACGGCTGGAGAGGGACTGGTCGCTGAATATCCTTCCGAGGGATTCGACCATCTGGCGCTCCTGACATAGATGCAAGGAAGTCAGATATGGAAGTCCGCGAGGAGCAGTGAAATCCGAGTGACTCAAAATACTCTTTAGCAGAAGTAGCCGGGCCATAATAAGCTACATGTCCTTCGTTTAAGACCAGTATCTTATCAAACAGTGAAACAGCGAGATCGCTGGCCTGATATAGGGACATCGCCGCCGTAGATCCATTGCGCATCGTATACTTGCGAAGAACAGTTAGGAAACGGATTGCAGTTGAGGAATCCAAGCCTCGCGTAGGGTTATCAAAGCAGAACAAGCTATATGAAGGTCAAATTAGCCCAATCAATAATGATTTTCTCGAAGAAACTGACCTTGCGCGGGTGCAAAACGCCTCGGCGAGAGATACTCGGCGGCGCTGTCCACCACTGACTCCGCGGATGTGGTCACTCCCAATACGGACACCAGCTACATCATCGAGGCCCATGAGTTGCAGAACAGTTTGCAAATCTTTCTCAACGATAGATGCTCGATCTTTCTGCAATTTACTTTGCCGGGCATTGATGGCAAAGCTGTATCACGTGTGAGTGGCATTCTTTAGTGAGAATTTGAAATTGAAGAGCGGAAACCTACCGTAGTGTGGTAGCTACCGACAAGCTGGGGAAGTGAACATCATTTTCTCCTATCAGAAACAGTCTCGAGATGAGTATATTGCCATCTGGGGAATATGAGTGAAAGAGAGTGTGCCACTATACCAACAAAAGCGATTTGGTCGGGTCTGTTCGTTTTTGCAGCCGCTGCATCGAGCGATCCATACCAGACGCTACCATCCATGGCAAGGTACTCTTCCCTCATGTTGGCAAGAGCTTTAAGAAAAGTTGTACAGCCACTCCCAGGTCGCCCCACAACCATTAGCATCTCCCCCTCGCGAATCGAGCCAGTGATCTTGTGCAGCAAGACCCGAGAGGAAGCGGGTTTACTTGACCAGTTCGCTGGGTTGGCAAGCTGTAAAAGTCGACGACACGCTTCTGGGACATTGTTAATAAGTTGATGCTATATGGGAAATTGCATTGTCAGTCATCTAGAGCAACACGATGCTCAAGGCAAAACGAACGAACCCCAACGCCTGCTCCTATGACACACAGGTTCTGAAAAACAACATCACCGCGGCTCTCTGACGTGCCAATATGGCGTGATAGAAAATCGTCTACCAGTCGATCAATTTTCTCATCGTCCTCAGGAGCCTCCTCAGTCATGTCGTGGTTTTGGAGCTCCATCGGTTCCGTTAGTTCACTCATAGCTACGCAGGCGTGGATGCAAGATGAAGATTGAGAGAGCTAATCACCAGAACATTTTCAAGCTCGTTAAACCATTCAAATTTTATATTATTATAATTAATCTTCCCAATTATCCCTGTCCTTTGCTCTACATACTATTTACTGAAACATTGAATGAATGCGGGCATGTTCTACCCAAAGGGGTAACAGTTACTCCTTTGGGATACGCACTATGTGGAGTGCAGACCACGCTTATAACAAGATTATCAATTGAGTCATTAACATTCAAATTATCAACAGTGGAGCAAGTGGACAGATTCAATCTAGCGCGATGGAATACCGAGATTTATAATAATTGGATAATTAGATTGAGAGATTATCGGGTTGGAACCTATATATACGGAATTTTGACATTTCCAGTATTTCACCTTCATCTAGTCACGGTTTAACCATCTGGCCATCAGTTCAACTCTTATACCCTCCTATACCAGTTGACCATGTCTGACTCTTCCATTGACCCTGATCAATTTACCCGAGGGGGTTCAATCACAAAAACATACTACCGAGATGTGTATCCCGCCATTGAGCCATCCAAGCCGGATTTTTCCCAAAAGGACAAAGTGACAATTATCACAGGCGCAGGAAAGGGAATTGGCAGAGTCAGTAACTTCGCTACATAAAAATATTGAATCCAAACTCTAATAATGAGATTAATGTAGGCAATCGCGCGAAGCCACGCCCAAGCAGGAGTGAAGGGACTAGTTCTCATCACCTTAACCGAGTCCTCCGCAGAGGAAACCAAGAAGATCATCCAAGCAGAGTTCCCTTCAGTTGAGATCCTGACACTGCCCACCAATATCGCAGATGAGAAGAGTGTGACTCGTAGCTTCGACGCTATTAAAGAGAAGTTCGGAACCGCCCACACCTTGATTAACAATGCTGGAGTTTTTGCACCTGGTGCTGCCATTGCGGAATCCAACTCAGCCGTTTGGTGGAGCGATTTTGAGATCAACGTGAAGGGGACATACCATGTCACTGCGGCCTTCTTGCGTTTGGTCGCCCAAGCACCAGAGATTAAGCCCACGGTGGTAAATCTGATTAGTTCGATTGCGTTGACGCCCCCGACGCTGAGCAGTTACTTCATTAGCAAGCTGAGTGTGGCTAAGCTAACTGAATTTGTTGCTGCTGAGAACCCTCACGTCATGGCCTATAGTCTGTCGCCGGGCATTGTCCTGACGAGCATGACGCTGGATTCTTTTAAACCATTTGCCAAAGACACTGGTATGTCACAGCTTGTCTCATCTACCTGGGAGGTTTCTTTTGCTAACCTTTGACTTACTTCTCATAGCTGAATTGACTGGAGCTGTGACGGTATACCTGGCTGCTAAGCGCCCTGAGTATCTCAGTGGCCGTCATCTATCCGCCAATTGGGATATGGAAGAGTTGGAAAGCCGCCAATCTGATTTTGTTTCGTCAGATAAATTGACGGTTGGACAATTTGTTTGAAAGAAAAGACCATGGGCACTATTGAAGTAAATATGATAAAGATGTGCTATAAAACTCTTCTGTATACAGTCAGATTAATGAAACGAAAGACTTGGTAAAGCACGCAGGCTCAAAGAAGATATTGTCATTGCAAAGGAACATAACTCATATCTAGAGAAATCTCGGGAAGATCCACTAGCATGTGGCTTATTTCATCGCAGTAACCTGACCAAGCCTCGTGGTCAACCGTGTCAACCCAGGACATCAAATCATCAGCCCCAGGTGTAGGCAAGAAAGGACCGGAAAATTGTCCTGGATCTATTCTGTCCCAGCTTTCCGCAACCTGCTCACATGCAGGAGAATGGGGACGTGGATTTGATACAGAAGCGCGTGTGTTGAGTACTTCCATGAGATCATTGACTCGGCCTAGAAGGTAACGGGTCAAATGAGCTGCCCGAGAGGCAATGGGATTTGAAGTCTTGGCTGTGTCGAAAATCTGGAAAGATAGCTCGACATGTTGTCGGGCGATAGGAACCCAATAGCACAAAGGATACGCCAATAGAAAACCGACAAGGGTCAGGACTGCATTCCAAACGTATTGATAGACATCGGAGCATCCATAAAGAGCATCGTGGTTGAGCATACGGCAGTGGATAATCTCTGTAACTTTCAAAGCATGCCGAAGAGCTGTTGTTGCATGCATATCGGCGCCTGGGCTGCGTTGAGGCACCAAGTCATGGCTGGGGAACTGTATGAACGGGCGATGAAACCAAATAACAAGGTCATGAAATTGGAGTTCTAGAAGGGTTTGTTGCAAAGTCCGTGTAGGTGATTGATCATACATCCATGTATCGTCGTCATGATGGCTCAACCCTTTCCCAGCTGTGTGTGTCTGCGGTGGATTGGGGCTGCCCACAAGGACCAAGTTCTTGAATGGCTCAACCTTCATAATACGATCTCTCCATTCAAACAAGCGACTGATTTCATGTGTGAGATTCTCGGCAGATGATTCGATTTGTGGCGAGGGATCGTTCCCATGAGCTGTGTCGTGGATATATGCCAAGGACTCAGCAACCTTTTTGCCAACCACTGTTAATGTGATGGTGGCTACATAAAAGTCCAGCTCCGAAAAGGCCGGGTCAGCGGAGAGATCATCATTTGGCAAGTCAATCGTAGTGTCTCTTAGAGAGACAACCATGGGCTTACCCAGGTATCTCGAGCAGCGAAAATCGAGGTGAACTAATGTCCACCATACACGACTACGAATCTTGGCTTCTGTTGCAGGAACTGGAGGTGCTGATGGTTTCTGCAGGTCGAACGACTGCGCGAGTCGAATGGCCACTCCGATAATGTTATATGCCGCAAGAACTTCTCCGGAGTTCAGCAAAAACAAGGCCATTAGAATATGACGTTGGATGTCGCACAGAGCTGGTTCTGCATATAGGAGATAATGACTGTTTGCCACCAAGGCTTTCTGGAAGTATGAAGCAAAAATATTCACGAGGGGGCTCTGCTGTCTATTGGAAGAGGATCCTTGCGCCTCGCTAAGTCCCATACTGACGCTAAGGAGACGGTGATGCAGTCCCGCATGATAAATTGATTGCAAGCAATACGCCATCAAAGCATTTCGCAAGGGCTCCTTGTTTCGGTCTGATTCAAGATCCAGTAAGTCTGCCCGAGTCACAATTGGTGCTAAGTAGAAATAGCGAGCCCAGAATATTTCCAGGAGCCTACTTTCGAGGTCTTGTAGGTTGAACGGGCTCGACCGTGTAATGCTCTGCTCCGCATCTTGGATCAAGTCTGGAGTTGAATATGAGGTCCCAAGAGAGAGGACTTCATTAGAATCTGGAGATGCTTGTGCCGAGATCTGTGAAACTACGGAGCAAAATGTATTGATCCGTGAGATAAAGCCAGTGAGACAGTCCGGATGGCGGGCGACGACCGGCGGCGGGTCGATTGGCGACTCAGCCGGTATGGACGAGGGCACTGAATCTGACTGTGGGGGTGCAATGCAGATTGGGGCGGATTGGCGGATATTTTGGGGCCTATGCGAGCGAGCAGGCGATAAGAGCTGCGAGGGCTTGGGTTTGACACATTTGACTTTGTTTGATGTACACTGCGAACACGGCAACATGCCATCGCAGCGAACGCGATGCTCGCGACAGAAATCACATGCCCGTCGCACTTTCCGTCGCTTAGCGATGGGTTTTGACTGGGGAAAACTATAGAACATGACGAATGCGGGATCTAGCCCAAATGTGGAGGTCTGGTAGGTCTTGCATTGAGAAAATCATATCGAGGGGAATCAACTTGCAGTTACAGTCCTGGAAAGTCGAGACAGTACCAACTACCAAAAGCGGTTGGGATCGACATGGTGGGTTTTTCCCGCTCCGTGAACCAATAGGAATCTAAGGAGCGAAGAACCAATAGGAAGCATAGGAGCTGCAACTACACATGCACATCAGCACATCGGCACATGTAATTGACATTATACACACTTCCATCGGCAGTTGCCCAGGTGGGGGCTTTTAGGGCTTTCAGTGCTCTCTCCCCGATTGATATCGTCACAAGTTACAAAGCTAACCTCCCGTCCACTTTAGTGCTTTAGCGTTGGTCTGGACCCATAGTGAGATTTTAGATACTTGCCTATGATCCATCACACAGAACGCCATCCATTGACTAATAGATGACAGATAATGAGCTATTCCCTGGGCACCTTGGGGCTCTATTTGACAGACATGCATGAAGCAGATCGTTACCAAATTCAACAGGAAAGAAATTAACTGGCAAGTCTAGGCGAGACCATTTGCGTGCTGAATCGAATCATATCATTGTGCTCTATCTATTTATCACGGTTTAGGAAGAATTTTTTGGCTAGCTAATCCTCATCCGTGTCCATTAGTGAAACGGGTTTTTTTGACCTCCGGCGAAACAAGTCCCTCGGTCCCACCACCATATTGCCACTGAGCAGCGCACATTTGAAGTTGTGCCCAGCTCATGGCCGAAGTAAACGACCGACCCACTATTTGACGGGTGAAGGAAGAAGCCTCCATCTTGTGCACTGCATAAGCCCAGTCGGTCGTATACTCCTTGAAGAAGGGCTTGTAACCGAGAAGTCTCCCAATCCAACGACCTACAATGACACCGCCCCAGTAACCAATGAACTTCCGTACACTATTGGGCAGCCATGCGGGTGGAAGGAGATAAGCATCTCCCGCATCGTAAGTCTGGAGGAAGAGGAAAGTCAGTTCACGTTGCAACTTGAAGCGAGAAAGAACAAAAAGTCTGGAAGATGCACGTACACAAAGCAATTGAATGAGATCCATCTTTCCTTCGTGCACAAGGTAATCATGCCATAAACCATACCAATTTTCGAAGAAAACCCGATCTAGCTGGTAATCCAGACCAGAATCAGATGCACTTAAGATAATAATCATATCTTGAGTGCTGTCTGGGGCGATATAGAAGCGATGGATGGATCCAGCACGCCCCATTATCTCGCCATCCTCCGGAGTCAGAGTACGTAGAACGCCGTCTATCTCAACACACATCCGACCCTGCTCCACGCGGAAGTACTCATTCTGAAATGGGTGAAAATGGAGAGGAGGACCAGACGGGTGGTTCAAAGCGTCATTGATTTTATCGAAGTCTGGGTCATTTTCATCCATGGGGGGTTTCAGACAGTATTTTTGACGGAAGCAGAAGCATCGCCCTGGAGGGGGCTCCAAAAATTCAGTGATAAGAGCGCCTCCAAACCTAAGAGTGTGATCTGTTTAGCGGAAGCAGTCCATCCAGAGATGATACTATGTTTGAAGTAGAACGACAGGCATACTTAACAATAGGATTACTTCCTGCAGAAACATGGTAGGGTATCAGAGGAGGCATGGTGATGAATCAAAATAGTGCTCTATCACGGTTGCTAGAGATGAAATATTAAGAGAAATGAAATGCCAGTAGTGTCGCCTTATATGGCCTTTTGTTTTTCACGGTCTGGATAATTTACTCCAGCCTCATTCAGCTGATGAAATGCAACATACTGAGTAATAAATGACTCAGGTTTGCCAAGATAGAAACAACTCATGGTGACCATTCTAAATTAACCAATTTGGTGATGATTGCGCTAGTTTTTGGATGAAACTCTTTGATAAGTCTCTGTCCTGTCAAATCAATAGGTTGGAATACCACAATCCTTCTCGATTTTGAGCCGATTGGGCTGACTATACATCTGGAACTAATGCAAGACCGGGTGATAGCGTCAAAACCAGTACTTTTAACGTCCCAGTAGTGAAATCGGGGGTTTTCTCGCACTCCGATTGGAGGGTCAGAATCTTCTGCAAGTATGTACTCAAAATCCGACGTTTTATATCATTATTTAGCTTTAGCAGAAGTCAGCCCATGTGGATACGGTACTTGATTAGGCACGGGTCGGTACCTATCGACTAAAATTTTTGAAGAATGCCAACTTGAAGAAATTGAGGGCTGATCCATGTTTTATTGCAGCAGTGTGGACACCTCAAGTGCGACTAGTCCATAGGCCATTCAATTTTTACTGATTGGCACTCTCTCCGGAGAAATACTAGTATACAGAACCAAAAGATTTCAAATGTCCAGGGTCACCTACCAACATTCCAAGGTTTGGATGGATCTGGACTACTAACTTAGCTATGTAAAAATCACCTCGGGTGCACGCCTCCTTTCTTCTAAGACTCTCCTTTGATACATCCAATGTTAGTCAGGTATCCATCAATAGTGCATAGTTACTGTATACGAGATATGAAGGCTGGTATGAGATCATGATGGTTATCAGACAAAATTACAATCAAAGTAACCTTGGAAGTAACTTAAAATATCTACACACATCGTGACACCAATTTCTAAAGTGAAGGTTCAAGTTAATGAGTCAAAAAGCACTTGAGTCAATACTCCAAGCTAGGGTTCAAAAGATGATTAGGGACTCGGAGTTTTCAGAGGTTACTTTTGAATAGTCATACTCAGAAAGTCAGCTCTAATATTAAAAAGGCTAATACTATGTCAACCACATAATACATATATGTCAGTTCAACATTGGAAAACCTTTCAGAAAGATTCAATGTTACTACCTCGGTTAGCTTGAAACTAAGCCTTGGATGAACTTGAACATTCCAAGGTTGAAGGACGAGAGACACTGGCAGACCTTGGGAGGAAAGTATGAAAGCTATGTATCATGCCAAAGACTTAGTGCTTATTAAGGTATTCAAGTTATCAAATGTGCACCTGGGCAGAAACATTGATCGAATCCGATGGATGATATTACAATAACCGCCGTGCAACAGTCATACTAGTACGTTCCAAGGTTTGATATAGTGATATCTGGATCTTACCGGAATTTGAAACTCCAACCCCCAGCCTGACTCGGGGCTACTTTGGAATCATACTAGAAACGTATTCCAGACGCTGCTTGGTACGTATATCACGATGATCAATGATGCCAGTGCTGTTTGAAAGGCAAAGTTCACTCATCTCCTCAAGTACTTGGCAGCAATGGCGCTTTTTAAGGAATCATAGTAGTATGTATAGTTATGTAGGGGAAGGAGCTCGATATTTTGTGAGTGTTGCACTAGTCGGAATAGAAATCCAGTCCGAGTCTGGAGAACGGAGTAGAGAGTTCTGCAAATTCCGACCATTGTTCGTATTAAAAGTGGTGATTAGCGGGGAACAGTATACTGAAAATGAATATTTTATATTGATCCATGAAATATAAACATGGTCGATTTAAACAATTATGTACAAGTTGAAGTTGAACTTGAAGTTGATTGGAGCAGAATGAGCGATATATACAAACCCCAACATTGAAGGCGGAGAATCCCGGCAAAATCACCATCTCGCTTGACTCACTATTTAACACACTTCAACTTCAATTTTTTTTTTTCCTTTTCCCCAAGGACCACCCCCACCAATGCTGCGTTTCTTTGCTACACACGACAGGGCTAGCCCTGTCCTCGGCTTGTCCGAGACCCATCGCAAATGAGAAATTCGGAGGAATCTTCAACTACCAACCCGTTCTAGTCTTCGGACTAGAATCGGTACTGCCCGCAAGGGCCTGGTGTGAATTCACCTGCACTTGGCATCAGAAACATCGGGGCCACCCGGCTTGCCGGTCACTGGTTTACCCTTGGGAGAGTCGGTGCGAAGATTGTGCGTGAAACCACTTTAGTGCAATACGCAGCATACTTGTCTCTCTCTTCGGGGGGAGACGGTATCATTCGATTCCGATTATTCTGGTGGGGGTGGTTCTTCTCTCTTTTTTTCTTTGGTGAGTTCTTACTGCTCCCCCACGTTGTTTTGTGTACCTGGTTGCGTTCTGTGCGCTAGGTGTGGGGTTGAAAAGGATGGGTTTTTTTGTGACTTTACTAATTGTGGGTTGCGGGCTTCGGTGTCGAGGGCCTCTAGGTACCATGTCGGTTGACCTTATGTTGGATTGGGATTTTGTTTGAGGATATTTTACTGGGATTCAAGTTCAGCTTGTTGAAGGAGATCCTATTGTACCTGTCAATATTGAACGAGAAATCATATGTGCCTTCTCCATACCATTCTATCCATATATGCTAGAGAGCCATCTCTAGAATAATACCACTAGGTACTAGTACGAGTGCGTGAGAAAATAGTGTCATTGAATAATTGGAGAACAGTGAACCTTGGTGTAATGCAAGGCTCATTTGATCAAATCATAACGTTAAAATTTAGGGGTTTTGCTATCCCATCTATTACAGGACAAATTGCAAAAGTACAGTAAAGAATTCATTGCCTCCGTCAAAAATCAGGCTCTCTCCATTATCGTGGGGGAATCGTTTTGTTTTTCCTGAATCAGGACTCATTCTTACTCTTCGTCACCAATCTATGAAAAGTTAGTAAGTGGAGCTTGGGGGTGAGGGTAGAAAGAAATGACATACCTTAGGGGCAAGGTAGAAGCGCAGGTGGCCGCTGCCAAGTCCATATTCGACCAGGAGGGGTACCTCCTGTGACAGGTGCAGGGTGACAGAGCTGGACAGGTTGGAGGCCTTGCAGAAGTTGACGAGGTACTTAAGGGAGAAGGTCAGGGCGACGGGTTCAGTCAGGGAGATAGAGACGTTCTGGTCGGGCTTGTCGACGTTGGTGTGCTGGCGGATAGTGACGGAGCCGTTACCGATATCACCCTGGCAGGAGAACTTGACACCATCCTTGGAGGCCTCAATGACAACTAGAGAACATCAGCAAGCGACTTCTAGAGCTCAATTGAGGGCGGAGGGATTGCTTACCAGACTCGGAGAGCGCGTTCAGGTCACGGCAAATACGCTGGAACTCCATGGCGGGCATCTCAACGGTAGCAGCGTACTCAGTGTCAGGAATGGCCAGGTGCTCCTGGTCAATGTCCATGAGCTTGATATCATATTCGCTAAGACGGTCGGTCTCGGCACTCTCGAAGGTCAGGTTGACAGCATCGGGGGAGTCTTCGGCCTTCAGGGTGAGGATATCTTCATTCTGGGCGGCACGCAGGACCTTGGTCAGGGAGGTCAGGTTAATACCGAGAGCGATGTTACGGTCGCAGCGGTAAGGAGAGAAGCCCTCGGCGCGGAGAAGCATAGAAACAAGAGCAACGTGCGAGTTATCCATCGCCTGGAGGGCGATACCGGTGTCATTGCAGTCGAAGTTACAGTCCTGAACCAGATCCTTGATAGCGTCGACAACCTATGACACGTGTTGTTAGGAACCGGTCAGGATGCGAAATGAAAGTACAGGGAGTAACATACGCGCTTCAGGAGGGAAGCCTGCTCCAATCGTGCCTCAAGCACTGTTTCATCGAGTTAGACCTTAGACCTGATTTTGATTGTGGTAAGAAATTGGATGACCGCATTGTGGACTTACTTTTGGGGAAATGTGTGGAGATTTGTAGTTATGGGGAGAGTAAAAGAGATAGGAGAGCAGAAAGAAAGAGGAGAGAGGGGTATATGAGTCGTTAAAGGTGGTTGGGTGAAGGTGATGCAAGTCTGCGATAAACGAAAAGGCAAAAGAGACGAGGAGCGAATATAAAGAGAAATCGCGTTCCTGGGAGAGTGGGGAAAAAGATACGCGTGAGCGCGTCTTTGGCGATATGCCCTATTTGGGACGAAATGGTGCCTCAGGCCACAAGGTGTCCATAAACCCTAAAGGCATCTAAACCACTACTACTCTGAGTTTTACATCGAGGGACTTGTTCAATATACAGATTTCTCTCCATGATATTCTATAGAAGCTATACTGTACAGAGAAGAAAAAAAGGAGGGAATCGATACCCTCCTGGAGGTCAAAAGCCAATAGACAACCGAGAGTCCCTGCTCCAGGTAATGATACAGCAAGAAAACAACAAAAACACGGGGGGAAAGCCAGCAACCCGTGAGAAAGGAGAAAAAAAAGGGTGAAAACAAATTGAAAACCTCAGCCACGAGGGCGAGAGACACCATGTGCGCCAGTTCCTTCTATATACATTAGGGGTATCAAATCTTCGACAAGCACCTTAGATACTGGTCACCCGTTTGGAAGGGTTATTCCGTGGTCGTTGTTTGATGACCATCTCTAGCTCCTTGAGCATGCTAGTATTGGCGTCTGCTTTCTCCCGAGCGGTAGCTTGTCGCACACGCTCCTCTCGAACGCGTGCCAAGCGCTCATCCCGGGTGAGTGATGCGCGCTTATTCCGAGCTGCCGGAAGTACGACTGCCTCAAAAATTTCCTCGTCGTCAAAGCTATGAACCAAATCAGGTCGATTCTCACCGTTCAAGGCTTTGAGAGCGTCGGTGGGGCTGCCTTCAACTGCGGTAATACCCCCGAGGCTAGGGGTGGGGGACAAGGGTAAGATGGTACTTGAAGGGCGTGAGTGATCCATAGCAGTCAGGCGGTCTTGGCTGTTGACAAAGGCAGCTTTGCCGGCCTCCCATTCCTCGAGTAATGACCGAATATCACCGCCAATGGAATCATATTGGCCTAGTAGAGTCGACTCGAATTCGGTATTTGGGTGTTCGAGGTTGGCATTGGTCTCCTCGCTGACGATGTGCATTTTGGCATGCAAGGCACGCACTCCTTGAGATAAGGCATTTAATTTTCGAACTTGCGCGCGCAAATGATCCTTACTTGGAGAAGCAGATGGCAAGGGAGAGGGGGGTATAGGGGCATCCCCTGGAAGAGTGTTGGTCAGTCTTGTTCCCACTATTCAAGTTACAAGGATAGAAGGAAACACTTACTATCTTCCTCATTAAGAATATTCGCCATCTTGGTCATGCTTCTCCCTGTGACGGCAGCAAGCTCCCGCATCTCCTCTACCGCAGAGCTCCATCGTTTGACGTCAGATCCCCCACCATCAGCGCTCAGAGCCAGCAAACAGCACAGAACACTTTTCCTAGCTGTATAGAGCTTTCCAAACAGGTCTCGTAGGGAGCGCAGAGAATACTGGTCGTCCATACTTCGTTGAGACAATGTCAACTCAATATTTTCTAGATCGTCCAGGGAGATGTCGTAAATATCGTAGTACTTCTCTAGGTTGGCGTCATCGGTGAGAGGCCGCAGCGTGTTTTGCGATGAGACATATCGTTCGAGCATCGACCAGAAACACTCCGAGACTGTTCTGCGGAGCCGCAGACAACGACGCGTCTGTACCTGATCCTCCAGTCGACTGATCGGAGGTAGTGGAGTACTTCTAGAGAGTTGTCAGTACACATCACTCCTTTCAAAATATCCCCAGTGAGGGTTTTGAGGGAAGAAACATAGTCTCACATCCGATAACCCCTGGAAACCAGCTCAACCTCTTGTATAAATACCACCGAAGCCGAAGCAGCCGAATCAAACCCCTGGGCGTTCTGAATAAAAGTACCGGCGGCATCCACGGCCTGGTGACGTAAATATTTAAGCCATTGTCGTTTGGCAAAGGCATAAAACACCAGTCCAAGGAGGGGAAGGACAACCAAAAGAATTCCTGCTCTTTTGGGGTTCAACCCAGCTCCCGTCCTTGATCGACCCCAGTGCAATAACCAGGCAATTGAGAAGGATGTAGTTGCGGTGACAATAGCGCCATGTAATCCGAATGTGGTGGATAGGGAGGGAAGGTCTGCTGGTTGTGAAGCGGATACAACGTCTGCGGCGGATGTGTAGGAGGGGGCGCTGTGTTCGTTTAATAGCTGTGAGGCGACGATGACGTATCCAAATTGTTCCAAAAACCGTTCGTTATCACCTCGACCAATGCGCGCGTTCAAGGCAGACTGTATATGGACCAGAGAGATCAGTAATGTGCTTTCGGAGAGGACTCGTTCAAAGGCTCGCCGTACCGAGCAGGCATTGTATAGCTTCCCGACAACCGCGCTCTGGCGCGTGTTGCTCAAGTCGAGAGGTGTTGGTAACTTATTGCGAACTCGGTCTTGGAATTTGGAAGCACCTCGCGGGGCAAAGTTTGTAGAGGGGACGTCTTCCTCATTCTCACTATAAGCTCCTTCGATCGGCCAGCTTTCTTCAGGGTCTCCTTCCCCTAGAACCAAATGTGAGTCGTGTGACACCCGTAAATTGCGGTATAGGGCACAAACCTTGAAGGTAGTCGGCCAAAGGCGAGTTTTCATAGACAAGAGCCTCCATGGCCGAAGATCATTCCGGAGTGAGACGTGAGGAATTATAGCGGAGACACTGGGTGGGATCTTGAAATGACCGAGGAAGGTTGTGCGGGAAGGGGGATTATAGGGCCAGGCGCGCGCCTATCATGTCGCAGAATGTCGCACACTCTCACTAAGTATTGGATATAATTATCAGAACCATGTAGAGTATTGCAATGGACTTGAACTCGAGAAACACGGACACGTTTCAATGATGAGGTATGGGGAAAGGAGAAGTCACGAGAGTCTAAATTGGGGGTGTGACCCACTCGCCTCCTTTTTCGCGATGACATCGACACATCATTTAGTTGCTTGATTCTGGACCCATGATTGGAGTGTACTATTTTCAGGAGTTATTTATATGATACTTACAAAGCAGACACAATTGCGTAAGTAATCAAAGAAGCTCGTGATACTATAAATTGTATTATTTACCCTTGCAAGCGAGATAGCACTATTTGTACTATTCTATCTGCTACGAAGTTAGTGTTAGAGCTCACTGCAATCTACTTTGCATATCCGATACAAGTGGCTTCCAATGTTAATTTTAATATGGTCTGAACGCACAGCGTCAGTATTATTGAAACCAAACCTTGCTGATTAAGTGGGACATGGTTATGCACAGATCGGCAGCACGGATGCCCAGGTGCGATGTTATGCAGACGAGATGAGCAATGTTATACGGACACCCTACACCTGATTGGGGTTAGTCTATATACTCCAGGGCTTTTGCACACTGCCCAGGTGGCATATGTATCAAGGTCCCTATGTTATGGCTACACATACACATATATATAATATGTCAACTGGTAGCAGTATATCCTTATCTTCTTCTACTACCAGAGCCTGGTTTTCTACCGACTTATATTTCAAGTTCAAAGTACACATATAGTAGTGCATACTAGTCAACTTGTCCTCCTAGGTACTCGGTAGTAGTCTTGGAAATCTGTTAAATTTACAAAGACCTTAGATGAAACGTACATTGTGCAGCTATTTGATTACCCAGGGGCCGTGATGCATGTATGGATGTACAGGCTAATCTGCCTAAGGGTGTACATTTAACAAACGCTCATGCAGGCGAGATGAACGAAGATTCCATTTTGGGACAAGTCTAGATCACATGACCTATGTCCCCGCATTGATGAGGTAATCGGTAGTTGCCCCAGACAACGCGTCTGTCAACAGTTACCACGTTTAGATGTAGCTACTGCACATTGAACGTGGACGCGAATCAGCGCGTGGGATACTAATTTAGATACAGCACGCGTCTAGCCTTTATCTTTTCCTCTACAAACGAACATTCCAACAAGTCACCTTTTTCTGTGACTCCCTACAATCCACTCACACCGCTTCTCTGCAAGGGGCTCCTGCCCAAATAGCCCACCTACTCTCCAGAATCTATGAGCTGTTAGAAGTCACCACCTCTGATTGTGGGATATCAATCAAAATGTCTGGAATCCTTGGTGAAGCCTTTACGCCATGTCCGTCGAAACCGAGGTCTTCTGGGGGCAGCAACCGGAGCTGGGCAGAGACACTGGACAGTTTGATGGATGATAGTGCAGAATTTGAGACAACCGAACAAATCGAATTTACCACCGAGATACAACCACCCACCTTGACTGGTGTCAAGCCTCGTCGATCTAACAGAGCAGGATCAGGGTTTCATATCCATGACGAAGGTGCAGACAAGTCAACAGGGCCCGCCGAGAAGCGACAACGATCGAATGAAGTGACGGAACAAGGTGCAGATCGTAAAGCATCGCTGCTGGCTCAACCTGCTCAGAGATTTCGCGCCAAGCACAACTTTGTACCCAACTCCCCTCGCACTGAACAAAAAGAGAATGAAGTCCAACATACCTCCGGACGGCTGGAGAACAAACCCAAGAAGAACCCACGTGCATTCGGATCGAATGAATGTGTCTCAGATCCAGGCCCACAGAAGAACTTGAGACGGGACACTGTCTATGTTCCCCCAGATGAGCTAGCTGCTTCAAGTGTATTCATGGGACTGTTCAGTCCTTTGAAGAGCGACAAACACAAGACCCTACCTCAAGCGACTGAAAACACGCAGCTCAACACCAAAGAGACAACCAGAAAGCGACAAGCTCCCAAATCTCTATCTACAAATGCGCGTCGAGCTCCACTGCAGCCCAGTGCCAAAATTGCTCAGGAAGCTGCTTTCAGAGTTGATCGAGTTGGCAAAAACGGCGGCAAAGAAAACATTCCACCTGGCGGCCTCATGGATGTTGGGAAAAAGGAGGATTTGCAACGCACAAAATCTTTCAACAACAAGCCTCATAGAAATGTGCCAGAGAAGCCCCCTCTTCGGACTGCTACATCCCAGTCGAAGAGTTCAAGGTCGCGGGAAGTCTCTACGGCGACTAAGCCAACTCTGTCTAAGCGTGCCATACTTGGGGACAAATCGAATCACACTAAATCTTCACCAGTACGTAAGGGCCCTGTTCAAAACAACAAAAATTTGTTGAAAGTGTCAAGCGCACCGGTCCCAAGCGCGTCGCTTAGCGCTCGTGCATCAGCACTGGCAAATCGCACCGGCCGTTCTGGACCAACTCGCAACTCAACTTCCGAACGTTCATCCGCTAAGCTGAACCCCAAGACCCTTGATTCTCAGTATCCAAAGTTGACTGAGGGCATCAAGAACCCTGTACTTTATGAAGATGACTGGCTTTCGCATCAGGAGACCGTCATTTCTCAGCTGGTCAATGCCTTGTTCGAACATTCGAACGGCAGCTCCGATTTTTCTGATCATAATACCCTCCGATTGGAATGCCTTCAGATCTATCACACTGATTATTTCATTGAGCTGTATAAAAAGCTCCAGGCCTCTCTGTCATGTGGCGTGCTAAGTATTCCTCAGCATGTCCTTGCTCGTAGCTACCGTCTCAAACAAGACGTTGGTCTTCGTCGCAAGTTCCTTGACATTTGGGTCAAGTCATACAATCTACATGCGTTGGCGGCTGCCGCAGAAACCGTTATTGGCCGGAAAGTCTTCGGTGATCGTGACCTTTTCGAGGATAGCTCAAAGAGCGACAACCATGTGCAGCCCTCCAAAACCATCATTAAGAAATTGGAGGGCTTTTTGGATACTTTCCTGTTGCGGAACAATGACAGCAATCAATCTGTTACATGCACATATCAACGGACAGTCCTGCGAAGCATCATGCTGGTTGCTCTAATGGATAGAGCGAAGCAGTCTTTGGGTTCCAGTCTTCCTCATCAACTCTTTGTACCATCATCTCTGTTCAAATCTTCGGTGGGTGTCCTGCAAGCACTGGCGCGTGTCTTGCTGCCATCCTGTGGTGACATCGTAAAGCCAGTCAGTCATCTTGGCTGCTCTCTATCTTACAAACAGCATGAGCTACAAGAGTACAATTACCAGATGGAAAACATTGCTGTGGACTTGAGAGATGGTGTTCGTTTGACTAGAATTGTGGAGGTACTCTTCTTCACAGCTAAGGGCACACGATCGGCTGGCGAAGATCAGACTGAACTCACATTGAATACTGGTGAAGTCTTCTCTCTCCTCGGCGATAATGCAGATGTACCGCTTTCGAGACATCTCAAGTATCCTTGCGTCAGCCGAGCATCGAAGGTATTCAATGTCCAGATCGCTCTGTCCGCCTTGAAGTCTGTTAAAGGATCTAATTTGGTTCTTGAGGATGTGCGGGCGGAGGATATTGTTGATGGCTATCGCGAAAAGACTATTGCCCTCTTATGGGCTCTTGTTGGTAATTGGGGCTTGGCTGGCCTTGTTGACTGGGACGACGTTACGAAGGAAATTTCGCGACTGAAGCGCAAATGTCTTGCAAAAATTGGAAATGAACAAGTTAAAAGCGAAATGTGGTTCACCGGCGAGCAATTTATTGACGCCGACCACCATGTTCACCTTCTTCAGCATTGGGCTGGACTTCTAGCTGGACTTCAAGGTCTCCAATTCAGCAACATGACGACAAGCTTTGCTGATGGAAAGATTTATGGGAGTGTTGTCGACGAGTACGAGCCCTACATCACCGGTGCTCATAATGCACAGAATCCGCATACAAAGGGACCAGTGAGCCCTATGTCCCTCGAAGCGCGCCTTCATCAGCTAGGCTGCAGTACCCGATTCTCACGTCTTGTTTCCCCGGGCTGCTCGGCATCATCGCACATTCTTGGCCGAGAGTTTACCCTGGGTGCACTCGCATTCCTCTGCTCCAGACTTCTTTCAGCCTCCAAACGTGCTCGAGCTGCCACAGTCCTGCAGCGGGCGTGGCGCGCACGGCTGGAAAGACAAAACATGTTCCGTCGCACCATTGCAAAGAACTTGGCTACGCATTGCGCAGCAGTGGTCCAGACTCGAAATGAGCTTTTGTGGGCCACTACTGTGATCATCAGCTGGTGGACACGAGTCCAAGCACAAAGGAGCCAGCAATGCGCCACACGACCCCAAGCTTTACGCAAGCCTACCCGAAATCCGGCCGACCGCCACCGCTGACATCAGATCTCTCATTCCCCGCGATTGATAGCGATCTGCACGTTTATGACGATTGAATTTTTAAGAATAACGACGATTACGAGAGCATTGATACACTCTTTTGGTTACCTTGTTTCCTTTTCCCCTGGAGTTTACTGGATATGGATGTTTCAGGCCGAGACCATGCTAGCATGAGTCCGTTGCCTTGGTTTACTACAATATGATACCCTCTTTTGTTACTTTAACTCACATAGCAATACTTTACTACAACATCCCGAATACTACACTTCTATCCGAATGAATTGCCCTTCCAGCAACGTCTACATAGAAAACCTTCTGGGTAATCTGCTAACAGGAGATTTGATTTATTTCAATTGTGTTGCTTTGTATTCATCCATCATATCATGATTCTCAGCTGCTCTGCAAATATAAACAGTCGACCGTGGCCTTCAGCCTTGCCCAGCAAGACCAACAGAATGCAGCTCGATATGTCCGGCTCCGTTGAACCAGATTGGCGTATAGGTGGTTGCGTTCAAGCTGTTTACCAGCCGCCGTGCTATTGGAAAAACATCGTTAGCCATTGTCCCATGTTTCATGTTCAGATAAGCCAACTTACAGGACCACCGGGACCACCAGGGCCGCCGTGAGGGCCGCCGGGACCGCCAGGACCACCGTGAGGACCGCCAGGACCACCACCGTGGGGACCACCAGGACCGCCAGGGCCGCCGAAACCACCAGGGCCTCCGGGACCACCGTGACCGTGAGGGCCACCAGGGCCGCCAGGACCACCAGGACCACCGCCGTGAGGACCACCAGGACCGCCGGGACCGCCACCGTGAGGGCCGCCAGGGCCACCGGGGCCACCGGGGCCACCGGGACCGCCGTGAGGGCCACCGGGGTGAGCGAAGTCAGCGGGAGCGTTGTAGTTGAAGACACCCATTGTGATAGTGTGTATGTGTTGTAGAAGGATTGAAGGAGGAGAGGAATTGATTGATAGAGATGAATTTGAATGCGGGGTGCAGCTCAATTAAATAGTACAACAAGCTGGCAAGTGCCAAGATCCTCGGACATACATTCGGGGTCTTCGAGAGTACGTGTATGATCGACTGGGCCCTCTTTTCTTGAGCCAGAAGCTTCTGTGGCTCAGTTCACCATATCGGACATAGTCCAAGCCACATCTGGATGTGATTTCTGATCCACTGATGATAGTGTCATGCCAAGCCCTACTATTTCTGGATCAGATGGTGCCTAGCAAGTACCGAATATTGAGAGGTGATGTTGTACGTATGTGGGCTATATCCTTTCCCTGGGCATTGGCTTAACCTTGGAACCTTGTTGATCTTATCGATTTTAAGCTTCGATATATGAGATGATTGACTATGATTGCGCAACACTCCAGATGATCTCAATTAGATTCTCTATATCTTTAAAAACATCAGATCTGAAGTCATTCAACACGATCTTCAAAGAATAGAATAAAAAAAAGACCCCAATGACTGGTGCATTGTCCACGTAAGCGGCACTTGAGCGGCGAATAGCACAGCCCTACCCGGCATGAGGCTTGGCCACACTCCACTTAGTATCAAACGTGGCTCTGACTTACGCGTCCAGGGGCTACCATTACCCGCCGCGAAAAGAGCCACACATTTCGAGTGAGGACGTCGGTACTATTGATCTAGGCACACGTGAAAAAATGGAAGTGCCGGAATCGTATGAATTCGACGCCTATATGTGGCTGTGGGGGCCACGTTGAGTTCTTATAAGGGCCCCTGGGACCTTTCTCAACTGAAATTTCTAAGAATCTTCTCTCTTGAAGTCACTATCCATATCCACAATGTTCGACGCTATCAAAAACTGGTTCCAGCCTGCCCAGGCGCCTATTGAAAACAAGTGGGACGGTAACACCGTCACCATGCAACAGCCCAACAGCCCCGAGGCCCCCTCCATGAATCAGACTATCACCGAGCAGCCAGTGTGTTTTCGTTCCATGTTTTGAGTTTGCAGGGTTTCAAGTTGGGAAATCTTCCGATGAGTCAATCATGCTGATCAGTTAATTTAGAGTGGTCCTGAGGGTATGAGTGTCCACATGCGTGGTGGTGACGGTGGCGATATCTGCTGTGGAATGTGAGTTCATTTTTACTAGTATCCCTCCACAATTACAACATAGCTAATCAAGATCAACCTTTAGCTGTGCCGGCCTTTGCTGCTTCGAGTGCTGCGAGTGCTGCTGCTGCTGTGGTCCCCCAGGTCCCCCAGGACCTCCCGGACCTGGAGGTCCTGGCGGCTGGTAATCTGGGATTGTCAACTCAATAAGGACTTATCCTAATGCGATAGCTCTGGGCTTTTGATTTGATATCAATTGGCAGAGCTTACATGTATTTCTAAAATGTTTCTGTCTTTTCTATGTGTTTTCTCAAATATCCAAGTCTACTTAGACCGCGTTCATTTTCAATTCGAATACATGCTTCACTGGTTCATTGAATTCGCCTATGCGGTGTACACTATGAGTTGTTGATGCTCCACCTACTAGTAAGGGTCTGTAACTTGAGCCCTGGAGGTGGCTTGATGTTATCAATCAAACTAGGTCGATTCTGGGGCGTCTTTTAATGCTAGGAAATGCATATGATGTGTCCTAGCCTTGAGTTAATCTTTGAGGCAGAGCACTGTCATTTGCCATCTGAGCTGAGTAGGTTGATCGGTCACGTCACGATGCATATTCGGTGAACTATGAATGGGTTTGATACCCATGGGACCCCGAGAATGAGACATTGGAGGACCTGAGCTCAAGCTGTTGTGGCACAGAGAAAGAATAAAAACATTTGAACAGAATGGACGTATATGTGGCTCGAAGCCATCTCTTCAGATTATAACTTGAAGGTAAGTGTTAGTACGGATTACCCGGGTGCTATTATTATGGATTTGGGGTTCTATGTAATCCTTTAACCCCAGAAGTCAACAGTCAAAATTACAGTCAACTGGTAGAACGACAGAAGTTCTAAACCCCAACATTGAAATCTCATGACTGTCAGCTCGGAGATTCCTTCCTACTCCAACGGATCTCACATCCCTTCACCGGTCTTTCATCGCCCAGGCGCTATAATAGCGTGCCAAACTTCGAGCTGAAGTTCGGACATAGTTACTACAATGCGAAGACTCGGATGGATCCCTTGACCGCTGTTCCTTTGCCCGAGTACACATCCGCTCTCTGGCCCCATATATCACCATGAATGGATGATTGAGTAAATAGTTTGAGCTATTTACACCTTGGTACTCCGCTGTATTCCGTGAATTGATTTCTTGGGCTTCAAGAATAGAATAGAAATCCCTCAGATTTTATTCAAGTTGAAAATGTTGAGTGCCAAGAAAGGTGGCGCAACCTTGGAGTCCATATTAGTAAGCAGCCCCAAATTCCGAGGTCGGATTCAAGCTGGACTGCACAGCCACATTCGCCCTATGCAGCACTGTCAACTGGTGTACTCTGAACTTGAACATTGAACGAAGTACACAAGGCGAGACATCTCGGGATAGTCATAGTCATGTTCCTCATATGAACAATTATCATGGATTTGGTCTCATTTTCCCAAGAGTCGCTCAAATGCTTAACGTGCCGGTGGCAGAATTAACACCGTTTTCAGTCCAGCACTTAAGTACTAAGAGCGCGGATACTAGGTCAACCCTTAGAAGGAGTGTACTCAAGTGCTAGTACAGGCCTGAAAGTCTAGGACTGTGATTGCCTAAAAGGGATAACGTGATCTCTGCTATGAGGATAAGACCAGGAGTCCTGGTATCCCCATTCCCAGGTGGCCTAGTTGGCTATCCCACTACGAGTGCGAAAACCAGCGAAAGTTACCTGAGAATTGAACGACCTCCCTCTTGCATTGGAGGTGAGAGTCGTTCGGGATGCCTTTTTTTCTTTTTTTTCTGGTGGATACTCTGATCCTCCCTCTTCATTCTGATACTCTTTTCATATTTTACCTATTTTATTTGATTTGTTATGATTTTTCAAAGACTTGAAGCTTCTCTCACATCGCGGTGCCTGATGGATCTACAGGTCCTGGGTTCAACCCCAGTCCTCGCCTTTCTTTTTTTCTTGTTTCTCTTTCTCTTTCCTCCCCTGAAATTCCCTCTCGTCTATATTGGAACCACTTGTGTATATGCAGGTTACTACCAGTTGACATCATATCCCTACGGCTACCAGTTCCAAGGTTGCTTATATCCAATCCTAGAGGCACTCAAGTAGTTTCCTGGCCAAGGAGTAAAGTGCTGATCACATACCGTGACCCTGGTACTGCCTTCCCAGATTTCGCTGCTACAATGCCGCTTGTACCTTGGTACTGAATGCACTGGGAACTTTTTGGGATCGGCCCATCAAAGCTCTGACGACATATCTCACTTATTGAGCACCTGCAACTGATCAAGATATAGCACCTGCTATTGACTCAACCCCGCCCTTATATCGAGAAGATCAACTAATACCAGGAAACGATGATGACCACCTCAGCCGGTATCAAGACCCGCTTCCTCGTCCTTTCAGATACACACGGCCTCGACAGTCTACCTGACTCTGTGTCAAGTGAATATGCAGATGTGGCCATCCACTGCGGCGATCTCACTACAGAGTCGAAGCTTGATGAGTACAGAGCTTCCATTCGATTACTGCAGACTATCAATGCCCCTCTCAAGCTCGTGATACCTGGCAACCACGATTTCACAATGGACATACCAGTATTCCAGGGAAAAATAACAGAAGCTCAGCCGCCACTGGACCCGGAGCTGGTTAAACAAGTATATGGCCGTGACGGGGAAGCGAGGCGTCTCCTCGATCACGCTGCGGGAATCACTGTTCTTGACGAAGGCACGTACTCTTTCCGTTTACAAAATGGTGCGTCCTTGACCGTTTACGCCAGTCCGCACACTCCATCTCTCGGCGACTGGGGTTTCCAATATCATCCCGATCATGGGCATACCTTTGATATTCAGAACGTTGATCTCGTCATGACGCATGGTCCACCGAAGGGGATACTGGATTATACTTACTCTGGTGTACGAGCAGGTTGCCCATATCTGTTCGAAGCGATCGCACCGGCTCGGCCGCGGATGCATTGTTTTGGTCATATTCATGAAGGATGGGGTGCAAAACTTGTTACCTGGCGGCGGAATGTTAGTCAGAAGCCTTCTCACTTGACTGATATTGATAACGGGTCTTCTGTGCTCATTGACAAACTGTCTACTTTGACTCCAAAGTACTTATCTACGACTAGCCATTGTTCTGGGGACCCACATCCGCTCGGGGGTGGTTCTCAGACGCTTTTTGTTAATGCGTCAATTGAAGGCATGGTGGATCTGCCGGTTCAACCGCCATGGCTGGTCGATCTTGAGCTTCGACCGGCAGTGACTTGAATGCTAATATGTCAGATATGATCACCCACTTTTCTCTTCTGGGCCTCCCTAATTTTATCAACAGATGATAAGCATGTGAATTCTTTGTATAAGAGAGGAGAGAGTTCCATATATTTTGCTAGTACGAGTCGACTTTTTGGTGCTAGAAAAGTCGATTCTGCATGGTGAGCATGTCATTTCTGACATTATTTCTGGGAAGTGCCCATTTCCTCTTCTTGAACAAGACGAATTTCATCTAACAGAGCCCTTCCGCCATTCTCTTCCAGTCGCTTCGCGAGTTTTTCGCCAAGTGCTTCTGCCTCATCATCACTAGCCACCTCTGCGACTTCCCCTGCTGAAACTTGACTTGTGCCATGGGGATGAATGATGGTGCCTTCGAGTCGCAAACGATTCTTAGTGTCTTTATTCTCAACAGTGCAGTTCACCGCGACCGGAGATGAGCACCCGCCCTGAAGAGTGCGTAGTAATGATCGCTCTGCCATGCAAATCCATCGAGTCAATGGCTCCTCGATTTGCTGTATAATATTCAAAGTTTCCGTGTCTCCTTCACGGATTTCAATTCCCAAGGCTCCTTGCCCGATGGCATATGGGAACTCCGAGGGAGGCAAGTGTTTTGAGATGCGGCTGGTCATATTGATTCGGTTCAGGCCAGCAGTTGCGAGAATTATGGCTGAGAATTCACCTTCATCGAGCTTTCGTAGCCGTGTATCACTAGAGGGATTAGCAAACCTATTTTGGAGATTCAGGAATCTAGAAGGCTCACATATTCCCGCGACATTCTTGGATCTTTAAATGAGGATATTTGTATCTAAGCAGAGCCTTCCGACGGGTAGAACTAGTACCAACCACCGAGCCGGCAGGCAACTGAGATAGGTCGGTGTACTGATCTCGCAGACTTTCTTTGATAATAAGTGCATCTCTAGGATCTTCGCGATGGATGATCGCACCCAAAACACAGCCGTCGGGTAGACGTGTGGGCATGTCCTTTAGGCAGTGCACTAGCAAGTCCAATTCACCAGAGCTCAGTTTTGTTTCCATCTCCTCTGTCCAGATGTTTTTCGCAGCATCGGATGGACCTCCAAATTTCAAAAATGGAGATGTTTTATCAACATCTCCGCTGACAGAGACAGTTTGCCATGGGAACTTGATATGGGGATGGGCGTTGTTTAATGCGCCCGAGACTCGCTCAGCTTGGACTAGTGCCAATTTGGAATTGCGAGTGCCGATTGTGAGTTTCCTCTCGGTAATAGGAGAAGTAGTGGACATGATTGAGTTGTTAGAATTGCACTCCAGAGATGGGAATTGTGTGAAAAGACGTTATCGAGGCTCTCGGTAAGACCTCGGCGAGTCGGCGTAAGCACCCGATCCGTCCACCTAAGCAAAGTCTATGTAGGTACACAATATAAAAAACGAGATCATAACCTGGTCATTTGATGGGACATATTCTGTGTGTTTTTAGATCAAAAAGAGTTTTCAATACACAATCTTGAAATTTCTTGAACTTGAACCTTGGAATGCATGTGTGTATATGGGGAGCGAAGAAGGACTCAGGGGAAACCTTGGAAGGGTCAGATCTATCAGTGGACAGGTAGATAGGTAAAATTCGTTGTAGTACCATGTGCATTTCCTGTTCGCAGCTGGTCATGGTCTATGGGTCGCCACTGGCAGGTCATTTCAAGTTAGAATTAGCTTGAACTTGTTACTACCTAGGCCCGGCAGAGCCATTCGTGTCAGGCAGAAGAACAAAGTCCAACAGGCCGAGCTGTCGGACTCACCATGGGGTTTCCTAATGAGCTGAATTAAAAACAATGAACTTCATGTTACATCTGATTCCATGTCTCCCATAGATTAAACGCGGTGGATTCATCCAATATCGAGTTCAAGATCCCTCCTGCATCTTCCATCATTTGATCCGAAGAGGTAACCGATGAAGGGTTGTAAAGAATGTCACTTGCAGTTTGGTCACTGCCAGTGTGGACGGGTGGGTTCCTACCCACCGTATCACTTCCACTCGTCGAGTTAAAATTCATCGCCTGGTCCATAGGTCGCACTGTCGGGTGGGAGGAACGAATATGCTGCATAGCCTTGAGAAAGATCCCGCGATATATGGCAGCAACGATGTAGGTTTTTTGAAGGGTTTCAAGGACAAGCATGCACATTTCCAGCCTGTGGAGCCGAAGGCTTTTTGACAGAGGGTCGGCCGTTTTGTAGAAAAGAAGGTGGGTTTGCATCGCGGGAATAATGAGGGAGGGTCTAGAACATGTCAAAATGAGATCTCAGGTTCTCACAATACATAATGACCTTGAAATTCCAATAAAGCGGGATGTGTTGCAACTCACGTCATGGGGCCCGCAAACTCCAAAAGGCCATCCCGGGCGAGAGCATCCACAATATCATTGGTCTTGGAAGCTGCATCGTCTGTCTTCAGGCGCATTCGATGCTGCCAACCCCATTGGTTAGCAGGCTCGACGCCAATCGGGGCTTTTGAGCCATATGGGCGATAGAAGGTTATTAGGAGAGCCCTGTTCTCGAGGTTCAGTCAGATACTCCAGAAATTACGGACCATATATAGACCTACTGGTAGTGCAAGTGAACATGGAATGATTGAAATCGCGCCAATCTGGTAAGACCAGAGGCATACTGATCCGGTAAATTGCATTGAAGGAGTTCTGCTTCGAGAGCTTCGAACTGTTGAATAGATGGCTTGTTCCTTTTAGGTTGATAGTTCATGGTCATAACAGAACCCAAGATTCTGCTTAGGTAAATCAGAGTTACCCAGTGTGTCGCTAACTTAACGAGATCTGGAGGAATAAAGGAGGCTGATATGGATTCTGGAAGTCCTATCACATCGCTGAGCATATCGGTAGCCAGGGGCATAGAGGCGTCGCAGTCATCGAAATTAATACGTAGTGCTTGCCCGTAGTGAAGACCAAGCCAGCGATCTCGAAAGAAGGCGCTCCACCAAAGTCGACGCCAAAGGCAACGCCGCTGATCCGTGACAGTAGAAAAAGTCTTTGGAGAGTCTGGATTCCGATGCAAACCCATCATTTGACAAAGATTGACCGCGTTTCCTGTCCAGTACCACGGCTCCATATGCTCATCGAGTTCTGAAATCCAGAAGCCCAGGAGTAAAGAAGCTTGCAGGAGGATAGTCTTGTCT
Organism: Penicillium herquei; assembly: GCA_039634405.1. Taxonomy (NCBI): domain Eukaryota; kingdom Fungi; phylum Ascomycota; class Eurotiomycetes; order Eurotiales; family Aspergillaceae; genus Penicillium; species Penicillium herquei. The sequence goes on along the minus strand of CP098389.1, from coordinate 561,403 downwards.
GCTCCATCGCTGATCGCGTATACGCACTGTTTTTGGGGGCGTAGATTAGAATATCAGAAAGAGGAGACAGTAGGAGGGCCACTTGGAGCAATCACTGTCATAACCCACCTTTGCACGGGAGTACAGAACGGCTTTCATCTCCTTTCGGGATTTATAACCCTCTCGTTCGTAAACATCCGGGGAAACAAACTGCGAGATTTTAGAGGTCCGTTCAGAATCCTCAAGTGCAGAAGGGAGCACGATGAGGAGCTCCGTGGCCACTTACATTGATTGCAACAAAAAATGTACACCACAGGAGAAGAATGTTGTATTCATGAAGTCGCTCGTTGACTTGGTAATCCAGAATATGATCAACTTGAATGACTGGCATGATCGGGTGCACGTTGTAGAAATATGCGCGAAGGAGGGCGTCGCAACTCTCCTTTCCGGGAAGAGAGAGCGCTCCTTTTGATTGTAGGTAACTTATTTCGGCTTCGGAGAAGGGCGGTCGCGAATGGGACGGAGTAAGCATGTGGCTAGGTATTGAATCCTCTGGGAAACATATATCCAAAGCATAGGTAGGTCCAGTCTGATCCCCTATGCACGATCTCCGTGTCAGTGAGAACTTCAAGTTGAGCATATCAGAAAAAAGCTTCCCGGGCAAATCAGCCTACCTCTATAAAAGGGAACTTGACCAATATTTTGGGACTGTCCCAATGCTGCTAATGCGAGGTCCATTCCAGTTTGCTCTTCATTTTGGTAATTGCCGTCATTTGGTGGCTGAACGGTCGAATTAGCACTGAACGCATGCGACTGATCTAACGAAGCTGCTGCAGTTTCAACGCGATCAGTCCCTGCGAAGCCACCTTGAAGATGTACGTGAGGGACAGTTTCAACATGCCGAGAGCCTTCAGCGGCCGAGGGAGCCTCTAAAGGAATTTTACCGGCCCCGTCAGTTCCATCTTGAATGGCAGGAAATCCTGGGCGAAGATTCCGGTCCCGCTCGGTAGGTAAGTCAGTTATAGTATTCCTGCCGGGGGACCCGTCTTGTGCTTCCACGGAGGTTTGATGGCGGCGGCGGACATTTTGCGCTCGTGGTCTTTGGGCTCTGTGAAACAATTTGTGAGTAGATATAAATTGATTGAACTTAAATCAAACCGCCCACTTTTTCCGTTGCTTTGGGATGACGATGCATTCCGCTTGATCTTGAGCACAACCGATACAAGGATTGCCTGTCATGGACAAGCTGCATCGGACCTTGCGCTGACGACAGGCTTGACAGGCAACCGAGGAGCGATGAGTGCGGGTTGGGGTGGGGTGGCTCGGATGAGTAGCTGTTGTATCCGACATAATGTCCGCGGATCTGATTGTGACTAAATCCCCGAGGACATATGTGCCACGGTCAAGAGCAGTTACGAAAGTGGAGCCTGCTTGCTATCATTTGAATGATTGAATATTAATACTGAAGAACCCGCGGATCCGAACGATGATCATGACGCTCTTAGAGTCTTCTGTAGTACGGAGAATGATAAGATGGTGGCATTGGTGGGGAGTTACACGTCAATTGCTACGGCAAGGACCAAGGGCCATAGCTCGCGTGCCTATTTGGGACTAGTTTTGGCCTATGTAGAGAAGAAACTCACTGGAAATTATATTACATGGGCGCCTGACATGCAACATTTGAAACCTGGGGAGTAACCTTGGAAACAATTATGCATACCTGGCCACGTCAAACGAGACTAGTAGATTTGTAAGTGATAATAAGCTTTTCCTAGTCACTATATATAGGTTTATATTAATAGGAAGGTTGAACTTGAGGGATATTTGGATATCAGAAGAATTTTGGACGTAGAATATAGATATTAAAAATTGGCAAAATCCCATTGTTCATATAAAGCTAAACCCAATCCGGTTAGTTGGTGATTAGATAATCACAAATCTCTATGAGGTCGAATAATACAGCTTCTTCTAAGATTTATTTCCCTTCTCTTTATCAACACATTTAATACATTATGCGTTAAGAGCAGCCGGACTTTTCAAAAATAAGACTAAGAGACATCTTCAATTTAGCGTACATGAATATAGGTAGAAAAACAACACATGATGACAGAACACCTAAAGGCGGTGCTAAAAGCGGTCTAAAGACTAGTCCTTGCCGTAAACTGCCTAGCTTACGGCGGCCCACCCATTACGTCCCCATAGGAATCAAATATTCTTAAAATTAATATAAGGTGCACATGTGGGATAAGTAGCTGTTTGATCTATTGATCCAAAACAGCCAAAATACTATCAACCATGACTCCTGTCTGGCGGGTGTAGATCTGTAGATGCTCAATCATAACATTTGAATTCATGCCAGTGATTCATTAGAATCATTACCCAGAGCGCCTATTAACACTGGCATCAATGAAGTTCATTTTTATATTTTACTAACCAGAGGCCCTAGCCTAAAGGACTGTTTTCAAGTTATATAGACTATATTATGTGAAAAAAGAGATAGTAAACATGCAGTCATGAGTCTACTAAACCCCCAAACTTCAGGCTCACAGTATGATCATTTGAGGGCTGCAAGGTCTTTCTTGCGGTTGATGAGTTCGACAAGAGCTGTATCCCGCTGGCCCTCAACCTCTTTGATCTCAGTGGACTCCAACATATTCTGCACACTGTTATCGAGTGTGTCAATATTTTCCTGGCTGAAGGTGAAAGCATTTTCATTCATGTCTTTGACCCATCCTTCGATCGCAGGTCCCAGGTGAGTCAAAAGATGACGGAATCCACCCTTGCCTCCCCCTCCGCCAAGCGCGTTGGTCATGAAGGGACCTGTGAGGGCCCATCGAAGTCCAATTCCGGTAGTAACACACGTGTCTGGAAGCCCCGTCAGCTAATTCCATTTGACCTGGTATAAAGGGAAAACTTCACCACAAGCTTCGGCGGACACGATTCCCCTTTGGACGAGACTGTAAGCTTCAATGGCTAGAGCTGCTTGGAGACGATTTGCCACAAATCCAGGACATTCTTGGTTCACCAGAATGGGGCTCTTCCCCATCGCTTTATAGAACGACATGGCCACTTCAATTGTTGAAACGTGAGTTCCCTTATGTGGGACAACTTCGACAAGGGGCATCTTTATCATATATTAGCTTAGCCATTGACTAATTAATGAGCTATTGTGCTAAAGAGGCGTACCAAATGGGGTGGGTTGAATGGGTGACCGATCAGAACTCGTTCGGGGTGCTCGCATTCACCGATAATTTGCGACGAAGGGATACCCGAAGATGAAGAAGCAATGACAACATCCTTCTTCGTTCTCGCATCCAGTAGTCCCAGCAGCTTCTGCTTCAAGTCCGCTCGTTCTGGTGCATTCTACAGTAAAAGTCGAGAATAGTCAGCAATCAATGAACTCGTTTAAACTTGAAGAAGGCGGAATTCATACCTCCTGAATGAAATCCACCTCACTGCAGTGATCCTCCAGGCTCTCTCCTACAAAGGTACAGTTGGAGATTGATGCATCCTTGTCTAAGCCAAGGCCCTCAAGCGTTGACCATGAATTCTGAAGATATTCAAAAAGACGCTCTTTTGCGCCCAGAGCGGGATCAGAGACCAGGACCTTTAGCCCACGAGAGAGGAAAAGCGCTGTCCAGCTCGCACCAATAACACCGGTGCCCACCACACCAACGGTTCTGATGGTGGATTGCATTATTCGATATTTCGGAGGATGGAGGGTGAAGATTGAATTGGCGTTTGAACAAGGAAAGTTGATAGGAAGTAGTGAGGCCCAAGTTTCGCTAGCTTGGAATATTTTGAATTATTTATAACTTGAACTTTTGTGGCTTGAAGTCGGCTTTGCAAATCCCCAGGTGGCCTTTTGGGCCGAGGTGAGTAGGACTCGGACTTTCAAGAGGCGAAACTTGAATGCAGAATGGGTCCGTACTGGATCATAAAATGAAATACATAGAAATGTGCTACAGTCGCAAGCTCGGCATCATTGCTTCCCATTTTTAGGGATACCAGTATGATTCATGGCGATCATCACGATCTTCACGGTACTAGTATACTCTAGTATAGAAGTCTAGCGCCTATTGCCAGCAAAAGATTATTCTAATAAGCTATAGAATAACGACAGTTGGCACTTCACCGACTGTATAAACCCTGTGATCTTCCATGGTTGAGTTTTCTAGAATTGTGAGGTTCTATCTAGTACAAATATTGTGATTATCGCTTAACAAGCTTTTGATCCAGGCCTTGCAACTTGAATCTGCGGTCATCGGTCCGCGGCACAGACTTCAACTTGTACCAACTGTCGGTCCGCGGAATGAACATGAACCAGCTTGAACCCAGAATCCCAATGCACATTGTGTTCCGAGGATCTTCTAAAGACCTACGACGCTCTATGCCTCGCTTTTGGGGTATTGTGATACTTATGAAAACGTGAGATGTCACTTGATGCGCTTTTATTTTCAATACATGTATGGATATGAAGCTATAAAGAAATGCTGACCACTACTCGCAGAAACAGAGTGCCTAGATGTTGATGCCTTGAAATACCCACCTGGGCATCACTGTCACCACCATTGCAACCAAAGATTTGAGGGACTGTTCGTAGCACATCAATTTGAGATCAAAGTCAGCCCTGTAAGAGCTCGCTCATCATCTGAGAATAGCTTCGTTTTATTCTGGCCATCCATGTCGCAGCGATACAGGTCACCACCAAGGTCGGTGATATAAATATGGCCGTTCTTTTGGTCCAAGTGCAGGCCAATCGCCTCACTCAAATGGCGTGTCAAGACTTTGGGCTTTGACCATGCTTCTTCCCCCAGCAAACCAAAATCATCTAACTTAATTTGGTTCAAGGAGTTGCCGAAAGGAATCTCGCCTCGGTCAGTCCAATACAGAACGCGGGATTTTTCATCAATCTCGAGATCAATTGGCTCTGGAAGGCTAGCCAGGATGCACTGGGCATCAGTCCTAGAACTTGCGGATGCACCCGATGGAGTCAAGATATTGGCACAAAATATCCGGCCCTTTCCACCTTTAGACGGACCCTTTTGCGTCCAATAGAACTTCCCCAGGTGAGGCGCAACAGTAATACCAACGCACCAATTTTCAGCGTTTTGCATCGTTTCAAGGTCATCCGCGTTGCCTGCTGAGATGATGCATTCCAAGTCGGTGCCATCGTAATTGCAGCGATAAACACGGAGGCCTTCGCGGTCGCAGAAGTAAACCTTCTCGCTCACGCGGTCAAGGGTCAACTGCTTGGGGGTATTGATGGTTCCCGCTGACACAAGAGTCTTTATATCTCCGCCGTTCAGGTCTGCTGAGTATACAGCACCGTCGCGCTTTCCCGGGTTGCCCATACACGTCCAAAACATTCGATCGTTGGCGCTATCCGCAGCAATCCCGTCGGGGAGGGATTGTGATTGTACGAGAGTTCGGTGAAATTGCCCATCTAGCGAAAATTCTAGGATACTTCCTGAAGTCATGGTGGGAACATTGGCGGACAGTCCAAGATCCAAAACGATAAGCTTGGGTGGGCACCCATTTTTGACAGCGTTTGGGGACATTGCGGTTGAAATTACAGGGGTTGGGCTTTTTTTGAGAAGACCGATTTGCACTGATAAACGGGCTATGATGACACTGAACGAGAGGGCTGAGCCCATGCCATATATACTGTTAGCGGAGACTTGGACTCGGACTCGGACAACATTGAAAAAATTCCCATCTTTCTTGGGAACCCGTAAATCATGGATCGATACAAACTTGAACAGAGATCTCTGTGGCTCCGATTCGTTCAGTTCTAGTATTGAGGTTTCTGGTGGGCTACAGGCGGTAGGTCAGCCAACACCCCGGCTGCTTGATCGCATCAGAGCTCCGCGGCCCGAAGTGACTCGAATTGGATAAAACCGCGACATGCCGAGGAACACGGGATTTGGTGCCCTGAAGCCAATGAATACCCTGCTGTGAACAATACATACACACAAGCCTTCCAAGGTTACGCACTAGCAGATAGATAGTGCGCCGATATATCCGGCCCGTTTGTCTATATAAGGATTGATGGCTGACTGACTTCAAGTTTGTGCTGTAGTCCCGCAACACGAACACTGATAGCATACTCCATAGTATATCCAGTTTCCTTCTACATACCAGACATTCCCTTCTGAACTATTATATCTTCATCAACCATGACCCATGAAATCGTTCCGAGCCCCGACATCTACGGTCCTGGCACCTTCGTCGACAAAGATTTCCTGACCGTGCCCGATGATGCCCACCGCGTGTTTGAGTTTCTCGCCATGTCAACTCCAGGCTTCACCAAGGATCCTGAAGTGTGGAAGTCTGTTGAATTTGAAGGGCATGCGGAGCCCATGATTCCTGGTCCATTAAAGGCTCCAGTCGTTGCCGCTGCTCTTCATGCCATGTGCGGTGTGGTCGGCAATGAACTATTGGAAGCACGAGATGGAACAAAGGATCGAAAAGTAGCAATCAATACAGACCATGCCGCAATGTGGCTGGCATCTCTCTCCACCGTCAAGATTGACGGTTTCGATACTGCGTCGCTGACTCGCATGAGCGACACCTCCAAGTTTTTCCCACACGACTTCGAAAAGGGCGTCTTTGACTCACCGATGAGACTACGAGCCACGTCCATTTACCCTACGAAAACAAATGGTGTTTGGTACCAACTGCACGGATCACTACATGCCGAACCTGTTCTCCGTGCGATTGGTGTAGACCCTACTATGAAGTGCGACAACCCGGATGACGCCTATCGTGTGATCCGCGAACATGTTATGAAGTACAGCGCGGATGAACTCGAGATGATCATGCTGAAGAATGGCCTCTGCGGTAGTATCTGCCATACTCCTGAAGGCTGGAGACAAACTCTCATGGGGAAGCGATTGGAAAGCCACCCTTTAGTGAACTATACCCGCCAAACTCAGGCAGTCCCCACTCCGCCAGTGCCGATGCCTATTCTGGCAGATAAACGCCCACTGGCTGGAATTAAGGTGGTTGAGATGGTACGCATTATCGCTGGCCCAGTGATCGGAACTATCCTGGCCGCTTTTGGTGCCGACGTCATTCGTGTCAATTGCACCAATCTTCCTGACCTGAATGTAAGCATTCTTTGACTTACTCTCTGGGCTGAAAATGCCAATAAACAATATATTGGCGTCTTGAGAACTGACTGGATGTTTTTTTTCTAGCTCTTGCAATTCACTCTGAACGCAGGAGTGCGAACTATCGATTTAGATATCAAGAAGGACGAAGACTTGGCCCGGCTGAATGAGCTGATCCAAGACGCGGATGTTTTCCTCCAAGGATTCCGCCCTGGATCTGTCGCCAGGCACGGACTTAGTCTGAACAGCATTCTGGAGATGGCTGGAAAGCGAGGCAAGGGTATTGTTTACGTCGAAGAGAACGCTTATGGTCCAGATGGACCGTTCCATGAGCGACCGGGCTGGCAGCAGATTGGAGATGCCGCATCTGGGGCTTCCTATGTCACTGGGAGATCGCTTGGGTACACCGATGGCACCAGTGTCCTTCCACCTCTGCCTATTTCTGACATGACCACTGGGCTTGTCGGAGCGCTGGGAACTTTAATGGCTTTGCGTGATCGTGCCATCGATGGGGGCTCTTACCATGTGTTGAGCTCCCTCGTTGCCGCCGATGCCATCTCTCTCCATCCTGAGATTGGTCTGTACTCGCCGGAGGTGGTACAGAAGAACGCGGAGACCTTCCAGTGGGGTAAAATGGAACCCTCGCAGTTTGTCAGCGAGGTGCTCGTGATCGTGCTCGAGGGTTGGCACAAGGTTTATCCCGAGTATTTTGAGGATGACTCGCCGTTTATGACCAAGTTTCCCGAGTCATTTTGGGGCCCTATGCAGCTGCTCAGCCCTGTTGTGAAGCTGGATGACAATGCATCCACTCCTCATTGGACTTCGCCATCCGTCCCTCACTGCCACTTTGATCGCAACATCTCGTGGCTATAATGTGTCGAGCAGACCGTGGCTTACGGAGGCCTGTAACGGCCATGCGGGCAAAACCCCTACATATAGGCAAAAGGTCCAGAGACAAAACTATTAGTATACCTTACTAGTACTTGCTGCCAGTGCACATGTGGCTGTTACTTAGTAGTTTTCTTACTTATATACTCGCTACTATATATAGTTATATCCTCAGGCTGCCCAGGTGTATTATATCTATCATGATATCTCCAGATGTCCATAGTATCTAAATTACTCCTAGCGGAACAGAACTTGATTAATTTCTTACTTCACTTATCTCTCACTGATCCCAGGCTCTTACTTCAATGTTATCTCTCACTTTGACTCTGGATATCTCTTACCTATCTCTCACTCTGACTTTAGAGATCTCTCACTTTAATATTACTTATTGTCAGATATTTTATATTCTGATAATAAGGCAATGGACAGTGGGTTGGTCAAAATTCATTTATGGGAAAATGAGCTTTGGCCGCGTGGCCGTTACAGGCCCCTGTACATATTCCATGAAATTGAAAAAAGCCTCATTACTCTTCAATCAAAGTATCAAACAGCCTTGGAAGCCGAGATAAGCAAGGATCATTCATCACGTGTGAGGCGCGTCTTCTGCATCATCACCAAATATGACAAGTATCCAACTCCCAAACACCCCGCGTCTTCCTGGAAAATACGGAGCCTCAAGTGGCAATCGCTCATAATGAATCACAATCATTCCAACTATCAAGTCCGTGTGGAATTTATCCATAAGCTCTTGATGCAAACCTTTAATCTACCGGTACGTTTATTGAGATCGAATCATCGTTGAATTTGTCTAAATGTCTGTTAGACAAATACGAAAATTGAGGCAATCGCCTATGATCCTGATTGCCCCTTCAAGTACAACAATTTTGTCTATCGTATCTCCTTCCTATCCCCACTGGAGAAGGAAAATGACATTTGTCAGAGTCGTCCTGGCTGCGTACCTATCCCTGCCGGTAGCACCGAGTTGATTCTTCGCCTGACAAATTCCGATGCCGCGGGAATGAGAGCTGCGAATCGTGTGGAGAATGAGGTTGCTATGATAAGTCTTGCTGCGGCTGCGCTAGATCCTGTCTTCAAGCCCCATGTTGTGCCCCGTCTCTATGGCTGGGCTGGGACTACATCCAAACTGGGAGAACGTCAGCAAGGTTGGATCCTCCAGGAGCTCCTGCCAGGGGTACCTCTTGATGAAAAACTAGATGATATGGGACTTGAGGAAAAGAAGAAGATATTCGCTCAGATTGCGAAGCTCCTCAAGGGCCTTCAAGATTTCAAGTTGCCTCCTTCTATTACTCAGTTTGGTGGACTGACCTTTGATGAAAATGAAAATATTCAAGTTGTCAGCGCTCCAATGAGCAACAATAGCGCCGGCCCTTGGAGCTCATATGAGGCATCATTTGAAGCACGACTTCAACAAGCGCTTGAAGAAGCCGACGAGAATACTTACATTCAAGGTTGGCGTGCAAATGGCGTCCGGGCCCGGCTGGAGGCCTTCATAGAGCAGGGACTATCTGAATGCTTCAAGCCACTTGAAACACGCGGCGAGAAGGCAATTATTCATGCAGATTTTAGTAAGTGACATCTTATATTCTTACCTTTTCTCAGCCGCTCGTTCTAATGAATACTTTCTTTCTTACAGCACCCAGCAATCTCTTATTTGACCCCCTCTCAGGCTGTATCACAGGGCTGATTGACTATGACTTCTCGTGTATCCTGCATCCATCATATGAATTCCTGCGCTCTTTCAGTGGACTTGGAGGTCAGTTTCGCGGCTGGTCTGGTATTGAGGGTCGCGACCAGATGGAGCTTAAGCACGCCAAGCTACATGGCTTCCCAGACCCTCTCCCAGAGAATAAAGACGGCGATGGTGGTTTGCAGTGGAAAGTGGCGAAAGCCTGGGAGGATGCACTAGAGAGTGCAGGTTGCAAGCGCCCGATGAATATTCCAGGCATTGACAAGGTCGCTGATGCCGATGCCTTGCTTAGCTCTATCCTGCCGTGGCGTGTGACCAACTCTGATATCCTTAAGCGGCAAGCCGACGAGGTTATTCGGAATTGCAGGAATGATAATGAGAAAGTGCTGGTTCAAATTCTGGAGCATAATGGGTTCTAAGAACAGGACACTTACTGTCCACTGTCAGACTCAATGTCATGGATTTTGATGTCATTTAATTTTAGCTAGTTATCTGAATAATGATTATGTGCTTGAAAATAGTGTCTTGAGTGACCCAGGTCGATGGCAGCACGGGGGCCTATAATAGGCGGCCAAAACTCATTTTCCCATAATGAAATTCAACCAGCTCACTATCCATTGCTTTATCATAGTAATATAAAATATTTGACAATAAGTGAGATGAAAGTGAGAGATCTCTGAAGTCAAAGTGAGAGATAAGTAAGAGATCAGTCAAGTTCAAGTTCTGTGCCAGTGGGGGCACTGGAGCACTTTCAATGTTAATTATAGAGACAGTAGGGAGTATATAAGTAAAAGAACTACTAAGTAATATACAGTAGCTAGTAAGGTTTATATAATGCTTTTGTCTCTGACCTTTTTGCCTATATATAGGGGGTTTTTGGCCACATAGCCGTTACAGGCCTCCGTAATGTCAGTGGCACTTCTTTAACATGGTGGCAAACTTAGCACTTGAGTGCCAACACGTGAGCTTTTCCACAAAAAATTCCAGTGAAAAAATGGGTTACAGCTAGTAAAATTCCATGTAAGTTCCAGAACTGCTCAATCTAATCTAAACTTCTAGGAATGAAGGGATATACTGGAGTTCGTGAGGTGGTCTAGAACCTGGGGCAATCGATAAGCCGAGTGGAGGCGATCCGCAGTTCCACTAAATATTGAAGATCGTTAACGCTTTTTCCCTCCTCAAGCATTTCGCTCAAGATGGGAGGAGCACCCTTAAGATCTAAGGGGTGCAATACTTGCAGAAAACGAAAAGTGAAGGTGAGTAACTCTTCTTGGAGGCTCTGGTAAAACTGCTAATGTCAGTTCAGTGTGATCTTCAGCGGCCCGAGTGCGCCCGGTGTCTCCGAGGAAGTTATCGGTGTGAAGGATATGAAAGAGATCGCAAGTTTATTAACGCCTTTGCGGACTCCGAACCTGAGAAAAGCCCAAAAAATATCATCGTGCCTCAAAAGAAGGCTGAGGATGTTCACATAACTGTCATAAATGTCAACTCTCAAATCCGATCTCAGCTTTTTTCGCTGTTCATTGACTCTTACATTCCCTCTCCGCCGGTGGGGCACATCAACCTGAGATGTCAGCAAGCGACTAATGTGATTGAGGGCTTCCCATCCTTAATGGATGGCAAAAATAGTCAGCTTTTCGATCGAGCAATCTCGGCACTTGCCTCAACTTTTGTGGGCAAGAAGTTCAATGATACTCGGTTAACATGTCATGGAGTCATGCTTTATAACCACGCGATCCAAGCTTTTGCGGCTCTTATCCCGCAGTCTAAGCTTCCAGTTCAGGAGGTTCTCTGTGCAAATATTGTGTTCCAACTATATGAGGTATGTCAGTACCTTTCAGTCTCTCGTCCAGGACTAATTAAATACCCAGGTGATCAATTGTACCTACGGATTTGCTGGATGGATGGCACATATGCAAGGTGCAAATGCCGTTCTTGCTCGACATGAGAAGTCTTTGAAGAGAAATCAGTTATCCACAATGGTGCTTCGACAGTTGAAACTATCAAATGTTAGTCCACATGAAGTTGTAGTTCGCATTGTCGTTGTCGCAAACTAACCTAGTCAGATCTTCCATGCCATTGGGAAATCCCAGTCCGCACTTGCTTCCTTTCCCATGTGGAGATACCTTTCACCACCAAAGCCAGACGACCCATTAGATGAAATCATCGATATCCTCATGGAATGCACGATTCTCATCGAGGAGGCGGGCTGTGTGCGATGTGAGCAAGACGCCGCCAATGTGATACAGTCTTCCTACAAACTCAAGTACCATGCGCAGTCCTGGCACAATCGACTTATGGCCACTTCAGAAGACCCTCTCTATAGTCTTGTTCCTGATGAATCCCAGGCTGCCCGCTTGAAGACAAAGAGCAAAGTCTTTCCTGAGAAATGCGAGTTCATATCCATTGACATGGCAGAGGCATTCATGCTATATTGGACTGCGATGCTGGTCATCAACTCCATTTTATATGAATTCGACCTGCAAAACACCAGTCAAGGGAATGAGCTTGACCCCGACACGTCTATAAACCAGAAAAGCCCGGAAATGGAGATTACCAGTTTAGCTGGCCAGGATGCTCTATTCTTTGCGGATCAGATCTGTCGAGGTGTGGGATATTTCGTGCAACCACACATGCACATCCTTGGAGGGCATAACCTACTCTTCCCTCTGCCAATGTCTTCGCAGTTCTTTCATCGACATGGCTTTTATGATCGCTATGAGTGGTGTCAGGATGTCTTCGTTACTCTGGAATCGATGGGTCTAGGGCTTTCCAAGGTCTTACAAGGGACTCCATGGCTAACCTACGAAAATCAAAACCCGCCTTGAGGGGGAGTCTTCTCCAATACTTCTTCACGGCGATCTTCTCAAGCAATATGAGCTACAACCTGTGCGTCATGTTCGCAAGTGGACTGTGTTTGTCCATATTATTTCCACTCTTCTCCTCATCAAAATGGGCCCATTGATGCGCCGGATAACCGCAAATGAAAGCCGCACTTCCCGTTATAATCCACATCAGGATCACTCTTCCTTCGGTTACCATCGGATTGAACTTCAATGTCATCGCCCGAGGACCAAGAACAAGAGCAAGAGCTGGCAAGAGATTTTCGCTCCCAGCTCCATCAGACTTGGGTTACAATTACGGTCTTCTCCTCAATTTGTCATGGCTGTCTCAATTTGGTCGCCTCTTCGATATGTGATCGCCTAGGAGACGCGGCGGACTTTCTCCGTTTCATAGAGTTCATTGGGCACACAAGTACACCGCGCCGTCTCAACCCGACCAGCAAGACAATCTCTACGGAGTACTGCGTCATTGTATTCGATATGAGATGGCATTTGGCCAATGCGACGATTTCCGTGTTAACGGAAAAGGACCCTTTAGCAGGTGACAGCGAAGCGGTGACGAAACACAGCGTTCACTTGGCTCGAGCTTCTGGTGAACATACGATATCTATCCAATCTAAGATTTTGATTTTTGATACCTCTCCATCTCCATTTGAAACTCGTAGACTGTGACATCACTGCAAGAATAGGTCGCCGTACTAAGACTCCCTGCATATACTCCTGACCTACAAAATCCCTCACCTAACTCACCTCTCCTGACCGCTCGACTCAACATCCGAGCCCTCAAGAGCTTATAAGCAGAAAGTCGTCGTCCAGGGGCCCCAACACAGTCTGAGCTCCAATGACAGACTGAATCAGTAAGCGAATCAAAAATCAACAGGCAAATCCCGACTAGTACCATATGGTAAACGTAACAATAATCGAGCATCAATTCCGGCAACGATCTTATCTGCAATATCCTCGAAATGAAATAGGCTTCAATATTGCCATCCAAAAATGGCCCATAATGGTATTCTTAAGGGATTCTCATTCGCATATCATTATCCGGAAATGGTAGTGAGGACCAAATAAAGTGACGCCAGCCCCAAGGATGGCGCTCCCATCGTGCATTTCAGCCCCATGGTGGTTGGCCACAGCGAAACCACTGATATCACGCATGATATCACCAGATGATTATTTTCCATAATCTTCCATAAGAACTCTGTACCTAATAGTATAACCTATTATTATAATAACATTTCGAATATGATTTCTGCTATTTTCGAATCTTCCGTTTTTACCTCGTGCCGACGTCAGCGGAAATACTAATGAGACGAATACATTAGATCGCCCCGCTATGAATCCGAACTACTGCAGCGAAGCAGATGACATCTGCAACACTGATCATCCCCTTTTACAGTAGTACGCGAATCCTGTAGAGTATAAGTGGAAAATCATAATTGGGATCGAAACTATAGTTGGGACGGAAAAGCTCATAAACTTGTTCTGACTCCGGGCTTATCCGAGTAGCTGCTACGGGCTACCGAATTCAGTAACCAAGTATCCTGTCACTGATTCGGTATGCTGCGGGGATCCAGCTCTATCATTGGTAACTGGCTATTGTCCCGGTGACCGGTGATCAAGTGTTACGAAATCTGATTGGGGATTAGTGGGATCGGCACGGTTATTCGAGAAGAGATGATCGGGTCAAAGCGGTGCGAATCTTGAATTTGGCAGGGTTCAAGGTTTGGTTAGTGGATTTCAATTATTACCGATACATCCCAGCCCTAGAGGGTTTATGAGCTTTTCAAGATGTGTCTAAGTGCATTGCAGCGTTGTGCAACCGTTTATCGGATGTGCTAGCCGGTATGGGGGCAAGTGTAGGGCAAGAGTTGACCTGTGATTATGCTTAATGCATGATCGGGATTCGGTCTTGCTAGGAGCGGAATCCCTCTGTGATACAATCAATGTGAATATCAGAGTATGTGAAACTTAATGCTGAATTAGATCTCTCAAGTGCTTGGCTTGCATTAATTCAATTATTTGTATAGTCGTAACATTCAAATGTTCAAGATGTGCATTAATTCAATGCGGTTTCAAATCTTCGATGTAGGATGTAGAAGGATGTTCCAGAATGTGTATTGGGGCGATGCACCTGGGCGTCTATGTATGGGGGCGGTGTTGATATCAGCCACTGCCATTGCAAGTAAATACCTGCATGTACTAGGGTATCATTGAACAATGCCCCAGAATGTTCCAGAGTCAATTGGGATATCGTCAGCTTTCACCAGAATAGCAAGGAGGAATTTTTCAAGTTTCTAGGCGCCAGTTATGAAGGGCCAAAAGTGTATTCATAGACTTCCCTGCAGGAAGCCGTATCGCGGACGGAGGACGGAGCGATGAAGTCGGAGGTCGGGAGACCGAGACTATCCAAATAAGCATCGAGTACTCCGTACTCCGTACCCCGAGGGCACCGATATTGTATCCAGAAGAGTAAGTAATCACATTGACGAATCCCTCAATCGGTCCCGAATCTACAAGCCAAGGCTGTACATTGTACCCAGCATCCCGTTGCCGGTCGATCTCGGGGCCAAATATGGAGTTTCATCTTTCACTGCCACTGCAAGGCCTGCAGCGTACGTACGGTGTTCGGAGGACGGAGTATACCCCTTTCTTTTTCCTCTGTGCACCCATACGTCTCACGTCTTGGCGCCAAATCCCAGACTCAATAGTCCCCTTGTATGCCAAGTCCTTCCTGCACGCAGGCTAGATCGCCATGATCGCCCTTGGCGCAGCATTTCCAATCGCGCCGAGCCTCCTGGATTTGAATTGCTTCAGCCTTTCACTTTCCGGTGATGAGTTGATGAGTTGATGCATAGCCTTGGCGCCCAGAGGAGCAATTCGCGGCCTTACATATTCTTCAGCGGGTAGTTTTCCCTTTTCAACCACTTGACTGAAGTTCCAGAACTGGCCCCTGAAAGTTTTGTCAGGATTAGTACATAGCTCGAATTTGGGTCCGCTGGCGGATTCAAGGGGTAATGAACTGGTGTTCGTCTCATCGCTCCACCTTCTCGACCCCCATTCAACCCCGGAGTGGAGTGGAAGGCTGTTTACACTTCGCCCCCCTTGTTTTGTTTTTGAACTCTTGGGCCCAAGATATTTCCCTCACTGGGTAAGTTGCACCAGGCGCATTCTGAAGCTTGCTTTGTTTCGACCTGCGCAGGACTTGGCAGTCTGAATCGTGTTCTTCACTTTCTTGTGCCAAGCATGGCTGCGCAATGGGTCTAATTCTTCATGTTGTCCTTCTCCTGGCGTGAGTTTAATCTTCCGCCCCAGGATGATCGGAGGATAGTGTATCGATATTGTTCTTGGCGATGCTGCGGAATGAGAATCATTGAGCTAATTCTCATTTGGTCGATCTGTTGTTGTCTGTACGGATAAAAGTACCAAGTACTCCGAGTCCGCATAGATCCGATGGGATGGGTTGTCGTGGCCACCTGCAGTAAGATAAGGTATTCGATAGCGTACTGCCCAGTACTGCCAGTGTATAAAAGCGGTTGCCTTCTGATGTACCTAAGTACTCTCGGAGAAATGTATTGCTGTAGATCAGTATTCTTCAAAGCAGGTACTAATACATCGATGCAGGCAAATGTTGGTACCTAAGTACCCAAGATGACTCAAATGATTCGAGTCGGCATGGCCGCAGCACATGAACTCGGCTACTCGGTCTGGTGGTGGCAACGGGATGCCCGATATAAAGATATTAAAAGATGATGATCTGATTTGATGGGGTTCATGATTCGGAGATGGTGAGCCTGACTTGGAACATGAAAGGGCCGGTTTTGCCGGTGTCAGCTGTGTTATTTTCCCTCTCCCGAACTGCCGTGTGTCCATGCAGGAGTATCGGGAATAGTAACTGTCACTGCATCAGGCAAATGGCAAAAAGGTATACGATATTTTTTTTAATTTTTTTTGTTCTTTTCCCCTGGAGTCTAAATTTTCGTGTCATATGTCCAACTGATGTAGAAAATAGTGTTCGACATTAATAGGGCCAATTGATCATCTGCGATAAACAGATAAGTCACCGGTTTCGGCCTCGATGAACAATCACATCTCCAAATCAAATCTCTCTACTCCTCACAGGGCTCTAATTTCCCTTAATTCTCAACCCCCAAAATCCTCCCCCAAAATCCTCCTGACCCCCAACTCTGTTCTCCGTTTGTACTCCGTGCACTCCGTACGAACCCGAAAAGCCAAGCGAGACAGCCGCTGTCAAACCAGCCAAAATCAGCCAACCGTGAAGCTAACTTAACTCGATTCGGTCTCCATCGCAGCATAGTGGAGAGCGGTTAAAATGCCTCATACTAAGGAAATGAACACCATGCACGACTATCGACTAACCTGTTCACTCGGCCAATTCGACCGGGGGCGATCCCAAATACGGTCTGGTCTGAGCTTTCTCTCCTTATGTATGTTTACGGAGTAAAATGCAGCTATGGCTCCACTTCCCCGGTTGATACTATCGGTCAACACTTGCCTCTATGCGCGCCGGGATTCTTGGGTGCGTTGAAGGAGTTAGTTCGTCCTTTTGGCTCCAATCGTTACATTGCGGACATCGTTCCGCTGCCACTGTGCCGCTTCCACCTGCACAGTTCACACCTTATTGCACGACTTTTGTACGGATACACGGGCTAAAGGGTTAAAAAAAGTCTGCCGTGCGGATCCTAACACGGGTTGGGTCGCGAGTTTCAATCTTCTTCTCAATTTTAATCTCAATTTTAAGGGTGGAGAGAACACTTGAACTCTCTGGTGGTGCCACGAGAGCAAAATACTGGGGCTGGTAGTACTCCATGAGACTATCGGATGAATTGTTCAAGATGATCATTAACATGACTAGGATGCTTTCTCCGAGGGGTTCAAGGGATTTTTCTTTTGGCCCTTTGTTCCAATCCTTCCCCTACCAGGTATTGGTAAATCTCCATCTGGAGTACCGTGATCGGGCTACAGGAGATTGGTGGGAAGATTGAGCTGCGTAAAATTGTCCCTAAATTTGATGTGGATCTCTTGATGCAGCAGCTCTGATTGGGTTTTGGTTTGTTATGTCCGGTTAATATGTACCGTGCACTTGACTTGAGACTCGCGAGTAAATTACTCGGCTGGTGTCCGCTCTACCTACTCCAATAAGAATAGAAACACGACATGCAGATACTCCGATCGACAGGATTATCTCGTGCAGTCAAATTCAAATGTTTCGTCCCAAAGTACGAGTAGAGAAGAAAAAAGTGTATGCGGGAAGTACAGTGTCGCCCCCTCATGATGTTTTTTTGTTTACTTCAAAGGTTTGGTCATCAAACCTTCTCTCTTCAAATCATTGATAGAATCCCACATGGATAAATGTCCCGTTCCTAGGAAGATCCTAGTTGTACAACCGTTCTGTTGACAACAAGCTTTTGCCCGCAATTATGAACCGGCCTGCACACTGCGCCCTCCGCTGACCGGCTCATGGGCAAATCTGCAGCCCAGTGAACTTACTCGATACTTACAGGGATGAGGCCTGTTCCCAGTGATGTGCTGCATTGTGGGGTTTCGATCCATTCGTGAAGCTTGTCGCGATCTAAACGCTGGAGTTCAGGGCGCTGATTTGAAACCTTTTTTTATTTCTATTAGCTTCATCCTGGCGCTTTTCAGTTTCAGTATTCCAGGAAACTGGGTTTTTTGCTCTGGGAGATCCTTGAAATCTCCAAGTTTAGTTGAAAAAAAGGGACAAAGCTGCAACTTCGTATAGTACCCCTGTACATTCTGTACTTTCACTGTACCCGCTCAGGTTCACCGGAGCCCCGGGGAGACCCATTTTGATCCCAACTGACCGCTCCTCTTACTCCTCTTTCTCCAGATGGCGCGTCCTCGTCAGCATGCTTCTTTGGAGATGATTGGTGCCCCATTGAGGATTGAGGACAATGCTGTACTAATTGTAGAACAAAGATCATGAGTGATTTCTTTTTTGTTCTTTTTTTCCCTGATTTTTCCGTTCTTTCTCTGCTCACTGGGAATTTTTGCCCTACAGTGGGGTCGAGGTACACGTTTCACCACAGGGAATACAGCGTAGGATATGGATTTGCATTCTATTTTTCTTGTCCACGCGACTTTTGGCCGCATGTGGCTGGGTACTTGTACATGTAAATCGTGGTATCACGAAGTTGACGATTGAGGACTGATTGAAGATGAAGTATACCCAAAATTAGATCTCAATTACTATCAGTTGCACTATGTTTAAATGGGCAGTGCAAGGCTCAATGGTTCTCTCTTGGCAGCCTATAGATTGTAGCCCTCGAGAAAATGGTGCTGCCTTCACTTGGCGAGGGCAGTGTATGCATTTGGGGATCTGCTTCGTATACCAAGACATCTCGGTGATCTCCCGGGCATACAAGTTGAAGTTTGTGTTATGTGGGGGATGTGCCAGATGAGTTGTACACACATATACCAAAGCCCTACAGAATACGAATGCCTGCAGTTCAAATGTTCAAGTTGAGCGGAGGTGATCCACTTCACGGGCTTTACCCTCTCCGACTTACCCGTTTTTCACCTACGTCAGAGAAAAGACTTCAAACCGATCCATGAGCAAGGACAATCCTGGACATTAATACCGAAGATTATTATTCCAATAGCAGAATCTCGCATTGCCAAGCCCTCTCTAGCAAGCAAATGCGAGACAGAAGGAAGCGCGCAGAGCGCGTTTATAGTTTCGAGAGGGGGAAGGGGAATTCTATTGGCCTTGAGATATTGTCCCGTTGACTATTATGCTATTATTACTGGGGTGGGCGTATAGCGACTACTCCGTATAGAGTCTAGCATGGGTAAGAGAATCTCCATTGGCGTAAATTATGGTACTTATTGCACATTGCACATTGCACACAGTGTCATCTCTTACTCGGGTCAGGGCCACTCTAGGGTTCGACTCAATGCGGAAATGTGCCTGTGCCTCAGTGCGATACCGGACCATACAGTGAGATCGGCACCGAGAAAAGGGTGGTTTCCTATTGGTGACCATACCGATACATTATTACTGGCGGGAAGTGTATGAACGCAGCACTGTGCCCCATTCAGCTTGGTCTCTGAATTACTCCGTATTAAGAGTCATCGGGATAAAAATAAGAGAATATTCAGAAGAATCTGAAATGAGATGAAATGAAACAGAGTGATCGACTCAGATGAGTCAACATTGGAATCATCTCAAACTATTTTTATGTTGAGGATTAGAGATGTGCAATGTACCTCTACCTCTCAGGTTGGCCCTAAAAGCTGGAACTACCGTAACCACCATACGGAAAGAATAGCGGCTGGTAATTTATTTCTTTTTACCACAAAATGCCTCATAGAAAAAAAAGCGACCAGCAACTCAACACATAATAGTCATCAAACCCACTCCACCATTGAAGAAGGAAATCAAAATGAAACCCTTTGTGCTACTATTTTATGGTACAGGAAATTGGTGGGAATAGAGTATCACTTGATTAATTTTCTCTACCCTATTGAAACTGAAATAGAACTTGAATAGTTTCAAACAATTCAATATGGAGCATAACTTATTGTGCATAGTATTATTTTATCGAGGTGCAGGAACCCTGTACATGTGTGGATCATGGGTAGAACAAGCGTGGAAGGGGAATCAGTGGCAAGGAAAAAAGAATATATTTTATTTTTAAATTATTAATTAAAAATAAAAATTACCAAATAAATCCTGATCTCTCCTAATTAAGTCAAGTTCAACCTGCAGTGTGTAATTAAAAATTAAAAAAAAAATTAAAAATTCGAAAAAATTACCACACACTAAGCCTAATCCGATCGTCCCCGTTCAATCGTCACTCGCTCCCCCTCCAAGTTCCATCTCTATACTTGAACTTCTCTTTCTCCCTGATCATCTTTCCATTCCTTCTCTTTACTTAAATTGATCTCGCCCCCGCTGAAAAGCTCGGACTTGGGCAACACTTGGCTCCTTGCCAAGAATTACTTGTGCCACCTGCTTTTCATTGAAAGTGACCAGCCTTGAAAATACAATTATTCTTCTTGGCAGCCCGTTTCTCACACATCTACAACCTTTCCCCTGACGCCTTACCCCCCAGCCATGACCTTCATATCATGACCAGTGTCCTGCGCGGGACTTGTCTGTTCTTCGCCTTTCAAGGTCGATCCTACTAAGATCGATTACCGATTATCGTGAGAACATTCGACTACGACATCTTGAATCTCATTGCTCGTGAATCTTTGCGCAACTACGACACCGAAAACACAATTTGACGAATGTTTTGGCTCTTTGGATTATCGATATGGCTCAACCGCGTGGGGAACGTTTCTCTTTTCACAACATATTAAAAATGCTGCTCACACCGAACTCGTCCACCCAACCGGCGCATGATGACGCCGAGGTGGCGGAGGACGGAGATGAACCCCCCGATCACTATCACCTACAAGATCCCCAGATTGAAGACGACGAAATCTTTGCTCGACCTACCTTTATCAAACAGAAGGAGTCACTGCTCACCCGTGCGTTGAAGAGCAGCCCCGAAATGTCACCTACCGAAAAACACCTTCCCTCTATGCACGACTCCGCCTACTCCTACCGCTCCTATCCCCATAGCAATATCTCTGGACTCTCGACAGCTGAGTTGACTAGCGATGGTGGTCTTACCAGTCCTTCTCTATCCAACACCCCCAGCCCCCCTCTCCCCCCGCAGATGATGGGTAAAATGGGCAAGATGGGCAAGGCGACGATGGGACACAAGGAGGTTACCCAACGTGTGAAGGTCGTGGATACCAATGAGACTACTGTTGAGGCCAACTTGGGCCGTAGACGTTGCATTAGCTTTGCCTGTGCTGGAAAATCTCAAGATACCAACGAGCCCAAGCCTCCACAAAGAGTTCAGACTTTCCCTGTTACTTCTCAAAAAGAAGCTTCTCCGCCCCCTCTCAAACGTCAATCCACCCTGACCTTTGTATGCCCGGGTAGACAGACTACTGTTGAAAGAGAGCGCTCCCCGGCTCGTAAGTCCGCATTCAGGTCCCGATGCCGGGGCTCTCCTGCTCCTGTTGCCCGTAAGGCTTCTCCTCCTACTCAGACATCCGAAAAGGCCGAGGCTTCCAACACTACACCAAAGGCCAAGGGCGTTCCTACAAGTGGATTGGGCAAATTTGAAGAATCCGAGGCCACACGGTTTCACGAGTTTGCCAGCTCTGTTGATGAGGATGACGAGTGGGTCAAGCAAACCACCGAATTCACCGAAAAGATTACTATGAACGACTGCATGAAAAAGGAGAACGAGATTCGCCGACTTGGTCGTGAGGCTGAGGAGGAAGCCGAAGAGGAAGAAGATGACGATGACGATATTGAGGATCTCGCAGACGATGACTCAACGGTTCACGACTTTTCTTCCGACGATGGCAATGAGTCAGATAACGAAGCTGGCTTTGCAGACTCTGATGACAGCGATGATGACGGCTCGGACTACGAATTTTGGGCACCATCCGCCACTGCTTCAGACACCAATGTTCCCTCTATTGATGTCTTTCCCGCCCCCATGCAACGCCGTGCTTCAAATACTTCCTATGACTCAATGACTGAGGATCAGCAGAAGTGGCTTCCCGCCCCTGTTCGTAAGGGTAGTCGACGAAGTGCCCCGAGACCCATCAGGATGCGACCTGGCACTCCCAACCTGCCCGATAGCACGGATTTCGTTTGTGGAACCCTGGATGAGGATCGTCCTCTCGAAGCTGCCTACAAATCTTGCATTGAACAGCGACGCATGTCTAAGCATGTCCTTATTCCGCAAGATATCGACCCTAGCTTCCCGACTAGCGACCCTGAAGCCGAGGAAGACCTAGAGGATCTCTCTGAAGACTTGGATGCCTTTGTTCTCGAACCCACTCGTGGCCGCACAGACAACAACACTCGAGCATCTCCCCGACACTCTCCCAAGCGCATGGTGTCTCCTCCTCCGCCCTCTCGTCGTGCTGGCCGCATCTCTCCCAAGCGCCTTAAGTCGCCGCCTCCTCGCATGCGAGCCAAGTCCCCCTCGCCTCAAAAGTGGTCCGAAATGCCTGTCGTGGAATCTCCTCGTGGTGTCAACATCAGCAATCTGATTCAACAACGTCAGCCTTTGGTTCGCACCAAATCACTTCCTCGAACTCCAAACCCCTTCTTTGCTACCGACCAGACACATCGGTACCTTGGAGTCTCAACTGAATCTCCCGAGCGTGAGCGTTCTCGCACTCGGGAATTACACAACCGTGGACCCATCGACATTGTCGAGGGCCTCGAAAAGAAACGTCAGAAACGTAAAGAAAAGTTCTGGCGTCAACACTGCCGTAAAGCTGCCAAAGAACAGGCGGTGCGGCGGCCGATTCCCGGCAAGGGAGCCGAACGGATGAAGGAGCTTGGCCTCGAAGTTGCTGAGAGGTGCAGAGCTTATGGGGTCGCTCAAGATACCCAGCTCGTCCTATCCGTTTAGGCTTTCCCTCATACATTCAAGGAATGACATATCCTCCCCCATACACCCTTTATTCAAATTGTACATACCCCATCTTTTTTGGAAGCTCTCTTCACTTGGTCTGTGATCCAAGTGTCTTTCGCTGACACATAACTTCTTCACCAACTTCATGTCACCCGCTTGATTGGTTTATTTTCTACCTTAGCTTCTTCTTTTTGCTTCCTGGTTAAGCTTTTCTAATCAATCCTGGGGAGGATTCATCCTTGCATTCTTTTCCTTCTATCTTTTACACCCCGTATTCTTTTTTTTTTCCCTGGAGGTTGCTTTCCTTTCCAATTTGCATGGTTGCGGTGCATATACCCCTTATCTGAAATTGCTGCATTGTGAATAAAGCGGGCGGGAACAATTCAATTATGAATAGTAGATAGAACAATAACAAAACTTCAAAATATCCATATCTTTCCTTTACATTAATCTAAATGAACTTCGTCTAATCTCGGATATGGGACGACTTATTCAGTGGCGTGGTGGCACTGAACGTGGTACTTCTTAGTACTTTTAGTTTACTGTAGTCTGGATCTCGTCAAAAGTCCGCCACTGTTAGTGCCTGAGTGCCTAAGGCACCAAAGTTTGGCCGATCCCGAAAACAACATCAACCTGTCTTCTTGTCTTTCTTCCCCCTCCATCCACTTCGCTGTCTCCCTCTTGCGCCATAACTCGTCTCACTTAGCTTCGAACGTCAAACTGCACTCTATACTCCTCCAGTTTCGCTATGTGGATCGTCAACTGGTGTAAGTGCTCCCCGAACCCGACCCTCGGCCCAACCATCCCGGACCGGTTGCATGCGACACGAAGAAGCGAGAGAGAACAATCCTACTTTTTTTTCGAGTAGGATTTTGAGGGTTTCCAAAGCTGGAGGGATCATATGCAACTCTCCAGCAGATTAATCATGGGCCCTACTCGCTGGATTCGAACTGCCGTGGCCCCTGTGCGGCTTGTGATTATGATCTTCATAATCTAGGATCTTGAAAATCGACTTTACTAACATGCTTTCGGCTTGATAGTTTACGATGTGCTGGCCTCCCTTGGCCTGCTGAACAAGCACGCTAAGCTCCTTTTCCTCGGTTTGGATAACGCCGGAAAGACCACCCTGCTCCACATGTTGAAGGTGAGTTGATGGTTGGATAGATACCAACAGGCTATGGCATCATGTGCGACGTGCATGGCTAATACATTCTTGTCTCGATGGATAGAACGACCGTGTGGCCGTCCTCTCACCGACTGCTCACCCTACCTCCGAAGAGCTCGCCATTGGCAACAACCGTTTCACTACCTTCGATCTGGGTGGTCACCAGCAGGGTTAGTTGAGATATACCCGAACATCCTGGATATCACTATTTAAGTGAGACAACATTCGCTGATTTCATCCTACCACCAGCTCGTCGTTTGTGGCGCGACTACTTCCCCGAGGTCAGCGCTATTGTGTTTTTGGTAGACGCTAAGGATTATGAGCGTTTCCCCGAGTCCAAGGCTGAGCTTGATGCTCTCCTCGCCATGGAGGACCTCGCTAAGGTCCCCTTCCTCGTCCTCGGAAACAAGATCGATCACCCTGACGCTGTCAGCGAGGATGAGCTGCGCCACCAGCTCGGTCTGTACCAGACCACCGGTAAGGGCAAGGTCCCTCTCGAGGGTATCCGCCCTATTGAGCTCTTCATGTGCTCCGTTGTTATGAGACAGGGTAAGAGTCCATCCGCGATTATTGTTATATGGTGAGAATGAAAATGCTAATCTTTATATCAGGATACGGAGAGGGTATCCGTTGGCTTTCCCAGTACGTCTAAAAGCCTCGCTTAAGACGTACTTCCAGTCCCAATCCCTTTCTCAAATACTCCCTCTCGCCTCATGCCTCCTCGCCTTGTCACATCCAGTCTGTGGAGAGTTGACATTGCAACCCAAAGAATCTCACCCCCTCCCGACCCCTCTAAATAATTCCCCACGTCTCAATACCTCTAGCTAGCTACCAATAATGGTGTCTACGTCCTACTACCATTGGTCTTCCTCCGCCCCTTCAATACACTCACGCTTTGATGTGTCCTTGGTTTTTAGCTTGTACGTCAATCAATGCATGTTCTTTTCACTTTAGCTATGTTCATCTCTTGTATAAGTGCTCTACTAGGTAGCTCAACTATAGTCCTGAAAGGTACGTGTCTTATACCTCGATAGAATTCAATTGGTCTTATCAAATGACTAGAGCCTATTCAACTTTGATGTACTCTTCCGGTTTATATGGATCATAGTTCATGCTGTGTCAAACATTGGTACTACTACACAGTCTAGATAGCCCTAGTACTAGTGACATATCAAATAGCCCGTTACACTAGACTAAAATAGGAAGTCCGTAGCCATGATGCAAGTCGATTTACACGTTATCTACTTGCTTTTTTTTAAGCCATGACCCCGTGCGGGGTCTTTTACCCGATTTTATACATTTATACTGGATTTAGCCTGAAGTACTCTAGGTACATCGGACATTATCTCCGACTGGACTTGGATCACACTCGACATAGCAGTATTGGTGGCAGGTAGATTGAGTTGGGTGAGTACATTATGTGGACTTATCAGTAGACCAGATGCAGCTTGTATTGCAAAGCAGGGTGTGTTTACTCGAGGGATCTCATTTGTTGATAGAACGATGGCAGGCGATACTGTGTTGGAGTTGGTGTTTAAGGCTCCCGGGGGCTCCTAGGCCTGGTTCCTCCTACCGGAAGATCCTTCGAATGGTAACTTGACCCTTTGGGAGTATATAATTACAGACTATGCATCAAATGCCCCAGTAGGAGTCAGATACCGCTGGAAAGATCTGACTTCGGAGTCTAAAGACCAGAACCGAAGTATTCCTACGAGTTATATAGACCTATTTTGAGAACATATGAGGATCAATTGAATTCAGAACACACGACCGATAAGCACAAACAAAATAAGGATAAGATAGACCAGGTTTCCCAACCCCTTTCCAGGATGCCGAGAATAAACATTCCGTCCAGATGGTAAAGAAACAAGAAAGCAGGGGAATGGCAAGGGAAAAGAAAAAGGGAAAAGGGAAGAAATAAAGTGAGAAAAAAAGGAAAAAAGGATCCGCTCCGAAAGTACAAGAGGTCGCGCGTGTCGGCCTGGAAATGATGGAGACGGTGGTTTCGCATGTCGCACGGGGAAGCCCGGATGTTGAGAATATGGGGGAGGTCATAGGGAGTTCACGGGGACTGAGTAACGGTAGGGTGGAAAGCGTAGGTTGTAGGCTGCCCCGGTGTGGATGAGGGTTCCTCGGTCATTCATCGATTCGTAGGGTTTGCGGCGGAAATCGTAGGAAGAAGGGAGGAGGTGTTTATTGAATGTCATATGGCGGGATGGGGTTGTTGTTGTCAAATGCGATTTGAATAAAAAATGGCTTATCTCCGCCCGAACCTGCTGCACATGGGGAAGCTCGTATCGATTTCTCTCTTTATTTCTTCTTCTGCTTTCTCGGAGTGTTGGGTCCGCCAGAGCTCATGCTCCCGTAAACGTACTTTTGTTTCTTTTCGGCTGGTTTCAGGATCTATCGGAGAAGGAAAAAAGAAGATTAGACTTTCGTGCTGGTTCAAATCGTAGAGAATTTGAAATTTGACCCACCTGGAAGGAGCAGAGCAAGCTCTCGTCTACGCTCATCATTGCACCCGCATTGTCGAATTCACCACAGTAGTTGGGCGCGCTGAATAGCGTTACCAGCTGGCGCTTGGAGAAGAACTCGTAACCATCCTCAACAACTTGATGCGCACGGCATATCAGATCCATGTCGTGTTTCTGAAGGAAGCGCGAAACCACGTCGGGTCCGAATGTGAATGAAACACCACGGTCGTTTTCGCTCCAGCCGGTGATATCCTTGTCGGGGTCGGACCACAGAAGATCGCAAAGGAGACCGCAGTCGGGAATCTGATGCAGTTAGCGAATTTGGCTCTCAGCCGGAGCTTGCGCCCCAATGATTATTGCCACTTGAGTCCACCGGGAGGGAAAATGCCAGGAGTCCATGAAAAAAAAAAATGGAAATAGGTTGAAAAACTTACATCAGTAGGACGCATGACACGGCGAATCTGCTCCATGGAGTTGAGATCGGGACTCAGACCTCCGTGCATGGTGAAAATCTTCTCATCGATGATCGCGGCAATGGGGAGACAGTTGAAGCAGTCGGTGAAAGTCTTCCACAGCTTGATGTTGTATCGGCGCTTGCACTCATCGTAGAAACCGTAGATACGGTTGATAGAGGCGCATTCGTGGTTACCACGCAGAATGAAGAAGTTCTCGGGGTACTTGATCTTGTAGGCAAGGAGCAAGCAGATGGTCTCGAGAGACTGCTTGCCACGGTCGACGTAGTCACCGAGGAAAAGGTAGTTGGCCTCTGGGGGGAAACCGCCGTATTCGAACAGACGCAGAAGATCGTAGTATTGTCCGTGGATATCACCGCAAATCTAAAAACCGGAAAATCCCGACGCGTCAGATAAGAAAAATAACAAAAGTCATGGTGAGACCATGGAAAGGCAAGACCGGGGAAGTGATATGTCGCACCTTGATGGGAGCCTCCAGCTCCAGCAGAATGGGCTGAGAGATAAAGATTTCGCGAGCCTTGGTGCAAAGGTATCGAATCTCGGATTCCAGCAGCTGAACCTGCTTTCCGGGTCTGCTGCCCCTCACTTCGAGCAGACGGTCGATGATGGAATCCAAATCAACTTCCTGGTCGGCCATGGCGAAAGGCCCCTAAAAGAAGAAGGGGAGAGAAATAAAAGAAACAGAGGAAGGGAAAAAGAAAAAGGAAAAAGCACGCCGGGGGGAAGGGATGACTTCCGGAGCAAGTGAGATATTACTGGCGCGGCGACTATGTTCTGCAAGGTTGCGGATGTTAGCGAGGATGCTTTGACAGTGCCAAGGGTAGCAGTCCGGTCGTCAAATCTCAAATCAACATCGACTGACACGCGCGTTGCTGATGACGAGAATTTTTTTTTTTTCGGGACTAGCTTTTTTTTTTTTTGCCCCATCCACCCCTTGGTGGGACCGGTGAGAACTAGGCAGAGAATAGGCAGAGACATACCAGGTAAGAAAGTCAATGAGATCGAAGACTCGAGGATTAAAAGGCCCTATGGCCGCGAAAAGTTGAGGCGACTGAGTCTGGCAGGGATGCCAGATAACGATTCACTGCAGTCTCTCTGAACTGGAGGGATTTTTGTAGGTCGAACAAAGACAACCAGTAGATTGCAAACTGGATATTACGCGCCTGAGTGGAAGTGTACAACCAACAGGTGAGCAGTAAATCCTTTGTCGAGGATGGATTCGAGCGGGATGGAAGGGAGGGGGATCAGAGATTAGGCGATCGAAGTTTTCCGAGCGGAAACAGTTGAAAAAGGGTGATGATGATCAAAGGTGAGAATGAAAATACAAAGTGATTTTTTTGAATTCCCTTCAGAATCAGAGTAGACTGGTGGAGTGGAAACGCGAGTAAACCCGATGGGATGGAGAGAGGGAGAATCTTGCACAGGGAGAAAGAAGACGGGAAGTTCCCAGTTTGTGTTTGCAAGTGTTTGGTTTCCCCGTTATAGATGGGATCAACTTCCCCTGTAGATGACTTGCTACCAAATCAAAATATAATATAATAAAAATTATTATAAATCAATCTAAACTTATATTCGAATTACTCAGATTAATTCATCTTCTCTTTCATCTTTGAATTCTCATTCACCATGTTATCCATTCAACTTCTCTTCGATTGCCACCATTCCGGTCTCGCCTGTGGAGGGGTTGCGTTGCCGCCGGTCGAGACCCATCGTATAAAAATAGTAAAGACTTAAGACTGGGCCCCAGCGCAAAGTACCAGATTCAAATCAAAGAAATGGAACCTTGGACTACATCTGCAGAACATAGAGACACTATCTACAAATGATACACTTATCACTCCAATCAAATTATCTGAATATAAAGACATTGTTCGAGGTTCCCTACTATAAAGCTGTATACCCATGTCCCCATTGGATGTGGACCCCAACTACAACAGTTGAGACTGATAGTCCCTACTACGAATGTGTACTTATAGTCACATAAAAAATCTAGAGCTAGTCAAATTTCATCTCTTCGGCTCCAATCATTGCTACGTTCCAAGGTCTAGACAAGTCCATCAGATGACGCCTGCTTTAGCCTCAAACTTAGTTCAAGTATTATAAAACAGCTCATAAGGCTATTCAGTAGGTCGGTATAGAGACTCAGGACATACATAATAGAATACTCATTACTATAAGCACCTGATATCATAAGCCAAATGACTCGACAGAGCGATGCTAAACCAAGAAGCTACATAGTATGTAGTATTATCTAGTACTATGCATCTATATTTCCAGTAGACCTCTTTTTACCACCATCTAGGTACTTGGGCTGCAGTGTCTTTTGCATACTAAACCGTGACTCAAGTGCTCCTAGCCTGAGGGCCCGGGGTGGTAGAATTAGCCTACAGCTCGATTGACTATATCCCACCTGGGCATCTGGGGCAGCATAGACTAGCTGATACTAGTAGTAGTCTTCCCTTATAGGGAACTCTGCAAGCAACCCTGTACTTGCGTACGTCTAGTCACGGTCTAAAACTTGCACAAGATTGAAGTTTCAAGATTGAAATTATTTTCCGAACCGGCTCAGGGCATCATGCCATATCCATCTCAAGGAGTTCACAGAGAAACATGCTCAGAAGCACAGAACAAGAACAAGAGGGGAATAAGAATATGAGAAAAAAAAAAGAGAAACAGAACAAAATAAGCACAATCATGCCACCAACGCCAACATGCCGAAAGAGAGATAAAATCATAAAATACACGCGCTCTAAAATCGATCTTTCACGATGACCTCCAAAATGACAAAACAGAGAAGAGGGTGCTGAAGGGTCGGTTTTGATGGAGAAAATGGCTGCAAAATCAACGAGGTAATTTGAAAACAGAACAGAGCGAAGCAAACGGCCGTAAATTGTTCATACATCCAACCCACCATATCTCATAAGTCATCCAAACGCCTTGGAATAATGCAAAGGAGGAGCGCGAAAAGCTCGCTCAACGGGAAATATCGATCTGGGAAAAAAAACATGAGGGGGGTGGGTTGAGTTCTCAGCATCAAGCTGAGAAACTCATAAAAATGTGATTATTATCCAGAGGATTAATCAATAATGATAAGGGGTGATTTTTTATCCACCCATGGTATGGCCAGCAGTCAAAATAGCATGGCTATTAGTCTGGATAGCTGGGGTCGAAAGGGGGGAGTGGTCCATGCTAGGTCCGGCCAAATGAGCTGCAAGCTCTTTTTGAGAACTATCCCAAGGGTGTTCTCCTAGTACAGTGGTGAGCCAATTATGGTTGACATCCCCCCGAAGAGCTTCCAATTGTTGACGACAGAGCTCTTGATCCAGCACCCAATCTTTAATGGGGGTAGGTTGTGCAACAGTAGGTTGCAACAGAGGAGGACTGGCAGATGGAGCAGCATGCTTTGCAGGGCTCTGAATGCTGGAGGATCCTGATTGGGTGGCGCTGTCCTGCTTCCATTGGTCAAATGGAAGCACTAAAGGCGGCTGAATCGGTGCATGGATCTGTTGCGTGGGAAGGGGAGACACCGTAGGACCTGGGTTACCGAGGCCATCTGTGGTGAATGGATTATCTGTCGAAAGATCAACGATACGGCGCCGTTGAATCTTCTTGCGACGGTTTGTCCCTGTACCCTCCGTATCGGATTGTTGCACCAAAGGCTTGACTGGAGATACCTCGTCAGTTTCAACTGGAGGCTTAGGCAACGCCTTTGCCTGGATAATGGTGGCGGCAGGCTTGTAGACCACCACTGATTGATCCGCAGCACTGGATCGTATGACTGGGGCAGCCTCGGGCTCAGCGACCCGATCAACCAATTGCTTTCGCTCGGTGTATCCTGGGCCACGGCCATCAATGATGATGTCCTCAGAATAGCCAGGGGTGCGACGGAAGAGATTCATGATCACAACGCGATAATTCGAATGGGTCTTGACAAATGGATTGCCGGCTACCCAAATCTCCCGTATCTCAGGCAGGCAGGTAAGGCGGGCCATTTCTGTGGGATCCATGAGGTTATTATCACGAAGGTCCAGTCTCTCCAGCGACAGAAGTCGCTCGATTCCAGCCAGCGATTGGAGTCGGTTGCCGCGAAGGTTCAGTGCCGTGATAGCCGGAAGAGGGTTCCGCGATAGCGAGTGCATCGAATCGATCATGCAGTGAGACAGATTGAGCGCACGAAGAGCCATCAAGGTCGACAAGCTATCTGGGATTTCGGACAGAAGATTCGAGGAAAGGTCCAAAGAGTTGAGAGTGTTAGCCACGGGCGCGAGGCTAGCCGCTGATATCGAAGTCAACGAGTTGTCAGGAAGACCGAGGTGACGCAGAAACCGCCATTTGCTTGGTGGTAGGACACCAGGCAACAGGGTAGAAGAGCTTCCAGTCCGATAACCACCCGATGTATCACTTGAGTTCGAACTGCCCGAGCCGGTACGACGAATTCGTGCAGATTGTCCGCGGCGGTGACCGTGTTTGGTTGTAGGGCGCTGCGGCGAGATGCTCTCAGCCCTAGCTCGTCGAACTTTTGCGCCTTCGGATCCAGCTCGCATCATCGGGGTGGACTTGGGGCTGGTGCTGCTGGCGAGTGCCGTATTCGCAACGGGGGAACCGGGCGCGGAGATGGAGGTATGATCGGAGGCGTGGACGGGCTGGGTACTGGAGCTGTTGGTCCAGCCAAGAGGAGGGGACTGGTTCTTGGTGGAGCGACGGCGGCGCTTATCCATGTCATCCAACACGATTCTCGTCAGCAGATCCATGGGGTCATCCAGATGAGCCCGCTTGATAGACAAGGTTCGAAGCTGCTCCGACAACCGATCCCAACCATAGAAAGAACGGTAGTCTATATCAATGATCTCTAAAGCACTCAAGTTTTTGAAAGAATGAAGCGGCACAGCCGTATCGAAAGGAAATTCTTCATAGCCCCGGATCAAGCAGGCTCGGTGGTCTGGTGCCAGCCGCAGACAGGGGATTTTGGTGAAGGCAGAATAAAGATATTTTAGATCCGCTTCCAAAGCCAGTTTGGCCCGTTCGGTCTTAGAAGCAGAGTCCTTCGATCCAAGACCAAAGGAGGACCAGAGTCCACTCATACCGGACATCACGCTACGCACGCTAGAAACGGAGTGAATGGAGGCTCCATCGCCTCCCTTGGACCGTTGTGGTTTACTCAGGAAGGACACATATGATTGCGAGACTTCGGTGTGGATATTCTCCAGCCGGACATTCATAGGCCCCACGGCAATGGACAAATCCTCGAAGCGCGAGAGGAGGTAGAAGAGGTGATGAGGGGTGAGGGTGAGCTTGGCGGGTTTAATATTTTGGGATGCAAACTTCAGCGCTCCGAATGATAGAGCCGAGGCTAACGAGGTGGAGGAGAAGGCACCCGCAGCGTTGGAGGTTGAACCCGTGGGTGACTGTGGGGTTCCGGCATTGGATTGTCGCCGAAGTTGCAAAGCGTTTGCGAGGGCTTTTTCGTGGGTTCGAACGAAGCTGGCCAGATTCTAGAGATGAGAATGAGGTATTAGCATTCCATGCGACGCATTCATGGTTGAATTGACGTGGTTCAAAAAGTGGGTCGTCGAGGCTGAGAAAAAAAAGAAAGAAAAAAAAAAAAACAACTCCAAACTCACTTTGATGAAGAGTTGTCCATCTTCAGTGTTCAGCTTCTCCATGATGGAAAGCAAGAGAACCAGGCCGAAATACACAAAAAAAGATCAAATACCCCCAACCTGGAGAACTCTGAAGATGGATCGTTCAACAGACGTTATCAGAGACGGGCGACATTCTGGTGGGTGCAACCAGATATGGGATAGAAGGAGTGTGTCGCCTAGGGGATCTGAGTTAGCGCGAGAGATGATAAAGGATTTCAAGAATCGATACCTCTTTGCGAAAGGAGTGTGTGACTCGAATTGAAAACTCGAGTCTACTGAAGATCTAAGGGGATCTTCTAAGATTGGGGAGGAGGAGGAGGTTAAAGGGGGAGGAAAGGGACGGGGTAACCGCCTAAATATGATGATCACGATAACAATACGACTTCAGTACAGGTAACGAATTTTAATCGCATTAAACCTTGTTCGGGGTCTTAACCTTGATAATATTTCATGGTCTGATCCTTTTTTTATTTATTTTATATTTTTTATAATTAATTCTAATCTGATTACTCTTTGATGTGCATCGGTTGACCTCCTCACCTTCTATGTCTCATCTGAGTATCATGTTATCCAACTTATGGGCTTACTATTATCTGTTCAGTATTCACCTGGGCAGTATTCAGTAATATGACTAGATCCCGAATTCATACCTCCCGGTGACTATTTAATCTGTAATATATGTACGATTTTATTTATAAATCTCTTAGCATTTAAATGGTTGCTAATTTCCTGCAGCTACGCCCATGCTAAACCTAGGTGGGAGTGGCGACCTGTATGCATGGAGGGGGCGAGCACTCGCGTCTATCAGACCCTTCGGTTGGATCGACCGAAATCTCTTCCTAAAAACTCTACCTATTGAGAATGCTCATGGTGCTCCGGTTATCCGTTGCGAGTGGTCCATATCATGTTTTTTTTCTATTATCAACATTCTGAGTCGATCATGGCCCATCATGAAGTGGGTCGTACCAAGTTACCACCCCTCCTTTGGCTCCCGATCGACGGGACAGTTATCATGACTGATAATGAACGGGGAGATGAGAAAGGAGATTAATTAGATTAACAGAGAGAAACAGATGCATCATTTGCATGAAAGGAATAGCTTCATAATAGTGTCCACACCACCTACATAAGCCACTTGATATGCAGTGAAATGCAGCCCGGGTTAGAATGCCGGGATAAAAAGCAGCCTACGAGCGTCCAGTTGCCCCGTGCCCTCTTCATTTGGCCCGCTTTTATGATTTTTTTTCTTATTGCAGAGTCATATACATAACAAGTTTATACGCGGGACGAAAATCCTATATTCCACTTATTATTATCTTATGGTCTTGGTCTGCTTCCATTACCAGACTAATACTATATTGGGGTTGGTCATATGCAGTAGTCTTTTTTTCGTGCAGCAGATCAAGATCTGGTTAACCCGAGACTGAACTTGAATCAGTCTGTATTTTATTTATACTATTTTAATTAAATTATCAGACTCAACCCGGGTCACGCACGGAGAAGACAGACGAGCGCGGGCCGTTTAGTGGTGGTTAGTGGTGTTGATGTCCATGAACCATCCAGCTCAACCAATGATCAGCTGTAACGGGCCATGCGCATTACGCTATCTGGGATGATCCGAGTCAGCTCGCACTGACATCTGACATTCCTCAAAGTGGAGTCAAATCCCCCCGATTTTAGGATTTTTGAGAAATCAGAAAATAATAAAAAAATAATCTCATAACATGGATGACATCAAAAACATCTGAAATCTGAAGCATTCCACCTTTTTTTTTTTCTTACCCCTCCATCATGCTATACCAGGCACACCGCTTCGTACATTCTTAGATTCACAGATTCTTCCCTCGACCCATGGTTCAACAGAATCCCTTCATCTCGGATCCAATTAAGTCGGAATTAATGCAATCTATGTGACGGGGCCCGCGTTAGCGAGTAGAATTGGATAGGTCGTCTCTCCGACCTCGGGTCACTCAAGATAGGTTTCCGAAACGTTTCAGCCATGCACGAGGGAAAACTTGAAGGATGAGGTCAAGGTTGATTCGTCTTATCATCGAAGTTACAAGCGCGATGCCCAGAACGCGGGGAGATGGTTTTATCTATGAATGTACAACAAGCACGGTCTCGTTCAACATTCCTCACCCCCGGATGTTGCAGACGCTCGGTTCAACGTTGGATCCTAGCCTACTTTGATGCACTTGCAAGGAGTTCGCATGCAGGCATCCTTGCATTGGGGGGTTAATAGCACCAATCCTTACGGCTTATTACCACCCCAGCCCCGAGGATTCGGCCGTGGCTTTCATTTTGACTTCGCGGTTACTCTAGATAGGAGTAGTCTCGGATTTACGAGTTCAACTAGTTCAACTGTTTTGGATTGGCATCCTCTTAGATCAGGAATGCTGAACACATGGGAATCATTGAGACAACCTGGAGAAAAAAAAACATGCTGATCAAGGAGGGGTTAAAAAATGGGGTTTCAACCACATGATATTGTAGAATTCATGCCCCGCCCCCTTGAAGATACTGAATACGTACGCAGTACTCCGTGGGAGGTAATCCGTAATGAAATGAATCATGTCAATCATGTCAAAAGGGGCACCAATTTGACATCTCTCGTGGACCGGACTTTCTCTTCCGCCCTTGTCGATCCAGCACGAGGATACGATAAGTAAATCATCGGAGGTTGATGTCTCTCATTGGATAATATGCAGAAGTCATTTGCAGCTCCGCCAAGCCACCGGTGGACTACCCTGCACTTGCATCTTTGCTTTTTTGACGTACTCACGCCACAATTTTGGTGTACTCCGTAGCGATCTGCAATGGGCCAAACACAGATGCGGCTAAGGTTGGGGTCAATGTAGTTTAGTTTTTTTTTTCTTTCCTTTTTTATGGGCTTTTTTGGGGAAGATTTGAAGAGTGGACTCCGAACATTCCCTTGTATGGAACAACACTAGTATACTACGCAGCGCTATGGTGGACACTAACTGATGCACCTTAGGAAGAAGGCGTACATACCTCCGTCATTGGAGGGTCACACTTAAGTTTCCCATTTACCAAGAACGGCGTAGCCTTTGATCTCCTTGAAAATGGTGGCGGCTACCGCGCCGTACATCCTTTATTTTTCATATTCGCGACGCGTACTTCTTTACTCATCCCCATGATCATTTTTCAGCAGGAGTGGGAGGCGAGAAGGCAGCTGAAAATGATGTATCGGGGGGACCGAGCAAATAGAAAAAGAAAAGAAAAAGAACCAGATCGAGGCTGAAAGGGAAAAGAAAAGCGACGTCGGACGCACCATGCGTATGTTTGCTTCTGCTTTTCATTCTTTGCTTATTCCACTATCACGTCCGAGAAATCCAAGATCGGCATGATCAACACTCTAGCTGATTGGAGAGGATTAGAGCTGATTACGGAGTACAGGAACACAGCAGGAAGAGAATTAGGAAAGAATCGAGGCTAATTATGATGCTAATTATCACAATTAGCCCCCAAAATGCACATCATCCCGTCAGGTGACTCTGTGGCTTGACACTGTTGATGTTTGGGGTTTAGTGTCAAATCCTTTTAGTCTCTTACTCCGGACTTCCTCCGTATACAATGCACATTGCATATGTACAGAGCTACGAATGGGAGGTACATTAGTGGGACTCCTGTTTCCTGCCGATGTTGCCAGCCCGTGGGCGGCTAAAGAGGGGCCCCTCATCCAAGGTATCAGCCCATGGGGTTCTTTCCTGGGCCCCCATCTCGCCTCCGATCAAACTAAAATTCAATTTCTATAACCTATCACCATCGTGAACTGCTTTTATGCTGCGAGATCTGAACGGGCTGGCATCTAGCGGTGTAGCTCTACCATATATCCCGGGGGCGGTTAAGGTTTCATGCTTTTTTTTTCTTAGTATATTTCTACGTATATGGCGCCTTGGAGATTTCATCCATGGATGTCCTTGGTCGTACCATGAAGGACTTGGATGAATTCGGAGCAAATTGCGTAACAGATAAGTTTGAACACGCTTTGCTCGTACGGACTATACCCGGGATGCCGAATCCAAATTAGCGTCGCATGATGGTGAAAAATTTTCATTGGAGCCCTGGAGATATGAAGAGACCAATTGATATGGTTGATACCCCGCGAGAGGGGAACATTTTCATGGAGGGGCATTCAAATGTTGAAGAAAATTGAAATTGACTTCAATAGTTCCCAAGTTCGGGAGGATTCTTACGTATGAAGAAGAACCGGGCAATGGAAATAGATTCCACTATGATGATCAACCCCACTATATACAATCCCAGTGTTGATCTTTTTGTTGACTTTTCCATACAAACCATGCAAACCATGGATCCTGCCCTATAAATTCCTTATCTGCGGGGCAACGGTTGCTGACTCATACAAATCATGTGACACTGACGTAGACGTTGGGGACCAACCCGGATTCGGATTGGTATATGTCTTCAGTTCTCACCTGGTATGCAATGAAAGATGCAGGAGGAGAAGGCGTCACTGATTGATCCATATGATCCTAGTGGATTACCAGATTACGAACATGAATTCATCGATCCTGACGAGCTTCACCGCTTCGAGCGAGCTCTGAACGCCCCCGAAGCTTCTCCACTGATAGCCATCAACGACTGGCGACCCATCAACCAACGCGTCCGGAAGACACGAGGCCGTCGCAAGGCTCCGAAACGAAGTACGGACGAAACGAGAGAAGGCGTTCTATACACGGTCCTCAAGTGGCCATTCCTGTTCACTGTGTTCGCGTGGATTATCTTCTTGAGCTGTGGCTACGTGTTGGTCCGAGTGTACATCTTCCTGTATGAACAATGGGTTACATGGAGGGGCAAGCGAGAGCGATTGCGCCAGGAGCTGTCAGCGAAGACGAGTTACCCGGAGTGGCTTAGTTCAGCTAAAGCGTTGGATACCCACCTTGGAAACGACAAGTGGAAGCAGTCGGACGCTTATGCTTACTACGACCACGAGACAATCACCAAGGTGGTGTCAGAGTTGAGAAAGGAGAGATTGAGGGCCGAATCTGAGTTGGTGCATGGTCGCCAGGGCGCTGGGGATTCAGCCGCATTGGAAGACCTGAGCGCCTTACTGGAGGCTTGTGTCAAGAACAATTTCGCCGGGGTCGAGAACCCTCGCATCTATAGTGAGACTTACTCTGGGACCAAGGAGCTGGTTCAAGAATACATTGATGAGGTACATACCTGTATCCAGCTGGTCTTGGATAGTAAGCAGATTGACAAAGACACCAAGAAACGACACTTCAAACACCTTGATACCAATTTCGGCCGGACGGCACTTTGTCTTTCTGGGGGTGCCACATTTGCTTACTATCACTTTGGAGTAGTCAAGGCGTTGTTGGATAACGACATTTTACCTGAGATCATCACAGGGACCTCCGGCGGAGCGTTGGTTGCCGGCCTGGTGGCGACTCGCACTGACGCCGAGCTAAAACAGCTGCTGGTTCCCGCTTTGGCACATCGGATCCGCGCTTGTCATGAAGGGTTTCCGACCTGGTTCCGCCGTTGGTGGAATACAGGTGCTCGGTTCGATACGTTAGACTGGGCCAAGCAATGTAGTTGGTTTTGTCGAGGTTCGACCACGTTTCGAGAAGCCTATGAGCGAACGGGCCGCATATTGAATGTGTCCTGTGTTCCCTCCGATCCTCACTCTCCGACTATTTTGGCAAATTATCTGACCTCTCCGGATTGCGTCATTTGGAGTGCCGTGCTTGCCTCTGCCGCTGTGCCGGGTATCCTGAATCCGGTTGTGTTGATGTACAAAAAGCGTGATGGGACGCTTGCACCTTACTCTTTCGGGCATAAGTGGAAGGATGGTAGTCTGAGGACTGATATCCCCATCAAATCGCTTAACCTGCATTTCAACGTGAACTTTACGATCGTGTCACAGGTACGCATATGGCCACCAATCATTTATTACATTGAAGGAGGCTGATATTGATATTACTTTTTTAGGTCAACCCGCATGTCAATCTATTCTTTTTCAGTTCACGAGGAACTGTTGGCCGGCCAGTGACCCATCGTAAGGGTCGTGGGTGGCGCGGTGGCTTTCTGGGCACTGCAATCGAGCAGTATATCAAACTCGACTTGAACAAATGGCTTCGGGTACTCCGACACCTCGAACTTTTACCCAGACCACTGGGTCAAGACTGGAGTGAACTCTGGCTTCAGCAATTCAGTGGCACCGTCACAATCTGGCCTCGAAAAGTTATTCTTTCGGACTTTTTCCACATTCTGTCTGACCCTACTCCCGAAAGGCTTGCGCGCATGATCCACGTCGGTCAGCAAAGCGCGTTCCCGAAAATCCAGTTTATCAAGAACCGGCTGAACATCGAAAACGCTATCATGAGAGGGCTCCAGCAGTGTTCTACCACGGGTCGTTCTTTGTCCCCCATTCTATCGCGTCGGCTTCCGCTTCCCGACAGCGAGGACGCGTTGGTCCAGCGATTGGATGAGAATTTTCCAGAACGCCATGACACCACCTATAAAGGAGAATCTACCGAAGAAACGATGTCCCAATCACCAGGGTCCTCTCGCCCACAGACCCCAACTTCCAATCCCAGAAGGGGTAGCCTAATGGAGGAGATGCGCCGCCAGTCGGCTGTCTTCTTTGACGACGACATTTTCGGTGACGAAGGCGCAGCCATCACCTGAGAGTGCCCAGGTGAGTTCGGGCGGCTGAACCCCCCACTGGGCGGAAATCAGTCCCAGCTCCCATGACGTTGAGCAGGGTCTTTCTCATTCGGGACACCTGCAGCCTTGTGCTCCGTCATGGTACTTCCCGCCCGATACGATATTTGATATGACAGGCGGCTAGTGCTGATCAATACCGAGCTACGGGTACTCTCGGGGTACACTCTTCCATATCGTCCGCGCCTTGACGTTGAAGGTTATCTTTCTTAATCATTTCAAATATCTTTCCTTCTTTGGCCCCACTATCGTCGCCTCTTTTGGATACTACCTCTCTCGCGTGGGGTTTTCATCCTTCTCTTTTCTATCTTTTCAGCCTTGATACACATTTTAACTACAAACTTTATTTTTTGCGTTTTTCCTCTCTTACGACATTTACGATTATACTCCCATGATTGGGTTCCCATTTTCTTTGCCTTTTCCCCTCTCTCGATTTGCGTGTTTCTTTATGAATATCGTGCGGGGAAAGCGAAAGCGATGTAATATACTTTTTTGAACTTTACGACGTGTACGAATATCATTTAATTTCAAGTGAAACTCCCATGGGATCCTGGTCGATATCGCGTATAGAATATGTGATATGATTCTTATGCATGCAGATTCGGTGTCATGATCGACGATAGTGGGGGCTTTTGTGGACTGGTGAATTTAGTTTGTGGCACTCTCGTACATTGCCGTAGGCACGATGACGTCGCTTTTCACGAAGGATTGTTCTATCTGATAAAAGGACTGACGCTAATGCAGTGTGAGACTCGGCTTGATGCTGTCATCTACTATATTCCTTTTGTAGGTGGCCCCTTCTACGCTAAATTGTAGTTAATTTGCTTGGTTATCATATATGCTAGAGAGGTCAACCTGGCTTAACCTTGAGGTATAGAATGTTTCAAATTACGGGTGGGCAGTATTGAAGAAGATGATGCAATGATATCTGGGCATTCGGAGATGTACATCTTAGTTGATGGCCATCTCGCATGAGAGGAGACATGGCACACCGGGCGATACGGTCTGTAGAGCAACAAGTACTAGCACATGAGTACGCGACGAATCGTATTCTCAGCTTGCATGTCTACCATCATCTGCGACTTTTCAATCTAGTATTTCTGGATTGGAGCTGCACCCTCCCACATGCTGACCAGGATCTTGCGCTCTCCCTTCCACGGCTTCCTCCCATGAGAAACCTGAAAGTTGTCGACAAGAAGGATATCACCTTCATCCAATGCAAGATTCACCTCCAGTTCATTCAATATCTTGTCCAGCTTCTCCAGGTATTCCCGTGGAATCGGGGTTCCATCACCATAGTCGCACGGCAAATCTGACAATAATTAGAATGAGAGTACCGATTCATCGTTCATAAGACTCACAAGTCATCCCA
This sequence comes from Penicillium herquei, assembly GCA_039634405.1. Lineage (NCBI taxonomy): Eukaryota > Fungi > Ascomycota > Eurotiomycetes > Eurotiales > Aspergillaceae > Penicillium > Penicillium herquei. Next base: position 520,549 of record CP098389.1, on the reverse strand, counting down.
TCGCGACCCAGATAAGGCGGATCCAGAGCTCCAACGTCTCGCGTCATACCAAAACGGCCAGCTAGACCATTAAACCAGACCGGACGTCCACTTGCGGGTGTTCGTCGAATACCTATACGTTGTCGTCAGCTCCGAGTCACTATCAAAAATATTGTTCGCAAATAACATACCAGGAATATACTGTGTCAACTCCAGGGTATCATCATCGGTCCATCGAAAGTCATGCGTGAGCTTTTGAACTTGAACCTCAACCTTGGCCTTTTGCGTCGCGCGATCATCACCAGGCTGGAACTCTTGACCGAAGCTATACTTTCCAGCCCAGTTGAATTCGTTCCCGGTACCCTCGTTACCAGGTGCTCGGAATACCATCTTCATGGCGAGTCCCCGCTCGTGGACATTTTGGACTAGGTCCGGGATAGATTCTTGGACTTTCTCGAAGACAAGAGCACTATGTGCTATTGGGGTCTCGCCGCCTGTCCATTGGCTCCAAGGTTAGCAATACCATCGATATCAGGTATATGGAAATTTACCTTCTAATGCTTTCTTCTGACAATAGAAATGAATATTGGCTGGAAATCTGGTGTATCGAGAATACTGCACATCAATTAGTTTCAAGCTAGTCAAAAGTATGACTCGAAGAATAGAGAAGGAGAAGGTAAGTCACCTCATTATGCTGATAAAACCGACGATCAGGTGGACCCTCATTGGCAGTCCATACATTCTCCGCAACAACATTCCGCTTTCCAGCAAGCCCAATCTGTACATGGGGTACTGATCCACGACCTCTTTCAATAGCATTGATCAACTTGGAAAAGCTTTCTCCCGATGGATGACCTAAGCCGCTGACGACTATAGCACCATGTTTGCGTAGAAGCTCAGAAAGGTGTCCGGATTCCGCCAGCTGAGCTAGCGCAGACACGGACTCATTAATGGCGGGGATTGAAGCTTCATTGGCGTTTTTTTGAACTCGGAGTCCGTACGGGAAGACCTCGCCATGGATATGCTGGGATCCTGGAACGGTGAAGGGCTCGAATGTGACAGCCATGCTAGTGGTGAATGAATATTCAATTTACTATCGTGCGAAATTGGGTTTAACGAGGATTGAGGATTGAGCCCTTTCAAATTTATTTGATTGCATTGGTAATACGGGGTCTCAATTCGATGGCATCATTTGGTGAAACTATGAAGTGATACGGATATCTCAGTCGGTCGGAGATAGCACATCATGCGGGGCTGTTTATCTGATTGTCTTGACTCGGGGCCAGAGGGCTTCAAGATAAGATGTCCATGAGCCTTGGAATTGAATCAATGCAATTCCTTCCAAGGCTCTGTCAAGTTCAGGTTGTTTCAATAAATACTAGTAGTTTTGAACACTCACTCGGACCGTAGTGGATCTATGTGTTCAACCTCGGAAATGTTTATTGATTCGTCACATAGGCTAATACTATGGACTACCAACTTGGGAATTCCAGGACTTTATCTGTGGTACAATAGTAGTATCTACGTACAATCCCTGCTATCATTTCTTCAAATGTTTAACTGTTTAACTGTTTAACTGTTTAAGTGGTGTGCTTTTAAGTCTTCTAAATCAAGTGCTTAATCGGCGGAAGCCATCCGTTCTCTCTACTAGCAGTTCGCACTAAAGGAAAGTAAACCAAATCAACATACGAACTCCAATCTCGAAGCACGATTCTACGTGTTGTATCTAACCACCATCTGATAGGAAAATGCACCCTTTATGACCCCTTCACGAACATTGAAGCACAACTATGAGTGCGGAAACAAACCCCCAAATCCCGGAACCCTTAACCGGATCTGCGACAATGAAGCCTGAATTGCTCAACCAGACTCATCGCCTCTCCTTCACGCGTCGTATCGCAGCTTATCTCTGCCTTGGGGCCTGCTATTTCATATCCTATCTTGACATGAACTCCACCACGACCGCTCTAGTGACCATCTCCATGGCCCTTTCAGCAGGAACAAATCACCTCCGGTTAGGCGCAGTGTGCTCTTTGGCTATATCTCGCGCGGGCACCCAGTGGGATTGGGCCTGGAAGAATCAGCTCACTGGTTGCAAGGTTGCAATCATTGTTAGTGATTTGGTGCTTGAAGAAGCGTGGGAAATATCACAATATGGTCAGTATTGCCATTGGCATGGGTGCCCTGGCTGGGCCATTTATTGCGGGTAGTCTTGTCGAGAAGAGTAAGAATAGCTGAAGGTAGGTGTTTTTGGCTTCCTACTATTCTCGCGTTTGCATGTGCGATGACGCTCGTCTTTCTGCTACCTTTGAAGCCAGTGCAGGGTGGCTGGCAGGACAAAGTGACAATGGTTGATTGGTATGAAGTTTTAGCTTCTGTTGCAGGGATTATTCTGATACTGGTACGAGCTATATCTGATGAGTTCTTTCACTTTATGGATTGAAGAAGCTAATTCTTAACTTCAATTTCTGGACAGATTCCGATCAACTCCGAAGGTACTGGCTGGCCATGGCATAGTGCTTTGATCATTACAATCCTTGCCCTTGGGAGTATATCTCTCATTATATTCATCTTTAATGAAGGTTGACTTGCCAAGATTCCTCTTATGCCGTTACACTTGCTCAGAGAAAGATCTCTTACTATCATGTTAGTCTTGGAGCGCTGCATGACTATGTTTGGCAGGCAATGCAATATTTCATGCCACTCTACTTTCAGGACCTCGCCGGTTTTTTCCTCTTGAGGAGTGCTACTCTGACCTTACCATATGTGCTGGCGCAAGGCTTTTTATCAGCTATGTGATATCCTCTTGTTTCCATCCACAATCCCAAGTTTACTGACCATATATCACAAATTCCAGGTCTTGTGGCTGTGCAAGCCCTATCTAGACCACAGGATTGTGTAGTTGCAACCTCTACTCGGAACCTGTTACGGTCTCTCGGATCGGTATTCGGTGTTGATATCTCAACTGCAGTACAAAACGCTGCTATAAAATCGTCTTTTCACTCAGTCATTTCCTCAGAGACCTTGCCAGAAGTTCTGGAAGGGAGCTGGAGTAGCAGTGACACTAGCACCGAGGAATACCCCTCGCAGATTCCTGATGCCAAAATGAAAGGGTGTTGAGTGGCGTTCATTCTACCTGTTCCTATCATGTGTCTCTGCTTTCTTGGTCACTTCTTTGTTGCCGACAGAATGCTGACAGCTGTTGAAAATGATATGCAGGAGAAGGGCCAGGAGGGACCGAGGCCGGTGGAAGGGTGGAATATTGGAATCTCCAAGGTCAGGAAATCTCGACGAACAAGTGGAAGCTTTATGACCAAGTTGTCGATATTGCAGATCACCAGCACTTCACGAGCCTTAAACTACTCTGGCATGACCTCTCATGCTCAGAACAGAGTTGGTAAAGATCCCTTTGTCAAATGTACCTACCCATCACAATGACAGGAGAAGTTGATACTAGCTGATCCATGTCTGGCCGTTCCATTTGAAGCTTTTGGTCTCCCCAGTGTCCATTTTTGAGCCACCAATAGTTAGAATAGTAGCAGTATGGGCTTTAGGCCATCCAGAATGCATCAGCTGTGCATGAGTTGCGGCATACGTCTGGCGTCAAAGATTCTGAACATAATGGAAGCAGCAGGGAAGTCTCCAACCAAGTAGCATCTCCCAAAATCAAAGGTGTAATGACTTCGAGACCACGTGAGCCTCATGAGCCTGTTTTGTCCCATCTATACAAACTTGTGTATTCACCGCCCACCAGGCAAACAATCGCGTGGTCCCAAAAGAGAAAGTGATCCCATCTCAATTCTTTTGTTTACCTTCCAAGGTTCCGTCCCTCTCCTCCTTCACTCTGCACCTTTCCGCTTAACTTTGCCCGTTTTCGCTGAACTCTGCACTGTTCATCGTCCCATCATCTTCTTACCATCCTTGAGAATCTTACGTCCCATCATTCTTCATCATGTCTTCTTTCAACATGGATGAAGCCCGACTTTTGTCACGTGGCTCAGACAATGAGCTGGCCTACGCCTCTCCTGTTGCTCCCTACTGGAAAGGCAACCCACCCAAGACAGGTGGGGGTCATCGACGCCCCCGAGCTTCCGACATTACCTACCATGAAGGCATGCAGCCTCGAGCCCATCGTATTGAAGCTGGCCTTATGGGTGATGATGGCCGCAAGAGACGATACCTTGGCTGCAGCAGCGACAGAGGTGACCGCATCGATGGTTTCACCAATGAGGTCCACCGAGTTGGTGGTCCATACATCTGTTCCCTTCCTGTCGAGACCATCGAGAATTACTCTCCCCATGGTATCATTTCCCGCGTTCAAGTCCCCAAAAACAAGACTCTCAAAACCATTGAAGGGATTCTTCGAAAGCATAACATTGAACCCTGCTCCCCCGTCAAGTTCGTTGGCCGACGCTCGTGCTTCAACCCAGAGCCCCAGCCAGTCTCCACCTGCCTTGTCTACTGCACTGGTCCCACCTTGACTTGGCTTGATGCTGCGAAGGAGATTCGCCAGTTCCTGCGCTTTGAGAAATTGCGTGATGTATCGATTGAAATCATTCGCCCCGGATATGAAAAGCCACGCGACACTTTCCCAATCCAAAAGGAGGATCGCATCACTGGTCTCTGGTTCGAGATCCAGAATGCAATTGTGGCTGCCATTGACCTCGACGATATTCTCTCTTTCGGGTGCTACCGACGCGGCCGCAGCAAGGTTGTGGAGGAAACCATCCCCACTATCTTGGTCATTGTGAATTCCCGCAGTCGCAAAGAATGGAAGACTACCCGCGAGCAAATTGTTGGAGTCCTGAACGAGTTCAAATACCCCGAGGTAGCTGTTGAAATCGTCAAAGACGAAATCCGAACCGATCCCTCAACCACTGCAGGTCTCAACCGCGTGCTTCTTTCTTCTGGAATGGCCAAGGCCGGTCAAAGCATTGCTCCCAGCCGTAACCACAAAGGGTCATGGACTCTGGGCGGCTTCGTTGAATTGTTGGATCCTGATACAGATCGCTGGTCCACTTTTGGACTGACCTGCTTCCATTGCGTGATGCCTGATCCAGAGCGACTTTCACCCTCTCTTGTTCCTAGTATGTTTCATGATGATCCCGACTGCAAAGACATATCTAACCTTTTTGTTTTCCTACAGAGATGAAGAAATGGTATCATAACGGCGTCGATTACGACGATGACGGAACCGAGGAACTCCTTACTGTCGACCAGCCGACTATCTGCGCCCTGGACAACCAGCGAAAGAAGGTTGAGTTGGAACTTGACAAGGGAAACCAAGACCGAGACCCATACGCCACTGTCCATGTTGAAGGAGTTGGAAAGGTCGGCAACCTCGATCTCACTCTGCCACACCGAAAGCAGGCTAGAGAGGCGAAGGACTTCCTCGAGGAACTCGACAAGTTCACCAATGCCGATAAACAGGGGTTGGGCTTTCTGGCAATGGGATCCGGCATGGACCAAGTCGTTGAGAACTCGGAGCTGTGGGGTGACACTCACTGTGTGTGGAATGCCAACGTGGAGTGGGCCCTCGTTGAGCTGCACGAGAACCGGCGCCCAACCAATGCCGTAAGCATCTTGATATCACCATATTCCCTCTTTGACTATGAAACTAATAATTCAACAGGTCGACTCGGGGTTCCTGAGAGAATTCCCAAAGGGCCATGATCGTGATCTCACTAAGGGACCGGTCTATTCCCTCGGGCATGGATCTGGGGCCATCACCAAGGGTCTGGCCAACCCTGTTGCCGACTTTGTCCTCGATCATGGAGGCAAGCTGGGGGTGAGAGATAAGTTCGGCAAACGGGCCTCGACTGTGGTTGGAGTTGGAGGGGACCGCTTCTCAGCTCCCGGCGATACCGGCTCGCTGGTATTTACCAAGGATAAGTTTGTGGTTGGTATGGTCAGTGGGCGGACATACTTCAACTCACTCACTTATTACATGGAGATCCGTGATATCTTCAAACATATCATGGACTTTACCAGCGCACGCCAGGTGCGCATGTACCAAGGTTGAGCTGGAGTTGAGAGGTAGGTGGCCCAGGGAGTGAGTGTTGGGGAGGCTGGAGGTTGGAGAGAGTGAGGTTGAAGAGGGTGGTGGTTGGAGAGACTGGATGTGGGTCGGCATGGGGGCGGGTCGGCATCTACGGATGTTGACTATGCAGATCAACTAAGGTGCTCTCGTGTACAACACTGTATTATTAGGATTCAAAAAACCAAAAAACCAAAAAACCAAAAAAAAAAAGATATTTTTATCACCAAACCTCTCCAATTATTCATTAACATCGTATCGTACACAGCGAAATGGGGCCTTTCAAGGCGAGCTTCCAAGTTTATTCCCAGTTAAATCACCAGCCATTTCTCTGTGATAGCCTTTGCCTTCTTTTCATCACCTCCAAAAACATACAGACATTGTAGGGCATACGCTGCATCACGTGTGAAGTCTTCTACAAATTTGGACGTGGTTGGTGTTTCAGGCTGTGTAGGTTGGTCCGCCTCACCCATAACCACATCGGCGTCATCGGTCGCCGACAACGCCTCGATAGCTTGTTGCTGGATTTTCTTTCCAATCTCAAGCACTTTTTCATATCCTGATATAGCCAAATGGGATAATCCCAGACTTTGCCATACACGCGCACAATTGAACTCCATCTCTTGTCGTTCTGAGAGAAGAGTCCCTGGCTTCGATCGAACACGACGGTATTCACCGAGGAACGCAATTCCTTGCGAGATAAGATAGTGTCGATTTTCAGATTGTCGCTTAAGAGAGTGGTGAACAAAGCAAAGTGCTATGGATAGCAAGATCATTGGGTTCTGATCATCAAGAGCATATGCTCGGAAGAAATAGTTCAGGGCTGGGTAGAAGCTACCTCCTGAATAAAGGATGTGGCCGTAGAGTACAATGACGGCGATGTCTAATGACTCCGCTGGGATTCTTTTACCATTTTCATCTCGGGTTGAGAGAGCTGCCTGCTCCTTCCAAATGGTTTGTCGAACAACTTGAGGTTTATCTGGATCATCTGGGACAGTGAAATCCATTGCCTTGATCTGCCGAAGCATGAATTTCATACTTGGAGAGGCATGGAAAAGAGGTTTGTGCGTATCACCAGAAAGGTAGCTCAGCATTGAAAAGAGTCGGTAGGTGTCCGTGACGAACTGATATTCCTTGATAAACCACCGGGCCTCCTGGATCAGGGTCTCCTCGTCACGAGCTCGCAGAGCACAGGTAAACCAGCAGACATGAATCATGCGTAATTTTCGCTTCTGGTGAATCCAGATGTTGGCAACAGCAGCGGAGTCAAGAGCTTCGTATGCTTCGTCAGGCTCGCCCTCTTCCGTAATAACGAGAGCGAATTGAAGAAATATGTCGAGCCACTCATCGAATGGGATTCCATAGTACTCATTAGGAACACTATCCTGAACAGGTTCAGTTGGCCGACTATCGCCTGTGGATTTCTGAATGCGACCCGCGACCTCTTGAGCTTCATCAAGCATAGTGTATTCCCTGCTCTTGTCGCTTTTCTTGTGGTATCCTTGGAACTCCATTGTGCGTGCCATAGGATAGAAGACTCGATTAGAGCGGAAATCACGGAGTAAAGCATCGGCAATGTCAAGCCAGTCTTGGACAGCTTTGGGAACACCTTCTCTCATCTGGGGATCCAGGTCTTGCAACTTCTTGTACAGATACTGGGCATCCTCTGCTCGTGAGGCCTCCTCACTGGTCCCTCCCTCTCCCCGATCATACCCCGTAGGCTCCCATGTGGTCAAAGTCGCTGCTGACTGAGTGGCAGATTGTTTGGGGGCGATCATGTCTGCTCGTCTGAACTCCTCTGCAAGTTGCTCTAGCCTTGCATCCATTCTGCGTCGTATTCTACCTTCCTGCCGACCAATCAAGATAGCTTCATTGGCATATTTCATTGCCTCTTCTTCCATGTCGATGGTTTCGTACAGTTTAGCCAGTGCAATTCGGGATGCCATGTGCTTTGAGTCATGCTCGGCAACAGTGAGATAGAAGGTTTCGGCGTCTTCCATCTTACCAAGTTGAAAGCAACAATCGGCCATCGCCATGTAGTAGCTGATGTCTGCATGTTCCGCAGTTTCTTGGATAGGAAGGTAAAATCGAAGTGCTTCTTCCAACAATCCGTTATCCTTCAGGGCGTCGGCGACCTCGCGAAAGAGATCTCCGAAATCGAAGATCCGGGCGTGTTCTGAATTGTCGTCTGGGTTCAACCATTCGAAATGATGAAGAGCTTCTTCATGGTGTGAACGACCTAACCGAAGACGGAAAAGACCCATTTTGATGCGCAGTTCGAGCGGAAGCCCAAGCCCATACGAGCCCGAAGGCCACTGACCCGGTTCAAAGCCATCGGTTTTAATCCGTCGAGGTGAATCGTTCGGATCCCATTCCCGGTCATCGGTATCAAAATCATCCCACATGGTATCGTCCTTGCGGCCTAGCAGCCATCTCGCAACTGACTTCAAAGCGTAAAGTCCCTGACTGAGTTGACCAGTCAAGCTGAAAAGCTCGGCATAAATGTTCACCTCAGACCATGAAAAGCGAGCCGTCTGTGGATCGATGGTCAAATAGTATTTGATACTATCTACCCAGTATTTAATTGCCTTGGGGACCTCATGTAAATCAATGTAGACTTCTGCCAGATGGCGGAGGGCTTTTGCATTGTGTGGTCGATCTCGTAAGATGCGTTCGTATTCAGCAGCGGCCCTGCTATTGTAGCCAAATTCACGAAAGATAGCGGCTCTCTGATACCGAACATGACAGTTGGTGGGTTCAATTTCGAGAACGCGGGTGTAACAGTAGGTGACGTCTTTCATGGCACTTTGGCGATCTTCACCAGCACGCTGCATGACAAGTCGAGCAACCTTGAGCCACACTGCAGGGTCTTTTGGTCGAGTATGAGCACCGTTAAACAGAGCTGCCAAGGCTTTGTCTTTTTGACCCTGGGCTAAGAAAATTTCAGACAGCAATGAATGAGCGGGAAACATTTCAGGATTGTTCTGGATTGCAAGCATCACGCGCTCCATCGCTCGATCATAGTCTCCATCAATGAAAGCTTCAGTGGCTTCTGAGTGCAACATCTTGAATTCGGGTCCTGGCTCAAGGGGCTTCCGAGGTCCTCTCTTGACGCCTTTTCTACCACGGGCACCCCAACGCCCTGAAAATGGGCCTCCACGCCGTCGCCGCCGCCGACGCCGTCCATCAGAGTCAGAGTCAGCATCGTCTCCTTCGCTGTCTTGTTCATCAGAGTCATCCCTAATACTAGTCAGTTTTACCCATATATGGAAATCACTAAATATAAGTTTTCACATACGATTCACTTTGGTTCACAAAGTCCGAGTCATCATCCCCAACATCCAATTCACCAAGCTCGGGTTGGCTGTCGTCAGATAAGTCGCTATAAAACTCTGGAGCCGACGAAGGCTCATCTGCATTTTCAGCTGGTAGGTCTCCTCCATAGAGTCGAGGATCAATTAAAGAGGTAGGAATATCCCGTGAGACATCATGTTGGTTCGTCTGTGATTGGGTACCCTGCCATGGATAGGCTGATCCCTCATCAATATCCGGATAAGCAGAATACTCATCCGGGGTGCTCATGGGGATATCCTGGTCTTCCATGGCGATCGATGCGAAGAAGATCGAGGGGTACTGCAGATGATCGACAGTGGTGAGTAAGATTTGTGGTTTGGTCTTAGCTCTTAGCTCCTCTTTTTGTACTGAGTAAGGCAAATGATCTTGAAGCCGCAACAAAATGCTGCTGTGCAGCTATGCTGCTATCGCGTGTTCGGTTTTCAAGCCCAGGCTAGGTGCAACAGAGCCCAAAGCGCGGGGACCATGGCCCAGACCACGAATAAACGTTCGGGGATACGCACTGAGAGTGATGGTCACGGCTCAGATGCAGGGGTGAATATTCATAGTAAGTAAGCTCCACCTTTTCAAGGCGGTTAAAAAAAAATAACCAGGATTGCGTGAATATCACAATGGATAAACCAAAGATTGGGGGATAAAATTCACGCTCAAAGGGCCAAACTTGGAATCCTAGTGAAGGAAGAGAAAGTGAAGGTGGTGATGTTTCCCATTCCAGAGAACCCGTGATCGCGTTGCAAAACCGAGAAAAGCCTCTTTTTCTTTCCCGCAAGTTCTCTCCTTCTCCACCCTCCTCACAACCTCTCCTCCTCTTCCCCCCGACTCTTGTTTTCTTTTCTTTTCGGTTCCAGGACCAATTTGGGCTTGCTGTGTTTGACACACTATTGCCAGGTCCTGACTTTCCTTCGTTCGGACCTAACCGACATCACACACGCCCATTTGGCTATTCCGCTTCCTTCCCAGGTGTGCAGCCCACTGGACTGGTCTGTGCCCCCATTCATTGACGCCTAAGACTTGACTGGGCTTTGCGGTGTTCTGGACTCCATCGGGTTTTACCTCCCCACATCTATCTGGATTTTTTTGATCTGGGCTTTTTTTTCTATACTTTGTTACGCAAACTCAGCAGGTGCTGCAGGTGTTTTGCAGTAATCTTTTCCAACCCCACTGTATTTACTATTCCGACCTTTCGACACGACACTATCCTTTCCTGTTAGATATGGCTAGCCATATCATCGGGAATCGAAACAGTACTCCGGAAGCCGCTCCGAATTCCTCTTTGCGTCCTCCATCCTCTGCACGAACCCTCGGCTCCCACCAGCTACGAGCTTCAGCTGATATGTCCGGCTTCCCCTCGCCACTGTCATCTCGCAGCATGCGTCCTTCCTCCGAGGTCTTCTTCAACCAGCAGTCCCAGGGTCAGAATGCGACTGAAGATGCCTTGGATCGGGCTGCTCAGCAGTGGCTGGCTGACATTGACCAGTATGAGACTACACTGGAGGAGATGGCTGCCGCCACACTAGACCAAGATTTCAAGGATGAACTCAGTGCGATCGAGCAGTGGTTCCGCGTTCTGAGTGAGGCTGAGCGGACTGCGGCTCTGTATGCTCTGTTGCAACAGACGACCCAGGTGCAGATTCGATTCTTCATCCAGGTCTTGCAGCAGATGTCCCAGAGCCACCCGATGTCCGGCATCCTCTCTCCAGCCAATTTTGGTGAAAAAGGTATTGCATCATTATTTCCCCCCTTCTACTTGACGCTTACAGTAGAGACTGATATATCTCAATTTTCACAGATGCCATGTCTAGCCGCTTGAATGATGCGATGTCGAAGCTCAACATGGACACATCACGAAACTCCCTGGGCCGGCCCCCACCATCGCCTGGCGCTAAGCGCAATTCCGCACTCGACTCCTCTACTATTAATGCCATGTTCCCCGATGCGGCTGCGGCAATTGCGAAGAAGAAGGCCGAATTCACTCAACAGACAGGAAACGCTCCCCCCTCAAACCGTAACAGTCTGGTATTTGGAGACCGTACCTCGTTCGTTGCTCCTACCATTTCCGGCCCTGACAATGATACCCTGAGCCAGCCTCCGGCATCTCCATGGGCCCAGCGTGGCGGTCTTTCTGACGCTCAGCCTCCGATTGCCCGTCCCAAGTCGTCTTCGGGACATCAACCTATGGGCCAGTTCAGCCAGCCCTCCGGCTCCGGTCTTCGCTCCCCTATGCCTCAGACTGCCAACATGCCTGCTCCGGATATTGAGCCTCCTTTGCTCTCGCCCTACAATGTTGGAAATCACAGCTGGGCGTCGATGACCAACACCCCCATGACAGCAACTTTCGCTCAGCAGCAAAGCCAGGGTAACTCTCAGGCTGATATGGTGGCCAATGCGACCGCCATGAAGCTGGCCGCTCTGTCTACCGTGAACAACCGCATCGCCCTGGATGATGCCCGCAAGTACCGTCGCGCTCGCTCCAATGATGGACAGGGACGAAACTCTAATGTCAATGCGGCCATGTCCCAAGGCTTGGCCAGCCCTGGTCTGGCTGGGCCTAACCCTCTGGCTGGTCAACTTCTGAACGCTCAGCAGATGGCCGCTCTGCAGGCTCAGCAGCAAGCTGCTATGGCTGGTCGCCGCTCTCGGCCCACATCCCCGGGTATTGCTATGCAAGGTGCCGGTGGTCTTGGCGGCATGAGCTTCACTTCTCCGCAGAACAATGGCTTCCTTGCCGCTTACGATCCGAACAATCCGCTGATGGGCAACGGGCTGAGCTCTTTGGGCATTGGCCAGTTTGGCTTGGGAGGCGAGGGCTACTTGTCTGACCACTCTGAGGTCACTCGTGGGCGCTCACCCCGTGGTCGCCGTGGTAGCTCGAAGCCACCAGAGGACCCCACTGACCCAGCTCTTCTGAAGGACATCCCCAGCTGGCTGCGATCCCTTCGGTTGCACAAATACACAGACAACTTGAAAGACCTCAAGTGGACTGATTTGGTGGAGCTTGATGACAAGGCCTTGGAGGATCGTGGTGTCAATGCACTGGGTGCCCGCAACAAGATGCTGAAGGTAAGAGATCGATTTCACCCTAAAAGTCTTTACTATTGGAACAATACTGACATTTTTTATAGGTCTTTGAGCAAGTCAAGGAGGCTCGCGGTGATGGCAAGCTTGACAACATTGAGTGATGACAGTCTTCTTGCACGAAGCATGGTGTTGCTTCTGTTTGTGAGCTTCCTGTGGAAACCCAAACAGACCTGATGCCCAGCGATATCATGGAATTGGCATTTATATTCCATCATCTCAGCTTTTCTTTTTCATTTCTCCCTTTCTCACTTTCTTTCATTTTACTTTTTTTTATCATTCGTTTATCTTTTGGTTCACCCTAATATGATGATGGATGTGGGATTCGGCATGTATCAAACGCAGTGATGTCAAGAAACGGATTCATGAGGGAACTTCGGGCTACTGAACATTCAAAATGGCTGGGGTAATCGTAGATATGAACATGATCTGTTCCATTTCAATTCGTTCCATTGTTTTTCTGTCTGACATAAATAATCTTATCTGGTGTTTCTATCTATTACTAGATGTCCTTAGTCAATCATCTCCCTGGTTGACTATCTAGAATTTGTCTTCCCCTACTCCATGAACCTTTCTGTAAATCTAGGGTAACCACGCTCTTCGAGTTTTGTTCTAAGTCGCTTTCTCCATTCAATCTCCTCGATACCTGGACTTGGCGGGTGAAAGTTCAGTCCAGGGGAGACAGAAGGTTTGGTTGATATCCAGAAACGTGGGTAAAATCCAGCACACTCCCAGTCGATAATCGTAGACAACTTTTGGTTGGGAATAAGAATGTTTCCTGGCGCTAGATCAGGATGATAGAGATGGAACTGCTCATCTATCTGTGTATTCGGATGAAGATCCGCTCCAAAGAAGTAAGTATCTCTTACTCTCAGGCTTGTTGACACACGGACCTTCTGTGATGTATCGAAGACCAATCACAACTTGGGCTCCTGGCAAACATCAAGATCAACTTGAATATACAAGGATAATATCAAGATAACCTTGGAAGACTGGGCTTCCATGATCCTTTCACTTCATAAAGATCCGTGTGGGAGACCTCTGTTGTAAGTCTCATAAACTTGAACTGAACTTCCTTCACGATTGAGGTGCACCTGGGCACATGTGGCAAGCTTCAGTTGCTCATATACAAATCTGAGCTCCTGACTAGTAAGCTTACTAGAAATTTCAGGGCCAATATATGTGAACTGGTGCGTGGGTACAAAGGGAATACCTTCAGAGTGTACTCTCAATGACTGATGTGGGTGATGGCTTCGATTCATGGACTCGCCATCGACTCGCCATCCTTGCTAGGACCAGATGCTTTATACAAGATTGGTCTACGTCTTCAAGACTCCTAGTGGTCCTATTCAAATATTGTGAGAACTAATATCTTTTACCCACCATTTAAACGGAAAAGAACTTCTGTATGTCTTCACAGTCTTATGATGTCGGCTGTGTATTCCCCGCTCCCCAGTCCCCGGAATTCCCCATAATCTCGACAAAGCTAACGAGAATGGGTGGTTAGACGTGAGAATGGCTTGAGGTATTTTGGATTCAGGTTCGCCAGATTTTCCTATTTGGGGAGTATATGCCCTGTCGAGATCTCCACTTTTCTGGGGTCTCGGAAACTCTCCATCTCGGTCTGCCGTCCCCGCTTACGAACTGATGTGGAATCGGGATCTTATGTCGGGTCTTACTATGCTCACATTCGACAGAATCGGAGTCAGACATACCCGAATGAGAGGACAGGTCAACTAGGGGCATGGTCCCAAAAGATGAACATGACCCTTTGACAGCTACGGTCATTTAAGTACCTCAACCATGTAGATATTGCACTTCACTTGGACAAGGTCTAGTTGGCCCAATCGTCTCCAGATGCCCCATATACCGTTGCTCCTGTCCGAGCTGCTGCTTAAAGTTGACTGACCCGGTCAAACGATTAGCCCTGCAAACCTCAACCCGGGTTATTCCAGAGACACTCCAATTAACACAGTTCCCCCATATTCGTGCCAATGATTACATGACGTCGAAGATAGCGTTCCAAGTCCGGAGCATGACCGGGTATGGCCGTCCCCCGCTAGTTTTACCCCATGTGGTCAAGCGTCCCTGAATTGATGGGGTTGTGGGGTACTCCAGACAGAGTATAGCCAGTTCAAGTTGACGAGGAGGGATTATGGCGTAGGGGGTCACCCCATGTTTGACAGAGGTACAAAAGATGGAGGATCGCCCGCTTTTGGCATGGATGAAATGCTAGCGCGGGGAATTCTGCATTCATTCAAGATACAATATGCCAGCCACGAGACGAGGCTCTATCACTGCCTTGGGGGATGTGATTGACTCTCCTACAGGTTTCAAAGGACTATTACAAAACACAAGATGTTTGGCGTTGGCTCTCTTTGCCTCTCTCGGAGGTGTTCTATATGGATACAATCAGGTACATATGTCTGAATTTTATCATCTGCAAATCGAGCATCTACTGACCAGCAATCTCTTTCTAGGGTGTGTTTAGTGAAGTCCAAGTCATGGCTGACTTTGAGCATCGCTTTGCGTCTACAGTAAGTTATCATGCTACCGAAATTTAGACTGTTATGTCGCTTACACTCTCTCAGCTTGACAACTCTACAACCAAAGGACTTCTCACCGGAATTCTAGGTATGTGAGCCACCACACCGGATAAGAAGGGAGGAGCTAACGACGTCCGTTTCCAGAGCTGGGAGCAATGCTTGGCTCTTTAATGAGCAGTCCACTCGCAGACAAATATTCCAGAAAGGTAAGTTTTTCGTCTGAAGAATCTATGAAACGTGGATTGTTGACATGAAATAGCGTTCAATCTCAGCTTGGTGCATTGTCTTCGTCCTCGGCGTCGCTCTTCAGGTCGGTGCAACCACCGATGTCTCCTATATCTACGGTAAGTATCCAGATTCTCAATTTGATATTCCACGGAGATGCTGACCTCGCTTTAGCTGGACGTTGGTTTGCCGGTATGGGCGTTGGTGGACTTTCCGTCGCTGTGCCTATGTTCAACGCTGAGCTTGCACCTGCATCTATCAGAGGCACACTAGTTGGTCTACAACAAGTATCAATCTGTTGTGAGTTACCTAAAATCTAGCCCTTTCAATCTTATTCCCAGCTAACATACCTCTCAAGTCGGCATCATGGTGTCATATTGGATAGGATATGGAACGAATTACATCGGAGGAACAACTTACCCACATCAATCGACCGCCGCTTGGAGAATCCCACTTGCAATCCAAATAATCCCTGCCTTCGTCCTAGGAATCGGTGCATGGTTCCTTCCTTACTCGCCTCGATGGCTCATGCTGGTTAAAAGGGAGGAAGAGTGCCTGGCTGTTTTGGCTCGTCTTCGGAAACAGGATCCATCGTCCCCGGCTGTTCAGTACGAGTATCTTTCTCTCAAGGTCGAGGCTTATGCAGACCGTGAGACTTCACGACTACGTTATGGAACTGAGGAGAAATCGTGGCGTACTGAAGCTCTTGAGTACAAGCGAATCTTCACGACAAAGGTCCTTCTACATCGTGTTGGTCTTGGAGCGGGTGTTCAAGCATTTGGTCAATGGGCAGGTAAGTGACGCCAATCTATCCCTTCAAGAAGCTGTGTGAATGATCTCTGACTCAATTCCTCTAGGAATCAACGCAATCATTTACTACGCTCCAACAATTTTCGAGGAGGTCGGTCTCACAGGTGGAAGCGTCGACCTACTGGCTACTGGCCTCGTAGGCATCCTGATGTTCGTCTTCACGATCCCAGGTGCGCTCATGGTCGACAAAGTTGGTCGTAAGCCCATGCTGTACTGGAGTTTAGCCAATATGGGTATCGCCCACGCCATTATCGCTGCCATCATTGCCACATACGGTAATGACTTCCCAGGACACAAGAATGCCGGTAACGCCGCTATCTTCTTCATTTTCTGGATCATTGTCAACTATGCATTGCCCTATGGACCTGTTGGTTGGATTATCACTGCCGAGTCCTCATCCCTCGATATTCGTGCCAAGGGGGTCGCTATTGGTTCTGCTGTGAACTGGATTATGAACTTTGCCGTCGCGCAGGTCACACCTGTCATGATTGATAATATCGGTTATAAGACTTTCATTGTGTTTATGTGTTTCTGTTTTGTGGGATTGTTGTGGGTTTACTTCGTTCTGCCTGAGTTGAAGGGGTTGACTCTCGAGGAGATTGATGGTGTATTTGCGGATGAAGCTAGTGCAGAGGACCGTCACCGACGCGATCGTATTGCGGAGGAGCTTGGAGTTCACCAAATGGCTAATGTTGCTGCGGATATTGGAATTATTGATGAGCATAAGGATTCCTCGTGGAATAAGCAGGAGGTTGAAAGGGTGGAAGGCTAGGTCAGCCAGATGAAGTTCCCGATATGAATGTATAGAGCTGGTTATTTTATTCCAAGCTCGATTCCAAGAAAATATTCACAAATACAATTTCTATAGTCTACAATTCCAAACAATCAATACTAGGAGATTGGTGTAGACCGTGTAGTACATACCGTACGTGGCCCGTGCACCTAACCCGCGCCAAACCTCCGCTCCGACGTCGCCTCTTCCACCCCGACATCTCCCCTCAGCGTCAGCTTAGACACGATCATTGTCAGCTCCTAGTACGCCTCTTTGTTCGTTCTTCATTACGGAACGCATCAAATTGAGCTGTCAGCCTCAGACCACTGCGAGATAGGCAACAGAGATCCGCCCACCTCTCCTTTATCAGCATCACAATACGAGCAGAAAGGAATCAACCCCAGGACCATCTTCTATAAGATTCAAAGCTCCTGAACCTTCAAAATGGCACCTACAAAGCAGGAACTTTCCCTGCTCATCAACCCCCTTGTCCCTGAGGCTGTCCAACACAACAACCGAGTATGCTCCCCTCTTCCCCTCCGAGTCCAGTCCTCCCACTATTATCCATGATTCCCGGTCTTATATCGACTCCCCACCATTCTCTTCTATCTCCTCTACTCCTCAAAGTACTCAGACCTTTAATTAATGATAATCCAGGTCCTCTCCTCCCTCCACAGCTTAACAGCCTTCCTCCTTGGTATCAGCGCCGGAATCCTAGCCCTGCAATCAGCATACGGCTTCGCCTTCTACTTCACCGGCACAATCCTCGTATCCGGCCTCTTCCACCTAGTCCTTATCCAGCGCTCCGGCGGCGCCGGTGCAGGCGTTTTCTTCCCTGGTAGCAATGGTGGTGAGATTGAGGGATCCGTGGAGATGGATGAGAAGTCTGGTGCTGTGAAGATGGATCTGGGAGGTGCGAAGAATAAGAGACAGTTTATTTTGCGGAAGGGTGCTTGGAGGAATGTTTGGTTTGGTGGTGGTGTTGTTAGTGAGGCTATGAGTGGGTTTGTTCTTGGTTGGGCTGGTGTTGGTGGTGTTTTGAGGTAAAGAGTTAGTTGGTCTGGTGGTTTGGAGTAGGTCTCAATGGATGCTGCTAGTGCTAGTAGTAGCTGGTTGTGAAAATTATACATAGCAATATTATTGCAATTTCAATTCAAGGCATCTTCTTCCTGAAAGTCTGCGCAGGTGAATCATTGGCATTGGCATTGGCATTGACGATCACAGGAACCTCAGACTACTGGTAGTTGCATAGTAAGCTCAAGTTGTATATTCAGTCTGGCGCAAAATGAACATTTGAATCTCGTCTTATAATCACTGCTTCCAAGTTCAACCTCAATGTCGAGTCCTTGAAGACTTGAACTTCTAGTCGGAATATGATCCCGAAGTTAAAGGAATTGATATCTGGACCTGTTCTGGCTTGATAATACAGCATATAACTTCGAATTAATCAGTAGATCATATTTGAGGCTCATATATTGAATTATACTAGTGCTAGTACGTTCGGTCTAAAATAAGAATATCAATCTGATATACCGCTTTGGGCGATGAGCCTAAACGAGAATAAGGTTAGAAATATTGAAAATAAGATTTAATCCTAGAAAGTCACAGTCTGACCCTATTTAGCTTTACCTATTCAATACCTTGCTCATATTCGGTAGAACCTTGGAAGCTCTTCATTGCTTCTTCGAG
The DNA here is from genome assembly GCA_039634405.1 of Penicillium herquei. Classification (NCBI taxonomy): domain Eukaryota; kingdom Fungi; phylum Ascomycota; class Eurotiomycetes; order Eurotiales; family Aspergillaceae; genus Penicillium; species Penicillium herquei. Next base: position 502,062 of record CP098389.1, on the reverse strand, counting down.
TACTACATCATAACGGCGCGATTATCCGAACATCAATCACCCAGAAGTTCAACTTCAAGTTCAAGTCAACAGGATTATCATGAAAATAGTTGCCTCCCTAATCCTCATAGAGAATTTCTAGAATATAGCTGCCTTGGAATTCCAAGTTTATTAATCCATGAGTAAGATATCTCGATCGAATGTTGCATGCGACATTCAACGTTGGTACACTCCACCCGGCAGCTTCCGATATCCGTATACCCCTGGTCTAGAACTTTCGGCGGATGAATCATTCTTATTTTGATGCTACTTCGTCATTTAATATTGAACTATGAGCTGGCTTTCTCAATCGACTTTACTTTTCAGGTAATAGTGAAGGGGTTTGAGATCCATAGACCATTTTGATGAACGCGGTTGCCCTTATTTCTCATTGTAGACCAAGCACTGTAAGGTAAGAGATTATTTCGGAAGCCTAGGGAATTGAATTGAAGAACGGAATTATTGATTTGTTATAAATAGATGTATCGATGATGCAAGAGAGTTAGCGTACTCAGGCTACTAAATGTGGTTTAGCCAATTGTGTGCCTAATAGTGCTGGCAGATATGAGACCATTTTAGATACGACAAATACAATTTTATCTAGTAAGAAATTGGAGTAAAGAGTTGAAATCATCGCGATCTAACATTCAAGGGTATCCCTAGTAAAATATCTTCTGGTCATATTCCAGTAGAAGATCCTGTAATCCAGGTAATTTCCTAATCCCAACCGAAGCGCCAGCAAAATAAAATAAAAATAAGATAAGAACAAAACCCGATTCCCAGTCCCATTCATGACGAAAGAAGAAGAAATAAAAGAAATAGTCATGGGAATAAAGGCAAGATTAACAGTCATAATCCGGGCATATCATATGGTCTCCAAACCAGGGATGGACCATGCTCGACGCAATATGCAATGAGAAAGATGTGAAAAATAGGGCGTAGAAGATTCGACAAATCGCTTCAAACATGAGACAAAAGCAATAGAAGCTTAGTGGATTGTCGGGATCTCCTGGGAGGAATTGGCAACAGCGCTTTGAAGGGCGCTGGTCAAGTCGATGTGGAAGAAAGGTCGGTTCATGCCCTGCACAATAGCGACCTTACGTCTTCCACGGTACGCCTTGCTATCCTTCAAGTCGCGCTGCAACTTGTCCTCGGTGATAATACCGCTCTCCTCGGAGGTGGATGTCTCGACTGTCTCGATCGTGTTGGTAGTCTCACGCTCGGTAGTAGAGTGCTCGGACTTCAGACCAGCCTCCATATCCTGCTGCTGCTGGAAGGCCAGCTCGCGCTGGTTGTTGATCAGCTCGGCGTGGGCGGCGGCGGAGGCACTGCCTTCGATCTCGGAAACACTGAAAATGGGCTTCCAGCGGTGGAATCCGTCGTTGGAGGTTGGGGTGGGGAAACCGAAACCGGCGGCTGCGAGAGCACGCTTGGTCCAGCGGTTGTTGATGTGAGCGAAGTGCCACTGCACGGAGCGAGGAGAGGCGTAGAGATCCAGCTGGTTGCGGACATCGATCAAGTTCTGCACGGAGGTTGTGTCGACGTTGTTCACGGAGGAGAAATCCAGGATAACGGCTTGCAGGAGTGGGCGGCTGTCGTCCTCGGCTTCCTTGCCGTTCTTCAGATCCGGGGCGTTCCATGGGCGATCACCAGGACGCTTGAAGGCGTGTGGGTTAGTACGGCGAGTGCGCGCGAAGATAGTCTGAACCAGGTTGTCGGTGTAGTGGTTGGCGTTGGGGTAGTTGAATCCCTCGGAGAAACGGTAGATGAAGATACCGGGGTATGGCTGCTCGAGCTCGATATCAGGGTTGGATCCGTCGGCGTGGTTGGTGGGGAGGAAGATGCTGCGGTGGTGCTCGTCGTCATCGGATGGGGTCTTGGTGGTTCCGAAGGAGCCGTACTTTCCATCGTTGTCGAGGAGGTGGTCACCCACAACGGAGTGGATCTTAACACGACCAAGGAATTGACCGCGAGCCTTAGCCAGGCGGAAGAGCAGAACAGCCACGGAGACACAGATTGTGCAGTAGATACCGTCCTCGATCGAGGAGAACACAGTAACGATGACACCGATGAAGAAGATGACAACATCGAGGGGAGAGACGCGCCAGAACTGGTAGACAGTGTTGGGGGAAGTGATCAAATCACCTACAGCGTGGATAATGACACCAGAGAGAGAAGCAGATGGGATGTAGTAGAAAACTGCAGTCAGAGCATAGATAGCCAAAAGCACGACAAGAGCAGTGATCAATCCAGCAAGAGGAGTTCGCACACCAGCCTTGGACTTGATCGCAGTTCGGGAGAAAGAACCAGTGGAAGGGTAGCCACCCAGGAAAGGACCAAGCAGGTTGGTAACACCGATACCGATGAATTCCTGGGAAGGATCAATGGAGTAGTTGTTGACACGACCAAAGGACTTGGAGATAGCAATGTGCTCAATAAGCAAAACAATGACAGCAGCTGGGAGCTGGCTGGAGAAGGCCTTGATAATCTTAGTGTCCATGACGGGCACACCTGCGGCCTTGAAACCGCGAGGCACCGTGCCCAGCAAAGTGAACAGGGGGTTATCTCTTCGGTGCAAGTTAACAGCAGCACTGATCATAGTGTAGAACAAAATGACGAACACAGTTCGAAGGGTTGAAACGAAGAACCAGATCTTAGCCCGGTGTGGCTGCTTCTTTGCGGCATAGGTGCAACCCGAGCGGATGATATACAACATGGCCAAGGCAGTCACACCCATGGCGGCATCAATGGTCGAGCTAGGCAGGTGTTTGAGGGTGTTGATGATGACCAAGTATGTTGCATCACGAGTGGAAAAGCTAGCTGTTTCACCGAGCATCGTTTTGACTTGGCCAGAAGCGATATTGAGGGCTGAGCCAGTCATGAAAGCGGAAATGGCAGGCAGTGGAATGAAGTCCACAATGAAACCCATGCGAATCAGACCCAGGAAACAGACAATACCACCCAGGAGGACGGCAAGACACGAGGCGATGACATGAGCTGGAATGTCGGGATACTCGGCCTGGACTTGAAGCACAATAGTACCGGTCAAAGTAGACATGACGGCGACGGGCTGTATAAAATCGAGTCATTAGTAAATTGACATTTCATCTGATTTTCTTTTTTTTTGTCTTAAACTTACACCAATGGTGATATCCTTGGAGGTTGCGAAAAACCAGTAAACCAGAACACCCATGAAGGATGAGTAAAGACCATACTGCACGGGAAGCTCCGCCAGCTTAGCATAAGCCATACCCTGAGGCACAACAACGGCACCAACGGTGATACCTATTGACAATTAGGATCCAGAACATGCAAATAGCGGAATTGAAGCTCACAAGCTCCAGTTACTTACCAGCAACGAGATCACCAATGAACCATTGGAGGTTGTAGCGTCCAATCCAGTTCAGGAAAGGGAAGAGACCAATCAAGTAGTTGACGAATTGACGGCCGGTTGGAGTAATTTCGCGGAGGTATTCAATGCTGCTAGGCTCGGGCTCATTGTAGGAATAGGTGTCGACGGTACCAACTGAGAAAGTTGACTCGCCTCGAGTGACCGGGTCACCAGAGTTGGCACTCAACGGATCTCTGTAGGCGACTTTGATACCAAGGCCCTTGGCCAAGGTACGACCAATCTTAGAAGATTGCTCACCCATGATTCAAACCACTGATTCACAAGATCAGGTGTAGAATGGAAGTGGTGATTTGGGTGTGGTGAGATATCAATTCGTCTTTATAAGGTAACGAGTCTCGGCGACGACTCAGCAGACCTTAAAAGGCAACGATAGTCTCGGTGGGCCCCAAAGAATAAAATCGAAGGTAGAGAGAATGTTCGACTTGAGAGTGACAGGTATCAAAAACGTGGCGGATAGCTTCGAGAATATAAAGGGCAGGGTTACTTCGTAAGACGATCACGCACTACCCATGTCGACAGCCACACAGAAGCAACGTAAAGTTAAAAGGATAGAGGGAATTGTTATAGGGGGTGGAAACGAGGTGGAGGAAGGTGGAGGAGTGCGTGATTCGGGAGTGAATGGCGTAATATCTAAGCTCCCCAGATTTTGATCAATCGCAATAGAAAAAAAAGAAAAGCTACGCACAGGTCGCTTTAAGTGCTTTTTTCCATGTATTTAGGGGGATTTGAGCAGGGATCAAAAAGATTAGGGAAAAGAAACCAGTCCATGTTGTTCCCACCGATGATCTCAAGCCGATCCCAAGGGCAAAGTCCCGAGTGGAACCGGGTGGACGATGGACGGTCTGGAAGCGATGGCGGATGACGAGGGAGCGTGGAGCGGCTGTCTGGGTGTCTGGTTGATCAAACCAGAGCCAAATCTTAATCTTATTATGCCATATCGATGAGATGGGATTGTATTGTAGTGGTTGAGTCATAGATGATAGAGATAGTGATAGTTGTTATAATCTAGATCTATTCTATTTCATATTCTATACTCTAATATCACTTTTTTAACACCTATTTACTATTCACAAATGCTCTTTTTCCTCTGATCAAATCCTCTATCAAATAAAATCAAATAAAATCTCTTCGCCAATTATGACATAAGCTTCCCTGCCAAGCCTAACAGCTGACGAATCACCATCTCCACGCGGGTGTAAATGATCGGCAATGGGGTCTCAACCACCAATCATACAAGCGCCTGATGGTGAAATCGTCCATGCTGATGGTGACAGCAACACACGAATTTTCCTCCCGTTCCACGTTCTATGCCCCTATGAGATCGCTCGCTCTCTTGCTCCATGCAATGCAGAATTGTGGGTTTGTGGGTTTCTGATGGAGTCCATCCATGTACCCTGCCCGGAAAAAAAATACCAAGGAATTATATCATGGAAATACGAGGTTCTCTGTGTGAACCAGAGTTTCTCCATAAACCGCGTCTTTGTCCACGTTAGCTCTTTTGCCATCAAGATCCATTGTACGTCGGAAGTATTTGCCCTTGGTCCCTGTACATGAATAAAAGTGGATCCCCGTGAGTTCAGATGGATTGAGAAAGATTTAGATAGATTTAATTGTCGGGGCTCACTACTCAATTCGTTAGGTCTCTCGGACTAGAGGGTCTCCGCGGTTCATCTGATGTTGCCCCATTCTACGGAGTCCTTGTCCGTAATGGAGTCAACAGTTTCCCGCTCCATTCAAACGTGCAACTTATCCCGCATGTGGGCTGACTAGACCTTCCTATAAAGTACTCAAGTGTTGGATGGGACTCTCAATAGCCAATAGGTTTTATAGTATTCTAACGCTTTGAGCTAAAGCCCCATACAATTATCCTCTTTGTGCTAGTATAAATTCTATAATCTATACCGCCACTTAGTACTTATGTCCTAGTATACAGCACTTGTGCTTGGAACCCTGATCGACACAGAGCCTGGTAAATATCTCATGTAGAGTAGATACTCCGAATCAAGTTGAGACGGGAGGAATCCGAACCATCTGGGTCCTCTCATGCAACACAACACGTACTCCTTGTTTGTTCCTGAAATGAAACAATGTCTAACATGAATTTACCTGCAGCAGTCTCCCCACTACGGAGTCGGTAGCAAAGTCGCCATCAAGATCCAAATCACGTCATTCAAGCTTATCGCAGCTGGGCAGTTACGGCCCATAACTTAAAAGTGACCAAGCTGTCCTTCTCTTGGTCTAGTGCAGCCTCAGCTCTGATAATCTGGCGCTAGATCCGATGTTTTGCGCCCGACTGTTAGCTCAGCCGTTCATTCACTTTAACTTTGAGGTTTAATTGTTTGTTTGCTTCTTCGAGCTCGTTTAATGGGTGTTTAATACCCTTTGCTCGCTCTATCAATCACCTCGGTCTAAAGGATGAACTAATTACAGCCTCCGTATTCGCTTCCTTTCCTCTGGGATTCTTTTGCTCTGATATCCCTTTTCTTCTCCACAAATACGGGCTGTTATTAAAGGTAAATGTCGACATTATCAAAAGCAATGTGCGTCGACATCATTTCGGACCTATAGACCCCGCGTGGTTGTGCCACCGGCACAAGATGCACACTTCTCGGGCTACAGAAACCAATCGCAACATTGATTTACACTTTGATAAAAACAACAATAACTTTCCTCGTTCCTGGAGCTCAACAAGGCGCAGTCATGCGCAAGCTCATCTCGCTTACCTGGTCCGAGTCTTACACCATCCTCGTGGCTCATGGCGTATGACCCTTCCACGCTGACACTTCCCAAGTCTGATCGCAGAATGGGAATCAGAAAAGGGGTATCACATCTTCTACTTTACCACATCGACCCCCAGATCAACATCCAAGTCTTTGAGCTCTCAGACTTAGGAAAATTGCTGTGCGCCCATGATGTCAGTTTAGGTCGTTTGAACGCGGCTTGACTCGGTTCAGAAGCCGCATATGCAGGGCCCGGACACTACTCGCGCTTTTTGCGGGGGAAAACTGACTCGTGATGCTGCAGTCGTCGTCATAAAATGGCCTGAACCTCCAGATTTGGGCTGCTGCATTCAGATGTTGCAGTTCCCAGAATTATCGAGCTGTTCACCGAGTCTCGTGAGATTCTGGTGTTTTTTTTGTGTTGTCGAGTGTTGGGCTCGGAGTGATGAGATCATTGACGGCAGCATCGACAACACGAACATCGGCCTCCGTGACAAAGTGTCTTATGGGTATTATGCTTTGTTTGAATCATGCTTGATGTTCCCAATCTTACTAGCATACTCAGTGCTATGTTCAATCCAGCCGGCTGCTCCGTCTAACCGCATCCAACTTGAACCAGTGCAGTGTGCGATCGCTAACTCTACCAGTGATCGAATAGCATCATTGCACCCATTGATTCATCGAATCAAATACCAGTCTAAACCATTTACATCTTGACATTTAACTATTCTCACCGCATCTACCTACTAAAAATCGCACTTGTTTATGTCTTTTGCGCAAATATTGAATGTGGCTAACTAATCCATGGGACGGGACGCCACCGAATACCCGAAGTCCATGATAGGTTAGACCGGACGACTGGACTAATTAAGATGAACAACTTGGCAATCTGCATTGGCATTGGCAGCCTCGGTTATCTCCGTATAGCACTCCGTATTGAGCGTTGACGCGATCGCGCTAATTAAATGAGATGAATGGCATTGCCACAAACGTGATTTCAGCCCATTATGAGAATGTAGCATTCCTTAGATTACAACCTGGTCTGGAATCTCAATTATTTGAATCTGACATTGGACTTGGACGAAAAGTAGAATTTATTTGGAAATTATTGCCTATTGGCTTCGTTGGTCGGCTTTTATAGCAGTCAACTGGTTGTACGCATAGGAGTGCCGTTGCTTTCTTGCGCACGGTCTACGGTAAAAGTGCCAACTGGTCAACTGGTGATACCTACAGACATCCGAGTCTGCACATGTGGAAGTTGGATTGATGTTAATGACATTTGGAGAGAAAATAAAACATCTAGCAGTTCCAGTCCCTTAAATTACTACTACACATATGCACTGGCATGGAACTCTCTTACTAATTGATCTTATAATTTCTCTAAAATGTCAAAGTCCAGACCACTCCAGGGCTCATCTGAACTTTGAAGATATATATCAGATCAGGATGCTCCACCTGGGCAGGGCTCAACTTGCGGATGGTGTCCACGGCGGGTCAAATGTACTACTACTCGTAGCACTTGAGTAGTAACCATACTAGCTTGGAAGTTTTTGGAGCATTCAAAACCTGACGTCTGAATAATTGAACTCCGCATGACGGAGATATGTAGAAGTTGGATTGAAAAGGAAGTTGGGAGACTCGGATGCAAGCTCCCGACTCGGAATATGAGGTATCGAGCTGCAGTAACCCCGCGTTCTGCCTTCACCTGAGTCAATGTATCCTCTCCCAAAGTGCCCACGTCTCCAGGGCCATTACTGACTACTGAATAATATAGGCATTTGTCTGAATCGTTACACTCGAGACCAATAGCTGCCAAATGGTTTATTTGGCAACAAAGACATTCGTCCCATGAAGGTGCCCACACCAGTGAGAGAGGTTATTGGTCCGTTCCAACGCTGGAACCTATAAACATTCGATCCTGAGGCTCAAAATCCGGACCAAATAGAGCGTAGTCGCATACCATGACTACCAAGCCCTTTCGATTTTGGGACTGTTCCATTTCGAAATGCCCTGCCGCTTCAGCGATCGACATCGGCGCTTGTGAGCGCTGTCAACGCCATTTCTGTGCACTCCATGTATCGTCACCAGATCACCATTGCGAGGTATGCGACCAAAATTTGAAGGATCTTCAGAAGCTAACTTTATATAGAAAGGGCCCTTGGATGATGATGCGGGGAGCGCTGCCCGAACTGAAGAAGTGACAACTCTTCGAAAGAAAATCCAAGATAAAGCGTTACTACGGATGGCATCACGTCTGAAGGGTGGCATGTCATGTGAAATAGATGAGTCGGTGCCATTTGGAAAGTCGCTCATGGGTGGCATGCACGTTCATTTACGCATTCGATTCGCCGATGGCACTGTTTGGCTAGCTCGGATATTGAGAGAGAACTATACATCCTTCTGTGATGAGTTCAGTAACCGAGTTATTGAAAGCGAGTGTGCAACCTTAAAATTCCTTGAATCTGTGAATGTCCCTGCTCCAAGACTTCATGGTTACTGTCTTCGAAATGATCCATCGAACGAGGTCGGGGTCGCGTGTATGCTCATTGATGAGCTTCCAGGGACACCGCTTATGCTCAAAACTCCATCGCAGGAGCAGCTGAGCAAGGTGTATGATCAATGGGTGGATATCCTACAACAATTCCATGCCAATCCATTTGATAAAACCGGAGCTCTGGCATTCCGACAAAATGGGCAGATTGAAGTAGGCCCTATCATTGGAGATCGCACCGGAACCTTCTCACATGCTGGTCCCTTTTCCAACTCGAGAGATCTCTATACTGCCATCGCGGAAAACTACCTTGAGCTGATCGGCTACGGTCAGCTTTACTCTGAATACCCCGTGGATGCCTATCTGGTTTTCAGGTATCTTAAGCAACTTGCTGAGACTGGGAGGTGGAATGCATTCGAGCCCAGTCTGGATGAAGGCCCATTTTACCTGAAGCATACAGATGATAAGGGCGATCATATCATGGTAGATGATGATTACAATATCACCGGAATAATTGACTGGACATATGCAAGGGTTGTACCTGCATTTGAAGCTTTTGGTCCCTCGCTTCTGACAGCAGATACAAATTCTTTATTCACTGGGATCGCTGGCCTGTCATCCAATGACAAACTCATGGCTGATATCTCTAGATCGAAGGATGAAGCGCTGTCTATATTTGCCGAAAGACCGGATCTTGTGCGTCGCTTCTCATTTGGTCTAGGCATGGGAGTGGGTATGACTCTAGAAGAGGCGAAATCACTTTGGAGAGGCATTATCTCAACTGCCACTGGGATTCCTTTGGAGATTGACTGGAATGTCTGGAGAAAGCATCGAATCCATGAATGGGCTGACGATGAACGCCTTCAAAGTCTCCTGTCGCGACAGGATGAGAAGGCCGTCTTCAAGAAAGAAACGAAGAGTCTCTGCAAAGAGACCATACCAAGGTTCGCTACCTGCTCCATGCTTGATTGTAGCAGACCAGGTGTGCGAGGATCAAGTTGTTCCAGATGTATGCACCATTTCTGTGCCATTCATTGCTCTAAGCAATACCACACATGCCCAAGCTCCTACGAGGTACGTATATGGATAACAATGTATACTGTCCAATTTTCTAACAAAGTAGCTCTCCGATGCCGAATGGGAAAAATCCATCCACGACGAGTTCTGGGAACTGATTTGTCATGTCAATACACACGAGCTCGTCAGACTCGCAACAAAATTGAATGGCGGCATCAAATGCGAATTCAAGCTTGGAACCCATTTCGGAGCTGGATCCATGATGGGCTGTGCCAATTATCATGCTTGGCTATGTTTTGAAAATGGCGAGCGATGGATCATCCGAATTCCTCGCACAGGCTTCAGTGATGTCCCTCCTGATTTAGTGGAATATCTCGTTATGAGTGAATACGCGATGCTCAAGTTTCTTGATTCTACCACTATCCCGTCCCCGAAACCTTTTGCATATGCCCTCGCTTCTGATCCTGCGAACCGGGTTGGCGTCAGTTATATTTTGATGCAGGCGCTTCCTGGTAAACCTTTCTATGCGCATGAGGCATCGGAGGTCCAGAAGAAACATGTTCTTGAGCAACTTGCAGACATCTTGATTGAAGTTTCGAAACACCCGTTCTCTCAAGCTGGTTCACTTAAGATTGAGGGCAATGAGGTTAAAATTGGACCCGTCGCCAGTAATCGCTTCCTTGCTCTGGATACTTACGGTCCTTTTGATAGCTCGTCTGAATACCTGGCAAGTATTACAGAACAGTATATGGATCTCATTGCAGATGGACAGCTGTACACGGAGTATCCAATAGAAGCATTTCTCTTTTACCATTTCCTCCGACAGAACATCCAAAGCTTGGTACCAGAGGATGATACACCAGGCCAGTTCTTCCTGAAACATGTCGATGACAAGGGTGATCATTTGCTCGTTGATGAGAACTTCAATATCACTGGGATTATCGATTGGCAGTTTGCTCGGACTGTCCCTGCTTCAGAAGCATTTGGTCCGTCATATGTTACTGCAGATCTGACTTCGCTCTATAGTAGCAACACAGGGGTAACGGACGATGACCGCTATCTAGCGACAGCTCTCAGGAACAAGGGTTCGACCTCATTGACCTTGATTGCTGAGCGTAATGAGATCATGCGTCGCTTCCATAACGGACTTTCGAGCGGGTTGACCAAAGATGAAGTGCGTGAGATGCTGAAGGGAATGATTGTTTGTGTCAATGGGGAAGATGTCGATAATCTAGACACTTGGATCACTGAGCAATCTCATCAGCTTGATGGGGGCATGCGATGGAAGCGAGTCCAAAACTTGGTGTTTCCTACAGTCTCATAATTAGATACCGAGATTAGACCATATGTGTAAGGTCTGAAGTTCATTGTTTCACCACCAAGGTTGTCCCAGGGTCCCCGAGCCAACAATACTTAAATGACCAGTGTCGACCTTCAAATTCCCTTGCTGGAGAAATTGGTACATCATTCCATTTAATTTGCCCCTGAAACATTGAGCACCAAATTAATTTGGACTGTCGGGGTACTAGTAGTCTCCAGGTCATATGATGGACTTTTGACACGGTGGCAGTAGTTTCAAGTGTCGTCACCCCAATGCCGTCAATAGCTCAGGAGAACTGAACACTAAACACTTCAAGCCTTGAGTCATTCCTGACTTCAGAGAAATGTTACACATCACCGAGAGCAATTACTGAAAACTATACAGCACACTACAAAGTAAGCGGGGATCCATGCTAATGAACAATGCATTCAAGTCAAAATCCACGCAATGTCTATTCAGGTCGTCATCAGTGCAGGCTAGGAAGACATTAAAGAGAAAAAAGCAACCCCCATCATGCATCACCCAGAATCACTCCCGAACCCGAGATCGAGACGCTGGAAGAGAGTGTTGAGAGAGTAAGGAAGAGCCCCCTTGCCAACTCTGGAAATGGGCCTGCTGCATCGTGGTCTCGTCATCTATGGTTCTCTTCATCATTGCATCTCATACCGTCATACAGCAAACTGCTCATGAAAGAAAAGGCGGGTATAAGAGACGGGATCGGATCGGGATCAAAGAGCAATGAGATAGGTGGGAAATATAGCAGAGATGAATGAAGTTCGGTCCACTGCAAAGAGGTTCGGAGGTGGAGGAAAGGAGAAGAAGGGTGGACACAAGAAATCAAGGTAAGAGAGACAAAGAGAAAAGAAGATACGGATGAACCTCGCATCTTCCCCAGTCTTCAAAGCTAACGCCATCGCAAGGTTTAAAAAAAGCAATTTCGAACATGATCAAAAGAAAATGAATGACATGACATCGGGTACATGATGTACCTGCCCTAAACCCCTCGCATGGAATCATAAGCGAGGTTTCATCAGAGGGCATCATGCCTTATTCCATCCAGACTCCCAACGTTTTATGGTCCCGCGCTTACTGAGAGGCGCATTGCACCCGCTCGGCACCGGGAGGAACATCATCATCCTCCTCATCCATACCACCACCAGCGCCGTGGGCACGAGCCATGGAAGGCTCGCTGCCATCAACGCCCTCCAGCTCGAAGTCCTCGACCATGGCATCGGCCGGGGGTGTAGTCTGCTGAACACGGGGAGGGAGGACCTTCTCGAGGAGGTCGAGGTTCTGAAGCTGATCCTTCTCGGGGAACTTGACGTCGAACTTGATGTAGAGGTTACCGTGGTCGTGGTGACGGAAAGAGGGCATACCCTGGCCGGGGATGACCTTGATGGCATCTAAAAGAGTAGTTAGTAACCAGCACTTTACACAGCACTTAGGAAGAATGGACACATACCAGGAACAATGACCTCGCCGGGGGCGATGTTAACGGTCATCCATCGCTCATCCAGGTGCTCAATGTGAATGCTGCCACCAGCCAGGGCGGTAAGCAGGTCAATCTCGGCCTGGTAGAACAGGTCGTCGTTCTTGCGCTGGAAGCGGGGGTGAGGCTTCTGCTCGATCTCGAAAACAACGTCACCGGGGAGAACACCAGGCATCTGGTCACCCTCACCGCGGAACTCGATCTTGTGACCATCACGAACACCCTTGTCGACGTGAACGTGGAGAACCTTGCGCTCAACAATGGTCTTCTTACCACTGCAACGCTTGCAGCGGTCCTTCTCACGGATGATCTCGCCCTCACCGTTACAGTCGGGGCAGACAGTCTGGAAACGCTGGATCATAGGACCCATCTGGCGCATCATGGTCTTCATACCGCTACCGTTGCAGCCAGTGCACTCCTTAACGGCACCATCCTTACCACCACGGCCATCGCAGCCAGCACAGATGACCGACTTCTGCAGAGCGAGCTTGGAAACCTTGCCCTTGTAAATGTCCTCCAGGTTGACCTTGTGAACATGGTGGATAGTACGGGCCTTCTTGGGGCCAGTCTCACGCATGCCACCGCCGAACATGCCGCCGAAGCCACCACCACCGCCACCGAAGAACTGAGAGAACAGATCCTCAGCGTTCATACCACCACCGCCACCACCGTGCTCCAGACCCTCCTCACCATATTGGTCGTAGATCTGACGCTTCTCGGCATCGGACAGGATCTCGTAGGCGTGGGACAGCTCCTTGAACTTCTCGGCGGCCTCGGGGTTATCAGCGTTCTTGTCTGTATGAGGGAGAAATCCGTTAGTGTTTCTTTCTTTTTGGACGTAGTTTCTTTGGATATGAATTTGCTTGTGACAAGTTCAACCGCGGCTGATCGGATTATGGGGTTTCCACATACCAGGGTGGTACTTCAGAGCACCCTTCTTGTAGGCAGTCTTGAGCTGAGACTCAGTCGCTGTGGGAGCAACCTATTAAAAGCAACAAAATACGATTAGTATTCACTTTGATTGGTGAATCTGGAGAGCATCGGAGTATCGTACCCCAAGGAAGTCGTAGAACTTGGTGTCCTTGACCATTATGTCGGATAATTAGGCGAGAGTAGAAGGGAGGGGTAGAGGAGAAAATCCAAGAATCCAAGAATGAAGGATAAACACGGATTCCACAAATGATTTGAGGTGGGGTGGGAGGTTTAAGGATGATGCGGGATAAGAGGAAGCCCGAATCTATTTTTCCAAGGTTGGCTGAGTAACTTATTTTTTTTTACCCAATTCAATGTCTTGGAGGTTTCTTTCACGGGGTTCCCAACTTTCCAGGTACTGTATTCCAGATACGGGGGCGGCGGTAAAATAAACCAGATAAATTACTTCTGTTGGATTTTTCTTGAGATTGAAAGATTCTTTCTTCCTTTTTTTCTATGAAAAAGCCTGGGAATTTGGAGGCTAAAAGGACTCTTTGCTATACTTCTGGCCCCTGCAGTATTCTCTTTCTGCCTGTTTCTATTCTGGTGAATGAAAGAATTCAGGCCCGAGCGTCTCTTCGATGGGATTCTGTGATCTTCGATGTTCTTCCCTGGTATTCTCCGCGCTTCCATGGTTTAAAAGGCTGAGTAAGGGAGAGGCGAATTCCCTTTCTAGGTGAAAGTTCTGAAAAGATGAAAGAAATCCCAAAGTTCGGTAGATATCCGTGTTGAATAGAGGAAAATAGATAGAATTTTATTGCATTTTGCCTCTTTGTAATGTATACCTAGTTCTACAAAGATTCATTGCAGGGTGATAATATAGCCCAAGTGGAGTATATACTGTTGACCAGTTGACCGTCCTTATCGATAAGAGTCATCCCACTTGAAACTTCGATATCAAATGCCAAAAGCGGGACTCGCCGATTGGGATGAAAAGATAAGATGCTTACCCGCAAATTCAAGTTGTAACCGGAAAGCCTCAATTCAATTTTATCTAACTCACAATCTCCCCTTATATTCACCATGGAACAAGATCCCGGCTTCATTGCTGCTGTTGAGGAGGCAAAGAAGGGCGCTGCCGAGGGCGGCGTTCCTATTGGTGCTTGTCTAGTCTCCAAGGATGGTAAAATCCTAGGCCGCGGTCACAATATGCGCGTGCAGAAGGGAAGCCCCGTCCTGCATGTTAGTGTACCCAATGCTATGACGCCCTAAATTCCAGTCAAGCCAAGTCAAGCCACGATGACGATTCGCTAACCGGAATCCCTGCTAGGCCGAGATGTCCGCTCTCGAGAACTCTGGTCGTCTCCCCGCTTCCGCCTATGAGGGAGCTACCATGTACACCACCCTCTCGCCTTGTGACATGTGTACTGGTGCTTGTCTGCTCTATAAGATCAACCGTGTGGTCATTGGTGAGAACGAGAGCTTCATGGGCGGCGAGGACTTGCTGCGTAGTCGTCAGAAGGAAGTGGTTGTGTTGGATAACCACGAGTGCAAACAGTTGATGTCTACATTTATGAAGGAGAAGCCAGAGCTGTGGTATGTAATCCCTGATCCCTGTTTCCTTGTTCCTACTACTTCTAGTAGGATTTTGATTATCATTGACTGCGGACATTTCTGAACGCGCCATGCTGATTGTATCTGCTGTACAGGAACGAGGATATTGCCGTCTAAATCATATAGAATTGGTATATCAATAAATCAATAAGCCCTCGAGCAGATGCTGTGACAAAATAATTGCCGACATGATGTTCATATTGCAATGGCAAAGGAGTCCCCGTGTATAAACTTTTTTAAGTCTCGTAGAAGCCAGTGGAATCCGCGCAGGAGCTGCTTTATTTAGTGAGACGATGAATCTCTTCAAAGAAGAATTTAAGGTTCTCTGGGTCCACGAATGGAGTGACACCTATTCAAGGGGTTAGTAAAATGCCATAGGAACAAAGAGACTCTGAAACATACCGTGTCCAAGGTTGCAGATCCAACCCTGCTTGCCCTTCTTGAATCCTTCAACCATCTTCTCCACGGTGGGAGTGATGGCAGCAGGACCACCATACAGCATACCTGGGTCAGCATTACCCTGGATGGTAACTCGGCCGTTGGCAATTTTCATGGCCTCAGCAGGGTCGTGCAACCAATCCAGACCAACGACGTTGTAGCCGGACTGGCAAAGGTCATCCAGAGCGTACCAAGCTCCCTTAGCAAAGACAGTCATAGGGACGGGCTCCAGGCCCATAGACTTCAAGCGCTTGGGGAGGTTCTCAGAGATGTGACGCAGGTACGGCAAGGAGTGCGAGGCAAAGGTGGCAGGCGAGAGCTCTCCAGCCCATGAGTCGAAGACCTGGATCATCTGGGCACCTGCAGCAACCTGGAGCGCCAGGTATTCCACACAGATCTCAGCGATCTTTTGCAAAAGAGCCTGCGACTCCTTCGGGTACTTGTAGACCCACTTCTTGGACTCAACGAAGAGCTTGCTGCCACCACCTTCGACCATGTAGCACAACAGAGTCCAGGGCGCACCACAGAAACCAATGAGCGGCACACGGCCCTTCAGCTTGAAGCGCGTGAGCGTAATGGCCTTGTACACGTAGTCCAGCTCTGCCTTAACATCCACCTTCTTCTCCATCACACGAGCGTATTGTCCGTCATCTGGCGACCGAAGGGGTTCGGGGAAGTGAGGGCCCTTCTTGTCCAGCATCTCAACAGTCATTCCCATGGCCTGGGGGATAACCAGAATATCCGAGAAGATGATCGCGGCATCGATGAGGCCTTCGTAACGTTCAATGGGTTGGAGAGTCAAGGTCGATGCCACTTCCGGGGAGCGGCAGCACTCAAAGAAGTCACGGCCAGCCTTGGCTTCATGGTACTCGGGGAGGTAGCGACCGGCTGGAAGAGCAAGTAGAGTAAGATACTAAGCTCTAAGTCGAGAATTTCCGGGGGGTGATGGTGTTAAAACTCACCTTGTCGCATCACCCAGATTGGAGGGCGCTCGACCTTCTCGCCTGCGGTCGTCAGTACGGTGTTGGAAAAAAGGATTGGAGAAATAAAATACCGCGAGCGGCCCTCAGAATCAAATCATTCTTCAAAGGCTCAAATTGTTCCTGCATGATGGGTGGTTGAATGCAGTTTGTAGGAGGGGAACCTTGGAAGTGGGATTCTCGGACAACTGCGGGCCCGCTGGTTGATCGGGAACCTTGAGAGAGACCTGCCGAGGTCAGGTGTATAATAGCTTTGAAAAGAAAACTTCCGACCAAACATACGCAATTGACATGCCAGTAAGCATCGAAAAAGAACAGAGGAAAATACGGGGTATACCGGTTTCAGGGATGATCTTCAGGTTGAAAAGAAGAAAAGACCGTGACATCGCAATAGCCTTGAGCCTTCAAGTTTCAATGCGGCTTACTTTAAGCTCGAGGACCACTATGAGAGCTTAACGATTCTAGAGACTTACTACTACTACTGGTGCAAATGAAGACTCAGGCTTGGAAGTTTTTTGATGCTTGAGACTAATAAATTTGAACTTCTATCATCAATTGATTGAACTTTTGTTGGTTGTTCCCGGGTCCGCAGCCAATTATATATACAACTTGCTTCTATCACGATGCAGCTTCAATCACTGACGTGAACTAATCAAACGGCCTTTTCTTCAAATTCTCCAGGTTGTAGAGAGAAGTATTGAGTTCCTTCTTCTGCTTCTCGTTCAGGTCAGCAGGGAGGTGACTGGTGCCCAACACATTGATGTTTGTCGCCACGGGGTTCTCGGTCGCAGAGAGTTTGATACCACCTGCTCCCACTGAAATTTGGAAAGACTCCAGAAGTGCGCCAGAGCTAGACTTCCAAGAATCAGTCGAGCCAGCCTCACGCACAGCGTCGACTGAGACAAAGACAGAGCCACTGGAACTGACACCCACTACGTCAAGTACGTTTCCAGAGAGTTGAATAGTATCTTGGACTTGGAGACCTTGATCATCAACCTTGTAACAGAGAAGATGAGCCGACCTATTTCTTAGTTAGATGGATGCGTCATAGAATAATGGAGTGATACAACGTACCCTTCCAAGCCGACCAAGATGACATTGCCCTGGTCGGATGAAATATCCCAAATGCCGTTAATCATAAACTCGCCTTGCAGAGTTTCTTGAACAGAGGTGCGATGCAGGGTTTGTCCTTGTCGCCAGTCCCACACAAACAGGTTACCAGCACCATCGCCAGACACAAGGAGGTGGGGAGCCCATGAAGGAATGCAAAGCTTGGTGACCAAAGTGGGATGGCCCAGACAAAAGTTTTCAATCACATGTGCCTGGGGCAGGCCACGAGAAACACGGATATGCTCATCGCGGTCTCCTGTCAGGATGTAGTTCCGGCCATCCAGGGAAACAGTGAGCAAGTCAGTCAACACAGAGACATGACCAATGATAGTATGGTGTTCAAAATTGAGCTTGTCATCCTCCTGCGGTGGGGCCTTGGCTAGCCGCTCAGCGTGCAGCTTCTGCAACTCAAGGGTTCGCAGATTGCCCTTGGTGTGAACAGTAAGAGGCGTGGCTGATGGAGCAGTTGGCTTTGCCTCGACAACCTTCTTCACGTACTCCCCAGGAATCAATGGTATGGAGTACACATCGCCAAATTTATCAGCAATGATAATGTTTTGGCCATCAGGAGTTAAGGCCAAGGCACTCGCTCGCTTGGGCATCACTCTGTGGCAAGGTCAGAATTTGAAATGTATGCGGGACCATGGGTGTGTTACCTAGAGCTCAATTCCTTGAATTTACCATCATTACTCAGTTCAAAGACTCGGACCGCCTTGTCCTCGCCAGTCAATGCGATTACATATTTTCCATCGGAGGAAGTCACAATGAGGGGTATGACAGTCCAGACCGGAGCTTTCTTGTTGGAAGCTTGCTTCTGTTCCTGGCCCTCGGCTTCTGAAGAAAGTTTTCTTCTTTTCTCTGGAGGTGCAGTATCATCTGCAGCTTGCGCCGTGCTAGCTTTAGACTCGGCGGAGTCTACATCTTGTGGCCAAGCGTCAAGGCGCTGACCATTAGTAGAGTTGTAGGCATAAAGGTAACGACCGGCTGTGGCAATGAGTACATCCTCCAAACCCCGTGAGCCGCGCTTAGCAACTTGTAAGCACTGGAATGGGTGCTGAAGGCTGGACATGGTGGAACTGGTTGTAGCTAATAATTGATCTTCAGACGGCAAAATTTTGATGGGCGGCCGGGGAAGTAGGTTGCGGCTGCGAACATAGGACCGGAACCACAAAACCAGTGCAATTAATGAGCACTTTACTTGCTGTCTACATAGCTTAGGAAGAAATATTAATTATTTACAGAGATTTAATAATTTATTTTAGTTTTCTCATTTGACCCTTATTTTCTATCCATTGAGTGTTTTCTTAAGTTCTTCTCGAAGTTTTGTTGTTCCTAGACCGGCAGCCCTTAATCACGTGATCCACTAGCGAACGCACCGAAATTAATTTTCCAGCTTCACTTCTCTCCTTCTTCCTTCTTACTACACAACCTTCTACCCTTAAACAACCTATCTTCAACGAAGAAAATAAGAAGACATGGGGGGCGTATGTTACACTTCTATTCCATTTGATTCCCTTTAAATGTGCTATTCTTACTAACACCACGACAGACCAAGGCTTTCAAGGCTCAGTACTTCGAGAAGTTGAAGAACTTGCTCGAGCAGTACTCGCAAATCTTCATTGTCGGCGTTGACAATGTCAGTTCTCAGCAAATGCACGAGACTCGGCAGTCGGCAAGTTCCGCCTAATTAAAACACTATTTTCACGCTTAGCTAACTCATTTACAGCTTCGTGGCAAGGCTGTTGTTCTGATGGGAAAGAACACCATGGTCCGCCGTGCTCTCAAGGGTTTCCTTGCTGACCACCCCGAGTACGAGCGCCTGCTGCCTTTCGTCAAGGGTGAGTTTTCATACTAAGCCCTAATGTTGATAATTTAGATGAATTTACTAATTCTTTCTGTAGGTAACGTTGGTTTCATTTTCACCAACGAGGACATGCCTGCCATCAAGGAGATCATCCTCAGCAACCGTGTTGCTGCTCCTGCTCGTGCTGGTGCCGTTGCCCCCAACGACGTCTGGGTCCCTGCCGGTAACACTGGAATGGGTATGTGAACTTACTACGCTTACTCCTTGCTGTCGCTAAAGCGTTTTTTTTAGAGCCTGGAAAGACCGCCTTCTTCCAAGCCCTTAGCATCCCTACGTACGTTACGAACCCCAGTCACCCTAAGCGCCCTAAAACCCCTCAAAAAACCCCGTGAAAAGCATGACTAACTTCTATGATAGTAAGATTGCTCGTGGTACTATTGAGATTGTCTCTGACCTCAAGCTCATTGAGGGTGGTAGCAAGGTCGGAGCCTCCGAGGCTTCCCTGCTGAACTTGCTGAACATCTCTCCTTTCGTACGTTGGAATTTCTGCTTTTATTTCTTAACTTACTTCTAACAAATAAACTAGACCTACGGTCTCTCCATTGAGCAGATCTACGCCAACGGCCAGACCTTCTCCGCTGAGCTGCTTGACATCAGCGACGAGGACCTGCTGAAGGCTTTCTCCCAGGCCATCCAGACCATCACTGCTGTTTCCCTGGCTGTCAGCTACCCCACTCTGCCTGCTACCATCCACTCCGTCATCAATGCCTACAAGAAGGTTCTTGCTGTTGCCATTGAGACCGACTACAGCTGGGAGGGTATTGAGGAGCTCAAGGACCGCATCGCTAACCCCGATGCCTACGCCTCCGCTGCTCCCGTTGCTGCTGCTGCCACCTCCGGTGACGCCCCCGCTAAGGAGGATGCTCCCGCCGCGGAGGAGGAGGAGTCTGATGACGACATGGGCTTCGGTCTGTTCGACTAAGCGCCTTCTCAAAAGGTTACTTTTCCAGCTTCGAAAGGGACTGCGAATGAAAACCAGTGTGATGGCATCATTGCCTTGTGCTCTCTTTTCAGCTTGTGATGGGCGTGGATCTACGAACCATTGCCTGTCTTGATCATAACGAGTGAGTTTTATTCCTGAACAACACCCTTTGCCCAGTTCCATTTTTGCACACTTCACGAGAAACATCACCTGGCGGATGATTAAACATTTTTAACCCCGAGCATACGGCCCCGTGGCCGCGCTGACGATTAAAAACGCAACAACAACACTCTAATTTTTTGCTGACGCCTCACCTCATCTTGCTTTTGCCTTTCATTTCACAATTGATATTTTTGGGAGCAATCGCTAACATCATGAAGTTGATAGGTTTTTCTGACAATTTGCAGCTGACCAAGGTCTCGTTGCACTCGTTAGTAGTTGAAATACCTGACGATTTAATGGGATATGGGATATGACGCTTCAAGTGATGCAGAAGTTATGGGTAGTAGAACTATGAAACACAAAATGGAATTTTAACACCTGGCATCGACATGTTTATTGGTCTTGAGACTACCCAGTATTTTGTAGTGTTGTAGTGTTGTGCCATGTCTTTTTTAGTCTGGATTGTCCAATGGTCTTTAGTCCCAACAGTGCTCCAGGGTGCCAATGGGAACTCGAAGTCGAATGTCCACCTAGTGATGACCCGACGGGACCACAGCGTTCTGATCGACAAACAGATCGGA
This sequence comes from Penicillium herquei, assembly GCA_039634405.1. NCBI lineage: Eukaryota > Fungi > Ascomycota > Eurotiomycetes > Eurotiales > Aspergillaceae > Penicillium > Penicillium herquei. The sequence continues at coordinate 481,011 of CP098389.1, read as the reverse complement.
CACAGGTGGTACGCTGGTGGCAGAGTCGGCGGTCGACTCAGCGTCAGAGGATACTTCGGCACTTCCCCTGGGAGTGTATTCAGGCATAGCCGCTACCTTTTCAATTGTCTCCCTATCCCCAAGATCTTTGCGGTAACTAAGGTGGACATCTGGGATGGCCAAGCCATGCTCACGCAAGTAGAAATAAGAATCTTCACGGTACGCAAGTTTTTCGGCTGAAATCACATTTGCGAACGCTTCAATAAATTGCCTTGCAGCACGACTTCTCCACCTACGAATGAACTCGTGGGCTTCAAGAGTGCTTTCACCAAACAAGGTCTCCAATTCACTGGCCACAGACCATTCCGTCCACTTGATCCTGCCTACCAGAGCGTCAGAAATTGGACCAAGACCAGTCAACTGCGCAAGTCCTGGGAATGAGTATGGATTCACTGCGTAAACATGACATGTGCTTCCTGACGGAATCTTTGGTGCAAGACAAAGGTCTCTATGGGCGTCCGAGATAGAGCTCCATGGACCGGCTTCTGCAGTTTCCAGTCGATTATGATCATCCTGGATTGCACCGAACCATGGCATGACTGTCCGTCTCAGCCTTGTCGCTGGCCCAACAGATCCATGGGGGACGCAGGGTAAGGTCAGCAGTACGTCTCCAGCCAGACATATACTCCTTGCAAAGTCTATCCCAAACTCCTGGCGACACCGGTCATCAAACATCCATGGGTATACAGCAACCGTATGTCCTGAAACTTGTGACTTGGAGGAGGTGGAGATAATCTCCCACCATCTCTCCAGGTGTTTGTGAATTCCTGGTAAAACAACAGAGCAGTTCTCTTTATTTTCATCCGTAAATGAGACTGATCCCTGCACTGCGTTCGCACCTCTGCCGGTAGCTATACAGTCGCCTAAGGCAAGGTCAGCCCGAATAAACTTAGACTCATCAGGATAGAAACTTACCTATGGAAAGATCAATATGGACGAATGCAGTATCCTCGCCAGGGTAGGCACTCTTCGTATAATAAGGGAAGGAAATCAACCTCCAAGCGTGGTCTGGTCGGATTGCAACGTAGGCAGCATAATAGCAGATATCCTGGCGTACCAACTGTTGTGTGAGAGAATGGAACATGCTTCTATTCCAACCCATCCGTGGACGTGAGACTGCAGGAGTATAATGGTAGTCGTATAAGTTGAACTCAATGTGAATAAGCTGCAGTAAGCTGCGAATCTCTGTATTCAACACCTGGGACAGCTCGGATACACCATCCATATGGGAAATGTCGTCCTCTAGCCATCCGAAAAGTTTTGGTAGAACAACGTTGCCAGTCAGATCGAAGTCCTGCAGACGACTTCGGAATTCATGGTCTGCAGTACCATAAATCCTGGTCAAGATGTTCTCTAACGAGAATCCATTCCTTTCATACTCTTGGATACGGGGGATAGGTGGCTGATCAATCTCAAACCGGTAAGAGCTGCGATCCGTAAATTCTGGTACATTCGCAGGTGTAAACCATGATGACTTGGCCTTGAGAAAACCATCCCAATCTCCTATTTGTTTTGTTGCGTAGTTTAGTCTGCTGATGAGGTCTGCGTGTGTAAATTGTCGAGTGTAGAGACCAAGATATCTGGCAAGTGTCTTTGTGTGTTCAAAGCATAGTTTCTCAGCCGAAAAAGATGAGATTTTCCGTTGAATTTTTCGCAGAAGAATCAGTCGGTCACGAGAATCAACTTCCTCTGGCCCCGGCTTAGGGTTGAAAATCTTGATCATTGACTGTGGAACCTGACAGTTACAGGACTTTTTGCTTCTCTTGCCCTTCCTATCATCAAGGACCCCACTCCAACGGGCCTGCCGTCTCTTTTTTCCCTTTTTAGGGTTATCGGAAGGGTCCTCTTTACTATCTCTATCGTCTCCGCCTCTGTTAGACTTGGTATCGGCATGTGTGCTTGAGTCATCCCCAGAGTCGTCCAGATAAGACTCATCATCGGAGCTCTGGCTGATGTTGAAATCATCATCTTCAATATCGTCCAAGTCCGAATTTACATCTGCATCGGAATTGATGTTTTCATCTTCATCCATATCATGGTCGCTAGTTAACTTCTCAACCACAAACCCATCACCATCCAACTTCAGGCCATGTTTCTTCAGTTCCTCCCGAGATAGGCTGTTAGGGCGTAGCTGATTTGCTGCCCTGACAAGGTCTCCCTGTATCATGAATTTCTGTCTTCGATGTCCCCGGCCAGGGCGAGAAAGCCTGTCGTAAACTTCTCGATTCACGCCTGAGATGAAGTCATTGTAGGCAATATCCTTGCCCAAAACTTTGCTGACTTGCTCCGCCAGAGATCTGGTAGTGATTCTGGTAAACAGGGTATCCGTACATTCTTCTCCCCATCTGACCGAAGCTCTTTGACGAATCGACTCGATGTAGGCTAGGTTCTCGAGGTGCTTGCCATGAAGTTTCGCGGCTTTCTTCCATTCCGCGTCAAATCCTGCCTTGCTTAGGGAACCTTTCCAATTTTCACTCTCTAGGACGTAGGAGTACCATTGAGAGATTGATTCATTATTCTCATCTCGCAGTTTCAGCAGTTGCTGCATGATTTCGACTTGGGCTTCATATCTCTGGTTTTCTGGACGGCTTTCGACCATCTCGCGAATCTTGTTGAATGAGATTTCACCCTCGACCGAGAAGGGATGAGTGAGGGAAGATAGAGATGTAGAAACCAAGGCCATCGTGTCATATGATCGAAATTAGGTATAAAAATATAGAATAATAAGAAGGATGGGAGGATGGGAGGAATAAAATTTGAAGCTGTAGGTTGTAACGATGAAAAGTATGAAGACCACCTATTGCTTCAGAGAGGGGGATTCAAAGGTCAAGTAGGAAAATTTCCAAGTCCATACAGTGCAAAGATATTCGAGTATTAAAAATAGAAAAGAAACAGAAATATCCCCCAAAGAGAAAGACACTTATGGTGAATCAAAGACCCATAAAGCAACCTTCCCAACCCCGCAAAGTAGAGAGCGCATACAAAATGGGATCAAAAATAGAAAAACAGGATAAACATCAAAGAAATGTAATAATGATCAATCAAAGGGCCACTAGCATAACAAAGACACAGAACCAGGGAACTTGGTGACATCTTTGATGCAAGTCTATGCTCGTAGACCATGAGATCACCCAGGCTAAGAACCTTCAACTGTTCAAGTTCAAGTTGCTTGCACATATGTCGACTAATGAGGAGCACCGAGTCAACACCTTTCCCCACCTTTTCCGACAGGAAAGATCTTGTAGTTAAGGGCAGATCGTCAGATAGAATCAATCTTCTAAACCTAGATACCCGAGAATCCCAGTGAGTCAGAAATGGAGAAAAAAAGGAGGGTCAATTAATAAAGACAGAACAGCATGAAAGACAGGGCAAAACAAAAAATCAAAGACCTAGACAAAACAAAATGAGAAACACCTAAGACTCAGCACTGGACAAATGGATTGCACATCTCAAAGAAGTAATTGATCATTCCTGCACAGAATTTCAGGCAGTGTGGTCTAGAGCTGCAGAAACGATGAAAATGATTTTTTTGCATAATGTGGTGCCATACCACAATTTGCCTTTGCACCCCTTCAAAGAAAGGCGTCCCGAGGTCTTTAATTGTTCCTGTGGGAACATTGCTCTCTTCTTGGCATAATATAACAATTCCTTTACATCATGATAGTGAAGTGACTGGTCCAGGGTTCAGCGCTTATTGATGAAGGTTCAAGTTGATACACTGGCTGAATGGACATAATTATAGTACTGCCTCCGTCGTGTGCCTTGGGCCTGGACCAGCACCATTTTTCTCGTAACTAAAATGCTCCCTGGACTATCAACTGGTGCTGTAAACATTTGAATGTACCTAAGTAAGGTTCTTGACAGTGAGTCGCGGTTTTCTATACATATGGTCCATGGATGACCATCAGCCACTGGCAGCATTTGGCCTCACAACTATAATGTATAAGGGGCATCTGGGTTTAGAGCTGAATACCTTGAATCATATCTTGGTGATTGCGTTTGAGCAGGGATCATATCCACGGGTGCATTCAAAATTGTATCTCTTATGTGTGGCTTGGCTGAACTTGTTTGTACTACTAGTAGTATGGTCTCCATGACTCGGAACATTTTCATCCAGATCCTCTTCCGAGTCTTCAACATTTTTGAAGCTCTCCGAAGTCCCGCTCGTACATGTTGTACTTCAAATCAATGCTGTCTCTATCCATACCACAGGTGCCGTGCAATCAACTGGTCTTCTTCTTCCAACCTTGTACCTACCTAAGTTATACTTATAGTTGTCAGAAATCAGGTGGCCAATACGTAGATCGGACCACTTTTTTAACTCTCAACCTCGGTAGACCTTCCTTCCTTCACGCTTCTTCTATGTCCTCTTTCCTCTTGACCAGTAGACGTTTCAAGTGCTGATATCAGTTTTCCTCTCCCTGGTATTTATCTTCTTAGTCTTTATCAGAAAGTGTGACCTTAGTTGAAATGATGATAATATAAGCCGACTCAGAGGAAAGTTTACTTTGACCTTCCTAAGCACTTGATGTTATATAACTTGGAGGTTATTCAAACTTGAATGTTGTATATAACATTTCCAAGGTTGAATTATCGACTACGGATATACATAACGCCCGTGGACGGCCACGATATAACGGCCACGCGGCCAAAACCTATTTTCCCATAATGAAATTTTACTAGTTCACTGTCAGTTGCTTTATTATTGTGCTATAGTAAAAGCTTTGATAATAAATAGAATCAAATTCAGAGCCCTGGAGATATCTGAAGTCCAAATGAGAGATAAGTAACGTAAAAGTGAGAGATTACTGGGATATTAATTAAAGATTCGAGTTTCTCTCTAACTAAAATATCATCTTGGTCGTGTAGACGCTTATGACTCGGACTTTCATTTTTACTATTATAATTCACAACCTTAGAAGATACCACAGCTTGATCAGCTAGATAAAGTATCTAGAACTGCTAGGAGGATATGATATAGTAGACAGAATAGAGTGGTATATCAAGTGAGAGAAGGTGATACTAAGAAGGACTACTAACTAGGTGGTCTCTCAATAAGAACTACCCCTCGTTTCAATATCATAATACTTACAGTCTATCTATCTACACTGTTTTGGAGACATATAATATCCTACTACAGTACGAATCTAGCCAGCAAACAATTCCTTACTTCTCACTTGAACTTCTCCCCTCTACAGCACCAGTCTCTCACCTCTATTCTCTTACTTTACTCCCCTCACTTCGACTTTTCACTTACAGATAACCTTTCCAAGACCCCATCACACCCCAAGCTCTTGCTTCTCATTTATCACCTTGATTCCTCTCCCACCAGTCTTAGGTTTCGGGCTCTCCCCTCACTCTTGGTTTCTTTCTGATCAGTCTTTCACCTCCCTCATCTGTATCACTTGCCTGCGCGATTGCCGTTGAACCGCCACTTTTTGAATCACCATCGACATTTTGATGCTCAATCGCGTTTCATTATTACCGTGCCACCAAATACACCACAGAAGTCAGGACTCACAATGGCTCCTAAGGTAAGTTGCTTTAAGTCTTCTAAGGTCTTACTTACTAATGGGAGAATTTACTTGCTTTAGAAAACCAATAAGAACTCTAAGGAGACCAAAAAGGCTAAGAGCACAGAATGGACAGTCTCCATGGACACGCACCGGGTCACGAAGACAGTCAAAAGGGTATTCAAGGGGCCCAGAGTTCAATGCACAGTTCAAGGATGTGGGGAAATTGTTGCGAAATATTGGCTCAAGAGCCACATCAAAAACAAGCACACGGATCGAGAGACTTTGTATTGTCCTGTTGAAACATGTGGTTATACAACAAAAGGTGAGAGGAACCTTCAAAGACACGCCAGCGTCCATGAGGAACGGCCAAAGATCTTCGATTGTCATAAATGTGATAAATCCTTTACTACACGGCACTACTTGGAAGTCCACCTGGATGACACCCACCGAGACAAGGAGGACAGACTTAAATGCTCGTTTCCAGATTGCGAGGAAAACTCATTTGGGTCCGGCGTGTCACTTCGACTCCACGTACGTGGCTTTCACGAAGGTGATGAAGCTCAAGAAATTCCGTGTCCTCAGTGCGAGGAAATCATCATTGGCAAAAAAGCGTTCAAGAAACACGTTCTGGGTCATAAACCTGGGAGATTCGTATGCCCCGATCCTCGATGCAAGAGGCACTTTGCCAACAAAAGGGGAATTGACAGCCATATCCTATCAAAGCACAAGGGCATCTTATTTCCGTGTGGAGCGCCCAATTGCAAGGCCTCCTTCAACCACCCAGCTACGCTATGCCACCACCGAAAGAAGCATCCACCGGATACATTCCTGTGCCATTATCCCGGGTGCAATAATACCCATTGCCAGGTTTGGTGGCACCGCAAGCCTTTTCCATTTGACTGTTCACATCCGACAAATCCCTGCAACAGAACATTTGATACAGAAGAAGCTGCAAACGAACATTTGGGATCCTGCCATGATGACGACAACCCAAAGGTTTATTGCCCTCATGGTTGTCTCTTTGAGGCCAATAACGTGGATCATTTGACAGCTCATATTCAACGCAAACATCAGTTGGATCTTGTTCCTCAGTCCGAGGAGAACAGTGGAGATTGGGAGGATGACCTCGAGTCCGATGATGAGCTATTGGAGGATGAAGAAATTTTGGAAGGTTCTGATAGCCCAAGCCAAAATGAACCCGTCCAAATTACTTGCTGGGCCGGATGCAAGCAGAAATTCACCTCCCTGGAACGAGCTCAATATCATGTCCGGGAAGAGCACCCATGTCGGCACGTTTGCCCAAGAGCGAAGGACTACAATTGTGCCCAAACATTCATGTCGGTGTGGAAGGCTCATCAACATGCTGCGGATCATGAGGTGAGATACCTATGTGAGAACAAGATGTGTTCTTCACATGTACGAGTATTGGGCTTGATGGCAGAGGAAATGCTTCACACCCACGCGGAACTGCACAAGAGGAGAGGTTTATCTCCACCGACATTCCTAGCCATCCCACGCTATTTGTGGGTCGTACATAATATTTCCGTGGACAGGGAGGACCTGTCAGTCCAAATGGAGCCTGATGAGGAAAACAGGGATCTTGAGTTGGAAGCGCGGCTAGAAGCCGCGCTTCCTGTGAGCAATGGGGCCACAACGCGGGAGATCTCCTACGTCGAGGCGTATCGAGAACAGAATCTGCAGCTCTGCCGAGAAGGTATTGAGGACCCAATCTTTCTATTTTGCAATAATTTGGAAATTCTAACATGTTTCCTGGCTTTAGTTGACACAAGAAGTTTGAAGAATTTCGGCGAGGGTTGTTTGGGACCAAGATCCTCCGGCTTGAACAACAATTCGACTCGGGCCGTGGAACATCCATGCCCTTTCGATAACACTCTCAACATAGATACTACCGAAGTGCTTGTTGATGAGAATGGTGAGCTGTCTTTTCGCCGCAGATGCATTCTTTGTCATGAAGAATTGCTCCATTACGGAATGGCTGAGGCGGATCTCATCGAGACCCCAGGGCAACGCGAAGGCTCCAGTGAAGGACAGTTGTCCTTAAAGGACTTAAACCGAGCATTGCAAAACATCATGGGACCTGAGCTGCAGCTCAGATGGCTTCCACGATGCGAGCTGAACGATGTCCAAGAATTGATGGAAGCCATCCAGAGAGGGGAGCTTGACCCATCTAACGTCAGGCTTCTAGACATTGAGTTTGGGCCTACAACTGGGGAGGTGAACGAGGTCAACATGCGTGATGGCAATGGAAAAGTCACCTTAGACTGTCGCACAAGAGTCAGCGCTGCCGTCAAATTGGTGTACTCTGAGAGGTATGCTAAGGCAAAGCCCATGGCACAAAGAATTGAGCGAGCTGTGAAAAAAAGGGTCAAGCAAAACATCCATCGTGATGGAAGGCTGACCGCTGACCAGCTGGCTGATCGCTTGCTGGCCGATGGAATTGGCCCACACACAAAGTTTGTGGTCTGGTCAGCCAACCGGTCAGACGTCAGACTCTTACGGAAATGGCTCGAAGCGGAAGGAAGAGACGACGTCTTTGGCCCAGATGACAAAAAGTGCTGTTTTTCCCCTTATTATGACTTCAAGATGCATATGGAACACATCAAGGTCTCCAGAAGGCTGGTCCCTCCCTCCAGTTTCTTTTCCTTTCTTCCAGGCGCTCCGAAGCCAAAGCCCGAGGAGCGAAAATTGCGATCATTCCCTCTAAAGCTGGAGATCTTGTTCCCCATTCTCTTCGGATTGGACCATCCCCTTGCGGGCAAGAATCACAAAGCAAGCGTTGATACCCATCAGCTGTTTTTAGTGATGCAAGCCTTGAGACAATTGTGTCTCCCGATTGATCAGCGAACCGGAATATTCTCTGTGGACAACTCAGAAGAGGAAACTTCTCAATTCTTCAAATGGTGGGCCCTTTTTTGCAGAGAGAAACCCCGCAGGCAAGCTAGCCGATCAAACGGTGGTGAGGGTTCGGAAAATACCTGAGGTAGAGCAAGTCCTTCCCAGGTCCCGTTCAGCCCTGTTCGTTCTTCAATTTTCTCTCTTCTACAATCCTCCTCCCCCTTAGCCTCTCTTCAGCTTTCAATTAGCATATGACTCGGTGTGGATTCAGTTGGCTCTCAGTTCTTTGCTCTTTCGATATTCCGTTTGCAGAATGAATCATCTTTTCCTTCCTGTCTTACTAGTAGAGAATTTCGAAATTTCGTCAGTTCAACCTTACTTACAGCCTCAAGTTAATTACTTTTAGGGTAAAATTGAAGTGGTCAAGTACTACTAGTAGCCCTCAGCCTCATATTTTTAGTAGTAGCTTCATTCAATTTTGGAATGTCTGTAGCTCACTAGTTGATCTGACTAGGTGCCAGTGGCCATTACTACTAACTTCAATATGTAGTGACTTAAACATGAGCGTATGTGGACCTTGGGACTCCCAGAACTCCCAAATTTACTATTCAGTGTACAAGATAGCCTTGAAAAGAACTTGCAAAAGAAATATGATGCATTCAAACTGAATACTGCATGAATAAAAACTTGAAATCAACTGCCTTCTTCAAACTCGTTCCATTGGCGCCTCTGACTGTCCTTCAGTACCATAACCAGATAGATCTTCCGTATCACTCGGATAACTCTTCAGGGTCATGAACAGATAGATCTTCTGTATCATTCTCGGATGACTCTTCAGTATCATAGCCGGATAGATCTTCCACATCACTCTCAGATGCCTCTCCAGAATCTCTCTTTGGGCCGCATCTTCCTTTTCTGAGGTGATGACCAAGGCTGTCTTTCGATGCAAACTCATTTCCGCAACCCTCGCATTGAACCTTTTTCTTCCCATCTGGGGGATGCTCTCTTCTCATATGAGTTTTGAAATCGTGCTCCACCAGTGTCCAATAGGTGCAAGGTTTCCCTCCACGTTGTTCCTTGCAAGAATAAACGACTGCATTCTCATCTACACGACACCGCTTGGCGTGCTCGCTCATGGAACTTCGACTCATTTTCTTGTGACAACGGGGACATTCGACCTTTTCAGCCTGTTGTTCTGCTTTTCTTTTTTTCTGGGCTTCGGTAAAGATTCTCTTGGGCGCGCTTTGACTAGTTGTAGACATCTTTGAGGGCTTTCGAGTGGGTTTATTTGTCTTCTAAAGCGAGTAGGTTGTCACCTCGTTATTTAATAAAATCTATGAGACACACGCCGTGAATAGTCTACTTACCTTGCGAGGGGCCATTTTGTGACTTGGATATCTTGGATAATGGGAGGCGTTGTGGACAAGGGGACTCAGCAACTGTATGCTGGTAGTGATTCAGAAGGTGGTCGTTAATCGGCGAGATCACAGGAAACCGAGAAGATTCGCAGGGCCGAGAGAGATAGAAGCCCGAGAGGAGGAAATGAGGTGACAGAATGAGAGACGAGCAATAAGAGAGTGATGAGGAATGAACCAGTAAATGAATGAGAGGCGAGATGTGAGGATGGTATGTGAGTGGTGGGTGGTAGAAGAAGTAGAGGTAACGAACAAGGAAAAAACCGAGATGAGAGACTAGGTAGTGTGAGGGAAGAGAGGAACTTAAAGTGAGAGATGAGAAATCTAAATGGATTGAACCGACTCGGACTCTGTGATAGGCTTCTAGTGTTCACATAAATGCCCAACAAGATGATTCAAATCCCGACTCATGGTATCAACGACAGCCTAAACACATTGGTTATGATTCTATTAAGAATGTACTAGGATGTTGACATGGTCTGGGCTATTCCGCTCTGCCAGTAATCCCCGTGAGATTCCAACGTTATGAGGAAAATCCCTATTGATATCGAATGACCCCAAGATTATTACGGTAAGAGGTTGTGCATTACAGCAGTAGAAGCACACATCCACGGATCTCTTGATGTTTCAGACGCCAACCTATCTGACGCGTTGCACTTCAAATTGTATGGAGAGCTTGTTACTGAAGGGTCTAGTCTTAAAAGCTGCTGGAACGTGTATAATTTTACATCGATATGTGACATTATGTACGAGAAGTAGGAGTAGGTGCTAGGTAATAGATTTACGAGAAGTAGGGTGTATAGGTGATGAATAGTCTTCAGGTTTTTAGCCAGCTAATATGATAGTACTATGTACAAAATAGAAACGCCTTTCGCCATACCAAAAAGACACTGTCACCCCATGGGACTAAGTATTCTTAGTGCGAATGATGGTGATCCGCAAAGACGCCTTGCTCCGCACAGGCCTTCCGACACTCTTCCAAGATTCTAGCCTGTTGAGCAACATGTCTCAGTCGACCAATAACCTCTTTGTTACCATCATAGAAGGTGAAAACAGCGTATGGGATATTGACATCTTCACAAAACTCCTTGACAAATTCCTGTGTCTTGCGGAGGTTATGACGGGGGATGCGAGGGTATAAATGATGAATAGCCTGGAATTGCAGACCCCCATGGAAAAAGTCCAGCCAAGGAGGGCAGTCCACATCCATTGTAGTCCGGAGCATCTTCTGAGGGAATGACTCAAGAGGACCAAGATCAGCGGTTGACATTGCGTAGTGAGAAAGAGTAATCTGCACATGCAAGGGCGCAGTAACCATGTGGGAAATCAAGACGAAGATAATACGGTTCCACCAGGTAGGGATACTCGAGTAAACAACGCCGTAGCCAAACCAAGTCCAGAAGAATACCTGGCCGGAAAGCTCGAACCAACGGTGCCACCAGCCAGCACCGTGACGAGGACCGCGACCGACCAGGATGTGTTCCCAACTTAAGAAGTAGAGGTTGAAACGACCAAAGAGAAGAATGGGGTAGTAAAGATAGTGTTGATATTTAACAGTCAACCGAGCAACAGCGTCGTATTCCATGATCCGGTCATAGTATGTGCTGCGCAGACTGTCAAAGAAGCGATGTGAAAGAGCGAAAAAGGGCATCAGTTCGATATCGGGATCGTGCTCTGGGGTGTTTGTCATGATATGGTGGACGTTGTGACTTCGCTTCCACCAGCCAAGGCTGAGTCCACCCAAATGATTGGCAATGATCATTCCGATAGTGGTGTCAATTTGAAAGTCGTGAGTGATACCCATATGTCCAGCATCATGGGCAGAGAACACTAGTTGATGCCAAAAGCATCCCAAGAATAGACCTGACAAGGCGAACCAAGATCGTTGTAAACAGATAACAAAGAGACTAAATAGCAGAGTATAGCGAAAGATTTCGATGGCATAAGCCGAGTAGTTGCAGTTGTACAGTCCAGCTGCACGAATGCGCTCGTTGAGTTGGCGATATTTTTGTGTGATTTTTTGCTGCTCTTCCGGAGTGACAGGTGGGTACTTGGATGAATCTAGAAGAATCTCCTCGCGAGTTCGAGCGTCCATCACATAGGCTCCTTTGATCTCTTCTGCTGGAGGAGGAATGCTGCTGATCGCGGAGGAGATGGTCGATATCGATAATCGGCGTCTTAGGTCGGGCTCTAGTGCATCGAACAGTGGAGATGGAGGAGGAGATATTTCCTCAGCCGAGAGCTCTGGAGTTGAAAGCAGTTCTTCCTCCATCTCGTACTCGGTGTATGGACGGAAATGGCCACCCTGGATGGGAGGAAGAAAGTTGGTCCATGCTCCTTCAATAGAACCAATCTGGAACTTTTGCATTCGTTGAAGCGCTTCGCGGGAGTGTAATCTTTTGAGTGAATATGTTAGTCAATAAAAATCAAATTTGTGGAATAGGGTTGATGGCAGTGCTTACGCATTTACTTCATCTGTGGCATCTCTGCCTATCATATGCTGAATAGCTAGTGAACCACCTGGGTGAAACTTGATCCAAGAATCTAGTTTAAGCACTTTGCCTTCAAAGATGACAATATGTTTGTTCTCCGCAATCATGCCCTCAATTTCACGCCTTGAAAGAAAGTTGTCTTTGGCCGTAGCCCGAGCGGCGAGTTTGCCCATGTGTGGTGGTAAGTCCGCGGAGGGACAAGTTTAAACGAGTGATATGTTGTAACAAAAGAATGGATGTTCTATGCAGAACTTGAGTTGAGATGAATATAAGAGATGAAGTAGTTTAGTTACTAATTTAAGATAAGAAACGCTTCTCAAGCCCCCCTATATATGGATTTATTCTTCTACCTAGACTTGCGACCACACTACTACTACCCTAACACAAGACGCAAGACAGGGGCGGAGTGAGTGGGTCATGACAGTGGACAGAGAAACCCAAAAGATTAGTGGAGGAGAACATAATGTGGAGGTGTACTAAAGTGGCGTAGACTTCGTATATCACGGACATTACCTACCATAGAAGACAGATTGACCGTGACACACAAGTTAGATATTTCTGGCTCACCATGTGGGTCTAACCCGTACCCGTGGGTGTGTCGTCAAGTGCCGCGAGTTATGATTGGGTGAGTTAGATCAAGCTTAAACTCTGCCCCTGTTGAAAATTCAAATGTTCAAATGTTGGAAAATAACCGATGGTCATAAACTAATAGTCTCTTTTATCAGAACACATGTGAATGATCCCAGATGATTAGGGGGTTAGAATGAATCCTCGAACCCCTTTACCCGGAATATCAGACCTCGGGGTCTGATCCTACCAGTTGACCGTACTAGTTTTTTTGGCAATCCTAGAATCTCCACCTGGCCTGATAATGATAACATGTGTGAAACTCCAGGGAGAAGATCACCTGGGCATTATGTAAATCAAAGTGTCTAATCTGTGGCTAAACCTTCCCCCCTGGCAGTGATTGTCATAGGAGGCAAATAGATCTGCCCCTATGTCTCCATGGATGGCTAAAGCACGCTCGGTCTGCCCCACATGGAAGGGGCGATACTTAGTGAGAGATGCGGCGATAATTTAATTTGAGGTACAGAGGACATTGCACTCCGTACTTTGTGTGGAGTATCGGCTATCTTGTTCAGGTTAACGTTTCATGGGTTCATTTAGTGTCTCTGAACGTCCTTCTGTCAGTGTCTTTCTAGATATTGTGGCGTAGCCAAAGAGGCCTGGGCATAATAAGCGAGAATGCCAAATGTGGCTAACCATGGGAATCTTTTGATTTGGCGGAGAAGAGATAATTTAGATTTAATCTAAAACAGCCTTCTCGTTTAATTCTGGAAGGATCTTAGAGATTCGCCATGGAGATCTTAAACGACGACAAATCAGTCTAACTAATCGCGCAAAAATAGTTTGAATGGTCTAAAGACACTAACGGGTTGATCAACCAATGAGAGCATGGAGGGTTTGGTTCTAACCAATAATGCAGAGTTGATGTCTCCACATCCCCATGCTGCAGATGGGTTTACGAGTACTCTGCGTGTACGAGTACGACGGACTTTTCCAACTCGGCTGGACCCAAATGTTAGACATCTGGATATCTGGATGATTTACTTGAGCCACACACCAGACAGTTAGTAGTAAGATGTACGAGTACGGATAACTTGAACTAGCAGTAGGGGGCACTGGCATACACGAATCAGTCCTGCTATTGTACATGTGTATCTAGATAGCGTGTTCGAATGTTTTGTCTATCATGTTTCAAGTTCTTTCAAAAGCACTTGAGTTACTTCAAATATCGCAGTTTCAATTTAAAGCACTTTAAACGATGCATGTGGAGCCCTGCTTCTCTCTATAGGATGTACTCTTTGGCCGTTCATATGTTCAGCAACCCTTGGAATCAGCCACTATTTTGCAGTTCTATATTTGACATGTGCTTGAAGCTACTACGAATTAATGTGGCATTTGATTGAATCAGAAATAGGACTCGAATAAAATCCTTCTGCCTGATACAATGACCCACATACGTATGGATGAGAGAAAAGTAGTTCATCAGGGCAACCTACTACTAGCAAGATCAATCGAAAGCATCTCAGACGGGATAAAAGATCTGTGCGCACATGCAGGTGTAAAATCATACCGTAGGGGAATTTTAAAGGAATTTTAAATGAAAAGCCTAGCGCCGCTTTGGCCTGATCCTTCTCCACCAGTTGACGGCTAGGTACATATCTTGGAACACCCCTCTTCCAATTTCTCATATCCTTCCAAGGTTGCAATACGTGCTGAATTAAGTACCAGTTTGATCCATGGGCAAAAACGACATGGCATACGTGGCCCCAGCCTTCGGGCTGCAGTCACTAGTAGAATACCCCGCGGCTGACCTCCCTTGCTTCGGAGCCAGTGGGGTTACGCCAGTATTGAGAGACTTCGCCCCAGGCAGCATTTCCACTTCCCGAAGCCACAAAACCAGCAGCCTCCAAATCAGAGATGAGCGTGAAAATCCAGAATTTGCAACCCTCCAACTCTGCTGTGAATCTATACCTATCACGGCCCTTAGAGTTGATTGAGTCCGTGATAGTGCGAACTGTAGCCTGAGTCGTGAGGGGGATTGTCAGGCTTCTGATGAACTGGTCGGTAGCAGCGTCTGGGTTTGAAGAGAGGTGGATCTTTCCTCTTTGTCCGTCGGAACCGTAGCCTGGGCTCATATCAAGCATCACGCGGGCAGAACTTGTCTCGATGGGTTCCAAATGATCCAGTGGTTAGTTGGAGGGTTGCCGTCCTCGTCGCCTGCATTTTCCTCGTTGGTTAAGGCCTTGATGTGGATGCTTGCGACCGAAGAATCTAGGTCGGCGGAGTTGAAGTCATCAGTGTCGTAATTTGCATTCATTTTTGCAACTAACACATCGTGATTGTTAGCTTGATCTTCATGGCCCATATTTGACCTTACCTAGTTCGGATCTGGATTTGAAACTATCAATTTCGATGCTAGTAGTTTGGGAAAAAAAGGATTTTCAAATGTTTGAGACTATAATGATCCCAGCTTATAACGATGGTTTCAAGCGCCGTTGCGCAACGGGCATGAAACTCCTCGATAAGGACTTGGTAAGGTGTTGCGTTAAGTGCCCGCTGTATTTCGTTCCACGAAAAGCAACTATCTCGTGCGAGGGCCCGCCTGATTCTTGCATGCGCCTTGATGGCATCACGGAGCTTTACCCGCATGTTGACGCTGTCCACGTTATTGGTTGAGATTGTGTCAATCTCAATCCAGAGCGCATACCATTCCTCGGGCTGGGCGATCTTGAAATTTCTTAGGTCATGGGCATCCATTCACGAAGAGACCCAGTTCCTGACTGCTTCGCAGACATCAGACATCACGGGTACTAAGCACCTATAATGGAGGTAGAATAGGCACTGGGGGTCTCCGCCTTCTCCGAGTAGCAGGGAGTAGTAAAGGGCGGAAAGGATAAATACAAACAGGGAATCAAACCCGCGAAGAATCTAGGCCGGTGGGATTGAAGTCATCAGTATCGTAATTTGCGTTCATTTTTGCAGCTAAAAACATCGTGATGGTTAGCTTGAACCTCATGACTCATATTTGGCCTTACCTACTTCAGGTCTGGATTTGAACCCATTTCGATAGTTTGAGAAAAGAAAAACCTCGGAAGGAATTTTGAGACTGCAATAATCCTGGCTCAATAAAAATATCTTTACTCTCTTCCTTATTTTTTATTTAAAATGATTTAGCCTTTAATATGAGAGAGAATAGTAAGGAGTATTTATTGTTAAAGTATTAAATCTACTTAACTAGTTAATTCAAGTTTAAGGATTCAATAAAAGAACTTCTCTATACCTAATATTTGAAAGTACTCCCACCAGCACAGAACTTGATTGATTTCTTACTTCAAGTTTACTTATCTCTCACTAATCTCTTATTCATCTCTTAATTATCCCTTACTTTAACTCTAAATATCTATTACTTATCTCTTACTTTTCTCTCACTTTGACTCTTACTTTTCTCTCACTTTGACTCTTACTTTGACTATAAATATCTCTTACTTTGACTTTAGAGATCTCTCACTTTAATCTTACTTACATATTGTTAGATATCTTATATTATTATGATACTAGTAAATCAATAGATAGTGAGCTGGTTAAAATTCATCAGGGGAAAATGAATTTTGGCTACGTGGCTGTTATAGGTCTCTATACTACCCTCTCCAATAGCCTTTTTAAAGGTAAAAAAGTTCAAGGCGGTAGGAACTTGAATTCAAATCAAACCTTTTTCAATGACTGGCCTGGCTGATATAATACAACGTGGCAGATACCCAGTGCTTCCTACCTACTAGGTAACGACAGAGCAAGAGGCACTTCGTTCCTATGCTGCAATGCAGGTAAAGTGCGATGCTATGCGTGCCCACGAAGCGCGCAGGCCAACGGCATGCACCCCAAATCCAGCAAGAACATACAACGAGTACGTTACGCGGATGCCCCCAGTGGGGGTATTGGATGACATGTCTGTATGCAGAGTGCGGAAGACGACCGTTGCGCGAAATTGCGGTGCGCAGTATGGGGCTGATTTTGACAAAGGAGGGTACATTCGCCCTTCACGTCCTCCCCGAGGCAGACCGGTGGCTGTACGATGCTGTGGAATTCTGTGGTTTATCCGCATCGGAAACCACCTGATGGTGGGTGAGAGATTCCGTGACCAAGTTCCCTGGCTAATAAGCCCAGAAAGGCCAACGCGGCCACTGCACATAATGTCAATTGGGTATGTCGCGGTGCCCGAAGACTGTGCAATCGATGATGTGGATGTTGTCGAAGCTCCTCATTTCTTCAATGGGGAAGACCCGACCCATCAATCGTTTGACCGCGCTATGGATAATCTCGGGACTCGCACAGCGATGCGTGATGACCTGGACGGGTGGGCGTACATCCCGGACAGGAATGGCTTAAAGTCTGCGAAGGCTATTCGAATTAAGGACATCCCAGGATTCCGCTTAGATTCCTGCGACCCGACCTTTTTCCCGTCGGGTCAGTTTGATACGTGGCAAGTTGCCCAAGTCAATGGAATTACAAAAAGCCAGTGGGACGATCTACAAAACACGCCCTGGCAGCGCTTTTCAACAGAACCCCGCCCACAACCTTAGTAACGGTTACCTGGACGCGTTTACGCCCATCCACATGCTCGGGCGGCGGCTGCTAGGCCACAAGCAGCCCGCCCTGCCCCCGCCATCACGAGAATTCAGGCTTCCACTATTTTTCGCGCAAGAAGTTTGAACTATCAAATCCGACAGATCTCAGATGATATAAGTAAGAGATCTCTAAAGTCAAAGTGAGAGATATTGAGAGTCAAAGTGAGGTCCAAAGTGAGAGATAAGTGAAGTAAAAATGGCCTGATCTCTGTCAATATTCAGGTTCTCCAGAGCCTCGGCAGGGGGGAAGTCGATGGCTTTGCGCGGGCCTGGTCCGCAGCGGACGACATAGCCGTTCAACTTGGGGATGGAGACTTCCCAAAATATAGTACTGGGGTCGTGCTGTACGCCGACGGTATCAAATCGCTTGGATTCCTGCTCTTTAATGATTGGAAACAGGCATATGTGCATCCTCGGATGTGACATGGTAAAATCAATCATGTTCTATGCCGGTGGAATTCGGACTCGGAGCACTTCAAGTTCAAGCTCAGGTATATCGGAGATACAGATATAGTGCACCTATGGGCAGGACATAGCTACATATCGTGGATAGTACCATATAAGCTCTTCAATTGATGTTGAGAAATAAAACTACTAAGTAGCAGCCAGTAAGCAGCAAGGTATAATAGTTTCTCTCTGAACTTCAAGTTTTCGCCCATATGGGCATTACAGGCCTCCATACACTGTCATTTGAATTCAAATATCTTTTTTAGTTCAAATTTCATCTAAACAATTACAAGTTTGAATACTACGGGCGCTAATGTACTGCAGATCAATGACCGGGAACATTTGAATGTGGCAACTCCCAAATTTGAACCATTTGGACAAGCGCTAAACTATTGGACTTGAAGTTCAAATTTAGATGTGCATTATGTGCATTAAGGGGACAAGAGAGAAGACAGAAGTTTTCAGGAGATGCCACATGTGCATGATATTTTATGTAGAAGATCTATTCCGTATGTAGTCGTTCAATGATTGCCAATAGTGCATATTAGCTCTAAACCTTGGACGGGTTAGTGAAACATCAATTGATCATTGTCATCGTGGATTTTGAAAACAATGGATATCTAGAAGATACTTAAAGACCCAGTCAGATTAACTCGATATTAAAACCCAGCGAGTCAAGGCGCCTTGAGGGCTTGTCCGAAGTGAAAGGAAGGGCTGGTCGGGGATGTACTAATGTAGACACGTATATTGACAAGGAAAACTGGGCCTGAGACACAAGTGCTACTTCAAGATTATCTTTGATCATATGAAATAGACCTCAGACCTCTTTCATTACTTGGGCTGTAGTGGTTTCGGGGTCCTTCATCGCCTGGGATAGTCTACAGCTCACTATGCCTCAGCACTTGAAACTATCAGTTGCCTATACAATCCATTTGCCAGCTAACCTTCCCTTTCAGTTAACCGCGTAGCTAACCCTGCAGGTAACCCCGTAGGTACTAGGCGCCATCTCGAGAAATCTGACCTGGTGAAGACCCTGGCTGAATCCCGTTTGAAGGCTGCAAGTTTGTGGGAGAAAGCTTCTGAGCGAATCGTCTATTCTGACGATTACATCCCGGACTTCTCTGGCGCCCCCAGGCTATAAGCCGGGATACACTAAAGTCAACTGGTTCCCGGACACCAGCAAGTGGCCACTTTATTACCAGACCAGTAAATGGCCACCCCCTCGGGGAGTGATCCTGAACACGACAATGGTTTACAAAGCCTGCAAGTTCATGACCAGCGCTTGCCGCAGCCATCAGTACCCTGGTAACTTCTCGAAGAATGGCTCGATCCGACTAGACGTCCCTCCATTCGGCCCGGCCCCGGCTGTTAAGTCTAACGGTCTCACTTTCTCACCGATTCACCTAGGGTACTATGGTATGGTGCCTGAGACGGTCGCTCGTGAAGTTGGCTATCTCATCAAGAAGAAGACCAACGACAACACTGTTCGGCGATACCTCTTTGACTTTGGAGCGATCACTCTGGGCCCCAAGTACCTTGCGTCTCAATTCCCGATTACCCGCCAGGCGATTGAATTTGAGGGAGGCTTTGATGATGACCTCGATCTGTAGCAACCGGTGCGCACCCAGTTAAGCAAAGAGGTGATGGCGCCTAACCACACTCAGCCAACGATCTGGCTCGATGATAAGCCCTTGCTGGTCTGCCTTCTTGAGATTTCCGGATACAGTCCTTACGTGGGCCCGAACTCGACGAACATGACTGTCTGAGAGGGTGTGAGTGCGCCTGGAAGTGCCTAGATACCTTCCCCAAGTTCGCTGCTATAGTATTGCGTGGGGCGCGGCGTGAGGACTTGTAAAAAGCTCACATCGAGGATCAGGTACCTATAAAATCACAGAAAATAGAAGCATTATATCTCACGAGTCACACATTAGAAGCTAGAACTAGTGTCGATGCCTATAAGCGTTGAGAAACTCTCCATCGTGTATGAAGTTAACAGATATTTCATTGTTCGCATTTTTCCTCATAACGCTATCGGTCTGGAGACTAATGGCCTGATATCGAGTGCACTCATCCACCAAGAACTGTCAACAAACAACTTCTTCAAAGCAGCTAGGTGGACTCGAGAGCCCAGTTGTCGTCTTCCGCTGCAAGCATTCCAAGATACCACAGTCCCAGCCGCACACTGAGCTGACCATCACCTCCAACCGTCCAAGGGATTGGCGCAGAAACAGCTAACCGACCATTTCGATCAAGGCGTTTGACAATAACCAACTCGGTATCGGTAAGAACAAATCCGTGGCGTGCGCCGTGTCCGTCCATGTAGAAATTCAGTTCTGCCAAGGTTTGGTTGTAGTGAAAATGGTGTTCATCGTTGGGGTCTTTCGCATGACGCCATTCAGAAGACCACGTCGGTGAGATTCTCAGTACTCCTGGGGCTCGGTTCTCGCTTCTGCCATGGCTTCCAGCCACAGGGAACGAAGCATCTGGCCAAAAAAGACCGATGGTTCTTGCCATGGTCCCCTGGCCAAAAGTGACGGGAGTAAGATTCAGCTGCTTAAGCTGGGGCTCAAGCTCTTTAAATGCGGCCTGAAGCGCAAACATGAGACGGAATCTCAAAAGCTCGTCGAGTCGGCTATCCAGTTGTGATTTATGCCAGATGTCGGTATGCATCCGTGAAAGACTGAAATCCATGATCTCAATTTGCTTCGTGTTCAGAAGGTCGCCGTATCGTTCGATGATTTTGTTGTAGTTGAATTCAGGCCAATCCACGATTTCGGTGATGTCTTCAGCGCCAAAGTAGGGGTTCAGTGTATTCCACTTTGGGGCAGGTATGTCCTCCTTGAGAGCGATCTTCGGGAGGCCGACGGAGAGGTTTGCAAGAAGAGACTCGGTTTCGACCTTGTTGTCTTCCATATTGGGCAGAGGAGAAGTAAGACACTTCTCAAGTTTGATGAACAGAGTAGAAGGGATGGGGGTGAGATGGGAAAGCTCTGGAGCGTGGGGAAGGAACGAGGTTTGAAGTTTGAAGTGAGAGATACTAGATTAGGCATCACTTGACATCAACACATTGGTGATTCCAAGGTTGGTGTAAGCTGAACAACAGGCGCTAACTAAAACCTGGCTCAACACCAAGATTGCTGCCTGCAGAAGCGACAAGTGTGAGGAGATCTAGATGGACCTGACTTCGAGCTGGCGGCTATAGTGGAACTAACAACCCCACCAACAATACTCTCGAGGACCTCAACAAATCAATACACGACTTGACGAAAAGATACATTCTGAACTCAGATCTTGCTACTTGGTATGTATATTTGACTCCGATTATTGTGACAATAGAGGGAAAAATCATTCAGTGGCTGACATAACGAGCTTCCTGCCCAGGTGCCTAAGCGCCGATCAGCCTCCGAGTCCTTGGTGTAAACAACTTCAACATGACGACTGAACGCGCTGCTCGGGCAGGCATAGATCCCTCCAGGATCCAAATTTCCCGCGAGATTGCATGCTCTGATGCATCCACAATATTCGAAGTGGATTTGGACGGACAAAAATGCCTAATGAAAGTTTTCCATGATAACGGCGACCCTGGATATACGGCGAGAGGTCGCGACTTGAACCGATTTCGATGCGAGTTTAACGCATATGAGAAGCTCTTCGCCTCTGGAGTCTGTGACAGTGGGTTCGTTCCAAAATACTACGGCTACATCGATCGACTGGACCCGGCTACATTCTATCCTCATCTACAACATTTCGCCCGCAACATATTCAAACCGAATGCAATCTTGTTTGAATACTTTCCCGATGCAGAGAGCCTTAGCTGCGTGAACTATTCCGAACCGCTTTTCTCCCAGGCAATCGAGGGTCTAAAGGCAATACACAATGCAGGTGTGCATCACCGAGACATCTATCCTAAAAACATTCTCGTGGTTCGTGGACCTCCTGATAGGCTGGTCTGGATTGACTTTGATGTTTCAACAACCTTTACCGATGATGACCCTGACGGACAGGCTCGGTGTGAACATGAAGTCTCGCTTATGGAGGGACTTGGGCAATTACTGGTAAATCCTCCGTCATTGCGAACTATTTATTCGGAAGTACTCACCATGCTGACTCCCGATGATTTATTCATTTTAGAAAGATGATCAGGCAGAGGGAATTCCTCCGAACACAAAATTCTATTGAGAGCATGGACTTCAAACTATTCAATGATTTTGCCATGACAATGCTGGATTCAAAGAGGTATTCTGCCAGTCATACTCTGGTCTATATCCACTAAGACAAATTAGGAATGCCGTATGGGACAGAGTCAAATTTCACGTAATCCTATTGGATGATAAGCTGGTCTGCATTTTTGATTGGCTCCCAATAATGATTCAGGCCCACATGAACCATGGACTTGATATTGCTTGATTCTAATAAACGTGAAGTTTCTCCTATCTTGAAATAGTTAAATTCGAGGTAAAATCGACTCATGCAAGATCATGATGATAGTAGGGAGCAAACTCGAGAACAATAATAATTAGAATGCTGGCTGAAAATTATGTTTATTCCAATATGTACCTTGCATTAAAGCTCTACTAGATAATAGACCAAAGCATCTAGAGAGGGCTTTCTCATGATTCAAGGCCACATGAATGAAGACGTGAATAAAGCCCCGAATGTATGTATGATGAAAGTCTTGTTACTATATCCAGGAAGTCTCATTAATCAAGAATCGTCGGCACCACGACCAAACCGACCTCCAAACCCACCCAAATCCCGACGGAAGAACTTTCCAATGTTCTTCAGGTTCTCATTAAGATTGGCTGCAGCGCTACTCTCCGTTGGACTTTGCATAAGGTTCAATGGCTGGCCTGCACTAGGTGGAGCCGGCGATGAGGAGCCAGATATACCTGCTACACCCACGTTCGACGTAATACCCGCTACGGGGTTTCCGAACCGGTCCACTCCATCCTTAGCTGCGGAGATAATCGCTGAGCCGAGCATCGAGGCATCGAAGCGAGATGGCATTGCTGATGCGCCGCTCAAGCCGAGACCCTGAGAGACTGAGCCGGTGGTTGTAGTCGCTGCAGGAGCTTGGATGGCCGTGAGCATGGGGTTACTCTGTTGTAGATTGGGGGCATAGCGTTCAGAGGCGCGGTGCAGCTGGAAGAGTTCCACGAGGTGGTTTTGTTCTTGGCGGTTGCGGATGCCCTTGAGATCAAGGATTTTGCGGAAGTTGTTGTTGTTTCGGTCCGCGATGTGAATCAGGTAGGCTTGGACGAGAGCCTCAGGAGGGGATGGTCGAACTTGGAGAGTTTTGAGAAGAGTCTCAATCTTGTAGAAGCTGGAGTTCACGCGCTTGACGAATCCTGCAGGGGCTGGAGAGGGAAGAAGGGATGTGAGGCCACTCTTTAATGTGAAGGAGTCAAGAAGCATCTGGAGTTTGTTAGAATTAGAGGAAAGGCCAATGAAGAGGAGAAGTGGACAGTACCTGTTCGGCGCCAGTTTCTGAAACAGGCTTGCACTGGAAGACATTACTGATGAACAGACTTGACATTAATTCGACCAAATGGTCTGAAAATGCCCTTGCGTATTGCTGCTTGTGCAGTAATTGTAGAATCTCTGCTGCTTTGTCCTTGGTTCTAGAAAGCAGTTCGCCCACGTATGAACTTTGATCACTAACAGCTTCAATCTTACTCCATGGCGTGTTGCGCATTTCTCGCCAAGATGGCTCCAACTCGACCTCCACTTGGCGCACAAGGCCTCGTACAGCAGCAGAGGCAATTCCCATGAAAGAGTCCGCCTGACTTTGTAAGTCTACAGACTGCTTGAGACTTTCGTCCAATCGACCCTTAATCTTCTCTTCCAATTGATTACATGTGGTGTAACAATAATCAGCTGTGTTGAGCACCGATACCAAGTCCTCAATTGATGGGATTTTGGGCGGCGTGGGACCGCTCGGGCGCTCACTTATATAGTCAAGAAGGACCTGCTGTGCATATTGATCCAAGTATTTGGCAAATACCTTCGCCAGCTCCGCAAGGCTGCCTCCCGTAGACAGCTTAGAACACTGCTGCAAGGAGTGTCGGTAAAAGTTGAATAACTCTGTAGATGAAGAGATGACTGTATGTGAATTGAATTCGTCATCCGGAGGCCTTAATGGTTGTTGGCGGTACTTCGGTAAAAGGGCAGCCAGCTGCTTGTCCTGTGCTTCCACCCAGACACTCAAATAAGGCTCGAAAGCTTCAGAAATGGACTGGCCGAAGGTAGGATTCTGATTCTCTGACGAGGCAAATGTATCTGTGGATGGGCGGGAAGGAGGAGCAAAGCGACGTTCGAGAGAGTGTTCGAATTCGAGCGTCTCCTGTAAACAAGAGAGCAGCAAATTGACATCAATGGCCTGGCCACTGCGCACAGATCGAGATAAGATTCCCTTGTAATCATCTCGAGTACCCTCACAGAAAACATTGGCCAGAATCTCATTGACCCGCCACGCGGATGGGAAAATGGCCGCATTCTCTTCATCGTAGATCTTCAATATGCGACGGAACCACGAGTATCTCCGTGAGATGTTATCCAAAGATCCAGCCTCCTCATTATTACGGAATACCTGGCGATACTCGCGAAGTTGGGTATTGCAATACCAAGTAACCAGCCTAGACCGGGCATGCTCGCCCAGCGCATCAACCACCAAACAAGCCTCCGCAAGCATTGCCCGCTTCTGAGCAAGCTCACCCTTTGAGAATGCCATCTCAAAGTCCTCGCATACTTGCTCCAAGAGATCCCGTTGTATGTCCGCTACATTCCTGCTCAGAATCGCGATCTGGTCGATTGAACGGTACGATTTGAAGTGGGCCATGAGCTGGATGACAGCTTGGAGAAGTTGCGCGCAATCGCGGTACTGTCGAGTTCGGCTGAGCGCTTGGAGCTGATCATAGGCTGTGGTGAGCATCTGTAGCCGTTTGAGCGCCGTCATCGAGAGGGTCAGGTTCTTCTTCGCATTGTCCAATTGTTTGATATCGGCAGTCATGTCCGTAATCGCCTGCTCCGTCTTCATCGCGCGTTCGCGAACCTCGTCGATCTTTTTGAATAGTTCTGACAGGTCGGCTTTGGCGGTTTGGATTCGCTCCACGCTCTCCGCATTGGAGGTGACCTGATCCTCCACCAGGGTGCCGATGTCATCGTCCAATTCATCTTCGTAGGTATGGAGGGCGTCGGAGATCTGCGATACCGAGGACAGGGTGGAGGGGTGTGAGAAGATGGAATTTAGGTGATCGATTGGGTCGTAATCCACTGAGAGAATCCATTGTCAGCATTGCGATCTTGCGAACGTGTTAAACAATCACCGTTATCGGGAGCTGCCAGTCTGTACCTGCATCCAAAGGGTCGAGGGGCTCCCCGTCTGCCGCCATGTGGCTAGTGGTTGGAACGGTCATTGTAGTCATTCCATTAGTTCAAACTCGGGGCCAAACAAACACAATCTCCTTAAATGCCCATTCCAGGAGTGTTCGACGTGGAGGTGAAGTTGGATTCGGGGGTGCGGGCCCGCATCTCGGGCCAGCTTGGCGTCTTACGCATACGCAACATAACAAGGGTGCTAATTACTGCTAATCATCTACAGCTACAAATACTTGGAATCATATTTACTTACTCAAAATGAGCGAAAAATACGCAGAAAATATTTCCATTTTTCAAAAATCAGTACTGGCTAATAGCAATATTCACACGATCCCCCTGAAGCTCCCTTCCACCCGATGTGATCTATGGATGCATAGTGCACATACCAACAACCTTCTGTGTCCGATCGAGTATCTACCGAATCCCCTTTGTTTAAGTGGCAAAAAAATTATCATCTGCGTCTTTCTGGCAGGTGAGTGTCACCAAAGCCTCTTCGTCTCCATATTCTCATCATAGTCTATGATTAAGCCCTGGATGAGACGATTGGAATCTCCGATCCGGTTGCCTCCGCTTGATCACGAAGTTCAATCTGATTCAAAGAGGCCTGGTCCTCCTCATGCCATCCCTCTCGCTCATCCTTGACCATTCTGACGAAGCAAATATCAAGTACCAAGGCAATAGCACTGACAGCCACACCGAAGAACAGTGCACCTCTAATACCCACGATTCGACTCTGGAAGTGACGAGCAACCTGGACTTCAACTGTAGATGCGAACCCCAGTCCCAAACTGTTCCCGTATAGGTTCAAAGTACCAATAATCGAACCTGCAACGCCTTGCTGACGTCGCTGTACCGAGTTACTCGCAATGATTTGTCCAGCTGTATAGACAAAGTCGGGACAAAATGAGAAGAGAACAACAGATGGGAAAACTTGGGCCCAGTAGGTTTGATTCACAGGCAGAGTGGCCATCAATAGGTTCGAAAGTAGGATCGCGATAGTACCAAGTGCAAGAATCCATTGAGCTGCCATTCTGGGAATTAGCCATGCTGCAAGGGATGCTGCGGCTGTAGCGCAGACGACGAATGGACTCCAGCCTGCGGCGAAATGGAGAGTTGACCATTGCCAGATGTCTTGGAGCCAGAGCACTTGGTACCAGATAAGGGTGCCGACGGCCATGAAGTTAAGGAGGATGACCAGAAGGAGAATCTGGAAAGAGGGAGCTTTGAATGCATCTAAAGGCATGATGGGCTCGGAGGCCATGTGCTTTTCCCAGTAGATGAAAGCAGCAAACATGATGACAGAAATTATTAAAAGAACAATTTCGTATGGAGTTGACCAGCCGACACTTGGTGCTTGACTAAAGTTGATAGGACTTAGCAGATGGAATATGGATTTGGGTTGTCAGAACTTACTTCCACACA
Source organism: Penicillium herquei (assembly GCA_039634405.1). Lineage (NCBI taxonomy): Eukaryota > Fungi > Ascomycota > Eurotiomycetes > Eurotiales > Aspergillaceae > Penicillium > Penicillium herquei. The sequence continues at coordinate 454,258 of CP098389.1, read as the reverse complement.
AAGCTGAATAGCATCAATGATATCGTTCCCAGTGCCGATCCAGTCCAATCAATCGTTCCATTTTTATCAACTGGTGGCTCAGAGGGTGCAAGAGCCCAGAGAGGTAAGAATGTCACAACTCCGAGAAGAGAGCTATTCAAGGTTAGATCAAGTCACGCAGAGCCATCTTCTATCAAAACATACATGAATAAGAAGAACCATTTGTATGAGGTATGTACCAAAAAGGCTCCTAAGAATAAAGCTCCACAGTAGCCTCCCATCGGTGCTGATGCGCCAAACAGTCCCAAACTGAGATTTCGCATTCGGCCTGGTGGGTTTGTTGCAGAGATCATTGCCACAGCATTGGGCATGATGATTGCGCCACCAACACCTGCTAGAGCTCGCATGGTGATGAAGGCGAAGAAATTGTTGCAGAATGCTCCGATCAGGGTACAAAGACTAAGCCATGCACCGCCAATCAACAATAGTTGCTTATGGCCATATACATCGCCCACTCTGCCGCTGATCATGACGAATGCACCTTGTGTGAGACTGTATGGGTTAGCCTATCTATTCTTTTCCATTGAAGCTTAGACAGACGGAGGGAGTGGTACTAACGCGTAGCTAGCTGCCATCCAAGAGGAGTAAGAGTCTTTGACACCCATTGCACTGCTCAGCTTGCTTCCACCAGCGACGCCAGCAAAGTTCACAATCATCTAATCGATGCCACTTTATTAGTCGCCGAGAAAGTTCTCCCAATTATTGTAGGTGAACACTACCTGTACGAGATTTGCAAGTAAGAGAAGAGAGGTCACGGTCACTCGGCGAAATTGAGTCGTACCATATGAAGGCACTTGCTCAAAGGTCTGTTGGGTTGATAATGGGACATCTGGCACTTCAGGAGTCGCTGGAATCACTATGTGCTGAGAGATATGAGGGGTTTTAGACGATGAAGAGGCATGCTGTGCAGATGATGTATCAATAGTTCGAATGTGTTGGTGCAAAGATGGACCATCCATTGCGGTACTGTTTTAGTAAGATGAGAAGAAGAGATTGATTACTTCAAGTTGAAGTGAAATTTAAAAATGAGCGAGACCAGTATTTATTACTATAGGATGAATAGGTGAAAGCTTATCAGAGGGACTTTTGGTGATAGACAGAGGTCACCTGGCGAAGAAGAATTTTCAGCGCTTAATAATTGTGCATGATCGGGGTTCTAGATATCGATCGACCTGTTACCTCAATCTGAGTCATATAGGTCCAATGGGGATATTAGCCTATTGATTGTTCTCCATGTGGGGAGAGAAGATAGTGGGGGTGAATACCACTTAATGTATAGTCTGCTTGGCGAGGAGCGTGCGATTCAGCCCTTTAACCGATACCCGAGAAACATGCTGCAGGAGGTTGTTGTTAAATGGATACCCATTTTATTAAAAATGAACACCCTGTGTCCAATTAGGCTGAGTTTGTTAGCTTCTTTACACGTACTTCACTACAAATACCAATGGAGTACGTCTCACTGGCATGCACCTGATGTATCCAGCTTCCTAGACCGGAAAGGCAACCCGGGTACGATGAATGCATGGATACTGTCTGACAACTTGCTCTTGCATAATCGAATTCTAACCTGCAGCTTAGGAAATTATTGATACATACAATTGTTCCACAAGGTCCCTTATCAGACTGTTCCAGGCCATCATGTCTCATATCAATGTTGGAATGAGTTCACTCGAAGAACTTGGATCCTATATCGAACCTTGGAATGGGTAAAGGTAGTCACTTCCAAGGTTCTAAGCACTAACAGCCTTCTTCTTTATCATCAAGAGCGCTCCCCGCGAAGAAGCTCGAACAACCTCCTTACCCTTCTCCACTCCCACCTCATGCAGCAGCTCCTCAGTGCGCCTACGGAGCATCCTCGCAATATCCTTCTCGGTCCCCACAGCATCAGGATTGGCCAACCGCCACCGTGTCACCGGACTACCAACAGAAATCATCTTCTCCAGCTGATCCATGTTCACCTCCGGCACAACGGCAAAGAACGGCTCATCAATCTCCCAGTCCTTTCGAAAGAAGCTCTCCTTCTCAAATGCCTCGACAGGGTGATCAATCATCCAAGGAAGAAGCAAACCAACATATCTCCCGCGAACCATGACATTCCCAGGTTCATAGAGTGGAGCAAGATGCTCTTCCTCCATTTCATCCATAGCAGCCTGAATCTTCTCTGCATTTGGCGTAGAAGGATGAGGACCTGCACGACCAGGTGTCCAGAACGCAATTGTACCACCAGGCTTCAGAACCCGAGCCGCACTCGGCCAAAAGTTCTCCATGTCGAACCAGTGAGCTGCGTTCGCTGCGGTGATCAGATCGATGCTGTTATCCTCAACTGGCGGTGAGAGGTTCGAGCCTAGATCCTCAGCTGTGGAGACGGCGAAGTCCACGTTCGCGGTGGAATTGTGAGCGCGTGCTGTGGCTATCATCCCGTCTGATGGGTCGATGCCTAGAACGTGGGTGAATGCGGAGGCAAGTCCGTGCGTGGCTGTCCCTGGACCACAGCCTAGATCCAGGAGCTTATTGCATTCTCCTCCGGTTGCCTTGTGGTGGTCTAGAATGAGCTTGAATAGACTTGCATGGTACTCCGGGCGAAAATTGGCGTATCGCTCGCCTTGGGCTTGGTTGTAGGTGCTGAATATCTTCTCCTGGGGAGTGGTGATATTGGTGGAAGACATGACAGTGAGTGGTGAAGCTTTGCAATTGAACTATGAGAATTGGATTGATTGGATTGATGAAAAGCTATAGATGGTAAATGGGAGGTACCTTTATATAGGGAACCTGGGAATTGACTCATGAGTCAGTTAGTGCTCCTGGTACATACTAGTGTAGAGCAGGTTAGGATGATACTTCAATGTTGGACCGATGATGATCCACCTTTCTACTCGCAAGGTTTTACTATTCTGGTAACCCCACCGAGCTCATTCTACTCCAATGACATTACAATGAGGGATTCAGTGGCGGAGATAAGCTTCGGAAATTACTATAAGTAGTAGAAACGGGCATTCATAGTCCAATAGAATGTAGTCGGGGATCCACCCTATCTCTAACATCTCCAACATCATAATGTATGTACAACGGACAACATGTTGGTCTTGAAGTCCGAATCCCGAACCCGGAGTCGGCATCTTTAATATGTACCTTGCAAGGTTGCAAGGCTATGTACTCCGAGTCCGAGTTTCTGAATCAACCCCGTTACCGGCCTCAAGGCGTCCAAATTTCGATTGTATGTCAGACTGAGTCAATTAGGCAGCTAAATCAATATTGCACATCTGTTGGTAGATCTTCCTTCAATCACTCTACTGCCAGCTTCAGGCTTCCATATTGTAGCCAATCTGCGACCTGGGCAGTGGATGAGCTACTGCAGCAACTTGAACTCCATTATATCGGGGTACTAATATTGATGGACATCGGGATGATGGATATTAGTATTTAAAGCACACAAATTTCAAGGTAGTAGTGAGTCAAAATGCGAGGCGATCTCTGGCCTGTAATTTGGATAAAATATGATTCAACTAGATACAACGAAACAGATAGCTGGCCAGGAATAAAAAAACACTGGGATGAAGCCACGTAAATAAGGTAGGCTAATAGACCTCATTGCGCCGGCCAATCTGAAACTCCATTTTGATGCGCAATGCAGGGATAAGCGAAGGATAATGCAAGGAAAATTGATAGAATGAGGGAAGTGATAAGAAGAGACCATGCCACTTTGGGTGATAGGGTCTAGCTTGTAACCGATGATGGTACGAGTAGTATAGCGGGTTGAAGAAAAATAGGAGAATATCAGGGAAATGACTGTAGAGGATGTGGGAAAAGCGGAAGGAGAGATGAAAGAATGGAAGTTATCCTAACGGTGTGCGTTGGGATTGCCATATACTCCATGTTGAGCATACGTCTGGCTGGGTTGGTAATTTGGGGGAGTGGGTGGTGCCTGGACAAATGGACCATGAGTTGACTGACGACGGGGTTCATCAGCCCGGCTCATCTGATGAAAGTTATCCCAGGTACGGTTGGCACCAGGCACGTTGTACATGCCATCTTGACGATAAGGAGGTTGGGGTTGAAGAGCGTAGGTTGAACCGGGAGCATATCGAGGGTCAACAAATGACTGCTGCTGTTGCTGCTGTTGCTGCTGCTGAATCATACTCTGTCGCTGTTGACGTTGAGCAATTGCTTGTTGAACCATCGAATTAGACAATCCTTCTCTCATATCACGCTTCTCTCGCTCGCGGGCATCGATAGTACCCACAAGACACCCAGGGTTAACAGGGACTTGCGGCTTTCGATTATCTTGAGACATGTTAAAGAAAGGTGATTTGGTCACTCGCGCAACATGTTCTTGCTCACGAGCGGAGAGATGGTTTGATACGTCATACTCATAGCCAAGCATCGGACTGGGGCCACGCGACGAGGGTCGATAGTTAGCATCCTGGTACGCGGTCATGCGTGAACCGGGTCGACTGTGAGTCCAATCTCCAGATTGTGTGCGCTGTTGTGGTGGTGGAGTGTGGTTAGATGACGATCGATTATGCATGGTGATTGGGGGACTAGGCGCTGCCCGTTGCTTGACATACTGTTCCGCGGACAGGCCTCCGCCAGAGGTGGCGGGACGGGCTGGAGTCATCCCCGGATGCCATAACATGCTCCGTCGTTGTTCCTCTTGGACAGGGGGTCGACTTGGAGGACGATCCATAGGACTGCTAGGTACCCAGAGGTTCAAACGGTCTGCATCGGAGCCAGTCTTCTGGTGGGAGGATTTCCGTAAAGTGTCAGCCGTTCTTGGGCGTCCGGTAGTGGGCATGTAAGTCATAGTCGGTCCGAAATCGATATTAGGAATGTCTGTTTTCGGCTCCGCCGGCTTGTCAGTGGAATAATGAGCGTCACCAATGACGAGATCACGTTTGGCAAGCTCTCCCACTGTCTTCTTCACACCCATGCGAGGCTTCGTAGACCGCTGTGACTTCTTGCTGTACACCGAGCCTCGCGTGCTCGCATAGTCAGGCGAAACTGTCGAGGCCGCATCGTCGTAGACGCTTCCCTCGTTATCGTTCTCGGTGGGAGACACAGGAGATGGCAAGTGATAAGCAATGCGATTAAGCGCATCCTCGTCTAATGTATGACGAAGGTCCTCTATGCTGGGCTCTCCAACAGTTTCGGCTGGGAAGAGTTGCCTTTGAGGTAGTGGCTTACGCTTGACTGACTTTGCCGATTCGATCACCGATTGACGTTGAGACGATTGATCTTTGGGGGTCTGGGACAATGCTGACTGCTCATCTATGCTCATGGACGCTTGTATCGCGAAGCGAAGTTCATCGTCACTAGACATATCTGCCGTGTGAGGGCTTGGCGAGCTTTGAGCCTCTACAAATTGTAAAGACGAGGTGTTGCTAGACACCTGAGACACATGAGATGTCTGAGCGACTTGTGAGACGTTGTTGGGCATTGGAGACTGTCGATCGAGGCTGGTTTGGGATGAATTGTTCTGCAAGGCCACCGCAGCTCCACCCATCGCACCAACAGAAGTCATCTGTAGAAGAGTTGCTTGAGACATCCGATTATTAGCCAGTCGCTGCTCAGTAGTTGCGTAAGGACGGTTGGGAGGCAACTCGCGAGGACCATGAGCAAAGGTCGGTGGGCTCACGACAGGGGAAGGTGGAGTGCGTGGTGTAATCAGCTCTCCATTCACCACAGGGGGTCTTTCCAGCTCCATGGTCTCCATAACAGGCCCCGGTGAAGCAGCCTGTCTGTCCTGAGAGTATCCCAAGTCTTGAACAGATAAATCAGGTGAATTTTGATCCAGGGATGCTTGTCCAGGCTGAGGCCCAGTCTGCATACCAGTGATGTCAGAAGTCCCCCGGGCGTGATAGGGTGGGGGTTCATTTCGGGGAACTTCGCGAATGACAGCTTCAGTAGAATGATTGAACTGTGGCTTAGGGAATGGGCGGCGAGGTGACTCGATGGGAGTAGAACCACCATTGTTTATTGAAGCGCTAGAACGATAGCGTGGTTGACTACTGTTCACGCTGTTGGTTCTGCTCCGACCCATAGCAACCCTCTTCTGAGTCGCTTCTTTCAGTTGCCGCCTCCACTCAGCTTCACTCCAACCTTGACTTCCAGGGGTCTGGAGGAGAGTCGTAATATCCATCAAATCCAGGTAACCAAAGCGGCGCTCTTGGGGGAAGGCAAACATGAGGCTTTTGATGTGGTTGGTATCCGCGACGAGACGAGTTGGACGACCGTATAGATTGAAAGTATCGAAAGTCGGAAAGAGGAATCGGATCATCATTTCGAACCCTGAAATAGCAGCGTGCAGCTCTGGCATGACAAAAACATAACCTTCGGAAGTCTGTTGATTCTGGCTATGCATCGTGATCCGACCTTCAAGCTTCACCAGACTAGATTGATCAATGAGTGCCTTTGATTGGGGGTAAATCGCATATGCTGAGTAAACATGGGTCACTGTCGCAATGGGTGTCGCTTTCTTCGTCTTCCGAGTCTCAAAAAATTGGATATTTCCTGTGACAGGGATAGAGAGACGATCATATGCTGACTTCTTCAGAGCCTTACGAGCCTTGGCAATCTGCTTCTCATCTGGTGGGTTGATCACAAACCAGCATCGTCTCCATGGAGTACCAGCTCCAAATCGCACACGTGCCCAGTCTTCATGCTTGAATCTTGCAGGAGCCAAGATTCCATTAATGCCATTCAGATGCTTGGCTTTGGAACCAATCAAGGCACCGGTGTATGCTTCGTAAAGGGAGGTGTGCTCGTAGATCGACAAGCGGACAGCGGCTGTCCACTGGCACAAGGAATGGAAAGAGCTGAAGTGCAAGAGGTATCGGTTCTTACCAGCCGAGGATAAGCTCAGAACATTTTCCAGTGATGGAGCAGTTCCATTTCTGATCGGTAGTGTTTCAATCTATATACCCAGTTAGTATTTCCATAACTCAAATTCAAAGAACATGGTAACATGATTGAATATGTTTACCATTTTAAGTGAAGCATCTGCCAGGTTAATAAAGGTCGCCGGGACCTCTTCACCACCTGCTGCGTCCAGCGCAGCAGCATCCCACAGGGAAAGAACTGTTCCGACAAGTTGCGCATAGCACTCAGTCCATTGCCGATCAAGACACGGTCGCCCGTCTGATTAAATCACATTAGCTCATTTTTCATAACATATATTCCAGACCAAGTAATGCATCATATAACATACTGGTATCCTGATCATTCAGCTTTAAAAAGTAACCTTCATGGTAGACTTTATTGCTCTGGATATTGAGGTAGGCAAAGATCGGCGATAGCTCCGGTGGGGTATCCTCCGCTTGGGTCATTAGCGGAGGATTACGAGTGAAAATCATTGACGCCGGTCGGGAACCAATTAGCTCTCCTCTGCTGGCTGAGCTATTCACTGGTGAGATCCCAGAAGGTGGTGTTGGAGTTTCTGGTGAAGGTGTGTTCCATCGTGGCGGGGTTTCGACTGGGTTAGGAGATGCATTGTTTGAAGCGTCGCCGGTTTCCCATGCAACTGAATGGCGCCTGTTGCTTCCAAAGCTCGATATAAAAGAACGAACTAGATGCGACGCAAGGGGGGATAGGTGTCAGTTTAGTACATTCCAACATATTTCCGAGTGTTCCGTAGCTCGATAGCTTACCGCGTGATTGACCCATATTGACGGCCACCTAGATAATCGCCTCCAACTTCAGACAGATAGCTTGTGAAACGTCTGAAGAACCCTTTTTTGTAGGACTGGAGATACCAAGGCCGTTGGAAAGAAAAGAAAATCGGTTTCAAGCGGACAAGACACGGTCGGTCTGATCAGCAGTGGAGCGAGTTAAAACGAAGGAATCAGGCCGCCAGGATGAGGAATTTGGCGGAGAGGAAGGTTAATCCATAGGCATCGGGCATGCCTAGGCACACCACAAAGAAATAAAAACGAAAGAAAGAAACGAATGAGAAGCTGAGGATGGAAAATTCGATGAGAGTGGGATACAAGAATTTTGGTGAAGACCGGACACAGCGGAAGGTAAGAGCGCAAAAGCAAAGATGGGTTAGATGACGTTGCGCACGTTTTCCGCCTAAGGCACGAGCCGAGAGAAATAGAAACGAAATTAGAGAAAAGGGAACGGAGTAGGAAGATGACAAGAAGTTTACGATAGAAAGGCGAACGAAGTCCCGTGGGTCATATCCATCAGACCTGGAGAAGGACTAAATAGTTAGAAAGACGCCATTGGTGGATAGCTGACGAGTAAATTCCACTTTTTCCCCCCTGTTACTCAATTAAATTCCCTATAAGGATTGTGGAATTTGGCCTCCTAGGCAGAATTTGAGATGTGTGTGACACGTTGAATCAAAACTGCAACAACTCAGCACCTCATACTCCAAGAGAGACTTTCATGCATAGTGTGTTAAGCGCATGCGTCATCCCGGTCTTGATCGGCGGTGGAGAGACCTTGTCTCACCCCAAATATAGTACATCGAACCTTGGGTCAGGCAGTGTCAGACTGGAAAACTGCGAAGTTGATGAAGTTGACACTTGTACTTCTAGAACCCTGATTGACTATAAAGTTGGACATTTTATTGTGATATGAGTATACTACAGTATACGCCACAATTTCTATATCATTTTAATTGAAATTACTCCCTTTTCCAGGGTCAAATCACCAGATTCCAATGTGCAGATGTGCAGATAATGTTCATTCTGCCGGGCCACGCACCCCTATCGTCATACAACATGTACACCGCCCTGCAAGAGATCTACTTGGATTATTATTACTTATTACTACTATTTAATATTGGCTCAAGTATTGAGAAATCCTGTTCAAACAACGAATCATTAAACCCTGTTTTCTGTTGCTTGCAGCCTGGAATTGAAATATTCCACGATTATTGCCTTGGCGTACAGCACTCATCAAATGGGTCAATGGGCCATCATGTTCCGCACTCGGCATTTTAGGCCTAACCCCTATGTAAGCCACAAAGTCCCCTGACCCTTTCACGCTGCCCCCTATACTGCGGAGTGAACGCCATCGTGCCGTTGGCTCCGTACTTTGGTGATAACCGATGCTTGGCGATTTTAAATCTCGCACCCTGCACACTGTTCAAAAGGGCATCTGGACATGTGCCAGTTCATAATTGAACAACTTCAATGGGTCGCAAATTCTGCTCTTTTTAGATCTTAGGCATCCTAGTAGATCGTGGCTGTGTGTGTACGGCTCTGGCCCTACATTATCTAAATTATGCAGAGAGTACCCCGCCTATGCTGGCCTGATGAGGGTTCAAAATTCAGGGTCAAACCCCCCGCGTGTAATGTAGTCCATAGCGCCACGTTCCTCCCAATTTAAGTTAGCCTGTCTCTACCCCCCAATCTATTTCTATCCAATCCAACATGAACTGAGACAGTGTGGGCCGTTTTTGGCCTCCTTTAGAGTTACATGGGGAACCCGCGTGGTCTTGCCCCTTGGGCTGATTGGCATCTGACCCCTAATCACCAGGCCACTTAATCTACACCCAAAATTAAACTGCGAAGCTTGGCTTTGATTAGTCATCGACTGATTGATAAAGCCCTAAAACATACATCCACTACTAGTAGATAGTAGATCTATATAGCTTATTTCATGTTAAATGGATCTCTTTAACTAACAAGGTCTGTTTAAATTCTGCAATACTGTTATGTACTAGAAATGTGATTAATAGTATACCCCAGGACCTCCTGCTGGGTATAGACCGATAGTTCCTCCGATCTGATATTCATAGAATGCCAGAACTTTAAACCACCTCAACTAAAGATCTATAGTTGATGAAAGAACTTAGAATACACAATATCAGAACCTTAGTGGGTGGTTTACCTTGATTCCACCCATGCAAGTCTCATGGTCTGCAGAACACTCAATTCACACTAGTAGTCCACGGTAACCCTAACCTTGGGATGCTTCAACATTCAATATGAGCTTCTTTAACTAGATCAATTGATAAAAACCTGAAAGCTGCAAATATCATTTCAAATTGAATTTCTCTTAGTTAAAGGCTGTCATTTCAGTGAGCTCACCGCCCGCCAGGCGACATGGTGTTGTTGTTTGCCTGCCATGCCTCACAAAAATCGTCGGCAGTAACGATCGATATTGCAGCTTTTTAATCACGGAAAATTCGAAAGAAATCGATAAAATCTCCAGATTATAACATATTCAATGCGAAGCCACTTTATATCGAATAGCCACATCAGAATTTCATAAATCGCTGATATTGCACCCAAAATGTGGTGGCATCGATACGTCGCTTCTCGCACTTCTATAGCGCAGAGCAGGTATCAATTGATAGAGGGCCCAAGAAACACAGCGTAGGCAGAATTCACGCGCGTTTTTATAAGGAAACAAAACGCCTGCCATTCTTTTCCTCTCCTTCTCTTCTTCTTTCTTCCCCAGATTATTTTGTTCCCCACCACAACGGCATCAAAAGCCATCAAGACTTCCAAGAACAAATAATCTTTGTTTTTTTTTTCTTTCAATCATCAACATGTCCAACCAGGACCGAGAGAACCACCGTGCCGCCAACACCGACGCTCGGGTGACCGAAGAGGAGCTGCTGGATTTCATCCCCAGCGACAGCCCTTCTGCCCTCTTTGACGACTGGGTCGCTCAAGGCCTGCTCGAACGTACCACTCCCCGTGGTACCCAGAGTAGCCGCCGCGGGCAGCCCAACGGCAATGAGGGTAGCAACGCCCAGCACCGGGACACGGAGGATGAGTATCCCGACCTGTGGATGATGTTCGAGATGGAGATGGACCACCCGGCTGACAACCCACCAGCCGGTGCCCCTAGCCGCGCCACCAGTGGCCAACCTACTACCACTGCCAGTGGTACAGGAGCCGGCGGTGCCAATGCAGGCTCGGGCAACCCTGCCGCAGCTTCGGCTGCCACTAGAAGCCGCAACACGGCGGCTAACCCCGTATCCAGCGGGGCCGGTCGTCGAGAGCCCCGTCGCCGCTAATCTAAAGATGCTCCTTCGGGGGCTTCTGAGGATCTGTAGTGATGGGTAGTTCGTTCGTTGTGGGGGAAGGTGTAAGGGGCGTGGTGAGAGGAGGGGGGAGGGGGTGTTCTACATACCTATTGTCTTTCGGGGCAGTCGCCGACATCACTTGCGGTTCGAAATGCGGGTTCGCCATGTCCGCTACGCCAGATCGACAGTCGCCTTGTGCAGAAAAGGTGCATTCCCTACGGACTTCATCCGCCAAATGCAAGTTCATCGGGACGTTCGAAATAGGTCTTCGCTTCCCAAGAGACCTTCAGTTGCAGAGCCGCTTGAAGCTCACATGAAGTCAATAAAGAGCTGTAAGTTGATATCACCCGTCTGCTTCTTTTGCTTCATTTGTTCTTTGAAATTGGCATCAGTTTGCTTACATCTGCGTTTCAGTTTCAGGGACGGTCTCTGATATCGCCAAACCAACCATTGAGAACTGCGAGCATCGAGTCAATATGTACTGTTGCCATATTGATACCGACGGATATCGTATATGCCGAACCAAGATCCCATCGAACTCGTTTCACATACATGAAGAGCCGCATTCCCGACATTCCAAATGCCGCATGGATCCCTGCCAATATAAATTCGGCTTCAAGTTCGTTCATGGCAACTTTATCAAGAGCTTGAACCGACTCAGAGCACACTTGCTTCACAAAACATGGGCTGTGTCTGCGTGAAGTCCATTAACATACATGCACCAATGGCTTATTGATTCATGGGGATGTAGTGTATGCCAAATCAACACTATGTTGCTGAAACCCACCTCACGAGCCAAACGGAACAAACGGAACAAACCACATTCTCAGTGCTCAAACCCGGTACTGCCTGACCACAGCACCTACCAACTCGTTTCACTTTGCGGCGCTATTCTCAAGGGCGGATATCCTCACAGAACATTCACGACAACTCACGAGGAGCCCATTGATATCTGCAAAGAAACAATAAGCCGGGCCAATACTATCTCAAACCGTTCTCAAAAGCCGCAGAAGTTGCAGAGGCCACATTCCATCTGTTGAAAAATCAGTTTCAAACAGCAATATCAACTTTCCGGCTTTCACCGTCGTGTTATTATCAAGACGGAACATACCGCATAAGATATTGCGTATGAGTCATGACCACGTACCCCAAAAACGACTTGAGTTTAGGGGCAGTCATCAACATCCTTCTTCAAGCTGCAGCATGCCCAGCAAGAAAAGTTTAAGAAGAGGGTTATGCTTTTTTTCTGCCAACACAATGTTTCTTGCCATAACCATCATCTGTCTGACCCCACGTTAATACACTCTGTATCAATACGGTCCATCAGTTCACAGTGGACCTCACCATACCTACCAACACCGCCAATGCCACAAACGCAGTTCTGCAAATACCCGATTACAATCTCTCTCGCGTGTGGTGACAGCTGGCTTCAATCGTGGACCAGAAATCCTTTCAATTTCGTCCCCAGGCAGCGCCTACATGCAACCAGCAATCCTTCATGGCCATGGAAGAGCCCAATTATGATGCTCTTTATAGCTCTTCCCGGACAAAATTATCCTGTGGCATAACAGCAGATTTTTTTTCTGTCTCATCCTGAGCAATTACGGAGTTAGCCACCTGAGAACCTCAGTCAAATGAAACTTATGTATGAGGCGGTGCATAAGTGAAGTTGAAAATATGAGAGAACAGTGCGTCAAGGAGCACACTTACTAATGCTCTCCCTTTTCCCTCTATCACTCGGAAGGGCGCGCGCAAATTCTGGAGACTGGGAAAAATGTTTCCTGTTCATTTTTTTTTGGCTTGGATTGCCTCATATTATTAAACAAGTCCTCAAACAATATTCCAGAGGCTGAAGGGAACAACCTCCAAATTGAAATAAAGAATTTATTACCAAAGAACTATCGTGGTCTTTCTGTAGAGATGTTTTCCCTAATAAAAACTTGCGTAATGCAAGATTTGCTCAATTTGCTGTAAACATTTTTAAAGCTAACCAAAGGGGTATGAGAATCAAAAGATTGATATGAAAAAGTACAAACGCAGATCGTAACATCGTGAATTTTTTATCCCTTTATTCTTCCATCATCTGATATGCCAGAACAGGGTCGATCGAGGCCATTGCATCAGGGTTCTGGTTGGGGTCTGCAAGGAAAGCATCTTGCATCATGAAATCGGAATCAGTACCACTCTGAGGGTTGAAATACTGGTCATTCTGGGCAGGGAAAGTACTTGAAGTACTCGGGCCAGCATGTGATCCATTCTCCATGTCCATGTTGACATCGTCAAACTCGAGTCCATAGATGCCAAGTGAGTTCCGTCCAGTTTGGTCTCCCAGAAGAGCACGCTGCATGAAGAGTCCTTGAACCTCATCTTCAGCACACCCATGTTTACTGGTCATGTGGACCCACAAGTCATAGTCACGGTGGAAACGATTCTCACAGGAATCATACAGACAAGCAATATGACGACCAGTCTCCTCGGCATATCCATGACCAGTCAGAGCAGCCAATGTAGACATCTGGTTGTTTGTTCCGGAATCCTTGGACTTTTTCTTATCCAAACCAAGTCGCTGGCGGCGCTCGGCCTTGGCGTTCTGGAAACCCATATGAGCCGTACGGACATGCTCTTCGAGTGCAAGCTTGCTTCCATATCTTTTGCCGCAGCCAATTCCATCCCAGCCTGTGACTTTCTTCGAGGTAGAAAGGTCGGTTTCTCCACATCCAAATCGTTTTTCGCCTTCATGGACAGTACGGATGTGGACAGTCAAGTTACCCTTCTTCGTGAAGCTCCGATCGCAGTCCGGATATGTGCACTCAAAGACTTTTCTCTCTTCCAGGCTGACGTCTCCATGAGCAACCTCGAGGTGGCGTCGTAGCTCTCGCGAAGTAGAACAGATAATTGGGCATTGAGGACATTTGGGAGGGTGGACTGTTCGGATATGGTCTTGCAGAAGGGCATATGTAGGGAAAGTGACGGACTGCACTGCTGCGTTATCTAAGCCATCCATGGTAGACATTTGCTCCTCCAGTTGCTCAGTGCACTCCGCGCAGCTAAATCGTTTCTCGCTGTGAACTCTGTTCTCGTGGGATCGAAGATGACCAGCAGTATCAAACGCCATCTGACATTGTTGACCAGTCGCTTCGTCGACATGGGTGCAAGGGAATGGTTTCTGGTGCAGGTGAACGGTCATAATGTGTTTCTGCAAGGTGGAGTGTTTTCGGAAGGTCTCGTCGCAGGGTGCGTATTCGGTGCAGCGGTATTTGTCTTGTCCCTCGTGTGCAGCAATGTGACGGCGAAGACGTGAGCCTGTTACAAAGCTTTTCCCACACCGATCACAGACATAGTCACGGACTCCAGTATGGGCGCTCTTGATATGGTGATTGAGGTGAGAGGTTCGCAGGAATGTCTTGTCGCAGCCGTCATATGTACAGGAGAAGAGTCGTTCATTATTGTGAGATCGGATATGCTCTTGGAGCCGAGCAGGACGATTGAATGCTTTGTCGCAACCTTCAAATGGGCAACGATGGGTTTTGAGTTCGGATGGGTATCGAGCCGATGTTGTGGAGAATGGGGTTGCTGGAGTATCGTTCATGTCATGACTGACAATACTGGGAGTTCCAGAGGCTGAATAATCGGCATTTGAATGAACCTCTTCGTAGATTGGGTCTGTGGGACTTGATTAGTGTATTGGTCACTATATTGAGCATTTAGGTCGGGTGCTCACCGTCACTGTGTAAATCGATCTTATGATGACGTTTGGACGGCGACGTCACATCAGTGGCAGCTTTCCGTTTGAGAGCCATGATTGACAGTCCCCAAATTAGAGAACAGGCATTCAGAGGCCAAGAACCCAAATATTAAAGGAACAAGAAAAGAGTCGGTGTTGAAGTGACGTGAAATAAAATTAATTTTGCCGGATTCAGAAAGGCGGTGTAGCCAAACGGGGACTAGCGCCGTGGAAGATTTTCCGCTCTTTTTGCATCTGTGAGTTCAGCATTTCGGTCCCGCGCGCTGGGTTTCTTTCTCCTTGTCTCCTTTAAGACTCCTTAATTTCAGTGAATTCATCATGTCTGACTACGGCGGCGACGATCACGAGCCCGAGAAGTAAGCTTGCCAATTCCATGCGACTTGCGCAATGCCAGAGAAAAAAAAAGATCCTGGTGGAGCTCAACCTCGCGCACCTGGATCGCATAACTTTGATGAGAAGCTATTGTTCTAACATTCGAGCTTTTTTTGTGCAGCTACGACTACGAGCCCACCGAGGAGGTCTTCGATGATGCTGAACCCGACGACTTTCTGGACCAGGAGGGCCTCGAGGGTGGTGACGATGGCCCCGAGGGTGAATCGTACCAGCCTGCTGTCAACGGCGAGAATGTGATCGTATCAGGCGATCCCAATGCTGGCTACTCGGGCAAAGTAATGGAGCAGTCTCGCGAGAAGAAGGTCCCTAACGACCAGCGCACCACCACCCCATACTTGACCAAGTATGAGCGCGCACGTGTGCTCGGCACCCGAGCTCTGCAGATTAGGTTTGTTGCTCCTGCAACATGGCAAATTATATGAGAAGCCAGCGTGAAGGATTGGACTGACCTGATGTGTAGTATGAATGCCCCTGTGCTCGTTGATCTTGAGGGTGAGACCGATCCTCTGCAGATCGCTATGAAGGAATTGAACCAGAAGAAGATTCCCCTGATCGTGCGGCGTTATCTGCCTGACGGATGGTATGAAATACAATGATGGTATAGCTCTTGAAGCTTTGACTAATGAAATCAATAGGTATGAGGACTGGACTTGCGAGGAGCTCCTCTAAGTGAGGTCACCAGCATCCTTCACTCGAAATTGGGGGGTTTCTCTCTTTCTGCTTTCTTTGGGTGGAATTCAGCATAGCGTTTGGAGTTTGGGATATTGAAACCGTGGCTCCCAAAAGCAACTTGAATAAAAGGCGTGTCAACCTTCAGGGGAAACATCTATGAGCACGGTCCAACTGTATATGAATCTAGAAAGACCAAAAAAATAATGACGGTTTCTATGGTACTTCTTCTCATCATGCGTAATTCTGCAATAAAATCCTGGACTCTTTTCAATCCAGTATAATCCCTGTTTCTGTGAATGCGGTGTGCAGTAATGCGTATGGTCTAGACTGTTCATGATATAGCTGGATCGTGATGCATATGCACTCTATACTCCATAGGGCAACATGTCGCCACGTGAGTGCTCCCAAGGTTTTCTCGGGATCAAAGAATCTTCCATTCTCCCCGAAGTCCCACTTTTTATGCCCCTGATTGGAGATTAAGTATACGTCCTACTGTATTCTCCAACTCTTTGGGCATTACTCCAAGTATAACTAAGTGCACAGGTCAACTCTTGGCCCCCTCCTCGCCTGGATAACCGGCACACCTTCCGGCATTCGCCATTGGCCGCGCCCTCTTCTTGACATCCCACTGTCTTCGTACGAACTGCGAGATGGCATTAATCACCATCAGGATGAGCCGAGTGGATGCCCAGTGGGTTCTCAGTGGGGGCATGGCTCGCCCAAAGCCCAGCTAGAAATTTCGGCATCTGCCGCTCATGAGCTTTTAGCCACGCCCCGCTTGCACATGTGGTTCTTGGATGCGGTTTATAATCAAACCCGATTTTTCTCTTTTTTTTTCTGCGGGGATTTCTAGTGGTCTTCGTTGACTCACACTTGGTTATATCTAACCTCGCTCTTTCCTCTTGGCCCTCAAGAGGTTTCTCTTCCCGATTCCAGCATCTTTTTTAGTGTTTGTTCGCTACGAGCGCGCGAATGTCAGAGATGGGTTCGACTAATGCGGAAGTAGAGCAAAAGGTCCTCGCTGAGATCCCTGCAGTCGGTGACGAGGAAAATGTTCGCAGCTCAGGGACTGAGACACCTGTTGAAAAGCCCCAGGATGAGCTCACATTCGATCAGGGCTTAACAGGATGGCTCCAGGTTCTCGGCTCATTCTTTCTCTTTTTCAATTCATGGTAAGGATATACCTAGTATCTGCTAAATAATCCGCGCAAAAGAACTCCGCAGCTAACACTTCCATTTGAACAGGGGCGTCATTAACACATGGGGTGCATATCAAACATACTATGAGTCGAATTTACTGTCAGGAACATCCTCATCCACAATCGCCTGGATTGGATCTCTCCAGTCCTTCCTTTTGATGCTCATCGGAGTCGTTACCGGACCATTATTCGATGCAGGATATTTCCGCCATATGATTGTATTCGCCAATTTCATGCTACCATTCGGTCTGATGATGACCAGTCTTGCCACTAATTACTGGCAACTCATTCTCGCGCAGGGTGTCTGTGTTGGTCTCGCTGCTGGTTGTCTCTTTGTGCCATCTGTCGCCATCTTACCCCAATATTTCCGACAGAAGAGAGGTCTCGCTAATGGCCTGGCCGCCAGCGGTAGCAGCATTGGTGGTGTGATCTACCCTATCATGTTTGATCAGCTGGAGAAGAAGGTCGGGTTTGCTTGGGCTACTCGAGCAATTGGCTTCTTATGCTTTGCTACCATTCTCATTTCGGTTGCCACCATGCGCATTCGCATTCCTCCCAAGGACAAGCGCAAGCTCTACCAGCTCTCCGCATTCAAGGAGCCAGCATACTGCATTTTCATTGCTGCTATGTTTATGGGCTTCCTCGGTTTCTATAATTTCCTTTTCTACATTCAGTCATATGCCATTGATACAGGCATTGTGGATGCTAATCTTGGGTTCTACCTACTCTCCATGCTTAATGCGGCTTCAACTTTTGGCCGTATTGGACCGAACTTCATTGCCGATCATACTGGCCCACTTAACATGCTTACCCCAGCGGTTACCATCACTTCGATTCTGGCATTTGTGTGGATTCGTGTCCACACTGTTCCCGGCATTATCATCTTGTCCGTTTTCTACGGCTTCTTCTCCGGTGGCTTCGTGTCAATGCCACCTGTTGTCATGGCTTACATGACTCCCGATGTGCGTGACCTCGGTACTCGGCTAGGCCAAGTCTTTGCAGTTACCTCAATTGGCCTGTTGATTGGTACTCCCATTGGTGGTGCTATCCTCAGTTCAACTGGTAGCTATCTCGGCGTGCAGCTTTTCACTGCGTGCTGTCTGATTGTATCAGCGGTGCTGTTTGCTTCCGTCAGGTTTGTTCGAACAGGCCCTGTCCTGATTGCTAAGACTTGAGCTTGGCGTTGAGCGTAGATCCTCGGCTGGAATCATTTGATCAAGTGCGCCTCTAGAATGGGTTTACCCTACATTCTAGACATTCAAAAGCATCCACTTCCAAAAACCCAAATATGGACTCACTAATGTCTCTGGTAGACAACTTACCCGGTTTCCCACAAGTTCATTCTTGACTTTCGGCGTCTCCGAATTGTGTGCAGAGTTATATCTCATATGGGATTGCTCTGATGAGGGAACCCGGTCTTTGCATATTTCATCTAAAATTCATTGCATCTCAAAAAGCGTGTCGGGACAGATATCGGAATGCCTCTTCTTATCCTCAGCATTAGTGGATCTGGCGTTAGTTAGAAAAACAATAATTAATACATGGTTTCGAATTTTCTTTGATTTTCTGCGTTTTTATGGAAAACATATAGTCGTTTCTTAGTACAGTCCTTCTATGTTCTCCAACCATTCGCAATTAGGGTATTTATCGTATCATGTGCTCCAGACTTCAATTCGGATCATTCAAATGTTGCCCCATATTTCTCATTTAAATACCTCCTCAACTAACCCGTCCACGCTAGGAGACATCTGCTGGACTGACTAAGAAGTCTTCGCCCTTGTCCCGAACATATTTCAACTTTTTGTCTCGACTGCATGGTTTCCGCATATCGAATGCATCCTCGCCACTTTCTGACATTCCTGATGGGTCGTCGCTATAATAGCTGACTACTCGCCTGAACACCGAGTACCTGTGATATAAATGTAAGCAGGTGAAATTATACAGCACATCCCGGAGCTCAGTATCTACTTACCCCATGCCTTTGTACATATCTACCGCCACTTTGTTGCTTGCTCGTACATAGAGATCAACGAACCAGGCTTTGTTGTTGTCTGAGCCCTGCTCTAGCTTTTCGGTCAATCGGCGTGCTTGGCCAAGTCGACGCCAAGCTGGTGCAACAGTCAAAACTGTAATGTGACCGTGCCATGGGGTGTAGTGCTCGGAGTGGCGCATAGAAGGGTGTTGTTCTTCGACCTTGCCCATAACTAGAATAAATTAGAACCAATTCGTCATAAAATGATGCAACAAATAAATAGGGACGAATTAAAAGAAACAGGAAATCATACTGTAGCCTGTAATACCAGCATCGCGGTCTTTCACTGCACTAAACAGTGATGGCCATTTAGTAAGGTATTCGAGGTAGAAGCTGAGGTCATAGTTCTCCGTCAGGGGATCAAGGTTTGTCAAGTTCAATGACAACAAGTCCAATGGCGAGAAGCGTTTGATTGAGGTCATCTTGAATGTATCAGTAAGATGTCAAAGTAGAAAAAGAATGTGGGGTGGTTTAAGGCTACATAGAAGAAGTGCTGGCAGAAAGAAGGCGGTGTCGCTCATAATCAATGAAGCATGGGACTTTTTGACTTATCAAAGCTATACTATAACACACTCGCGGAGCTAGTCTGCGTGAGCCATTGTGTTCATCTCTTGCACTGGTCTGCTAGGATTTCTTTGGGCAATGACGCGACAGACTTAGTACTACTCCGCGAGCTTCTTCGGCATTGTCCACAATTTACTTTCATCACCGCCCGACGACCGCAATACTGTGTGTTGTGTTTGGTCACTTTCTCTCCTTTCAATTAACACTCTTGTCAAGGGACACCGACCCCTCATTCTTTCTCTTTCTTCCTACTATTATACCCATCATTACAACTGAAACTGTCAACTTGGAGGCCCAGAGCTTCCTGTCCTTCCGATGCCCCTCCCTCCGTCTCCCCTGAAACTGGCTCACCGCTACCCCTCCTCCAATCTGGACGATTCTCCTCTTTCACCAGGGGCTCCAGGAGTCAATGTATTTGCTCCTGAAAGTCCGACATCCCCACGAACACCCAGAATGTCAGCGCCTCCTTCGCCAGTCCTACCCCGCCAGAACTTGAACGGGTCCCACAGAGAATCAGTGGACTTCTCCGCTGATACAAGTGGGGGTGGACTGGGCAATCTGGCTGATGAGCTAGCAGATGCATGGGAGCAGGATGAGGATGGCTACGGATATGCTTCAGGACAGGAAAATAGTCGAGCGGGATCCCAGCAGATGGATAACAGCGATATGGAAGATGCATATCTACAATCGGTTCGCGATATGCGATCTCAGTCACCATCAGACTCGCCAGCAAGAAACAGACTCCGAGCAAACCAGACTCGACAGCACCGGCGGCAAGAATCTCATTATGATGGATCGGACTATGGGAATGATTCCGATCTTGAAGAGACGGCTGATCTATCCCCCGCATTAGAGGCCCAAATGGCGGATATAGAGAGCCTAGTCCGACGTGGGATTGAGAACAATGGCAGCGAAAATGACCATGTTATTAAAAGGACGGTCGAAGCGCTCCGGGACTTGGGTAGCCAGAGCGGCATTGAGAACAGTGCTACACGGTATGCTTTCTTCGATGACCCGGTACTGGGACGTTCGCAATCTAACCTCTCTCCTATTTCTAGACTCATTACGGCCCATTCTTCAATCACATCTCACCTTACTCACCAAACCCGCATCCTTCAATCACTCATCCACCCGCTCCTCGTATCACCATTTCCTCTACTATCCGAAGATGCCATTAACTCTCTTATTCCGTTGATCGACGAAGGCCTCTTGCCTAATCTCCCATATCCATTCCCGGAACAAACACACCGGAATTCCAGGCCAGCAACTCCATCACAAGCCTCTACTTTGAACCCTCTTGTATCGATTCAGGCTTTAATTTCTCAAACTGTGGAGATCACGCACTCTCTCCGCGGTCTTAGCGATACCCTGTATGAATCGCGTCAATTGACATCAACTGCATCCCGCCGGTTGAGATCCGCACGAGAACTCGTGGCTGAACTCAGACGCGAAGAGGAAAGTCTAGAAGAGGGCTCACGATGGATTGAGCGAGGCGACTGGGATCGCAAGCTTAAAGACCGTGAAGCTGGCAAGGAGTGCGGCGATGTTGTCAGTGGTTTCGAGGCTGTTTGTGGAGAATGGCGTGAGAAGCTCTTCGGAGCAGCTGCAGCTGAGGTGGCTGCTGTATAATGGCACTATGATTCTCTTCTTTCCCGCTCTTTTCAACTATTTTTACTTTGTCTCGGAGAATGGTTCAGAGTGCAATAGACTGTTATGAGCTTTTTTAAAGGTCTTCCTTTTCTTGTCAGATATCCACTTGATTCTTTTCTTATGTTATCTTCTCCTTTCGTCTGATCTGCCCAGGTGGTTTGTTTATATTGGATGTTGGAGTTTAGATCGATCTGCATATAGCATTGAAAACCATTTGATACCATTCTATGACTCTCAGTAGACTCTCTGCACATGTGCCAGTGTAAAATGAGGACGCGAAGGGACTAAAATATTTCACGTCAGTGTTATTGTCGTACATGATGACATCTGAATATCTAAGAGCTTGAAGCTATCAGACTGTGTATACATACTACCTAGTAGGTACTTCTCGATTTTTAGCGCAAAAGGCATACTACGACTCTTCCCAGATACGTTAACACGCCGGTACTAGTAGTGACTCGCGATTATCTGCCTTCAAATGTTGGCTGGCGATCCAACATTTTTGAATGAGACTCGGAATTTGAAGCTCATCATTCATTGCATATTATGCAGTAATATCATGATATTATTAGGGGAGATAGGACCCAATCCTGGAACTTGAAGGACTCCGAGTCAGGTGCTTGAATACTAGTACACCTAAGGGCTCTATATCTCGGATATCAGCCTTGAGCTCAAGAGTTCATCCCAAAGTCGTAAGAGAGACACCACCACTACTAATGTTATCTACATAATCATCTACAGTAATGCTTGCCAGAGTGAAAAATTTAAGTCTAGAAATTCGATCCTATTCACTGGACCCCGAACGAATCGGGGCCATAGACATGGAGCAGAGCATGATATTGGCATCACGGATGACAAAATAGTACATCCGAAGTGTTGACAGAGGGAAAATAAAATGAAATTAAGCACACTGAAAACGCATAGAAAGGAGAAAGTAGAGAGATTCGACTTGGACATAAGCCCAGACCGAATGAGAGACCACGGATGGCCGATGATACAGGAGGTCATTGCAAGGAGGTCGTGAAGAAAAAAACATGCGCCGGATATCAAAATGAGGAAAATAAACATCCGATGCCACTTTTTGGTTTGCCCTCCCTAGAGTTTGTTGGTGAAAAGAAGAGAAATATAGTTATCCACCGACGTAGCCGCTTAGCTCTGCTGCTGCTTCCACTTAGGCACCCACTTGCCACCGCTGCTGGGCTTCGACTCCTCAGCGGGAGGAGCGGAACCCTGAGAGGGGGCCTCGCGCGGACGGGGCGTCCAGCGCTCAGTAGGTCCGTTTGAGGGGGCCTCACGGGGAGGAGGGGCGGAGCCAGAGCCACCGGAGGCTCCAGCACGGAGGTGAGGGGGCACATATCCACCCTTGCGGGCAGGAGGCTCTTCCCGAGCAGCAGGAGCAGCAGCAGGAGGAGCTTCGGGAGCAGCACTCTCTCCCTTAGCAGCCAGACGATCTCTCCAGCCACCGCCACCACCAGTACGGGGAGCAATGTTGAGACGAGGAGCAGTACGCTCGGTTGACTCGGAGAATGAAGGTCCGGCAGAAGGTCCACCGAACTTGCGGGCACTGCGACGAGCCTCGGCTTCGTCCTCGCGCTGCTTCTGGCGAGCGGCAATCTCGTCCAGCTTTCCACGCTCCTCCTCGCGGCGAACCTTCTCCTCGGAAAGAACACGGCGGCGTTCCTCCTCGCGGGCAACGCGCTCCTCCTCTTCGCGGGCGGCACGCTCCTGCTCTTCCTGCTGGCGGCGCTCCTCCTCCTCGCGCTCCAGCTTCTCGCGACGGCGACGCTCCTGGACCTCCTTGATACGCTGCTTCTTCTTGGCCTCGAAGTCGCGCTCGGCAGCCTTGCGGCGCTTCTCGAACTCCTCGTGGCGCTTCTCGGAAACATCCTTGCGGAAGCTGGTGAATGCAGGGACGAGACGACCAAGACGGTGCTTGAGCGCAACAGCCTCGGCGTGCTTCTGCTTGCTCTCCTTGAGGGCCTCGGCATTCTGGGCCTCCCAAAGGGCGAGATCCTGCTTCTTCTGAGCCTCGTAATCGGCAGGAACGTGCTTAGCCTCCTCGCGGCGGAAGGCACGCTCCAGGTGGTCAATACGCTTGGCGGTGGTGCGGACACGGTCGTTCAGTTCGTTCTTCTCCTTCTCCAGCTGAGCAAGCTTGATGGCGCGCAGACGGTTGGCATCCAACTCATCAACGTCAAGCTCACTGATATCAATACCCTTGACTCCGGTCTTGAGCTCCTCGATCTGCTTCTTGAGCTCCTCTTGGCGAATGCGGTCCTGCTCATCCTTAATGCGCTTACGCTCACGCTCCAGCTGTTCGTCAGCAAGACGCTTCTTCTCGGCATCCTGCAGCTGCTGGGTACGGATACGCTTGCGAGTCTCCTCCTCACGCTGCTTGCGCTGCAAGGCATCGGTGGCAGCCTCCTTCTTCTTGTCGATAACAACACGGCGAGCCAGGGTCTCCTCGTGTTCCTTGGCGGCACCAGCCAGAGCACGGGCCTGAGCGGCCTGCTTGGCCTGCAGACGAGCCTCGTAGTAAGATGGGTCGACGTACATGCAAGTGGTGTGCAGAGTCTTGGCCAGGCGAGCAAGCTGGAAGCGGGCAATCTCAGCAGGGGTGTGCTGGAGACGCTGGACGGAGCCAACCTCGTTCTCGGCAGAGCCAGCAGCAGAACCAGCATGCATGGCCTTGGAAGAGGAGAAGACATCAGAGTCGAAGGTGAGAACACCAGAAATGTGGTCGACGCGAATGGCGAGATCACCCTTCTTGCAACCGTTCATGATGAACTTCTCGATCATAGCAGGGGTGATCTGGAAGGGGTCGGGGAACTGGGCGAGCTCGTAGACGAACTTAAGCTCAACGGACTCGTAGACCTGAGAAAGCTGCTGGAACAGACGGGTAAGGATAACCTGCTGGAGAGGCACAACGTACTTCTCCATCTCGGGGTCGGCACCAATCTGCTTCAAGATGGGAGTAATCTTCTTGCAGATAGACAGAGGGTGGAAGTCAACCTCCAGGATGTTGTACAGGTCGCGGATTTCAGGACGGACACGCTTGAGCAGACCCTTGTTGAGAGCATCACGGAAGAGGACAGATCGGGATGGGGGTTGGCTCATACCAAGCAGGTTAGTAAGGCGGTTGTTCTTGTTCTTGCGGGCCTCATCAACATCCACGAGGGCACCGCGGGAGCGGGAGGTGCTGATAACGGGAATGGAGAGAGCAGAAAGGAGGACAAAGGAAGCGGCCTTGGTCATCTCGGGCTCAGTAACAGAGGGGTTCTCCTTCTTGGTGCTCTGGCCAGTCGCCAGGGCCACAGTAGAGAGACGCAGCAGGTTGTAGTAGCGGTTCCAAGCAGCAGCGTGGAAGAGGTAGTTCTCGCTAACCAAGAAGATACGGGCAAGCTTCTCGTAGTAGTTAGCCATCATAACGTTCTTAGCCGGGCGCTTGCTCAGGTTGAGCAGAGTGTGGATATCCTCGATACTGCGGAAAGCCTCCTGCCACAATTCCAACTCAACGGCAACGTTCAGCTGCTGGAAGCGAGTATCCAGGTGGCGCTGCAGGGTGTCGGCGTCGCTCAAGTTAATGGCGTGCATCTGGGCGGAGTACTTGGCGGCATTCTGGACGTGGTTACGCAGAAGCTCACACAGGCGGCGGAACTCGGTCTTGCGGGTGTACTTGAGACAGAACTGGAAGGCCTGCAGGGCGGTCGACTGGTACATAACCTCGAGACGGGCGTTGTTCTTCAGGATCTCGAGAACGGTGCGGTAAGTCTCCCACAGGAACTTGAGCCATGGGGTAACAACGGCGCGGTCGGTGCGGTCGCGGGACTGTTCGCCGGAGACGGTAGCCAACAGGATGGTTTCCGGGGTTTCGCTGGCCTCCAGATCCTCGATGTTGGAGGAGGGAGCGGCAGACTCGAGAGAAGACTGGATCTCATCGGCCTTAGCCTGAGCCTCGGTGACCTTCTCCTCAGCAAGCTCGATGAACTTCTTGAGGACGACCTCGATGGTGCCGACGTTGGTGTTCTGAGCGATGTTCTTGTACTGGTACAGACCATCCTTGGCGGCCTTTCCCTTGCGAAGGTCGACACACAGCTCGACGAAGAGGAGCATCACCGGCTCGAGCGAGGCGATGGGGCTGCTACGGGTACGCTTGGAGGTGACATGTTCGTGAAGGACGGTCAAGGCAGCGGGAGCCTGACCAACGGCGATAAGTTCCTGGGCCCTCTGTTGATGAAAAGAAAGAACCAAGATTAGAATCCGAAAAGTAAAGAGGCCCTATATGATATCTTATCAGGTGGATCCAAGACCTACCTTGAGGACATTCTCAGGCTTGATATGCGGTGGTGGCGGCATGATTGAAGATGCACCCCTTGGGGATTTTTATTTTTTTCGGTTGACGATTTTTTTTCGAGAAAACGAGAATCGTGAAAGTGGACTAGGGTCACACACACGGGCAGTGGTCCAAGAACCAAATTGAAAAGCTGCCACGCGAAGTCCTGATCGACCTGGAGGGGAAGAAGGGCCTGTTGTGCGTGAACCGAAAATTCGCGGATGACTGATCCCACAGCGGACTAAGCGATGGGGCTGTCACGTGATATTCCAACTCCAGATTCTATGTATAACTACGGAGTATATCCATAATTGTTGCAACTTGAGATAAGAGGCGATGGTAAAATGGATTATCGTATACATTTCTCACTATTCTAGATCAATATAGGTAGGCGATTCGTATTTCCTGATTCAACCTATCACTTGCAGCTTGTTCCAAGATTTCCTACTTTTCGTATTTGATCTATCTATAGGTCACGTGATTCTTGTTGAGTGTTCCGGTTGTCAGTCGAAATGGAGCGATTGGTGGTAATTCATCAGATGAATCATATGTGAGGTAAAACATTGGATGATATTGTCTCTCATACTAGTCAATTGCCCTAACAACGGAGTACGAGTCCACATCCGAACTTTTCTTTGTTCCATCTAAGTTCTAACCTATCATGTTGACCTGTAGGATGCCTTGGAGCCTGACCGCGTGACATTGTTCGCCTGAGATATTAGGAACCAACATGGTGATCCGAGTCCTCCGTCTGGAAGAGCCTAAGCGCTCGCACTCTTCATATTCCACCTCCACTATGACCCAGTATTAATCTTCCGGGCCAATAATTATGCCATATAATTTCACAATCTACAAATTATCAACCCGTATTTATGTACTCCTATAACTTGAACCTCATTATCCTTTTTCAGATACCTATCTATAGAACCTTGGAAATATACCTCAATCCTAAATCAGCTAAGCCCCGAATCCTCGAACAAAGCACAAACCCTAGAGTTCCTGGTAATTTCGATTTGAACGTTTAGGTCAGATTCACCCCCGAAGTTCCAAGACACGGACAAAAGTACCTAGGTACTTGTTCGAGAGGGTCTTTAGATATGGAGTCCCCATAATAACCAATAATCTGACCGAAGTACCCAGTACCTGAAATGATGAGTAAGCCACACGGACCCAGCTCCCCCCAAATCCTAACGGGGAAAATCCCTCTCCATTGACCTCCCTTCTTTTGGTCCTACACGTCTTTCATTATTTTACTCCTCGTGGGCTAATTCCTCGCACTTTTTTCATTGTTGCAGTCGACCCCCTGTTTTTTCTCCAACTGATCACTGGCCCCTTGTGTGGACACTTGGCCCCGTTCCCGACCCGGTTTCCCAAGTTAAACCCCCTCTGACCCCCCGAAAAACCCCCCTTTCGACCTTTCCTCCTTTCGCGACTCCATCCCTATCACGATGCCCGCCTACGAACTGCGCTCCGGGGGTGATGTTAAGCACAAGAAGCAGAGTGTCGCGGACCTCAAGTACCGTCGATTGACTGAGCTCAATGCTCGTTTGAAGGAGGATTTGGATCGCCCGCGAGTGAAGGTGTCCGAGGCCGCGCTCTCGTGAGTCCTACCCCTGTCGCACTACCACCACCACCACACCACCATTACCACCAGCAACACCGAAAACTAATCGATTCTTTTCATCGTCTTTTTTGCAGGCTCATTAGCTACTGTAATAACACTCGCGATTTTATGGTACCCTCCGTATGGGGTCAGGTATGATGCGACCGTCTAGATTTTAAGCCCCCACGCGCATGGCTGACATGATCCATTTTTGATTAGGTCGACCGGCGCGAAGATCCCTATGCTCCTCAGCAACAGGGCGCAGGTTGCTGTACCGTTATGTAACGGTCTCACGACGATTTTCTCCATCGCCACGACATGATTTCTCTCTGTTCTCTTATTGTTTGGACTACTTTTTTTCTTCCCGATCTTCCATCTCTTAATCCTCGGATCTTAAACCCTGATGATCGACTTGATCCGACCTAAAACACATCACCTCCCAATCATTGGATTTCAATCGATATCCAAGCTGCGATCGCTCCATGCACTCTGTATAAGCGAGTCGTAGCCCAGTTGAAGCAATCGTCTGCTGGCCTTGACACGACCAACTTCGCCTAAACCAGGATTCTAGCGGGTACTTCAATACCAACCACAGTGTTTCTTGTTGGGTTCTTCACCTTCTCAACTTTGGCTACAGTGACCCATTTCCATGTGTACTGTGTTGCCCTGTCTCTTTTAAACTGGTCTATTCCAATTTCTTTTTTTTCCTCTTCTTCTCATTTCGACTTCGACATCGACTTTTCCTTTTCTTTTTTATCTTCTATTTTGCACCATTCCCCATTTGTCGTCTCTGTGTTTTTGAAGCCAAATTTCCTTTGTCTCTGGGTTCTCCAAAAACCTCTCTGTCGACCAGACATGAAGAGTCGGTTGCCATTCGTGTATCATAGATTCGATTTGCATCCAATGACCAATACAATACTGTTCTAATTAATTTGTATAGGCCTATATCTTAGGCCCCCAAGCTATCGTATATCATAATCTTGGAATCTTACTTCCATATTTGACTAAGTTCTTTGTAAGGAATTCAAGGCCTCCCAGCGCCCAATTCAGCCTCAAAAAGTGCAAATGTCTTGCAAGGCACCATATCCTAGAACCTGATATCATGCACGCCATAACAAGGCTCGCGATCTTTGCAATGCAAACACTGTATGTTCCCGTACTTGCAGCGCAGTACAGCTGAGCTCTGGAGCCCTGAAGCGATCCCCGCTGACATCATCCGCGGGATTTATCAACTTCGAGTTGTGTGCGATAGTCTTACAAGTCTTATTCGAGGACTGGACTTACTCTATACAGTGATTATCACACTTTCATACTCTCTGATCGCTTCTCTTTCCCTCCGCCCTGCTTATATCGGGTCAAATCTTACGGGTCTGAAACCCCCACTCTCTTCCCATCGTACCACCTGCATCACCATGACAGAACCAACGCTTTCTACGAGCTCGGCGAAACCTGTCGCTGAGCCTGCACTTACCTCTTTGGAACGGGTACATCTTCCGCGTATCTCGATTAAGTTCTGTACGCAGTGTCGGTGGATGCTTAGAGCTGCTTATGTATGTTTCTTCTTTTGTGCATCCCACTTGTTCCCAAATCATACTAGTACACATGCATATAATGTGTGTCCGATTCGTCATTTCTTCGTTTTGCTTTATATCTTGTCTTATAATTCAATGGCATCACTGTTACTGTAATGCCAGGTTCAGCTTCAACTTGGACATCGGCTCATAAGATGTGCCCCGGTCTCTCGAGGTGCTTTCCTACTATGAACCTTGGAAATGTGTTGAGCTTACCCAACTTGACTCCTTGAACCTTGGAGGACGGGTGGATTCATATCGCATCAAGATGTTATACATTTACCAATCGATTGACACGCTGCTATTTCCTGAAACTTTGAAGCGTCCTCACAACCTGCTGTTTCAATCCCATTCTAACCTTGGAACTATCTTAGTTTGCCCAAGAACTCCTCTCAACATTCGGTACAGATCTAGGCGAAGTAGCCCTAGTCCCGATGACAGGTGGTGTCTTCACCGTGACGATCTGGCATCCTGAGTCTACTACATCAACGGAGGACTCTGAGGTAAAGACTCAGGAGATTATTCTTTGGGATCGCAAGCGTGATGGAGGGTTCCCTGGTAAGTATCTCAGAACCTCAGACCTAGTTTGAGATTTCATACCTCCTTTATTCTGATACTAACACTCTTTATAGAAGTTAAAGCTTTGAAATCTCTCGTCAGGAATGTTATCGCTCCTGAGCGAGATTTGGGACATACTGATCGAGCCTTGAAAGAGCAGGCGGCTAAGAAGGAACTCGAATCTAAGGCGGCAGACAAACAGTCTGAGGAATCTGGGGAGAAGAAAGAGTGTGAGGATTGTAAATGAGTCTACGATATTGGACGCGGTACTCGTGCCTCGCCATTGATGAGATGCTAGGTGACATGTCGTCTGCGCCAGGACCTTCGTGGAAACAGAGATGGAAGGGATGCATGTCCCAGTGGACTTACGAACTACCATTAAACTTAAACCATACGAATAGATCAACATTTGAATCAGATCAAATAAGGTATAGACACTTATTGAGACAAGATAGAAGAGATACAAATACTATCGAATCTCGGGATATAATCCCAAAACAATCAACGCCCCAGCCCCACCAAGTTCTAAGTTGACCACCCAAAAGCCAGTATTGCCTCCGGAAAAAAAGAAAAAACAAAAAGAAACAGAAATGAGGGAAGCAGAGGAACGGAAACGAAACATTGAACATGTCCATGATCATCACATAGAAGAAAGCGGGTTGCAGGGACCCGATGCAAGATACTGAGTGTTGAGTGTGTACTCAGTATCGAAAAGCGAAAAATGAAAGGTTCAAAGAAGGGAAGTGAGGATAAAGCCGCCAGTGCCACCGTAAACACGGTGGTCACTTTCACTTTTGGAATGAAAAGGTGCGGTATTAAACATCGAATTCGAGCATGGAAATTTGTTCAGGAACAATTGTCCATCTCTATCGGCATGTGTTGGATGTGCCAACAACTCCATCATTGATATCATTTGGATCGTGGATATAAGGAGTAGAATACCGGAGAGTCCTTGTATATGCGAATACTGGCATATACCACACGAAGACTCCCAGGTTCGGTCGTGAAAATCAACGCTGAGCAGAAAAACAGATAAAATCGAAAACAGAAATGCACCGTTCATGAGACCATGATCGCATAATACACAGCTGGGTAGGTAGAGGGCCAGCAGGAACGAGGGAGGGAAAGAGGAAAGAAGAAGTGGAAGAAGAGGTACGGAAGCAAGAATCAGCTCTCGCCGTGAACCTCTTGTTGATGGTGATTGCGACGTTTCCAGAATGCAAGACGCAATCTGCTGCGTTTCTTAGGAAGCCTCCGCGTTCCATTTCCACCATTCCGAGCATCTTCCCCAAGCCCAAGCCCATTGCCATGTGTTTGCTCATTTTTAATACTCTCGCCAGTAGTTGTAGAGTGTGCTGGACTCAGAGTACCGTTCGCACCCGCAGAGTGATAATCCTTTGCATCATCAGATCGGGAGTGGTGAGAGCCACGGCCAGGGCTTTGGCTATAGTTGCTGCTCGCCTGGTCTCCCGTGTGGGAGGCGTATGATGTACTCGGTCGTGTACTACTGTCATCAGGACCTCCCACATCACTCTGAGCTGTACTATCGTCCGAAACACGCTTCTCATCACCACTGTCCACTGCTAGGAAGCTGGTCGCGTTCGTAGCAGGAGAAATAGGAGTCATGTTGTTGCTGTAAGCGCTAATGCTTTGCGTACGAGTACAGCTGTTGCGGTTCGAGCTGGAGGGCCCAGATGTGCGGACGGAGGAAGTATGATGAGCATGGTGCTGAGAGCCTTGACCTTGGCGAGAGCTGCTGGGGCGCTCCATGGCAGCAGAGTCAGTTGTGTTGTCACGCTCGGCACTGCCATAGGTACCAGCGGGCACTGAGGTAATACCACCGGCGGTCGTTGTGGAGTTGGCATAGAAGACAGCAGCTAAAACAGCGGGATCGGTCCCGGGGGAGGCATCGTAATCCGAAAGTGAGGGTCCAAGTGACCCTTGAACGGATTGTGTGGCAACTTGGGTTGCGGCTTGAGTTGCAGCAGGAGAATATGAGAAGTATGACATATCAGGCATAGCACTGGAGGATTTGCGCGATGAGATCAGATCAGGGTCGGCAGATGTGCCAGTTATCTCGATCTGTGGACCGGGGGTATCCGGGGATACCACAGGCTCGATGGTGTTCTCGTTGTAAGCACCGCTAACATCCCCTTGCGAGACAGTCTCGTCAGAAGATCCCGATGGGGAATCAAATCGAGTCTCTACGACTGCTTTCTCGCTGCTTTCTTCTGCTTCCTCATCACCTTCGGTGCCGTTCATCTTGGTTGATCGAGCCGGGCTTTGAGAGCGAGGAGAAACCCCGACATCTCGAGTGGAATCCTCAATCCGCAAACCTTGCTTTCGCAACTCATCATTAGCGTGCTCCTGCCACCTTCCCTTATTGCTGCGGATATGCTCGGCAGTGAATTGCAATTGGGGTAATAGGTCAGAGACTCCTTCGAAGAGCGGTAGTGCAAAAATCGACATGAAACCGATCTGGCCGGTGGCCAGTTTGTAGATATTGCCCAACTCTGGCGGTCCACCGAACAGCGCAGTCTCCATACCAACTTCCTTCTCCATCTCGCCCTGGTTAGCGAACTCCTCCTGCAGAATCTGCGTCCATTTCTCAGCAACACCCCACGGCCGGGCAACGTTGCTAATGTCGGCGCACTTGATCAACAGTCCACAGACGAGAGTCTTGTACATTTCCACGTCCTGAGGCTTCCAGCAGTCAACTGTCTTATCGCTCTCGTAGTACTTCTCCTGCAATGACCCCATGCGCTCCATGAACTTTTGGTGTACACCCATATCAGTTGCGAGGATAGAACTGATCAGTAACTTTCGGAGCTGCTTGTCCTTGAAAGCTGCAGGCCAATGTCGGCGAAGGATCTGAGAGAAAGCTGCGCAGTGGAATGCTTCGAGAACAGAGTTATCGTTATACAGTTGTGCGAGGGGAGCATTGAGTTTGACAAGGAAAAAGTTGTTGACGCCCGGGTGGCCGACGTCGTGACCAATAGCAGAGATAAGAAGGGTCAAGGAATCGAAAGGAGAGAGTAGGGTAGCGATAGGAGATTTTTGTTCAACAGGAGCCTGACCGATCGGCTCGTACGGGGGTAAAGCTCCAATGCGGAGCAAGAAACAAAAGACCGATTGCAGTACATCAATAGCGTGACGGAAGTTGTGGTACAGAACGAATGAGTTGTAGGCGGCACGACAGGCCAGTAAGAATGTCTGGAGTTCACCTGGGGTCAAGTGCCAGTGCTCTAGTCCAGGAAGAGTGAACGCATGCTGAAGGATCTGGCAAGCACCAAAGACCAATTCATCCTCCGAGAACTCATGAGCAGAGAACTTCCAGCTGCCTACCTGCTCTTTGATGAAGGCTTCACGTTCTGGGCTGATTTCAAGGTCACGCTCCTGGAATTCGTCAATGATTTCCTCGGGGTTGCAAATGCCCTTCATTAATTTGGAAACCATCGCTTCTCGCAGGTATGCATATGGCTCTTCATCGTGCACGCCAACCCATGACATTTTCCGTAGCTTTTTCCGGGCCAAAAACCGAGACATCTCCTTCTGAGCCGTGCGACGAGTACGATACGCGTGAACCACTAGTCCTTGAATTCGAGATCGGTCGATGGGTGTTGTGAAAACGTCCACAGCTCCAGCATCCAGACATCGGGCGATTTGTTTGTGTTCTATGGTCACCGGGCTTCGGATACTTTGCGGGTCACTCGTCGATTCGGCAGGGGATTCCAAGGGATCAGGTCCTGAGCTACGCAGAATGGCGATGGGGATGACCAAATTGGGACAGTCCTGGACTTGGATATCGTTGGATACACCGGAAAGGAGCGCGAGGCCGGCCGCTTCGTCATTATGGGAGGAGAAGGTGAATGTACGTTGAATTGAACCGGGCGACGGGGGGCCATTTTCCATCATCCATGAGGCCCGACTGGCCTTTCGACGAGCAACATTTGATTCGTCGATACCGAAGTCGATACCAAAAAAGGCAAATATCGGGGTACAGTCGCTACCTGATCGGTCGCTCAGCTCGGCCAATTTGTTCGCGAAAGAGGCTCCGCTCTGACAAAGATAGACTTGATTGGGGTTAGCCGGCGT
This sequence comes from Penicillium herquei, assembly GCA_039634405.1. Classification (NCBI taxonomy): domain Eukaryota; kingdom Fungi; phylum Ascomycota; class Eurotiomycetes; order Eurotiales; family Aspergillaceae; genus Penicillium; species Penicillium herquei. The sequence goes on along the minus strand of CP098389.1, from coordinate 420,820 downwards.
TCCAGTTAGGAGGTAGCTAGGTTTGAAAGAAAAAGTAGGGGCGAAAAAAAAAGGGACATACTCTTTTTGCAGACATCCAAGAGTTGTTCTACATCAGCACACAGGGCTTCAGGTTCCTCCGGCACCGTGAATGAGCCAGCGGAGGATGTTGTGGAGGTTGAGATGGAATTTCTGCGCACCCATCTCTCCGAACGAACCCGGTCGTCAATGTAGACGCCCGAGCATTCTACACGGTCCACCATGATCTTACAGAGGATCGCGCCGGGGGTTCAGATCACCCGCGTCTCACAATTCACGGGGGGCGCAACCAAGAGATTAGAGAAAAGGAAAGCGAATCAATGCGACCGAGTGTCTGGTTTGCATAAGGCCCACCTGAGACCCTCGGAGTCGCAATAGATTTGTCGGGGGTTGTCGGTTTTTGGAGCGACTCGGGGAGATGATGGTGAATAGGAAATTCCGTGGCGATGCAGTAGTAACCGGGTGGGAGCGGGAGAGGTTTAAAAGAGATCCGACCAAAGGGTAACAAAAAAAAAGGAATAGGAGAATATAGTCAAAATGGAGAGCCCTGGAGCAGGGGGGGTTTGGATGGTGAATTTGAGAAAAGCAAACGAGCGGCAAGTGGCGGGTATAATTGGGAGGCTCAATAGGCAGTCGAAGCGCTCTAGCAGGAACAATGCAGTTGTAAATGCAGGTCGAGAAAATCCGAGACAAACGTCGTCGCGTTTTCGATGTCGAATGGCTCAGAAAAATCGACGACGCCACAGATGACAGCACGTGAGGGGGATCAGGGTGACAGAAGGAGAGGGGAAAAAGAAGGGGTTGGGGGCGGGATTTAAAAGAGAGTGACACACACTCTCAAAAAGGATAAGAGGTAGGAATAGGGAACAGAGGAAGTTGAAGAAAGGGAGGTTGAAGATTAGAGCAACATGGCAACTTGAAGTGGATCAAGGGTCAAAGATGGAGACAAGAGGATGGATGAATGAAGTTGGAGGCATCGAAGGCTTCCAGAATTGTTCTCTGGCGTATGACCGGGGCCCCTCCCGCTTTCAGCCTTTCGAGTCTCTTTTAGCATAACATTAAAGATAACCATAATATTGAATGAGATAAATTATGGATAAAATATTAAGTTAAATACGAAAAAGAAGATATAAATTATTTCAATATTATATTCTTTGTCTACACTGAACATACTATCGATTTAAAATGGTTATACTGTATCTTCCCTACATGCACTATGTGGATCATTTCGAGGATTTTTTTTCTTCTAGAAGGTCCACTGCTTATGTAAGTGCTTCATCCTGTTTCTGATTGGCTGAAAGCAGGATCCCGCTCGAGTCCCTCGGGGCAACACAACTCGATCTGTGATTGGATGAAAGTGAGATAATGGAGAAACAGGGGGATCGATCCTGTTTCACCTTACACTCTTACTTATTAGTGCATACTATAGGGGATTGATTAAGATCAATCATAGGTACTAAAATTCCCTTATAACTTGAATATTCCAAGGTTGAATCTTGATCAATGTCTCTGTTAGAGTATTATGTACCATGGTTTAGCTACCACGTGATACTCTCTACATTAAAGGACACCTGGACAGGTTAAGATGAATCTATATTAGGACTATATTCAGCCCCCATTCAAAGCATTCAAATGTTAAAGCCCATTCCCTATTTATATTCGAAATCGTACTTTTGATATAGCACTAAGATCACACTACATCCAATGCGGAAATAATGAAATTACACGGCAGAGATAACATGAATGATTTAATAGCAGAATGACGAAATGGAATATCCAATGGGCTCATGTGACCTCATATCATCAAACTCGAATATGTTTGTATGTTTGTGCATCTCGTCAACTGGTAATCTACTCAATCACACAAATAATCTTACCCTTGGTAGTATTACTCTCCAACAATTGATGCGCCTCCACAATCTTCTCAAATGGAAACACCCGTTCCACAAAGACCTTAAACCGCCCATCCGCGAACCTCGGCAGCGCATGAGAAACCAACGTATCCCGCAACTGTCGCTGATACTCCTCATCCCGACTCCGCAGTGTACTTCCCTCCACGCGAATGCGCTTCATCAGCAATGGCGCAATATTCACGCCATCCGGTAGCTGAGCTCCTCCCATAAATCCAAGAAGCACAACCTTACCATCCTTCGCCGCAACGTTCAAGTTACCCTGGAAGTATGGCGCACCGACAAAGTCAACGGTTAGGTTCACACCAGTGCCACCGGTCGCTTTTTGGATCTCGGCGGCCCAGTCCTCGGTCTTGTAGTTGAATGCTTTCGTAACTCCGAGTTCCTTTTCGAGGAAATCGATCTTCTCTTGAGATCCGGCTGTGGCGTAGATGGCCTTCGCCCCTTGCGCTTTGGCTAGTTGAATACCGCAAATGGATACTGAGGAGGCGCCGGCGTGCCAGAGGACGGATTGTCCGGCTTGGAAGTCACCGATAAGGAAGAGGGCTTGTGAGGCTGTGATCCAGGTCTAAGTTGTGTTAGGTGAGCTTAAGCTTCTTTGTCTAGATTGACTTACCTCGGGAACACCAGCTGCTTCCTCCCAGGATAGATGCTCGGGCTTGTGAATGAGCATCTTGGTAGAGACAGCAATGTACTCCGCATAAGCACCTTTCATATAGCGTTAGCATCATCTCGCAATAAATTTGAAGCGTAATAGAGATCGATTGAAATACCTCCATAAGCAAGACCGAATACTTCATCCCCCACCTTGAAATCACACGGCTCACCCCCACCAAACCCCTCCACCACTCCAGAGAACTCAACACCAATGGTTGCCGGAGCCTGGGGAGGAACAGGGTACAATCCCTCGCGCTGCAAGAGATCCATGCGATTCAGACCAAAGGCCTTGATCTTAACTAGTGCTTGCCCAGGAGCTGGGACAGGCTTGGCGATTTCATCGACGAAGAGGGCTGTCGCGGGGCCTTTTCCGCCCTGAACACCTATTTAAAAAGCATTAGCTATTATCAATATCACAATCTGTGATAATAAGCATGGTTTCCATGCTGAAAGTAATTTTGACACGAGTGTAGACTCAAGTGGTCATAAATGAGCTCTCGTCGTCTCACTCTAACTCCCACTCAAATGTATGATGTAGATGAAGTAAAGTGGGGCATACCGATTGCGCGCATGGTCGAACTCATCTTGGTATGGGAGATCAAGGAAACGATAAATCTCGCAGGGATAAGAAATATGTGAAGCGTCAAGGATTCAAGCAAGGGAGAAAAAGCTTTATAATCTCATCTGGTGGAGCACCTGCGCGACTTGACGAACTCGTGCAGAAAGCCGGTGGATTAAGCTTGCATTTGTCAGCTCCGGTGGATGATCCACTTATTCTACGAATTTGAAGTATGGATTTTTACGGTTATTCGGCATAGTGGAAATTGGGGAACAAAAAAATTCATAGCAATGCAATTCTTCTAACCGTGTAGAACAAAGGGGGAATGTAAAATCATAAGTCCGGCCTACTCCATGCAATTCATCGATACGATTCCCGGACCACCGCACTGACTCCGCGTGCTTTTCCTGCCGTAATCGAGACGCCGAGATGACAAGAATAAATAAAGAATAAGGGACACAAAGAAGGGGAAATGAAGGGGGAAGAAGGAAACGACAGAAATCATGAGTGCATAACACAGGAAGCACACCGTAAATACGGCTATCCATCCGACGCCAATCCGAGTTTTTAGGGGTCTGGATAGAATCAACAGTGATGAGGATCATCTCCATCACTGAGCTTCTTGAGACCCACATGCAATAAGACACGAAGAGAGAAAAGGGAGACATAGCTATCATACAATGTAACGAAGACTCGTGTCTGAGTCTTTGTCACGAAGGGAGAGAGAAAAAGGAAGAACAACGAAATGCTGAACTTCGTAGAATCAAATCCATCAATCAGACAATATCAAGATAAGAGATTCTTCAATGAAGGGCTCGCACTCGCTCCTGACCCAGTATTGGTTCCGTTAATACCCGAGTGTGGTCGACTGGCACTTGGGAGACCTCCCATATGAGATGGAGGAGTATCTTCAGGCCGGACGGGTGGAGTGGGACCGCGTGGATCAAGACGGGCCTGGACCACCGGTGGTGAGTGAGAAGGACCTCCTAGACGTTCAACTGCGTACAGTCGTGGTGGCGGGCCGCCATTAAGAGCACTCAATGAGGTCTGTGGTGACCGGTTGACTGTCGCCTGCACGATTGGTGGAGAGGCCGAGGCCGCGTATGGTCGAGGTGGGGGTTGCGAGATGTGCGGTGAACGCGAGACTGGACCATAAGGACTCTGGTGAGTCGCGTACGGCTGTGGCTGCGGAGGACCAGCTGGGGGATAATGCGCTGGCGAGGGGGGCATCGGGTGATGGCCCTGAGGATGATGGGGTGGAGGATAGTTGGCCATGTGATGAGGAGGCGGGCCTGTCGCGGGGTACGCAGGGGGTGACATGCCATTACGCATGTTAGGATCTCCCGGAGGAGGTCGTTGCTCGTATCGCGGAGGATACCCTGGATGAGGACCATGCGGGTGAGACGGGGGCATAGGCCGGCCGAGAACACCAGGGGGTGGAGGAGCGGGGGCGGAAGGTGGAGGAGCAGGAGGATGATTGTGCGGCACGAATTGATGACCCATACTTGGAGTTGGAAGCATAGGACGTTGTGCGGGATACGGTGACGGCCGAGGCTCAGGAACTGGAGCCGGTTCAGGTGGTGGCGGCGGGTTCTTCAAATGGCATTTGTGACATTCATAGCCTTGTTCTCCTGAATCGCCATTCATGTGTCCAAAGGGACCTGGCCCATGATGATGAGGGTGGAAACCTTGGTTCATTCCATTTGACAAAGGTCCTCGTTGTCCCAAGTGTCGTCCGCTCGGCCACCAGCGAGGACTGAAATCACTGCTGCAACGCACACATTTCCGGGTCGTCGCTGTTGCGTTTGTCGGAGCAGGTTGTGCAGGCGGTGCTACTGCCGCTGGGCGCTCCTCCGTATCAATATCCATCTCATCCGCACCATCCTCGCCGCCAATCGGCTGGGATTTCTGGCGATCTTTCTGAGCTGGAGGTTGGCCGGTGCTTGTTGAAGTCCGACGGTGTCCAGCATTTATGGCGTGATGCTGTGGAGGAACTGCGACTGATTGCTGCACATAGGCTGCCTTTCTAGAAGTTCCTGTGAGAGTGAGGTCGGCCTGCTTATATGTCTGAGCGAATAGCTGCAGGGCATTAAGGCCATCATTGCCAGTCAATTCACCAAGCTCATGGAGAGAAGAGGCCGCGCTGTTGTGGGTAGGACAGTAAACCACAGGAGTAGCTGCACCAGCATCATTGCCGACGCGGATAGTCTGCACATTGTCCTTTCGCGAGCTCTTCACGGGCGTAATCTCAAGTCCGAATTTATAATTCGGTGCCTGGAAAGCACAGCCGACATGGAAGTGCACATTACATCCTGGAGAGTGGCAGGAGACACATGCGCCATGGGAAGATTTGCAAATCTTGCAGGTATCCCTCCATCGATCCTTGGGGATTGAGCCGAATCCCTCTGCAGGCTCAAGCTCGTGCGCATCGCCATACTTGATCTCGGGTGTCCAAAGAGAACACATCACGTGGGCCCAGTTGTTGCCAGCAGTACGCTTTAAAGCTTCCCGTGGACCAACAGGCTTGCCAACAGCTTCTTGTCGTTGACGGTAGAGTCTAATAGCTTCCGCAACCATCTCCTTCTCCAAACGTTCCTTCTCCTTATCCCTCTCTGACTTCTTGCGGCTAGTATTCTTGGTCGTCTCCATAAGCTCATGCTCGGTCCAAGTCACTGGACAAAGAACACACTCGTAGGTAGTTGATATAGAAGGACTGCGGTCGTTGGAACACATATCACACAGCCACTTATTTCCAGAACGAGCGCTCTGTACACCGTAGCAATTACGGTGAACAGTCAGGCGACAGTCACGACATGAGAGGTGTTCTTCTCCGGAAGGTTCCACCTTATTGCAAACAGCGCATGGTAAAGTCTTCGCTCTGGGAGGGTCCGGAGCGACTGGAGGACCCTCGGGGACCTTTTCTGGCGCAGGCTTCTTCTTTGTTGCGGCTGCTGGCGCTGGTGCTGGAGCGGGTGTTGTCGTCGGCATGGGCTCCACCGATGATGCTGCTGTCGAGGTCGCTGTACTTGGCACATCAGAGCGGATCTGCTTCTTCTTTGCCAGGTCTCCCTTGGTCTCCTGTTGTAAGTTCGGATTGCTGTCCACTGCAATTCCCATTGCGGTTGCAGTAGCTGCCGTGGTGCTGTTAATAGTGAACGGAGTTTCGGTGGCAAGAATAAACTGGACAAGCAGTTCCTCATCAATGCGACGTCTCCAAGACTTGTTACCGGTAGTTGCGATTCGCTTGCCGAGTTCATCAACGTCCTCGTACTGGATACCGTATTTTCGCCATAACAATGAACAACGGAGACAGAGAGCGACGGTTAAGAGAGGGCCTTTGTCTTTCTTTGCTGATGGGTCGGTGAAAACAGTTGTCCCGGGTGCGACCAACGGAGCGCGTCGCCATTGTCGTGAATGACGTGCCGAACAGAACTTGCATTGGAAGCCACGTTTCAGGCTCAGGGCCTTGTCATTATCAAAAGCAGAGTCATCATGGTCATGAGCGACATCGTCAACGAGTTTCGACGAAACAACACTCTGCCGTCGGACCTCCTTTTTACCACGTCGACCTTCGTATGCACCCCAGATCTGCCTTCCACGAGGTGTCTTCTTCCACATGTAGTAAAACCGAACAATGTGGTAAATGTGAACAGTCTTAACATGCTTCGCAATGTTACGCCATTCAGACCCAAACTTAGCCACACCTTGCTCAAATGCCTTCAATTCCTCTGGTCGGAAATGAGGCTCATTAAGATCTTTGTACTTGTTGACCTTCTTGAGCTTGGCCAGGGCTGCCTCAACATTAAAGCTTTCAGAGTAAAGGAGCTCAATAGCCTTGTCCAAGAAATTGGTGCAATGCTTTTCGACTCCAATATCGGAAGCAAGTGCCTTGGCTTGGCGCATATAGTCGTCGATGAACGCTTCTCGGTCCTCATTGCTGAGATGAGCCCCTGGGGCATCGTCTTCGCCCCGGGCGGGAAGCTGGTCAGCTGTCGGCATTTTGAATACAAGCTCGGCGGTGCGTGCCTGCTTTCCATCGATAGTAACAGGCTCATCTTCACCACGCGGTATGTAGCCCGGTGGCTCATCCTGTACCCATTTTGGTCGATTCGCACGCTCGATTTTGGCCGCATCAAACGCGGCTTGAGATTCTTTGGTCAGCTTCATCACATTTCGTCCACCGGCTATCTTAACCGACTTCTTTTTCAATTCGAGAGGCTTGACATATTCGACGGTGCGTCCTGGCCATGGGTTGACGATAGCTTGGTGTCGAGGTCCGAGACGAGAACTTGCGCGAGGGTAAATGCGATCATCGTAATCCAAGGCGTCCTCTGGTCGACAATGGATACCCAGGTATCTGTAAGGCCACATCTTCGCATGCGCTATTTGTTCTTCGGTGGCTGGTTGTGGCATCGAGTCCTCGAGCGTTCCAGGGGTGCTGACCCCGGTTCCGTTCACCACCCCATTGGCGTGATGATGCTCCTCCTCTTCTTCCTCCACGATTTCCTCCTCGCCTTCGGGTCGAGCTTCGCCAATGAGAGGGGTGTTGCGCGCTTCCAGCTTACGTTCCTGAGCACGACTACAAGCCGCACAGGCCCATGCGAATCCTCGGGCGGGCTTTTTCGTCAAAGCAGGTCGAACACAGGACATGTGATAAGTCGAGTGGCAAACCGCACAATCCACAGACTCATTATTCGCAGCGAACAAATGGCATCGCTTGCATGTCTTGACTGCGCCTGTTAATTCTTTTCCTTTGCCAATTTCGACCAGAATGTACTTCCAGCGTTCATCGAGGACCTTCTTGACATTTCCTGGCACGTTGATCACATCCTTTGTTGGGATAACGTCGTACAAACGATGGATGTATCGGTCGTACATCTTGTCGTACCAGAAAGAATCGCGCTTTTTCTTGTATGCACTGATGTTTTCAATTTCCGAGGCTTGGCGAATCTCGCATTTGCCACGCAGAGAAGAAAGTGGACAGGTGTCAGAGTGCATTGACGCGTAAACATATCGAGTGTCTGGACTATGACGTTGAATGTCTCGAGGACGGTAATACCAGTTGACTCTCAAAGCTTCAATGGTGCCATCGTTCTTTGTTTTGGAAGGCAGAATCTCCATAATTCGAGCCAGGTAGTAAGGCTCACCAGGAGGTTCACAGATTAAATAGACGTGATCTGAGAAATGTTAGTTTTCAAAATAGAATAGAAAATGGAAAATAATCACAATCAAAAAAAAGGAAGTCGATAAAAAGGGATTAAACATAGAAACAGACGGTAATGGGGTGAAACGAACCGTTCACACCAAATGTGGTGCCATCGTCTGCAACTAATTGACCATCTTTGAGATATGGCCCTGAATTCTCGAAGCTGACCATGTTGGTAAAATAACCACCCTCGGAATCTCCCGGGGCGGTAGTGAAGATCTTCTTCGCGGCATTTCCGGTTGATCCTGCGTTTGGCGTGCTGGCAGGCTGTTTGCGCTTTCTGGCCGAAGTCGAGCCATTGACCTCTTCTGGACGCGCCGAAAATGAAGACGTGCCTGGGATAGACTCCTTAGGATCCTTGGCGGTTGCATTGGCGGCAGCGCCATTGGTTAAACTCTTCCGTGGTTGGGTTGGTGAGCTCTTCTCAGTATCCGACTTGGAGCCATTCACGATGTTGTTGAGAGCAACGCCACTTTGGCGTTTAGCGGCCTTAGATGGAGCCGGTTCGAATTCCATATCAAGATCCCGATCCTCGGCATAATTAGGCCGAGGAGCGTTGCGCCCTCTAGATCGCGTGCCATAGGGGGCAGCGGCGGAGGAGCTGGCCGGATCGGCCACAGCCTCCGGAGAGTTACTGGAGGTCATTGAGATTGACCCTTAGTCATCCAAGGCCAAAGCATACACAAGGACAAATCTGAATGAGGTTAAGAAAAAAGGGGGTTCGAGCCCCAGGAAGTGAATGAGCCCCCCAATATCGCACGTGGACGTGCCAGACACTGTGTGGGTTGGGGTTGTCAGTTGGGTCACAAAAGTCTCAGCAGAAAAGTGGCGCGATGCATGTACGTGGATGGTGCGGGTTGGTATGTGGACACACTTTAAGACCCGCGGGGGGCGAAAATCTCAGGAACGGGTAGAATGGATTGTGATATGGAGCCGAATCTCCCAAGGGGGAAGAGAAATGAACATTAAATGTGGGGGGAAGATATTGGGGGAAAGAGTGGCAAGGGAAGAGTGTAGGAGAAAAGGGAAAAAGAGGAATGAGAAGAAGAAATACAGGTGGAGTTGTGTCAGATCTGATTCACTGCAGGGGTGGGCAAGAAGGGTGGCCGGGGGAAAGATATCAAGGTGGACCAAGGACCAAGGACCAAGTTGGCCCAAATTCAATGATAGGGAGGGACGATGAGCAACAAGGTGATATCAAATCTCCCATTAGAAGAGAGAAGGAATCCAGTAGAGCAAGAAATGGGTAAATGGAGAAATCAAGAAATCCAGGAATCCAGAAATATCATACATACCTTGGGATATTTCAGAGTATGGGAAAAAGTGGGAAGTTTGGGGAGAGTGGAAGTTTGGAAGTTTGAGAGAGAGTAGAAGATAGGAATGAATTGAGAAGGGGAAGAATGAAGTCAGGGAATAAGCGGGAACAAAAACAAGCGCGCAGCCGGAATGGAAGCGTGATGCCGTATATAGAGAAAGAAGGAAAAGATGTGAAAAGGAAAAAAGCGTGGAGCACTTTGTGAGGATCCCGACCCTAGTCCCGATTTAATATGACGGATCCTCTACGGATTGACTGGGAACCAAGGAAAATGGACTCAATCCGATTAGGTGTATGGTTCAGGGTGAATGATCTTCGTTCACAAGTATCTAGCCAGATGTAGCTGGATTCTCATCGGGTATTTTTTTTATTACATTCTACCCAAGTCATAATATGGGTGAACTACTCTTTATAGGGGAGGCTATTTTGGAGGCTGAGGGATTCTTAACATGGACAGATCTGGGGGAAGCGAGAACCGGAAGAATATCAAAAAGTTAAGATTTAAGAATATGGGGGGAAAGGGAAAAATCAAAAGAGAACACTAGCGAAACCCAGAAAGAGAAAAAAAAAACGGGTTCGATCAATTATTTAGGGGAATATCTACTTGGAATGCTGTTGCGATACAGATATGCAGTAGGGGAGCCAGTGAAGAAGGGGGGTAAAAAAAGGAAATTATTACCATCCCCGATCCCATCACTGAAGACCAGAGAGTATTCGTACTCCCGTACTCCGTTCTGCTCGTTTCCATGATTCCTAAAGTTTGCAGATGTTGTGTGAGGGTGTACTGATAATACTGATAACTGATAACAGGAGGAGGTGCAAGTCTTCATAATTAGGATAGAAGATAGAAACTGGTAGAAGCATCTGAACTGAATTCGATATTCGGATAAAGAAGTTTTATTCATGACGCCTGATATCGGAAAAGAGTCAGGTTGTTGGTTAAGAGAGGCACTAGTGGCCGGACTCCACCAGTGGACACCACGATCCCTGCAAAAATACTCCGTACGTATGGGACGTATTGGTACCGCGTATATGTACTTCGTCACTGTTTTCTCACTTTTGGGATTTGGCGATTTGGGGAGTTTGGCATTTTTTTGAATTTTAATTTTTTTTTTTTTTTTTTCCTTCTTTGGGAGTTTCTTCTATTCTCATAGGTCCTCTTTGGGAGTGGCTTTGATGAGTTGGAGAAGTAACATGGGCATTTTCGCTGGATTGGTCTTGTACGACACGGCCTTGATAAACCCCTTGAGCAGAGACTAATTAAACCCTAGTGCCTAGATGGGGTTGTGATATTATGCCACACGCGTCGTCGGCAATCCTGGTACCATAGTTTAGGGCGCCCATGGAATCATTATACGAATTCAAATAGAGCATAAATGAGATCAATCTTTACATCTCAAAAATTATGTTTAATTGCTCAAACATTTGAACAGATCTGAACTTGGGGTATAAGGTATCATGAGTACTTGAGCCACATGTGCGCAATTTGGGGGGCGAAATGAGACTATTAAAAATAAATACCTATTGCCCACCATGGCATATGAGTTGTCCATGATACAATGAAACACGAGAAAAAGAAAACATCTGAAGACACTTGAACCTTGCAACCATTTTGAATATGGATAAATTCAAGATGCACGGGTATATCGGTATATCTGAAATGAAGCAAGGGAACCGAATAGCCCCTCCATGCCATGAAAATGAAAGTAATTACCTGGGTACATTAGTTCGTATTGAAGATGAACGGTGAAAAGTACTAGACTCAATCAGTTCAGGTAATTTAAACTTCTACCGCCCACTTGATCCAATGACAAGCCTAGGCGAGAATAGCCCGCCGAGGATGATTTGCTCCCGGCGGCTGTTGCGTGTCGCCACTTCGACGAACGTGCACGCTGACATCTCGAACCATACTGTGGATGGGCATTATTTGTAGCAAGTTTCAAGTTTCATGGGTGAGTCATCGAAATATTCCAGTTACTACATTCAATCATTAAAACTGATCATGGAGGTATGACATCTGGGATATGATTACCTTGCATCGCCGATGATTGGACCAAAGCGCATCTGACAGGATATATATGCCCGATTTCAGGTGTCTAAATATGGAATTCTCTCAAGTGCTCGCTTTAATTCCCGATCCCACGGACCACTTTCATCCTGAACCTCTCAGAACACCTGAGGGGTTCAAACACAATCCAGATGTCTCTCTTATGGTTAGTCCACGTTGTCCCTGGCAGATTGGACTTGATGTCTACACATGCATCGACATGCGGTAGGACCACCAAGCCAGTTTGTCATCTTGCATGAAGCCTGAGATATCTCTCACATTCTTTATGCCAACCAAATTCCAGGCTGCCGATCGGCATCTTCAGATTACCTACACATACTGTAGCCTTCCGTACATGGACTCAAAAGTAAACTGGAGTCCAGATGTCATGAACAAACTTGAAACACCAAGTGCTTAAGTGGGGGTAGCTCGGAGCCTCTGCATATCCACCCCCTTTGCACAAACGGTTTTTGTGCACTTGAGCAATCAACATTTGAATACTAATGACTTGACTCTTGAATTTGGGAATAGCTACACGTGGCAAAATTTTGAGCATAGCAAAGCAATACGAAATCATTGTGGGCTCCATACTCCGTACATCGAAACAAACCATGTCTGAAAAAAGTCGGTGGCTTCGCCACCAGATCATCTCTGCACCCATGATCCGGGGCCTCCACCCGACCGGGATTGAGTGGCATGCGCAATCCCACACAGACATGATCTTCCAGATTTGACATATACGTACATAGGCAGCAACCCGCTGTACAGGTACCAGAAAACGGAAACCAATTTTAAAAAACTTAAGCCTTGCGCTCGTAATTTGCTCCGGTGTGGATATTCTTTTGATGACCAGCACCTGGGCACCCGCGGAGATTGTCAGATGACCCCAAATGTCGTATCATGATATTGGTTTTACTAGTACCAAGTACGGAGTATACTCGGTCAAGGCTCCAGTACCTGAACATGCAAGAATGAGTTTTTCATCATTCACATATCTACGTAGCACACCCTTGCAAGCATGTCCTTACTTCCCGATCCAGGCACATCTGTTTATGTAATCACAATGACATCGCTTGGAGGCCTGAGGTGTAAGGTGTAATTTGGTGCCTGAGGTGTGAATATTTAATATATTTCTGCCTGAGGCCAAACATCGCAATCAAACGCGCCGGGCGGTCGCGTATCATGGAAACAATAAAGGAAGGAAGATGAGAGATAAAGTCCCAACTTCAAGTTGAACTCCCTCATTGAATTTTTCAGAATTGCTTTTTTCTTAAATGTTTTTGCGCCACTAATCTCCTTTTGGCACCTATGACGTCGTCGGAAGCATGTCATTCAAATCTCACGGATTTGAAACTTCGATTGACGTCGCTCGCCGGCAACAATACCATGTTGCCCAGTTAGCAGGTCACAAACGACCACTGACGACCGAGGAACAACCGTTGCAACTAAGGACCGAGAAAAGAGGCCACACAGGCCTTCGGCTCAAGCAGCAGCCACATGATGAATTGCATATCGAGGAATCCACACCTCTAGAGTCCGCTCGAGCCTCGGCCCCTCCGAATCGATTTACTGCAAGTAGGATCCATCCAGGTCCGGACTCGGCCGTATCAGCGCTAGAAGGTGAACAGCCACAGAAAAATACTGCATCGACATCTGTGCCGGGCTCGAGTCAGAATCCTTTGCTTTCATTGGCAAATCCAAAATATGGTCTTCCTGCTACACTGATACATAATTTTGCTGCACTTGGAGTGACCAGTATCTACGCATGGCAGGCATCGTGCTTACTAGCTCGGGGTCTTTTATCGGGTGAGCGGCACTTGGTATACACGGCCCCTACTGGAGGAGGGAAATCCATGGTGGCCGATGTGTTATTGCTGAAACGGATCATTGAGAATCCCACTCGTAAGGCCATTCTGGTTTTGCCTTATGTGGCTTTGGTTCAAGAGAAATTGAAATGGATGCGCCGAATCGTTGAGGGCGTGGAGAAGAATGTCCCTCCTGATGAGGATGACAATGAAGAGTCGAAGGGCTCAATGTTTATGCGCAGGCGCCATCAGAAATTACAGAAACAAATCCGCGTGACAGGATTCTTTGGAGGGAGCCGAACCACGACGACATGGGCTGATACCGATATTGCTATCTGTACGATCGAGAAGGTGTGTGATATTTGAATGACAGAAAAGAAGTACCTCTAATATGGCTGGTTCCTTTAGGCAAATTCATTGCTCAATACTGCGATTGAAGAGTGCAGCATCGGAGAACTGGGCGTGGTTGTACTGGACGAGCTGCACATGCTGGATGATGAACATCGTGGATATCTTTTAGAACTCATGGTCACGAAACTCCTGTTACTACGGCAAGATATCCAGATTGTGGGAATGAGCGCAACACTCTCGGTAAGTACTCTATCCCTCCCAGGGGCCGATATTTCTAACAAAGACCGAAGAATACCGAGATGCTTGCTCAGTGGATGAATGCTAGGTTCTTTATCTCGACATATCGACCGGTTCCTATCGATGAATACCTTGTATATGAAAATGCGATTTATCCAGCTGCAACTTCCAGGCAATTATTCCAAACAGCTTCCAAGCTGACCGCCTCGACGTCACTGCAAGATTCGCTCGCTCCGCATAGAAACATTGAGCCTTCAGAATACAAAGAGCTCACCAATGCCGCGACCAATGCTATGGTAGCGTTGGCGGTGGAAACCGCATCGGCAGGCTACGGGGCTTTGGTGTTTTGCGGAAGTCGGAATGCCTGCCAGATTCATGCTGCAACCATCGCGGAAGCTATGCCTCATGTTGAAGATAAGGAAGAGCTGGATCAAAGACTCGATCTTCTTGCAGAGCTGAGAAGTCTTGCATGTGGCCTGGACCCTGTTCTACAACACACCATAATCAAGGGGACAGGATTCCATCGTTCGTGTTTCCCCCTGAAGTTTTTTTTAGTTCAATATACTGACAACTCCCTAGACGCTGGCATGACAACCGAAGAACGAGAACTTATTGCAGCGGCATATGATTCGGGAGTTCTGAAAGTGCTCATCGCTACATGCAGTCTTGCCGCTGGAGTCAATCTTCCTGCTCGACGGGTGATTATTAACGGGGCTCGAATGGGTCGAGAGCTGGTTGGGCCTGCAATGTTGTATGTACTATTGAACTTTATTACCGAAACGGGATACCGGTACTAATCAATGCAGCCGACAAATGTGTGGCCGGGCTGGACGCAAAGGCAAAGATGATGCAGGCGAGACGTATTTGATATGCATTAAGGCGGATCTGGAAGCCGTTTGTGATTTATTGGATGCAGATATGCCCGCCATTGAGAGTTCGCTTGTTCCGGAAAAGCGGGGTTTGAAAAGGTACGGATAGTATACTTAACAATTTGTTTATTTCCTGACTAACTATATTCAGGGCTCTACTCGAGGCTATCGCAACAGGGCTGGTATCTGGCTGCGAGGCGATCAAGGAATATGTACAGTGCACACTGTTATATCGCACCCTCGACAAGAAGCTCGTGTACAGTATCATGAAGTCTGCTCTGCAGGAGTTGGTCGATGAGGAACTTCTCATCTTTGAAGATGATGAAGCATACAAAGCTACCCTTTTAGGTCAAGCTGTGGTGGCATCGGCATTTGCTCCTGAAGATGGACTGTTCGTCCACGAAGAGCTAAAGCGAGCTCTTCAAGCCTTTGTAATGGACGGAGATATGCAGGTTTTCTACATGTTCACCCCCCTGCAGGTGGCCACAAGTACCAATATTGATTGGCAAATTTTCCGCAATCAACTCGACCTTTTGGATGAGAGTGGTCTTCGTGCATTACAATTCGTCGGGGTCCAGCCGGGATTTGTCAATACCATGTGAGTCGTCTGCTTCTCCACCATGAATCCCACAACGCATATACTAACATTCAAAGGGTCCAATCCGGCGCATCACTGAAAGAAACAAGCCCAGAACAGATTCAAAAAGCTCGAATCTATCGACGCGCGTACACAGCTTTCCAACTTCGTGACTTGAGTAATGAGGTCCCCTTATCGACCATCGCTCAGCGTTATCGAATCCCTCGTGGCACAGTACAGACACTAGCACAGCAGTGTCACGGATTTGCTGCTGGCATCGTCAAATTCTGCCAACGAATGAACTGGGGTATGATGGCAGCCGTGTTGGATCATATGCGTGATCGTCTCGAAGCGGGAGCTCGCGCGGATCTGCTGGAAATGGCTCAAGTCGCGTATGTCAAGAGTTGGACGGCACGATTGCTGAGAGATAATGGATTTCGTAACCTGCGGGCCTTGGCCGAGGCTGAGCCTAAAGATTTGGTTCCTGTGCTTATGATGGTAAGCGACTTCTGTTTAAAGAGGGATTTCTCTCGGATTACTGACATTGATGTCCTGGACTAGGTTAATCCACGCAAAACACAGAGAAACCAGCTGTATCCGACAGAGGCAGAACGGTACGCAGCCAAATTGTTGACGAAGGCGGAGACTATTGTTGGTTCTGCGAATAAGATCTGGGGTACGTCTTGCACGATGAATTATATGATGAATTGGAGTGTTCATTCAGCTAACTTGATTTTAGACCGAGAAATGCAAGTGCAGATCGAAGAGTGAGACTCTGTCCTCTTCAGATTGCATCTAGAACTCTATGGATGCGAGTCCGACGTCTCACAGATCGTTACAGTCATTGCTTCAAACATTGAGGACATATCATGATGCATTAGAAGGCGTTATTCATTTCAAGGTTGCATACATACAAATTCATATATCCCGGCCAGATCTAACTTGTAAGCACCCATACATGTTCAAAATACCATTGATATCATAATCCATCATACTATTCACTGAATATCTCTGGAACCATATGTAAATTTACGAACTAAACCCATTGATCTGATTCTGCGCTTCAATGACAGCACCCTTGTCAACAAAATCGGCCAGCATAACATTCGGCGCACGATCATATATGCCTTCACACTCTGTAGCCTGCGCGCCCAGGCTTCCTTCGCCTGTAGCCGCATTCGTAGTCCCTGCCGCAGCACGATCCGGGATATCAATACCGAGAATATCGAGGTCCAGATAATGATTGACAAGGTACATACGACCCGAGGCAGAGGCACCTGCGGGACGATCGATACTACAGTTCGAAAAGGTCTTGTCGGTCACGTCATATGGTGTCTCGAAGTAGTAGGCGAATTCATCGAGGATATAATCGACCGTGCTGGTATCAGCGCCGTAGTCTAAATTAAATTAGCTCAGGACACTTGCCAACACCTTTTGTAGCCTATTTGGAAGAAGTGCAACTAACCCAAGAAAGCAACAAGTCTCTTCCCACTACTAATCAAATCACCAAGAGTAGGCCAGTCCCCAATAGCCAAAGGCTCAGAAGGAGGCACATACGCATAGCTATCGATTCCAGAGCTGGCGAATGTACTTCCAAACGTAGAGATTCCCACCGAATCCCCATTTGTCAAAAGAACAGTCACCACTTCATCTGGGTTCTCATCCAGCCACTCCTTGATAGTAACCAAATACTTCTCGAGTGGTCCTGCATCCTCGAGTAAACAGGAGGTATGGCATAGCTCCAGCACGCTATCATCAAGCAGGGACTTGTGTGTTTGCGCCTGTAAGAACCGAATTCCCATGTCCAGCTGGGCGGTTATGTTGATATTCTGGTTCTGCTGTGGCAACTCCCCCACGAAGGCGGAGTCGTGCGAGCCCATGAATGTGATATTCGAATAGGAGCGCGTGCAGTACTCCGTCCGTCCGTTGCAGGTGGTTACCGCGTCGGCGGCAGTGGAGGTCGTCGAGGCGGCTCGTCCGAAGAGCTGGGAGATACTAGGTGTTGCTAGAACTGGATCTAGGACTAGCATAGTACCTAGTACAGCTCGTACCAGGGCATGTCGCATGGAACTCATGGTGGCTTGTTGTTTTGCTTGATTGACAAGGACACTCAACGTACTAGTCGATTATCGAGAGCACAAAACCACCAAATAGGATCTTTGCTAGTGCTTTTATGCAGGGACTGAGAACCCTGAACTATAGGCACTATGATCATCTGTCCACCAAACTTGGATGGGTATCACGATCCATATATAAGTGTCCCTCGTGCTGTGAGTATCGGTCATGCCGGGAATCTCTTCCAGCATTCCACATGCCGACGATCATACCCAGAAAGAAAAACACACGAGTGATTGAGATTATGGGCTCATGCTTGTTTGTCCTCCAGTGATAGGGTATTGATAGTATCAGCGGGCTGGTTCCTGTGACTTCGATGTAACCGCAGCCCCGCATCCGCATCCTGAGCACTTGCAGGATGTGAAGGATCCAGGGGCAGGCACATATTGCAGATGCTAGTCAGCTTAGTCGGGGCGACTTCTCAATAGAGCTTGATGGGCCGGGATGGGGGTTTACTGGTTTACTAGGGGTGTCTGCTGAAGGGGAGTCTTGTCGCCAATGATGAGCCGCGGTGATTCCACGCCCTGTGTGACTGGAAGAGGGATTGATTGGGGAGAGGATATATATTGGGTTCGCTGTGATGATCAGTGTTGCAATATTTCCAATGTTCGCAGGCTCAAGCTTTGAGACCAGAGTCTCCTGGTGATCTGATCTTATTTTAATCTTGAGGTTGACATCTGCAAAGATGGGGTGAGACAAGGATGCCCAGGTCATAATTGTGGTAGACTGGATACCCCAGGTAGTTGTATGATGTAAATGTATAAATGTATCAAAGGACAGAGCCATTTTTAATTAATTGATTATACTCTACTAGTACGTTTTTCATACTCGTAAGTCTAATATTCAAGTCTACTCCTAATTTATTACAAAATTCGCAATATTGGAACATCCGAATCATCCCATACATTTGTATAGGCAGCAGTGATAATCGCATGCAGTCAACTGGCACCGTCTCTACTTAGTAACCACAACTTCATTTCTATATTTTTTAGGTGTATTTTAGATGTTTAATATATATTCCCAATTCCAATCAACATATATAATCACTGAATTTATATACAGATGTGCATTGAATCACTTGCAGTGCTTTGTATAGGTACAGTGGTCCGCCCCTAAATTGAAACGGGCCGATCCCACGGAGCTCCCGAGAGTCGTGAACTCGCATCTCCACATGTTTACCACCAAGAGCTCTCCTCATCTCATTCCCCATTCGCCCAAATTACCCCTCATTACTAGAACCTATATCGCTTCCTGAAAGAATTCATCGTACCGTATCGAAATTAAATCAGCTTCGCACGATTCCTCCAAGCACCTCGCCGGTGCAGACACACCCCTCTGGCCCGCCAGCAATGATCATTCCAGGACGCTCATGAGCTCGATGGCAGAGGGCAGCGAGGGCTGGGAACGAGAGGATGAGCTGGATCTAGGCCCAGAGGATGAGGATTCTCAGCTTCCTGACCATGGCGCTCTCCACCTCAGGCCTTCCCCGCAGGAGCCACTCGAAGACGAATTGGACACAATAGAAGACCATGCGCAGGACCAGGCATCGGAGAAGACCGTCCAAGCGGTGATGGATAGTCTTCCGCAGACACCCCCTCAGAGAAATGGAGAGTTTTCCGAACCCCCAGGAAGTCTGGACGAGACTGCGTCTACGCCCGACGATTCTCCATCGTTACATGTTAGTCGTGCTTGCGATTGGCGCATCCCCACGGATAGCTTTTCTGATTGATCGCAGGATTCAATACTCTCATCACAGAGCAGTACTGCTCTGCCGCATCGAGGCTCCCCGCGAGTCAGCCCCAGTCCAGCCCACCGTCCGTTTGACCTGCGTTTCCAATCCCGTTTATCGTCGTCACCTTTGAGCGTATCGAGGACAGGCTCGCCGTACTTGGCTCATCTACACTCTCGACAATCCTCAATTACGAGTCAGGTCTCACCAACCCCGGAATCTGAACCTGAGGAATCTCCAAGCCCTTGGGATGTGGTGCGATGGACAAAGCTGCGAAAGATTACGGGACAGGCATTCTCGGAAATTGGAAGACGCAATTTTGGGCGCCCAACTTGTTTGGCTGTCTCAACTACGATTGTCATTGGCACTTCCAAAGGCATAATTTTGGTTTTCGATTACCAGCAAAGCTTGAAAACCATTATCGGCACAGGAACCAAAGGTTGGTGGAGTACTCACTCAGGCGCATACAATAGAATGCTGACAACGATACGCAGCTGTTGAATGTGGACCGATTACTTCTCTCGCGCTGTCGGCAGACCATTCTACCGTCGCCGGCGGCCATGATTCTGGTGATATATTCACATGGGAGATCTCGCGATCAGCTCGACCTTTCCTCCATATTCCTCCAATCCCCGCAAACCAGCTTGAGACTCGCATTTCCGATAGCCATATCTCAGGGTCGGCTGTCATTCACATCGGATTTCTTGGAACCCGTCGCACTGCGATAGTGTCAGCAGATACGAAAGGAATGGCATTTTCGCATCTGGCAACACGAGGCATGGGAGCAGTCGCGCGAACGGTTAAAACAACTCGAATTCTTGGCCGATATCCTCCGACAGCTTTGGAGGAGATACGGCCACGGAAGCCTAGCTCGGTTCTGTCATTTTCTCCTCTGCCTCTCGGCAATGTAGAGCAGCCTTCCGATTCATTAGGTCTGGTTGCCTTGTTGACGCCTTATCTCTTGGTGATCGTGTCTACTACACCGGTGGCACAAACACAACATAAAGCACCGAGGCCAAAGGAAGTCCCAGCTCATAGCGCTATGACTGGAGCATTGGCTTGGTTCCCTGCAATCAAACTCAAGGGCAAAGACAGCCAAACCTCGAACACTAAGCTCGTTTATTGCTGGTCTAATGTACTAACAGTGTTAGAAGTGACCGAGGCTGAAACGGATGAGCCTGTTGATAGAGACAGGCCGCCTAGCCTGGTCTTCAGTGCACGCAGCAGATGGAAGGCTGATGAGCCTATCGTAGCTGTGCAATGGCTAAGCCGCTCTGTTCTAGCTGTGTTCACTATCACCCAGCGACTTCTGATTCTAGAGGACTACACCATGCATGTAACAGATTCGATCGACCTTGTGAGTCGACATGTCTACCACGCTGATCTGTTCTCATCCCAGCTCCACTCATTGGTTGAGCAGCTGGACGAACAGGACACTTCAATGCACGGTGTCGTGGCAGATGCCTTCTATATGAGCTTCCGCTCCTACAAAGGACGATTATTCTTGCTTGGCTATAATGAGGCATTGGTCGGTAGTCTTTCAAACTGGGCTGACCGACTTCTTGCCCTTATGGAAGCGGGTGATTTTATTGGTGCCATCCGACTAGCAACTTCTTTCTACACGGGAGCTGCAGAGAAACTCACGGTCGGCCTCCCTGAAGAGGATGCGCTGAGGCAGCCCCTTGTGCAAGAAAAGTTACTGGAGATGATTTCTGCCTCTCTCAAATATGCCTTCGGGCGCAATGCCGAGGCAAATAATGGGAGATTAGAGAATCAACAATTGGAGGAGCTGGCTGGAGTGTCTGTCACTGCTTGTATCTATATGGTGGACGAGGAATTTCTCTGGGATGAAGTCTTTACATGGTTCGAAGAGAACGAATCGGCGGGCATTTTGATGGACGTTCTCGAACCGCGCATCGTCGATGGAACAATTCGTTCGCTGCCTCCGACCGCAGTCAAAGCTCTTATTAACCATTTCGCTGTCACCCATTCGCCTGGTCGTCTAGAGGAGATCATCTGCCTCCTTGATACCACTACAATGGATATTGACCAGCTGACGACGCTATGCAAGCAACATAATCTGTACGATGCGTATATATACGTCTGGAATCGTTGTTTGCAAGACTACGTGGGACCATTGGAAGAGCTCATACGCATGATTCCTCAACCTGAAAGACTCGTCAATGGAAATTACGCCAATGAGATGATTCGGCAGACGAACGCGATGAAAATGTTCCCCTACCTGTCGTTCATCTTGACAGGTCGCATCTACCCAACTGGAGACGAGATGGAAGAGACTGAAGCGTTCCGTGCAAAGACAGCCATGTACCAATATCTTTTCTCGGGCCAAATATCCGACACAGATGCCAGAACCCCCGACAGCGAGGACATGTTCTGGCAATTGAAGGCCATCCTCAAATTCGACACCTCAAGTTTCATGAGCATGTTTAATGAGGCATTCGAAGACGCCTTTTTGAATGAGCCTGAAGCTGAAGACTCTCTACCATCTGGTGTATCGATTAATCGCCAGTACCTGATTAGCATCCTGCTTCAAGTAATGGATGCATCATTCTCCCCTTCTGATACCATTTACTTGGACATGTTTGTTGCGCGCAATCTTCCCAAATACCCACAGTATATTCTTCTTTCGGGTACAACCCTTCATCAAGTTTTGGTGCGTCTTTGCCAATACCCTGAGCCGGACATGCTCGAGGATTGTGAGTTGAGTGCGGAATATCTACTATCTTTCTACCACCCACCGGATATCCAGAGCATGGTGCCCTTGTTCAAGGAAGCTAGATTCTTTCGCATCCTCAAGTCAACTTATCGCTCAGAAAAGCAATACGCGCAGTGGATTCTGACATATCTGGATGATCCGGTTGATAAGAATGCCATTTTCACTGCTCTACATGACTGTTTACGTTCAGGATCTAGTCTTGGTAAGAAGCAGCGAAAAGAGGTGGTGGATGTAGTCAAGACACATGCTGCGGAGATCGCTCAAATTGATGTGAAACGAGCGGCACAGACAATGCAGAGTCTGGCACCCGAAACCCATGCTACTTTTCTACAAGTTCTGGAGCAAGATGCGCTTAGCCAGTACCAGTATCTACTGATGCTCGTTGATCAAAGCGAAGGCCAACTGCCCTCGGTCGAAAATTGGATGATCGAACGCTACGTGCAGCTCCTTTGCAAGTTCAACCCTTCTCATATTGCGGACTTTGTGGACGGTCTCAGAGTTGGTGACATTCATCTTGACCAGCTGCTCCCCTACATTGAAGAAAGCGGAGCCATCGATGCAGCGGTGATTCTGCTTGCACGGCAAGGCCAGCTGCGACCGGCCTTGGACCGACTCGTCGCTCACTTGGGCACACTCGAGTCTGGTTTGGTAGGCATTCTCCAAAGCGTGAACGAGGCCCCGGATTCTTCCAGTGCGGTCGAGGCCATTGATGACCTTCTAGAATCTCTGAAGAAATATTCTGGGGTTGGGACGTGGCTTTGCCAAGGTCAAACCAAGACCGGAAGACAGTCTAGACCGAGTACCAACGGTCAACGTGGTGCGGCCCCGCTCGAACAACCACTGGAATTCGATGAGGTTCTTTGGCTGGATCTCATCGAGGCCGTGGTCCGTATCGCAAGTCATGTTTTTGCAGTAATGAGGGAGCATGGCATCGAGGAGTCAGCGCAATCTCAGTTAGTTGCTACTAATATGGGCGGGAACGTTGGCCAGTTGACGAGCTCTTTCCGACAACTGGTCCAGCAAGTGTTTACTTCCTTGTTGGCGAGTACTGTGAAAAGCGGTGGTGGCAGCGAGCGTACTGACATGTCATTCCTTCGCATTCTCCGTGCATTCCTCACTCGGGCTGCTACCTGGTCACCCTCGCTTCTTGAACTGCGCGCGGTGCTTGCCTCCGTCTTCTCCGCATACTCCTACGAGAAGTCCCTTCTGACCCTTGCCAACGGCATGTTGGATCGCGATCTCTTCGTCCATGTGGATGAGGTCACCCGGCTACGGCAACAAGGGTGGCGACCTCGCGGACAAGTGTGTGAGATCTGTCGTCGCCGCATCTGGGGACCTAGTGTTGGCTCCGCGCATTGGACGGCCTGGGAGACCAAGCAGACCGATGAGCAACAGCGTCGCATTGCCAAGCGCATTGAAGAAGGTTATGATCCTACTGAGCGGGGTAAAGGGAAAGCAGTGGGCATGGAACGGGTTAGTCCTAACTCTGCATCTGACCATGAGCATGAACATGGACACGAGAACGATACAGTCGTCAGTGGTCCAGGAACACCCCCTGAACCTATTGTGGTATTCTCTTGTCGACATCTCTATCACCGAAAGTGCGTTTTAGACGCTATCCCTATTCATGGTTCTGATTCTGCGTTCCGTCCGCCCCATACCGAGTGGACTGGTGACCTCTTCTGTCCAGCATGTACATAGTGACCAGTATCATTTTTTCTATCTTTTTCATTTTCTACCGTTTTGGGCAATGGGTCGGATGTGTGATAGTTCATTTCATTTTTCATGTTATTCTCCTTTCATCTTCGAGGTTATCCAATGACTCCTTTTAGGATGAATATGATTTGATATGGCTTGGTGGCTGATACTAGATGTCAGTAGCTCAGTAATATTAGGCGTATCACCTCAGACTCGGGCTACGGAGTATTCCGTATTCAGTGCGGACATCAGTATGTGCATTATGCAGTGGAAATTAAATTAATGGAGGTGGCGCCATGATAATTGTTTCCGATCATCCTTCATCTACCCCATAAACTGTAATTTGCATTTCTGCATTCTTCAAGTTGCAGGTTATAGATCCCATGGCTTGGGCTCGTGCCACCATGCAACTTACACAACTGCAGGTACCCCGTGCGCCCACTGTTCGTCGAAGGAAATGCACCCCTAGTTCCCATGTGTTTATTTATCTCTAACATCCTTTAATAAACCTTTTTGGTCGGGTCACATTGAAGGATTTTAGATCATTTTAGCGTGGGTTCGGGCATCGAATGGTGAGGAATATCGGGAATATCACTAAATGAATACAGGTGTCACGGAGATGGAATACTAGTATCGGCGACACCGGCATCTAGACTACAGTCTATGCTCTGTCGACTGAGGCTAATTACATAAATGAAGGCTTGAAGGACCCGTAAGTGGACCCGTAGGTTAGCAGTTAGACACTGAATATATGAAGGATCAGTTATGGCCGAGTCCGACTCCGAGTCTATACTGTATAAGCACAGAGCACCATAATTTGTAGCATCCTGGCACACTGACATGTGTGCCTGTACCCACATAGTCAGCCCATAGTCAGCACTACCGTATTATCTCAAATTCCACTATGCCAGGGGTCAACTGGACCAGATGTCGCAAAGCTCGTTATTTCCCCTGACCACTCGGTATGTCCCCTGGCTTCAACCATGGAAAAAGCAAAGAAAAAAAAAATTCCACGTTTCTAGAACATCCACTGGGCATCCGAGTGAGCCGAGTTGAAAATTCGTCAGCTCATCCATTGTAGTCCAGGTGTGTGTAAGAGGAGAAATGAACCGGGGAAACCCCAGTTTGGACTGAAAAGCTTATTTGAACGGGCGCTTTCTACGCGCCCATTGGTTCTCTTCTCTTCTCTTTGCCACATCCTTGTCCCATCGGTTCAGTGTGATTGGATCTGCGTAATCTGTGGCCAACAGCTGAGCAGAGCCAGTGACCGTGTTGGACTGCCTCTCGGTACCAACTGCATCCACTTGCCGATTGTTAAGTTGACGAGTCAGCATCTGATTCACCATGATCGCCCTGTGGTTCCGAAACACCCTTCCCCACAAGGGTAAACCTACAGCGCCTGGACTCCATCCTGATTTGACTGCTGATTCGGGACTTTCTTGCCGCTGAAACTAGGGGGGATGCATATTCTTTGTATTCCGTAACGCCGGAAGGATCAAAGAAATACGTACGTACTGCGGAGCATGTCCAGATGGAGCACGGAATAATCCTGTTCAAAGCGAACACAGAGATGACTACGGAGGTACGTTTCTTCTTGGTTTTCTTTCGCGCTGAGTCTAAGCCAATTCGATCTTAGTGGGGCTTGTTATATGCATCAGACGTAAGGCATCTGATTGATTGCCTCTGATCATGTTGGACGTGTCGCCGCGCGGATGATCCACCCAATACATTCGATTTTTCTTTTTCGGATCAGCTATCATATCCGATGGAGAAAAAAAAAGCTGGACAAAGGAGTCAAAAAAACGCCTAAGCTTATCCAAATCGTTCACCTGAAAAGACCTGAAAAAGATGTTCTGGACTTCCATGGATGATCGGCCTGGTTCCGGGCTCCACGTCGTTCTATGGTTCAACCATTGCGGTTATCTATTCCTCCAGGTGGATGGGCCTAACCGTGCAAAAGTGGGTAAGATCTCATCCTACTAACACAATATTGTGGGACCCGCCGTTCGAGGGTCTAATTCTTGGTCTAACTCTTGCCGACCTCTGCCTCCGCGTTTCGCATCTCTCACATGGGCCCTGTCATGCATGTCCCACTGGAGTCTCAAGATCTGGTCGGCTGGGTACAGCCCGCCACCGTGGATCACTTTTTTCCCCCCTGATGTGGATATAAGACTTGCATTGAACTCCTTTGTCCAGCCTTTTTTTTTTCTTTCCCATCCTCCATCGGCGCTTAGTCTCTCCTTCATTACTCGTGCGATATTTCGCCGCGACTTTCTCTTTTACATTCATTTTTTTTGCAGGACAAAAATACAATCCCTACACGGGCTGGACAATTGCATTTTCCTGCATTCATTCCTTCAGATCAATCGAGATCATCAGTCTTTGACAGACAATTCAATCCAATCCTTTCAAAGGTTATATACAGAAGCGCCCGATCTATACAAACTTCGCGATGCACGCTCTTTCCACTCTCCTCTTCGCTGGACTCAGCACTGCGACCTACACTCTATCGGAGGACTACCCAATTGACTCGTCATTCTTTGACAAGTTCACTTTCTATACCGTGAGTTTTTGGCAATATCTGGTAATTGGTGATCAATTGGCGCTAACAAATTATCTAGGAGACCGACCCTACCGATGGCTACGTTACCTACGTCGACAACTCTACCGCCGCAAGCGATGGTCTGATTAGCGCCTCTGGTGGCTCTGTCTACATTGGTGTTGATGACACCAATGTTGCCAGTGGCTCTGGCCGCAACAGTGTGCGCCTGACCAGCACCAACACTTACACGGAGGGTCTGATTATCTTGGATTTGGGACACATGCCCAGCAGCACCTGCGGTACCTGGCCTGCATTGTATGTTCTGTTCTACAAAAAGCGAGTGGGAAAGACATGGACTAATGTTTTCTAGCTGGATGCTTGGCTCCGATTGGCCTAACAATGGCGAGATCGATATCATTGAAGGTGTCAACCAGCAGTCCACCAACCAGATGACCCTGCACACCAGCGACGGCTGCACTATCAACAACTCGGGCTTCTCCGGTTCTCTCGAAACCAGCAACTGCTACGTCGAGGCCTCCGGCCAGTCCTCCAACGCCGGTTGCGCCATTATCGACAGCTCCAGCTCCTCTTACGGTGACGGATTCAACAACGCCGATGGCGGTGTTTACGCTACTGAGTGGACCAGCGAGGCCATCAGCATCTGGCACTTCACCAACTCAAGTGTTCCATCCGATATTACCAGCGGTAGCCCCGATCCCTCTGGCTGGGGTACTCCCGATGCCAAGTTCTCCGGAGACTGTGATATCTCCTCGCACTTCAGCAACCTCCAGATCGTACGTTCACCCAATAATTCCAATCATCAAAATTATAACTAACAGATTTCTTTTAGGTCTTTGACATTACTTTCTGCGGTGATTGGGCTGGTGATGTCTGGTCTGACGGAAGCTGTTCTTCCTACGCCAGCACCTGCGATGACTACGTCCAGAACAACCCAACCGCTTTCTCCAACACCTACTGGAGCATCAACTCTCTCAAGGTCTACCAGGAAAGCTCCAGCACCAGCTCCAGCGCTGGCGCCAGTGCTAGCATTAGCATCAGCATCGGCGATGATGAGGGCGAGTCCTCTCACCACTCTCACGGTCACACCCGTCGCTCTGCCCACGGTCGTGGAAGCCGTATGCACCGCCGCTCTGGACACGCTCAATAGAGGAGTCCTGGTAGATTTGAGATTGGAGGTGTGAATATACGATTTTATTACCATCTTTGATGGCTTCTTGTGGATGTTGATCTGAGATCTTGATTGTTTTATATTCTTCCCGCTGGCTTCGGTTGTATTTTTTGATTCCTTGCATGGCGCCTATCCTTTTAGGTGTTCGGCAGCACTTTTTTGTCTTGACTATATCTGGAGATGTTGTTGTTGTTGATGTTGATGTTTATTGAATACCCACCACTCGTTTAGAAAGCATATTTGCATTGCATCGGTTTTTTACATGCATCCAATAGAAAGTTATTGCATATTAGATAAATCATGCTTTTTCAGACGAGTAGAATTAGGATTAGTAGTCTAAGTTCTTGAGACTTGGACATGTTCATCATCTTCTTTTCGTGATGTGAGCTATGTGGTATGGAGTTGCAGTGGGTTGCCTTTGAATACAAAACCAACGTCTCAAGCTATAGTAACTACTATTCAACCAGCACAACCTGAGTCACCACCTTAGAATATTCTAAATTATCCATATATCATCAAGACTCTCTCCGTATCAGATGGTTTTAGTCCGAACCAATAACTGGAATCTATAGTTGCCTAAGGCAGTCCTGCATCTCAGCCTCGTTTGAGTCGTTTCTCCCCTGTCTCATTTTGCCGCCTTGCCCAACTTTCATTGACTGCGCTGTTTCAAGTTCAGGCAATGAATATGGATCCTCTATCAAACTTTCAGTTGAAGAATTTCTTTCATTGATATAGTCCAATCACCAGGGAGATTTGTGATGAAGTAGTTGCTAGCATTACTAACGGCGGCACTACCAAGCCTACACCTTCACAAGGTGCGCAGAGCTACACTGTTCAAGTTAGCGATGAAACGAATGGATGCATTGTCCAGTTCCGTGGTCCCCAAAATATGCTAGACTTTGAACTCCTAAATGCTGCGCAGGAGACATATGGAGAGCTGGTGCCTACCTGCGAACATCTTACTCAGTTTGATCTCAAGGTACACCCTCTGCGGGTGTATAAGATGAATTACATACCTGGTGATGCACTTCTTCAAGTCAATGCCGCTCTACACCAGCCTGAGAAATTTCATCTCCTGAACCAGACTGTTCAAGACTTTGCTAGGTATTTTTACTATGTCGGTTTCAAGGCTCCATACTAATATCGATTAGATTCTGTTCTCGTGCATGGCTGAATCGACCATTGCTACCCTCATTCAACAAAGCCTCAATCCAAACCAACTACTCCTCCAGCCTCGACCGCATGATGAATGTATTGCCAAGTCGGTTCCACCCTTTATTGGATACACTTCAAAACCAACTCCCATCTCTTTTCGCAGATGATTATCCCATGGTACTCAACCACGGAGACCTCCTTGAGAATAATATCCTTGTGGATACCAACACAGGGAAGCTAACTGGTATTGTCGATTGGCGCGACGCAGAAATAGGCCCCTTTGGTATGCAATTATGGGGACTAGAGAATATCCTCGGTATTCGCAAGACCACTTGCATGGCATTTCATCCACGACATATTGAACTTCGTCAAGTATTTTGGAATACGCTGTTTCATGAGATGGGTAATGTGTCTGAGGAAATGAAGGTGGCTATTCAGACTGCGAGGATGGTTGGGATTTTCCTGGCTAATGAATTTGATGTTGATGAGACATCTGAGGAAGATCAAGTTATGCAGTTGGCTGTTCTTGAGTCGATGACTCTGGGTTTGTCGGATATTGGATTGCATATTGGACCAGATGGAGATAGTGATTGAGATCTACTTATGGTGAAAGCTCAACTTGAATAATACTTCATCACGTTGAGAAACTAGTTTTATACTGAAGACATCATTATAATATTCTTTCCATGAAAGGACCTCAAACTAGTGTCTTCTATCCATCTATCCTCTAACTTGATGTTCTTCAGTGAAGTCCTTCGGAATGTTTGAAATTGTAAAAACTAACAGTGTCTAATAGACTCAGGCTCCAAGAATCACTGGCATGATCGATAGTAGCTGTAGACCTCAGATACTACCGCTGGCAAGACCTGATGTCGAGTTCTCATTTGGGTGTATCTATATCATGACAATTAGCACTGTTGAACTAGCATCTTATGAGGCTTATTACTACAGAGATTCTTACCTCCTTTATCACAAGTAAATCGGATACTATCTGGCCGTGGTGGTCGCATTGCATCTCCGTATTCATAAACAGTGGGGTTTGCCCTCGACGCTTGATCTAGTATCTCATGAGCATTCGAGTAAAGTGACCTTGAATCGAGACCAGGATCTCTCACCATCATTAATGTCCGGATGGCGTTCCTTTTCGGAATTCTGTCGGTTTTTGATGGAGATCGTACTCGTACTGGAGGCACTGTCGTCTATAACCATACTCTCTTTGCTCCCTGATGGCTGCGGCATAATGGACTCGGGGTTGAATACGTAAACTTGAGCAGTCTTGAACACTTGAATATCTGTAGACTCCAGAAATCGAGTTTGAGGATTCTATCTGTATGAAGTGCACATCTGCATTTGTGGCTCTTATCTTGTTGTTACGCTAATGTGACGTCACAAACATATTGGACGAGGCAAAGTGCTCACATGCAGTCTGATATGCCCTACATGCATGATTAGAGAGGCATTTGAATACTATGAATACTAGTACTAGTAGTATTCAAAGTGTCTGGCATAATGCTAGAAAATTCAATACAGAATCATAAATTCATTTCATCAAACACGCGTTGAGATCATAGTGGCACATTTTCATACATCATGCCCATCCCGGCAATTAAAACAGGTAAAAATAAACCAAACGCCATGATCGTGAACATAGCTCAGAAAGAAAGACAAACATAAAAGTACAGTTAAAGGTCTTGAATCATTTCGCGTGGCTGACCATCTCAGCATACAGATCAGCTGGAATCTTCGGTGCCAAGAGCACGGTTAGAGCGATGATCTTTTCGGCATCGAGGGGAGGTAGGTTTCGAAGTATTTTGTTTGGACTAAGATAGTTAGTATCATTATTTCATAGCATTGTTGATGGAAATCGAGTACTCACTTGTCGCTCTCAAGAAGAGAGTCTCGCATGCGGAGTAATTGAGCCACAATACAAACGATATTCAGGTGTGTGCCGTATGCAAAGAGGAAATCCCATAGATGGAGAACCTCTGGGAGAGGTGGTGTGCAGGCACAGAATGTGAGGACTGATGGGAAAGCATAGAGCTCAGCATGCATTCCCTTGGAGAAAAGATGCGCAGCTAATTTAGGATCCACAACTTCGAGACACCTATCGACCAGTCGGAGACCTTTATGCACGCCATCCATAGCTCCGCGGATGTATCCTGGACATTCCTTGGTTACGAAGTAATGGAATAAAGCGTATGCTTCGACTTCGCTGCGGGCTGCATATAGGAACGGCGCGCAAAGGACATTCATGCCTTGCACGTACATCGCAGTCTCATTGACTGTAGCGCTGTTTGAGGATCCCGGTTCCTCCGACTCCTCCTCGATTCTAGGTGGGGTGTTTATCAGGAGCTCCATTTCGAGTCTCCTGGAGGAAGAAGGCCGGGATTTAGGTCTTGGTTTCACTTTCGAGTCGTGCAGTTTCCATGCTACAGCGTTGAGCAATCGGATGAGACTGGCTTCAGTGACGCGGCGCTTGAAAAGGGGGTCGGTGGCTAGAGTGCGGAAAGTGTCATTGCGGATTTTGGCATAGGCTGGGGAACGGCCACGGTGGATAAGAGCGAGGTAGTCGTCGGTCGGTACAGGAGGGATATTGAGAAGAACCAGCCAGAGGTAGATTCGGTATGGAGACTATGAGGATATTAGAAAAATGCGACCAAAACGAAGGCATCCAATAGGAGTAAAAACTGACCATGCCGTCTCCATCTGCATCAACTCTGCATGACAACACAAGATACTTCAATTCTTGTAAACCCTCACTAGTCTTGCCATTATGTGGTCCATCGCGAAGCAGGTTCTCCAAGAGCGACCGCTTAATACCAATGCCCGAGCCAGTTTTCCGTGCTGGACGTCTTTGCGCCGGGGCTGTAGCCGCTAGAGCTGCGGCTCGAGCAGCCGCGTCACTGTTTGATCGAGTTCGGCGATGCGTGGGAGTTCGCGCAGTAACGCTACCGGTTGTCACTGCCGATCCTGTTTCAGTTGCGCGAGCCCCTGAAGAGCGAGATGACTGGGTTTGTGCGATCAGGGCGCTGGACGTCGTCAGGACTTGATGAGATCGGATCTTTCGCAGATTGCGCATCGTTCGCGGTGAGGCCGGGGGGTCATCGGGGCCATCAAAGGCCCAAGAGGGCGGATGCTGGCTCATCCTGGATTAAATCTGCATCTGATGATAGCTACACGCACATAAAAAGGGTGTTGTTGTGTTCAGTTGAGAAAGAAACCAGGTTGCCGTGGAGGCTGGATGATTTTCTGCCGTTGGAGAAATGCGGAGCACGCGCATCCTTTTAAATCAATATTCCGTCTAGAGTTTTTCATTGCAATAGTTCTTCAGGGCTGAGCTGAGGGATTTGAGTATTTCAATTATTTCAAATAGTTTTTGTTACATGTCATCTTCATTGGGTCTGAGTTATAGATTCATCCCTAATCTTGCATAAAGAACACGAGCGCATACCTCCCCCCGTAATCCTGTATAAAATGAAAACACCACCAACGCCCACTGGTAAACATTGATATTGTCATACAATTCAAGACGGAGCAGTGCCAGTCTCTCGTCGTCCATTATTTCCATTCTCTCCGCCACCTACCACGCTGCGAACAAAATCATGGTATTGAAAAACCTCGCTTCTCTTTCCCATTCCACCTGTAATTGCGCCTCGGCCTCCAAACGCACGGCGTCCAGTAAAGCCATTAAAAACTTCATCGATTTGGTGCTCTGTCAGGGGCAGTCCTCCATCTTCAGGCGCTGTATGCAGCAAAGCATCACGTAGCTCTGCCACGTCAACTTGACCATTATCATCATCGTCAAATGCCGCCAGGGCATTGAGCAGTTCTTGAGATGAAGACATTGGAGACATCAATTGAGATAGAGTGTTTAAAAATGTAGGAAAGTTGATTGTCTGTCCAGCTCCAGGCGGGAAAAATGGGGCAAGCGACGAGGCCGATGCATCTTGACCTGTGCAGCGGAAACAAAGTTAGTATAAGTAAATACGGTCGCATGTTTCTTGTCCATCAAACGGTCTCATCACTTACCCAGATTTGTCAAAACATCCGCAACGTCATCCTTGTTTACTAGTCCATCATTGTCTCGATCAAGAACCTGGAAAGCCTCTCTGATCTCTCTCAACTGATTCGGAGGAATCTTAGATGAAGCATCGGTATGTGCGACCAGAACTCCGCTAGACCTGCTCATAATCGGCGAGGTATGACCCGGCGAACGAGCTCCTTTGGTCGGTGAAGGAGGTAGCTCGCGCGTGAACCTAGGTTGAGGGATTGGATCCGCCGCCCGCGGGGAAAGAGAATCTTCATCTTCGACGGTGTATGACTGGTTCAACTTGCTGGGCGATACCATCGGCGTGTAGCCTCGACTCGGAGAGCTACCTGGAGTCGCGGGGCGACCAGATGGTGGGGAGTTAGGCGTTGAAGGCCGGCGGAATGGCGAGGCCCGCTGGCCGCCAAAGGATAGAGGGGAGGGTTTGAAGGTTGGATTATTCGCCTGCATTTTGAGATGTAGTTAGTTTTAGAATCTTGGAATTTTTTTGATTCAGGGCCTTACCATTGTTGGTCTGAGGTTGTACAGTGAGTTGATGATGAAAGTAAACAATGCCCCGGCAACAAAGTCGGGCCGACCCACTTATATCACTAAGCCTAACCACAAAACATTGAGTACTGACAGTGGCGACGATATAGTAAATTTGACGATATTTTGGAAAAGAAGGTGAATCTATCAAAGTGCTGATCTATTATGCTTCCTTTGCTTATGATAATTTGAATATTGAACGCCAAATGCGCGGATCGATTCTACAAGCCGAGTGAGCTACTGCGGGAAGGTTGAGACATCATCTAGTATCAAAGTATTTGGGATTAAACAAGGCGATCAATATGTAGTACATATCACCTGGCAATATAATTAACTCGCTCTCATCACACATGACCATAACTCCAAAGCTCAGGACAGCAAAGAATGGACCCGTTCTATATCAAAAACACGCTTAAATGAGACTTGAAGGCTTATAAATCCATATAGACTCACAATACCTCCCAGAGAAAAGCACCAAGAATGAGACAAATGACCGAGACAAGACTAGAGCCAGGAGCTGGAAGTGTCGCAGCAGATCCAGCACTGACAGTAAAATTCCCTGTAGTAACATCGATAGGCGCAAACCCAGATCCACACTCTTCATTCACGATTTTGGCAGAAGAAAGATAATCAGAGTCAAGATCTTGGTTATCGACTGTTGCCCACTGAGAGTAGATATACATCGTCTCCTGAAGACACTCATTGCAAGTAAGTTCACCCTTTATGAGAGGGTTTCCAATTGGAATGAGATAGACATCATAGTCAGCTGGAGCTGTAGTGTTCATAAGAGCCTCCACAAAGCAGTACTCTTGCGTCTCCGAGTTCATCAGACAAGTAGCCTGGTACACTGGCTCAAACGCCCTCATCTCTTGGTATGCGCTTGTAACAACAGTGTTATTCGCATTATAGTCGTTTCCACAATTCTCTTCTTTGATCATCTCAGTCGCTAGTTCGGTCAGGATAGACTGACATTTATCAACTGGTTCCGAGCATGAGGTATTCAGAACACGTGCGGTGTCTGTAGATGAGCTCAGATCGTGGAAGAAGGCGTTGGAATTTTCGAGAAGTAGTGAGACTGCATGACAATCTGTGATTGTGGTGTTTTCGCGGAATTTCAAGAAGAAATCCACGCAGCTGGTGTTGGCGAAGTTGTTGGATATTGTGTCATATGCTTCTGGCATCGTCCATGAGGAATCAGTGCTCGCATTGAGGATTCTTCGCTGCAGGGAAATGTCATGGCTAAGCTCATGGCTGAAGGAGTCCTCCAGTCCATGGTGGTCGTGTTCGCCAATTGGGCTGTCGCGGGACTCGAGAGTCGAAGATTGCTCGTGAAGATCGAGATCGACAGCGTTGATGATCTGACCATGTGGATCTGAGCCAGATCGCGGGATGTGTTTAGTGATATCCGATGCGATGGTTGTCGGATGAGCCAGTGTTGATATTGGCGAGAGACAGAGAATAATTATTAAGATTAGAATGGTATGGTTATAAAACCCAATGCTTTTTGGTTGTCGGCGGACATGGTCGGATTGCGACCGGTGAGATCGAGTAGACTCTGATTTAATAGAGAGTGAACGACATTCTCTGCGACTGGCGAAGCCGTTTGAGGAGACGCCAATAGCCTCCATGTTGGAAGACTAGAAAAAACGAGCGACAAGCCCTGGTGGGCGATCAAAAGAGGGGAAACGCGACTGAGCGCTACAGAGTCGATCTCATGGCCACGCGAAGATGTTGGCCCCCAACCGCAATAAATGAGTGATAGCGTCAGCGAGTCATTCAAGACCCGAGATGCGCGACGTCGATGTGTTCGATATTCTCGAACTTGAACACCTCTCTGAGGGAACAGGAGGTAATATACGGAGAGTATAAGCAGGGAGCTCG
Source organism: Penicillium herquei (assembly GCA_039634405.1). Lineage (NCBI taxonomy): Eukaryota > Fungi > Ascomycota > Eurotiomycetes > Eurotiales > Aspergillaceae > Penicillium > Penicillium herquei. Next base: position 385,647 of record CP098389.1, on the reverse strand, counting down.
GTAAAGCACGGAAACCCGTACCGAACCGGTTCGGTTCTCTCTCATTTCATTTTTGGAGCTTTTAATCTGGGATAATCTCGTATGAGAGTAGCGGCTTAGCCCTAGCGAAAGCCATGTCGTGCGCTAATCCCCGAAAGTAGGCCAGCCCGGGGACTAGATCGTTCTGTGGAGCCGGATCCCGTCGGGGCACATCATGGTTCAGGGGGAACTGGGTGGATGTTTTGACACTTGGACCAGCTGTCGTACTCGAAGCATGACAGGGATGACTTTTGAAAAGGATGATTATGGTTCAAGGGATTGCCCGACTCGCCGGCCGAGACCAGTTCGTACCAAGGTATGATTCGTGAGTCGATCATCGACTTGGAAGATCAGATGGATGATCACAACCTTGGAAGAAGCAATGTGTTGAAATGCATCGTATTTAGTTCTCGAGTACTCGTATAGCCGGAATGTTAAAATGCTCGTAGGCTCAAAACTAATCTGATGACCTAACGTGGAAACCATGCCTACCATATGTGGTTAGTGTACTCCGTGCTCTCTACATTTACAGTTGATCAATGACAGGAAAACATTGACTAGACACTCCACATGGACGGCACTAGCACTAGCACTTACGTTTGTTTAATCTGTTCCACTCCAAGTCCCCAATATGTATTTGGTCACGCTAGTACCTCCACAGACGTTACAAAGACCTCAAGCTTCATTGGGATTGTCTACCACTTGATAGTACAGATCACCTGTAATCACTCCCTTCAATTGCGGAGAACCGATCACCAAAGTCGCTAATAATGCAAGCTTCCAAGTTTCTGCAACCCCTCATCAAGCTAGAGAGTATTCGAGGCCAATGCAAAGCTTTCTGTGGGTACATTTGGAGCCAGTCTAATGCAATGTGACGATCACGATCTTGGGATGGCCTGATATGATCATACTACCGTAGACAACTCACAAATTAGGACGATTACGAATGCCAGCGTCGGATTAAAGAAGCAGGTAACTTGTAATAGAATATTGATTGTGTCGTCATGGACCAGTTGACATGTTTATCGTTAAATCCTCCCAATGAGCCTAAATCCACTCTAGATGTACTCCGGTGTCCCATCCTTTTTCCAGCCCAGACCCATACCGTTATCTTCAGCGTTGATTTAAGACATGATATCTTAATATCTCGTTTAAACACCAGTGCTGCCAAAGCCACCAGCACCACGGACACTCTCCTCCAGCTCCTCAACGACAGCGACTTCGGGGGTGTAAATCTGTAAATCACGTTAGAATCTAGATCCGCTAGAATTGAGATATTGCCACTCACTCTCTCGATAACCAGCTGAGCAATGCGGTCACCCTCCTTGACTATTGATTTGAGTATACATTAGCGATTGACTCCCTACGAGAGATCAAGAACCTTATAGGACACATACCAGGGAAGTCAACGTCGGAGTGGTTGAACAGAAGAACCTTCACCTCACCACGGTAGTCAGCGTCGATAACACCGGCACCGGTGTCGATGAAGTGCTTGGAGGCGAGGCCACTGCGGGGAGCAACACGGCCGTCTATAAGAAAAATCATTAGCAATAGTTCATGCAGAATCAATTATTCAGTGGTGTCGAATCGGTTTTCAAACGATCCACTACCACGGAAGTTTCAACACAGGAATTGAAGCACATACAGGTTCCCTCAGGCACGGCAATGGCGATACCAGTATCAACCATACCCTTGCCCTTGGCGGGGATAACAGTCTCCTTAGCACTGTACAGATCGTAACCAGCAGCGAAAGCAGAGCCGCGAGTGGGGGCACTAGCAGAGGGAACAAGCTTCTTCACCAGCAAAGGGGGAAGAGGCTGCTGGATAGAAGTGACGGGGACGTTATCGGCAGTCATGGTGTCAATTTTGGTGCGCTTAGCAAGTGGGGAGGTAGGAAGGGAAGGAGGTTCGCGAGTAATGGAGGTTTCGGCGGGTGGAGTAGTCTCTTTGGTCATGGCAGAAGTCAACTGGAGGAGAGAATTGGAATTGGAAATTTTTTATCTCGAGTTGTTCAGGTTCAATGAGTAATAATTGCGGTGTGGGGATTCTCGTCTCCCCTCGCGTCCCAGTATCTCAGCGGTGAACTGGCACGCGTCCGCGTAGTTTGGTCTGTTTGCATTGGAGCTCCCCGGGCTTATGAGCCGAGGTCACCTGCAGTGCTGCCACCTGGGCATCATTCAGAGTGTTCAGGTGAAATGGGTTATTTCAATCTGAAAATCCATTATATTTTCATCTTTTATTTTGAAGTGATAGATTGACCTTCAAAACATCATTGGAAAGTTAGAATAAGCCTGGGCTATAAGGTATCGATGATGAACGCCTGATAAATATGGCATGAATAAACCTTGAAATTGCCCAGGCATTATCTTCAAGCCCGGGCATACTTTCGAGTGATATGGTCCGATTCTTCAATTTTCAAAATTCTTGTGTGAAAGGTGATACTATCGTTGTGTGACCTCAGTATCCTTGCACATGGATATGGCTGTTATACCCCATCAATGCCCTGGTATCAATGATGTAAGACTCGTGTTGATAGGATAATATTCCCAGGTTCTATGGAATGGAAGTTTGTACTTAGATAGTCAAAAATTGCGATTCTATCTAGACCAATGGGGCTGAAATGCGATCAGATGCAATCGATCAACATTTTTGGATATTAAATTTCACCGTCAAGGCTCCGTTGTTCCAAGCGACATCCGAGGCTGATTCTAGAACGTTGCAAGAGCCGATTTACGGAGGACAAGAATAATTCTAGAACGGCTATGCGGCTTACCTATATCAGAAATCTTATTATTGGGTATATGAGTGCGAGGTATCCAAGTACTTGGGCCAGAGGCTTTTTCATCATCCGATGCTCCGTTATTAGGTACGAATAGGGCATTGCGGCCCGGTTCGCAGGGTGTCAGGCTGGGCGATGTGAAATGGACCAAGCCCGTCTAGGTACCTGAGAGCGAACTTGAACACAGGTGCAGCAAGGCAAGTTCAAGTTGTAAAAAGCACTGGCAGTTTGAGTTTTTTGACTACTTCTGTTCTATCAGTATTCGTGGAAGTATTTGGCTAGATTGTTTGGTCTTATCTAAACTCACTCTACTAGTACTTCTGTAGTCTTGATCCTGCTCACAGATGTACATATACATGAGTTGGTCCAACTACATCTAACACTGGATCCTTTCAAGTACTTTGACCACATCTGAGATCATTTCGCATCCCGAGGGCGCATGATTGGCAACCTTGGAAGACGCTAAAATGCGGCGGGGTGATGCGGGTTAGTATGCGGTCAGCAAGGTCCACGAATCGATTCCGTATTGGTGTGGCCTAAGACTATCACGTCAACGCCACCACCCAGAACGTTTAGTGTCGGGGTTAGTTAGACTAGGGTACTTTTTATTTCCTTTGGACTATCATTCTTCCAAGTTTAGGAGAAGTTCTTTATTTTGGGTAATTTTCTCGGTGAATTTATTTAGCTATACTCTATATAAAAGAATATTACCGTCTCTTATAAACTGATGAATCTTGAAGGTCTGAAGTTTAGGGGGTCCGTGACCCCAAACAGCCCAAGGTATCAGTGATTGGTGGGTAAGCAGGAAAAGAGGGGGCAGGAATGAGGCTGCGTGTGTGGCCCTGCGGCTCTACGTAAAGTGAGGCTGAGGGCGAAAAAAGAGAGGGAAAGCGGGAATGTAGCAGATGCCTAAAATCTTGGAAATTCAGATAGAAAAATAAGAAAGAAAAAATAAAAATAAAAACCATAATAAGAAAAAAAAAAACAACGATTAAATAAAAACCATGAAAAATAAAATAGAAGCGGGATGGGAAAAAGGTGAAGAAACCCCACTTGTCAGACTAACACCATCCAGAGGTTAGTCTCCCCCAACCTGCTTCTCGTTTGCAATCACCCAGTTAGAAGACTGATCTCGGCGCGGGCCGCGTTATTTCCCTTTTGAAATGCGCCGACACAAGGCTCTGAAACGCGCAATCATCTGGTGCGTTGGCAGGGAATCATAATCCTGCGGGATGTACGGATGATGGTGCACATGTGTTCGAGGGGATTTAGCCCCTCAGATCTGACAGAGATGCAGTACCAAGTACATATTATGTAGGATGTGTATTCCGTCAAGTGGTGGAGTCGTCGTGCAGGCTCCCTTTCCCGGGAAGAGGTCTTAGCAGCCTCTGAGACTTCTGACTGGAGAAAGTGGAGAGAGTGAAAACAAATAATAATTAAAGAGGAAAAAAAAGAGGGGGGAGGGATAAGCACCACTGATAATGTTAGATTTCTCCCCGGTTGAGATATCCGAGAGTGAAATCATGAAGAAAAAAAAATAAAATAAAATCACTAGAAAAATCAAAGCGAGATCATAATTATAGATGTGGAGCCTGTAACCCACGGTGAGGGAATAAGAAGGAGAGAGAGACAGAGTAAGAGTAAGGGAAAACAGCTGTAGTTAAGAGGGAGTAGTCGGGAATAAAAGTGAAGAATGATAGAAAATAATAAATCAGATGATAATAATAATCGAAAATGCCACAAATACTGTACATAAATAAAATAGGTCTAATATAAAATCTCATCCTAGTGATCACCCCATGGTTATCTTTTCCCCTCTCGAGTCCTCTTTTTCCCCCCCTTTTCCCTTCTTCCCTACTAGATGCACCCAGTTAATCCCTAAATCCTCCTAAACATAAAATTAGATCCAGTCACTAGAATCACTAGAATCCCTCTGAATAAGATCATTCTCGTATGCGGGGAATTTCCCATGAAATTGGAGCCTCGGGGGGCTCCACAAGGGGAATAAATCATTCTCCAGAGCCGCACATAACTATGTGGTCTTCTTCCTCCCCGCCGTTTTGACGTGGATGATTCTCACTTTTCCCCCTCGAATTTTTTTTTTTTCTTTTTTTCTTTTCCCTCTTTTCCTTTCCCATTTATTTTTTTTTCTCTCCACCTCTCTTCCCCCCCTGTGCAAATCATTAAGGAATCCTTTCTACCTTTCTAAGCTTATCCGATGGAGTCGTGTGGTTGAGCCTCATCCTACCCGTTATTCTTTCATTTCCCCCTCTTTCCCCCCTTTGGTTCTCGGTAAGTTACCTGTTTTTTGCTCTTGCTCTTTTTTTTTCAGCCTCATTTTTTGCTATTCCATTCTTCCCCCTCATTCCTTTTCCTTTTTTCCTTGCTTGGGTACGATGGGATGGGAAATACTTAACAAGCCCCACTGGAGTTCTTGGAGTATATTGGGCTGTTCCAGCTAGCCGCTGGGTGCCAACCTGGCTGCGTATCTTGTTTCGGATTGCCTCACCTTCCTCCTCCCCTGCCCAGGTGCCTTAAAAACAAAATAACCTAACGCAATATCTATTATTGGATCGTGACATGTTCAGTAAGCGCAAATTATACTAAATGATCTTAGTTGCTTTACTCCTCCGAAATATCCATGGACGTGCACTCAATTTCTTGACGTCTTACACATCACATCTTCCTTCGTCCATGCGCCCCCACTTGTCTCTATGACGTCCGATATCTACGACTCGGATGATGCGATGAATCGCTCCCCTCTACTAGAACCGCAAAAGATCAATTATGGATTGGATGCGGACCGACCGCCGTTCGCCTCGGACGAGGCCAAGTGCACCAAGGGAACGGATGATCGTTCCCGTAAGCTGCACCAAACGGAGACCCCGATGCAAACGCGTTACGGCGACGGCGTGCTGATGAGGATTATGGCACCAGACCATCCGGATGTTGCTGTGCAGGCTGAGAATTGTCCGTTGGAATTATCTCCCAAGCAAGCTCAGAAGGAAGAGAAGGTTAGACCAAAGGATCATCCGCCCGTGAAGCCCGTGAAGTTCGAGTCGAAGCCTCCCCTCCTACCGACGATAACCACGTCTCCCAAGAGGGATCGTGTCAAGGTGGAAGATCCCAAGTCACCTCCTCAACCAGTCCACCCGCCGACAAGCCTCCCTCCACCTCTACCTTTCCAAGATTCCAAGCCGTCTTTCTCCTCACCCCGTCGTCCGCGCCTGTTGTCCCTTACAGCTCCATCACCGCCCTCTATATCATTCGGAAATTTAGGATCGGACCACCGCAGAGCCTCAACCTCGGAAGGATTCTCCCCTCAAGACTTGAAGTCAAATGCAGAACTCAGGTCTCAACTGTCCCTGCCCTCCCTCCAATCCCTACAATCTCCACCATCCTCCGTTGGCGGCCCTTCCCCCGGTGGCTGTCAGACACAAACCTTACCGTCGTTGAAATCTACGTTGGGACCTGAATTCTCATCGCGGATCAATGGCTTCTCACCCGCATCATACTCTTCTTATCCTCTATCTGCTTCCTCCCGCAATGATTCCCCCCATGATCGCCAATTACCTAGTATTTTACCACAGCATATTCCGCCAAGTCCGTTCTCTCATTTCTCCCCATTGAGCACGAAAGACATTTCCAATAATCCTTCACCGGCATCTCAGCCGTCATTCTGGCACACACCGACTTCAGCCGTGTCAACCGTGCCGTCTCTCCCCCCGCCTGGACCTCCTGCTAAATCATTACCGCCGCCTCCACCTCCACCTACATCGGACACACACCAGCCCGCGACGCCTTATGAGACGTCCCCGCTGACTGCTAAAAGCCCGACTGCGAGCTACCCTACCCCAACAGAACCCGTGGCCCCCACAGCTGGCGGTGAACGGTCATCATTTAGCTCACATCCTTCACCCAATGGGGGAAGCATCTCGAGCATTGGCACTTACAAGTGTACGCATCCGGGATGTACTGCAGCACCATTTCAAACTCAATATTTACTCAAGTAAGATCTTCCCCTAGACGTCTGCCCGGGTAGTTCTGCCCATACTATTTTGAAACATTTTCCTAATACCTTTCCAGTTCCCATGCCAATGTGCACTCTCAAGATCGACCACATTTCTGTCCTGTAGAAGGGTGTGCTCGCGGTATAGGTGGGAAGGGATTTAAACGTAAAAATGAGATGATGCGACACGGTCTAGTGCATAATTCGCCTGGCTATGTCTGTCCTTTCTGTCCGGATCAACAACATAGATATCCACGACCAGACAATCTTCAACGGTATGTAAAAGATCAAGCGTTTGAGACTCGAATCCAAGCTATTGCTGGAATCATTTGGCTAATTTTTGGGACTTGCTCTTCTAGACATGTTCGAGTCCATCACGTTGATAAAAGCAAAGATGATCCTATACTCCGCCAGGTCCTTGCACAACGTCCTGTAGGCAGCACCCGAGGTCGTCGACGACGACTAAATGGATGAAGCCTAAGTTTATGTTTTACTTATTTTTGGTTCTACGATTTGCGATCTGCGACTCTGCGATTCTGCGATTCTGCGACTTTGTTAGCGCCGTGACCCACCGAGGGGCATATATGATATCATACCACGACGGTCCACCACTATTTTCGAGACAATTACGCGTGACGAATTTCCCATCTGTGATTCCCTTTGATTCGTTCTGAGCCACTTGTCTTCGTCATATTCTATTTTTTACTTATTACTATTGATACTTGTGTTCACTTCTGTGTTCAAATGATACCAACCAAACCCCCTGTTAGAAGCATGATGATACACGGGCCATTCGTTATTCTGTTCTAGTGATTATTGTGGGTGCTTGTCACCGCCACTTCAAAACGGTTCCACTCGTTATTCAAGGTTCTCTATTTCATTTCAGTTCTGTTAAGTTCGATCTTTGGTTTGGAGAGGATCTTCTGGGGGAGAGGAAGATCCATAGGAACATGAAAACATGGGCATCAGTGCAAGGCACTCAGCCCTGAAAGGACCTTGATGGTCATTCTACATAGTACAAAATATTGAATCCTAGTTTATTTTCGTATTCCTTTGGACAAATGTGCACTTGAAACTAGTGAACGTCATTCCCAAGGTTCCTATTATTATGACCTCCTCACCCCTGAGCTGTTTGACCCGCTGAGTGGCGTGACCCCGCTCAGGGTAGAGGGGCAACACAAACACAGCCTTGGAGTAGGTAGCCCTGTAGAGGGAGATGATCAGCAAGACCCCAGTGGAACCCTCTCTCTCTCAAAGGTATATGAACCCCCCTGCCCCCTGCTCTCTCTGCTCTTTCTTTCTTATCCTTAAGCAAATTCCCTCAATTCATCTACCTCTTATAACACACATCTATCACAATGGGCTGGTTCAGCGGTAAGTCAATACACTATCCTATATCCTATGATGCAGGGTCCAATGCCTTGCACTAGGAGGAAGAGGCGTCGCCAAGCCAGCACCAAGCATTGACTAACATCCTTGGCTTCAGACGACTCTCAGCAGCGCTCCCACCACGAGCAGTGGAACAGCTCTGACCCCAAGCAGCACGAGGCTAGCTTTGCCCACGAGCTGATTGCTGGTGCTGCCAGCTACGAGGCTGCTAAGGCCTACGAGGAGCACGAGAAGCGTGAGGGTAAGTGCCCCGCACCGAAACATCATATCCCACCTGTCCTTCCCAATTCCTGCATACCCTCCTACTACACCGAAATGAATCATATCTAATTACTTGTTTTATAGGCAAGCCCGAGAGCCACGAGAAGGCCAAGGAGATCATGGCCGGTTTCGCTGGTGCCTTCGTCGACCGTGAGGTTGAGACCCGTGGTCTGGACTTCATTGACAAGGAGAAGGCTAAGCGTGAGGCTCGCAAGCACATTGACGGTGTCCCTCCCCGTGATGCCGGTTGGTAAATTATGCCTAGCCATGACGTTTGAATGAAGCCTAGTATAGGCTGGGCCTGTATGATGGTTACGTATATCAATGAAAACATACATGATCAATCAATTCCGAGTCTTAAATGTCGTAAACTGTAGTCATTCAATCTAGCTTGAATGTTAAGGTAGAATGGTGTGGTTCCGAGTCGAGAAGTATACGGACCTCGGGATAGTTTAGTGTATGCAAGATGCCGCGCCGGCGCATATCCGCATGCAAGGAAAATCATCAATTCTACTTGATCTTCAGTTGGGCTGCAGACGACTACATGGTGCCCGGAGACTTTTAGCGATGATGTGAAACTCTCGGAGACTATTTCCAAGATTTTATTCCATTGATCTGTTTGTTAATTCCTGTCAACTGTCCAGGTAGTTATTCTTCTCAGCTGTTTCATCTCTACTATAATCAATCCACAGATTGCATGGTTCAACTCCCAAAATTTGAATGCCTCATTCCTGGTCCTAGTCTATGCACATGTCTTGCCGAGGTAGTATTCCGAGGTTCAAGTTCAAGTTGATATAAACATCATCAAGGAAACCTCGACATGGATACTCCTTGGAAAGATCTCGGGTCCTTCTAGAACAATGATGGAAACAGGGAATACTGGTAATCAACGTCCACGGGTCACTCTAAAACGCATCCTAGTACCTTGAGCTAGGAAGTAAGAGAAAACGAGATTCGCCAAGAGAATTATCCTCAGTCTCGGATGATTATGTTGTGACACATGTGCCCCCAGACTTAACCGCAATATCCCCGTCTGGTAATCTTCACTACTGGTACCTAGAGACATCCAGAGTGACAGCACAGGAGCACCGAGGATAGTTGCAGATAGAATGGTATAGAGATTTGAATAAAAATGTTTAATTTATCAGGCAGTATAGTTGACCTTTGTTTAACCTTACATGATTTCAGCGATATAGAGCTAGACAGTCTACCCCTACCACTATACCCTGGCTATAATTTTGAATCTAACTGTCTTGAGATACCACGGAGGCACCGTTATGCACATGTGTATATGCAGCTAATCATGAAACAACCTAGTCCAACAGCGTAAGTCACGGTACTATATACCAAAAGCAGAAAGAGGAAGCAGGAAACATAAGATCAAAAGGCTCATCCTAACCTTGGAACTGTGGAACTGTGCAACGTCTCATCTATTACCTACCTGGGTATCAGTCTAAATCCCAACAGCAGAGCCCCAACCCCGCCACATGCAGAATCTGAAACGGCCAACACTGCCCAGAATACCGGGCGTTCAGATACCTGTCTTCATGCATGTAGTATACTTGTATTGGCTAAGTCAATTAATGTACATCAACCATTGACTCATCAATCTGAGGCTTGGAATTGGTGACAAGTCCCAGCGTCTAGGTTCAACTGTAGTCATCGTAGAATGGAGATATACGAGGTTTCACAATCTAGCTATACGAATAGGTCCATCTTGTTCCAGGGCTCGATAGTCCTGAGTCAAGTCTAGCTTTTCTTGTGTAGCGTCCACAGTTGGAAACAGGGTTTAGTGGGGCTCTAGGGCTGACGATGAGATTCGACTGTTGAATCTTGTAGTTCTCAGATGAAACGGCTTGATGTACTTCTTACAGGGTTATGCATTATTCTAAGATACTGAACCTGTTATCAGTACTACCTAGTAGTACTAACATACAATTCTATTGAATTTTGATATTGAATCTTGATTGTACAGCATGTACAATTCTCCCTCCATAATTGTACAATTGTGCTAACTGAAACTTGAGCCTCGGAATTTAACTTGAAGTTAGTACTATGTACAACAAAGCACTTCACTGGCAGTACATACTACAAGTATGTGCTCCTCTAGTAAGTAGTAGTCTACACACATAGTACTATCCCTGGGCATACTAGATTCTTACCTACTCTACACCACTTGTCGTCACGATCTACCTCTTCAATTATCCACCAATTATTTTCAAGATGACTTCAACATTTTGAAAGTTTACACAAGTAATATTTTATACATAGTGAGCAGATTGATCCTACTCGCACCCGGGTGAATGAGCTACTACAACCAATAAAAAATAATTGATCTATATCCAATCACAAAATTCGGTTTTATCAGACAAAAGCACAGCCAAGAGGCCAAGAAAGGCAGGAGTTTCATATTTGCAGACCACTCCACATTCCAGGCTCCGAGCAACTTCAAGGTTGAAGCAAGACCAAATTTTGAGAAAACGCAGTGTCACGAACTGGGTCCACGAAAACGTGCATCAGTGATGCCTGATGCCAAACCTAGAAGAGTCAGATGTTTAGTAAAAGTACGAAAAGGAAAGTGACAGGTACTATACTCCAAGTCCACAAATCCAAAGTAGACAAATGTCATTATCAAGGTACTAGTATGAGAGAAATGAATACTCCAATTAACCTATTCGCCGATCTAATACTTTAAATGATTCCAAATCGCACATTTTACCACGTTAGGATAGACGAACACGTACATTGAACTGACACCTGTAACTCGATTTCTGGGAGACCCGCGTACGTGGACTCGGATCAGATCTAGCCCCAAGAGGTAAATACTTCGGGCACAAACATCTGGGCATCGGAAATACATGAGTAATGAGCCTTGCATATTGGGTACAAGGAATGACAAGCCTTGCACGGGTGAGGCTCAGTCGGATTAGCCCCCAACTCCGAGTCCGAGTATCCACCATGCAACTTCCACGTATAACGTATTAGCGACAGCTAGTGCCCCGGTGGAGTCTGCATTCTGCCCAGGTAAGAAGGCAGATGATGCCTGGATTTCAAGTTACTATTTTATTGCCTAGTATTTCAGTAAATCATACGTAGACAAGGATCATGATTCATATGAACCCCGGACCTCTCGGTTAGATTGTTAAACATCAGCCTCAGCCACGTGAGGGTCGCATTCGATTTCCGAATTAATCTATTATGATTTTATGATACGCGGCCCAGATACAAACTGGATGTGACGTAGTATTGAAGATGGGTCTTTCTTCCGGGTTGCTGGGGTTTGCAAAAAGCAAATAACAAAGCACGGAAGTATACAGATCACATTTGTAGATCATGATCGTCCGAGACAAAAATAGCTCTGCAGATTGCAGATGCAGTATAGAAAGTGACCAGTCGTGGGGGCTGTTTATAGTATAATCTGCGGAGTGATTTCCAATCAGATGTCATGGTTTTGTTGGTAATGGAAGCAACTTTGTTTTTACATACGTAGTATTCACATTATTAGACCATTTAGAGGGCGTTTCTTGAATGTATCTATATTAAGATACTGGTCTTGGTGGATATCTGTGGGGAATGTAATTATAGAAGACTTGATTCAGATCAGTTGTCCCGCGAACCCCACGGCAAGCTGCATATGCCCCCACAAATATGATCAATGAAGAAAATAGAATTTGATCATAATCCTTTGAAGAGATGTGTTCAGTAGCTTGAAATTTAGGAGGAACTGGTGGGTTCTGACCTCAGGCTCATACCTATGGTACCTTGAACCGTTTAGCTGTGACTTGCTGTATCTTAACCAAAATAACGACTGGGAAAGATTGAGGATATAGGATCATTTGAAAACTTGAGTAAATGTCAATTCATAATATAGCTTTAGTCGTAAATGCATGTATTTTCCAACTGCAAAGGTTGAAAGCATCTCAGTAAGACCAGTCTAACCCATAACCTGTCGGTTTCAGTTCGCCAAACCCGCTAGCCCATATGTATACAAAATCAAATCAAAGCAAAGCAAATCAAATCCAAGAAAACCAAAAACAGAAGCAAAACAGAAAATTCAACGCAAGCTTGTCGCTAATCCTCCTCAAAAAAACCAATGTATACCAAATCGCATCCCATCCGAGTCATCCACTAACCCCGCGACGATGAATTCTTCGCACATGATCCTTCATATTATCCACACGACTAAACACCCGTCCACATCCATCCCATTCACAAACAATCCCAGGGTTATGCTTCGCCTCGTGCCGAGCCCGGTCCTTCTTACTAGAGAATCCACCCTGTCGTGATTGTGGGCATCCCTCATGGCGACAGAAAAGGTGTTTCCGGTGCCGATTGAAATGCTTACGCAGATCACAGCCACGACGGAATACGGCCTGTGATGTACAACCGGGGTGTGCACAGCGCCATGCTCCGTCACTCGTTGGGATCCCGTATCGTGATAGATCTGCTGGGTTCAGGTTTGGAGGTGAAGATGGTTGGCCTCGAGCGTCGAAATCGGAGATCGTTGTGGGTGTTGGTGATGAGCGCACTAGTGATGGTGATCTGATTGACATCGATGGGACAAGTGGTGGAGATAGGTAGCCTGTTCCATGTGGCATTTCGGTAACGTGGAGACCGAACCAGGGCTCTTGTGCTGAGGTCATGGTGTCATTCAGAGGGTGGAAAGGAGATGGCTGTTGATTCATTTCTGGGGTTGGGGTTGGGTAGGAGGGGATTTGATGGAGTGTATTGTAGGATGCTGTCGTTGTTTGATGGAATGATCCGTTTGGATGAGCGTTGATGCACCACTGGTCGATCTCTTGTGGTGTGTACCCCGATGCACCGGATAGTTGAGGATCCAGAGCGTGCTGATGATGCTGTTGTTGGGATGGCTGAAACGGAAAATAAGATGGCATGAATGGTGACGAGGAGGAAGGACAGTTGGATGAATCCACAGACACAGATGGTCGTAGCATGTCTGCGTCGGATGCACTAGACCAGGTGTAGAGAGAACCCATGGCTTCGCTCACCGGTGAGGCTCGTGGGTCTGATAAATAATCTTCTGGTGCTAAGAAGGGCCCCGTCGACTCAGCATTGGATAGCATGTAGCCCAAAGAAGGCTGGAGCCCCGAAGAATGCCCCGGTGATGACGATGAGCTGACAGGGATGTCTGTCAGGCCTACCAGATCCGGATGTAAACCATACGCGGTATCACCGGGCATGACGCTGTTTGAACCCCTGGTATGACGGTTCAAGGAGCTCCGCTTGCCAGTGCCGGGCATGTTGTGCGATGAATTGACGCCTTGGCCGATGAATGTGTGCCACTCTTCAAGCACAGATGGATCAACCTCTCGGTCGAGGTCGAGGAGAGTAGTTGGAGGAGAGAGATTCACACGACGCATATCAAACAATACCCAGGTGTCTAGGTATGAATGAAGTGGTATATAAGAAGGCGAGATATAGTACTTGTATTTGTACTCGTGAAGTAGATCAGTCAACAACGTTCCAATGTTAACTCCGTCAAGTCCGATACCCAGGTACCCAGGTAGAAGAGTTTCGAGTGCAAGTGTAAACGTGGAGATATGGAAGTAACTTGATATGGGATCCAAGCGGGGTGCTATAAGCTTTTATGTTTTTTTTTTTCTTTTCTCTTAATGTTTTTTCCCTTGCGCTTGGTAATGTGGCTTTCGACGGTGGGCACGTTTAAGTTGGGTCCAACGTGGCCTTGGCCTTGTATTCAGGTACAAGTTTGGATTTAGACGGTGAGCCTGAGATGTAGAATGGTTGGAGGCAGTGCTTATGAATAAATTCCAGGCGTTCCGTAGAATTTAAAATGGTAATACCATAAATAAATTGAAACGAAGTAGGAGGGGGGAAGGGAAACTGATTTGGGGAGTCTGCAGGGAATTGAACTAAGGAAGTTATGTATGAGGAAGGGTAGAGAGGGAAAAAATAAATAAATTAAAATAAAAATGCAAAATAAAATAAAATCAGTAATAATAAAAGACATTTTTTTTTATAATTTTATAAAAAAATAATAATAATAAAATAGATCGGGACCGCCCCATGGAATCCATCACGGTGATTCAGATCAACGGGGCCCGAAGACATGGCGCATATGCATGATTTTGGCACAAGGGATCGACGTAAGATGATAAAAACTGCAGCTCAAAGAATAGGGTTCATTAAGCCTATTGGTAGGCTCGAGTAGGGCTGAGCAAGGAATTCGGCTAACGAATTTAGGAGTAACCGGGGGCTGAAAGAAAAGTATTACGATAGGTAGTATTGACTACTGTGAGTATATTCTAGGTAGTATGCATATCTTCCCTAGACGAAAAAGAGCGGAGTTGGGGAGGAAAATACGAATACTAGAGGGATGAATGTCGCAACATTCGTCCTTGACCATTGGTACGTGCAGTTCCCACTGGCAACCCAATGCACCATTGGTGCCGGGTAGAGGGATCCACTAGCAAAGCCACGCTCGGGTCACAGTGAGAACATTGAATGCTTGACTTTGTTTTGAAGGAGTAGATAGATTAATTTATCGTGACTGTTTCCAGTTTTTGGACTAGCCTGAACATTTGGTCTGAGCATTTACACTATTTATCCGAATATCATACCATGTAAATGAAGGATGAGAACATCATGGCAGTGTCTCGTGTGGAGAGAGAACCCTAGATTCCAAAGTACCTAGGAACATTTAAGTACAAATGGACCCCATTTCCGATACCTTGCACATATGTGGTGTTATGCACATGGATTCAACTATGTACTAATCCTAGATTAGTATCCGACATGTTCGCTATGATGAAATGGAGTAGTGGAGATTAGTTTTTAATCAATTAAAATGATTCATCACTAAGAGAAATTGGAACCTCGCAAAAAACCAATAATAAACCAATACTAAACCAATATTAAACTAATGCTAAACCAAGGCTAAACCAAGGCTATCATACATACTAGGTCCGATTGACTAGTATTTTTTGGTACCCGGTATGTATCCTGTCCAGGTGTCCACTGGGTACTTTATTCCCCCGATTATCAAGCATCGAACTAAAAACCCCGGGGTCCCGACAAACCAACTTGGGCGCCTGGACGCAACGGCAGCAGATAAAGGTAGCATTCAAGTGATGACTGTAAACGTAAATCATAGCCAGCTCAGGAGCTTAAGACAGGTTACGTGGAACAAGGATTTAACGAGTTGAAATTCAGTCTGGGTAATTGAAACTCTCAGGTTCAGCTCTGTACAGACGAACCCGACACCGACGATTTAGACCGGGGAGGGATCCATAGTGGGTCCAACGGGATCCCTGTCTCCAGGTCAAGATGCATGTTGATTGGACTGCTCGCAAAAAGTTAGTGCTTAACGCCCGTCTCCACCATTCACAATCTATTATAAAGTATAGTGGGGTATTCATCCCCAAACGCGAGAAGCGGTGTCCATAATGATGTGCGTTCCGAGCCGCAAAGGAGGCATGTGGCTGCACAGCTCAAGTCTCGCAAATCTCGCAAATCTGTAGTGGTGGGGAATCGAGGGTCCTTGCCACGGATTCAGGGAATTCAAATGAAAACTTGCCATATCGGACCTCGGAAATCTAGACGAAAACCAGCATGACAAAAAATGAATAATAAAATAAAATAAATAAAATATTAGGATGTGTCGAATAAGGTTTCATTTTTGCGAACATTCTACCTTGGAATACTCCGTAAAGGTAAAAGGTAAAAGAGGGTCTCTAGTATTCCTAGTATTCCTACCTAGTATTCCTAGTATTCTCATCTATTCTCGTCCACTGTATCTTCGGACTCTGTTGCAATCTGTGTCCGCGGGTTTCATCATATCCCCCGACTCCGACCAGAGACATTCATGATTCAATCATGATCTGATGCCCCTCCCTTCCCGTGCAGTCGGATCCGTAGTATCGGATCCGTGCAATCGGATGAAGAAAGTCGGAGTTACAAGCTTCAGTGTGCTTACGAGGCTTCCGCCCCCAATGTCTCAACGCCACAGGAACCAACCACCATCAATCATATTCAATATCCAACATTTGAACTTGAGCTCTATGGTGGTACAATATCTCCGTACAAAAATAGCTGGAACTTATTCAATTTAATCCACAGGTTCACCCGGACTCCGGATCTACAATCTCTTTGATTAGATCTGCCAGTGGGGGAGAGCTTCCCTGGGAAGGTTCATGATGTCGTCTAGTTCTAGTCCCGTGACCCCACTGCTGACAAGATACTAGCTATACAGAGTAATCTTCTTAGACATCCACGTCATGAGCACTGACATCTCGACCGTGTGTGCCAGTGGCCCGGGAATCGGAGTCATCTGCCAACAAAGGCGTGACCACGTCGGCATTAGAGTACCGATTTCCCGGTGGTGGCTTAGACTCGGCACCTCGGTACAGTATATAGTGTTGAACCACGAAGATCAAGTCGGAAATAATCGTGATGTTCCCCAGAAAAAGCTTAACTGGGTTTCCGGTAATCCCACCCCAGTCATTCTGAAGACTGGAGTCTAGCACTAGCTGGACTAGTGATAGCACACCCCCACTCAAATCCAACAGAATTTGATTGATATTCCATCCCGACGTCGATTTGCGTTTATAATTTAACCAAGCTTGCGGCACATACTTGAAAACCGTAATGACAAGCTTGATATAGGAAAATGCATAAATCTAAACCCCGATATCTCCTGCGTTAGCTAAAAATAAAATGACTTGAAGTATTCAAAATGACAACTGGCCCACTGCAATGCAGTGATCTGGAGCTGTATGGAACACTCACCACATCAATCCACGCCCATGAGGATGGGTCATAACCTCCATCCGGACTTTGAGACAGCACAACCCCAATCACAATCAGAGGGGCCAGAATGCATCCCCAAAATAGACCCGCAATGGGCTTACTGAGTTTCTGGAAGCGAGACACCTGCAGCCCCCAAATGATTGGCCAAAATTGGGACCATGCAATCAGACTCAGAATCACCGCATGGACCGCAAATGCCAAATCATTGAAGCGAACGGTTGGCTCCTCTGAGAGCGGGTGGCGTGCCGCATATTGGGCACGAATCACAGGTGAATATAAGAACGCACTGTTGTAGATACTGTAACAGAGAAAGCCCAAAGTATTAATGGTGGGGAAATCAATCGATAATCCCGCCACTGAACCGCGTCGAACATTGTAAATAGGCTGCGGGTAGAAGGATGCAGACCAGCAGCCCACACTGATTATGAGATGAGTCAGTTTTGACTCTGTCGAGTACCTATGGCATGTAGAGGGGCCTGATTTGCAAGGATAGCCAGGGTAATCACTTACTATATCCAGCCTAACAGGCTTTTGTGGTTCCCTTATCATCAGCGTCCATGTCTAGACTTGAGCCATCGGCTTGATCTGAGATACGGCACTTACCGGGACACCGCTCGAATGAAGATCTCCAGCTGAGATGAAGCCATTAATTCCAGATATCTGCTCTTAAAACAACTCTCCCACTTTTATTGTTCCTTCAATATGTTTCCAGAGATGGATTTGTATTTCCACACAATTTGCAAGAAGAAAAGATCCCCCCGAGCCCTGGAACCAGGCGACAACTCGAACAATCCATGATGCGAATCGCGTGCTGATGCCGTCATGTGATGATAATGGGCTTATCCCGCGATAAACCCTGAAGATAAAGATGTAGCCCTAAGTGGAAGGCGGTCAATCCCGCATCTTGGTTGTCCGGGTTATGTGCTGGCACGCTAAACCCTGTTAGGAAAACAGTTGATATGGGTCTCGTTGCGTAAGTCTTGTTGTTCGGCCTGTACGACTCCTCATCACCAGTCTCCATCAATTCCTATGCTAGTTGGCCAGTTTTCCAATTGCTCTAGTGTGACTCTTGTTTGAGCCCCTTCACATCTTCTCTTTTCCTTTGCCCCCTCCTATTCCGTACCATTTGTTTACGACCGCGTTCTGCGCCTGCGTAACATCTTCAACGCTCACCGCCACGAACACAATCCTTCTTTGAAACAGATTCCCACCCTTTCAAGACAATTGATCCAATACGATAGCTCATATTCAAGATCCCTGTCACCTTGAATTCCTCTCGAGTCGCCGATCCCATCGCATGGGACATTCCTCGGAACGGGAGATCTCATTAGATCTCCTTCAATAAACCCCGACATTCCAGAGATAAGGATTGCACGCGACTAGCAAAAAAAGGAAAATTCAAATTCAAAATGACGGTCTCCGGGCTTACAGCCCCGGGGAGTAGTACGTATTCATCAAATACGCTACATGTGGGAGATGGAACATGGGACTCAGAGCGCGATGATTTCTTGTTGCCCAATCTTATGGGTCTGAACTTCGAGACAATGCAATACAATGGTGAGCGCGACTAGCCCAGACCAATGCGCCAGGCACTACTAACAAATATTTAATCACAGGCATGGGAAATCGGTTCAAAGATATGACTGGATACAAACCGATCATTATCGCGCACGGCGTTATCGCAGCCATTGTTTTCTTGGGTCTGGTACCCACCTCCTCACTCATAATCCGATATTACTCTCGATGGAATCCGTTCTGGGCGTTTAAGCTTCATGCATGGTTCCAGGTCATGACACTCCTCCTTTCGACGGTCGTCTTTGTGTTGGGATGGTTCGCTGTGGGACCGAAAAGAAGTTTGACAAACCCGCACCATGGAATCGGTCTGGCAATCTATGTTATGGTTATTTTTCAAGTTCTGTGGGGATACTTCGTGCATAAGGTGGAGAGGAACAAGATTCGCTCTCGCGTTCCCCTGAAGCTTGTGGTTTGTCGCACCATCTCAGTTCTTTATGGTTGGTTAAAGCTAATTCACCTTTCCACAGATACATCGATGGGTGGGCCGTGCATTGGTCCTTCTGGGTATTGCGCAAATCCCATTAGGCCTGACACTATACGGCTCTCCTAAATTACTTTTCGTTCTCTTCGCCCTGGCTGTTTTCGCATACTTGGTAGCATTTTTTATCCTCTCCTACTTGTATGATGATGAAGGATATCATCCACACAGTGAACATGGTGGAAGTCGATACAGTCACAGTCAACTTGGACCTTCCGAACTAAGCGCGAAACCACACCAAGGAGGAGGAGGAGGGCTGGGACAAGCTCTTGCGGCAGGCGGTCTTGCGGCGGGTGTGGCTTCAATCTTTCGGCGTCGTGAGCGGGACCGGCACTCAAGTGGAGGATATGAAGAATCCCGAACATCTATTTCAGAGGAAAAGTATTCCGACGTACCACCTCGAAAGGAAAGCGCTGGCTGGGGTAAAAAGATTCTCGAAATTGGAGCCCTTGCCGGTGCTGGCTTTCTTGCGAAGAAATGGTGGGATCGTCGAAAGGAGCGTGAAGATGATAGTGAGGCAGGAAAATACACACCTGCTCATTCGCGCGTCGACAGCTACACTGAGGATTCTCTTAGCCGATTAGAGGACGGCAGACCCGAACCTTCTCACGTAACACCGCTCCAGCGACCTCCAAGCAGACCACCCAGCAGAACCCAGAGTCCTGGTTCATCATACTATTACAACAGCACCTACCTTACTGAGGAGCCAGCAAGACGTCCATCTCGTGGTATCCGAGATGCAATTTTGGGCGCAGGTGCATTCGCAGGGTTGAAGAAGCTCTTCGGCGGTCGTCGCAACAAAGAAGAGGAGGAGCAGAGACGACTTGATGAGATCCGTGAGCAGGAAGAAGAGGACGAGCAGTTACAGAGAATGAACAGCAAGCGACGACCAGCCTCTGGCGCACTGCCACCAGGAGCAGGACCTTATCCATCTCGACGCAGACCAAGTTCTTACACGGAAAGTGATCTCACACCAACCGATTTCACCCCTCAGCCAGCTCGCCAACCCTCTCGTGGATCTCTACTTTCTGCTGAGCCCTTAGCCTCGGGTGCAATTCCTCCACCAGAGCCCTCGGAACTCACACTTCCTCCTCCAAGACCTCCAGTCCACCACGAACTCTCAGCTGATTCAAGATCTGAGCTACCTTTCTCTCATGACGGTACCGAACTTGCTGCAGGAGCTGCAGCAGGCGCGGCGGCAGCAGCGGCATCAGCCTCCACACGTCGCCGCAATAGCGGTAGTCGTCGCAACAGTGGTAGTGGCAGTCGCGGCCGACAACGTGAGGACTACGTTGAGTCACCACCAGTATCCGTCAAGGTGAAGATGGCCAATGACGGAAGACACATTACGCTCCGACGACTCACAGATGAAGAAGCATCAGCAAGTCGCGAAGCACGCCGACGAGAAAGACGAAACTCACGTCGTCGTGCTGGCAGTGCAGGATCTTTATCAGGTGACGAACGAGACCGACACGCAGACCGATGGCGTCGTGTTGAAGAGATGGAGCGAGAACAAGAGCTACAGACAAGACGCGAACAAGCTGCTGCTATGGCTGCTAGTAGACCATCTATGGTTCCGTCCGTTAGCGCTGCTCCTTCACCCATGCCTGAAGACTCTCAAATTAGCTACAGGCCGCCCCCACCTCCTATTCCACACCCTGCTGCCTCTGGTAGTGTTCCATATGGAAGCGTAATGTCTCCGGGAACATATACTGGTACTGAGGCCAGTGGATCTTATGCTAATAATCGTCGACGTCGACGCGCGGAGCGTGCTAGAGCTCGACAAGACAGACAGCAACAACATGGTGTGGAATTTGAGTGATGAACGTTTCAATTTTGTTTTTTTTATCTGCGTTATGATTTCTTTTGTTTTTGATCCTGCTATGGCTTGGTATGGATATGTCTACGACCTGTATAAAATGAGTCCCTGTCCCCGTTTTGAAGCTATGTCGATATCGATCATTTGATTGATATCTTTTCTTTGGATCACGTACGAATGTCTTTGAACTTATGGAAATGAACTGCCGCTAAGGTAGGTTTTATGTTACTTCTGGTTTATTGGGTTTATTCTTCTCAAATGTTTTCTTCTATGGCAAGCGAATTATGGGATTGATTTTGGCCGGTCTGGTTGGCTCATATCGCTTTTGTCTATTCAATTTTCCCCCTGATTTCGGGGCTTCTTGTTTTTCTTCTTCTCTTCCCTTGATACTCTATCCCGTTGGAGTATTGTCACATATGCCTTCAAAATCTGAATTCAAAAATTCGAATAATGCTGTCAGTGGTTGTGGAAAGATATATGTAGCCGTACTAGTGGTCTACTACCAAACTTGAAGGTGCCTAGTACTAAACGATCAACATTGAACTGCCCAGGTGCCCAGGTGGTAGTAGTACACCCATCAGATGGATGCTCTATAGATAAATAAATGTACTGGCAGCGCCCTACAAACATTCAAATGTTACGATGATATGATGGTACTACTAGTAGTACTAGTACATCAACCTTGGAAGCTACAGAACATCACATCCACATTCTACGAAAGTTGAACCAAGCTGAACATGGACTACATACTAGTAATTCTGCATGTAATAATTGCCAAGAATACAAACACAGGCTTTCATGACATATGATTTGAGCCATTAGTACAAGACCTTACTTACAGCTCGTCATGCTCGGTCTCCTCGCTGGGAGTCTCGGCCTTGGGCTCAGCCTCAGCGACGAGACCCTCAGGGAGTTTCTCCTTAGAGCCTTCACCGAGACGGATTGCATCAATCCAGGACTCGACGGAGGTGAGACCGAACTCTTCTCCGTTGAATCGGCGCCACCAGCCACGGCGGGCGTTCACGGCGATGATCTCCACAGTCTGGCTATCTTCCAGTCCCAACACGCTTCGCAGGGTTTCCGAGGCAGCGTTAATGTCAGGAATGGCATAGACTGGGAACAGGTTCACGCCACGGAGAGCGTGCTTGTGCGCAATCTCGGCGAGACTGGTTAGGGCTTCAGTCGCTGGGGCTGGAAGCTCTGATTCGTCACCAGGTGCAGGAAGAAGAGCGAGGACACAGGTATTGGACTTGACTGCTAAGCAAGCCGACTCAAGGGTTTCCGGGGTAGCCAGGGTAGGGACTGCAGGCGCAGGAGGGGGAGTGGGTTTAGATTCAGGAGTTTCGGTGGGTGTATCATTGTCTCCATCATCAGAAGCTGGCTTAGAGGCCGGCTTGGACTTTGGCTTAGCCTTAGGCTTGCTTGCCGGTGCGGCCTTTCCAGTGGCGTCAGGGTTTGGTTCAGCGAATTCGCCAAGGAATTCCAGAAGAGGCTGCTTCTTCAGCTCGCCATCGTACACCTTGTGCTCAGAGCCACCGCTAGGAATCACGACCAGTGTTGGGAATTCCTCAATGCCGAACTTCTCCACAGAGGAGGACTCCTTGTTGCGCACTTGCGCAATATCAATTACATCCAAGAAGTCGATTGCCAATGCGCGAATAAGCGCACTGGTAGTTCCTTTTTCGGTGAATAGGATAGCCTTGGGTCGCTCGTCGTTCTGTTCCAACCAATTGTCCAAATCCTTATCCGTAGCTCGCTTTACATGATTGGGAATGTTGCTCTTCACAGCGTCGACAATACCCTTTGCAGTTCGTGGACCCTGGTAGTCTTGAACATTAGGGCGTCCTGCTTTCTTTGAGGGAGTGACGATCTTCAAGGTTGGAAAGCCTTGAACTCCCATCTGTCCACAGAAGGGTTTGTTCTCATCTTCATCGCAATTGACTGCGGCAACCTTGGCCAATCCATTGAGGCTCTGGGCGGCTTTTTCGTAGGCAGGTTTAAGATTCTTGCAGTGGCCGCACCAGGGAGCATAGAATTCGACAATCTAGAAAAAAATAGTATTAGTATATTGCAGGATTGGGAAGATAGTAGAACGATAAGCGAACAGAAGTGTGGTTCGTGTTTGCGATAAGCGAGCCATAAGTTTTCTGATTCACTTGCAACACCGGTGACTTGTTACTGTAGATCCCATCCGCGTTCACAGGCAACACCGCCAGCAACGAAGCGATAAACAAAAAGGTATTTCCTTGAGGCAACATGATGAGAATATGATCACTGATACAGATCGAATAGGCGATTCTAGTTCCGAGCTCACAAGAGCGCCGTTCCAGTCCAGCGACACAAGTGGGAAGTGAAGTTACGCGCAAGGTGTCCTGATACTCTTGGCGGTGCGGGATGCGGGGACTCCCCAACCTTAGAGCTAAGCTCTCCGAGCTTAGAGCCAAGCTTCGTTCTTCCTTCCGCTCTCGTTGGAATTCGCTCCGTTTATCCACGCGTCTGAGCAACGAAAACAGTCCTGAATTCGCTCTCTTGCCTCTAGATGTTTTGTGGTTGGTTCTCGATCATTTGACTCCCCGTGATGTTGTGCGCTGTCGACGCGTCTCGCAATTATGGAATGCCGCTTTCAGTAACCCGCTTGTCCTGGCATACATGCTAAAGCAGCATTTCCCTTGGACAAATGAATCGCAGAGCTTACAGCTTACCGGCATGTCCGAATTGACCATTGACGATGTTCGCCATATCCATGATAAGGTCGTTGCTCGATACCATCATCTTGAAAAAGGATCTCCTCGTTCCGTGAAAAAGTACGATATGTGCAATCACATCAATGAGGATGGCGTATCCGCATTTGCACGGGTGCCGGCATGGAACAGGCACACTAGTCATCTCACAAACACGCCGGATCGTCTGTTTCCCGAAGCGATGTGGAGTCACGAAGATGGGCTAGTCGTTTTCCCTAGCAAACGGTGGGATTTTATCGCGATGCTCGATCTGAAGACCAATCGGAAGTACGTAGTCCCATTCTTGATGTCCCACAAAACCATTTGTCGAATTCGATTGCACATGCAAGTACTGGTGATTGAATGGGTGGAAGACTATTTGTACAGGCCCAATCGTCGATTTCTCACATACCCCCATTCCGCTTCTTCATTCGACATAGTGCGCAGAAATGATGGAAGCTGGAACATTATTCCCCGGAATGAGTGGCAAATCGATGCTCGTGCAGGATATCCAATCGGTCAAGATGATGTTTTCTTCTCCGCACATAACAGGGACTATTATGCGCTCTATCTCTGGCAACCCAATCTCCCCTTCAGCGCGCGAGACACAAGCCCCCGTGAGACACTAACCGTCTGGGATATCTCCCCAAGATCACTCGATCGATCTTCTGAGGACTCGACTGGAACAGCCGATTATGAAGCAAACTTCCCATCATTCATTGCGAGATTTGACTTAAACCACCTTGGCCTCCGGCAACGTGGGATTCCAAACCTGCAAAGACTCCATATTACTGACGATGGCGAATCAATCGTCATCACAGAGTGCACCAACACATGGATGCATATGGTCGGTGATGATCTTGGCCTCCCACGGGTGATCCAAACCACTCTCCCGCTTCAAGGAATAGGCCCTCACCAGCATGCCGAGGAAGATCTGCTTTTACCTCCGTACCGGAGTAACTCCAATATCAAGGGAGATTTCATGACTCGTGACGTTCTCAATGTTGACGGCTGGTATGATCTTCTGGGACAGGCGTTGGATGAGAATTCCGGGGTGAGCTTCTGCTTGCATTTTGATAACGTCAAGTGGTTCGAACATGCCAACAGAGAAGACCAAGGGGACCTGCCGCTTAAACTCACCACTCAAACCAAAAACAGCCGAGTCACTTGTGAGACCTTGGATTTCTCAGGAGCAGGGCAGATCAGTGGCGGTGAAAACTATGTGATTGGTGAGAACCGGGAGAACCAGCTAGTCATTTATCGATTTGACTAGACTACGCATGATGATACGGACGACGATACGGACGACGATACGAATGATGATACGAATGATGATACGAATGATGGTAGGTACGCATGATGATACCCTTCGAGATTTAGGAAATTCAATTCAAAATTTTCAATTTGCATTCCCACCGTAGGCTCTCCCAGTATTAGTAGTAGCTGATACATATTTGCTTCGAAGTCACAAGCCTACTAATCACTGAAATCGATGAGACAGTCATCAGCCTCATCAACTGCGCGGGAGTAGGACGGGGTTGGCGTAATTGGCATATCAGTCATTAAGTCGATCATGACACCGGGCCTAGTTCGGCCAGCGTCGCGACCGATAGTGCTTTGTCTTCCAGTGTCTTCATTGGGTTGTCTCGCATCGTCTGTTGCTTTACATTTCGTGCGTTTGTCTGCTGTCTTTGCTTCCGCTGTTGGTATCCTTCTTCCCGTTGTCTCTTTTGGTGGCCGCACAGTGTCTGTTCCCTCCTTCTGATTATCTCTCATCATTTTTTCAAGGTCAGGATCAAAACCAGCATATCTTCTCTCCCAGTCTTCGATATCGTGTTCATGCCGAGCGCGTTCCGCTTTTGAGATCTCTGAATTTGGATCCATGTGCACACCAGTACCGTATGTGTAAAGATATCTTTCCCAAGGATCATTGAAATTCCAGTTTCGGCGAGGAGTTGATGACCAGGGTCGTTCATCTTGAGCCCAGTTGCGGCGGTCATCCGTGGGGAAGTATTGTCGATTGCCTGTGCCAGTATTGCGGGTTGTGACGCGAGGACGAGAACGAGAACGTAGCGCTTCGTCGTGACGAGAACGACTTTCAGGGTCACGGAGAACTTCTACTGCTTGTTGAATCTGGAATGTCACGACGCGTGAGTATAAAGAATGCACGGTATTATCAAGGGCACAAAGCTTTCAACAGCTTTCATTGAGGAGAGAGGGGATAGTTCATATACCTGATGGAAAAGCACGGTTGAGGCTTCATCCCCGCCAGTTTTATCGGGATGATAGAGCAATACCAGTCTCTTGTAGGCAGAATTAATCTCATCCACCGTGGAATTTTCAGCAATCTCTAAAATCGTGTAGCAGTTGAGCTGGGGTTGAGGTGAAGCCATTTCGAGGTTTCAGTGTTAGTCTGATTTGAGAGGAAGGTGTATGTCGGAGAGATGAGGAGAGATGAGGCGAGGCCTGTTATGGGTTATCACCAAATGTTTGATGAGTCCACACGTGAGAGAACAATACACCACTGGGCGAAAGACCCAGTTGACCAATAGAACAAAAGTTGGTAGAGGATTGGAAGCACTAGAGTGGGTAGGCCGTTAGGCAAATTCGAACACCCAGTGAACGCATCTGACGTAGCTGAGATACTAGGGAAAACGAGGTTCAATCCCGAGGGCGTGAAGGAAGCTTCGAGGGTCAAGACTGCACCAAACGATATCAGACGGTGGTTTTCAAAGGGTGAATATCGTCTGTGTACAGCCTGATTATGTTGCTTACCGAGAAATTGTCAGAGAACTTGACCTAGGCATGTCCAGGAGCCTTTACATATACTCTCTCAGACAGCCATGTTCACACATACTTGGGTGTTCAGCATACTTGGGTGTTCAGTCAGGAGTATTTACAGGTGACTGGCAAAATACCCCTCTAAGGGTGCAAGTACCTACAGGGTTAGCTACAGGGTTACCCGGAGGCTCACCTAGAGGGTTAACTGAAAGGGAAGGTTGGCTGGTATATGGATAGTATAAGCAAAGTGATAGCCTCAAGTGCTGCGGAATAAGCTGTAGGCTATTCCAGGCAGTGAGGGACCCGAAAAAACCACTGTAACCCAAGTAGTAAAAGAAGGTCTAAGGTCTACCTTGGAAGAAGAGACAAGTACGTAGAAGGTAGGCCCAAGTATACCAGGGGCACATAAGAAATCGGAATGGATTGACACTGATTTTACAGAAAACGGAGAGTCGATCTAAATATCAACAGAGTATACGCCTAGGGCGATTTGATCTCGTAGAAGGCTTCTAAGAAGACTTTTACATATCGGCAGAGGCGGTGGCACCGGTGATAATCTCAACCAGCTCACCGGTAATGGCGGCTTGACGCTGACGGTTGTACAGAATCTGGAACCTGTGGATGTTGTTAGAATGAGAACGAATGGAAGGGTAGTCATATAAACACATACTTCTGAATCATCTCACCGGCGTTCTTGGAGGCGTTCTCCATGGCGTTACGACGAGCCTAAGAATCGTTAGCATACAGTTGAATAGGATTTTGGAATTGGCATAGTCATACAGAGATCTCACAGGCGTGGCCCTCAGCCATAGCCCAGAAGAGGTTGTTGGCGAGAGCGTACTCGCGGAGACCGGCAAGAGCCTCGTCATCAATCTCGAAAGCAGAGATGTTGGCTAAAAAAAATCATGTTATTAGCAAAAAATTCATGGGTCCCCTGGAGTAAAATCATAGGCGCGTACCGGACTGGGTGATAGCCTCCTCAGAGTAAGCCTCAACGACGGTGGCCTCGTAGCTTTGGGCGTTGAGGAACTTGTTGTAGACGATCTTGATGCTGGCGTAGTCGGTAGGCAGAAGGGCAATCTGATCGGCGATAGCCTGGGCATCGGCGAAGGTGGGGATGTCCTTGCAGA
This sequence comes from Penicillium herquei, assembly GCA_039634405.1. Lineage (NCBI taxonomy): Eukaryota > Fungi > Ascomycota > Eurotiomycetes > Eurotiales > Aspergillaceae > Penicillium > Penicillium herquei. Next base: position 357,901 of record CP098389.1, on the reverse strand, counting down.
CGTTGGCGAAGCTGAGCTGGATCTTCTCGGGAGCGAAACGGGACAGCTGGGCCTTGGCCTTCTCACCGAGGATAACGATGTCGGCCTCGGGGTTCTCAGCCAGCATGCGGCGAGTGGCCTTGCTCAGACCGGAGTGGATACCACCGCAAAGACCCTTGTCGGAGCTAGCAACGACGTACAGAGTCTTCTTGCCGTCCAAAGCCTTGGTCTCGGCCTTCTCGAAAACGGTGTTGGAGGTCTCACCGTAGGCACGGGACTCGTCCATGGCCCTCTGGGCGCGGGTCAGACGGGTGGAGGCAACAATCTTCATGGTGCTGGTGATCTTCTGAATGTTCTTGATGGACTTGAGACGGCCCTCAATTTCACGCAGAGTCGCGAAGTTAGCGGCATTGGGCGGGGCAGTGCTTTGGGGGAAAGTCAGTAATAGGTAACCAGGCGATCATCTTGTGAAGGCGATTGAGCTCGAGGAATGATTGAGGTTTTCTGATCTGGAAGGGGGCGGGTGGTATTCGTGGTGATGTCGAATTCGGCAAGGTGAAAGGACCGGACCACTTGAGCGGGCATCGGAAGAAGACTTACCGGGTAGCAGCAGCACTGCCAGCCCTGAGGGCCGGGCGGACAGCACGGGAGAACATTGCGAGGAGGTGTGGGTGAAGACGAACGGGTAAGTTCGAGAGCGGGGGGGAGAGGAGAGGGAAAGAGCAAGAGAATGCAAGACCTCGCTGGTTGCTGGGTAGATGCGATGGTCGGGAAGTGCGAAGTTGAACTCCTGGCCGTCCCATGTGCGCTAAACCTCAATGGGTAAGAATCTACGGCGAGCGATTCCGGCTTCCGGCGCAGTTTGATGCCTTGGTGCCTGAGTGCCTGAATAAAATGGCCATATTATTATTTTACAGCCTCCAACGTAAGGCCACTACAAGTCCTCCACTGTAACAGCGAAGTTGACCTAGGCATGTCCCGGGGCATTTGTACTCTCTCGGACAGCCACCTTCACACATCCTTGGGTGCTCAGCCAGTAGTATTTACAGCACCTGAGGTGACTGGCGAAATACCCCTCTAAGTGTGTAGGTAAGTACCTACACGGTTACCTACAGGGTCATCTACACGGTTAACTGAAAAGGAAGGTGGGCTGGTATATGGATAGTATAAGCAAACTGATAGCCTAAGGCTTCAGCTGTACTAGGTGAAGGACCCCGAAAACCACTGTAGCCCAAGTAGTAAAAGAGGTCTAAGGTCTATTTACAACCTTTGGAATTTGTATATGCCATTACATAATCTGATCGCCGTGCGCCACGGTCGAACCGGGTTCCAAGGTTTCCATGGTTATAGGCCTCAGGCAGCATGAGGTAACTCGTTTTCCATTCCATTCCCTCCATTCCCCCAAACTTACCTTCACTCGTGGAGAGCCTTGGTCTCTTTTTCATTTGCCCCCAATCTCGATTCCTCCACCTCTTTTCATCCCATTGGAACTCTCGCGTGTTCCGCATCTTTGATGCACTATTTCTAATTACTTGTTTGCCTCCTGTTCATTGGCCAGATTTATTTTGGCCTCATCTTCGTTGTATCAAGCGGTCCGTTTAGCCCGACCAAGCGCACGAGGACACCTACCCTTGCTCATCCCTCGTTTCTTTAATTCTCGCCCCCGGTTTTCATTCCCAGTGTTTCGACCTGCTATGAGTTCCTCGGAGGACGACGTGCCTCTGGCACGCGCGAATGGCCGCGCAAATGGTAAGCTTGCCCCGGGTAATTCGGTTTGGTGTACTACTTCCTCGGCCCTTATTTCCTCGATAGAGGGCTGCTCTCCTTATTCGGATATTTTTTTCGCAAGCTCCTTCATCTCGCAAAGCTCCTTACTTTTCTCGTCCTACTTACCTGCTACATACTATCTCGCGCTTTTCGAACTAACATTTGATCCTGCGCGCTTCTAGCCACCCCGAAAATGAAGTCCCCTGCCACGAACGGAGACCTTGATCCTGGCGTGTCGGTTCGCTTTGGCCCCGTACAAGACGCCGACGTTGATATGAAGGATGCGGACGCTGCGCGCGGCGCCAGCAAGCGCAAGTCTCGGACCAGCATCGACCGGAAGAAATCATATGTTGAGCCAGAAAGCAGTGAGGAGGAAGACAAACCTTTGGTACGCCATATTCTACCCCAAGAAGCATACCTGGGTTGCGACATTATTGTCGCGCTTGGTTTCAGCGACTGACCATTCGACAGAGTAAACGCCGGCGAACATCTGTGAAGCATGAAGACCCCGAGACCGATGACGACGTTCCTTTGGCCTTGAATGGAAGAAAACTCCCCAAGGCTTCAGAGACCGCCATTGGAGAGGAGTCTGACTCCGATGTGCCGATTGAGAAGAAGCTCACTGCCCAGAAGAAGAAGATTGAGCAAAAGGCCAGCAAGGACGCTCGCGCCGCTCGCAAGGCCCCTCCCAAGAAGGAAGCTAAACCTGCCGCGGCCACCAAAAAGCAGACAAATGGCGTGAAAAAGGAACCCGCCGATGATAAGTCTGCTCTGAAAAAAGTGAAGACTGAGTCAGTCACTCCTAAGAAAGGCAAGGCGAAGGTGAAGGCAGAGAGCGAGGATGCAGACGAGAAAGAAGAGGAGGAAGACGAATACAAATGGTGGGAGGATCCCACAAAGGGGGATGGAACCAACAAGTGGACCACATTGGAACACAATGGCGTTGTGTTTCCTCCACCCTATGAGGTTCTGCCTAAGAATGTCAAGTTGAAGTACAATGGAGTCCCAGTCACCCTGCACCCAGAGGCTGAAGAGGTTGCTGGCTTTTTCGGAGGCATGCTCAATTCAACCCACAATGTTGAGAACCCGGTTTTCCAGAAGAACTTCTTTACGGACTTTAAGGATATTCTCAAAAAGACTGGCGGCGCTAAGGATGCCCAGGGCAACAAGGTTGATATCAAGGAATTCACCAAGTGTGATTTCAAGCCTATTTTCGAGTTTTACGATGCGCAGCGAGAAGAGAAAAGGAATCTCCCAGCTGCGGAGAAGAAGAAAATCAAGGCTGAGAAGGATGAGCAAGAAGCTGCCTATCAGTTTTGTACGTGGGATGGTCGCAAACAGAAAGTCGGCAACTTCCGAGTCGAACCTCCCTCTCTTTTCCGTGGACGAGGCGAACATCCTAAGACAGGCCGCGTCAAGACTCGTGTCCTTCCAGAGCAAATCACCATCAACATTGGAAAGGAGGCAACTGTTCCACCCCCTCCCCCTGGCCACAACTGGAAAGAAGTCAAGCATGATCAAGAGGGCACTTGGCTTGCCATGTGGCAGGAGAACATCAACGGCAATTACAAGTATGTCATGTTGGCTGCTAATTCTGATGTCAAAGGCCAGAGCGATTACAAGAAGTTCGAAAAGGCCCGTGAGCTCAAAAAATATATCGACAAGATCCGCAAGGACTATCAAAAGGCCTTGAAGCACGATATGATGGTGGAGCGCCAGAAGGCTACTGCGGTGTACCTGATTGATCAGTTTGCACTTCGTGCCGGAAACGAGAAGGGCGAAGACGAGGCCGAGACTGTTGGTTGTTGCTCACTCAAGTATGAGAACATCAGCTTGAAGCCTCCCAATACGGTTATCTTTGACTTCCTGGGTAAGGATAGTATTCGTTTCTACGATGAGGTCCAGGTTGATCCTCAAGTATTCAAAAACTTGAAGATCTTCAAGAAGGCGCCAAAGAAGAATGGCGATGAGATTTTTGACCGATTGACTGTATGGCATCACCTACCCTCCTTTTTGTCGTATGCCTGACTAACGTTCTTAGACTTCTGCTCTCAACAAACATCTGCAAAACTACATGCAGGGTCTCACGGCTAAGGTTTTCCGTACTTACAATGCCTCCTTCACCATGAGTAACCTGCTCAAGGAGATGAAGGCCACTGGTACGATCCCGGAGAAGGTCAAGGCCTACAACGATGCCAATCGCCGAGTTGCCATTCTGTGTAACCATAAGCGCACAGTCACCGCTGGCCATGCCAATCAAATGGAGAAGATGGGTGAACGGGTATGTTTCATCGATGATCTGGAGGTTGCACAGAGCTAATCATCATCTTTTTCAACGTATAGATCAAGGGACTCCGATATCAGAAATGGCGACTTAAGCAACAGATGCTCGATCTCGAGCCCACTCTGAAGAAGAAGAAGGGTGCTGCGTTCTTCGAGCGAGACGAGGATCTTACTGTTGAGTGGGTCAAGGAACACCAAGCCTTCCTGTTGGAGGAACAGACTCAAAAGATCCAGAAGAAGTTTGAAAAGGACAACGAGAAGCGTGTTGCCGACGGAGAGAAGGAAATGAAGACCTCCGAGCTCAATGAACGCCTTGAGGTCGTCAAAGACCTGGAAAAGAAGTTTGCCAAGGAGAACAAATCTGGCAAGGTGGAGGCTGAAGGCAGAGGTCCAACTGTGGAGAAGATCGAGGCTGCAATTGTTAAGCTTGACCAGCGCGTTGAGACGATGTCAGTCCAAGCTCAGGACAAGGAGGACAACAAGGAGGTTGCCCTCGGCACATCGAAGATTGTAGGTTTTCTTTACATTCGATCAGATGTCACAACCACTAACATTCATTTCTAGAACTACATTGATCCTCGTCTCACCGTTGTCTTCAGCAAGAAGTTCAATGTTCCCATTGAAAAGTTCTTTTCCAAGGCGCTGCGCGAGAAGTTCGAGTGGGCCATCAAGTCTGTGGAAGAGGATTGGGAGTTCTAATCACTCAATCCCTAGCTATGGCTGATGGTTCGCCAGTCAAATCATTCCTTTTGATCTAACCAATTTTAGCACTTCTAAGGGGGAGAGGATTTTTTTGGTTTGTTTTTCATTTTCCTTTAGCTGTGGTCAGTCTTTTTCTTTCCTTTATGAGCATGGGTTTCCACGATCAAACAAGACAAAAAAAACAACCGTCTCATTTGTGGATATTTCTGCTGGCTGGAAGAGCCCTGTTGTAATACAGCAGGTCTTTTCTCAGCCAGTAGCTCCATGCAGGCGGGATTCAAATTTTCTATACGAGGGGAAAACATAGCAAGAAAGATGCATTTACATTTGCTCATTTGCATCAAAGCTTTGGTCATTCCAAGGAACTAGTATTGACACTGTTGATACATAGACCATACAGGAAGATCGCATTGTATTCTATTTAAACTGCGCTTTGTTTCCATAGTTTCCTTCATACTAGTCTAGAAGAAAAAACGCATTAAACAAATTTCCATAAGATCTACACTCACCGAGGAGTTTATGCTAGTGGACCTCGAGCTATGGATGAATGATAAAGGGTCAACAAAGTGGTATTGTGCAATAAATCAACAATTCGTTACAACATGGATATAAACTTGAAGCTGTAACAGAGCTCAAAAAAAGAATGCTAAACAACAAAACATGACTCCTGTACCAGCAGAAGTCTCACTCGTGTACTAACTCAGGAATAATCTGAGTTTAAAGTAGATCAAGCCGCCATCTGCACTGACGCAGGCATCGTCAACGCAATCTCCGCCTCGAGCTTCGTCAAGATGTCTCGTGCCATGTTACTAATGCCACCGAGATATCTCAGGGCAAATAGTAAGCTCTTAACACTTTCCTGTCCAGATCCCTCGGAGCAGACAAGTTGCGTGGTAGGGGCGCTGAGGAATCTCGCAACAATACATATTGCACTCGCAAGAAAGACATGCATCTTGATAAAAGCCACTTGTGGTAGATTCTGCACCAAGGAAACAACTTCGTTCGCTGCCTGGTATGCAGTTTGCTTGTAGGTCAGAGAGGCCATTTGGTCATCCAGTGTTTGCCAGGGTCTCTCTTCGGCTGTCTCGCTTAGCAGTACGCAGGTACTATAGGCTAGAACATGGTTGAAAAAGATCATGGTATCGTAATTTGGTTCTGCAGCTTTGGGATCATGGGGGATTTGATCTTGGAGTCTTGTCTTTGTGATGGCTCCGGCGGCTGTAGCTAGCCATTGGTGCCGAGCCCAGAATCCCTGGGATTCTATCTCGGAACCTGGAGGAGAGACGGACTGTGAGAGACGTCGATGGCTTATGCAGCGGCCGAAGAGACTCGACAAGGCAATGCATTGAGAGAAAGGGGGAAGTGTGATGAAGTTATCGCTATTACTCATGACGTCCGAAAGGAAACCCATGAGTACTGGTCGTTGACCAGCCTGGAAATCAGCCTCGGGCATTGGGAGGCGGGCGTAAATCTGGGAAGATCAATCAGGAACTATCTCAACGTATTATCTGAACCTTTGGTTGACTTACAACTTCTTCTTGAAGCATCGGAGGTCGATGATTCAACATGCTAGAAAGCCGATCAAGAACAAACGCAGCCCAGATAGTCCGTCTCATTTCCTCAACTTCAACCCAACTCCTATTCTGACCATTGGTCATCTGCGCTGCAGGAGAAGGTCCAAAGGACCTAGGCGTTGGGTAGTCAGGCGGGGAAGATACGAGACCCATCTGCATAGTTTGCATATCAACATTGAATATACCAGAGAGCTGAAGAAGAGTGAAGGCATGACCACAAGTGAGAAGTGCCTCCTGCTCGAATTTTCGGAAGAATTCATAGTGAGCAAGGAGAATCCAAGCTTGGATCAGTTCATAATCTATCCAGTTTCGGGGACTTCTGGGCCTGGTCATCCATGGCAATCCAGCGGATCCCTGCATTTCCTGGATCTCAAGCATCTGGCGAGTCCGTAGATATAGGACCTCGGATATTTCACCAAATTCCGATGACATGGCAGCAGAGACAGCTCGCATTGCTAAGCGTAGACAGACACGAGTGGGTGAGATATTCTCTCTGTTGGCCCATGAAAAATAGTGGTCTCTATTAATCATAGGCACCATAGGGTTGACTCGGTCGAAGTAGATAAGATCTCTGTTCAAGTATCGATTAGCTCATATTCACTCATCGATCAATAAGGGATTCTTACAATTCTGTCAGAATGTGGTCAGATATTTGAAGACCATCTCCGGAATGTTTCCGGTTTACAGGTATGTTAACAGACGAGGCAGACATGGCAGAAGCCGGGCGAAGATCGTAAAGGCTGGAACTTGGTGAAAACACTCCATCATTTGACCAAGTGCTAGGCACATACCCAGCTGATACAGCCGACAGCCTTCGATCAATCTGTTCATCTGAGATGGAGATGGATCGCTCTGCACTGGAAGCAAACTCAGACCTTTGCAACGCATCGGCATCGAACCCACTTGCGCCTGCATTGTATGTCCGGAAATCACCCGGCATCTCATGCTCTGGACTGGCCTCGACAGACTCAAGGATTTGAGAGTCTACACTATTCGATCGAGTCTGGCTGGCCAGCTGGTTCTCAATTATTGCTGAGAGGTTCCCTACGCGTCAGCCATTACCATATCATCTTTGGGGTGTATATGAAGGGAGATAACTTACCCACACGAGATCTTAGTTCCTTAAGCTGACCTTTCTTTGGCCCTCTAGGCGATCTCTTGTCCACGAATACACATTTCCGGCCTGAATCCGAGCATACACCACACTGAGGACGTACCCGATCACATCGCGCTTTGCGACGACGACATTCTTCACAGGCCAGTCCTGGTTGCTGTCTCACCATACTGTGTGTCAATAGACTTGGAAAAAGAAGTGAAAGATAAAAAATCAAGTGATCATCAGGGGTTCTGTGTCCTTTTGCATGAGAAATCCCCCGTTTATACGAAGCCCGCAATGCATATATTTAACTACAAGCCAAGACGGTAGCAAACGCATGGACCAACGGAGATCGGCAAGGTCGTGGTCCCTAGCTGCAGTGATCCACAGTATATGAGGTACCAAGGCTTGCGATAGTGACTTTGCCACGCGATTAGTAGGGGGATGAGGGGGGAGAGCGGGATTACGAGGGAAAAACCCGGGAAACTCATGCAATGTGATGCCGCACACATAAGCCCACATGGCAAAGAACCCATTTGATTGGATCTTAATTAGTGTACCAAGCGAAATTGATATTGTTGAGGCCCCGGGGGCCGGGATGTTGGTGAGAAGTAGATGTACATGGAGGGGATATACAGTGGGGGACGTGCGTCTAGTGCCTGAGACCATGATCAGCCTAAACCTTATACAGCGACATTTTCGAAGCATCTGGATAACTAAGAAGTAGCTAAGTTCATGATTCTTCCTAGATTTACAGTTTGGGATCATTTTCTGAAACGAACTGCCACGAGGCCGCAATCCTGAAACTCCCCGCAAATGCTACTAGTATATGGCTAGTATGAGGATCGCATCCACTTTATCGTATAGCCTATTTTCGGAATGCGAGATGTAATCGCCACCGGCCCCAAACATTCGAGTATTAGGCTCAAACGTCAGACCTCCAGGGTTCAATATTTTGATTCTTTTCGTAAATACATTTTCAATTGTCGCCTATGTACATTGAGGTTGGTCAAACTATGTTAAAAGTCAAGTGGTTGCCATTGATGCATGTGCGGCACGAGGGAGGCCTGATCTATAAACAACATCAATTGAAATATTACATACTATACTAATGAAAAAAAAGTTTGAACTGATCTTAAAATAACTAAAATAAAGTCACGGTCTGTGCCAGTGGGTCTAATAAAGATAGCTCCAGAATTTCAATCAATTTCAACAAAATCGGAGCTCTAAGGCCTCGGTTACGCAAATTAACCGACTCAAAGTGGCTCCAGTATCAACATTTGAACTTGCAATTGTCTGCCATTGGTGGTATCAGGCTGGCAAAATGCACTTAACATTGAGCTCTGGTCTCATATGAGGGGTAGTGGAGCAGCTATTTACCTTCCAATGGCTGTTGCCACTGCAAGCACGATAATTCGTAATAGCATCATGTATACCCAAACGGGGCGCTGATTGAGCTAAGAATTTGCCTCTCGCGCAACATGAAACCATCTAATTGGCCCGCACGTAATACTGGGAATAGATCTACATCCCTGGACGGGATATATGAGCTATTCTGAGGTATTCCTAGAACCAAAGTCCAGATTTATAACACGGAGTGTTTCATCTTCACTCCACGAGGTCAGGATTTCTCAACGATCTCGGAGTTGGAAGCGAAGAGCCGCAGGAATGCCAAGGTAAGAACCCCTGTTTTATGACATGTCATTGCCTTTAAATGACGAGATAGGAAGTATCAGGAGCTCCGACTATGTTCCGCCTTGCATGTGGAGTTGTTGACCATTCGGATATCAGGTTGCTGTTGGTGACTCAAGCGTATAGAAGCGTATAGACCGGAGTAAGGACCCTGGGGCCTTGAGGATGACATCCACATTCTCATCATGATACATGCATGTGTCTGCACATGTGGGCATTGCTAGTAGCTTCCATGGCTAACCAACTCTTGCTGATAAGCATCACTCATATGATGTGAGCCAGGGAGTTTCGATTTGCTAATGAGATTGAAAACTTGCCCGGAATTTGATGCCGGGGAGTCTGTTGGGATCTGTGAATGTTATTGGGACACATGCATCAGCTTGAAACTTCATACTGGTGGTTGATTAGTGTTCATCCACTCAAATGGTACACCTAAGGATTATAGGTCTCGAGGCTCTTGTATCAATATTATCAGTTCATTCTTCAGAAAGCACGCAGCTTAATGCCAAACGGCTTCATAACCTCATGGAATCAAGCAACACTGGAAAACTAATAGATATCACGAGTAAACATTGTAAAACCAAGGTAGCTCGGGCATTTTTCTGATATGAACAAATCTTCATCACACGCTCATACCGCTTGCCTGTGCAGCCAAGTTGTCGCCATTATCATTTCCATCAGTCTCGTCATCGTTTCCAGTGTTTTCCTCGTCAACTTCACCCTCATTGCCATTACCATTGTCACTGTCATTCTCATTGTGGCTATTTTCATGCGAGTCGACAGAATCCACATCGTCTTCATTCTCATCACGGTTGAAAATATAAGACCTGCTATCGGAGTCCTCATCATCAATATCCTCGATATTATCAGAGTTTCCGTCATCGAGTGGCATTCCCGATGCAGACTCGAACTGGATGGTTACATCCACCATAAGTGCTTTTCGGTCGCTACCAACAAGGGGCATCCACGTCCATTCTTGAACTGAGCGTGTATCGCTGCTATCCAAATCAGACACCATTGGCATGATCTCGCCAGTCTGCGTATTCTTGAAGTCGAAGGATAGAATGCGTATCTTTTTGCCCTTCTCGCGCCGTCTGCCACTATCTTGCAGCCGCACAAAAGGCCCACCCACAATGGTCATCCGGTCATCAAGCTTGTATTTGCGAAGACCAGGGGCTCGAGTCATTGGTGATGCGAGCAATGAAGTCTTCCACGTATCATAGTCGACAAAGTCCATGACCCGGGCATATAGCTCCGACGGGAAAATGCCAGTCGAACTTGCTGCAGCAGCTCTGTTTCCAGCAACTTCAAAGAAGTTGACCAATGCAGCGAGGCCAGGAAATGTGGACCGGAGCTGGTCTGCTGTTCTTCTGTCTTTTTCGCGAACACGAATCTGCGTATAGCGATCGTGGACCTGCATCCCCGGTTTTGCTTCTGGACGCTCGCGTGGGTGCGTGCTGAGACAGTATTCTGGACGAAGAGGCCAGAGTTGCATGGCGTCGCTGACCTTGAGGAATGGCTTCTTGTCATCGCCGACCAAGACCTCTGCAAAGGCAACATCAAAGAGTGAGATGGTAACGACCTGGAAGTGTGTACGCCCTTGCTGAGCCCCCACTTAACTGCCTTCATTACGGCAGCACCATCTACCACGAGGGTTAGGTTCACAATCACATTCCCCAGCCAATACATTGTCTCAACAGGAGATGCCCCTGCAGGCTCCCCCGGTCGATGACACGCAGAACCAAATAACAGCAAAGGGGCACTTTTACCAGCCCACTCTTCGTCAACCCAGCCACCTTTTCTTGAAATGTGCTTATTCTTGCAGTCCCAAAAGCAGCATTTCATAGGGTGACATCTCTGTTTCGGCAAAGAATAGAATTTGGAATTCCCCGATGCGATTGAAACAATGGCAAAGATCAACTCCCGGAATGGGAATGAGTCGGGGGCCCATCCTCTGCCAAGTTGAATGAGCTCCATCTCGTATTCGCTCATAACACTAGACATAACCTGTGTGAGAAAGGCTTTTCGTGGCTCGTTGATGCTGGTTATCGGGTTCACCATGCGAAAGTCGTATTCGAACTCCCACTTCGCTTCACGGAGCTCCTGAGCTACCGAAGCTAAATGTTCCTCTGGGCAGACATCCGGGGAGACAGTAGGCTCGCCATAATAGATGCTTTCTTTGATGGCTTTAATCCACATGTCATCCTCACGCGGGATACTGTTGAGCTTCCAGTGGATGGAGTGGTTCATGGTAAGAACCTCCCGGTCGAGGTCAATGACGTAGATGTATTCAATGAAGATATTGTTCAATCGTGGGATCTCGGTCGGGATGGACTCCAGATCCATGAAATCTGCTGTGTTTGGCTTCTCGCCATCGCGGATCTCGTAGACGTCCTTGTCAAGCTGCTTCTCCAGCTTCTCGTAGAAAGCTCGCATCTTCTCAAGCCATTCTGCCAACCGTCAGTGTCACGCCAGGAACAAGATTGATCATTCGGACTTACTTTGGTATTTCTCAGGGTCAGTAGGGATGTTTGCAACCACGTCCTTGCCAAGGCCTTCATAGTAACTGTCGTACTGGTGATAGCGAGAGTAATAACGCCCACGATAGCGAACGATATCAAGACCTCGAGTACCCATGGTGCAAGGTTCAGGTCAAGTGGATTCTGGAAGTTGAATTGAAAAACTGTGGAGTCGAACGCCAAGAGTAAAAATGTGGGGGAAGGTGGTGAAGTGACAAAAGGTGAAGCGTTGATTCCAAGGTTAGCTTGTTTACCTCTTAAGCGCCCAGTCTGGTCACATGCACACAGGCAACAACCTCCTCTCCGAGTCCAGGCGACAAAGTCGATCGATCAGGACAAGATCAACCTATTGGCTTGTTTTTACAAGGGTCTACTTAAATTTTAGATGTTTTGCTGTGGCTTATTATTACCGGGGTTCAACGCGCCACAGGCGGCTCCATATCTGTATAGGGCCACACAGTACTATAAAAGGACAACACTTCAACCACAACAAGTCAACATCAAAAATTTAACACTCAAGAGGCAGCTATCTGCTTTATAGATACTATAGAAAGCATACTCTAGTCATGGGAAGGAATATAGCAGGTTGAAGGTGTCATCCTGCTGGAGATAGGGCTATCAGTCAAATTGTTAGATACACAAACTTCAAATTTTGGTTCATGGCGACGTAAAAGGCTCAAGGTATTCAAAAATAGCAAGCTCAAGGTCTCTAAATAAACAAGAAGATTCTCAGTAGCTCAATTTTTGTTTTGTTTATGTTTGCTGTTGATTGTTTGCCTGAAAAGTCGTGACCAGTTTTCTCCCCTCCATCTCTCACTTACTTCCCTCCTTCACTCTCCTCCTCACCCACTTCTCTCTCCATCCCCCATCCATCAAAATTCATCGTTTTTCATCATTTTCCATCATTAAATTGATACATTTTCATCATTATTTTGTTCCCAGACTCTTATTACGTATCGTTTACCCTTTGTGCCCGCCAATTCAATGGCTGAACCAATGGCTGAACCGAGCACCATGAGTCTCACCACCGCGCCCTACAAGCCCGCTTGTGTCAACAACCCTCCTGATTTGGGTGTCCTCCCTGCCGAGCAGTGGCTCCTTGTAACTTACTCTCTGTCCTGACCCTAAACAACACTTACTGACCATCTCGCAGCGCAACTGGAACATTGATTCCCTTGAGGCCCCAGCCGATCAGCGTGCCCGTCTGATCCAGAAGTTCCTCGAGCTCCCTGTCATCCCTCGTGAGCTTTGGGATGGTGCTGATCGTCGCTTCCGTACTCTGTCCACCATCGGCAAGGCCAAGGTCCTGCAGCCATGGCGATCTGAGGAAATCCGCGGTGTGGCCAACGCGCTCTGGACCACTGACAACAACTACCCTCCGATGCTTCGAAGCTACTACGAGCCTGACAACGAGGCTCACGACCTCCTCATGCAGCACTGGGTCTCAATGGGCCACCACGTCAACCCCTATGACGAATGGATTGTGATCGACGACCCCGCTTACTTCCCTGGCGGCATCGAAGAGATGACTGACTGGAAGAACGTCTACAAGACGCTTCCTGAGCTCGCCAGCCCTGAACTCCTCGAAGCCGACAACCTCGGAGTCACTCGCTGGCTTGAAATTCCCCCTTGGGCCCAGTTCCGTCTTGACCTTTTCAAGGTCCAGCTGGCCGTCAACAAGTTCCTCCACCCCGAGCTCTGGCACAAGGACAAGGCCACCATGATTGAAGGATGCGCCGCCCACATCCACCGGGCCCTCACCCACCGTCCTCTGATCCTCATCGATCAGCAGGCTTTCGAGACTGGGTACCCGCTGCTGATGTACCTTGACCACTGGGGCAATGTCGTCCGTCAGACTCGCTTCGACTTGACCGAAGAGAACCTCCTGCAGATCTTTGAGGACTGGCTGCCCCCTTCTTTCTTCACTGAAGTCAACACTGATCTCAACCCCTGGATGTGGTACCAGAGTCAGGTTGGAGACAACTACAAGATTGAGGACCCAAACAACGTCAGCTTGTACCAGCTGACTTCTGTTGACCTTGAGGATCCGGAAGATGAGTCCAAGCATGGGACCATCGTTGAGCTTAACTAGCTCGAGATATCTTTGCAGGCCTGGTTGAAGCAAGCCTAGCTCACTTTTTTCTTTCTTTTTTCTCTCTTTTCTTTTATTTTCTTTTCATTTTCTCTTACATTCATTCCTTAAATTTCCTTTGTCTTGTCCTTCTTTTTTGTTTCTTTCTGTCACTCCTTATTTGGTGCTTTAGCGTGGCGTTTGGCGTTTTGTTTCTTGTTTGCCTTTTGGCTTCTAATTTGTGCTGTGGTTTTTTTCTGCTTTTTTCTGGGGTTTCTTGGTTTTTGTGGGTTTTTTTGCTTTTTTCTTTTTGAATCTATTTGAGGGGACGGAAAAACTAGTATCTAATTTTCAAAATCATTTCAAATACAAATGGCTTTCAGCAAATCGATTTAAGTATCCCAAGATCTACTTGTAAGCTTCAAGTCCATGTCCAGGTGACCTCAGGAACTGGAGGATAGATTCCACACTCCGACCTCGGAGTCTTAGTCTATGGTATCAACTACAAGCATAGGTGTAACAGTAAACTGCATCTTAGGTAGTTTATTGATTCTAAAATACATACATATCCAAAAGGATGTGCCAGCATAAGCCGATGCCATTTCAACGAAAGATTTAGAAGAGTATCAAGAGAAAATATGAAAGTGGTCAAGGCTCAAAATGCAAGATGCAATCAAGAAAACGAAAGAAAAAGAAGGTATATATGCATGAAGAAGAGAAAAGAAAAAAAAAAGTGCCAACCAAAGGATCATTACAGTACAGAAGCAGATCCATGCTGGACTGGCCTGCCAAACCCGAAGATAGCTGAGAAAAAGTAAGGGGAACGGGGAGTGGATGTGGGTTGGGGCAAGGGATGGGAGACTTGAGAATCATCAAGGGGATCGTGGAGGATGCAAAGGCATTTGTTTGGACACATGTGCGATGCAATGAGAAAGGGGATTTGTAGATCATGGGGATGAACAAATCGTTTTAGAAGAGAAAAGAGAAAAGAAAGATTGAAGAGTCGTAAGACTCTCCTTTTGTTTTATGTGGAGAGGCTTGAGCCAGTTTATGGCCACCAGCCCATGCGCTTATAGCTGTCCACCATCTCGCGGATACTGTCGGCATCGAACTTTTCATGTGCCGGCTTCCAACCTGTTGTCTTCTCGAAGAACGAGCCATCGATCGACATATCCTGGTCCTTGAGAACATCACGCTCAAGGAAAGGACCGATAGGACCAGGTCGCACGATATCGCTCTTCTCAACTAGGTCCGCCCATTCTTGGAGACTGACCTCGTTCATCTCATCGACCACATCATCCAGCTTCATCTTTGCCAGTACAGAGGCGAGGGAACCAAGGAATGAGACCTTAAGGTTAAACACCTCAGCCAGCGCGTTGGCCACGTGTTGCTGCTGTGTATCATTGTGGTCGACGACATTAAAGGCGACCGGCATATCAGGGTCCTTGAAGAGCTCCGGGATACTCGGGTCAGACCTATCAAGCTTACCCAGCTCTGCACGCCACTCCGCAGCACGCCAAAGGGCACTCGCCGCATCCTTAACATGCAGTGTGTTGACCTTGACATCCTTTGTGTAGAGCAATTCGAGATCCTGGTCCAATTCCAAGTGCACGCGAGCCAAACAGATAGCCATGGCGAAGTAACCAGGGTTGTATTCACCGTAGACATGGGGCAGACGCAAAGCGCAGTACTGCAAATCCGGGATCTTGAGCAGTTCCTCCGCGGCCTTCAATTTCCACTTGGCTAGCTTGTGCCACGGTTGCATCTTGTCGGTCTCCTTGCGCGGAGAGGATCCACTCTTGTAAACGTGTGCGGTGGATGTCTCGACGTATGCGCTAATACCACGACGGGCACATTCCTTGCCGAGGGTGACACTGAGACCGCAGCTTCGTACTTCGTAGACATCATCGGGTTGGGAATGACGGGTTTCTCCACCACAGTTGATCACGTAGTCGAATTGTTCGCCATTAGCTCGATCGAAAATGCGCGGGAGGTGTTCTAATTGAGAAGATTTTATTAGAACCGGTTTTTGCTTTCTCTTTGTTTCCTTGATTTATATTCTTTGTTTTCTGTTTCCCATTGTGTTGAGGAGGGCGCCACCTACGTTCACGACTGGCATCGGCCTGGACGAACTTGTCTTTGGAACAGGCCTCTTTGAATTCGGGGGCTAGCCAAGCCAGCTCTGGGAGGACTTTATCGACCAAGCGAACTTCGGATGCGAGCTTGTTCTCATGGATATAGCGCGCCAAGTGACGGCCGATGAATCCTATAACTAGCGTTAGCGGAACAAAACGTAGCTGGGGTATTCATTATTTTTTTTAAGTGAGTACACACCAAGACCACCGATAATCAGGACTGAAGGTTTCTTATCCATGATTAAAGAAACTGGGAATCCAATAAATAAACCCCCTAAGCCAAAGGGTGGTAGTAGAGGAGAGAGAAGAAAGGAGGGGGAAAGGGAAGGGAGGGAAAGAGAGTCGGTCCCCACTCAATGCTTTAGAAAATTCGCGAAGATCTTCCATTCCTCTCCATTTTTTTTTTTTTTTTCATCCGCCTAGCGAACGCCGTTGATCTATAGTTCCTTCTTTTGGTGGAGATGTAAATTAATTATCATTCAAATAAAATAAAAAAGGGATCGGAAGATTAGGAGAGCGGACTTGCGTGTTTCTACTAGTAACCATGGTTCTGGTACTGATCGCCCCGAGATCCAAGTAAATTTGATCGGGGTTGAAGGTCCAGATCACAGTGGATTCTGAAGAAAAATAATATTAAAAAAAGAAAAATTAAATTATTAATAAGGAAATAATAACATGGATACAAAAGCAATAAGGATTAACTTTTAAACGTAAAAGGAATGATAAAAGGCCACAGTGGGTGACTCCTCCAGCTTCTATCAAATCCTTTAGTTCAGGGTTGCAGGAATCGACATTTCAAATACGCCCAGCTTCTCTTGCATAACCCACGCATGGTTCACGAGGATCATCAGCGCAAAGAAATCATTATCGTTCAAACAGTTGAAGAGCTGGTGCTTATCGGCTGACCAAGGGATACTAACCACAGCATACTGACGCTGATTCGGAGCGAGAAGGTAGAAATCAATTCCATAAGGAGTCACTTGGGCGGACGTGCACTTCTCAGCAAATTGCTTGATCGTGTCAGGGGAATTGATAGTCTGGAACAGAACACGAACGGCATCCGGCGGGCTGCAGGTCTTCTTGACCCGGAAATGATTGACAATCATTTGGATTCGGCGAACGGGGTTGGAGTTGGCGACAACTAGATGGATGTCAATGTGAGTTCACCATTTTCAGTTCGTCCACTGGAATTGGGGGGATCTGACTGTAATCGGCAGAACTGGCATGGTTGATCATGAATTGACTGTTCGTCCCTGCCAGTTCATGGGACTGGTCACTCTTTGCATTAGTCGATGCATCGGAACCACCCAGCTGGGTCGCGCTAGTCTGTGAGAGCATTAGTAGCGGAATCACCGAGTCGATTATGTGCACTGTCATCTTGACCCTTTGGGCAAGTGGAGACAGATACAGGGGACTTCGTACTCACCATAAAATGGCTCGTAATCCGAATATTGTTATGGGCTTCTGCCATCTTCTGGATTAATAGAGCCAGACCTTTCTCCAGACTGTGTCATTGTTAGTTAACCGTCAGGGGATAAGAGGAAGGAGCAACATACGCTTTCTCATTCTCAGGGAAGAAACAGCAATCTTCATGCATCACTCGATCCTTGAGAAGATACTTGGCCCGGTTATCTTCATTGCCCCAATACTGGTGGCCGTGATCACTGAGAAAGACTTTGGCGCAGGTGAGTCGGTGGACAGGATTTTGGAGTTCGATCCAGGAGGGAACTTCTTCAATCTTCTTGGTCAGATGCTGGCAGAACGCATGCCAATGCTCAGTCTTGATGTCGAAAAAGTCACGAAACGCTTCCAAGTCGCTGGTGCTGGTCAATGCACCGTTACCCAGTAGGTTGGTGAGATGCTTGGTTTTGTTTTGGCGTGTGGACACCATGTTGCGGGATAGCGATTGAGATGTGGAAGGTTCAGATAAGCGTGCCCAGGTGTTAATGATACACGATATCTGACGAGAGATTGTGGGAAATGGTTGGAGATGGAGGATGATTCGGTCGTGAGGAGAGGGAAGAGTCGGATGTGGAGGTGAGTGAATGGACGAGAAACGAGATAAGACAAGATGAGAAGTCGCGATGGGATTCTGGAATTCTGGAAGTGAGAGCTATCGATGCATTACTTCCAAGTTGTCCAAACAAACACCACCTGACCACCTACAGTTCTATGACTTGCTTATCACATATGCACTCGGATTCGATGGAACTCTCCCATAGATTTCAATTAAGCTATGACTTCATACTGAATGATAGAGACATTGAAAGGCAGCCAAATTTATTCCAATAAAAAGGTATATTCACGCTATTGGAGATACACAAGACACATGCATAGGTATTCAAATAAGTTTAAGTCATACTCAGATCCCATCATTCTGCACCAAGATATCGCAAAGAATTCTTCAATTCTTTGATCGCGGTGTTGACATCGTCAAATGTCAGGGCGGATACTGCCCATCGGGCATGTTTTTGCGCAAGAGAGATAGAATTGTCATCTACTGAATGAGATGGCTGACTCGAGGTGGAAGGCACTGAGGGTACAGGAGCAGGAGCAGGAACGAATGATGGTGCAGGGGACGCTGCTGCCGCGGCCGGGGCGGGAATGTATGAACTAGCAGTTGACGTATCGTAGAATGAGGCGGGATCCGGGGCGCTACCAGATAGGTTTGAGGGGGGTGGAGGGAAAGATTGAAAAGTGTTTGTTGGAGGACTCGTCGAAGACTTGGTGAATCCAGGTGTATCGGGTAGCTGAGGGATAGGGCCCGAGTTCCCAATTGTGCCTGGGGTAGAAGGAAGCTCGAGACCTCCAGAGTAAGACTGGTCGATATCCATTCTCTGTGGAGGAGAGCCAGGCGCATTCTGAGGGACAGAGGGAATTTCTGGTGTAGCGGCAGAAGGAGGCAAGGAAGATGTTCGAGATGGGTGTAGCGATTCATCCAGTGAAGATTGATGAGCCATGTGTCGTCCAAGACGGTCGGCCTCATCAGGGACTTCCTCAACAGATGCTTGTCTGGGCTTCGAGGCCTGCTCTGCCACTGATTCGTCAAAGGCCTGTACATCTGAGCTTTCAATCTGAGCTTCAGCCTCCTCATCTTCCTTTGGAGCTGGGTTTGTCGCATTCGGATCCTCGCCGGCTTTGATCGCCTTTGCAATGCGGATTGCATGGTATTTCGCGAACTTGATGCGCCCGGCAATTTCCGGGTCTAGTTCTCCCCAGTTTTGGCATACCTCGAGGAAAGTCGCGGCAGCTTGAAATGTGTCGCCTGTCTGTCTAGAGCCAAGGTATAAGTATCAAGTGTATGAAGCAAGCTACTCCATTAGAACGTGAAGCTCACTTGGTGACCTTATTGGCAGCCATAGCTGCTTCGGCACGATTGAAGACCTCCAATCCAAACTGCTCCACATATGCGCTCGCTGCAATGCTATCGGTAACTGTTTCATTGTCCGGGTTGTCGGTTTTGAACTATTTCCCATGTCAGTCGGTGTCGAGCGGGGGAGGGGTAGGGGAGTCCGGCGAACCTGTTCGAGTTTATCCACCAGGTCTGTGGTGTATAATTTGGTTTCGTCATCAGAAAAATGAAGCCCTCTCTCAATAATCTGGTTCGTAATGTAGAAGTTGCCTGTCCGTGATTAGCTTGGGACCTTGGTCGCGGTACCTGGGCAATACTTACACCAGTAAGCAATGACTGGCTTGACCTTCTCGATCTGGGCTGCGCGCAAAGCGAAGCGCCCAATATCGGCAGATCGCAAACTGGCAGGGATGCTTGCCATTGTGGAATTGTTATTGTAATTAAGGAGGCCTGGAGGGTGAAGTGGGGAAAGCAGTGCAGGCCAGATGACGTTTGGAGCTCGGGATAATCCCACCGCCCGAGATAAAGAGGCTTATCGGCATACTACAACTTGTATAGAACGAAGTGTGACTATAAGTAAGGACTATGAAATGTAGTTTTTTATTATCAGAGTTTCTAAATAAAAAGAGGATTTCAAGCATCTTGCACAATCCAGTCGCCGATTTCTACTCGTTCTTCAGCGAGTGCTTCCACTTCAAAATGATCTTCCACTTGGCCACCAGGACCTCCAATTCGTTCAACGACTATCCACACTCTGCTGCGTGGGTCATGACTCGGTGATAAGTCAAAGTCATCAATCCTAACTCCCGATGCAGCATCACAATGAGACCCATCCTCGGAGGCGGCAAGTGTCTCTTTGTATGGTCCTTGTCCACGCTCCACTGTCATCAATACAGGTGAAGGTGCGACAGAGCGCGAACCAATAGTCGACTGCTTATTTCTTGCAATTAGCTTGATACGAGTCAGGCGCGATACATTCAGCGATGTCAGCATGCGGTCTTTGCCTGGAAGTAGCACTCCCACCCTGGATAGGGTAACCCGGCGACCAGCAGATTCAGAAGCCAAGGGCTGTATCACACAAGGAATATCAGATGATACCCAGAGAGTGAATCGCCCAAGTTGATCCGGGGCAAAAGTTGAGCAAACAATCGTGTACACTCCTTTTTCAAGAGATCTCGTTTCAGCTAGTGCACATCCTCGACGGTAATCACCACTCTCTGCAATCATATCTCGACTCCGTACTCTCGAGACTCGCTGCCCATTAGACCAGAATAGCTTAACATGTGTTGCAAGTTCGGAATCACTGGCTTCAAGGAGAATGGAGACATCCGTTCTCTCCGAGACCTGGAGACTGAATTGCGGATTGCACGAGTATCGAGCTGACTCCGCATTGCCGCCAGCGGTCGAGGGAGTCCAGGAGCCGCTTGCTTTCTTCAAGCAAATGTGTTTGT
This sequence comes from Penicillium herquei, assembly GCA_039634405.1. NCBI lineage: Eukaryota > Fungi > Ascomycota > Eurotiomycetes > Eurotiales > Aspergillaceae > Penicillium > Penicillium herquei. Next base: position 337,280 of record CP098389.1, on the reverse strand, counting down.
CCCGAGCTGGTGCGAGCGACACTGGGGAGCCGGACAATGCGGACAGGGTGAAGTTCTGACTGGATGAGGGTAGAGATTGCTCTGAAACGACCACTGTGTAAGTTGTTCGTGGGGGCATCTCGAGTCTCATGAGGGTATTTGGGGAATCCACGTATGGTCCACGGTGGAGTGCTCCATCGCTAAGGGAGACTCGTTTGCCATTCGCTTGGAATATGTAAATGCTGATAAAGCCTGACCCTCCACCTTGCTCTGTCTCAGAGTTGGTCGCATGATCTGATTTGAAGTGCTTTCCCAAAAGAAGCCACACTTTGCCTCCGGCATCGCTGTGTACGGAGAACTGTGGATTCTTGACAAAGCATCCAGCAATGACACGCTCCTGTGAAAGGTCCCAGGTGAAGTGGATGTCCTCGCGGTATTTGAATAGGGCCGGGTTCCAATTAAGGTAGAGGTTCTCGAAATTCTGCAATACTTGCTCGCAGTCCATCCAGAATGTCCCTGGTGAAAGTGGCGAGTGTGATGATGCATGATCCTTAGAGTCAGCCCTGGTAATCTGGGCCGCCGGTTCCGCACCAGCCCAGGGGTTTTTCAATAAGAACTGGCGACGTCCGCTGATTTCTTTCATGTCCAGAATCGCATAGTCATGTTCGCTCACCAATCCTAGGCCTTGCTGCTCAAGCTCTGTCAACTTCCCCGTGCCAATAGTAAGCACCACATCACCACTTGAAAAAGACGGATAGAGCCTGCCCCATATCTCATCAGAGGTAGCATCATCATGGTGCAAGAAAACCTGCTCCGGGACCCAGCCAGTGAGCACCCAGAGATCTGTCCCCGAGTTACTTCCAGGAAAATCATAACCTCCACGGATCTTCAAGTATGCCTTTTCCACCAGAGCTGGCCATAAGAAGTTGGGGTTATTGCGATCAATGACGTGCAATGAGCGCTCTGTATTGGAAGATGGAAGCCGGTCATCGATAACAACTTTTCGAAAACTCCCATTGAAATAGAAGGAGAAGATGTATTTCCCTGACGGCGATAACTTGGGTGTCCTCGACTCATTATCGCATGGATACATTAATGGGGAAGCGTGCTAGAATCGTCAGTCTCCTCAGCCCTCCAGCAGAGATAGATAACATACCGTACCCAAACCACGCTCCGATCGCGAAGTCGTGGCACAAAGACTCGCAACTACAGAACAATCTGTTAAGACATCTTGCACGAGATCAACTGTGTTTGTAACAGCCATCAGAGGTTCAACCTTGGAAGCTGCCTGTTCAACCTCCTCTCCCACATTTAGTAGAGCTGATGGTCTCTTCCATCCTGCAAAAATATTATATTGGCATTTTGAGAGATGTAAATTTGGTGAGTCCCTAATGAATTGTTAGTCAAGGTTCTCACAACGGGCTTACTATCAGCGCATACGTATAAGGCTGGCCCTCGTGGGCTACAAATTCCACAGCAGAAGGTGGTGACCCCCATGGTGGGAAAATAAAGCCGTTGAGCTTCGCTCCCTCGAGCAGAATGATCTCTTCGCGAGTGGTAAGTCGCCGCTTGGATGTGGGGGGCCGCGACCCAGGAATTGTTTTGTGGCGGGCGGCCGATTGCCAATCTTGAGCAGTCTTGATCTTCTCAGCCCTTGTCAGAAGTTCCTTGCATTTGGAATCTATAATCTTTTTGTCGTCTGTCGATGCCAGGCGCAAGGCTTTCATGTAATGCTCCACGGCATCAATGGCGGCATCAAGTGCCGCCTTTTGAGAGGTCGCGCTAGCGATCTCACCTTCGGCCCTCTAACTGCCGGTTAGTCCCCAAGAACATGAATGGTTATAGAAATTTCAATTACCCTCGCTTGGGAGATATGGGAGCTCTGGGTCCCATTTGGTCGAGACATCGTCTTCCGATGGAATGACTCGGTTCGAGTCAGTGGTTGAAAGTACTGACTGTACGACCTCTGTCACCCAAATAAAACGCGTCGCACTAGTTGAAAATAGTGGACACCCCACTAAATTAAACTCAGTGCCCAATCTCCCTCTAATCAACAAACGATCGACTGGTGCACATGGTCATACCCAGCGGCATTTCACTTTTTACGTTTCATGACAGGGATCATGCGATATTAGCATTATTGACCTATCAGCTCTCTTAGTCCTTCCCTCGTGAGCCACAGGGCGGGGTTAAGGAAACATCACTGTACCCCGCAAGTTCGCTTCTTCAGAGCTTTCTGTCATACAATCACAACCTTGGAAAAATGGATCATACAATATCATTCGGTCATTCCAATTATGGGGTACAGTCGGGAATAAATACTGGCACTATAAATACCCACTTCAATATCCATGCAGGTAGGTAGTGTTCATGATTTCTCCACTCGATGACCCCACTGACGCAAAGTAGACCCTTTGGACAAGCTTCCAATCGCGCATGAGGCTGAGTTGGATTCGTATATAGACCAGCATGAACCTGTTTGTCTTCCGAATACTCGAACCGATCTACTCCAAAACATCAAAGAGTGGACCGTGTCACCGCACGCAAAATGTATCTTTTGGTTGAATGGCATGGCCGGAACAGGGAAGTCAACCATCTCCCGAACAGTCGCAAGATCCTTAGAAAAGGGTCTACTGTTAGTCAGCTTTTTCTTCAAGAGAGGCGAGGGTGATCGAGGCAATGCCACCAAACTTTTTCCGACAATTTCCAGACGCTTGGCAATTCTCATTCCAGATGTAGCCGTGAGCCTGAGGGAAGCACTCTCTCGTGATCCGGATATACCAATGAGATCATTGAGAGAGCAATTTAAAAGGTTATTCCTTCAACCGTTACATGGTTTACAGACAGCGAGCTCGCAGATCCCCGCGATAGTCCTGATCATAGATGCTCTGGATGAATGCGAAAATGACAATGATATACGCCTTATACTTCAACTTCTACCGCAGATACAGCAGATCAGTACTATTCGTCTTCGTATTTTCTTAACAAGCCGGCCCGAATTGCCGATTCGCCTTGGATTTTCAAAGATGGCAAATCATGAATATCAAGATATTGCTCTTCATGAGATCCCTGAGGAAGTTACTTCGCATGACATATCTATTTTCTTCAAAGACCGGTTTAGGAAGATTCAGGACGAGAAACATGTTCCTGCTCATTGGCCTGGGGAGGACATGATTCAATCCCTTGTTGAAATGTCTGTTCCGTTATTTATCTCAGCAGCGACTATATGCCGTTTTATTGAGTTGAAATTCAACCCTGTGAGGTCTCTTGCTGATCTTGTGAAGGATCAAACCAAATATATCAGCAAGATGGACAAGACATATCTACCAATTCTCATGCGACTTCTAAATGGACAAGAAGACTCGGATGATGAAGATGAGATTCTTCAACTGTTCCATCAAGTGATTGGCGTTATAATTCTTCTTGCTATCCCACTTTCTGCCAATGCACTCTCAGCCCTTCTTGAACTCGAGGCAGAGGTTTTAACGAATCTATTGGATCAGTTTCAATCTGTTCTCAGTGTGCCAAATGACCCAAATATTCCCGTCCGAATTCTTCATCTTTCATTCAGGGATTTTTTGCTTCAGACTAACACCAAATTCTGTGTTGATGAAAAACATACTCATAAAGAGATCACGAATTGTTGCCTTGCTCATATGTGTGCGAAATTGAAGAGAAACATTTGCAACCTTGCAAGCTTTGGAACAGAAAAAACTGAAATCGATACAGCGTTGACGACTCAGTTTCTACAGCCAGAGCTCACTTATTCCTGCCGGTACTGGATTTACCATCTGGAACACTGTACAGATCAAAGCCACATGCTTAACCAGGCATACTTGTTCCTCAAAAAGCACTTTCTTCATTGGATAGAAGCAATGAGTTTGCTGGGTTTCATGCCTGAAGTTGTCAGGATGATTGATGTTCTTCGAAATTTTGCACAAGTAAGCACTTTCTGTGGATTTTTCCAGATGTTTGTTGCTGATATTTACAGAAGAATGTTGACCACCATTTTTCAATCCTTGATTTCCTACATGATGCCAAGCGATTCATTCTCAAGAACTACCAGATAGTCGAAAGAGCACCTCTTCAGCTTTATTGTGCAGGACTTCTGTTTGCACCTGAGACAGCGATTATTCGCAAAATATTTCAAGCAGAGCTTCCTTCTTGGATAGATCATTCACCAAAGGTTGAGAAAGAATGGACCGCCGAATTACAAATACTAGAGGGCCATTCAGGTGGGATTAACTCAGTGGCTTTCTCATCCAACAACCAGCTGCTGGCATCCGCGTCTTCTGATAAGACTGTGCGTCTCTGGGACCCAATAACAGGCGCCCTGCAACAGATACTCGAGGGCCACTCTGGTCAGGTTACTTCTGTGGCCTTCTCGCCCGACAACCAACTGCTGGCATCTGCATCTGAAGATAGTACGGTGTATATCTGGGACCCAATAACAGGTGTCTTGCAGCAGACGCTTGATGACCATTCAGATTGGGTTCACTCAGTGGCTTTCTCGCCCAACAGCAGGCTACTGGCTTCGGCCTCTAGTGACGGGACCGTACTACTCTGGGATCTCATAACAGGTACTTCACGGCAAGTTCTTGAGCTTGAAGATGATGATATGCGCATTTACGAGGTTACTTTCTCTCCTGATGGCCAGTTGCTTGCGTGTAGCTGTGGGGATGCGATAGGAGAGAATGGAGAAGTATTACTCTGGGACCTGACAGCAAATACACTTCACCACAAATTCGAATTATCTTCGACTGAGCCTAGATCAGTTGCTTTTTCCCCCTGTGGCTCTTTACTTGCATGCGGTACTGGGTACGAGACTGTTCAGCTATGGGATTTAGCCACAGGCACACTGCAGCAGAGCCTTGAGGGGCATTTCATGGGTGTCGATTCAGTGGCTTTCTCTCCTGATGGCCGACGGCTTGTGTCTGGTACTGGTCTTTCGAGCGATATAGTTGATGATGCTGTTCGAATCTGGGACCCAGCTACAGGCGAACTACAACAGATACTCAAGGGCCATTCCGATGCAATCTACTCGGTAGCCTTTTCATACGATGGTCGCCTGCTTGCATCTGGCTCTGACGATAATACTATACGGCTCTGGGACCTGGCCACAGACCTATCCCGAGTCCAAAAGACACTTAGAGGTCATCAGGAATGGGTAAGCTCGGCAGTCTTTTCACCTGATGGATGTATCTTGGCATCCTGCTCTGACGATAAAACCATATGCATTTGGGACCGAGCGACGGGTACACTGCAGCAAATACTTGAAGGTCATACAGAAGCTGTCAGATCCATCTTTTTCCCGCCTAACAGCTGTCTACTCGTCTCTAGCTCTTATGACAACACAATACGCTCCTGGGACCCAGCCACAGGTAAAAATCAGCAGACATTCGATATTCGTGAACATTGGGATGCTTCAATAGTCTGCTCACCCGATAGTCAGCTATTACTACTCCGTTTTGTGCACTCAAAGACCATGCAGCTATGGAATCTAGCTACAGGTACACTACAGCAGACACTCAAGAGCTCCTGGTCAGGCAGGCCTAGAATAGTGCCAGTGGCCTTCTCGCCCGATAACCATGAGCTTGCTTCTGGCTGTGTGGATCATATTATACAAGTCTGGGATCTAGTTCAAGGTACATTGCAGCACACCCTTAAAGGTCATTTAGATGATGTGACCTCTGTTACATTCTCACCCGATGGCCGTCTGCTTGCATCTAGCTCCCATGGTACCGTGTGTCTCTGGGATCTAGCCACAAGTACATTGCAGCAAACACTCGAAGTTCCTCCATCAATGACTAATCCAGTGGCCTTCTCGCCTGACAGCCAGCTTCTAGCGGTCGCTGGCAGTCTGCTAGAAGCTCGCAGTCTGACTGGGATCATACAGCTGTGGAATTTGGCCGAGGGTGTACTACATCAGACACTCCAGGGTCATTCAGATCAAATTCTTTCATTGGTCTTCTCCCCTGACGGCCAGCTACTAGCATCAATCTTCCTTGGTCGAGCTGTCCAGGTTTGGAACTTGCACACGGGCAAACTACAGCTGTCTGAAATTACAAACAAGTCAGCTAGCTCTGGGGGACGAATCTATCGAACCGACAGCCAGGCATTAGCCTTTTCTCCAGACAGCCAGATACTAGCATATGGGTCTTGGAATCACGTTGTGCATCTTTTGAACCCAGCTACAGGTACACTGCAGCGGAGGCTCAGGGGTCATTCAGACCTTATTACCTCAATAGCGTTTTCACCCAATGGTGAGCTACTTGCATCAAGCTCTGCGGATCAGACCGTACGTCTATGGGATATGCGCACCGGTACACTACACCAGAAGCTCCGAAGCACTTCAGGCGTAATTCGCTCAATGGCATTCGCAACCGATAGCCAGCTAGTAATATCGGGCTCTCAGAATCAGATTATACAGCTCTGGGACCTGGATACAGGTACATTAAAGCATTTTCTGGAAGACCATCCATCTGAGTATCATACAATGGCTCTCTCATCTAGTACTGGCTGCTTGCTGCTAGCATCTAGTTCTGAGAGTTATTCTGTGCAACTGTGGAACCTAGCTAAAGGCACCGTGCATCAGAAACTTGCATTGCATTCAGCTGAAGTTAGCGCAGTAGCTTTCTCGTCTGACAGTCAACTCCTAGCTTCTGCCTCTTCTGACAAGACAGTACGCCTGTGGAACTTGTCTAAAGGCACGGTGCAACAGACACTCAAGTACTGCGCTGATGTAAGTCATTTGTGGTCATTATTCTTCTCACCGGATAGCCGGCTACTAGCGTTCCCATGTGGTGGTGGGATTATAACGCTATGGAATATCGCTACAGGCGCAGTGAAGCAGACGGACCTGTTTTATCAAGATTTCGATAATATTAGCTTCTCGCCGGATGGGATGTATCTGACTAGCAGTGTGGGCTTTCTTCACATGCATGTTCAGTCTCTGTTTGATAATTCCATACTTAATTTACCCCAAACACGCCGGAAAATATTCATCGACAAGGAGAACTGGATATGGAGGAATGGGGAGAAGGCTGTATGGCTTCCGCCTGAGTTTCGGCCTGAATGTTCTGCAGCTCATGGCAGCACGCTTGCTTTAGGACACCACTCTGGAAATGTTTCTTTTATCAGATTTGTTCCTTAATATCATATTTCAATGGTTTCTTCCAAGCTTACATATGTCCCTTCCTGTCTTAAAGTCAAATACAATTCACAGGCACTATCTAAATTGTCAAATAGAGAACCATAGCTACTAGGCAGTAGTCTTAGCACCCCATTTGAGGTCTGTTTCATCTGGTCATGGTATGATCCATTGAAACCGGAAAGGGCATATCCGACGCGACCCATTCTTATTGCATAGAATTAGCTCATTTCCAAGGATTCAAGCCAGAAAAAAGATCTGATAATTCTTGACGAATCCACTTTGTGGGCACAGAAGTGAACGGTTGCTGACTCACCCTCAGTGGACCTCGGCTCGTTCGTCACCGCGCAGCGCCGAGGTTTGCGCCCCCAGGAATCTTGTGGTAGACCGGTAATCGAGGTCATATCTTCGGGAGTCATCGGTTACCATGTCCTGAATTTGACTTTAACTGAGATCTTTGGTGCTTCCCAGTTCTTGCCCGTGTTCATCTCAACTCGCCTTCTATCTCACCGGTCTTCGGCACAAGCGACGTCTTAGGTCCATAGAGGCCCCGCTCGGTTTCCCCTTTCGCTCATTTCGACCCTGATCTTTTTTTTCGCTCGTCTTTCTTCGCTCGGGATCTTGTCTTTGAATACATATATACGCTATGGCAGGTCAATCGAAACCTGCACGTCTTTCCCCATGGGGCAGTGCGGTTGCAGGTGCAACTGGTGCGGTGTTGGCCAACACGATTGTATACCCATTGGATCTGTGAGGAGAAGCCCCCACTTGTCAGCATGAACTTGGAATTGATTTTTGTTGGGAAAATTGTGATGAGCTAACAGCGCGATAATGTGAACAGTGTCAAAACGAAATTGCAAGTTCAAGTAAAGCAGAAGGGAGTTGAGGCATCCAATGATGACGAGCACTATGAGTCGACCATTGACGCGATCAACAAGATTGTGGAGAAGGAAGGAATCACTGGCTTATACTCTGGCATTGCAGGCGCACTTCTTGGTGTGGCCTCGACCAACTTCGCGTATTTCTACTGGTACAGTGTTGTTCGCACTGTGTACATGGCTTCCAACAAAACACCCAAGCCTCCCGGAACCGCCATCGAGCTGAGCCTTGGCGCAGTTGCTGGCGCGGTAGCTCAGATTTTCACTATCCCAGTTGCTGTCATTACTACCCGACAGCAGACGCAACCTAAGAACGAGAAGAAGGGTCTAATTGAGACAGGTCGGGAAGTTGTTGAGAGCGAAGACGGCTGGTCTGGACTGTGGCGAGGCCTGAAGGCCAGTTTGATTCTGGTCATCAACCCTGCCATTACATACGGTGCATACCAGCGATTGAAGGATGTCTTTTTCCCGGGCAAGGCTAATCTGAAGCCCTGGGAAGCTTTCTGTGAGTATTGGAGTCTTGTCCCTTTTGCAATTTCTCTGTGAACATACTGATAGTAGCAGTCCTCGGTGCCATGTCCAAAGCTCTTGCAACAATCGCTACTCAGCCCCTGATTGTTGCCAAGGTTGGCTTACAATCACGTCCCCCACCAGCTCGCAAGGGCAAGCCCTTCAAGACCTTTGGTGAGGTTATGAGGTATATTATTGAGAATGAGGGTGTGATGTCGCTTTTCAAGGGTATTGGACCTCAGATTACAAAGGGTCTGTTGGTACAAGGTCTACTCATGATGACCAAGGAACGGTACGTTTCGCCATTCTCTCCCAAGTCTTGTTTAATATGATCTGACGATAATTTCAGCATGGAACTGGCCTTCATCGTCCTTTTTGCCTCCATCGCCAAAATGAGAAAGAACAAGCTCAAGCAAGTCGCAGACACTGTTGTGGATAAGGCGACGACTAGCCTGCCTGCGACTCTGAAATAGAGTGTTCATGCCTTTCTATATGCTTTGATTTCCCTCTTCTTCTTTATAGCGTGATGGTTTTCTCTTTCCTATTCTGTATTGTGCTCAATCAGTCTAGACGGTATTTTTCGCGTGCTAAGATTCAAGTTCTTGGTCACAGATGGGTGGCAGCTTTTTCCAAGGGACTTTCGTGTTGATAGATTCCATTGTATATATCCTTCAAATGTTGGAACAGCTCAAGTGCTCGGGTTTTCAAGTTCATTTCATGATTGGGTCTAGGTGATCTTCAAATTTTTAGACATTGCAATCTTGAAACACTGCTCGTCAAGGTTCAAGAGGTCATATGTAGAGTAACTTATGTGCTTTGACAGCCCTGGAGCCCTGGAGGACCCACAATGTATACAATTACGTATCTGCGGCAACGATCACCACTGACCGACAAGCTCCCCGAATCCCCGCGGTGATCTCCCCTAACATCCTCCACCTCTCAACAATAATAAAATCCACCCTCTCTCCTCAAGCGCCATTGCAGGGGCATGGGTCGATATGAGATGGCCGCCATGGAGTTCCAAGTCACCCAATGACGACACACAACAAAATAATAGCTCCGCAAGCTCATCCTCCACGTCCACATCACAGTCTCCAAAGAACCCCCTCGACTGGTCGGCTTTCATAGAGCTCAGAACTCTCGTCCCTACAGTCCTCCTTACGACCGGTATCTTGATCGGTGTTCGATTTCACCGTTCCTACCTCCGTCGAGTCCCCGACGCGCCTAGTATCTCAGCCTCCTGGCTTCGTCGTCGCAGCGTATTTGGGAAAGTGACCAGCGTCGGTGATGGCGACAATTTCAGGATCTACCATACGCCTGGTGGAAGGTTAGCTGGTTGGGGCTGGTTACCATGGAAGAAGGTGCCAACTACGAAGAAAGAGCTGAAGGATAAAACGGTATGTTCTGAAGATACAAACCTTGAGATTCCTCCGAGCCTTAGCTCTGTGATGCTCTGTATTTTTACTGCAAAGAGACTTGCTAATTTATTGTTTTTTTGCCTTGGCAGATTCATATCCGTTTAGCTGGTGTAGACGCCCCCGAGCTGGCGCATTTCGGTCGTCCTGAACAACCTTTCGCCCGAGAGGCTCATACATGGCTCACATCATACCTAACCGGTCGGCGAATTCGCGCATCTGTTTATCGACAAGACCAGTATAACCGTGTCGTCGCGAGTGTTTCCGTGCGACGAGCATTTGATTTCCCGCCATTTCGACGACGAGATGTTTCATATGAGATGTTGAAACGCGGACTTGCGACTGTGTATGAAGCGAAGGTCGGTGCTGAGTTTGGAGGCGAGGCTATGGAGAAGAAGTATCGACGGGCGGAATGGTGGGCTAAGAAGAGATCTAAGGGCCTTTGGAAAGACTACAAGCGCGTTGGGTCTGATTGGGAGAGTCCGAGAGAGTATAAGAATCGGATGGGAATGGGAGATCTGGGGGATAAGAGCCCTACTTCTGGAAAGACGAAATAAGCATCCTTCGGTATTGTACACTGATGTATATGTATGCATGATGAGATATGACTACTTGTGTATATGGGAACTTGAACTTTTAAACCAAAGAAACGATTGTTTGATCCAGGCCGTCAATTTTCATTAGACCTAGTTGGAGAGTATGACTATAGTACATGAAATCATAACTGTACAGTATTGCGCTCCAGCCGGGCTTGGGAGCTATCAGGGTATAATAAAGCCCGAAGTAAAGAAAACCACAAACTGCGAAGCGCACGCGAAACGGTATTTCGCAGGTCAATGCTAAGAATGGAAATGAGTATGGATAATGCCGTTACCGGAAGAGCAATCTATCTCGAGCTCTGTCTAGCAGAACCGTCGCTCAACCTCCGCGAATAATTGCGGTGTAATCTCGTCACTGCTGTTTCCCTCGACGCGCCATAGGCAACCGCGACGATCGTAGTGCTCAAGCAAGGCTCGGCTGGTTTCCTCGAACTTGCGTAGACGTTGCTTCCATGTATCGATAGAGTCGTCCTCTCGCTGGGTGAGTGGTTCACCGGTGACATCGTCCTTGCCGGGAACCTTGGGCGCATTGAAATCTGTGTTGTACACGCGACCGGAAGGCTCATGAACCCAGCGCGAGGCAATCCGAGAGAGAATCACAGATGGGGGAGTAACAAGGTGTACGACGAAGTTGACGGGGACAAGGGTATCCAAGCTTGTTGCTTGAGGAGCGGTACGAGGGAATCCATCGAGGATAAAAGAGGCGGTCGGAGATAGTGTGAAGGATTCGCTGGCAGATTGTGCTGAGGATGATGTGGAGATTGAAGAGGATGACTGAGCTTGTGTCGATGGGGTAAGCCAGCCCTTGGATTTGAGTTCGGAGGAGATGAGGTTGAGTATCATGGAGTCGGGGACAAGGTTTCCAGACTGCATTGCAGCCTCAGCTTCGACACCTGTTTAGGAAGCAATTAGCATGCCATTGGCACCTCGCGCGACTTCAAGAAGACGCCTGTGACTGTTCAAAACTTACCGAGAGGTGTCCTTCGGCGTACATTTTCTCTGAGAAGGTCTCCGGAGCTAATCGAGGCCAGCTGCGGAAATCGAGCAAGCAACCGCTCAGACTGAGTGCCTTTTCCGACCCCGGGCGCTCCAATGAGAATAACCCGAGCTGCTTTCTGGAGCTGCCTGTGCGCCATCCTCGGATTGTGTAGTTATGAGAACGTGATATCAATGGTGTTGCGATTTCTCGTCTATAAAATTGTAGATGTAGAGGTGCGTGCGTTCCTGGAACTGCCGCGTAGATGACAGGATGCCGAGGAATGTTGAGCCCGCGGGTAGTAGATCAGCAACTGAATGTTGGATATGCTATCGATGCATCACCAGGGATCTCAACAAGAGTAAGTACCGAAGTTCCAGCAGAGGACCAATTAATAATTGATTAGCGCTTATTACCCCCGAGTCCAGTTCTCCGTTAATTCCGTGGGGTTATATAGGACTCCGGGTTCTCTGTCTTTGGTCCCCGGTGAACTAGAACTCCGCAGGAGAGAATGGAAGTAACCTCGAGTCTTTATGGGACATTCATGCCCACCTAGGTAGATACATGTAGCTATGGATGTATCTATACATGCACGAGCATATCAAGTGGAGAGTCTCGGCTTTACATAGAACTCGGACCAATTTATCACATGCGTTTGACTTGTGACTGCAACAAGGATCGTTGGTGCCTCGATTGTAAGGTATCAAAGGCACGTGACTTAGGGTCGCGTGAAGCGCGTCGCGTCGTAAATTAGTGATGCGAGTCCGATAAGCCATCCCAGTCCAACTAGTGAAAGAGGCATACCACATCTGGGTAGAGTCGACATCATGATTCGACAGGACATTAACAGGATCGACCCAAAACGTCGAGCAACGATTGACCACAAGAAGAGGCAGTTTGCTACGCCGACCTACAAGCAACAAGACTACCCACATCGGTTGAATCTGTACGACACGCCGCCAACGGCAGAGATCACTCTCGAGCAGTTTGAGCAATGGGCCATTGATCGTTTGAGAAGTAATACCACCAGACATACCGGATTTACAACTTCATACTAATGACCCTTATATAGTCCTTGCTGAGATCGAGGCATGCTCCTATCGCAACAAGACCCCCGCGGAGACCGCTTCACACATTACTCCCCTTCTCCAGAAATACCTTCCTCTATCCTCTAATACTTCTTCTCCAAACGGCGCCGCAGACCAGCGTCTGAAAAATGAACGTCAAAAAGATCACTACTCACACTTTATCCTTCGATTGGCTTTCTCAGCCACAGAGGATCTTCGTCGACGATTTGCTCGTGCGGAGACCATGCTCTTCCGCTACCGCTTTCAACAAGATGATTCACGAGAGCGACGAGCATTTATTGACGGGCTGAACCTGGATTGGGAAGCCGTTAGTGACGAAGAGCGGGCCGAGGTGGCTGAGAACTTGCTCAGCTCTACGCCGGGACTGCGCCGACTCGACGAGGAAACATGGTACAAGGTTGATTGGGAAAAGGTTCCAGAGTTGGTAGAGCGACGCGCAGTATTCGTCAAGAAAGGGAAGGCCTATGTTCCTGGCAGAGAACAACTTGCTATGATCATGGCTGAGTTTACTGCCCGTCTGGAACGAGCACTGGAGGTATGTTCAAAACCTCAGCTGAAGAATTGGAGAGATCCACGAGTCTTAACTAACCATGTCGATTTCTTCAATAGCTCACTAGCCGTGCTCTGCCTCGATTAGATGAGGACGACCGCCTGACTCCCATTCTGAACCACCTCTCCAAGAACTTCGGTAGCGCCGACTCCGTGTTCTCCGAGGGTGAGGGACATGTCGATGGAGCAGCAATCACAGCCAACTCCATTGACCAACTCTCCCAACACTTCCCGCTTTGCATGCGCAGCTTGCATATCAACCTACGCAAGAACAACCACCTGAAGCATTTCGGGCGATTGCAGTACACATTGTTCCTTAAGGGAATCGGTCTCTCATTGGAAGAGTGTATCCTGTTCTGGCGCCAATCGTTCAAGGGAAAGACGGACGATGAGTTCAATTCCCAATATAAGTACAATATCCGCCACGCCTACGGAGATGTTGGTGGTGACGCCCGCCGAGGTCGAGGATACCCGCCTTATTCATGCCAGAAAATCCTGGGTGACAATAACGTGGGCATCGGTCAAACGCACGGCTGTCCGTACCGCCATTACTCCGTCGATAATCTGGTCGGACTGCTTCAGTCAACGGGTGTTCACGATAAGGGCATTTTGCGCGAGGTGCGGGACGATGTCGGCAAGCAAAGATATCACATTGCCTGCAATCGGGTGTTCGAATGGTCTCATAAGAACGAGATCAAGAAGGTCAAGGACGATGGAACATGGAGCCAAGCTGATCTGGATACCATTGTGCATCCTAACGTTTATTTCAAGCGCAGTTACTTACTGAAGCAGCTGGCTAAGCCACCAGGTCGAGACTAATCTTATTCTTTCATTTTTGCAAGGATTTTCTTCCTCTTTTCTTCTTGTGAAATCGTTTAATGATGTTATGTTGGCCCTCCATCCTGTTTCGAGGTCACTCAATGGGCGTTGTTGGCGCGAAGAATTTGTACACTTTATTTGGGAGAAGCATCTAGGTATGAATGCGTATGATTGCGATTCATTTTAGGGCACGATAGCATAAGCAAAGATTCTTTATTCTTGAATTTTTTCATCTCAATTGAGTAAAATAAGGTATATTATAAGGGAGGTCTGTGACCACAGCTGATTCCCAGTAAATCCGAAAGGATCAGAATGACCTTTCAAAACCAGGTGCCCAGCAACGGGTCAAGTCGATCTCCGCTCGACGCGAAAACAACCTCAATCATGGAAAGATAGAAGCTGTCGATAATAATGTGAATTTTTGTAGTCGGCGTGGATAATTAAAAGAAAAGAAAGAAAAAGAAATTTTGCGGGAGAATTTAATCATGTTTGTTCGGGAGGCGGTAGCGACCATTAGCGCTGCAACCTGGCCTTAATGGGGGGAGAGCCACTCCCTCACACAACTCCCTCCACCTGTTCGATCGTCTCCCCGAAAGCTGACGTCGGGGTTTTTGTTATTGGGATCAGGGTTAGCTCCGGTGTGGTCTTTTGATCTGGAGTCCTCTTGGTATAGTCCCAACGCCGAGATATTTGCTTCTTTATTTGCTCTATCTTAAAACCCCCTCCCCTTGATCAATACCGCAACTCCGAATCCACTCATCCTCTACCTCACTTCTCAGTATGGATTTCGAGGCCCTGAAGGATCAATGGAGCGATGTGGAGGAGCGCGATGGTATCCGGTTGAGTTGGAACACTTTCCCGAGCTCTCGCATGGTGTGTAAATACATGGAGCCCTGCTCTATATTCTCCCCCTCAATATCACGTTTGTCCCACTAAACCCCGGATTTAGGAAGCCTCCCGCCTAGTCGTTCCCATTGCTGCTGTTTACACTCCTCTTAAAGAGAAGCCCGATTCACCATTGCTTCAATATGAGCCTGTTACTTGCAAGCAACCCTGTCGGGCTGTTCTCAACCCATATGCGTATGTGTGCCCGCATTGTTGACGCATCCCGGAACGTGCATGAAGCTGACCCTCATCGTCCAGTACTGTCGATATCCGCGCGCGTATCTGGATCTGTCCTTTCTGTCTGATGCGCAATCCTTTGCCTCCTCATTATAAGGATATCACCGAAAACACGATACCCCCAGAGCTCCACCCCCAGAGCACCACGATCGAGTACCAATTGGCACGCCCGGCTCCGGCCCCGCCAATCTTCCTTTTCGTTGTCGATACTTGCCAGGAGGATGACAGTCTGCAGGCAGTCAAGGACTCGCTTATCATGAGCTTGTCTCTACTGCCTCCCAATGCGCTGGTCGGTCTGATCACATATGGAACTATGGTAGGCGGAACACCTTTCTATTTGCCTGGGATATCGAGGGATATGTGTACTGACAGCTTGTCTGCATAGGCTCAAGTGCATGAGATTGGTTACACCGAGTGCGCCAAGTCTTATGTATTCCGCGGTAACAAGGACTACACTGCCAAGCAGGTCCAGGAGATGCTGGGTCTCGCCCACGGTGTTCGCCCCGGTGTCCCTCAACAACAACAACCAGCTCGCGCCCCTCTTCCTCCCGCGGCGCGATTCCTCCTTCCCGTCCAGCAGGCCGAGTTCCAGATCACAAACATCCTTGAGCAGTTGCAACATGATCCCTGGCCCGTAGCAAACGATAAGCGTCCTCTGCGTTGTACTGGTGTGGCTCTGAGTGTTGCGGTTGGCTTGTTAGAAAGCTCCTTCCAGAATGCTGGTGCCCGTATCATGAACTTCGTCAGTGGTGCTGCTACTGAAGGTCCTGGTCATGTTGTTTCGCCTGAGTTGAAGGAGCCTATCCGTTCACACCACGATATTGACCGTGATAACATCAAATATTACAAGAAGGCCGTCAAGGTAGGATTTGGAAAGGCTTATCTAGTATCTATTTTCGCTGCTAACATTTATTACAGTTCTATGACAACCTGGCTAAGCGCGCTGCCAACAACGGACATATTGTTGATATTTTCGCGGGATGTCTTGACCAAGTTGGTCTTTTGGAAATGAAGAACCTGTCCAACTACACAGGTGGTCACATGCTTTTGACAGATAGCTTTACCTCATCTCAGTTCAAGCAGTCATTTATTCGGGTCTTTGACAAGGATGCCAACGACAACCTTCTGATGGGCTTTAACGCCTCATTGGAGGTCCTCACAACCAAGGAGCTGAAGGTCACCGGTCTTATTGGTCACGCAATTTCTCTGAACAAAAAGTCGAGTTCCGTGGGTGAGACCGAGTGTGGTATTGGAAACACCTGTGCTTGGAAGATGTGCAGCATTGATCCATCATCCAGCTATGGTATCTACTTTGAGATTGCCAACCAGGGCGGTCCGGCTGCTCAGCAGCCTGGTCCTCAAAGAGGTATGATGCAGTTCTTGACATACTACCAACACTCTTCTGGGCATTACCACCTCCGCGTGACCACAACTGCCCGACCACTGAGCGGTCCCGCTGGTGATCCCACATTGGCACAATCCTTTGACCAAGAGGCTGCGGCGGTACTCATGGCCCGAATTGCCGTTTTCAAGGCGGAGGTCGACGATGGCCCAGACGTTCTCCGATGGGTCGATCGCATGCTGATCAGGCTTTGCTCCCGCTTTGCGGACTACCGAAAGGATGACCCAACATCATTCAGACTGGAGAAGAACTTTACTCTCTACCCTCAGTTTATGTTCCACTTGCGTCGAAGCCAGTTCTTGCAGGTCTTCAACAACTCCCCCGATGAGACTGCATTCTACCGCCACGTCCTGAACCACGAGGATGCCGGTGACTCGCTCGTCATGATCCAACCTACTCTGGACTCCTACTCCCTGGAGGTGGAGGGCAGCCAGCCTGTGTTGCTGGACTCTGCATCCATCCAGCCCCAACACATCCTGCTCCTCGACACTTTCTTCCACATTCTTATCTTCCACGGAGAGACAATTGCCGAGTGGCGAAAGGCTGGTTACCATGAGCAAGAGGGTTATGAGAACCTCAAGGCTCTTCTGGAACAGCCCAAGGAAGACGCTAGAGTTCGTTTCCCCCCTTCATCTCTACTGATATCTTGACCGTACTAATTTCATATTACAGGAACTCATTTCCGACCGATTCCCTCTGCCCCGTTTCATTGTTTGTGATGCCGGCGGTTCACAAGCCCGTTTCCTTCTGTCGAAGCTGAACCCATCGACCACCCATACCTCTGGAGGTTACGGTGGCGGTGTATCGTCGCAAACCATCTTCACCGATGACGTCTCTTTGCAGACGTTCATGGATCACCTGATGAAGTGAGTTTTCCTAGTCAGCTTCTGTTTCTGAGCTTATACTAATCAATTCAACAGGCTTGCGGTATCCGGTACCAGCTAGTAATTTACGAGATGATAGCCATGAGAGCAAAGGGCGGTCTTTGACCCCTCGGGTCTTGTGTATCTTTAGCGGTGATTTAAATTTTTCATTTTTGCTTCGATATAGTAGTAGATTGAATGGATTGATACCAGTGTCCAGTCAAATAGAATCTAGTACGTACAAAATAACCTAGACCACGTACCTACTGCCCCATCTCAATCCACCATAGACCCACCAGTAGAGGATCAACAGATTACCCGAACCGGCAAAGATCTCAACCCATTTGGATCACGTGATGTTCTCTGCAGGTCGGGGCTAGCCCTATTTTCCTAATTCGGTTCGCTCGCTTACTAGCCGCTGCGTAGTCAGCACGTTGTGGATCCCCCTGCCGTCGGGGATATCTTTCACTTTCGAGTTTCTCAAATTTTCTTCTTCTCTCATCCATCCTCTCGACAACCTAAGGCAGATTGACTACCTTTCGCACTCGCCATGCGTAAGTATCATCACCTGGGTCTTTTACTCAACGGCGACTAACGTAAATATTTACTTTTAGCTCCCAAGTTCGATCCCAATGAGGTGAAGGTCATCCACCTGCGTGTGACTGGTGGTGAAGTCGGTGCCCAGTCCGCTCTTGCTCCCAAGATCGGTCCCCTGGGTCTGTCTCCCAAGAAGATCGGTGAAGACATTGCCAAGAACACTGGTGACTGGAAGGGTCTCCGTGTTACTGTCAAGCTCACCATCCAGAACCGTCAGGCTGCTGTCTCCGTTGTTCCCTCCGCCTCTTCCCTGGTTATCAAGGCCCTCAAGGAGCCTCCTCGTGACCGCAAGAAGGAGAAGAACATCAAGCACTCCAAGTCCATCCCCTTCGATGACATTGTTGAGATCGCCCGCCAGATGAAGCACCGCTCCATGGCCAAGTCTCTCCAGGGTGTTGTTCTCGAGATCCTCGGTACTGCTTTCTCCGTCGGCTGCCAGGTCGATGGTCGCAGCCCCAAGGACGTCTCTGACGACGTCAAGGCTGGCGAGATTGACGGTATGTTCCCAATTCCCTTTTTTTCCTCAATGTGAAATTTCTTTTTTACTAACGTTTACACAGTTCCTGAGGAGTAAATTATCCTCTCGAATGTGAGGGAGGTGATTTCTGCTTTGTAACGGCTTGGACTCTTGCGTAACAGCGGCCCTAGTTTTACAGAATACGAATATTGCCTCGAACAAAAACAAAACAGACATGTTCATGAGTCATGACTTGATACCATTTTCTTTTGCGCTCTTATGCGAGTGTTCGAAATGAACCATTGGATTACTCGCATCCTCTTCTCCCGTTCGTATTGTTCCTGACTACTCCTTTCCAATCCTCTTTCATTCATTTCTCTCGCTTCACTCTCAATGGCGACGAGGATGCTGGAAGCTCCTTAGAGATCATGGCGCAAGCCCCATTTTCCATTCCGGAACCCTTCACAACACTCTGGCCCTTACCGTTCCTTCCTTGCGAGGACTGAACAATTTTACCATGTGGTTTAGGCTTATTTTAAGTGAAGGAGAGCAAATGACCCATTACTCATCACGGTATCCTTGGGGATTGGCCTTGTGTCAAGCCCCGTGGGTGCAGCGATCCATATTTCGGGTCTACATCTCAAGAGTCAAATCTTGTCATGTAGAATGTAGTTCATCGTAAAGAAGATTAGCTTCACCTTTGAATCTTCAGCTTTGAAAAATTCAAAAATGAAAATGATAATGAAAATTTTTTTCCAAATTCTTGAAATCTCTGCTCCACTCTTGATTCACCATCTCCTTTCCATGACAAATTCAGCTCCGTTTGTACAAGATGCGGCTGACCGCATTGCCTAATTTTGCGCAACCTTGAAATCCGTATTCGCGTATGAGATGGCTCCTGGTTTCAGAATCTGATATCGATCTGCTGGCTTCTGCATGATTCGGCTATCGGCGCTGAATCCATGTACACTGTACTCCGTACATGAGCTTGAATATCTGTTGATCATCGTGGTTCCGTGGGTCTGGTCCTGAGTTTCCACAAATCATCAGAATTGCTCCGTCATTGATGAAGATGCCGAAGCTCCCCACTGTTCAAATTCAAATGGTGCAGAGTTAAGCTTGATGAGAATATCTGATATGAATGTATGTCCTGCCACGTCTATACTAGGTGGCAACTTGAATGCTGGTGCCATTGGTGGTGGTCATATAATTTGCCGCTCAGGGAATAGCTATGGATCCGATATATATCCACCAGAGCACTGGCATTTCATCTCAAGACCCTGACTGTGATCAACCTTGAAGTTCCAAGGTTCAAGTTGAACAAGTCAACTTGCATGTTAAACACTATTCCCAGACTCTGAAACATCAACGGTCGCTAACCTTGGAACACGGTAATATGCTCGCCTCAAAAGCACTTGAGTGTACGAGACATTGTGGCTGATTGAAAGTTGGGCGCCTGTTCACCGGGCTACACGCTACACAACCTTGGAATACGACCAGGAATAAAAAGAAAATAGATGAAAAATTAGAAATTAATCTAAATTAAACCATTGATCATATAATCAAATTAATCAAATCAGAAATGCAAAATATACTAGTAAAATATAATGGAATCGAAGCTGTCTATTTTGCTCAACTTCAAGCCTGAGGGAATCATAATGGCCCGTCTCATTCAAGCTGTATGTTCTACTAGTTCCTTCAACTTGAAGTGACAAGAACTGAATGTAAGAACTAGTAAACTAGTCCATATAGCACCAACAGGGAGTACGTGTCCCTTTCAAGTTGTAATGTACCTGGTTTTCCCAGTGGAGCCCTGCACACCGAGTTGGCCCTACTCGCCCCAGTGCCCACGGACCCGTCTCCACCCCGACGATCATTGCTGGTTGGCTCTGATAGCACATAGCGGGTGATGTTCGTTGGTCCACCCGGAGTTTGGTGGAGACAAAGAAGAGAAAATGATCGAAATGAAGAGATTTTTTTCATGGAATACGGGTGAGAAGTACCTATGCCCAGGGGGGATTAATAGATCAATATGAAAGATGAAAGACTAGGAGTAGTAGTGTACAGTAGTGTACAGTAGGGTCAAGTTGAAGTAGGACCAGTATACGGCGTACTCCGGCAGTGTCGGGGAATATTGACGGACAAATCATTCCAATATATGAAAATACATATAATAAATGATTAACTGATTTAACACCTTCAAACCGGTCCATCCGTACCTATGTTGAGTTTCCGCCCTGTACCACCCGACCCGCATGCCAGTGGACGTTGTGCAGGGAAGGATGCAACAGATTTCAGGTGGTGGGGGAGAGAGTTTGCCGATCATCAGCAATAATTTCAATATTTTGAATATTCTGAATATTTGAGATGACTCAAATTTCATGTAGTCTCCCAGGTATGTTCCCAGTTCTCAGCATTCAGGTGTACTTAGGGCATGTTCCTGTGTGTAGGAGTAGTAGCAGAATGACCCAACTTGATATGTTCAGGGCGATCCTATGGGGCTTGGTGTATACGAGCAACTGGGGAATCCTAAAAAAAGAATAAATTGCTCTGAACCCCCCTGTCATATGAAATAAATATTAATATTAATCGATTTAAAAACGCCCAGGGGATTCGGGAAATCCTTACCAGTGACCCCAGAATTGACCGGGATAGGAAAATGATCGTACATTGATGAGGCGGCCAGCAAACATGGATGAAGTGGCTGGTGATCAGTGAGATGTAGGTACTTGTATACTTCCAAGCTTAGTATACTCATTCGCAGTATGCTCATTCTCTGCCTCCATACTCCCATCAATAGACTGATTCCCCTTGGAATACGGAACACATCCGTGTGATTAATATCAGTGGGCCCATATGCTGGACTGGAAATCACAGCGCGTAGACCTCAGAGGGCTCGACTCGATCATCACAGCGGGGCGTCACCGATCCATGACTAGTCGCCTGGGTGGAACCAATGGGCCACTGACGTTGGCCGCGGGATGGAGACTGCATGGCCAGAGAGAGGGTTCAGCCGTTGGATCGAGTGGGTCGGTGGAGCTGGGAGGATGAGGAAGAAGAAAGGGGGGATAAGGAGGAAAGAGAAGAAGTGTGATGAATGTAAGAGTATTATTATTTTATTTAAAAGAAAGAGAGTTGGATGTATATATGAAATAGGTGTACTCCGTAAAGAGAGGGTTATTTTTGTGTAGTTCAAGTTTCTCAAGGATACACGCATCCTTCATATTACATTTCCCCCACTTGGCTTGGCTTGGATGCCCCATAGTGGAATTAGTGTGGTGGACTCTTAGGTGGACTGCTCTTTACATTCTAACACTCCTTCATCCTCTTTCCCTCCTCCCCATCATTTCAATACTTGCCAAGATCGAGGGTGCCCCTTCTCTCCCTTGCATCCCCCCGAGTTCAATCTACATTTTGCATATCATCATCTCATCGCGTGGATCCGAATCCCTCGATGACGATACTACGACTCTGCTGAATTTGGGATTCAGCCTCGCTTTTTCCACTTCTGCGAAAGCCACATAATGCGGTGTCGGAAACGCTACAAGGACGATGCTTGCTGATTGATTTGTGAATCTTCTTTGTGGTGGATTTCGCCTCGGTGAACCTACCCCCCTGTTTCGTGTCTTCGACCGCCCGCCTCAACGAGAGAAAGAGAGGGGGACTGTGGTGGTCGAGGAGGTGAGGAATCGTGAAGAAAAAAAGACACCAAGAAAAGAAAAAAAAATCATTCAAACCGAAAAAAACCCAGGTGCTTCTTCCAAAGCTCTCATCCCAAAAAGTGACCAAAAAGAAACCAAATCATCCATCCCAACAAATTCTACCATCGAGGTCAAAAAAACTCGACGATCACGATGTTTCCAACTGTCGCATTATTCCCTCCGGTTCAGCCGCACCATCACCTTAACCACTATCCCGCCCATGATGCTCTTCACCAGCCCCCGTACGACCTGAATGATCCGACCTTCCCCGCTCGTAATGACCCCACTAAACCCTCCTTCAACTCCATATCCCGATCGCGTCTTCAACTACCACACCCTGTACAACGCATCGACTCTCGCGATTCATCTAGTTCCAACAGCTCGGCCCGGGAACATGCCCTGCGAAGGAAGACGCCAAACGGAACCTTAGCGGCTGGATACGATGGAACACCAGGTGAATCTACCATTCAACCCGCGACAAAACACATCCTAGTCTCGCCCATGGACTCGAACCAGTTCCTCTCGCAGCAAGGTTTTCAGACGGATATCTGGCAACAAGCGACCCTCGATCCCTCGACCTCGAGACACATGAACTTTCCTCCCATCTTCAAGAACGAGGCAGGCAACCCGATCGCAGCGGGGGAGGTCGTGCAGGATGTGAATGGGACCAGCTGGGTGCGCCCTGTGAATTATCCGCCAGGAGTCGACTCAGTCCTCAATCAGAATTTGCCATTGCAAGCTCCCCAGCGAATTCTGTTCCATAACGGTTCCTATATTCCGACGGTTCTTCCAGCAAGCCTTCAACAATGCGTGGGACCAACGGCGTCCGCTGGCACTGGCCCATTTGGTCCATATTGGCCCGACGGTGCATATATTCCCTACCGACCCGTGGCCTTTCGTGAGCCTCGCTTCGAATCCCCGAGTCCAAACCCGAACGGCCAATTCTATGATCTCAATCAACCGGCTTTCAATCAGCAACCACAAATACCCATTGGAAATCAAATAGACACGGGCTTAGCATGGGGTCAGCCGCATGGAATACCCAGCCAGGAGTCTATGATGAAGACTCACTTCCCGCCGCGTCACTCAGAGCAGCTACCGTACCACGCCCGAGCAAGCCGACCATTATCATCCTACTCGTCGAATGCTGTTCATAATGAGCCCATGGCATGGAACAATAACCGACCCGCCGTACCAAGTTTCCAGGCTCCTGGACCAGCCGTGCCAGTGAACGTCGAATTCAAGGAGAAGATCTTGTCTTGGGCCCATGGTGTCTATGTCGATCTTCTTGCAACGATTCATCAAGCTCGTCGGAATAGCATATCGAACGGCGGGACAGACGGTCAGAACTCACGATTCATGAAACCCAGCATTTACCCCAAGCCGCCTCGACAGCCGGGGCTTGATTTCTCGCAAAACCCTCCTCCCTCCTCCATCTCGCGTCATAACAGTTACCCGTCCACACAGTATGATCTACAACGACAGAAACTCGGTCTCTTGTCATCGAGAATGACAGATTCCCATTCAAATCCTTTACAGGGTCAGGTCCATAATCGACGACCGTCATTGAATCAGTTCCCTCAGCAGCACCGATCGTCAGAAACACGGATTCGGGATGCTGCGCGACTTGCCGGAGCACCCCATCGTCCTGCTTCTCTTCTTAATGAAGGGTCGCCAGTTGCGAACGGTATATCTGCTTTGGAAATGCTATCTCATTTGTGCCATGAAAGCCATTGGGAGTGGATTGATGGCATGTTACTTGGAGGTTGCCTTGCTTATGGACTTGGCGATTATCATAAAGCTATGCGTTGGTATTCTAGAATTATTGCCCGTGATTCGACGTGAGTATAACTTCCATTGATCTCAAAAATGATGAGCTTACTAACCGAATATAACAGTCATGTCGAGGCAATATCTAACTTGGCAGCAACTCTATTGGCTCTTGATCGACGTGAGGAAGCCCAGCAGAATTGGCTGCGGGCTGTCAAGCTACGTCCAAGCTTTTTCGAAGCTGTTGAACATTTGATAGGTCTTTTGTGTAGCAGCCATCGGGGCAAAGAAGCAGTTCAGCTTATTGACTTCGTTCAAACCTCGTTGCGTCATCCGAAAGATGGAGATTGTTTCAAAACAGATGAGCATGCCAGTGAATCGGAGAGTGATGGTGAGAGCAATGTCTCTGACGTGTGCATGCACGACAAGGCATCCTTTGATTATGAGGATGACGTGGGACGTGTTCAGAACCTGAACTTGGGATCTCCAGATGCCGCCACGCCTCTTGGCTTCGCGACTAGTGGATATGCTATCCCCGGTTCAGATAACGGGCGGATGCTAGCGCTGATCCATGCCAAGGGCAATATGCTTTATGCTCTTGGCGATAACGCTGGTGCCGCTGCCGCCTTTGAGGACGCAGTTTTGATCGCCGCTGGGAGGAGGCGACATGGTATTCAAAGCCTTATCAAGCAGATATTCGCTGCCTTCTCCCAGGGGTCGTCAGGTTCTGGATACCAGCCCGAGGAGGGCAATGAAAGTGTTCTGTTATATCCCGACAGAGCACTGCAAACCTCGAAGCTGGTATTCAAAGCGGCTAATGGCACCCCGCCCGGTCTCAAGTATGTTTCGGAAGGCATTTCGCGAAACGCAGCTATCTCAACCACTAGTAATTCTTTGCTCTCTTTGGCAAAGATTTACCAGGATGGTATGGCGTCTGTGTCATCTGGGGCACCGCGATCCACTCCTGGTGTGCGGGATATCTTAGCTCTTTATTACCTGTCACTCTCATTGCAGCCGAGTCCGTCTACCGCAAATAACGTCGGTATTCTGCTTGCTGGCATTCAGAACAATCCCCCAGCTCGGGGACTTGTGCGCCCCAATGGCGAGAGCCAGCACCCGGAGATTCCTGGTGTTGTCCCTGGCAGTGGCATCTCCTTGGCCCTGGCTTATTACAATTATGGATTGCATCTTGATTCCCGTCATGCGCATCTGTATACTAATCTTGGCAGTCTTCTCAAGGATATTGGTCAATTGCAGGCTGCTATCAAGATGTATGAGCAAGCAGTCCAATGCGACGGCAATTTCGATATTGCCTTGGCCAACCTGGCGAATGCAGTCAAGGATGCTGGCCGAGTCAATGATGCAATCACCTACTACAAACGCGCTGTCAAGGTAAATCCAGAGTTTGCCGAGGCCGTTTGTGGTTTGGCGAATGCTCTTAACTCGGTCTGCAACTGGGTTGGTCGAGGTGGTATTGTTAATGGTCGCGGGTTCCATGATCGATGGCATGTGGACGAGAAAGGCATGCTTCGCGATGCTCAGAGTAATGACACCGGTGCTGGGTGGATTAAGCGGGTTGTGGATATCGTTGACCGGCAGCTTCGTGAGGGTGAATACTGGGGTCGGGGCTTATTGACTCACGGTACAGCTGAGCAACTTGTTCTTCAGTTGGCGACAGCGCTGGATTCGAATTTGATGTCGACCAATCGGAGATACTCCCTAACCAAGATTCTTCAGTCATGGGCTGGACAGAAATGGGAAGGTTCTCGTATTGTTCGTCTTGTTGAAAGGGCCGTTCGCTCAATCACTTGGCGATGGTATCAGGACCGTTATGTCCATGGTAAAGACTACCCTGCCACCAAGTATCGTCGGCCTCAACTTCCAGCTGCTCTAAGCGCGCCGAATGCTCCAACCGTTCTGCCCTTTCACACTTTCACTTGCCCTCTGTCCGCGAAGCAGATCCGCCAGATCTCGCAGCGCAATGGTCTTCGAATCTCAACTTCGACTCTTCGACTGCCTTGGCTCCCTGCCACGGTTTACCGACCTCCAGCACCGCCGAATCCAGCTCTCCGTGTTGGATATGTGTCATCGGACTTCAACAATCACCCTCTGGCCCATCTCATGCAGTCAGTGTTTGGGCTGCACAACCCGAACAAGGTGAAGGCTTACTGTTATGCCACTACCGCGAGCGACAAGTCCGTCCACCGCCAGCAGATCGAGCTAGAAGCACCAGTTTTCCATGACGCGAGTGGGTGGTCTGTTGATCGCCTGGTCCAGCAGATTGTGGATGATGGCATTCACATTCTCATCAACTTGAACGGCTATACTCGAGGTGCTCGCAACGAAGTTTTTGCTGCTCGCCCTGCGCCCATCCACATGTCTTTCATGGGATTTGCTGGAACTCTTGGTGCAGAGTGGTGTGATTATATCCTTGCTGATCAGATCTCGATTCCCCCAGAGACTCTGAGTCCGGCTCGTCGCACTACCCGCATTGAGGACCGTATTCTCGAGGAAGACAATGGCGAAGATCTGGAAAACTGGGTCTATGGGGAGAAGATTGTCTTTACTCGTGACACTTTCTTCTGCTGCGATCATCGACAGAGTGCCCCCGATGCTGGAGAAAGACAGCTTTCTTGGGATGAGGAACAAGCGCGACGTTGGAGGATGCGCAAAGAACTGTTTCCTAAGCTTAGCGATGATACTATCATTCTTGGGAACTTCAATCAGCTGTACAAGGTAAGCCTTTCATCAATCTCTTGTTTACGTGCATTGCTAATTTCTATCAGATTGAACCAACCACATTCCGAACGTGGTTGCGTATTTTAGCATGTATTCCCAACGCAGTTCTCTGGCTGCTTCGTTTCCCCGAAACAGGCGAACAAAACCTACGAGACATTGCTAAAGCATGGGCTGGCGAAAAGACAGCGGCACGAATTATTTTCACCGACGTGGCGCCGAAGAACACACACATTGCACGAGCGAAAGTTCTGGACCTCTTCCTCGATACACCCGAGTGTAATGCACACACCACGGCCACTGACGTTCTATGGAGCGGTACTCCATTACTCACGTTCCCACGCTACAAGTATAAGATGTGCTCGCGAATGGCGAGTAGTATCCTCTCGAGTGCCCTTCCGAATAACGAAGCGGGCCAACGTGCTCGGGATGACTTGATCGCCTCCTCGGACGAGGATTACGAGACTAAGGCCGTTCGGCTCTGCATGGATCTACAGTATGTACCTGGTGGTGGAGGACGAGCCACGGGACGACTGGCGGATATGCGACAGATGCTGTTTTTGCAGCGATACACGAATAAGCTCTTTGACACGGCGCGCTGGGTGCGTGACCTTGAAGACGCCTACGAAGCTGTGTGGGCGCAATGGGTGAATGGCGAAGAAGGCGATATCTGGTTATGATGTGCACAGCGATTATATACCCCTTGAGCGATTTTGATTTTGTTTGCATCTGGGACATCTACGTTTTTTATCTTGATCTTGATCTACTTTTTTTTCTTCTCATTTCATTTCAATGTTGGTTATAATGTTGGGTTTGGGATGTTTCTTACTATCTTTGCATTGAGCTAGACATTATTCTTGTACACGTATGGTCTGTATGGTCTCTGGTTCCAGGGTTGGAACGTGCACGAATATTCATTTGATAGATTGGTTGGACTTGCGTGAATACATTCGTTCAATCTGGTGCATTCAATTCAAGTTCAAGTTCATAGCTCCCATCATGACATCTGGAGTAGCAAATAACCTTGAGTCTGAGGCTCCGTGCGTGTCCAAGCTCGGTGTTCAGACCTCGATGTACAACTTCAAGTTGCACTGACCATGGCACATGATATGAAGTCCAGTAGATCCCTTCTTTCACTTACTTCAAGTTGACCGAAACATTGCGTACTAGAAGCGCTGGACTTGACTCACTTTCGCACGATCCACAGTCTATTCTAAGACAGGTAATAGTAGACGAAATCAAGGTAGATTCCAAGGTTGTATCTGAGGTCACCCTTCGCTAAACCGAGTCCAGATGTCCAATCAATAGAGTGCTATTTTCAGCTCTTCGGCAAATCTTCCCATGGGCTTATAGATTCATCGAGACTCCCGCCTCAGCTGATACTAGTAGCTGATGCCTTGGATGAGCTGACAATCATTCAATCATTCGATTGTTCCAAGGTTGCCTTCAAGTTGCAAATGCATCAATTTGTCATGTATTATAAATCGCTTGTTGCCTCACTTTGGGACATGAGCAAGTTGGAACTCATGTGTCGTGCAAACGAATGACAAATTAAACTCAAACTACGAAAATCAACGGGTTTTGCTTATTCCTGTATACCAATACAGTGCATCCATCCATGGATCCATATCCATGGATGGATGCAATATTCCAATTTCATCCAATGTTGCCTGTAACAAGCTTCAGGCCAGGGGTAGCATCCCAATCCCTACTTACAAGTCCACCGAAACACGTTTTCAAGATTCAGCAGAGCCTGGAGCTCACTGCAGATGAGACGATTACCTGCATGAGCATGTGTTGGGTTCTCTGTTTGGATGCCAGTAACCGAGTCCCGTTAGAAGCTGGAACTGCAAGTTCCCTACGGGCCACATGGTGCATGGTATCCGAGAAGCTGGTAACACCAGGGATTTTACAGATATTACAGCGATGACCTATTTCCAATTGATCTATAATATTAAGTTGAGGGAGATATTGTCAAGGGGGAAGTGCCGAATATTGCAGGGTAAACCCAGAACACTCAACACGAGAAGTAAACTAGAGTATGACAAGCGACACAAACCAACCTTCATGAAAACTGGAATTAAAAAATAATAATAAAAAAAGCAATAACGTCAAAACCTTGGATCACAAACCTAAATATCAAGCCTTGCATAAGTACGATCTTCCTGCCCCTGCCAACTCATGCATCCCTTGCATCAACGCCCTCGTTTCGGTCTCAGGCGGTTCCTGGAATATCCACGAGCTAGGGGCGGCTTTTTTCTCCATGTGCAGTGTCATCTTGCCCCAGCATGATGCACAGCATTGAGTCATGTGTATGACCTTTCGGTTATGCTGCAATTTGACTGGTGTGGCTTGCAGGGATGCACGCCACTGAGGCGTTATATCGGTCTGACATAGCCGGTAATAGGGGTGATGTGGCTTGCGTCGAGAATGAATGGAAAGTATTTCTGGGTTTCCAGGTTGGTCATAAATTATCAATTCGGATTAAACACTAAATGGTCTGTACGAGATGAATGTAACTTGATGCCTCAGATGTACTGTATTTGATGGATGGGCGTCTATTATGGGAAATACGTGATTGGAGGAGGGGGTCACACAACATTGTACAGAAACCCTATGGGAGAATTGATACATTCAAACCGGTTTTTGCGACTGCAGAGAACTGTAAAATATTTGAAGCTAATTCCAATATTCAAATATTCAAATATGTATTCAACTTGGAATGAGACAGATCACCAGTTGACTATGATTTGAGAATACATTGCAGTGATGTAGTGATGTAGTGATGAAGCCCTAGATTCCTGCCCTACGCTAGTCCCAATATATGTAGTCACGTGACTATCCCAATGGAGTAAACGAACAACATCCGTCCAGCTCTCCACCTCGTTGACCTTGTTGATTCTCCAGTTGACTCTCCCTCGGCTTACCCGAATTGCATCATCCTCACCCCGAGGCGTTGGTACCGTTGTGGGACCCGTTGAGCACGGCAAACCTGATGACATCCTAGCCCAACACTCAGCTAGCGCAACCAGTACCTTGGGTTTTTTTCCCATTTTTACGGCGACTCCGAGCGTTCTCTTTCATTTTTTTTTTTTTTTTCTTTCTTGCGCGCACTTCATACTCAATTCAGCTCCATCCAGCTGTGAAATACTCAGCCCCGTCTTTAGCCCGCCACTATGGAGGAGACGGGAAAGGTGAAGCGTCCCCTGAAGCTGCGGCACACTGCGGCTCCAACAGAGTGGGTGTAAGGGGCCAGGCTTAAAGACCTACCTAACTAGGACAGAATACTCCGTTCATGTGTATTCAACGTACTCGGCGGCTTTCCGCCTGGTATTAATCTATTCACGAGTTCGCTTAATAGACCAAAAATACAGACAGATTTTATTTTATTTATTTTTATTCCTTTTTTTAAAGGGTATTCAACCGTACACTTGGGCAAAGTACTTGTAATCCACCTGGACAAGAATGGAAAACCCTATGCCGTGGAATTACTATGACATTTGCCGTCCACTCCGCTTTAACTCCACCGTTTCCACCTGTTCGCCTTGCGCGCCACCACCCCCTTTCATTAGGAGTGCGCACAGGTACAGATCTGGATACACATGACTCGGGATGGAGTACCTCGACTACATGAAACAATAGTTTCTCTGTCCAGAGCGGCCCCATCGGGCGTTTCAACGGGTTCCAAGGTTGAACCTGGCGGTAAAAGAACTAGAACCTTGGGACAGAACGCTCAGGTGCTTAACGGCTGAAATCCGATCGATCCTTTCACGTTACCCCTTATTCTTTCATGAATTTGATCCTTGGATGCTCTTACGTCGGATTTTGGAGCGGCTTTTGGGGTTTCTTTGCTCAGTGCTAGGATATCCATGTATTAACCTAACCACCGGGCACTGGCACAAATTAGCACGTAGGTAATAAGAACCAAATTATAACACTAGACACAAGAACTTGAGAATTGAAGTGCACTCCGATTGAGTTTGAACCGGGTAGATAGGGTTGGGCCGGCAGCGGAAAGCCAACTTGGTTGGACAAAACCACGGTTTAGACCCCGTTGATAGACACGATAGAATACCTGAATGAGTCAAGTCTGCCGTCTGGGCGTGTTGACACATTGAACCCAAGTGCTCGTTTAGTCCTTAGTCTCTACTACAGTATCAGGTCAGTGCTAAGTATGTTTCATTCACAACCACGGACTAACGAGTCTATTCATCCATCCTACCGGGTCCAGCACTGGATTATCCCCAGAATATGGAGATTCAATACGAAGAATACAATAGTTCCATCCACCATGGATCATTTTTAACTTTGTCTGCCACAAACTGTCAAAATGAGGTATCTGGACCGGTGAACCTTGTCTGTGCCGCCCGGGTGTTATGGTCATCAACGCCACCAAACCAACAAGAAAACACAAAAAAGGCAAAAAAAAATAAATTAAAAGTATCCCGATCGAGAACATCCAAGCGAACTGGTTCGTGGGACCGCTGTCAAACCCGTCCGTTGAGTTAAGTACAACCAGTCATCGTGCTGCGTGACGGTGCTAGGGCCTTGAAGCGGGGCACTGGCCCGTTCTCCGTCGCTAAAATCCAGAACGGTTGAACCGCCCCTCTTTATGCCATGACAAGGGAGGATTGGGATTTTGAATTTAGGATTTCATGCTCGTGACTCCTGATTAGGGGTGTTGGCCGTTGTACTGTACTGTACACTTGTGCATTTCAGGGCTTTTTCGGGGTAGTTCCGGTGAGGTTCAGCTCCTTGCACTCGTAAGGTAAGGTGTACGAGTACATACCCTACATACCCTGTAAAATGGAACAAGTCTTGGGTAACGGTAACATACATCCTGATCCGAGTCCATGGATGCCCAGGCACTTAGTTGCTCGTTTAGGGAGAAAGTGAAAGTGAAAGAACTGGAACGGAGGTATACCTCAGTCAGTCAGTGACGGCATATACGGGGCTAAGCATCTAGACATCTGGATGAAAGAAGATTCCCATCGAAAAAGTTAATTTGCATCGGATTTTCGTTGTCAAGCATAACGGTCAAGTGGATCCATGCAGACTGCCACATCTACTGTACATCTGCACTGTTCGTACTCCGTACACACTGGACTCTCGCCACTCGGTGCTGCAGATGGACCAATAATTCCAGTGCAGAGATCTGGATTGTGAGAGGTCGGGTCAATTGGTCTAGATGGATCTAAACAACCTGGCATCACTCGGAACAAAGACTTCTCCGAGGTAGTTCTGGTAATTCAGGAATAATCCCAACCATGATCCCATCATAATTGTAATTCTATATCATGATCCCAGTCTGTAGCGTGTCAACTGGTCCATACTACTAGTAACGGCTACTGACATCGGGCACCATGAGGTGGAGTGGTCCCCGAAGTAAACCCCGACCAGTGGACCAATCACAACGCAAGGACTATGAGAACTTCAAAATCTCATTCGTTTGAACGCATTTATTCATCACGTCAACCAGACTGGTTGTTTCAAATATTTACATGTAAATGCTCTGGATTAATCCTGGTGGTTCAGAATCCAATCTCTGATATCGCGTGTTTCCCGACTCGGGGACCGTCGGGGTTTAGTTCTCTTGCAAATATCGTGGATATATATGTTACCTGTACTAGTATAGACTCGGAGATACAATCAAGGAGGTACTATCCATGGATGTAGTGTATTACTATTACTCGTTTAATCTGAATTCATTTACTCTAATATATGGAATCTGATTTCATATTCATCCCAATATTTGATTATTATATCAACTTGATCTTGAGCTCATATCACCCTTGCCAGTGCCCGTGAGCTATGAGCTCAACGCTTGGACCCCTTCACGCCACGCAGGCCCGACAGTCAGGATACAGCGGATGCGAAACCGTTCGGTCCACTTTATATTTGGGGATTTGACCAGGTTCAAGTTAGTAAGTACTGTATGGTCAGTTAACTTTGCACTATTGATTCGTTTCAGGGAATCTGGAGAGGTTATTCTTTGTCACGGAATGTCCATTCCAGATCCCTGTTAGTACAAGACTAGTGACCTTCATTCTCCCGAAGGAATTAATGATTAATATTCAAGTTATTTTTATTCCATTTCAATTAGATTAATACCTGGTTAAAAGTATACAGGGGGACGGCAGGGGAGAATTTCTGAACGTGCACGGGCGCGATCAGCGGTGATCCCTGCAGGTCGACAGGGATTTATCTCAAATACTTTTGACCCTCATGATTGGTGGAGATCAAGTAAGAATGACAGGTCATATCTCGGGTATACCCTAGTCGATGTTGCATCCCAGGAGGACGGGTTCTTGACAACGGCTTTCTTGTTTTCCCAGGAATATGGAAATCCGATCGGTCCACACGAGGCAATAGAACAAACTGTAATCATGATTCCCTTGAATTCAAATGTTCTATAAAGTCAAATCCGAACATTCAATGTTTGAATTTGAACAAAACCTTGGAAAGGGGTTATCGTTCAATTGTTACTATTTAACTCCTATTCAACTCCACTGATTTAGTCATACTATGGAGTACTCCGTACTCTGCTCGATTCTCATCCACTTCATGTTGATGAGTTGACGTAGACCCCCTTCATTTACCCCGTTCCCCCCCATTAAAACAGATAGACCGTCTGGAATAGATTAAATTGTTTAAGATTACTCTGTCATTAACCGCCCAGCATATCCTTACCCGAATCAGCAAGTCCCACAGCACAATGACAAATAGTGCCCACCAATCAGAATGCATGGAAGAGGTTCGTCACAGTGGGCCAAGGGAGTGGGTGATACGAGGATAAAACAGAAAGAAAAAATAAAAAAAAAAGCAAAAAAAGGTGTGGCTTGCGACGGCATGCTCAACGGTTTCCACTGTGGGGAAAGGTCCTGCAGTACACCGAACGGGGAAATGTCCACAGGGCGATCCCTCTAGACTCGATCGAGGCGAAAGAGACGAAATGTGATGTGTGAACTTTACTATTGAGAACCTTGGAGAAATATATCCGGAAGTACTTTCCATAGACATTGATAGTGCTGACAGCACTGAGGTGAGTGAGGCGAGATAGAGACGGGAAATAGATTGATGGACCAGGGGTTCAGCCATTTCACGCAGCTTGCAGCCGAGTGATCGTCCCCGATCTTCCGTAAACAGAAGTCAGTATTTTGAATTTTTATTATTTTTTATTCTTTTATTCGGTTTTTATCACGTCACGTCCTCCCCGGGATCGCCCCAGTTGCACTCCGTGACAGGTGGCAGGTGGTCCATGCATGTAAAGTAAATTCCAGAGATTTCAAGTTGTCTTGGGGGCTATCTCGTACACTTGTACTATGGACACCGTACCTCGTACTCGTAGAGATCATGGTCATGCTACCTAACATCCAGATGTCGTACTTGGAGTCACTACTACAGTACGAGGTCTGCATCACTGACCATACATCCTGCACCATAACCTTGGAACACTCAGGCATCAAGGGACGTTGGTATAAAAACCTGATTTATCAAGGGGGAAGAAGCTGATGGCTGCAAGGTGTACGCCGTCAACAAAGTACGATGCACTCCGTACAGAGAACTTTCCATGAGAATGGGTGTGCAACGCTCGATCCACATTCCTCCCCGTCAGGCACCACAACGTCGGACTTGTTCGGGGCGCCTAGGGGCTCAAAGCTCCGGGGAACAGGGGAAAAGGGTAAAATAGAAAATCAAAAAATAGATTAAAAAAAAAGGGGGGAGACAAAGCTGCGAGATTACGGAGTGACCGTTGTGAGATCTCCCATTATTCCAGATTATCTTCTTTTAGATTAAAATATGATTGGGATCACTTCCCCATATTCCAATGGTCTTCACCATGACCCGGGTATAGGGAATTTGTCACGATCAGACTCCACCTCATGCCAGGATCCACTGTAGTGGAGATCTCACGCAAGATGGTGATGAAGAGCCGCCGATCGAACCAATCAGAGGGGGGTTTGTCTCGATTGATCATGGATCGAACATGATCGAGGGAGTGAGTGTCGTGCATGGCTGGCTGAGGGGAGAATCACCCTAACCGCGCCTCTTGTTCGATCCCCCCCCTTTTAGTGGACTGGACTTGGGAGAATACCTGTCAGGGGGCAATAGTACGGCGCTTGGACGTGGACTCAGCTTTTAATTTATTCTTATTTTTATCAGTGTTAATTAATATTTTATTTGTATTTGTATTTATTATTATTTTTTTATTTATTTTCATTCTGTGTATATCCATGGTTCGTATGTGATGGGGTGGTTCAGTTCCATGGATAATCATCTTATATCCCACACATGGGACAGGTGCTCGATGATTAAGGTAAATTCTAGAATATGATTTGTTTTGTATGTTGATGTTCTATTGCTTTTTCTCCCGCATTGAACCAGCGCTTTGGGACTATTCTGCACGACGCTCAGACCTTCACCTAGTACTGTAGTAGCTTGTTAGCGTGAATGATTTGGAATTCCAGTAACGGGGCTCAGGGTCGATCCCTCCGATCATTACGGTTTTTCCTCAGCCCGAATTCCCGGGTCGTACTGGGCGATCGCCGGAGCTTTTATTATAATAATAAGAATAAAATATATTTTGTATTTTATAAATATGATTATTCCATTTTTTGGAATTTTATTTTATTTTATTTATTCAGAATCCTGATACAGGAGTATGTTGCTTTTGACCTTAAACTCTGACCATTCCAAGTCCAAGTCATTCCAGTTATACTCCAGCCCTGGAGGTTTCAATATTATAGATACAAAGTATTGTTTCTCATTCATGTCTTTCTTCATGTCTTCCTTCTTTCACGAGTCTATTCTAAAAGCCTAAAAGTTTGAATCAGATAGTGTCTGTGGAGTCAAAATACAGAATAAATATAAAATACATAAATAAAATATAAATAAATAAATAAGAATAATACCGTATTACAGTATTGTTCCGAACTGTCAGCTCCGAGATCTTGGATCGTGATCTTCTTCCCATAGCGTGTTGCGGGTGGAGCTGGTCATTTTCGTTGGACCCGTCCCCCTGGGTGCAGATATAATTCTGGTTAAATCCCCTTATATACCCCTCTCACCCGACTTTAAACTTCCGACACTTCCACCTTTATTACCTTCATCTTGAACATCAACTTCATCTTCACCTCGACTCTTCACAACCTCACTTCACTTCAACTGCATACTATGGCCCCCTCTCACCGCCGTGGACCTTGGGTCCCAGAAGAAGATCAACTGCTCATGCAGCTGGTCCGTGAACAAGGCCCTAACAACTGGGTTCGAATCTCGCAACACATGCACTACCGCTCACCAAAACAATGCCGGGAACGTTTCCACCAGAACCTCAAGCCATCATTGAACCGGGAACCCATCTCCGCAGATGAGGGGCTATTGATCGAGCGCCTGGTGAACGAGATGGGAAAGCGCTGGGCGGAGATCGCCCGCCGTCTGGGAAACCGCAGCGACAACGCCGTCAAGAACTGGTGGAACGGTAGCATGAACCGCAAGCGCCGCGGACTGTCCACTCCCACAACCGCATCTCGAACATTCAGCGGCCGAGTAGAGGCTCCTTACACCCGCGCTTCAGTGGTTAGCCCATCTCGTCCTCGTTTCAGTACTCGCCCATGGGCCGATACTGAATCTATCGATTCCTTCTCTCACTCTCGCCGGGAATCTACTTCTACCACTGCTACTACCACCACCCGCCATCTCTCTCCAATCTACACTCTACCTTCCATCAACCGTCCCATTGAAACTCCCTTGACCTCTCCTGCTTTCTCTGAATGCTCCCATGCTACCTCCTCCGAACCTCCTTCTATGGTTTCCGATCACAACTCCGTCTGCTCTTCTTCTCCTCGCACTCTGCCTTCACCGACAATGCTACCTTTACCGGTGGATGTGCGAGCACAATACGAGATCCGTCGACCCAGCATCGCAGTACAAGTCGTGGATAATTCCCCCAGTTATCCTGCGCGCTCGTTGGAGTCACTTTCTGATATCGCCTCTAAACAAAGATGGATGGCGCATCAACCTACCTTGGCTTCCTGGCACCAGCCTATGGATTATCCCAAGGCTTATCACCCAGAACCTCGTGATACCCGTATGGGTGTGAACAACCTCTTGAATTAGACCTCAGGGTTTAGTTTGGGATTTTTCTTATTTTCTTTTTTTTTCTTTGTCCATTTATGATTGTACGACCTTTTCCTTCTGTTCTTATGTCTCTATAATTTTTTGTTCATTTGGATATTTTATTATTCCCCTCTCGCGTGGGCTTATCACCCTGCAAAGTTGTACATGTTTCAAAAGCCCTACACTCGCTTTTTATTTCCTCATGGCTATCTTTCTTTTGTACTAATGTGTATTACCATGGTTCGGATCTTCAAAAAACACGGGTGTTTTTCGGTTAATGTGGGGATCTCTATTTTTTTTTTTTCTTTTTTTTCTTTTTTCCCGGGGATTTCAATTTTCTATCATGATTTTGGATGTGTAGGACATACCATGTCCTGGAGGAGTTGGACTAAGAGATGGAAAAACCAAATAAATTAAAAAATCAGAAATGGTATTGATTTTCTCTGGATTTTGTGATCAACGTGTACTTGTATGGATTGTAAGAGTAATGGCTTATAATACCCCTCATGAATGGATTCAGTATTCCGACTTGATAAGACTTCATTTCATTTCATTCCAAGGTTCCAATGTTCTATTCTAGTTAGAATTTACTAGGATCACTATCACTAGGCAAGATTAGTAGTAGCTCGGACTTTTGTATTCTCGCTCTCGCTTATCCTACAGGGCACGGGCTTCCAGTAGCGAGCGAGCGAGCACTAACCTTGACATCAATTTACCGGCTATTCGTCGGGTTCAAAGACGGAATGGTGTACAAGAAGCCATGGCGTCGAGGCCAATCTATTCAATGCAGTAGTCCTACTACTAGTCCGGATGTACGACCCCCTGTGACCCCGGTACAAAGAGACGGAGATACTCTCCAGGAGCTATCGGAGTACTCTGTGCCTACTACTAGGCCTAGGTATGGATCGGACCAATCGTAAGTTGATGGTGAGTTGTACACTAGATGTCCACATGCACAACGATTCACATTTATCTGATGTTCCCTGACATGGTTTTCATGTTGTGTAATCTATAAGGTTTTGTCAGATGAACTATGATCAGGAACTATACACCAGTTGACTACAGCCAGAATATGAAATATGATATTGTTATTATTTTGGGCAGTATGTACTGACCGTTTCATGTCTCATTATTCTGACACATGTGCAGAGTCATGAAAACCCGGTTAATAGACCCCCCAGGAGAAAAACGACTCACGAGGACACGCAAGGGAAGGGCCTCGACCCCACTCATGCATGGCGCCTTTTTCATCCAGCTCGGCTGCACAGTGACGAAAGGGATGGGAATCCCAGGAGCTTGGTTCTTTGTTTAATCTCGATGCATGTCTACTGGACATAGGTACGATGCATCGGGAAATCCAGGATTCCTGCACTGTCAATACACTAGGATTAGAAATACCAGTCACCATAAATAAATCTACAAATATTAGTGTTCAAATATTATATGATGATGAGTAGTGATTATACGAGACACTATTGATTCCTCGAATACTCGATTCAAAGTAAAATAAACCATTATTTTACTAAACTAAAGGATAGGTTCGTCAGACCTGCAGGAGACATTCATCCCCAACGGTCCTGTCACCAACCATAACGCCCCGATCGCTGACCGATGCGACCGATGCGACACCATCTGCGCGTGAGTGGCGCCCCCTCTTCTCTGGCCGTGGGTCCTGAGTCCGACGAGCCAATGACCTGATGCATCCATTGGACTGGTCATGTCTGACGGAATGAACGGCGGGGCTAGGATCGTGGAGGTGTTCGTGCTTCAGTCTGTATTTGGGTTTGAATATCCTTGGAAGTTGTTTCCATTATCTACACTGTACATTCAAGGGCAAATGTTATTTTCAGATCCACTGATACATCTGTCAGTAGAGTCCACTTACCTGGGTTTGCTTAAGGATAAATGGTTATTTCAAAATGCTCACAGTGGATCTAACGAGCCCTGAGTGACCTCATGGATTCAAGTGTTGCCCCTAAATCGGGTTATGTGTATGTATCCCTAGAGCTGAACATTTGATGAAATCAAATCTACTTCCAAGGTGTGCGAATCAATAAAAACGCAAAGATCACGATTTGCCCTACACACCATCAGAAAATAAAATAAAATAAAATAGAATAAAATAAAAATAAAACTGGATCCTCAGCTGGCGGCGTTAACCGCCACCCAGCCATCCAGGGCTGGTGTACTCCGTACACAGAATCCAGGGATATCAGCCAGCCATTTCAGGTTTTACCCTCAATATATTCGAATCGAAAATAAAACACTTTGCCTCAGTTACCTAGGTAGGAAGGACCTAAATGGGTTAGTAGAGCGTGACAGAGTGCTTACTCCGGACAGTAAGAGCCTAAAAGCGTTTAGCGAGTCAAAGTGATTTGGAATACTTAGGGTACTAAGTAGTAAGTAGTAAGTACTCCACCTGGGACACACGGGACATCAGATAAAAAGACCCGGAACGGTGGATCCAGACGGGATAAAATAATTATTATTTATTAGAATAATTATAATACATACTAGGTCAAAAGAAAAAGAAATTATGGAGTTGAAACCCAGTCTATTGGGATCGAACAAAGAACCCAGTGTATTGGAATCCCAGCACGTTGGGGAACTTGCACTTGAATCCACTGAATAAAGGATTCTCGAAACTGAACCCGAGAATATGGTGATATTTCTTTATTATATTGTAGCTAAAATAGAAAACTGAAAAATAGGCTTGACACTAGTCGCCCTGACCAACAACCGGCACGGGCAAACGGGTTCCAAGAAACTGGAAGATCGAGCACACAGACACTTAGTAGGTAAGTAAGTAATGTAAGGTAATGTACCCCGTAAGGAAGTAAAAAGGGGCATGAAACGGTCAACGGCATAGAGTGGAGTTCCCTTTCCCGTCCATACGCTATTCCACTACATGTACCCTGTACATGTACAGAGTACATACACACAGTGCATCGCATATGTACATGACCTAGAACCATGGTAATCCTTTGAATGGATCAGGGGAATGACCCGATCCAAGCTTCACATTGGTTCAGCGGGAACAAACCGTCACGGTTTGTTCCAAGGTTCGTGATATGAGAACACGCCGTTAGGTCCCAAGCCACCGGGAGTGATCGACGAAAATGTTTCCTCTCGACCGAGATGTCTTTGACGCGAGTATTTTTTGTGATGGAGTACGGAGGACTCTTTGGGTGGGTGGAGTAGTGACGTAGGGATTTCTCGCTAACTGGAACTTAACAACACTATTCTGACTAGTAGAGAGAATTTCAAATTCCACGTACTACAGAGTGCCACTCGTGGTTGGAATCTAGAACTATCGGACTATGTCTTACATGATCAGAATGCAAAACTCAAATCGAAGGGGAGAAGGTATCAGGTCTTCCCTCTTCATTTTATTGGTGGACGGAGGATCTCGGTGTAATCGAACCACTAAGACTGTTTGGATCTAGCGTGGTGAGGTACCCGTCTGTCGGATTATGATTAGGATCATAGGGAATGAGGAAAGACCAAAAATTGAGATCGGGGTGTCATTTCCAGGTCCATGGAACCTAAGAGCATGGAATATCAAGTATGGAATAACACTATGACTAGGTAGAACTAGTACAAGCTAACTCACTCTGGAATGATTGTCTCTGAGACGTGAGTACCCCCGGTGAACCACGCATTTGGTATTCTTTGTTCATCTCATCCTCATCTCATCCCTGTCAAACATCAACCTCGGTTCTGGGTCGGGATGACGTTGGACAAACATTCAACTAGACTCTGACCCCGTACATGAAACATTTCACTTTATTCTGTACAGAGTCCTCCCCGACCCCTTTCTCCCCGATATTCCAAAACAATGAACACTTCCAAGGTTGAAGAACCTGATTCAAGTAACCTCCTGCACACTGGCACTGGCATGTGCAGACCAATATATCATCTGTACGGAGTGAACTGCACATACACCCGTGGACGGGCCCGGGAACGGAAACGGAGTAAGCTCGACAGGGGTGATCTTCGATTCTGAACTCTCCAATGTTTCAATGTTTGAATCTGAAATCTAAATCCAAATCAATGCGTAACCTTGGAACAGCAAGGAAAGTGGAAGCCGGGCGGTTAACTCAAACCACATCTAGTCTAGAACTAACCTTGGAAGACCACGAGCTCCACCGCTCTTTCAAGTTGTCTAAATTTTGAGTCCAAGATGTCAGCGCCCAAACTCAGGCTTCATGAACTTAACTTGAAGCCTAACTTGAAGTTAGTGAGGCGGACCTCGTGGCTTATCCCAGACTAAGGCTAGACTAGAACTACTAGTCTGATATCAATTTGGACTGGATTTCATTGAACGGTTATGCAACTGATTTGCAGGCTACGTGCAGATCATCGACTCGTATCCCGGTTCTCGGGATTCTTTGAGTATTTGTTATACTCGAACATACGAAAGAGGTAATGCTTTGCGAGAATGCTCGTGCTTTATTTGTTTCTATTTACATGACAGGGATAGGGATCGTGGCTGGGTCTTAGCTTCGGGCTGTTGAGTAATCATGGACTTCTCCAGGCCTGGAGCTGTCAGGTTTACGGGGTTCGATATTGAGGTTGTATCTCCGTGGAAACAATTACAGGGGTATGATTTCAGAAATGCAATTATCAAATCAAATAAATTATTGCCCGTGGATATGAGGCTAAGAATGGAAGCCGAAGGTGGTAGCCTCCATAGGTTGAAGCGAGAGTATGAGATCAAGGAATTAACTAGGGATAAACCGAAGTATTCCTAGACCCAACTTTCAACACCACTCATTTTGAGTCGACGCGAAAGAATACTGGCATAGTCTCAATCGGACACTCTACCTCAACTGTGCTTCCACCTTGAAACACCTTTGGAATACCCTCTGGTCGCATACTGGTCTTCCCCCATAGTGTCCAATAAGCCCCGGCTGGTAGATAGACACTTTGCTTGCGCTTTCCAGCCTCCAAAACAGGTGCAATCAAATAGCGAGACCCAAACATATAAGCCGTTTCAACATCCCACGCCTTCTCATCTTGAGGGAATTCGTAGAATAGTGTGCGCATAACAGGTGTCCCCGTCTCATGCGCTTCCTTCATCAAGCTTCGAGTATACTCGCGGAGCTCTTCACGGATTCCAATGAATCTCTTGCAGATCTCGTAAACCTCCTCCCCATAGGACCAAATCTCGTTGTCCGATCCGCTGGCAGTCGGTAATCCTTCAGGCTTGGGTTCACGGTCTCCATGTAGTCGCATCACTGGGCAAAATGCACCCCATTGGAACCACCGTGTAAACAGTTCTCTGAAATCAGGGTCATCTGGATTACCACCGTGGAAACCTCCGATATCAGTTGTCCACCAGGGAATTCCAGAAAGACCCATGTTTAGACCTGCTGCTAGCTGGTTCCGGAATGAGCTCCAAGAGGACGCGATGTCACCACTCCAGACAAGAGCTCCATACTTTTGACTCCCTGCCCAGGCGCAACGTAGCAGATTCACGATGTTCTCTTGTCCATCCTCTTGCATCCCCTCGTAGAATCCACGCGCGTATTCCTTGGGGAAGATGTTTCCAATCTGGAGATTACTGCCAGCGTGGTAACGGTAGATATCAAAGTCGTAGATCGAATACTCTGGCTCTGCTTCATCTAGCCAGAACACTTTGATACCACGTTCATAATAGTTCTTCTTCACTTTGCTCCAGACGAATTTGCGTGCTTCTGGATTCGTAGCGTCGAAGTGGGTGATGTCCCCGTCGCACTGCATTGCCACTCGTAGCCCACGATCGTGTCGGATCAATAGTCCACGTTCTAACATCTCAGGGTAGTTCTCAGATGCATTCTCGACTGTAGGCCAGATGGAGACCATCAGCTCTACCTTGAGCTCCTTAAGCTCCTTTATCATGGCATCTAGATGAGTGTCGAATTAGTTGGAATCTTGCAATTGGAGTATTGGTCAAGACTTACCAGGGTCCGGCCAAAACTCCGGATCAAAGCTCCATTCACCTTGATGTTTCCAATGAAAGAAATCAATCACAATCAAATCCAGGGGAACTTCACGACGACGGTATTCTCGTGCTACGTTGAGTAGCTGCTCCTGATTCCAGTAGCGAAGCTTGCATTGCCAGAATCCGAGCCCATACTCCGGCATCATGGGAACATACCCCGTCACCTTTGCATAGGCTTCTTCAATCTGTGCTGGAGTATCTCCAGCTACAATCCAGTAGTCGAGAGCCTTTGTAGAGTATGCCTCGAAACTCATCACGTTTGTTCCGAAAACTGCTCGTCCAATGCCTGGATTATTCCATAGAATTCCGTATCCACGCGAGGAGATAGCAAATGGGACACTGGCTTGGGAATTGCGATGCGCGAGCTCCAGATCGGTTCCCTTGAGATTCAAGTATGGTTGTTGGTATTGACCCATTCCGAATATCTTCTCCTTCGGATCTAGAGATTCAAATCGTGCTGTTAGGTGGAAGTCTCCGCCCAAAATAGGACGTAGTTCTCTTGCTTCAATTTCCAATGCACTGCATTTTTCATCCATAGGGTCTCGTCGGTTACGAGAGTATTCTTCTATCAGCTTGGTTCCCGTTGAATTGTAGATGATGAGTTTGCCCCGTGGGGACACTGTTGCTTTGATATGTCCATTTGTAATTGATTTGGCTTGGCTATCTAAACCCTCGAAGCTTGGTGGAGGGATTTCTGGCTTTGAATTGAGTGCCCAGTCCTCTGTAGGCATGGAAGCCAGCTTGGTTGCTTGGACGCGGAATGCATTTTCACCCCATGGCTGGATCCATAGTAAGTGGTCGTCGAAACGGAAGGTGAGCTTGTCACCATCAGTGTACAGCATGGTTTAATTCTTTCACAGCCGTAACTATACGACTTGATGTTGGGAATGGAAGAGAGCAGAGAACTTGAAGTGGGATTGTTACCTTAAAGAGGGGAAGTTCGCCTGATTCAAAACCCGAACTCAGTTATGCATAACATACGAATAGCCAACCAGAAGCATTTTCTTTTGAGGGGTAGCTTGATTTTTGGACCAGTCCAAGTTTGTCAATATTTTGAGGTCTTTGCTCAAATTCTCCAGCACAGCGCAAGAAATGATAAGCAGCGTGAAATCTAGCAGCTTGAAATCCAGCAGACATTAGCCGAGGCTCATCAACCGGGTAAATTGTAATGGGACATAGCGGCATCCTGTTCGATCGACTGTATTGACTTGAAAAAGAGGACCAGACAGCTAAAGCCTCCCGCAATGGAACCAATCTATCCAGGTGACAGCCCTTTGCTTGCTAGGGATGCGACAATCTTTGTAAAAATGGCTTGGTTTTTATAGAAGAATGGACATCGGGAAGTCTCTACATATAGGTAGCGCAAGAGACCTGTGTATGCCAAAGGTTCGAGAACATGTTGAGATCGGATGGGTTTATGCGACTTGATCTCCTCGCAGATATCACATCCCTCACCACGCCACATGCCACACACACAGGGCACACTTCCATTCCCATCAAGGGTTCTTCCAGAACACTGCTATTGCTCCGCAGTTTTCTGGCCATGTTCATGGGCTTTTTCGCAGCATTGTTTTCAGGGTGGAAGAGCGTGATGCGAATATCAAGGATCTGAAGTCTTGTCAAGCAGCTCAGCGCTTACATGATGCCAGCAGATACACCGGCATTTTTCAAGAGAATAAGGTCCAAGGTTTGGATCAATCGAATGAAATGACCACCTGGGCAGCATAAAGAGTGGCAAATTT
This sequence comes from Penicillium herquei, assembly GCA_039634405.1. Lineage (NCBI taxonomy): Eukaryota > Fungi > Ascomycota > Eurotiomycetes > Eurotiales > Aspergillaceae > Penicillium > Penicillium herquei. Next base: position 292,825 of record CP098389.1, on the reverse strand, counting down.
GAAGCCTTGGAGCCTTGGAACGGGTCGAATCTCGGGATATCTAAGTAGATACCTAAGTAGGTAGGTGCCTGGTTAGGTGCCTGGTTAGGTGAGTTGCTCTTTCCAACTCAGGAACTCAAAACATTCGATACTCATACCATCTCGACACCTCAACACTCCATTAATCTTCCCAGGTTAGAATCATTGCAGCCACATCTTATCTATCACTGACAACATGAATAGCTATCAAGAAATTGCGCTTCCTATCCTTGGCGGTTATACCACCTTCGAAAATGCCATTGTTCAGGAGAAAAACATGTTCCATGAGTTTGACCGTCAGGAGGCGATGGACAAGTTGCTCACATCGTTTGAAAACGACCGCAGAGAAATTGAGCAGACTGCCGCATACCATCTGCGTCTATCTTCATCGATGACCTGCAAGCTTGCACCTTCAAAAGAATGGCTCAATGGGAGTTTCAATGTTTGCATGCCAGTATACGTCAAAGAACCAGATGGAATTCCAGAACCACGCGCGATGATTAGATTCGCCATGCCCTACGAGGTAGGAGAGCCCGAGTACCCTGGCAATGTCAATGAAAAGCTTCGTTGCGAGGCGGCAACTTTCATATGGATTCGAGAGAATTGCCCTGATGTCCCGATTCCTCGTTTATTGGGCTTTGGACTTGTCGGTGGTCAGTCGGTATGTCGTTGAATTTCTTTCCATGTTTTGCTGATCAAGAGACCAAAACTCATCTTTCATAGTTCACGACGCCTGAAAATGTTCCATTCATAACCAGGACGTGGTGGTATTTCAAAAGATACATTTCGTGGCTCTGTCGATACCCTCTCCCTTGCAATTATGTTCCCCATAGTCGATCAACCATGCTAGAGAGCGGATACCTGGTGATGACCAACATTGGCAGTTCGGAGGTGAAAGAGTTGATGGAGACTTGGCGCTATGAGCATCATAATAAAGAAAAAAGAACCAATCTTTTCAGAGGTCTTTCTCAGGTTATTCTCTCTTTGAGCCAGATACCACTTCCCCGGATAGGATCATGGACTCTGGACTCGGACGGAGTTTTGCGACTCTCCAACCGCCCACTGACGCTTCGAATTCATGCCCTAGAAAGCGACGGGATCCCCACCAATATCAGTCGCACAATGACTTACCCAGCATCGGACGGATATTATAATGATCTTCTGGCGTATCATGAAAATCGCATTATACATCAACCGAACTCTATTTCCGGCAAGCGTGATGGCCGCGTACAGGTGGCGAGACTGACTATGATGCGAGCTATCTTGCATTCTTTCATCAATCGTGAATTTCGAGATGGACCGTTTTTGTTCAGACTTACAGATATCAGCCCGAGGAACATCTTCGTGGATAGTGACTGGAATGTCAAATTTGTTATTGACCTCGAATGGGCATGTTCGCACCCAGCTGAAATGTTACGTGCTCCATACTGGGTGAGTGCCCGTTCCTTGGATGGAGTGCACGGCGAGCATATCTCTCTTTTCAACGAAAGATATGAGGAGTTCTTGGATATTTTTGAGGAGGAGGAGAAGTTGCGTCCGCCGATAAATGGTGTCAGTTCATTCCGCGCCGATCTCATGCGAAAAGGGTTTCGAACAGGGAACAACTGGTACTTTGAAGCACTGGACAACCCCAGGGTGCTGTTCAATATGTTTGAGCAGCATATTCATCCAATATTTGTACCAGATCAGGGTCCATCATCGGGATTCGGACGGATCCTCTCAAGGTATTGGATTCCTGGTGCATGGGATTTTATTACCAAGAAGCTGCAGGATCAACGGAAGTATGAAAGGGATTTGCGTCGGCGGTTTGGAGAAGATGTTGTTGAGCCTCATGAGACTCCCCGGAGTTCACATGCTAGGTATTGGTCCAGTGTATAGGGTTTGTAGTATTAGGTAGTAATATTATTATGTTCAGCCTTCAAGTGGTTTCAATGTTCCAACCTCGAAGCTCAATTCTACTACCCATGATGTCTATACCAATGTACTACGTAACCTTTGACTAGGACCATTTTTGCTCCAAGCTTACCATCATTCAACATGTATCATATTAATTTCTTCTCCATTGATCAATTGACTCCCCTTCTATCTCCATACATTAAATCATTGACCTATCTCAATACTCTGATCAACGAAGAATGCGGACACCGTATTCGTCCCCCACACGCTAAACCCAACTGGGCGAAGGCGGGAAAGCTCAACATCCTGGTTTTCTCTCCCTCTTCAAGTTCCACCTCGACTGATCACTTGAATTTCAATTATATTTACAACATGGCAGCTACTACAGGCTTTGCCAATCAGGCCGCCGATATGGATATGGATATGGACCTTGATCTGGGCCCGGAGCCTGAAATGCCGGAACCTGAGCTCCTCCAGACCGTGAGTGCCTCAAGCTCAAGATACCGCCTAACAAATGCTAATTCAGATTGTTACTGGATTAAAGGAGCCGGTCATTCCAGAAAGTCATATTGATCCGCTCGCTGAAGAAGCTATGTACGAAAAAGTTCACGTCCGCGGGGTGGACGAATTGACCACCGATGACATCAAGCAATTCGCGATTAGTCACTTCGATCAAGAGAAACCCTCACGCGTTGAATGGATTGATGATACTTCTGCCAATATTATCTACTCTTCTAGCGATGTGGGCCTTCAAGCCCTTACTGCGCTGACCCAGGTCGGCGAGGAAGATGTCTCTGCCCTCCCTCCTTTGCGCCTCCGCTCAGCCAAGCTCCTCTCATCCCACCCCGACTCTGTTCTACAAGTCCGATCTGCCGTAAAGTCAGACCGCAAGCAAGCCCGCGCCTACGAAAAGAGCCGTTTCTACCTCATGCACCCAGAACACGACCCCCGCGAGCAGCTGCGCCAGGAGCTCTCAGACAGAAGACGACACGGCGACGGTGACGGTGATTACAAGCGCCGTCGATTTGATGACCGGGAACTGCGTCGCCGACGTGACAGAGACGGTGACGACTTCAGCGCCAATATGTACGATGATCAACCTGACACCTACTCGGACTCCGAGCGTGACCGCTCCGGTCGGAGAGGCGGGGCACCCCGCGAATTATTCCCCGATGATGGTCGTGGCTCTGGACGACTGCGCAACCGCAGTGCCTCCCCCGGACGAGACACTCTTGAAGAAGCCAGCCGAGCCGACCAATCCGATTCCCGCAGACGATTCCGTGAGCGTTCACCTCGCGCCAGCCGTGGCGGCAATAAGGGCAAAGAGCTTTTCCCATCCGGTGACGCTGGCGCGCGTGAGCTGTTCCCCAACAAACCTGCTTCGAGCTACATTCCGAAAGAATTGTTCCCTGCCAAAGCTAGTGGCCACCGTCGATCTGACGCTTTCGACGCCGCAGATGAGACTCCGGACCTTTTGGGTCGCAGGATCTCTGTTCCCGTCGCCGATGGAAACCAGCGAAACCGCGAGCTTTTCCCCGATGAAGATCAAGGCGCTGCTATGCGTGGATTGGACCAGGGAGATAACTCAGGTTTCTCTATCCGTGGTGCAGCAGCCGCTCCTGGTATCTCGATCAAGGGTCGTGGCGCATCGGTCCGTGAACTGTTCCCATCTAAGTTTGACGGCGATGCGGGTGGATCCAATGCCGGGAAGGAGCTTTTCTCTGATACTTTGCAAGGTCGTGGAGGACGTCGCCGCAGAGCAGAGGATATGTTTGGTAATTGATGTGGTCTATACCTGTACCTTTCAAGTGCATGAGTGATCCAGCGTTTTCGTTTCAAGCATGGTTCTAAGATGGCGTTTTTACGAAAAATTTGATTAAGGGAATACCCCTGTTTCGGTTACAATCAATGATCTTCATCTTTAATCTGATATACAAATGTAATAGATGACTAGTTCAACTTACAAATGTTCAATATTCGGCCTCGGAGTAATATCAGTAATCATATAGTAGAGAGGAGTTCTCGATGTATCAAAAAACTCTCTTATTCGTTCCCCTTACCTCCCAACGACCCACATTAACAGGGTCAACTTCTGGTTTTCAACAAATCATCATCATCGATACTCGATGTGGGGTCTATTTTCGTTGATTTGCAACTTTTTCCATTCAATAAACCCCGGCTGAGACGCCATAAGCACGCGTATAGCCGAACATTCGGCCTCGGCGGTTCCCCTGAAGAAACCTGAAGAAAAAACCTGAATCATTTCTATTCTGTACTTCTTGATATACCCTCCAGACAATTTGTGAATACTAGATCCCCCCTATACCCCACGATGGCACCGAAACCAGTCCCATTCCCAGGCTTCACGCCCTTATCGAACCGAGTCTATCTTCGCAATGGACACGAAACAGCCAAACCCGCACCAGCAGACCAGCCAACAACTATAGTCATTTTCGGCTGGGGCGATGGAATGCCCAAACACGTTTCAAAGTACAGCGACGGTTTCGCAGAGTTGTACCCCTGCACCAGGATCCTCGTCGTTTTATCGGGTACCTTCCAAGCTTCGAATCAACCTCTAGACGATAGAGTCGAGGCTATGATGCCTGTTGTCGATACTATTTTCCCAACTCCGACAGGAAGCGATCCGGCTGTCCCTGAGCGCGTTCTGTTACACGCTATGTCGAATACTGGTGGAATCTTCTTAGCGGCTTCTTTTGTCGCGTACCAGAAACGTCATGGTGCTGATAAGACTTTCCCTCATCAACTCCTTGTCTGTGATTCTACTCCTGGTAGTCTGGACTTTGCGTCGCAGGTTGGTCGTTGGTCGCATGCTATGGCTGTGGGGACGGGGAAGTATTTCCCTTGGCCGATTTTCGTCACCCAGGCTCTCTGGTATATGTTCCTTTGGGGGAATTGGGCCTGGGAACAGATGAAGGGTGCTGAGGCCTCGGGTGTTTGGGCTGTGCGGATTTGTATGGATCTGTCTATTTGTCCGACTGATACTACGCGGCTTTATCTTTATTCTAAAGAGGATGAGATTATTTGGTGGGAGGATCTTGAGACTAATGTTGCTGATGTTAAGGCTGCTGGGTATCCCGTGGAAATGGAGATGTTTGAGGGTTCGCCGCATGTTGGGCATATGAGGGCGCATCCGGAACAGTATTGGAATAAAATTACTAGTTGCTGGAAGGCGGCTAATGGGAATTAGAGAAGTGTATATTAGAGCTATATAGATGGAATTGTAAAGGAACTTGGATATACATCTGAATAGTAGTGTGTCTTGTGGGCACCTGGTTCGTACTAGTACTTGGTCTGTAGTAAGCACTGCAGAAAATGCCCGAGAATAATTGTCTATTATATCTACTAGTATGTACAGAAGATCACACTTTCCATACAACCAACCTCTTATCAAATCCACCACTAACCACCCATTCTTCCCTGGTGGATTCTCCATCTTTGCCAGCTACATCCACGTAGCCCGCCCAAACAGTCCGCACCTTATAACCAAGCTCATGCCCATCCTTCAAGACAGTCATAGTCTTACCCGTCTTCGCCTCAATGCCTCTCACCAGACCATCATCACCGTTGACCCAAACCCCTGATCCATCAGGTCGCCACGCAACCTGAGGCGTCGAGTATGCTGTCTGCGGCGCAAAGGTATTCGCTTGAAGCAAGATGGCTGCATCCTCGCGATTCTGAAGCGCCAATGCAGCCATAGCCTGTGTCGCCTGTGTCATTGCTGCGTCTGGACCCGGTATCTCAGGGCCACCTGGTAGATGCGCAGTTGGAAAAAGAAGACGGACGATCATCACTTTCATATGGGGAAGTGTGGAGGTAGCGATGGCTAGTAATCCGGGATCTCGAGGACTAAGTGCCATGTGGGCTGGAGAGAATGCCACCCAGGCATTCGAGTGCGGAGCGAGATTTTGTTGTCCGAGGAGAGGGAGCTCGGGAGATGAGGATGAGACTTGATAGTAGAAGATATGGGTGGAATCGCGACGAGATACGAGTAAGAGTAGCTCGCCGGAGTCGACATGGGGTACGAAAACAAGGGACTCTGGGTTGGTAGGTAGCTTGATGCGTGCGACGGGTTCACCAAGGACTGGTGGCGAGTCTGTGGCCATATCCTCATCTGGGATCTCAATTCGGTATAAGAAGACAGTAGCGTCCCAGCCTGCTGTTGCAACCCAGAATCTTCGAATTCCATTCTCACTTCCTTCTTCGTGGGCAATGACTTTGACGGCATACTTGGTGTGATCCTTTCTGCTATCTAGAATGTGGGATTTGTGTTGCAGGAGTAGATAGCCGGACATGTTGGTCATCAGAGTGTATCGACCGTCAAGTATCGAAGTGAGTGAAAGAACCGGTGAGTCCGATAGACCAGAGAAAGAGACCAGAGAAGCATGGTCCGGCTTCGTATCAAGTAAATGCACCTGTTTATCAGCACCGGTTGACACAAGCAAAGGTAGTGTCGAAGTTGTCACATCTGCACCCTCACTTGAATACTGCCACGGCTCAACGGAGGCAGCAAGGATATTTGAAGATGTGGGAGTCTGGATCAACGTCGGTTTCGACGGGGCTTATCGGACATCAGCAACCACTTCTGTGCAGCCAGCAGACGCATACCCCGACCTAGGAATCGATCTTACCTGGAACAGTCCACATATCATCATCTTTAGCATCTTCGCCATAACGCTCAAAATTGGCGCTGTGATCGAAGGCCTTCTTCTCTTCAAGAAGACTCTGTATGGTCAAATTTTGGGTATCGTCGCCCGAGCTCTGCCCCGCGTCAACAGGGAGCTCAGCTTCACGAAGGAAGGCCTGGAGAGTCTCTGTGTAATTGTTTGTACGCAAGAACCGCGCAACTATGGCGCTTGCTAGCGCGTCTATTGATGGAGTTGGAGCCATGAGGTCTGGAGTGTAGTCAAAGGTGAAGTGGGGCGAGATGTGATATGGAAGTGGATCACGCGCATGCACTCGGTCACCCATCATTGAAGTTATTCCAATATAGAGCATTTTGTAAAACTCTTTTTATACTCGGCTATCCCTTTTGTACTCGGATCAACTGTATATGTATAGGTATGCTCTTCTGCTTAGTTTTTTACTTTTATCTATGGTATATGTTAGCTTCATAGTTACATCATGGTACTTTCAAGTCCCAACATTCAAGTTTGAATATCAAGCTCTCCCCCTTCAAACATTGAATGTTCAAATGTTACATACTATTCAAATATCTTACATATTGTCTTCAACATTGGAATAACTCTAAGATCAGCTTCATCATCGGTATCCTTTCAAGTTCCTACTATAACATTTGAAGCCATATTCGACTCGGCGTCATTCGAAATGCCGCGGCCTCCGGTTGGGGAATGGCGGATGATTTACAACAATCATATTTTCGATGCAGTATACTTCAGAATCTTTGAATTCCTCTCTGACGTGGATGGAACCTGCCTTGCCTTAACCAATAAACGGCGTTATAAACTATTCAGATTATTCCTTGCGGCGCGGGGTCTCCGACTTTCTCGGCTTTTTCCACGTGAAAAAAGAACTATACTATGTCCCAATGCGAACAAAAAACCAAGGATTGAATTGCTTCTCCGACTTGAGAATAAAAGATGGAAGTATTCCGCTACAACCCGGATGCTCTATCGTCGACCGAGCAAATGGCGTCTTTCTTATACACTACCAGAATGTTCGAAGTGCCACCGCGACCGCGAGTCTTTCCTCAGCAAGGGGGCCGATTGTACCTATAGAGAAATAGCTCGCATACTTGGCGTCCGGGAAGTTTCTCTTTGCCCATGTCTCTCTATCACCTTTCATGATAAGTTATATTTAGTGGAAACATGTGTATTTCCTCTAAGATATGCAGCTGGGTCTTGTCCCGAGTTACACTACCCAAAGGCTCTCCAATATCAACTGGATTCAGGACCATTCGGCAAGTTCTATCACAAATGCACTTTTACCGATCATCCATCTGTTGATGTGGAGATCGAAACTCTCCTTTACCTTCAAGTCGATAATAATGTCTACAACAAATTTCAATCGACCCTACGCGTGCGAAGTCGATGCCAGTTTATTGTATCACCTACAAAAGAGAGTACCGCTGTCTCGTGGATTCAAGGTCACTCCCCTTGTGTACACGAGGATATTGGTATCTGGCTTCAAAGGTTTTTTAAGGAAGCTGGGTCTGATTTTGATGTCCTGAGTGGTCACTTTAGGGAACACTCCTGCTCCTTCTCCTATGGATGGGATAATTGCAAAAAGTCGGAAGCTGGAGAGGGATTGCGCTCATTGCATGTCTCCTGGGAGAGAAATCTAGGAGCCAGACAACAGTGGCTTTTAAAAGATAAAAATGACCTTCTTCGTGAGTATAGGTGATGTAGCTGCACATGTGGAGTTTGAGGATTTGCTGTTCAAATAGCTAGGTATGCGGGATCAGTCACGGTGATTTAAATTGATGGATTTGCAAGTATTCACAGTCCCGGAGAACCTTGGATTACATACTCTCTAGGGCTGGGCAGGTGTCTCTATTCATGACTTGTACAATGTCGTGTCACGGTACTATATATGGGAATTGGGAATCTGTACTGACTCGGAATAGTACCACATGTGCATACTTCAACCTTGCACTTGAGTTTGGTCTACTACATAACCTTGGAATAAACTACTACTAGTAACAATGTTCGATAATTCTTCAGATCTGATGGAAAAAAGATGTCATAGGGCGGCTCCATTCCAATGTATTCAAAGCTAGATAATGGATTGCTACTAAGTAACTATATCTTACGAAAATGTAGCCGTCCACCATAGCACCCTCTCAACCATCGAAAAGGTTGAAAGGGTGATAATAAAAGACAGGGGCTTGGGATCTTGTCTTGGCACGTAATAAAAATCCTTCAGCAGGCGCGCATAGAAGAGCACGTTGCTGTACACACATATGCCGTGAAATGGAAAAAGAAAGCATCGAGAAAACACTCGAGAAAAAGAACTAGAAGTCAGCCAAGAGGCTGAGTACGAGGAACGTAGCGGTCAATCACATGGCAAGCAAGACAAGAAATGGGGGGAAGAATTGCTGTTCCACTTTGGGACTGGTACCGCTGCATGGATATCGAATTTAAGCCTGTTGATTTCTGTAATATCGAACAACCCCGGACGTGCTAGCGCGCAAGGAACAAGCAGAAACCAGGCCTATTCGACAACGGTCCGTTCTTTGATCATCGCACGTTATTGTATCCCCGTGTCCTTGCGCACTGTATTCCCCCCACAGTTTTCAATTTTTTCCCATTCCGTTCCACATTTAAGCGGACTCACGCTTGCCCTCCTTGCGCTCCTTCTGTAGGGGTTGTTAGTAACTGTATGATTCGATGGTAGTCTGTCGCTGGCAGGTCAACGTACCAGGGCCTTGGCGGTGCCGTGCAGGGCGTGACGGTGGTTGCGGCGGAACTTGGCGTCAACACCACGGAGAGAGGGGTAACGGTTGGTCTTGGGCTTCTTGATACTGTAGAGCGATGGTATGTCAGCGAGACCGTTCGAGTCTGGTTATTTGGCGAAGACGAGACGAGTGTAGATCGTGGTAGGAGGCGGGTTGTTCAGCTGGCTTGAACAAAGGTTCCAAGATGTGTCCATTCGGCTTCCATTTCTTCCCCATGTTCAAGCCAAACCGGTTGCCCATATCCTCCTCCTAGAATCGTCCACTCGTGATCGGGAATTTTTGAAGGTCGAATATTCGTTGTCGGTGGTTCAGGGGAGTACGAACCCGTTACGGTGAGCCTTCTGGCTGCGGTGGTGCTGGGACGCGTTCTTGGACTCTGTGGAGCGCTAGGTCAGCGATCGGAATTTCTTGTAGAAAATTGCCTGGCGTCGACAAGACGAAAAATCCGGGGGCGACATACTGGCCATCTTGACGAATGTTGTCGCTGATTGACGTGGACGGGATGGGGAGAGTAAGAGGAGAGCACTTCAAAACCCAAATGGAGACTCGGCTAGGGCTTGCGTCTTTGTGTGGGATCTCGCTTACCGCCGACCGGGCGGTGCACGGACTTAGACCCCATCTATAGTACGGAGTACAATGGAGTATGTAAAGGTGTAGCTACGTCAGTTTAGATCAATTTATTTTGGAATTGAAGAGAAGCTATTATTGAAATTATTTCTATACTCCGATTGAGTATTTTCTCAATTATAACCATCCTCATTGCGTGGATTTTCGTGAACATGGTCTCCCGGGTAAGCAACTGGACAATAAAATCTTAAATACACGTGATCATGACATAATCACATACACACGTGACTTTATGGATCTTGAAGAGTGTTGTTGGAGTTCATGTCGAGTCACATATCTACCCATCAACACACCATCAGGTCAAAGGAGACAGGATAGAAAGAGTATGAATGAGATCTCATATTCTATTTAGAGGAAGAATCTTGAAAATCCGACTGTCGCTCACATACCCGAAAGGGCTGTCCGATATCGCGAACAGAACCCTGCCACTTTTGACCGATAATCTAAAGAAAAGACATTGCAGATACGACATATACATAGCAGAATAAAAGCTTCCTTCAATCCCAGTCAAATTACTCAATACAAAGTGTAGTTGTAGGTCTGTATAAACAGTAGACTGGTATGCCGGGTGGACGCACCACGTGATCCGCACTAGGGAACAACCGGCGTTCCGACTTCGACCTTTGCAACGCCAACTTCAAGAGGGATCACCCCGAGTCTTTGCATCCTCCCACCGCATTGCCACCATGAACTCCTTCCGCTTTGCTCGTTCCGCCCTGCGGGCTCGCCCCTCCATGTTCAGCGCTCCTGTCCAGCGCCGTGGATACGCCGAGGCTGTCGCCGACAAGATCAAGCTGTCCTTGACCCTGCCTCACCAGGTATGTTGAACTCCGACCCCGGGCAAATCTCCCTAGCTTGATAGGTCCCCGGACTAACATATATCTCTTTAATAGACCATCTACCGCTCCACTGGAGTGTGCGTTACCACTCTTCCGCTTATTTCCACTGCTCCCTGAATACTGACGAACTTTGCGACCATAGTACCCAGGTCAACATCCCCGCCGCCTCCGGTGAGATGGGTGTCCTCGCCAACCACGTTCCCGCTATCGAGCAGCTCAAGCCCGGTCTCGTTGAGATTGTTGAGGAGGGTGGTGCTACCAAGCAGTACTTCCGTACGTTCGATTCGCGTTCCCCGAAATCAGATTGAAGAAAAAAAAAAAGCGACGAACATATCCGCTAATCAACTTTTTTTCTGGAAACAGTGTCCGGTGGTTTCGCCGTTGTCCAGCCTGACTCCCAGCTGAGCATTAACGCCGTTGAGGGTTTCCCTCTGGAGGACTTCAGCGCTGAGGTAGGCCGCGTCTCCGTTGTATGTATTGCAACATCGAATGCTAATCTTTGATATCTCAAATGTAGGCCATCCGCTCCCAGATTGCTGAGGCCCAGAAGATCGCCAACGGCAGCGGCAGCGAGCAGGACATTGCTGAGGCTAAGATTGAGCTTGAGGTATGTGCTCTCCTTGAATTAACCTTGACAATGACCATCTACTAATCGCTTTTAATATGAACAGGTTCTGGAGACCCTGCAGGCCCATGTCAAATAGATGTACATATCCACTCGCGCAACACCCCCTTTGAACCTGTAGAATTATAGCAAATTCGTTTGCTCATTTGCATTCCAACTGCTCCTTCCTTATATTTGTTTCTTGGTAGATGACGGTGGCACCTTCCGCCTAAGACTTTCGAATTTCCTAATCTGGTATCTCCTGCCCACCTGGGCATGTGCATGTGTTTGACTTCCTTCTATCCCCCTTCATGACTGAGAAGAACTTTACTTTCAATCCATCTCTCACACAACTTCTTAGACATGCAATCTATGAAATCTCCCCAAGGTTCCACTGATCCTCGCGTGACAATGACTGACTCCCCAGTGGGTGGTTTACTTTCTCCTTCTTTTGCCTCCGTCCTTGCATTTGATGAACCTGACGATCCAGCATATCAGAATCTCCAGGGCCTAGAAGAGGAAGACCACGGCAAACACAACACCGGCCTGCATGACTCAGTTGGATCAAGCAGCTCTGGCATACAGGAGAAAGTTCTTCGGGGTCTTAAAGAGGAAGATATTGGCAAACACCACACCGGCTTGCATGACTCAGTTGGATCGAGTAGTTCTGGCATACAGGAAAACGTTCACGATCACTCCGAAGCTACTGAAAAGCAGCAACTTCACTTTCCCCGACTAGAGCTGGATGCGGCGATGGACGAGTACCACGCACTGGACGGGCCTGCAGATTTCAATCCGCAAAACAACACCCCTGTGTCAAACAGTGGTGGTAATAGTCCTGCCATTGGTAGCCATGATCGCCAGCGCTACAAAACCGAGAACATACGAACCAGCTCTGCTCCACAAGCTTCAGCAGTCAAACTCGACTGGCTTGAAGATTATGGTCAGATCGACCGTGAAGAAGGGGAAAACAACAAGACCGCTTCCCCCAAGCGCCGTTTGTCCGCTTCTGATCAGCCACAGTCGGCTTCAAGTTCACCAAACAAGCCAGCAAAGAACGATCCTTTGCCACTACCAAGCTCTCCTGTCGTCAAGTTCGAGGCTGGTCAGTCTTTTGAAAGATATGTTCGGTTCTCTCCCGATGATCCTTCGCAGTACATGTCTCACTCGCCACATCGCCCTCTCCCTTCGGTTGAACGAAAGCAGGATTACATTTCGTGGCACCGACTGCACAAACAGCAAGAGAAGTGGAGAGGTCGTTCCCAGCGTGAACGAATCTCTCCACGTCGCAGTCCGACCAAAATCCAACATTCAACCTTGAATCGGCAACCGGATATTCACTTTCTTGCGATACCGAGGATTCCACCTTCGGATACTCGCCGTGCCACTCGCTCCCAAGGAAACTTGTCGACATCGGACCAAACAATCGACACCGCAGGACAGGAAGCGCCAGCGCATGAGCGACCTGGGCGAGTCTATGATCTGGTTGTCCTCAATTTAGGATTGTATCGATCTCAATACACCCAGGGCTTTCGATGGGCCTTTTGGCGAGTGCGAATGTGCCCTACATTCATACCAGCTCGCAGTCTGACTGAGGACGCGCAAGACACCAGACACATCGTTTATCGCCTGCCAGCCGAGGACTTAATTCTGCACTTCGTTATCGTTGTCCCATATTTCCTTGTGCGCATTCCCTTTGTTACCCTGGCTAAGGCTGGTCGGCTCGCAAACTCGCGTGCGGGAATATCGTGCCTCGATGTGGTCAGAATTATCTGGGCTTTTGTGACCGCGTTCATCAACCTTGCTCTTCGCAAGGTTTGTGGAATGGAGTTTGGATTTTACGGCAAGGTCCAAACCGAATATCCAGATCGAAGTCAAACTCCTCCACGCCCAACTTAGCTACTACAATGCCGCGTCTTTTTCTCCATCAATTACCCCCGCGGCTTTCTTGTTAATCCCCAAATCGATACCGCTATTCTTCACCTGTGCTCAAGCTGTATCTGCTATTTTCGTATCCAGCGTTGCCCACCTGTTACTTGTGCAGTTCTTCCCATTCTGTACCTGTATAGCCTAAATTCAATTCCGAGGTTAACTCCTGCAATTCTTTTCTACCTGCTAGTAGTGGTTACTTGTTTCATGTTCAAATGTTGTACTCGTACTTGTACTGGTAGTAGGAGCCTGAGGTCAGCTTCAACATTTGAACATTTAAACTTTGAAATTTCAGATATAAATCCACATATGCATGGGCTGAAGACTTTTATTCATCTCATTATTTGTGACTGACAGAGTCTTCACTGCCAGTGGGGGTCCTTTAGCTCCTGATCAGGACTAGACTACTGGTATTATTATTAGTTGTCTTTGTGATTTATGCCAGATGCACATGTGGTTCCACCGGATAATTGCTCAAAGGGGAAGATTCCCATCACTCCACCTGGACACCAGTCTTTTACATCATGATACTCTAGGCCCCGTATTGTATGCCGAATTGCCTGACAACTTGAAGACCAAAGGTTGCTAGCACCAGTAATCAAATTATCCTCGTCATGACATCTGGATGATATGAGGTGCTCCCTACTAGTAGAAACTTGAACCTAGACCTTGCATGTTCAACTTCGACTGGTACTATTGAAATAACTCAATCTATTAGCAGTGCATCCGCTAGCCAGTTAGTCAGCTAGAAAGACTCGAAAAGCAACTTGCAGAATATTTTAGATCAAATTCACAGGTTGAACTGGTGAGTATCAACTTCAGGGTCAAGGCTCAAAATCTCCAGATGTCTGCGGGGTGACAAGTTATGGAGAGAAAAGAAACGCATCTATATGATTGGATTAGTACAGCCTCTCAGATAACAGCTCATTGAAGCTACGAGATTCCCGGATTCTCTCTAACTCGTGACTATCATTGACCACTTCTTTATCCTTGTTATTGGTCTCTCGGATTACCCCAGCGGGCTGCGGGGCCCCGCATTCCATTCCGCAGTATGGATTCAAGCTCCGGTGCCGACGAGGATCTCGCGAATCTACCCTTTTGAGAGAGGAGCACCAATGCTATCCCATATAAAGCTCTTGAAATGCGCACATCTCCCTATTCTTCCGGGAGCGTCGTGGTAGGTATAGGTATACATACATTTTTCAATACCAACTTCACGAACTGCCACCTTGGCAGCCCACAGGAGTCGAGTGTGTGACTCAAATATACCCCCATCCTATTTCAAACTTGAAGGTATCATCCTCATATCATGGAGACTCAAAAGGTTGTCCCCAAGATGGAGGGGATCGAGGTCGAGAATGTCTCTGTTCCCGAGCTTGTCGCGCGTGCTCAGGCAAGTGATGTAGCGGATCGTCAGCTCACGGTCTGGCAAGCGATCAAGAAGTACAAGAAGGCTGTTATCTGGTCAATGATTCTTTCCATGAGTCTGGTTATGGAGGGCTATGATCTGGTCATTATCACGTCCTTCTATGGCCAAACTCAGTTCAAGGAACGATTCGGAGTCACCAACCAGGCTACTGGCGCAAAGTCCATTCCTGCATCCTGGCAGTCGGGTCTTTCCAATTCTTCATCTGTTGGACAACTTGCTGGTCTGATCGTCAATATGTGGACACAGGATCGCTTCGGATGTCGGCCGACTCTCATGTTCTTCATGGCCTGGATGGCAATTGCGATTTTTATTCCAGTGTTCTCCACGTCCCTCTCCGTCTTGGCTTTTGGCGAGGCAATGTGTGGTATTCCTTGGGGCGTCTTTCAAGTAAGTTGCTCCAACATCTCATTATTCTGATCTTACCCATATCTGACCAATGCAGACTCTATCCACCACATACGCCTCCGAAGTCGTACCTACCATCGTCCGTCCATATGTCACTGCCTGGGTATGTATGTGTTGGGGAGGTGGCATCCTTCTTTCGGCTGGTGTGGTCCGTGCCGTGGCAAATATTGATGGTGACCTCGGCTGGAGACTGCCATTCATCATCCAATGGGTCTGGCCAATTCCATTGTTCATTTGTGCATTCTTAGCGCCTGAATCACCTTGGAACGCAGTGCGAAGAGGAAAGAATGAGCTGGCGCGCAAGTCCTTGCTTCGTCTTCGCGAGGACACACCTGAGAAGGAACAAGAGGTGGATATGACACTCGCGTATATCATATACACCACCGAATTGGAAAAAGCGGAGACGGAGAATGGGAGATTCCTCGACTGTTTCAGAGGTACAAACTTGCGACGAACTGAGATCGTGAGTGTTACCCTCAACTGAACGTGTAGTCTCACACCTATATGCTGACTTTGTCATCCAGAATTGCGTCGTTTGGGCTGCTCAGCTTCTGTGTGGTAACACCCTACTCGGATATGCTGTGGAGTTCCTCGAAGATGCTGGATTCAGTGAACTTCAGGCTTTCGACGTCAACATTGCGCTATCTGCGTGTTATATCATCGGTGGAATCATCTGCTGGATTATGTTCCCTTACGTCGGTCGAGCCACGCTTTATATGGGTGGTATGACACTTATGTTCATTTGCCTGATGATTATCGGTGGCCTCGGCTTTGTGGAGAATAGTTCGATGGCTGTTGGAATCTTACTGGTGATATCTACCCTGATCAACATGATCACCATAGGACCCTCCTGCTACCCCATTGTGGCTGAGACCCCATCTGGACAATTGCGATATAAGACGATTACCATCGGGCGATTCGTGTACAACTTGACGAGTATCGTTCACAACGTTATTACTCCGAGAATGGTTTCATCAACTGGTGAGTTTCTTGTGATGACTGAGATTCTAAGCGATTCATTCTAATATGTGGTGTATAGCATGGAACTGGGGAGCCAAAGCGGGATTTTTCTATGCTGGCACAAATTTGCTATGCAATATTTGGTGTTGGTTCAGACTTCCTGAAACTAAGGACCTTACTTTTGGTGAAATCGATTTGTTGTTCGAGAACAAAGTACCAGCAAGAAAGTTCAAGACTACCCCAGTGGATCGTAAGTACTATCTTTGTGTTCAAGATTACCTCTTGTTGCACTTTGGTCATTTTAGTTAACCATTTCCTAGAATTTTCAAATGATAGTTTGGTTGGAGAGAAAAATTAGGCGTGGAGAAAAAGTGATATCATGACAGGAGTAGGACCTGGCGCATAATCCTTGGAATTTGGATGCCAGCGTGATATAGCTTAAATTGATATGCCCAATATTCACATCATTTCAATTTTCAACATGGCTCTGTACCTCGACTCCTTGAGATTGCAATTCCTCCAGGGCTAGTGCTATGATTTATAGATAGGATGTATCGTTTTTGCGTGTAAAAATTTTCAACTATAAGTTAAAGTAGATTGGAAGAGGTAAGTTCAAAATTAAAAGAAGTACTAGTACGTAAATCATGTCATAAATCCTAATGACTCTCTTTGGTCGTCGGTGAGACGAGCCCATTCGAGTAGAAGTCTGAAGAAGTAAATCTCCATGTCTTCTTTGCGGAGGGCAATCTCAGCCCACTTTCGTCCTTGCTCTCCAATCCACCATCCTTGCTTGAGATGTGCATCCATCCGTGTTGTACCTCTCGGGGAATCCTGCTGAGGCTCATTCTCGTTCAAATTTGGACCTGAAACACCGGCAAAATAGGCTAGTGTGCTCCAGAAACCGTGAAGACGAATATCGACTGGCACAAAGTGGAACCAAGATATGATACGAGAGTCGTACCATTGACGGAAGAGACCAGTTTTGAAAGGCAAGCTATGACTCTGCAGGAAGGGTAAGAATCGACCACTGAAGCCTGCACCATCGAGGTCGAAAAGGAATCGATGAGACCAGTGGTCCTGAAAGTCAACCCAGGAAACAGTCCCCATTTCCTCTTTTTGTTCAGCACAGTCATCACAGCGGGTGATCGGATCGACGAGATGCACATTTGCGCGGAGACCTAGCTTTTCTGTAGGGTCATTACCGTTCATGATCTCATATTTGTAGCGTGGGCCATGGGGTAAAAGCACGGAGACTTGATTGTCGGTGTTGTTGTTAACAAGATGCACGAATCGTTGGCGTGGCATGCCTTTCCATTCCCCGTGATGGCTGAAACCTTCAGATGTACTACCAGCCCAGTATATTGAATTGTCTTTCGTGTCAAAACTAGGATCTGGATGTGCAGCGCTAGGGTCGTATTTCACTTTATCGATATAGTTCCAAGGGCTGGGGAAGAGAATGTCGCTAAATCCCTTCACTGCACTCTGACTGAATACCGGAACCAACTCCTGGGAGACTTTAAAGGACGCTGGAGATATCAAAAGCCCGTGGAGAAAAGCCAGATCAGGCTGGTGACATATATCAGAAGCAAGATCAAAGCTCTTGGGGAATTGACCCATTGAATGGGGATGTGTACAGCTCAAGCATATTTCATGGCGATTCCATACTCGGTGAGTGCGTGCCGGGGATGAGGGAGGACACATAGTACTGATGTAGGGATCGAAAATCGCTCTCGATGAACCATCCGTGAAGACGGTTTCATGTGTCTGATCAGCTGGCTCGATAGCACCCCAACCATCGCCTCGATTCGCAGACCAGGTATTTAGAACCTTCGAGTGGGGATCGAAGTGATATTCCATTTCCTTTGCAGTACGCTTATAGGGCCAGATCTTCTCCCATGGCACAGCGACTCGGGGTTCATCATTCAAGTTAAAAACCAGGTCCATGTCTGGGAGGTGCTCAGAGAATTTTTCGATCATTTCAGCTGCCGCTTTCACCATCCATGCATGTGTCGGCTTAATACCCTCTTGAACCCTTGGTCTGCCATCACGAATACTGATAGCACCAAGATCGTTGAATGGATTGGTAGCTAGCTTTTGTGTCATGGCGCGCAATTCAGACGGGGGAACAGATCGAAACGGCAGTAGATTTTTGTGCAGGTTGTCAAAATCGTCAATTATGACGGAAGATCGGTTGATCGCGTACTCATACCATTTTTCAAAACCACTGAAAGTCATTAGTAGGATGACGGGCATGAAATCATAATTCGACACTTACGGTGGAGGGTGTTGGTGATATCTACTTTGATACTCCGCAGCAGCAGCTTCCAGAGATGTACTGGCACCCGCCTGCGCTGCATAACGATCAAACCCCATTGTCGCTTTCTGGATGAGGATATCAATTGGATGTGCGTGAGAAAGTTGGTGTTTGTTTGATGCGAATATGAGAGCGGCACAACCCAAAATGATGAATATCACTTGAAGAGTAACATGCATTCGATATAGCGATTTTGATTCTTCGTCCAAGAATATTCGCGAGAGGACAAAAAGCACCACTCCTGTCGTAGAGGCGATGAAGGGGAAAATGGCATGGCTTAACGAGATGAACGGAAAGGGCATTGGTCGAAATAGGAGCGTGGCAGCGGCGGGAAAGTAAAGGAATATAAAGCCAGCAATGATCGTTATTCCAAGAATACCAAAGGATGGCAGCTGCAATTGTTAGTATATGTCACTGACAATCGCTGAAAGCCACAGAATGAGTACAACTTACCATCTGCCAAGCCGAGACAATCAAGAGAATAACCAATAGAGCTTGACCAAATGCACCGCGTATATACCTTGCGTCCAAAAAGGGCTGACTATACTCTGGGCGATTTTTGTAGATGAAATGCCCGGTTATTCCCCAAATCAGGGCAATAAGCTACGCCAAGATCTCGTTAGATACCAATCCAATGTTCACAAGTTCAACTCTTGGAACTTACGAGTAGACCTCCACCCAAAGATACAAGTGTTTGCTTCCTCCTTGATTCAGTGTTTTCGATGCCGTATCCACTGAGATTTGCGATCATGATCAAAATAATCGAATCGATTATAGCACTTGCTACTCTGATTATTCGGATATGCGATGCGGTTTTGGAAACGATCGGGCAGATATAGGTCGACTGGCTCCCGGACAGAAACAAGGCGCCTGAGTAGCCTGCAAGGCTGATCAAACTAGCAGCAATGAGTCCTCTGGCGCGACTTTGTGTCAAATAATGCAGGCATCGCCGGGAAGCTGCGTAAGCCGCTTGAATTGGTTTACTCTGGAACCGTTGAGAATACACATATTCTTGTTTCGCCTGCAATCTTTTGTCATACCAGAAGTCATATATGGATACTAGCAGAGGTATAATGTACTAGTGTCGAAAATACGTCAGAAACGAGCTTTCATATGAGGCATACAGGGTGACCTACCGAAAATCCGGACGGCACACATTCAGTGTTGAGGCTAACTCGACGGAAGAGTTCAAGGCGAACAAAGCAAATAGTCAGAAGAAGACCAATCTTATACCGGTATCCAGACCAGATCGACGGGGTGGGCTCGTCCAAAATTGGCGACGAAAAAGAGGAAAGCGTCGGAGAGGATGAGCGAGACGAAGGTGGTGATGCGAGCTCAAATTGGTCGGCAAGAGGAGCCCTCGATCGTTTAGATGTAGGGTTTGATATCGCAGTCGCCGAAGAAACGAATCGCGCAATGATCAGGAGCACTGTTCCCGTAAGGAAGCAAGTCAAGGCGATAGTACTGACAGGACGGTCTGACCGGAGTTAGTTCCAAGGTTTATGAGTTGTAATATATAGTTGTGTGGCTCACCGAAGGCGAAGGTGGCATCGTAAGTTGCTGCCAACAGAAAAGCGCTTATAAAGAAGACCCTAGAAAGAATGCCCAGTCAGGATTTTGAACCTTTCTTGAGGAAGACGCGGTATGCACTTACCCCACAGCTACTTTAAGACCAGTGTCGGCTGTGAATCGGACCATTGTAGATCGGAATAATCTAGCGATCTAATAAGATAGGATCACTGGCCATAGCGAAATTTGGAAGACAGTAGTGAAGCGCAAAGACAGTACTGCCCAGGTGTATGAAGATACAAGGAGAATCTGGCCAAGACATGGCGATGGGACCAGGGACCCTGAATGCCAGGTGGGGATCAGGGGATTGACGGAGCCAATGTGGACCAGCTACGATTTTTGATCAGGTTTGAGTGTGGTCAACTGGATTTTTGGTTGTTGAGCACGTAACCATGGCCCCTTGTTGTAACATCAGCCAATGATAAGAGCTGCACCCTGTAACATTTTCGTCAAAGACAGCAAGATATGCCGGGACGATCGGCGTCGCAGAAGCAGGACTTGGCTCCCGTATGATCCACTCGTGTAGTCTGAGCAGCCTATCATACTCCGCGTGTATGTACATACTGTGTGCTGGGAGGTGAGTTTGTTTTTCGAGAAAATGACGTAAATAGGCGATTGATAATTCATTCTCCATACATGCTCAACAAGCACAGATTGAAGTAAAACAGGCATGTAACAGTAGGACCTCCACCGTTTATGTAACTCGTATGAAGGTGGAGTCTGAGCTTAATGCGCAAGTGCCCAGATGGGTTCCGCATTAGGAAAGCATTGACTCCACTCAGAGACACGTGACTTATATGCACGGGGATCATGTGACTCCAGAGCTGAAGCTCTAGGCGGTGAGGTCTGTCAGAAAAAGAGCAGGCGGTGTGACGGTGCAATATGATTTTTTTTTCCTATCCAATTTGGGATATAGGCGGAGGCATTTCGAGTCTCAGATACAAATCTCAACATCCCAAGTATTGTTTAATTGAGGGACTGAATACTTCCCCTCCTTCACATCGGACGTATTCTCTATCGGTTCTCCCCCACGATCGAATCCCCTCGAGTTTCTTTGCGGCCAGCTCCGCACCCTCACAATGCCGCGCAAAGCGATTGACTCGCGAATCCCCGCCCTCATTCGAAATGGTGTGCAGGAAAAGAAGCGTAGCTTCTTCGTCATTGTCGGAGACCGCGCAAAGGATGTGATTGTTCATCTCCACTACATCTTATCCAGTGTGGACGTCAAGCAGAACAAGTCTGTGCTCTGGGCTTACAAGAAGGATCTGCTGGGTTTCACTAGTCACCGCAAGAAGCGTGAGGCGAAGATTAAGAAGGAGGTCAAGCACGGAATTCGTGAGGCCAATGAGGAAGATCCCTTCGAGTTGTTCATCACCCTCAACCAGATCCGCTATGTCTACTACAAGGAAACCGAGAAGATTCTCGGAAACACATACGGAACTGTTATCTTGCAGGACTTTGAGAGCATGACCCCCAACCTTCTGGCGCGTACAGTCGAGACAGTCGAGGGTGGTGGTATGGTTTTGCTACTGCTCAAGAGCATGAACAGCTTGAAGCAGCTGTATACCATGTCCATGGACATTCATTCCCGATACCGCACCGAGGCGCACGACGACGTTGTTGCTCGTTTCAACGAGCGCTTCATTCTATCTCTGGGTAGCTGCGATTCATGCTTGGTAGTCGACGACGAACTGAATGTGCTGCCAATTTCCGGTGGCAAGAGTGTGAAGCCTCTCCCTCCCCCCGAATCCACCGACGAGTCGGCTTCGGGCCCCAAGAAGGAGCTGAAGGAAATTAAGGAGAGCTTGGCGGATGCTAAGCCTGTTGGTCCGCTAGTGAACCTGGCCAAGACCGTGGATCAAGCTAAGGCGCTTTTGACATTTGCCGATGCTATCGCTGAGAAGACATTGAAGAGCACTGTTACTTTGACCGCAGGACGTGGACGAGGAAAGTCTGCCGCCCTCGGTGTTGCGATCGCAGCAGCCGTTGCTCACGGATATAGCAACATTTTCATCACTTCACCAAGCCCTGAAAACTTGAAAACACTGTTTGAATTTGTCTTCAAGGGATTCGATGCGCTCGGTTACCTGGACCACGTTGACTACACCATTCTCCAGTCCACCAACCCTGACTTCAACAAGGCCATTGTCCGAGTCAACATTCACCGTAACCACCGCCAGACCATTCAGTACATTCAGCCCCAGGATGCGCATGTTCTTGGACAAGCTGAGCTCTTGGTTATCGATGAGGCTGCCGCTATTCCCCTCCCCCTCGTCCGCAAGCTGATGGGCCCTTACCTGGTCTTCATGGCTTCCACCATCAACGGTTACGAAGGTACCGGACGTTCCCTTTCTCTGAAGCTTATCCAACAGCTTCGAGAACAGTCTCGTGGTGGTATGAAGTCAGACGATACCGATGTTGCCGACCGCAGCACTGGAAAGACTGCCAAGGGTGCAGACAAGCACCTTACTGGTCGATCTTTGAGAGAGATCACCCTTGCTGAGCCCATTCGTTATGCCCCCGGTGATTCAGTTGAGAAGTGGCTGAACAAGGTTCTTTGCTTGGATGCCACTCTGCCTAAGTCTCACATGAACACACAGGGCTGCCCACACCCTTCAAAGTGCCAGCTGCTCCAGGTTAACCGGGACACGCTGTTCTCATTCCACCCCGTCTCAGAGAAGTTCTTGCAACAGATGATGGCTCTTTACGTTGCCAGTCACTACAAGAACACACCCAATGATCTGCAGCTCATGAGTGATGCGCCTGCGCACCAGCTCTATGTTCTTGTTCCTCCGATCGATGAAGAAGCTACCAAGCTCCCCGAGCCACTTTGCGTCATTCAAGTTGCCCTTGAGGGTCGCATCAGCAGACAGAGTGTTCTTAACAGCCTCAGCCGTGGCCAGCGTGCTGGCGGTGATCTCATCCCCTGGTTGGTCAGCCAACAGTTCCAGGATGAGGACTTTGCTGGTCTTTCGGGTGCTCGAATTGTCCGTATTGCTACCAACCCTGAGTACATTGGAATGGGTTACGGTTCAAGGGCCATGGAGTTGCTGGTTGACTTCTTTGAGGGCAAGTTCACTAGCCTGGACGAGGACATGATTGCCCCTCAGGAGGAGATGGTTCGTGTCACTGACGAGGAGCTTGCCAACTCGAATCTTCTTGATGACAATGTCCACGTTCGGGATATTCGCACCATGCCTCCTCTGTTCGGTAAGCTGACCGAGCGACGCCCTGATGCTCTTGACTACGTTGGTGTCAGCTATGGCCTTACACCTACCCTCCACAAGTTCTGGAAGCGCGGTTCATTCGTCCCAGTCTACCTTCGCCAAACCCCCAACGATCTGACTGGTGAGCACTCATGCGTTATGCTCCGCACTCTGACTGCCGGTACAAATGATGCCAGCTGGTTGGGATCTTTCTCCAGAGACTTCCACCGCCGATTCATTTCCCTTCTCTCCTACCAATTCCGCCAATTCCCATCTGTGCTCTCTCTCAGCATCTGCGAGTCCGCCAACGCCGGTGCCAAACTCGATACCTCTGCTGTGCTGCGCACCTTGAAGAAGGCTGATCTTGATGTTGCTTTCTCTCCATTCGACTTGAAGCGTCTGGATAGCTACGCCAACAACCTTCTGGACTACCATGTCATTCTCGACATGGTTCCTCTCATTGCCGAGTACTACTTTTCCAACCGCCTGGCTGGTAAGGTCAGCCTTTCCGGCGTGCAACAGTCCATCCTTCTGGCTATTGGTCTGCAGCGTAAGAGCCTCGACGACTTGGAGAAGGAATTGAGCCTTCCTTCCTCCCAGCTTCTCGCCATGTTCCTGAAGATCATCCGCAAGATTTCCACTAACTTCCGTGGATTGATCGAGGGTGCTGTGGCCGAGACCCTCCCCGTGGAGCAGGCTCCTGTCTCCGCGCCTTCTGGCGGTGCTCATGACGACGACATCATTGAGGACCGATTCAAGCCCCTCGACATTTCCATTGAGGATGAGCTTGCCGAGGGTGGTAAGCAGGTGAACGCTGAGTTGCGCGAGAAGCAGCGAGCTCTCATTGATGCCCTGCCTTTGGACAAGTAAGTTGTCATTCCACACCTTGACAAGGTCCTGAATGAACAATAACTGATTTCTAGTCTCCAGATACGCAATTGATAACGGTTCCACATCCTGGGAGGATGCTGAAAAGCAGATCCGCGGCGGTGGTGCTTCTACAGTCAGTGTGAAGAGCAAGTCATCGAAGCGCAAGAAGGGCGAGACTGCTCGTGAGATCTACGACAAGGAGATTGACTCCAAGAGACAGAAGGTCATTAAGAAGGGCACTGAGGGCCGCAAAAAATAGAGCTGATGCCGGGATCCTTGGCGTTACTTTGCATTAATGATGGTGTTAGTGCGGTGTTTTTGTATATATTAAGCTGTACCAAGTAAAATGAACCAATTATCGTGTACAGCCCTGGAGGAACATTGAACTTGAATGAATCTAACTTGAAGTTAAACTTCAAGTTCGAATAGAACTATTCTACCTCTTGGCCTGCCAGTGGAACTTGAAGCTCGCTCAAATTGATGGAAACCTTGGAAGATTTGAGTGCTATAGCCCTGGAGGTATCCTATCATGATTAATCGAATTAATTGCGAGCACTGGCACCTATCATGATGTTACTACCCTTGCACACTGGCATATCTATATCCAGGCGTAGTACTCATATGCTCTCAGAAATTCATGTTCACATAGTTCA
The DNA here is from genome assembly GCA_039634405.1 of Penicillium herquei. Lineage (NCBI taxonomy): Eukaryota > Fungi > Ascomycota > Eurotiomycetes > Eurotiales > Aspergillaceae > Penicillium > Penicillium herquei. Next base: position 268,071 of record CP098389.1, on the reverse strand, counting down.
GTGCCTAGTCAGTAGTATTTACAGCCTGATGTTACTGGTGAACTACCCTTCTATGTACCTAGTACGGGCCTACCTACGGGGTACGGACCTCGGGAGGCCAATAACGGCCATGGGGCCAAACCTATTTTCCCATTGTAAATTTCTACCAGCTTACTGTCCGTTGCTTTACTGCGATATAAAATCTTTGATAATAAGCAAGATTAAAGTGAGAGATAGGGATATAGAGGACTATACAGTCACTGTATCTTCACCGCCTGCTAGCGGTGAAGATTGGAATCTGCCAGTGTTGACAACAACTTATCCATGCATCCAATTTGGGGTATCTTTGGGTGGAGTGCGCATAGATTCGATGGCTAACACCAGCCCACCCGATTACCGGAAACTCTGGTTGGAGGAAAAGAAGAAACGCGAGAATTTCGAAGAGCAAACGAGACGTGCCAAGGAGACTCAAAAATACAAGCTCATTCGACCGACCACTTTCATGGAGCTCTTGTCACATTGCCACAATCTCTTTTCACTCGGGTTGAAAGCTGAATCGCCACGTCAGTCGACCAGGGGTACGATGAATAACCCCAGCGAAAAGCTTTGTCCAATTAGGCTGCGTCCTTGGATCGAATGCAACACTCAACAACAGGACGTATACAACAGAGTATGCCATTATTTACAGCCTACTACTGCGACCACCCCGCAATTATTTCATTCCTTGATCACCATTCAAGAAACTGCTCCGGGCTTGGTGGAGCGACCTATCAGTAGCGAACAAGAACTTGAACATTATGAGACGATCTGCGTGGAAGAGCACGTACGCATTATCATTTCGAAACTATCCCAGATCCCGGCTGCTCAGACGGAGTTAGTGCTTGCTAAAGGAGTTTACTTTAAAAACCGTCCGAACTGTTTGACTGAAACTCACCAAGCCGAAACAACGGACCAGTCAAAATTCCGTGACCCCGAACCAAATCATTTTTGCATTCAGGAATTCGATGACGGGACAGAAAATATTATCCTTGTCGCCGAACACAAGCCACCTCATAAGCTCTCAGTGGAAAATCTTCGGGCTGGACTTCAGCCGATGGAGCTTTACCAGCAGGTAGTCGAACGAAACACGATACCCATAGAGCCGATGGAGAAATTGCAGTATAATGCAGAACTTCTGACGGCTTCCGCTCTTGTCGAGGTTTATGATGCAATGATCGAAAAGGGTCGTGAATATGGTGTATTATCTGATGGGATGGCTCGAGTCCTCCTATGGGTGCCCTATGATGACCCAGCCACCCTATTCTATCATCTTTGTGATCCAAATAGCGAAATGGTCGACCATGAGCAGGGTTTGCAACATCCGATGACTTCCATCGCTAGGCTGCTTTGCCTGTGTTTGATGAGCATTCGCTCTCCAACACGCAGTCAAGAATGGCGAGTGTTTGCCGCATCTCAGGCCAAACGCTGGGAAACTGCCTTTGATAGGGCTTATTCTTCAATTCCAATGGAAGAGATAGAACAGTCTCCTCCCCGATCTGATAGCTCTTCGGGATACGAGGCATCATATCCATTGGAGCCTTCCACTACAGATTGCCGGGTAAAACCGAGGTCTCAGACTCAAGCTGGCTGTGCTGCTTTGAGCGATAAACAGCGTTCACCTCCACCTGAATCATCCCCCTCGGACTTAAACCAAGCGACGGCACGCAAGCGAGGGCTCAGCCCAGTCACATCATCCCCATCTAATCAACGAGTGGCTCACCAACGTGAAAGTAGTAATAATCAAAACAATCAGGCACGATACCGTGATGCTCAATTTTGCTCTCAGCGCTGTCTCATGGGCCTGCAGACCGGGGATAACCTAGATGAGGCATGTCCAAATGTGGAATTTCACCGAGGGGGTCAACCTGATTGCACTAAGCATCTCATCACCTCAGAGAAACTGGTACTCTGTCTCAAAGCAGAATTCGACGAAAAGGTTGATAGATGTATACCAATTGGTGAATGTGGATCATACGGCGCACCTTTTAAACTGACATATTTGGAGCATGGCTATACAGTCATTGGAAAGGGCACGATATCGGATTTGTGGGATCGCGTTTCTCGCGAAGTACAGGTATACCAAATCTTGCGGAAAGCTCAAGGATCTGCAGTTCCTGTTTTCCTGGGAACGATTGATTTAGCGAAGACATACAACCTTGATGGAGCTGGGCCGATCAGGCATATGCTCGTAATGGGCTTTGCAGGTGAACGCACAGCAAAAATGGATCTGACACCAGAACTGAAACGACAGATTCAAATATCAAATAAGGAGATTGAATCATTGGGTATAATTCATGATGACCTGCGCCGTGAAAATGTTCTTTGGTGTGAGGAGCTTAAACGTGCATTGATCATTGACTTCCATGGCGCTACCTTGAAATCTCGACCATCTCTGCACAAATCAAAAACAAAGCGGCGATCTGGTAGTACAGAGAGGAGTGATGTAAAACGTCAGCGAGTGTGAGGTCAAACCTCGGTGTATAATTCCTTTTTTCTTCTTCCCCATTCACTAATACTATGATTCGATGACTATAATTTCAACCTACGTTCGTTTTAATATCAATTCGGTTTCTTCTTTCGGAGGGTGTCTATATTCATGTGGACTTATTCTCGTTTTAGCTCAATATTATCAATATCAATTTACTATCATATTCGAAATCATGGAATAGCAAGGGGATTGCGCCTTGACTGGCAGCTATAGGATCACTGGCAAATTGAATGCCGTAGATGTACACTCATACAACCTGTGGACATTTAGCTGTGAATATCCCCTTGAACCGACTCCAGATATCATCTTGCAATTGAGCAGATGGCAATTTTCCGTAGAGTCAATAGGATGAAGGTTGATCAATCCTTGATAGTATGATGAGACACTGGTCATTTCTAGAATTGGTTCTGCTCATCAGAATGATAGAATGGAATCTTGGAGGGTTATGCCTCAAGAAAATATCACTTCTGCTGAGATGACAGGAGGTAGTAGAGAGTCAGGGACTGTCAAAGGAAGGTGATAATAAAATAGGCCCTTGTGTCTATCAGCTTTCACTTCTTCTATATTGGTCCCATCATTGCTTGCTATTTTCTTTGTTATTGTCTCTGCCCAATAAAGCACACATTCAGGTACAAGTCATTATTTCCTCTCTTCATATCAACTTATTTCATTAACCTCACATTTAATATTATCTTACAATGATATAACGCCAAAGACACACCGTCCCGCCTAAAGAAGTGGTATATTCTCTCACAGCTTCAATATCCATCAATTTACTACTCCTCTTTCTTTCTCACTTCCTCCAACTAATTTTCTCATATTACAGCAACGAGGATTTAGTCTACCTCATGTGACCCAGCTTCTCCCTACTATAAATTGCCTTCTCCAGCCTTAAAAAACTCAACTTCTTCAACACCTCGACTTCTTCAATCTACAGCTACCGCTACTGCTGCATTGCCTGCCGCGCTAAAAATGAGTCTACTCACGAGAAAGAATATCATTTATAAAGACAAGCTGAAAAAAAATTCAAATAAGAGTTGAGTGACTCAAGATTTCGTCGCTGCTGCCAATACTGACCAAGGATTAGGCAAAGAAGAGTCTGGCTATAACAGAGAGACAACATTGTGTCTGAGGCCAAAGACTACTTTGTAATGGGAATTCAGATTTCACATCACACTTTTCAGGTTACCGGACCTGCGAGAAAGAGAGGACTATCCATGTGCCTGATGTGGGTTGAGGGTATTCGACATGGAATTGCGCACCCACCAGCCATAAGCTCTACAATACTAGTCATAGTCAGAGCTTGTGGAGCCCCATGCTTTGACACTCAATTCAGTGTTGTGCCTGTGGCACAAATGATGCCTACTGAATAGGTCGATATGATCAGCGAATACCTACTTTGAGGATCTTTATAAACAAACATCCAACTTTCAAAATGTCAGGAACATGTTTGAGGTAAGTGATGCACAAACTACGAATTGGACGGGTCATGACTTATGCTAGTTGGAGAAGTAAAAACCCCATGGGTAGATGAGTTCGGCCAGTGCCATCCAAAAAAAGAAAATGGTCGGGGAGACAAGGTGAAAAATCATGGATGGGTTCAGCTGCAAAGCAGATACGAAGGCAACAGAGAGAGCATGGATAGTTTTATTGGTGTTTCTTCTGAAATAATCACGAATCATCGCAGGATTCCAGCTTAGTCTATTCTCAATGGTTTTATGCCACTATCCACGTTTCCACCCACGCGAGGAAATCTATGCGCCATTACTGTCAACACAGCTCTTTACACAACTCCATCTGGGTGTTCTTTGTTTATTTGTAGCACACATTAGATCTCCAGCCATCTACTAGATCAAACGGTTAATACTAGTAGTTAAGATGTGATGTTGAGATGGAACTAAGTATTGTAGTCCCTAAGCTAAGAAACAACAATATGAGAGAGAACTCCTACTAATTTTGTTTTGATTAAATTCTTCTAGCACTAGTATAGACTAACTGATCTAGGCAGCTGGTAGCCTCGGTTAATATAATGTTGGGGGCCACATGGCCAGTCACAGTCATCGGCAGGAATTAACACAATCAAGATCTTATGTCAGTCTGACCCTCAATGATTGGAATGATTGCGTGTCTGGACGAGTCTTTTTCACGTTTCGAGGTTCGGAGTCTTGTTGATCCCCCAGTTGGCCAATCAACGTCAGATCTTGACTCTTAAACAGATAACGAGCTGCATATCGCGATTCGTTTAATTATGGCGCCATCGAGCTGCACCTAGTAACTCGTATATGGAGTATGGCGTCAACAAAGAAAAAAAAATTAATTAATTAATTCAGAGACGCGAAAAGATCTAATCTTCTTTCACATCTCATCTGAAAAACAAAAAAATCCCTGCATGCTTGAGTTACTCTTCTTCATGTTATCGTTATCGTGATCTGAACTCGCGTTATCGTTATCTCTACACCCCTCCCAACTCACGATTCACGATGAATACCACGATGGAGGAAAGTTACGAGAAGAAGGAGGCTAAAGTGGCCTTGGGAGCTGAGGTCGACGGCGCAAGCTCATTTGAAACAATTGAAGCTCTGGTCGCAGAGGGTTCGTGAATGGTCAACTGAACCCTGCTCCAATTAGGTTGCTAACCACCAGTTGGCTGGAATAGATCATGAACATGAAATCGCGCTCCGAACTATGTCCTGGCAGAAGACAGCGGTTCTTCTCGCTGGTGACCAGGTCTGTCTCGCGATTATGGCACAGTCGTGGTCCTTCTCCGTTCTTGGCTGGGTCCCAGGCATTATTACCTCAGTTCTCTGTGGCATTTTGTTCTGGGTGACCTCGATTACCATGCACAAGTTTATCATGAAGTACCCTCAGATCAAAGATATCTGTATGCGATGATTCCCGGGTCAACTCCTCGAAATAAGACAAAACTAACAAATAATCTTTCTGTAGGTGATTTCGGATACTATGTCTTCGGCCAGAGCAAAGTCGCCTACGTATTCTCGTCGTTCATGCTGCTCGCGAACAATATCCTTTTGATCGGTTTCCATGTCCTGACCGGAGCGAAAGTCCTCAATACCCTTTCAAGCCATACTTTGTGCACAGCAGTTTTCTCTGTCATTGTGGCCATAATGGGTATTGTGATGTCTGCGCCTCGAACCCTGCACCATGTCAGTTTCATGTCTATGTTCTCATGTAAGTGGAGCCCCAAAGCCTCAAGAATCAATGAAAGGAAGTCTTACTAACATGCATTATTTTTAGCTGCTTGCATGGGAATCGCCATCCTACTTTTCATGGTATTTGCAGGTATCGAAAAGGCTCCGCTGTACGGATACAGTGGGGATTATCCAACCGCTGGACCCGTTAAAACATACGCATTCCCACAGCCCGGAACCACATGGGTTGATTGCATGAATGCCGTATTGAATATCACCTTTCTTTGGGTGCCCCAGATCCTCTTCCCGTCTTTTATCGCTGAGATGGAACGTCCACAGGATTTCCCTAAGGCTCTGGCCGTGCTTGCAGCTATCTCTACAATCCTCTTCATCGTACCTCCAGCCATCGGTTTCCGCTACCTCGGCCAGTATGCCACAGCCCCTGCCTTTGGAAGTCTGGGCGTTGTGTCATACAAAAAGGCGTCCTTCGGCTTCGTCATTGTCCCAACGTTGATCATTGGCGTCATCTATGCGAATGTCACCGCGAAGTTCATTTACAAGAAGCTTATGGGCAAGTCTCGACACGCTCATAGTAACACCGTTTTTGGTTGGGGTGTTTGGTTTCTGGTCATGTTGGTCATCTGGGCGATTGCTTACGTCTTTTCGGAAGTTGTCCCTAGTATGGGCGACTTCCTGTCCTTGCTCAGCGCAGCCTTTGATTCCTTCTTCGGCTTTATCTTCTTCGCTGTTGCTTATTGGCAGCTAAATAGGGGAAAGCTATTTTCTGGTCTTGGGCAGACGGCGATGACCCTGCTTAATGCCTTTATCTTACTGGTCGGCCTCTTTATCCTGGGGCCTGGCTTGTATGCTGCCGTTGAGGCTATTATTGCGGACTACTCCGGAAGTGTTACTCCGGCATTTACATGTGCTAACTCGGCTCTATAGAGAGACCGAGAGCTGGATTAGAAGTGCTAGCATTTACTTGATTTTAATTTTCGCTCACGGATGGTAGCCGTGCATTAATCAGAGTTCTATCTTTGTCTACGAAGAAATTCTAGAAAGATCCAAGTAAAGCAAAAAGCAATGGTGTGTATTCAATTTAGTCTAGACAAACTGGAGTAACAAACATTTGAACTCAAAAAAACAGGTAGTCTATAACAATCTTCACTGTATGCGTAGTATCGGATTAGTCACTGCAAAAGTGGCATGGATGCTCACCTAAAACCTTCTAGCGCACTAGCTTACATGTTCTTAATAATGCGGCGGCAAAGGGGGCAAGAAGAGGACCGACAAAGCCAGATCTGGATGCATTGCTCGTGGAAGAGATGGCCACAAGGAAGAGTAAGAATCGGGGCCTCCAGCTCAAGATCATCGGTGCAGATAGGACAAGTCGGGTTCTCGGCAATAATAGCAGCATCGGCAGGCTGTCGGGGAAGTAGATCGAGGCAGTGCTGGCAAATAGGGCCTGGAGCTTGGTGGTCCTCGGGAATGCCCCAGACAACAGGGCGCCAGTTAATAGAACCGTCGGCGGCAATCTGATCATCTGGGTGGCCGTTAGAGTAGATAGGGTGACCAATGTCCCGAGCAATCCGCTCGTCAACCATATCGAAATTAGCAGTTACCCATTCAAGGAAAGTAGTAGGTTGGTGGTTCTCATCCTCCATAGGGTATTGGAGTATATGGGCGGGAAGAGCAAACATAACTCCACCGCGCTCACCCTCTAGACCGGCGAGAACTTCACGGGCAACCTCCGGTGCAATCAGGTTGAGGGTGTCAATGAGACGCTGGAACTCAGGGGTGTACTCGGAGTCAGACATTTTGGCGGTTGTTTGGATTGTTTTTTTGGTTGTTTATTGTGCGAGGAGTCTGGTTGTATGGAATTGATGGTTTAAGGACTGTTGGATAGGATGTTAGCCCTGGAATGTAGGAATTGAATTGAATTGATGGTTTGGATGATTCTTAGGATTGATTGCTTGTAGCTTTGGAAGGCTGTTGTGTTGTTGAGGATGTTTGTGTTGATGATTCTGAATCCAAGACTCGGATTTGAAGGCCTATTATATAGGCACAGTGCCCATTGTTCGAAGATAAATCCATTTTATCTATTATTGATCAGTCAATGGTTCTTGAAACATCAGAAGGGCTTTGTAGATGAACGATAGCGTCCTCAGGGGGAGTGAATCGAGCTTTGTCCCGAGTACAATCCGTGTTTGATATCCGCTCCCAGGATAGTACAGAGTCAAAGGAAATAATATTTTAAGGAGCAAGAAGAAGGCTATTCTGGTCTCTATCAATGAGGACAATAGCGCAGTACAAGGAGCTAATTTTGAACATGAATTGTATTGTTCTTGATAAAGGTACAACGCTTTAGTTAGATTATTCTATTTCAGGTTTTGTATGAGATGATTTGGGGGTTTTCAAGTTAATTTAGATCAATTCCTGTAATAGCACAACAATAGACTTCATCTTAGACTTGAAACTTGTCACTTTGAGGTAAGATCTATCTTTGGTACTACTAAATCTAATTTGAGAGGATCTTGACAGGGCCAGGGAGAACAGGATGAACAGTTCGAGATCAGACAATATGCAATTGAATCTTAGGACGAATAAGAAATAAAATTAGAGACAAAATACCGAAGTAAATCTAGTACTATAGTGCTATTATCAGATGAGTCTCCTCCTGAAATAGACATTACCGCTACGTAAAGTCCTTGATCCCCATTGGGTGCAATCCATGCTGAATAATACGTATTATTCGACAATAACCGTACCATAACCCCGATATAGTACGTCATTCCTTCTAAGTCTTCACGTCATGTCTACTTGAATTTCGATGATATTGGCGGTATATATGGTCTAGTTTTCGTATAGAGCTGCTTTATTCTGTCAAGGTCGTGTATATAAGTTTGTAGGGCATCTTGTTGATGTTGAGATGAAATAAAATCCGTTGATTACAGAGACCTCATAGCCGCCCAGGCCTTCATATAATTGTGATTATCCCTCGCCATGAGTCAAACTTTGAATGCATTTTGGACTGTCTGCAGTCTATTGAGCCTTGTCCTGGCCACAGTGCCTGATAGGGACTGTTATGTTGGCTCGCCTCCTCAGTGTAATAACTCACTCGCGTCAGATCCAACATGCCGTGGGCTCGAAGTGACAGATGCCAATGCTTGGAAGCGAATGGACTGTGACTATGTCCTTTATAACATTCCAGCAACAGCCCGCAATACAAGTAAATGGCTTGTCATACATGCAGGTGGTTGCGATACCTACACCGAAGATCTCGGCGACTTCTTTGCTCCCGATATGGAGCTTAATATTTTGGGATTACGCCCTTGTGGTGGATTCGCAGATAGTCTATGTGCCTCTCGTCATGACTATGACCTTTGCTCAGCTTTTCACATATCTTGGCTTCTGCCTCCATTGCACCCAACAGTTGCACCGTGAGCTTGAACATTCAAGGGTGGTACCGAGAACAAAACTGAACGAGCTTGACAGATACGGCCTCGGTTTTAACCCTCCTGCACTTGTGAGCATCTTTCATACTCCAGATACCAACTTATTGTTCCTTCACGAGTACGGAGATACCAATAAAAGTTATGACTGGTTCTCTGCGGATGGCTGCAACGCCTCAAGCAAGCCTCTCTATATGTGTCTTGCCGCCATCGATCCCAATTATACCAACAAGTTCTCAGCAATCAAACGAATTCTCGAGGGTATCAGTAATACCCCGGGGTTTCCCTGTAATCTCCAAGTAATTGATTCGATGCCATATGCGGAGACTCAAGATCCAGCAATTCCGTGTACCGGAATACTTCGAGAATACAACGACCCTGCAAGAGTTGGTGGAGACGCCTCAGGCGCGCCAAACTGGGCGTGGGAAATGCCGGAGTTCATGACACGAGCAGTTCAGCTAGCGACACAAGTGGAACCGCAAGGCGCAATAGTCAGTGCCTTTCGTACAGCGATTGATATCTCCTTGTGTAAGCAATTCGATGATCCTAATGCGACCTATTGTGGTGATGATGATATGACCGATTAAGCGCACTTGTGCTCAGTCAACGACGATGGAACGCTTGAGGCAGAAGAGGAGTAAGGAGCCCCTTCTTATAATTCCATTCCAATGTTTCCAACAGCTGATATATGATTTGTCCTGGATTTGAATGGCCCAAGAATAGATCAAACTCCAGGGAAGTTGCTGCAATAGTGGCCTCTCATTCTTTTAGAATTCCAGAATGATTTTTCATTGGCGACTTTACCAGGAGCATTCATTGGATGGACTCATGAATCAAGTACTCCGAGGTCGAGGTTCTTTGTGCAATCAAGATCCCTGTAATTAAAGCTCGAAAATTAAGCAAAATCCTTCTTTGTCTTGTTGGAAACCCCCGCATTTCCACTTTATTGTGAGAAATAAATTTCTCTATCAGGAGAATTAACATCACCCTTCAGAGTCCATCAAGACTGACATCGGTATTGACATCACGGCACTCAAAAACGCTGTGAAATAAGCGACTCGTACACTGACTGGCCGTACTTACTAACCTTCTCTCTATAAACCTTTCTAACTGACAGATAGTCAAGAACAAGAATGGCAGAGATCAAGGACTCTTTCAAAACAGAATGTTCTGTTTTATCGATCGGAGATACGAAGTATTTCGTGCCTTCTCAGTGTATAGTAAGTCTGCATATCTCTCCATGATGGGTCTCAAACTAATCACATGAATGAATCAACAGATGAGTCTCGAATCAGCGCCACAAAGACGAAGCCCAGTGACAGTTATCAACGTGGAAATACCTCACAGCCCGACATCGCCCCTTCATGCCGTCAACGATAAGTGGATTGAGAAAGTGCTCAACGATTACCAAAACCTCGATGACGTTTTCCATACGAGCTTCCTTACCGGTGTGATTTTCTATGGGGGTTCCGAGGAAGAAATTCACCTGACACTCGAGACTCGAAGATATCTGTGCAAGCTAGGTAATGAGTGGATTCGGTTTATAAGTCCCCAGAAAACAACCGAAGGCAGTGTGACCTCCCAAGCGCTATTGCCAGGTCCTTATATGCTATTTGATGGACAGCTGCACGATATTTGGAAGATTGAGGATGATTGTAACGGCACCTTGATGACTGCATTGAGACCCAGCCTGAGGTGAGTAACAGAATCACATTAACATGAATCATAGAGCTAATACCCTGTCTCTATTCAGTCTCAGTGGATTTGACCCTCTTAATTTGAAAGGAAATGACGGCATTTCATCCAGTGTTGCGCTGCCATCTCGACTGAGGACATATTCCGTTCCAACCGTATCGCCGATCGCCGGGTGGCGTATTGTCGTCAAAGACAATATTCATCTCGAAGGTATCAAGTCGTCGATGGGCAATCGAGCCTTTTACGACACCTACGGCCCGCAACAGAAGACGGCGGATTGCGTTCAGCGTCTCATCGACCAAGGCGCTATTGTGCTCGGAAAAACCAAGATGACTTCCTTTGGAAACTGGGAGGAACCAGTTGAGTATGTGGACTACCAGGCTCCGTGGAATGCGCGAGCAGATGGTTATCAGTCTCCTGGAGGAAGTAGTTCGGGAAGTGCAGCTGCCATAGCTGCCTATGACTGGGTTGACATTGCGATTGGGACTGATAGTAAGAATAGGTGTCTTTTTGAAAAGTTCTCGGATCCCCATATGACCAAAGAGCTGACTTTATAAAGCTTGGGGAAGTATCACGCGTCCAGCGCTTTGGTGTGGGTGCTTCGGACTGCGTCCCAGTATTGGCGCAGTCTCTTCGACAGGGGTTGAACCATCTGTTAAGTCTGGAATTCATATAACCACAATTAATTACTGAGCTGACCAATACAAAGGGCATGGGATATTCCAGGATTTCTCGGACGAGATCTAGAAAAGTGCAGACTGTTTGCCAAGGCATGGCTGAGGGATGAGGCACTTATCGAAAACCCAAAGGTGAGGATCAGTACACCGATTATGCAATGAGCAACTGTTGACATTCCTAGTAGCCCTTCTCTGCCATTATCTGGCCGGCTGGTTTCTGGAGCATCATTGATTCTGACCAATGCGAGCTAGCACGCAACTTCATGCAAGAGATCAAAGAGAATCTTGGAGTGAAACACTGGGACATCTCATTCGAAGATACTTGGATAAATCAGCCCCCAGATGAGGCCAATGACCTTTCACTTGCTGATTTTATCAATCCGGTAAGTAAATCTCCCCTGATATGAATCAAAATACTTATAGTCCTTAGGCAACCGCTAGTTTGGCATGCGATGCTTACAACAATTCAATTGATTTCCAAGAGCAATACAGGAAGGAATTTCATCGCGAACCGTTTACAAGGCTACCGAATAGGCAATTGTGGTATGAAATATTCAAGATCTTCCCTGGTCAATGGCTAATGTGTAGCAGGGAGGCTGGCAAAGCATTTTCCAAACAAGAGCGTGATGATGGTATCAGGAAAATCGAAGTTTACGCACGTTGGTTCAGAGAAACCATTCTGAAAGAGAACCGGGCGAATGCACTCATGATTCTTCCTCTAGAGGGTATGAGTCCTAGATACCGCGATGAAGTCCCAAAGTAGGTTGAATCCATATTGAAGCTTGATAGGTAGAGACTAATCCTCGAATTCTCAGTTTTGAACGTCCTCCACAGCAGGGCATCAATACTCTTGCTTTAGCCCCCGTGTTAAAAGCACCAGCACTTGCTGTACCCAGTAAGAGCCCTTCTCTAGATGAGATGAGAGAGTTGAGACCTAACTGGTTGTTTAGTTGCAGAAATTCCCTATGAATCGAGGATTTCGCAGATCACGGAGAAAATTCCGTTTGCTGTTTGCGTTGTGTCCCCTCCAGGTATTTCGATATGAATATCCATCTGTTTCTTATTACCCCTGCTGACTTCCTGCCCGATAGGAACGGATCTTGCTCTTCTAGAATGTGTCAGGGATGTTCTCGTTGCTAGTGGTAGGCCGACCGTAGTAAAAACAGGCCGATCCATGTTCGAAGGCCCCGAGATGTAGACCAAACATTGAACATACACTGGGCACCACGAAATTGATTTGAACATGCTAGGATATCCAATTACAGCAAGGATTGGACTGGATGGATGCAAGGAGAATGAACAGATGAAAAGTAATTTAAACAACGGCATATCGCCTCAACTCCGCTCAATAAATCGACATAATACATTAATATCCAAATTCAAGCTTTTCCGCCCCCGTCACATCCATGCATTACACCTCGACCCCATTCAGACATGCTATCATCTAGTATTAAGTAGGCGCCGACGTCGACAACATCTCTAGTGACGGTCTCCGCTGTCCCGACCCATCAACTACAAGGGGCTTCCGATCAGCACCGCTCCTAGGCAACGCCTCGGGTGCAGGGTAACTATAACCCACAACCGGGTTAACCTTCTCCTGCAAGCCCAACTCAGAAAGACCCTTAACAAGATCCTCCTCTGCAGCCATCACCCCATCCCAACTTCCACTACGCGCAACAATCGGTCGAGTATCCGTCTTCACACGGATCTGCATCCCCATGAATGTCATATTGTTCAGCATCGTCACCGCTCGTCGCGCCTCATCCACATTCCGCATAATCGCCGATCCGTGCGTCTGCGCTTCATTCTCATTTGCATCTGCTGTCACGGTCACATTGCACTGCTCGACTGTTCCAGCACCCGACAGGAGACGGGTGAGATCTGCGGTTGTGGTTGATGCGCTCAGGTTCTTGATGTACACTGCGCGTTGAGCGAGATCGCTCATTCCGGGCCCGACTTCGTCTTGATTGCTCCATGGTTTGCGTGGATGGGGACTCGGGTACCCGTCCTTGTTACAATCTGGTAAAGTTTGGACAGGAGAGACCGGGTACATGGGCATCATGTTCCAACCTGGAGGATCGAACATAGAGCAATGCATCATGGGAGAGGGTGGGAAGCATGGCATTGGTTGGGACATTGGATCCGGCATCATGGGCATGAATGATTGTGGCATTGGCATTGGGCCCATCATTTGTCCGAAATCAGGATATGCGTATGTTGGACTTGCGGAATGGACTGATCTGTGGAGATGTGAGCTTATGTCCTCGGACCAAAGATATAAAAATAACGCGTGCAAATTTGAGGATTGCTTACTCGGGTGAGATCGGTGATGGTGGTAGAGTCATGCTACCGTGTGAGCGAGGAGGAGTCGAATGACCAGACACGTAGCCTTGGATCATGGCTGGTGGACTTCTAGTAGGTCCGGCAATGGGTTTCGTGGGTGCGCTGGTACGTGCTAGCGTAACGACGAGACTTTGACCTTCCCATCCGTTGGTTGATAATCGGTCTGCAGGTGCGGTCAGAATTGAATACCCCAGGAATTGAAATTGAAATCGAAATCGAAATCGCGGGGAGGCGCATACGGTAAGTTCTCCATGCTTCATCTTCGTTCTTCACGATGATTTGACCGAGTCCGGTAGGAAACCCGTGGCTGTCATCGTATACCACGGCTTGTCGGATGTGAAGTGCGGTTTGGCGGACTAGGTCTTTCAGTTCTTGCCAGCGGCAGTGTGCTGGAATCTTTTTTGTGTTAGATTGTAGGCATTTTAGTCAGATCCTGAGTGTGGTAAGCTTACCCCCTGGAGAAACACAACGAATTCATCATCTGTCCTACGAGATCTCGGACTGCGTCCCTTCTCCCGACCAGAGATTGGCATGGTTGCAGGTGATTCTGATATCCAAGCTTCAACGGTATCTCACTGTAAACCTGGATGCAGGTAGCCGGTTGATAGGAGTTGAGTAGATCTTGGCGATAGTATGCTCGTGTAGTGGAATCTGATCAGATGTTGCGAAAGTATCGGGCTGACCAGTCCAAGATAGAAGGTCCAGTTGGAACTAAAACGATAACAATGTCTTTCTAAAAGACCAGTATCTACTAAGGAAAACTTTGAATTAGCTTTGCAAGTATGACAAGGGCCTAGGTTGGGAAATCCCCAAACGAATATCTGAGCATCACGATCAAGTCTGCTCTTTGCGCGGGTTGCGCGGATACCGACATCATCAAGCATAGACTAGACATTCTCCGATGTGACGAGTACCTCAACGTTGATACGCAAGGAAGTCAACTTACCGATTTGGATTTATCTTTTCTCGCTTTGGGCTGACTTCAGTTCTTAGGCGCGATGCAGGACAACGAATTGGTCAGACCGACACATGCGACCTTGCGGAAAAGAAATCAAATCAAAGATTGGAACCACGAGAGGATAACTGGGGATAAATAGATGTTATAGAGAATGCGATAGATAGAAGAGGAAGGACTCTGTTTCACAAAAGACGAGCCCCATTGTAGATGAGCAGCGTCGAAACTAGTGGATAAAGAGGATAATACATGGCAAAGTCGGAGGTGACATGGAGACCCAGATGCATGAGCCAACAAATGATCCAGTCCGCAGGAGATAGTTCATGAACCAATGGAGATGGGATCTACCTCTTCCAGTGAGATCCTGAGATATGTCATTTTCTTCACCAAATCGAGTGCACCAAGCTCAGCTCCTCCTGTCTGCCAAATGCAATAAATCAACTTTTCCCGTACCACCCCGCCGGAAATAGTTCCACTCCAGGAACATCATCTGTCTTGTTTTTTTTCTGGTCTTTGCTTTTTTGGCAAGAGAAACTTTATCGTCATTTGTCATTTGGTGCAGTGATTTTGCCGCTCCTGTGCTACCCATAGGTTGAATCCATGAGAGTATCTCCTTGGGAAAAGAAAAAATAAACAAAAAAAGGACAGAGAAAACCGGATAGTGGAGATAGTGCACGGAGGTCAAATAGTAAGATCTTCATTTCGATGCAGCTACCAGGTTACACCGCTAGATCGAGATCGGACATGGTATATCCCTTTGATCATTATGATATGAGGGTCTCGGATGTGGAGTCGCGGGAGCGGGCCATACCGTATCCATCACATTGACCACTTGCAGAGATGCGAGTTGAGTTGTTGTCCTGGATATTCAACAGATCTATTCTGGTCATTTCAAGCATGGACCAAGTTGAACTGAATTTTCACTTTCATCCTATCTGAAGCTGAAGAGCACAGGGAACAATCGAACACATAAACTTTTCGATCGACGATCATCCCCGGAACTACTTGGTCCTAGCATGAACCCTGCGAAGTTGAGCAATCAGAATGCGCGCCATTCCGAACTGTCAAGTGTTTTTTTTGTTGGTGTTTTTGTTTTTCCTTGATCGCCCGCGATTATTGATTCGGGATGCGTTACTGGAGCACCGAAGTACCTGCAGCGGCATCTAGTCATGATCGTGGCTGGCTGCGAGTGCGGTTAATGATTTGTGGTGACTTGATTTATCTCGATTTATGCTCCATGCTACACGGTACATGAAGCTGAGTCTCCACAGAACAGTCTTTTCCATACCAGTTGACATGTATACATGTCGACTCCGTCGAGTCCGGTGTACTCCGTACCGAGTACACTGGCCTCAAGTCGTCATTTCCGCGGATCCGAGTCGCGGTTTTCATTGCATACTCTCTGTCCTGATGTTCTGGGCCCATCGACACGGCAAATTCGCTGTAAGCGGCTGTAAGCGATCCTGTTCTCGCCATATCTCTGGTGGCGGAAATGTAGAGTCCCTTTCCCTTCGTCACACTGCAGCTGCCCCTCCTTTTTGGGGATTGTCGGGACCAAGCGATTCCTTAATCCATTTCAACCACGTAAAAATTTCTTGTCAGAGGGGGACCTTTCAGCCCTGGGATTGTATGTGCTGTAGGCCCCGCTGGGGGTCATTCAGGGATCGACACTTGGGATTTTCTGGTTCGGTGTTGATCCGAAGATCCCCGGGGTGGACTTTCTTTTTTTTTTCTTTTTGTAGGTTTTGGTGGCTTTCAACAAGACTTCATGAAGTGATACACAGCTCGGGGGTATGTGTGACATCCCTGACATCCCTTGGATGTATCTCCGTTCCTTTTATTGGGATTTAAAGGTTCTGAGTGGAACAGGGGGTGAGGGTGGAGTAGACACGCGATGAGGGAGTAACATGACAGTGAACAGGTGGAGCTTCATGGACTTTGTGGCGTAGAATTCTGAAACAGGGGGGAAATTATTTGCAAGCTAATTGTTTCTTTTCTTTTTTCTCTAGTTTTGGGCGCATTTGATTCTATCTTGAACTCAGTGTGTGGTCAACTGGTCAACTGGTCAGGTGGTGTGCACTGTAAGGAGGGAAGCAACCATCTACAATTTGAGCCACAAGATACACATATAAGCAGAGCATAAAATATTAAGTTCATCACATCGTATTCGTTAAATAGAATCTAGGAACAGTTCTAGGGTCATAAGGACGCAGATAATCAGAAAGATGCAGGGACGCTCAAAAAACATGATGTAGACCAGTAGAAAATAGTCTGGGTATTAATACAGCAGGCCGGGTTCTTGACTTCTTCCCATTTTCCAGGCACCGTCGTGTCATTTTTCGGTCTGCTGACTGCGAAGGGTGTGGTATGATTTCGAAATCGAAACAAGTTATGCCCACCGAGAATGACCTCGGGAGCATGAGAATGAGCATGACGAAAGGAAAGGACCGTGCCCGCATAGGCCTTTCCAGGCCGTTCCGTAGCCCGTTTGCGCGATGCGCATTGTGAAATGAAGGGATTTGGTTTAAGGAAACCAAGAGATATTATATCTTCCTTTTTTCGATATTTGGGGGTTGGCAAGTAACCAGATGGTGGTGGTTATGTGGTGGTGTTGTGGTGGTTGTGGTGGTTGAATGATTCTCTCCCCGGGTGGAGTCGGCTTTCTCCCCGGGGTATTGTTTCGATCTCAACGAGCAAATCCCACTTTCGAGGCACATCGATTACAGTAATATGAGTTCATCCCGAATTGAACTGCACTGCTGGGGTTGGACGCGACATTGAGAGATTGTTGACATCGGGAACACCGGACAATACCGAAGGCCACAGTTGGTGATGGAGATGTGGGATAACTGACCCCGGTGGGCGGAGAGATGGAAAGAGGAGAACTCATAGTTTCAAGTTGCAGGATTGGAGAGAGTTAAACTTGGTAAACTTGATCTTGGAATCTTGGAAGTGGATATAGGTTGGTAGCACTTGGGAACACTTTGAATGTTTGAGTATTCCGTATACTGGTGAGGTGTGTGTAAAGGTGATCATTTGTTTAAGGGAAAATGGGTGGCGAACAAAGGGGGTTTTATGGGTTGAATGGAGTCTGCCTACACCCATAAATGAGGGAAAAAAACAGATAAAAAAAAACCACCTAATAATTAAACATTTTCCCAGAAAAAGAGCCCCTCGGACCCCATGCCATTGCTAGTGCGAACGATAGTGTGATTCATTTGGGCCCCAGTAGCTTAATCACCTCGAAAATATTACCCAAATCAGATGTGATAGCAAGTTGAAGAAGTATAAATCCGAGAGATCAAGATAATCCATTAATCAAGTTTGAAATTTGAATTCCGAGTCTTGGTGTACTAGTACAACATATGGAATGTTAAGCCACCTTGTCGTCACACTCTCTGCATCTACTAAGTACCCCGTTGGCGTCACCGTGGAGCACTGGAGTTCATTCACACCTGGACTCCACCAAAAATAAACAATTCGGAATAATTTCTTTTGTGCAAATCACTAGTATCTTTATTATTATTATTATTTTTTAATCCGATACGAAACTCACCCCGATCGAATCCATCGAAATCCGTGTTTGATCGTCAGCCCCCAAGCCTTATCCCAGGGGCTATGTAATCCCCTGGCCCCGAAGCTGAGGGGCTGAAACGAAATCGAATTATTTCAAGTGCGCTCATACAAAGTGGCTTTGTCTGATTCGGATCGTAGAGGGGAAAAGACTCCTTTTTCTTCCCGTGTCAATAAGCGATTGTTTCGCTCTTCCCCATCGTCCCCATCGTCTCCATTGGGGATCCGCTGCAAGATGGTGTCATAGCCAGTCGTGAGATGCATGCGGCCTAACGGGGGGCTAAGAGACAACACCTTGTCTCCATATCGAACAAATGAGGATGGAGAATGAGGGGCAGCTAGACTGGAATGAGTCGTGCCGCCGTGGGAGAACGGTGATCCTCTCCACTTTCGGGATTCCACCATCCCTCATTAACCATTTTGACGTGTTGTGAATATGACGATGCGAGGGAACTGCCGAGCTGTCGACGTCATTTTTTCATCAGTGGCATGTACATGTTCCTTGAAGTTGGGAACTTGAGGTATGTACATACTGTACATCGAGAAGGATCGGCTCTATATTGATGACTTATTTGTTGGGTGATTTGTCGCACAAGTGGATGGGGGGCGTGATTGCCCTAGTCCCATAGTTCAGTGGGACCATGGCTCCGATTAATCGATTAATCGGATTTGTAGGTTAGGCGTTCAGTATTCATTTTTGGACGGAGAAGTCCGTGTGTTCAGCACTATTGTATCCAATTTGGGGGGTTTCTGCGACGGGGATTCAAGGGCTGAAACGATGGACCCGCGCTTATATCCGCTAAAGTACAGTCAGCAGAATAAGCATAATCAATGGATCTGGACATTTTCTTAAAATATCTCGAGTTGATTAAAAGGAGTGCATACAAAGAGTGTAGAGTGAGAGGATGAGGTGATAGTATACGAGGTGATCCCGTATTCAGGCGTTAAGGCCACAAGAACTATGATAACAGTATGGGACACTGTATAGGGGCTGAGTTTGACTATAGATTGTGTCATTATTGAAATTGACACATTCAACTGCTGATCTAACTTATACAAACTATTTCAAATAAAATCATTACAAACTATTCAACACAATTGCATAGATTCATGTAGACTGCCGATAAGTCCTAGTGTGGAGCCTCGGAACATCCTGTCAACAAATGTAAACAAAGCCACTTCGCACTACTACTGTAGTAGGTCACATCCTTGTGGCTGGGCAAGTGATTCCTTAATCATGCCCATTCCTACCCGTTCGGTCTCCCTGCGTGAGCCCAGGAAGGTCGGTCTCTATGCTCTGTGGCTCGGGCATTCCGATGGCTAATCCACTCCAGACCTCCAATATTGCGCGCCCCACGCCTACAGGATCGAAGGCGCCGGTTCGCCCGACCACTGCATCAACCACTGCGTCAACCACTTCTTCGGCCGACAGCGCTTCGCTGAGTGACTATGCTGGCAACCGTGGTCGCACTCTACTCCCTCAACGCAGCAACACCAGTCGAGAGGATGTGACTGGAGGACAGACGCGACTCCCGGCCCCCGAGACCAAACAGTCGCGAGATGAGACTTCACCCCAACGACGACAGAGGATCGGTTTAGATGGAAAGAGCCATGGCATCCCATCCTCCAGGCCGGCTACGACGGCCACGGCCGCGACAAGGACAGCGACAACCACTGGTGCCGCTGCGCCTACCCGTCGTCAAAGTCTCTTGCGCCCTGCAACATTGAACCTCTCGTCGACTCGCAGCAATGTCTCAGCGCCATCAAAGACGACAACCCCAACTTTCACGCCGCCATCCCCGCGTAAACCTTCGATGCGACCACCCATGCATTCCTCTGCCCCGAGACCTCCTTCCCCAAAGAAGAGCGATATGCCCCCTCCTTCACGTCCCACCCGCTCAGCCTCCCTAAGACAACCAGTCAGTTCGACAAATGTGCCAACATCTGCAGCACGAGGTCACGCCAGACACCGGAGCCAGATGACGCCGTCAACCGCAAAACCTAGTCAATCAGAATTGGCTCAAAAACCCCGGCCGGGCTTCTCAACCTATCAGCAACACTATTCCCCCAAGAAACCGATCACAAAACCTCCCACGCCTACTCCCACAGAAACACCCTCCTCGAACGGCTCCCTGATCTCTACAGCTTGGCTAGATATCGCACAATTACAGACTGAATTGCTTCAGCTTAGTCTGTTTCATTCTACTTCCCTGGAAAAACATTCTGAATGGAAGTCTGAGTCTGAGGCTCAACTCCGCAAGAAATACGATGGCGTTTCGGGTCAATATCGATCTTTGAGGGGAGATGAACAGGTGCATCGGCATGAACTCAATGTACAGGCTCTGGACTACTGGGCGCAGAATTGTCGTGAACACCATGGCCCGCATGGGTTCCCGGAACAAATACAAATCCTATCACAGGTCTTGCAAGAAGTCGCAGACCTGAGTGGGAGAAATGGAAGCTATACCCAAGCTGTCGCGGTATTCGAGGACTGGGTCGACCAGGTGCAGAGTATCCGACACAATCGTGAGAGATCTCGAGTTCTCGATGGTACTGGTTTTATTGATCCTTTGAGTGAAGAGTGGAAAGAGCAGGTCCAACATCTACATGCTAAGTTGGAGTTGTGTTCTAGACAACTGCAGACACTAGATATCCTAGGATTCGGTGAGGTTGAACGACTAGAACAATCGGCTCTTACTCGTGTGACTCGGAGCTTAACGGAATCAATTCAACTTATGTTGCAAGAGATTCGTGCTATGCGCAGTCTTGAATCTGAGATTGTTCGTGCCGAGAGAGAGACGGTTAGTCAATTGGCAACTCAATTGGCTAGTTTTCCGCCCGAGAGACCTGCTGTGCGATTTGGTATATGGAATGAGTGATTGTATTCTGGACTGAGGTATACTGCGCGCATTCAGCCGCATCATGAAGCAATGTTCTAGATCTTACATGTAGTTTGAAATGATATGTCTCATTAAGATAGTAATCACCACATACCTAAATTTAGCATGAGCTCGATCCTTCGCCTGGTGCATTGACGTTCGGATACTTTCTTTTTTAAGATTTTAGGTTGCAAGATTAATATTGAAACAGTGCATGTGAACGGCCCCATAACTCCAGATGTCCCGATGGGGTCCGAGTCTGGGGGCAGCGTGAGGTTTCATACTGTAGAAGTCCAGACCCATAAGGCAAGTAACCCGTGCGCATGTGAGTTTCAAAAAGACTATCTTACTGGCCTGAAAAAAGTGCCAATATTTCTGATATCAGATAATTGGCATGAGCCACACCAGCGCAAAGCGCGCCATTGCCATTAGTAGTAAACCGTGGCTTTTTTCCCTCACTGCCGGTGGCACAAATAGTGGCACTCCAAGATCCAATTATATTGCAAGCTATTGGCGTAGTTTGCGCCATGCTAATATTGGAAGTCTCGCACATAACTTAGCTCGCACTAAATAAGCCACTGGGGAACTCGTATCTAACGCACATTGGTCTGTCAGATCGGCGATGAGGGGTTGTTGTTAGGAGCAAATTGGACTCCACACTCAAGTGCTGGTTAAAAGTCTTAGGTGCAAGCTACCTTGCACTTAGGCCAATCAATTTCATTCCGTTCAATTCCATCCACGCGGTTGCATGCGTGTACACTTGCTTTAAGAGGATGAATCTCCGTTTAAAACACTGGACTTACTAGTTGCGTTGGCTGCGACATGGGTTGAACTTTCACATCAATACCGCCACTTGAAGTCCTGAGTAGTGATTTACTTGAAGGAAGTGATAACTTTTCGTGATGCATTAAGATTAGATATTATTATTAGTTCTCAGGTAGACGAATAGAGCAACAAGAGTGGTTCCATCCGTATACAATATGGACCTCTAAAAAACTACTGAGATATCGGAAGCACTGGAGCGGTAGAACAGATGCAAAACAGCGGTCTGAGGTTCCCTCAAGATGACCGACTTGAAATAGTAAATCGGGTTGGGGTGGCGAAATGAGAGATGCGCCAGTGGAGGAGCAAGTGCCAGGTAGACGCTGGAAGAGCCGCAATTTTGGGATCGATTGACCTGCACCAAAAAGCAAATGACAGATGTAGATCTTCCACCAAATTTCTTCATATCATTTTTTGTAGACTCGAGCCAAAGGTCTCACTCCGAGTTGGACTCGGAGTTATTCCATTCGCATCTCATTTCCATAGACTCGTTTTGGGGTAGTATATATCATCATTGCTGGGTATTTGGCATCGAGAGACCGTTGAGTGGGGATAGAAAGAGGATTTGTGAAGCTGGCAACTTGAGTGGATATTCAAGTTGGAGACCCCGATCTCTGAGAAGTAAGGCTTTCACAAGACCGACGTAGTTCTGAGATTCGTGAGAATGGACTTTTGCTACGGTTCTCGAAGGATGGTCGTCGAGGGGACAGTCGGTCTTGCGGCGTCTGCTTTCCACTAGCATTGTTGGCTTTATCGAGATCGATCATTGTTTGGAGCTTTTTTATTCCAGTCTCACGATCCTCTTTCCTTTTCGCGAGGAGTCGCGATAAACCTTCGATGATTTTAGCGAGGGCTGGTGTGTTTCTAGAATTGGGAGTAAGTTTTAGTTCGAAGGGCCCATACTCATATACTTATTCAGATTAAAGGTGGAAGTAATCACTGGCGAACCTGGCTTGCAAAAATCATGACATTTAACATGAGAATCACTGTTGACTTCAGTCTCTCCAAGTTAACCTTCAGCTTCTCCAAGTCATGGCCATGAAAAGCGATGGTGAGCATGTGTGTTGCACGTTGCCATAGGCCTTGTTTGGTCTCTCGTTCTTGCTTCTCGACAAAAACTAGAATATCTTCAAAAACCAATTTGCATTCTTCGATAACCTTTGCGGCTGTCTCTGAAGCGCTCTCTGGTGCGAATTTCATGTGTTTATCTTTTTTCAGGACCTTAGAAAGGTCACTCAAAATAGCACATGTGAGGGTCACGTCTATTGAGAGGCCTTTCATAGACTCATTCGCAGCTGTGGCCTCACGACAAAAAGTGGAGAGTTTGAGTGCTACTTTTGCCCCTAGCTCAATAGCCTCGATTATAGTGACAATGGCACCGAGTACCTCCAAGCCGCCGGCTACCATAGCGCACTATGGGTATTCAATAGAGTTGATCTTTGCTTGGTGATGGTCGATCAGAACTTGAAACTTGGCAAGAATACTCCTTGGGGTTGAAACTCGAACTGTAATATATGAACTAATTGGTACATAAAAAGGAATGGAGTATCCAACAGTATCAAAGTCAGCACTAAGAAGAGAGGCTGAACAAGAGTTCGGGGCATGGGGCGCCTAAAGCCGTGCATGCATGCGCAAAGTGCGAGGCACTAGCAATGCAAACGTATGCTTTTGACTCATGAGAGACAAACAAGGTACTTTTCACAGGCGGGGAAACCTTGGAATGAGAAATACTTATGAGCCTTGACTTGAGGCTCCCTTCAGGCATTAAAGACTAGACTCAACCTGGTATGCAGTATGCACTTTGGGAGTATAGTGACTCGGAGCTCATTCATTTAACACTGGACCTCTAATGGACCACATGTATACTAAAATGGGTAATAGTTACGTGTACTAACAAGGGTTCGCATTAGTATGGAGGATGACTATAAATAGACCTGATTTGAAATATGAAAGAGAGATATGGACTCGTATGCCCGGGTGCCCGGTGATATGTATGCTGCGTATGTTGATGTAAGTTGATGAAAGTGGAAATTGTATTGATAGCATTGATAAGATAAGAGATAAGATAAGACATTGACTGCCTTAGGCATAGATAGATTATATAAGCAGGTCTGGACCCAGCTGAGTCAGCAACGTCATTCCCCTTTGGATGGACAAAAGTGCCGACTCTTAACCGGTTCTTGTTCACTTGACCAGTGTGATTACCCTCTCGAATCTCCATATGAGCTTCTCCACTGATTTATTTTCATTTCACCCCCGGACTTTTACCCAGTTCACTGTTTTACCTTGCTCCCAGCTATTGCGACTGCTTGTAACTACCCATCTCTCGGCTAACCCCGTTACCTGACGTCATCTACCATCTCTCGTCGCATTGACGCTTTGACCAAAAAAAAAAGTAGTGAAAAGACGACAAGAGTCCATCCACTACGCGATTCTACCGCGGTTATCTTATCTCATGATGATCGCCAGTCACCCCTCGTGAAATTTCCATCTTCGGCAATCGCACTGATCAGCCGCCATGAGAGACTCACTGTATGATCGCCTCTGGCGCCGGGAATGCGGGGAGCTGTCTGCGCGTGCCGGGCTCCGGGACATCTATGGCTCTAAAGAGTGGGTCAACGATCTTGACATAGTGAATGAGCTTGGTGGACATACAGGTTGCGTAAATGCCCTCAGGTATGATCATTCTTTGCGTGCGGATGCCATTTCCATGCCCTCAGTCTGGCTGGCAGGCCCGCCGATCTTCCCCTCATTGATGCGTTGTCACCATCACGCTAACCGCCTCGCAGTTGGTCTCGTTCAGGACGACTTCTGGCCTCAGGCTCAGATGATCAACATTTGAATATCTACTCCTATCAACCTGAATCCTCCGATGCTCAGTTCGCACTGCACACCACCGTCCATACGGGCCATAAAGCCAACATCTTCTCCGTCAAGTTTATGCCCCACTCGAACGACGGGACCCTGGTTACGTGCGCAGGCGATTCGCAAGTGCGTGTTTTTGATATCGAATACTCTGGCAGAAATGGCAGTTCCGCATCTACTTCGGCATTTGCGGCTTCAGCGCGGAGTCGCCGGTTTAATAATTTCTTTGATGGAACCCGGTACCTGAGCGAGGGCAATACGAATGCTCGCGTCTATCGAAGCCATGCCGACCGCGTGAAACGCATCGTCACCGAATCATCTCCTTACCTATTCCTGACATGCTCCGAGGATGGTGAAGTTAGACAATGGGATTTACGCCAACCTTCTTCCGCCTACCCTGAACCCAATGGAGGACAGGGTTTCATGGCGTACAGGCCTGGCCTGGTGCATGACGACTCGAATGTTCCGCCACCGCTAATATCCTACAAGAGATACAGCCTAGACTTGAACTCCATTACTTGCTCTCCTTCTCAACCACACTATATCGCCCTTGGTGGTGCGCACGTGCACTGCTTTTTACATGATCGGCGTATGCTTGGTCGCGACATGGTGTCTGAGAGAGGGACACCCAGCGGGTCAACACCCCGCGCGGGTAGTGTCGATGATGAACTCATGGGAAAGGCTACTCGTTGTGTTCGACGTTTTGCACCCCGTGGGAAGCATCGCATGCGAGATCTCGATGACGGTCATATCACTGCATGCAAAATCAGCGATGCAAACCCAGATGAGATGGTAGTAAGTTGGTCTGGAGACCACATTTACAGTTTCGATCTTGTTCACAGCGCGGATGCACGGGAGAATTCATCTGAGGAGAGAAGCTCTATCTCAAAGACTGGCAAGAAAATCTCCAAAGATGTAACGCGCGACCGGAAGCGAAAGCGCCCAAAGCCTATGTCCATGTCCTCTCAAGAAAGTGGTGATCGTCATCAATCTCGACGTCGATCTAATGACCCAGATAGATTCAGAGTCCAGTTTGAAAATGGAGAAACATCGGACATTCCTATTCCGGGATTGGAGGGGGAGGGTGAACTGCCTGAGGACTTAATCGAGCGGGCCAGGTACTCGGTCTTGAGTGAAGCACAGCGGCTTAGCAGGGATATCGCAAAAGCACTGGTTCAAATGCGACAGGCTTTATTCACACTTGAGGAATCTGTTCGAGACGCAGCGGAAGAGGCAGAGCAAAATGATCTCACCCCCTACGCTGAGTCCTTTGCGACCGCATTGACCCTCGCTTCCACAATGTTGCCCCAGATGGACTCTGTCATTCGAGAATGGAGGTATCCGATGAACCCATCTAGCGAAACTGTTCAATTTCAGCAAACGCTTCGCCGTAATCGGCAGGCGTCCTGGAGATTCATACAGGCTGCAGGCACCCTGGCACGCATCTTATCAAATAACGTGGAGAGAGACGATCCGGCTGTTCATCCAGATTTCCAGGGTATCACGCCTGCACCAAGTGAGGACGAATCAATCGAGCGTGAGGCCCAGTTTGGCTATGATTTCCTAAAATCTATCTTGCTTTGGCTGCAGGGAGGTCGACAGGCCCTTCTGGCTGGATTTAAGAGTGGATCCGAGCCCCGAAGACAAACCGGTCGTTTTCCTATCGCAGAAGATGCAGGTGAGGATGCAATTGAAGGAATCTTGATTCCCTACCTTCACGGCCTAGCAGAAGAAACTCCTATTGTCAATGTGGACGCTTCACCCTACGAGCATGACGCTACTCGCATTCTATTCCAGACTCAATATGCCGCCGTGACCGCTTTCAGCAATGCTGTCAAACTGCCCTTGGAAGATCTTGGAACTACTGCAGCTCTGATTGATAGGCGCCGCGTGTCTAACCCTTCTTCTCAGGTTCGATCTTTGGATAGAGCTTCTGCCTTCAGATTTTGGATTCTGCGAGTCGGCAGAGGTATTTTGATGACCGCCGGGACGGGAGTTAACTATGCCTTTGTCAATCGTGCCTTTGGTGGACTTCAACCCGAAATCGATGAATCTGATAGCGACCTAGAACTGGAGAGGTATCTCGAAGAGTCTCAACGGGACATTGATCCTGATGAGTCAGATGATGAGATCCGGGCGATCAACCTCGTGAGAAGTCGCCTTTCAAGACACAGGCGCGAGATTAAACTAAATGACGAGAATGAGACGTCCTCCGCATCCCGCGAGGATACTAATATCAGTGAGACGGGTGTGCCCTCGGAAACTGGCGATGAAAACAATGAGGTTGTCAGTGAACAGGAGGAATCCAGTGGCAGTGATGATGAAGATGAAGATGATTCTAGTGATTCAGATGGCTGGGACTTTGACATGGATGATGATAGCGAAGAGTCAGATGTCGGAACTCCTGTTACACTGCAACGTGGAGGGACCAAGCATCGCCGAGGAGACGTTGAGATTGACGCACCTTTCTCGCCCCATACAAGAACTTATCGCGGACATTGCAATATCAAAACAGTGAAGGATGTGAATTTCTTCGGCCTGAATGATGAGTATGTGGTGAGTGGCAGTGATTCGGGCCATTTATTCATTTGGGATCGAAAGACCGCAAATCTGGTGAATATTTTAGAGGGCGACAGCGAGGTGGTCAACGTCATCCAAGGTGAGTCTTTCTTTTGCTATCTATGGGCTCACGATCGTCAGCTCACTATTCAATGCAGGTCATCCATATGAGCCTACGATGGCTGTTTCTGGTATCGATAATACCATCAAGATCTTCAGTCCAGACCAGAACGCTCAAGAGCTAGCCAGAGAAGGGGTTAACATTCTAGACCCTGATAATGCAGCAAATACTCTTGGCTCTGCAGGGCGCATTGTCGGTGGACTTCAGAGTCGTAAACGAATCCAGGACAGTTACCGCATCATGTCCCAGAATGATGTCGACCGCCGTGGCGGCATGAGTGAGGCATACATCACAGTAAGTGGGAGTCTGGGAATCGTGAGAAGATACACGTACAGAATATACTAAAATCTGTACGCAGAGGAGTATGCTTGCTCGCCTTGCAGCCACACTCCGAGGTCGACAGGGCCTTGGAGGCGCCGCAGTTGAAGGACTCGGAGCGGCGGGAGATGATGAGCGCGCTACTATTGTCCTCGATGACAATTGCTCGGTATGTTACGGCATTTTTAAGGCCTATCTGATCAAAGCTGACTTGTTCCTGGACAGTTAATGTGATATTAATCTTATTTTCTTTCTGAATGACCTGCGACAGTTTCATTGTGTTCTTGCTATCGTTAATGCCCAGACTGATTGGGGGATTGCATTCAGGCGTGAGGGTCTTTTTTTCAGTGGGTTTCATCAACGGAGACTAGGTCTAAGAATGACATTATCATCAAGAAATATCAAGTTGCGCCTTGAACTGACTGGCTCCAGGTACTAGTATGTCTGTCTATCTAGACATTGATATTCATGGGTGTACTCCGTAGCGAGTTATAAATAGTAAGTGACTCAACATCCCAAGGGTTAGTACAAGTAGCTGTCGTTACCTAGTAGTAGTGTACTACTCACTATAATATTACATATATTCTGTTATATTTTATATATTCATCTTTATCCTACATGCTTCGAGTCTATCAATCTCTATTATGTACCTAGTGGCATATACTACCCCGCCGATCCACCTAAATCGGTCACTGCCCCACATTGTAATAGAAATTCTCAAGATTTCAGATTGTTACTTGAACTTGAATCTTAAACCAATTCACCTCTCCAAGATGGCGTCGCAATTATTGCAGTCGCGATCGGATAAAACAAATCAACTCTACCAAGACCCCCACAATCCTCATCTCTACCTCGAACGAGCCCGCCTCCATGAACAACTCGGTTTCCCCGATCTCGCCGCCGCAGACGCTTACCGTGCGCTCTCTCTACTCGAGTCCGTCGTAGACCCCGATGGATGCGAATTCCATGCCAAACGAAAAGTCGAGACCGAAGAAAACACATCTACCAAATCTGTCGACCAAACCGAGAAAGAAGCCGAAGCCGAAGACGACGAGGATGAGGACGAGGACGAAGATGACGGAACTGTTCCAGTAACTCTGGAGGAATACAATACCCTTATCGGCGCAGTCTATGCTATCCTCGTGCGCGGTCTTGTAGACTGTGGCTGCTATCGCGATGCATATGAATTCGGTCTCCGTGGTCTCGATCTTCTGCGTGAGCTATCCGCAGACAATGACACATCCGCTTCAACCATCTTGCAGACACAAATGGAGACCGTCAAGAAAATCTACATCTCTCGTACCTCTAAGACAGACGTGGAACTGCAAGATATCGATTCCGCCATTCTCCCCGCTCAGGGCTTCGCTCGCCGTGTCCTCTATCCCTGGAATGAACATGAACCCGATCGCCGCGCACCAGAGGAACTCGAATTCCTCAACCAACGACTCGCTGAAATTGCACCAAAATGTGAGGTTCGCGCGGTCGCTTTACCCGCTCTTCATAGCTCAACAGGTGAAGATACTGGTGAAGTCTCTGTGCAATTGGGTCTTTTCGCGAAAGAGGACATCGCACCCAATGAAATCATCCTCCGCGAGTCTTCGCTTCTTACTGCTACCAACCGTCTTCATGATGACCTTTGCGATGCTTGTAATGCTCCTCTCCCTGAACTTTCTGCTGAGGAACCCCCTGTTGCTTGTGAAGGTGACTGCGCGGATACTGTCTTCTGTAGTCAGAAGTGCCATGATACCGCGCAGGAGGTTTACCATGGTGCGGTTTGTGGATTGGAGGATGGGTTAGAATCTATTGGTAAGGATATTCCTGATCCTAAGGATAAGGCGGATTATCTTTACTTGCTTCTTCTCGGTCGTGCGTTGGCTATGTCTGCGACTCAGGATGTGGATGCGTTGGAATTACCAGAGGTTAAGTATATCTGGGGAGATTTCCATGACTTTGATATTGAGAATCTTGCGGACTCGGAGTCGGATAAGGATGTCAAGTCTTTGCCTTTCTCGTTCCAGTTGAATATTCTGCAACCGATGCGCTTCCTTGAGGAAATGGAGATCGATCCTTATGTCTCGCTTCCGCGTTATGATACTTGGGTTTTGAATACCCTCTACGCTAAGTTCCGTGGTACTGCTTCGGGTCGTTTATCTACCTGGGATGGAGGTCCGGAGCTTTGTGCTGTGCATCCGCTTTGGTGTCTTGCCAACCATTCTTGTGATCCTAATGTGCGTTGGGAGTGGGGTGGTGAGATTACTTTCAGTGCGCGAGGAGATGAGGAGACGGCTGTTTGGTCGAGGACGAAGCCCAATGGTGCTATTGAAATGAAGGATCTTAAGCCTGGTGGTATTGCGAAGGATGCGGAGATTCTTAATCATTACTGTGATATTGGATTGCCGGTTAAGGAGCGCAGAGAATGGGCTAGTGGTGCTTTGGGTGGAATGTGCAGATGTGATCGGTGCGCGTGGGAGGCGTTGGAGGTTGATTGATTTGGTTTACGAGGTGGATGAAAAGTTGAAGCATATAGTAGATGGCAGGAGTTAAGGAGAACTGTGTCATTTAGATACCCATTAGATATGATTGGATTGATGGCCATATCCATGGATGCATGGCGGATTTTGGCACTGGGTGGATTTGGTTAAAAAGACCAGCGAGGATATAGAAAAAAGGAGACATGAATAGATAAAGTACACCATTTGGAAATCATTTCCAATCCTAGCACCAAACCCGACTTCGTAAAGAGATCTTTTGCAATTTACTACAAGCACAGCATACCATCGGGAAAAGTGTATGCAGGCTTGACATCAAAGAAAATAATAAGGAAAAGCGACATGACATATCAATTGTATCTATTGATTAGCCACGGCGAGGAGGAGTCCGTGAGTATGATCTACCTCGCGAGACATCTCGTCTTCTTGGGGGAGTTCGAGATGGCGAACGGGAATAAGACTTTTCGCGTCGACGGGGAGGGGATGCGGACACAGACGCACGCTTATCATTCTTCGGTGCTGCTCCACGGCGAGGCGGGGTCACGGAGCGAGAGACTGATCGCGAATAGCTGCGTCTGCGGCGTGGAGGTGTAACAGACCGAGACACTGACCGACGAGCGCGGTATGGGCTACGGCTTGGAGTACGAGAGCCAGAACGAGCTTTAGTACGGCGGGGTGGTGTGCGGGATGCAGAACGCGAGCGCGAGCGATCCGATGGCGAGCGAGATCTGCTGTAGGAAGCATCGCGACGGCTGCGACGAGGTGGGGACCGAGATCGCGAGGGAGTGTAGCTCCGGCTGCGCGATGAGGGTGTGACGGAACGAGAGTAGGACCGACCACGGCCCCTTGAAGGAGATCGGGAGTATGAGTATGAGCGGGAGCGAGAGCGTGAAGGTGAACGCGAGGAGCGAGGGGTGCATGTGGAGCACGATGCTGGGTGAGATCGAAGGGAGGGAGAACGGGATGGAGATCTTGCGGCAGGCAATGCTGGCAGAGTAGGCTTGGGCATATTCTTGAGATGCTCACGCATATCCTCCGTCAAGATACCCATACCAATACTGGTGAAGTAGTTGATGGAGAATCGAGTGTGACGAGGGTTCTCTGTAGGGAACAAGCCCTCGAAGCTTGGCCGAAGAATCTCGTCTCTGAAGCGAGACTGCAATGTAGGTAGACCCATATGTTCACCCAGATCCTGGAACAAGATCTTAACAAAGATACGACTGCTGGAAGTCGTCTCCTCCTCGTTCATATGAACCACCGATAGAACATGCCAACCAATGGCGTCGTTGCTGATCATATGTCCGAAGAAGCGGGCAATGTTGCGTAGACGGTTGGTCTCGTATCTGTGGATAGTATCGTAGTATTTGGCAAATGCAGCCTCGAAAAGATCAGACCACAGGCGATTGATCTTAGCAAATCGCTCTCCGATCAGTCCGTAGAACTTCGAAAATGTGCGTTCTTGGGAGCAACACTCGATGATCATTGAGGGCAGTTCGGGTTCCAATCCTGCGGGGAGGTTGATCTTCATCAACTTGTGACAACATTCTTCGAAATCAATACTTGACATGATCGTCAGGTAGATTGTTCGGCGTAAGTTGACCAAATCCGTATTGCTCTGGTCCTTGATATCCATCTTTTCTTCCTCCGCATCGGACTCCTCGTCGGAGCTTTCATCCTCATCTCCGTCCTCATCCTCATCCTCGTCGCTATCCTCTCCAAGAATCTCCGCCTTGAGTTTCTTGTAAGCGTCTTCATGCTGTTCCCATTCTGGGTCAAACTTGAAAATGTTGAGTGTGTCTTTGGTCTCAAGCTCATCGTCCAAGCCAACACGGTGTGTAATCTGGTCCTCATCTTCCACCAGGTCAAGCTCTTCCTTGACAGCTGGGTTGTCCTTATAACGGTCCTTGCGGACTTGGAAGAGAACCTCAATCATGTATTGCACTCGCTTGTCGATATCCGCTTCGTGGAGGATGTTGCGGAATTGGTCGAAGACTGCGTGGGCGATCGGGGGGTTCATCTCCTCCAAGTGCTGGCCGACTTCGCGGGTGAGTCCTACTGCAATTTCCACACTGTCATCGGTCGGCTTGTGAAGAAGCAGCAGCAAGATTTGAGCCGCAAGCATCTCGTGGGCCACCTGGGTATTGCACAGATGAGCGATAAAGGTTGTGGATGAAATACAGACGGCCTTGTCATTTCGCTTGAATGCTTTGCGGAACTGGGTGATCAGTCGAGACAGCAGCAGATCTCCGACTTGGGGCAGCTTAGTGTTGACAATGGCGGTCATTGCTGCATAAATGGGGGTAAAGGGTAAACTAGCGGCCTGCGCCTTCATGATCGAGCGACAGAACAAGCCCCGACCGCGAACCAAGTTTTCTCCGAAAAGCTCAGGAACGATGAACTTGATGTTGGATACGTTGATCTTGTTGATCAGACCATTGATGGACTTTTTCAATGCCTCCCATGCCATCCGCTGATATTCTTTGCTGGTCTTATCTGTGATCTGAGCCTGCAGGGCGCGCAGTCGCGCAGGGGGAATGTAAGTTCCACCAGATCGCATGTTCAAGAGTTTTTCATATTCCGCCTTCGCCGACGCCTGTTTTTCTTCCTCGGTCATTGGCTTGCGGGCAGCTTCTTGCCGTTCATGTTCGCGAACACGGTCCGCGAGCTGGCGCTCGCGTTCGATCGCACGAGCCGAGTCGGGGCGAGGAACATCGACATCGTTTCTGGAGGAGTCTCCTGGAGGCGAGCGACGACGATTCGGGGAGGGCGACCGCGATGGAGGGGACCGCTTTCGTGAAGCTGCACCTGGTGACAGGACACCTGGGGGAGGAGTAGGCACTCGCACCGCTGACTGGAGAATATCGCCGTCTTCCATGGTGGGAGGCCTTGAAGAATCCGAATATAAATTCGGATTAAAGAGGCTGGGAGATACCTCAGGGGAGAGGGGTGGGGATAAAGTGGAAGGGAGGTAGCTTATTGAAGTTCTTTTGATAGCAATTCCCGATTCCAGCAAAAAAGTGGAGGTCACGTGCACATAGGCCAAGTCGCGCCTTAATACGTGGAGCTTCAGACACATTGTAACAATCTCCAGGGTGATCACTCTCTTTCCCTGCCCCGGATTTCCTTGCTTTTAAGCGACCACTCCTTTGATAACAATGGTATGGAGCTCACTTGGGAATTATTGTCTCTATTGCGATACATCTTACTAACCTATGGAACTATAGCTGGGCCAACTCGTGGGTTCCGCCATGCTCTTGGCTGCTACTGCAATCTTTCTCTACTATACGGCATGGACCCTGCTGATGGTATGCATTTCTCACCCCCTCTGTGTTCAATTCCGTGTCATTTGCTAACTTCTCTGATATAGCCCTTTGTGGACCCAGGCCACCCACTCCATGACCTCTTCCCTCCTCGTGTTTGGGCCATCCGCATCCCCGTTATTCTTGCCCTCCTTGGATCTGCTGTGGTGGGAACATTTATAAGCATTGTGATGATCAACAGCAACAAAAAGAAGGCAGCCAAGGCTAAGGCTGCTGCGAAGAAGAAGACTTGATCGCAATACGCAATACAATCAGGGGGATCTCCATCTACCTCGGTCTGCCCCACATGGGCCTGTATTATCATCTTACCACCAGGTGTCAGTTCTGTCTTTGTTATCTAATAGAACCAAATCAAAACAATTCCTTTTTCTTTCAGCCTTCTTCCGCTGTGGCCACATGACCATTAATAGATAGACCTCTTTTCCTACCTGAGGTGCAGTGGTTTTTCGAGTTCCTCCACCGCCTGGGATAGCCTACAGCTTATCCCTCAGGCTACCAGTTGCCTATACTATCCATATACCAGGTAACCTGCCCGTTCAGTTAACTGTATATGTGACCGTGTAGGTAACCGTGTAGGTAATCCCGTAGATACTTGCATATATAGAGTATTACCTGTCACCCGCAGTGATGACTACCTACTGAGCACTCAAGTATGCCAGTGTGAACATGCACTGACACATTTGGCTGTCTGAGAGAGTAAATGTGCCTCAGGCTGGACTTGCCTAGATACATTCCCTAAATCAGGTGCTTCGCCTGCAGTGCCGCGCGAGGACTTCAAGTTGTTACTTATTACTTGGACATTCTCACTGTCTAGTTTGTTTGTGTTTATGTGTCTTCCGCCCCTAGCCCTAAGGAGTGTATAAGCTGGTATTACACAGCGCAGGGACCCTGGAAGAAACGTGGGGAGAGGCGTGATACTATTGGCACCTGGGGCCTATTCTGCGCGATCGGAGTCCAGAACGGATTCACGGTAACCACGAATGATCAGTGATCAGCATCAGTTCATGCTGCTTTCAAGGTTTAGATCGCGTCACTGGTTGGCCCCGTGACTCCTATTCTCCACCAGTCTCATAGTTCCCTTCTCCTTGAATCCTCTCTGTTTCAGTGTCTTATAATAGGTCTAAGAGAACGTGGGACAAGAACTATTGTCCCATATTTCCAAGAAAAACACAAAGAAACACCGGTTATGATCGGTATGATGGATGATGGATCATATGCATTCCATGGTACGAGAGTGGCCAAGCTTAGATAAGGCTGCAGTCAAATACCTAAATACGATAGGTAGAATCCACCTAAAAAAGGAATAAAGTGAAAGAAGTAAAACCTTGGAAAACCTTGGAAGACATAGCGGGGACTGGGAACAGTGTAATTAGTGTAATGGTATATCCTGTTGGTGTAATGAGGGGATGACGGGGTCATGGGTGAGTAGTCACTTCCCCGGGGAATGACGGCCATTCTGACTCAGGTACCGCATTTGCCGATTTCCCCCCCTCCTCTTATCACTGATACTCCAACTCTCATACACTTAACAATCTCACTGAATACTTGAACTTGGTTTCTTTTTCGAATTTCAATAAGCACTGACTGGATTTAAATATCCAGTGAGTGCTGTGTTACCTTTCTATCTCTATCGACCCCCTATCGCTCTTATCAAAGCTTCCCCGCGTATCCAGGAGCGACCTCCGCTCTAGATACGCCCCGTTCACGCAACAACCTCAACTTCGCCACATTCTCCTATATTAATTTGCAATATAACTACAATAGGTGAGTTGAATTACCCTAAGCTGCAGAATTTCACTCTTGAGGGACTATTTCCCAACAGAAATGAAGGGTTATGAACTAATCTGACTGGTGGCACCTAGACCTGAACCCCTCCTTTTGTACTGCCCAAGTCCTTCTCCTTCGCGGTTCGACCTGCAGCAGACTGCTCACCCTGCCCGTTCTCAGACCTATTGAAAGGTCTTGGGAGCGGCTTCCCCTGTGCTTGAACTCTTCAGTGCCTTCTCAGGCACCCCTCTTTTTTTATGCCCCCGGCCGCGCCTGACGATTTGATCCGCCAGCATAGTCGGTCGCTTGAAGACGATCCACCTTTCAATATTGATCAAACCCGCATTACTTCGGAGCATGAGTCAAGTGGAAAGAGTAAGAAGAAGAAGAATAGTAAGAAGGCCAAGGCGGCCAAGGTTGTAGCAGAAAGCCCTCCAGATGATGTGGACAATACGTATGAGATATCCCTCCCGAGGTCCCCATTATGATTCTTACTAGTATTTGGACTCGATGCTAACTGGTGAATTTCAGGAGTCAACCACTGGAGCCTACTATAGTGGAGCCATCGTCCTGTCCAGATCCTACTTTGGATCATCATGTTCCACCCCCTGTTACTTCGCCCGTTCTGGACGCACTTGGGGCAATTGAAGGCAACGACGAACACGACTTCACCTCCCGCACTGATACATGGGCTAAATCGGTGCCTTTTGGGAAAAGTCCTCCTACGGATTTGATGGATGGCGATCTTCCTCATGATTCGCCTCTGAACTTTCCCACTATCCCAGCACGAGGTGGCTTCAGTCAACCTTCTTCTGCATCTCCGCCAACCCAGATTCGTCCTTTCAGCTACAATAGTGGCTTCCGAAGCAATATGAACTCGAGACAGCAGTCTATTGATCGACGGAAGAGCCACTCGTATGGAAGTCCCATGAGTAATATGGCACCATTGCCTCATCTCCCCCAGGCTCACTTCTATGGAGCTCCGGAGATTGATCTTCCAGCCGCCCACCCTCGATCGACTACAGATGGCACATATTCATTCTGTGCATTTGATACTCTCCCGAATCTGTCCAAGGCATCACGGGGTGCTTTGAATGTTCTGGTGATAGGAACAGACGGAAGTGTGGAAGTTCAGGCGATTGAGGATCATGGCACTCGTTTAGTTGGGCAGATCACCGGCCTCAATGGACGTGTTCTGGAGGCCAAGATCTTGCCTGGTCACGTTGGCACGGAGTCACCTGTCTCACCTCAGCCTCACGTGGCGGTGATTATTCATGGCCCTTTAGTACCGAATGACGAGGAGCACCCGGCCTCATCTGCAGGCTCGGAGATCAATGATGTACCTCCATCTATGACTCGTGGTCACTCAAGTGATCGGCGCGCTGGCAGGGAGGAAACGTTCTACCAAACACGCGTGGAAGTATATTCTCTTCGCTCGGGAACTCATGCTGCGACTCTATTTACCAGTAAAGCGATTCCCTGCCTGGAGAATATTCCTGGGCTTCCATCTTTCGCACCGGCGCCGGTCGGTAGCCTAAAGTTACTGGTTAGTGGAAATCATGTTGTTGTGGCCTCTGGTGTCAGTGGCGAGGTGTATGTTTATCGCCAGACTCCCGCTGCGACATATCAATGCCTAGGAAAGGTATGGACCAATGTCCAGGCTGGCGAGAAACGACGTTATTCTACCTCGTCTAGCTCGACTGACCCAGATGGGTCTCATAATGACCTGCCCCGTACTGCCTTGACTGAGCGCCCGATATTGGCTTTGCAAGGAAGATGGCTGGCAGTGGTTCCTCCATCTGCCTCACACAGAGTATCAATCCAGGGGCTGGTCCCTTCGGGATTGGTGCACAGCAAGGCTCAGGGCAACGAGGCCCGGAACCCACCTACCATCCCGTCTGTGAGTTGTGGAACAGATGTGGGAGATGGCGAAAGCCTTTTTGATAAAGTTGCGCGAGGTGTCACGCAAGAATTAGTTAAAGGCGCTCGCTGGATGGGAGACCAGGGAATGCAAGCGTGGAATTCGTATTGGAACCAACAGTCTACTGGCACTCCTCCACAGCGGCCAACCCGGGGCACCGACTCTCCCATCTCGGGATACAGCCTTTTCCCGCCTACTCATGCTCAAGACACACAATCCACCTCATCCCCCGATCCTGATACTGTCTCTATCATTGATCTCAAGCGGTTTGACGATGGCATGGATCCGAAGGCCGCGTCTCTTCATCCTTTGTCAACCTTCCAAGTCCCGAATGGCTGTAGCTTTCTCTCGATTTCTCCAAATGGCTTGATGCTCTTCACTGCCAGTAAGAAGGGCGACGTTCAATATGTCTGGGATCTTATGCAACTGAAGAATTGCCGAGCTATGGCTTTCATGACTGAAAACCTGGCTGATCAAAACCCCAGTGTGCGGCAGATTGCAAGATATGCTCGTTTGACTACGTCTAGTATCGTCGATGTGATCTGGACAGCACCCGTGGGTGACCGGCTTGCTGTTATCACACGCAAGGGCACCATTCATGTTTTTGACCTACCTCGAAGTGCTTTTCAATGGCCACCTTTCCGTCGTGTACGCTCTTCTGCCAAGAAATCGCCCAAGATTGACCCACCCAGTGATGATATCGCAGCGCAGCCGAGTGTGGGTAACTCTCTGTCTGCGGCCATCAAGCTAGTTGGAGGCAGGACGCAGCCATTCTTCTCAGCTGTACGAGGCCGTGTTCCATCCACTAGTAGCACTTCATTTCCCAACATCAGTTCCTTTGCCCTCCCTACAGCTGCTACCATTAAAGGTGGAAAGGTTGTCGCAACCGGACTTGGAAAGTCCATGGGTGCTGCGGCTACTGGAACTGTTCATACCTTGCGGCATGCGGGTGAAAACCGCTTACATCTGATGGGCCTAGCGAGAGATCCAGCTTCTAATCGTGTCGTTTGGATCTGCAACAAGGGTTCGATCTACTTGGGAGTAGTCGATGAAGGAGACTTCAAATTGTACCGCCTTAAGCGTGGTGCAACTAGCCATAAGAACCGGCAAATTCACACTGTGTTTGGCGGGAAAGAGAAGCAATACAAGTTGCCCGCCATTTTGCACAATCCATGTGGACCAGCGCCGCTTATGCCATACGACCCGGAGCTGGTGGTCCAGGGGACTTTATTATTACCATCCGCCAGTGCCCATCCATCTAATATGAGTCGACCCCTCTGTCAGCCTCTCTCTCAAGCTGAGATTGAGACGAATACTCCTTACCAGCCCTTCCACACTGACCAGCGAGTCGGTTTGCATGTTTATTCCTCCCAGGGAGGCAAGCATGATCTGAGTTTAGCAGCTCCGAGTGGCCAATGGGTTTTTGGAGGTGACATTCCGACTACCAAAGTGCATGTGCGATCTTACAGTAATACAAGTGAAGACGCGACAGATGATCAAGACGATGCTGGGGCCATTCATGGTCACTCCATCGGTGCTGGTGGAGACATGGAGAACCTAATCAGCCTGGCCAACAGTACTGGTCACATTGAAGAGGTTGTCATCACCACCCGGCGCAAGAAGAAGTCATCGGCTCCCAAGGCCGATGACGGCTTCTTTGAGGATGACTGTGAAGTTCTAGACTTTGCTCGTGATCGAGTTTGATCCATCTCCATTCATTTCGATGAACTTTTTTTTACTTACTATATCTTTACTCCGTCTATCTTGGCTTTTCTTTTCCTTTTCTGTGATCTAGAATTTCTGTTTACGCGTACGGCGTTGGAGAACCGCACCGGAGTTCTTTGCTCTTTTTGACCTTCCCTGTTCGGCCATCTCATTCATATGAAATTGCATCAGATTAATCCAGCTCTATGGATTATCTGCCTATTCTCACCTTTTTCTCGATTGCGTCTTCTACCTTGCTTACACAGAAACTGAAATACCCAAACCTGTACTTATTTTCGCTTGCATTGTGATAGACTGGAGGCTTTATGATCTGCTCACACTAGGATCTTCGTCTTCGATTTGCTTTTGTCCGCTCTACATGCTACAGTCGACCACTTCTTTTCTGGTTGCTTCGTTCCCTTGATATTTTTTTTGTCTTTTCTTTGGAGGCAAGTTCTGATATTGTTTCGGGCTTATCACTCGCTCTAAGCTGGGAACTACTAGCTACGCATATCAATACAAGATTGAAGTCCCCTATGGGCCTCAACATTCAACATAGATAGTTTGATTATACGAGTAATTGTTTCAACAACAACATTTGAAGCATTTTTCTGTCTATCAGTATTCTTTTCAAGTAGATTCAACCATCTCCTCTTCCCACCAACCCTTAAAAACATTCAACCTCTCAGTTCGGGCGCGTGCCATCTTCCTCCCTGTCTCTGTCTTCATCATCCCCTCCAACTTCTCCAACTTATCCCCAAAATGCTCAATCGCATTATCCATCACCCATCCACTCTCCCCCGCAAACTTCTTCCCTTGCGCACCGAGGAAAGTAAAGCACCGCCCAATACCAATAGCACCAATCGCATCCAACCGATCCGCATCCTGCACAATCGCCAACTCGGCAAAGCCCTCCTCATCAATCAACCGACGAATAATAGCGGGATCCTTGCATTCAGTGGAATACGAAACGTGAGACACAATAGTCTGTACCCGGATCGCTAACTCCACAGGAGCTCCTTGTTGCAGTAAAGCATGTTGCACCATCGTCTTGGGATCCAGTGACTCATCTCCCTCAGTCGTCATGTTTGGTAGATACTTTCTATCACCGATATCATGCAGTAGTGCCGCTAGCTTAACCACAGCGCCGGAGTAAGTGGCCTCGGGGTGTAACTTTTGTTCTGAGGATAGAATCCTCATCGCGAGATTGACTACCCGGTGAACGTGTGGTGGGTTGTGTGAGGGGTCGTGGCCTGACATGCAGGTGTTCACGAAGTCGAACATCGAGTTGTATAGTTTTTGGAACTCCTCTGTTGTCTCTGACATGGTGATTGCGGTCATGGTGTTGCGATTTTCAAGTTGAGCTTCTTTTGGCTTGAGTTCAAGTTGGTAATTGATGTCTTTCCAGAATTGGAATTTAATGGTTGAGAATTCCAAAATTTCGAAGTCTCGAGAAATGACCTCGAGGCTGGGACGAATAGAATAGTATTTATTTGTCACCTTGATATATTTGTGGAGCAAAATGAGTTTCCCCGCGTCGAGTCTCCCTTGAGCGCGTTGGCGGTGAGGTCTGCGGTCTATGTGTTGTCCCCTGCATCAACTCTGCAACTCTGGTGCATTTTGAAATTTTACACAGGACTGATTGATTTAATTTACAGCTTGTTGTGGGGAGGTTTGGTGGGGTAAGATCGACGCGATGCATGTTTCTTATTGTTTAGACTGGAATGTGGATGTCTACAAACTTGCGAATCTAGACTACAGGAAGAAG
Organism: Penicillium herquei; assembly: GCA_039634405.1. Taxonomy (NCBI): domain Eukaryota; kingdom Fungi; phylum Ascomycota; class Eurotiomycetes; order Eurotiales; family Aspergillaceae; genus Penicillium; species Penicillium herquei. Next base: position 227,188 of record CP098389.1, on the reverse strand, counting down.
AGATACTTTTCAAAATTTCATTGCCGGCCTATGAATCGGAGATTCGTGAAATAAGATCACAGATGGAAGAATGGAAGATAACAAAATAAAAAGGCTCGGCTGGGGCTCATGGGCCAACTTGAAGGTCCAAATGTGGACAAAAACCTGTCATGGGAGACTAGGTGGAAATCTGGGAACTCGTTCACAGAGCAAAGGCTGCGAGAACCAGAGCGAACAGACCAGCGCCAGAGGCACCAGTCTGAATGTTGGAAGCAGCATTGGTGTGCTTAGCTCCAGAGCTGGTACTAGCAGAACCGCTGGTCTTGGACTCCTCGTTGGTGGCTATAGTGTATATGGGTGGTTAGTATATACTTGGATGGTCATCTCTGCAGGGAAAGAAGAAGATTTGGTCACATACTCTTGGAGCCGGAAGCAGTGGTTGCCATAGCAGTCTGAGTACCAGACTGAGTAGCACCGGAGTGAGTCTCGCTGGCGTGAGTGCCAGACTCAGTGGTATGGGTACCAGTCATGGTAGTCTCGGAGTGAGTAGAGCTGGTAGTAGAAGCGACACCCTCGGCGGGGAAGAAGTGGGAGGCGTAGCAGCTCTGCTCGCAGTCCTCGAACTTCTTGGTGTCGGCAGGAGTACCAGTGCCCTGAGGGCAGGCGGCAACGCACTTGTTGGTATCGGTGGCCTGGCTATCGCTGGGGCAGGGAACATGGTAGCACTTGGCAATGCAGCAGACGTCCTTGTTGTTGCCTAGATTATAGAACGCGTTAGTAGTCAGATGGGATGGTCGAGATAATGATAAACAACTCACAGTTCTTGGCACACTGAGCCTCAGCGCTGATGACAACGGTGGTGGCAGGTGCCTCAGCGGTGGTGTTCTCTGCGGCTACGAGAGCCAGCAGGGCGAAGAAGACGATGAGCATGAACTTCATGTTGAAAAGAGATTGGAAAGTAGATGTAACGACTGGATGGGTGGATAACGAAAGAGTGGGAGAGTGAAGAAGGAGAGATGTGGAGGAGGAAAGGACGTGGACCAGGTGAGGCAACAATAAATACCATCTGATATTTGCTCTCACATCAAACACTCTTTACACTGTTATTTTCTACAACAGACCCCCTCACTGGACTTACTCTTATGAGATTGAAAAAACAACAGATGTTCCTATTTGCCTTGTTTTACATTGAAAAGCTTCTTCAGTTTGTTATTCTCTATATCAAAGTACTTCAATCTAACAATCAGTTAGGAAATGATCCCCCTTGCTCGGCAACTAGACATGATCCAGTCCTTCAAGGGATCGGCACTACTGAGACCCTGCAGCCAAGTGGATCTGTCAAATCTGGAGAAAACACATCAAATCCTTTTCATTGGTGGTGTAAAGGGAGGGTTTCAACAGTATTCGGCACGGACATCCCCGAGCATGCAAGGGAATTCTGTGCAGGAGGTTAATTTCTTTTAATTTCGTTCCCCTTAAATGCTCCTATACTTTTTCGGACAGTGCCTATAGGCTCTATAGGCTCTTGATCTCCAACTTGAATCGCCTTCAATGCCCAAACTATCATGGGGGATGACTCAAGAAGCTACAGCTGTATACTCGAGTATACACTCACCCAGTTACAGGCAGGGACTAGCCAAATTCAAGTATCTATCACCGTTTAATTTGAAAATGCTTCTATGAGTATGTATGTAGCACTATGTACTTGAGTGATATCTCATTCTTTCATGTTGGATTATATCAATAAGCAAATGTACTGGCCTTCAGGACATGCGCCTGGATGGACACATACTAATCAACTAAAATTACTGCACGAGCGTCTCTAGCAAGTTGTAACACTGTCAGTGGATGGTGGTACCTATTTAAATTAAATTCATGATTGCCACATGCAGTGTCTCAATGGTGCTTAGCTTACACAAGACCACCTTTGCATACATTGAGCTGTAGAATGGACATGTCAGCTGTCAATATTCTCCGAGTAATGAGGCCAAGAACTCACCAAAGTACTACTGCATACCATTCCGAATCTAATGGATAAAATTAAATTTTGAAGCAACGAAATAATTGAGTCCGTTCCGACTCGGAGTCGGTAGTACCTCAAGCCCTGGCTTGCATGGAGGTATTACAACTAGATTCATAACTGGTAACTAAGTATCAAAGAGTGTATAGAGTCAGATAAAGGTGACTTGAAAGACTAAAAGAAAGCGCGAAAAAGAATTAAAAAAAATCACTGGGGATGCAGACCCCAGATCTCGGCATTTGCAACAGAACCAGACTTCCCCTCGTGGAGCATCTTCTCAATTATTCTCACGCATGTCCAGGCACATCCAACTGCCAGAGTCCATCCGGATCCTCCATGGCCATAATTGTGAACAACCCTGCAGGAAGTCGTACGGTTGTCAGCCGCAACTCGCACGTTCGAGTGGGAAAAAGGTCGGAGTCCTCTCGCGAACGGTCCTCCCTCTGGCTCTCTGTTCTTAGCTAAGCCCTCAAGACAACCCAAGAACTTGGTAGCCCTTTTCCACATTTGTTTGACCTCGGGAGACTCAGTTGTCAGGTTCTTCAGGTCTCCGTTGTTACGCTGGATGATTGATCCGACAATGAGCGTTTCGTCGTTGCGAGGGACGATGAATATAGTTTTTCCGGGGCTCCCGTCTGTGTGATATTGGGCAGGTACGAGCAATGCATTGGCCCTCAGAGCAAGAGCGGCCTTGTTCAGAGCAGCCGTGGCATCGCTCGGAGCAGCCGTGGCATCGCCCGGAGCATCAGTGGCATCCTTCAATGATACTCGCCTAACTGCACCGCGGACAGGGAAGACTTGGTCGTCATTGGCGAGCTTATGAGCCCCCAGGCCGCTTGCGTTCACGATCAAATCAGCCTTGAAGTCGTCCATTAGCTCTCGCTCATGGAGATGGAGGTCTCCTTCGATCGTCCTGGTTTCCAATATGGCGCCTTTGTCTTTAACAATCTCCATGAGGCGCTTGATGGCGACATCCGTGTCGATGACTGGAGCTTCATGCTTGTAACCCCAGGTAAACGAATCGAAATTAATTCCAATATCTTTCCAGATTCCCTCATTCTGCAAGGTCGCGTTAATCGGGCTGACAGAAGATACCTGAAGCTTGTCGAAGAATGGTGTTGATCTGGTGTCATTCAGACGTTTCAGTTTGTCATACTTTTCGTTATGCCCTTGCAAGCTTTTGGCTATCAGATCCTCCTGTGCGCTTGATGGCTGAGTTGGATCAGTGTGGAAGAATTGATACAGAGTCTTCATCTTTACACCAAAGCGTTGATAGTCATTTGCCGGGGGGTTATTGTCGTTATTCGCGACCAGGTCATAGAACAGAAAGCTTTGCATGGCCCATGTACGGTATTGTTCCAGCTTCGAGTATGCCAGCAGGGGCACTTCAATCTCAGACAGCCCACAGCCGCCTGGAGGATATTCCCACAGCGCACCAGCAACTTGAGAGGTGATCCTTCCTTGCTCTGATTCGCTGCCCATGCTTTCCCATTCTTTAGCGACGATGGAAACGCGATATCCCTTGTCGAGAAGAATCCAAGCAGTCATTAGACCACTTATCCCTCCTCCCACGACAAGAACGGTCTTAGCGCAGTTGTTGTCATACTCATTCATCAGTGCTTCGGCTTCGTTCAAGAGGAGGGTGCGCTGATTGCAATGATTAAAAATTGACAGTGAGGCTGTGCGCAAGGAATTATCTGCAACATGTCTATTAAACGTGATGATCAGGGCCCCGGTCTCGACACAAGCCTTTTTGACCTTTTCAATGATGGGTTCCACAACAGTTTTCTGGTCTCTAATTTGAGACTCGAAGGTTGCCAGTGGAGAGTTTTCTGTGAGTGCCTGGATGTCACACCGAGCAGTTTGCGTCTTCATATGTTCGATTGCTGTTCTGGCACTCTGAATTGCGCTTCGCAGCTTCGAATTTATGGGCTCAGTAGACCTGGACCCTGGAGGTACTTTCGACAGAACCTCCTTGATCTCCTTGGCCAAGCAAACGCTGCCAGTTGAAAGCCCGAGGTAATTCGCACCATCGTTGGTGCTGTGAACGTTGGAACGGATACTGAAATAACCTGAGGCCATACTGATTGATATAGGAAGGATGAATAGTCAAGGGAAATTTGATATGGTGCTTGGTGGCAATTGAAAGTCCCAGGGTCCAAGGATTTTTCAGGTTTTAAGCCTGGAATCGATGTCCATGAGACTGGAGGGAGGGCATCTCCTTTGGGAGTATTGCATACCAAGTATCTCCAAATATCCTCACATTGGGCATCAATATATCCTCGTCGAATGCTTTCTTTTTGTTAACGCAGACGTGCCAGTGGCGCAACAGCTCCTGCAGCAGCAGGAAAACATTTGAAGCCATACAAATTTCTTTTGGGGGGCATGATACGTTCGGGCCTCTGTGCTGTGCTTAGCAACCATTGCAACCTTGGAAGATATCCTCATTGGATTACGAGGTAGTCGTAGTCTCGGACTCTCTATAATCGCTCGCAAGGATCTGCACTTCCAGCACATGGAATTGTCAGTGTAGGAGCTCCTTGTCCAACAATATGAGAGCTTCTGGGTACACGGATGTCTGGCATCACTGATTGATCGTGTTTAACTGGAGCTGACGTGTCCATTTGACGCGTAATCGGACAGTCCGAGTAATATCTAAACATCAGGTTGCGGTGGACGACCAGAATAGGTTTTGAACGTTCCGTCGGGGATGGTCTGTTAACCACCAAGAAGAAATGTATATCATGACCACTACGTCAGTGGCTCATAATAGTCCAACGAGAGCTGCAGTCAACTGGCACCTGGGTGATTAACGACTCGGAGTATTCTGTGTGAGTCACTCAAGTGCTTGCAGTGGCCAATAAATCAACATAGAACCAGCGATCTTGGAAGTTTAACAGAGATGTTTCAGCTGATCGACATAGTGCAGATACATTTATACCTCTTTCCGCTGCGCGCATAAAACATACATGCATATGTGGGCGAAAGCCCTTTTAGCGAAGCACCTTCACCTGGGCACCGAGCCTTGGGTATGAACGCATGCGCATTCAGAGGAGTGTTAAACTTGCACGACTATTGGAAACTATGTATGCACACTATATCGCTTAGGCTTAAGTATGGACATTGTGTAAACCCATTTAGGTCAGACGCGTTGTAAAGTATGAGTCTGCCATCAACAGTGGCTGGGCATCTTTCTGCTTTGCCATTCCCTTTGATAGGTCAGGCATGTTCAGTGTCTAATAAAGCGTAGGGAAGAGAAGATCGCAATAGCTTATGGAGTGACTCTACCCCATCTTTCTGTCCTTCGGCAAACCCTCCTCATCTTATTTTCTCCTCAACGCAGGCATAAGAGCAACGCCAACCTCTCTTTTACTCATCCTCAACCCCACAATCACAACATATGAACCATGGCTACAGCCAGACCGTTGCAAACAGTTACCCAGCCCCTCAAGATCCCAGTCCCCGGTTCCGCCAGAATCAGTATCACCGGTACCACCAACGCTGAATACTATCAAAAAGTGACCTTGGAAGACCTGGGCTATGGTAGAACATTCGTCTTCTGCGGTCAGGGCGAAGGAAGACCAATGCAGATCATGGGCCATCAATCAAACACCGCCACCCTTGAGCCTATGGACAACTTGAACCCACTGGCATATCGTACGCTGAGTGTAACCTGCAAATATTCCAAGACAGGCCGGGCCGATGATTCAAGTTATCACCTGGAGGCTGTTGTGAAGGCGCGGACTTGGGCGGAGTATGGAGAAGCTGATAAGAATACGCCGATCCGGATTTACTGGGAGATTGATACGGAGGATGGGGTGGATGAGGACTTTAACGATTCGGTTATTGTGATCGTTGCGGAAGTGGGTGAGAATTAACATGAACTCTCTGACCACCAAGAGAGTCTGGCATGTGTGGTCGAGTGGCAAGTAACTTAGCACTTGGAATTTGAGGTGTTTACGTTGGAGAGACGCTATTCCAAAATTACTATGAGCTGGATCATTTGTAATTTCAATATCCATTCGCAGAACCTTTTTCTTTTTCGATATGTGAGTCAAATGAGTTGCATATATTTGGCCTCGGTCCTTGACTTTGATATCCTGAAATCCGAGAGAGCGTAAGGACTTGGCGTTGTTTTGTAAGAAGCTCCATACCAAAGCCCGCTCTGTATAGATCGAACACAGCACTTGAGATCTAACTCATGCGTGCTCAGGCTTATTCGAGACAACACATGCAAAGCCAAAGGCGAGTCACTATCAACAAACCGCAGATGATTGGCTAGTAAAAGGTTGTCCCTTCAAATAGATAGACCTCTTTCACTACTTGGGTTGCAGTGGTAATTCGGGGTCCTCCCTGGGATAGGCCTGGGATAGCCTACAGCTTACTATCCCTCAGCACTTAAAGCTACCAGTTGCCTATACTATCCATATACCAGGTATCCTGCCCATTCAGTTAACTGTATATGTAACCGTGTAGGTAACCCCGTAGGTAACCCCGTAGGTACTTGCATACATACAAGGGTATTCCGCCAGTCACCTGTAAATAATACTGACTGGGTACTCAAGTCTGCGTGAAATTGGCTGTCTGAGAGAGTACATAGTATAAATGCGCCTGAAAATGCCTAGGTCAAGTTACCACTTGTGTTCTAGTACTCGGTCGCATCCACTGCAAGATCGGGTATTACATACTAGGATCCATACCTATATATATGTACCAGGTTTACTATACATAACATTCAAGTTTGAGACTCACAAGCATCATTCTGACATCCAAAGCCTTGAGATCTAACATTGAAGGCCAATTTTCCGATTACTCAATAGCAGGTAAGCCTCATTTGCATAAAAGATTAGTGTTCTCGAGCATATCATTAACAACCTTGGAAGTTGTATAGATGTTACTGCCACACCCACCCCAAAGTGGGGCACACGCACCTCCGCTCATCAACATCCGCCCGACAAGCATCATCACCTAGGCAGTATACAGACCACCTTTCTCTCCTCATATCTACCATGGCTGATGCACAGTTTGACAGCGCGCTGTAAGTGTCTCAAAGAAATTCTCTCTTATCTTCCAAGCTTGCAACCCCCAAATTGCACTCGAACCTCTAGTTGTCTCGAGACCCGACCTTCGACTACAACCCCGCCCCCAGTGCACATGCATGAAGAGCCCCCTCGAGCTGACCTCCTTTCCAGCGATCTCCTTCGGCGCTTAAACCCTCGCGATACCAAGAAGAACCTCCAAGCTATCACTACAATTGTTCCCGATCTGACCGAAGATCTCCTCTCCTCCGTCGATCAGCCCCTGGAGATTCGCCGATGCAAACAGACGAACCGTGACTACCTGCTCTGTGATTATAACCGTGACGGTGACAGCTACCGCTCCCCATGGAGCAACGAGTTCGATCCCCAGCTTGAGGATGGCACAGTTCCTAGCGAGCGCGTACGCAAGTTAGAAGTTGCGGCCAACGAGGCCTTCGATGTTTACCGGGAGCTCTACTACGAGGGCGGCGTGGGAAGCGTGTACTTCTGGGATTTGGATGATGGATTTGCTGGCGTTATTCTTCTCAAGAAGGGTATGCATCAATTGATAACATAGTTTCTTTTCTGGAGTGGGCTGTGACTGATCATCTTGTCTGCAGGGGTAACCCCCGGTGCTCAGAGCTCGGGCGAGTGGGACAGCATCCACGTTTTCGAGGCGACCGATCGGGCGCGTATGTGCCACTACAAATTGACAAGCACTGTTATCCTTCATCTGGCCAGCGAGAGCCAGGCTCTGGGTGAGATGGACTTGAGTGGCAATATGACCCGCCAGGTTGAGGTGGATATGCCCGTCGAGTCAGACGCTAGCCATGTTGCGAACGTCGGAAGACTCGTTGAGGATATGGAATTGAAGATGCGTAACCTGCTACGTATGTTTCCCAAATTGCACCTCCAATGGGGGCTTGGAGACTTCTTTCAGAGCTGACATATTCTTGATTTTTATAGAGGAGGTTTACTTTGGCAAGGCTAAGGATGTCGTTGGTGAGCTTCGAAGTAAGTGATCTATACAAATGGCCATGTGGCCATGCAGAACTGAATAAGGCTAATTTCATGACAGGTCTGGGATCCCTTTCTGAGACAAATCGGGACCGTGCGACACAACTGGAGATGATCAAGTCTATGCAGAAATAGAATTTCTTGCAACCTTCGCCGCATACTTGAACTTGAATGGCTCTGGGAGCCTACAGTAGACATCCCTTTCTTATCTCTGCATGGCTTTATTTTCGTGAACATGCTATCTTAGTTCATACGCAAACCAAGCTCCAAAGCACTTCTTTTAGCAAAGGACTGCCATTGTTCTAGTAATTCTAGTAACTACGTACTGCATTTTGTATTTTTCATATGTGAACATGGCTCATTAAATTGGGTATCAGGCATAAATCAAAGCATTTCTTGGCCATATGTTTCGTGCGGTCCAGTCACAACTTGAATGATAGAAATTGTAGCCAGGATTAGTCTACCTGCATGTCTTCAGGATCCCCATTTGGCTTGTCGCTCTCCAATTGCTCCACAAATTGTCGCGCTGATGCCCAAAGTTCAGCTTCCTTGTCTTTTCCGACCGTGTCTTTTCGGCTATTCAGCCAGCTTATATCAAGTGGGTTGGCGGCGCCTCCAGACCCTGGACCTCCGGTTCCTGTTGTGCCTGCCCCGGTCGTCTCGCCAGTGCGCGAATTGGAATCTGGGCCTAGCACGGAAGCTTCTTCTAAGGCGTATACTTGGCGTCGGAGTCGTACATCGATGGAGGATAGAAGGGCGAAGTACTGTGCAGTGGCCTCTTTGAACTGGGTTTTGTGGGCTTGGAGCGAGCCATCATGGGTAGAAGATGAATCGGGAGTTGCATTGGATAACGCCTGGATAGCAAGGCCAGCTGAATTGATGAGTTTTGCGACATCCTGCATATGCCAATTCTTAGTTAAAAGCTCCATCTTTAGCTCTAAAACTTTGACATTACCTGATCAATCTCATTCAATTGGCGGATTCGGTCTGCCGAGCTGAACGTGGTGGTAGCATTGGAATTCTCCATGGTTGCAAGCTCAACAAACACTCAATCTCAAAGAAGGCCAGCTTCCAAAGTGTGATTTGGTAGATTAAGAGTGTGAAAGAATGTATCCAGTCAAAGTCTAGAATAGCAAGCTTCCCGAGGAGGAGTAAATGTTTGACTCAAACGGAAGGCGGTGAATGGAAGTGGGTCGTGAATCTGGGGGTTCTGCCAACTCATCAATTCCTGAATATCAAACTTGCAATTCACCTGAACCACTTCCATCAAACATCTCCAATTTCTCTCTTTCCCATCCGTCCCCCATTACCCGCCTTCGTAAAATAGTTTCCATTTATCCAACCTCAATCCAGAGTTCAATCATCAGCTAAACACCATTTCTACGAACATGTCTGCGCCTGGTGGCGGAGCCCCGAGCCCCGTTCCCAGAGGCGGCAGCATGGGCCCTGGAAACAACATGAATCCTCAGCAGCCCATGCCAGGTGGTGCACCAATGCATCATCAGCCCCCGACTCCAGGGCCACCCCCGCCATCGACTGGAGCCATGTCTCAGCAAAACCTGAACCAAATTGTGAGTGATTTCTAGTAGTATACCTTTCCTGCAGTTCGCGTTTAGTTCCCATTGTCAAATCGGAGAGTCCGCTCTCCAATGTCTTGATTGCGCCAAAAGAATATCGTCTCATCCCATAATGGAGTTGCCGTCATGTTGAAAGTCGTCTGCTGTCGCCTACCTGCCCGGGCTGTGGTCTATTGTCAACCGCCCTTGGATGCCAAGAATCCATCCTCTGAGGACCCTCCGACACTAGTTGATGATGCCTGTGATGGTGGTGATCTGTCGCACAATGCTGCAGCAGTTATTCGGTGGCAGTTGTTATCAAGTCCGTCCTGTTTCGCCTGCTTGGCCTGGCTGTTGTCAAATGTCGCCGTTGGCCGCAAGGAAATCAACCTCTGGGGCCCTTAGACACCAGTGGATGATGTCTGTGAAAGTGCTGACCTGTCGCATAATGGTGTGGCCGTTATTCAGTGGCAGTTTCTATGAAGCGCGCCTTGTTTTTCCACCTAAATGGCTCTGCAGTTGTCGTCAAGTCCGTCTTGTTTTGCCTGCCTGGCCTGGCTGTTGTCAAATCGCCGTTGGCCGCAAAGAATCCATTATCTGGGGTCCTCAGACACTGGTTAATGATGCATGTTGTGGTCTGTCACTACATGTATGGGCAGAGTGGAAAGGACGTGAAGAGGCAAATTCCATTTAAGGAGTTGTTCAGATTGTTTGATAACGTGATCAAAACAATCCACTGATTGCCCTATCTTGGTTTGGATGTTGTTTGGATGTTGTTTGGGTGCCCGAATTATCTGAGGCTGCTTTCGTGCTTGAGGCACCGCTTTGAAAGTGCCACGCACAGTACCGCAAAAAGTGACAGAACGTGATTCATGGTGTTGTTGTGATCTACTCTCACTACTCTGTGCTCTCTGTTTTTTTGTCAATCCCTCACCCTCATTTTCCATCCTTCAACCCCACATCCTTATTTGTCAACATTCGATATCCATCTTTTATCTATTCCCAACTGTGAACATCAAACTATGGCCAAGAAGAAGTCCTCCGGGGGACGCTCGAGAAAGAAGGGCTCTCAAAATCGCCGTCGTCCTGGGCGTGCTGGTCCTCCTGAAGCTGGTCCTCTTGAAGCTGGTCCTCTTGAAGCTGGTCCTCTTGAAGCTGGTCCTCTTGAAGCTGGTCCTCTTGAAGCTGGTCCTCTTGAAGCTGGTCCCCTTGAAGCTGGTCCTCCTGAAGCTGGTACTTCTCAAGTTAGTCCTCCCCAAACTGGTACTCCTCAAGCTGGCCCTCCCCAAACTGGTATTCCTCAAGCTGGCCCTCCTGAAGCTGGCGCCCCTGAAGCTGGTACTCCTCAATCTGGTACTCCTCAAGCCGGTCTTCGTCGGTCTGCCCGTATCCGTACCCCACGTCAGTTTTACGTGCCTCCACATGACGGCACCCCTCGAGATACTGGCGACGATGAGCATGATAGTCCCCTTCCTAGCTCCTCTCAGGATGCCGGACAGGATCGCAAATCCTCAAACACACGTTCTGCAAATCAGACTACTCTCCCCTTCCATGGGCGTCCCAGCGCCCGCAAATCCGTCCCAGACACATCCTCCGTGACCCCCACTGGTCAGGAGCGTCCCAGCGCGCGTAAATCCGCTCCGGGTACAGCCTCTGCAACTCCCACTGGACAGGGCCGTCCCAACGCGCGTAAATCCGCTCCCGATACATCTTCTGCAACCTCTATTCGCCAGGGGCGTCCCAGCGCCCGCAAATCTGCCCCAGGCATATCCTCTGCAACCCCGGCTGCGCAAGTAGAGACCCCGGCTGAGAGACCAAACCCCGACCATGCAGTTGAGACCTCGACGGCAGATCAAGACAGAACTTTGGACAATGGCGAAACTCGCTACCCGCATCTCACATCTAGCGTCCGTTTGAACATATTTTTCCCCAATTACATTTACTAACCAGATTTTCTACGACAGGTCATCGACTATCTAGCCAAGAAGGGCTACAGTCGCACTGAAGCTATGCTGCGCATGGAGTCTGCCAATCAGGAAATCGATGGTCGCCCCCTACCTCCCATGGGAGAAGACTCCCGCCCCAAGTACAAGCAGGGATTCGGTAAGGACACTTTTGAATACTTTGCGTATGATCGAACTCCTCTCTAACCCATCGTGCAGACTTGCTCAAGGCCTGGGTCGAAGACAATTTAGATTTGTACAAAGTGCGTTACCCTTAAACATGATGGATGCATGAACTACTAGCTAACAAAATTCAAGCCGGAGCTGCGTCGTGTTCTGTGGCCCCTGTTTGTTTACTCTTTTCTCAACATGGTCACCTCCTTGTGGCAACAGGAAGCGAAGCAATTCTTTGAGTCCAGCAAAAACATGTTCCTGCCGGAGCACACTGATGATATCCGCAATTTCGAGCCTATCAGCCTACCCGAGCACGCTCAGCATAACGACCTCGCTGTGCTTTACCGGAGTAACAAATACCGCATTGTTCTCAGCATTCCCGCCTACCAGAATCTTCTTCAGTTTCTCGAAAGCAAAGAGAAAGAGGGAGGCTCTGTTATGAATGCCATTCTGAGCAGCTACTGCACGGTCAAGACTATGGAACGAGCTGCAGATGATCGATTCAGTTTTGCCACAATGCTGGGTCAGACTAGCTCTGATCAATCAGTCCCTATGGAGGATGAAGGTATCCCTGGTCACCATCCCGGTTCTGCTTACACTGGCGACAATCCAGCTATGGCGGGCACTTTGCCCCGACTTCGACTTGGAAAAATGCCCATGGAACCTACATTGGAGGGAGATGTTCGTCATGAGTTGGCTCAATTGGATGCGTTGGAGCCGCCTCCACCTGGTCGTAACACCCTTCTGAATGAATTCGAGCAAATGATCAAGCGTGAAGACGACGAGGAGTCTCCCAATCGAACCGACGTTCCATTTCCTCCCTCCACTGCCCGTGATGTTGGTGTGGAGGTCAAGAAGGTTCAAGAACACCGTGATCGATTCCAGATTCCACCCCGCACTGGTGGTGTGTCCCCAGGGGTCAGTGTGTGCATGTTTACTTTGCACAACACCTACGACTCGTAAGTCTTCGAGCCCCTTTTTTTCATGTGGGACGATTCACTGACAGATAACTAGGGTCAATTGCATTGATATCTCTAACGACAATACCCTCCTCGCAGCAGGCTTTGACCAGTCCTTCATCCGGGTATGGAGTCTCGACGGCACGAATATCAAACCAGCCTACCCTGAACTGGATACTACACCTCCGGCTAACTCGCACCGTTTGGTTGGTCACTCGGGTGCTGTTTATGCCGTCGCTTTCCATGACTGTGCAACCGCCCAAGACAATGTGGATCCCAGTTCGCCGGATTACACTCCAACTAACCCTCGATGGTTGCTCTCAGCCTCCGAAGACAAGACTATCCGACTTTGGTTCCTGGATACATGGCAGTGCGTTGTTGCTTACAAGGGCCATGATCGCCCCGTCTTCGACGTGAGATGGGGACCTTTCGGACACTACTTTGTTTCAGGTGGTTGCGATCGAGCTGCGCGTCTCTGGGTCACGGATCACATTCGTCAACGTCGCATGTTTGTTGGTCACGAACAGGATGTAGACTGCGTCTGCTTCCACCCTAACTCGGCTTACGTTTTCACGGCTAGTAGTGACAAGTCGGTCCGCATGTGGGCCATTACGACTGGAAATGCGGTGCGCATGTTTACTGGCCATACAGGCCCGATCACTGCACTTGAATGCAGCCCCAACGGAAAGATTCTCGCCTCGGCTGATAACCAGGGCTCCATTTTCTTGTGGGATCTTGCACCGGGTCGACTCTTGAAGCAAATGCGTGGTCATGGAAAAGGTGGCATCTGGTCTCTCAGCTTCAGCGCTGAGTCTACCGCGCTGGTTTCTGGTGGTGCAGATGGCACTGTTCGTGTCTGGGATGTGGCTGGTCCCCAGGATTCAACCCAAGGCCGTGTCGTTAATGATGGCGCTGCAATCTCCAAGATCGACGTGACCAGCACTGCTGCTGGTTCCTCTGGACAGGCCAAGAAAAAGAAGGGCAAGGACGTCGTGGTTAGTCCTGATCAGATCAGTGCCTTCCCAACCAAGAAGACACCTGTGTACAAGGTGAAGTTCACGACTATGAATCTGGTGGTTGCGGCTGGCGCCTATCTTCCATAGATCCATTGGTCAATGACCTTTCATTTGTTACTCTCTTCGGCAAAAATACCCCGGCATTGCTTACTTTTTTTCATTTTCTGTTGGCCTTTTTATGTGAAATTGCCTATCTTCCATAGATTTCTCACTTTTTGTGGCGAAATCTGGCGTTGGGAACTTATCATTGATCTCGGTGTTATGGTGGACGGTGGCGCGATTTCTGTTTGGACTTTGTCTTGATTTTGATGTTCGTTCTACAAAGCAAAACCTCGAGCCCCCCTGGGCTCCTGTCATACTTCGGTGTTGATGGTGGTTACGTTGTGATTTTGGTTTCGCCTCTACTTGACTCAACTAGGAGCTACTGGCTATCTAAAGCTTCAGCGGGCTCCGTTGAGTTATGGCTTGAGACCGAAACGACCTAGCCGTATGGGTTTTGCTTTTTTCTTCTTACTTTATTAAAAAAAAAAAAATTAAAAAAAATAAGATTTACTTAAATTCCAAACGTTCCTCTTAAGCTTCCCATGAAGTAGATGGTACATAGTCATGAATCCGAGTCAGTGATAATCATGATCTGGCTTGTACTAGACGTCCTATTTCATCAAAGACTAACAGTTACTGGCAGGAAAATTGATCATATTCACCAACTGCGTCAAGTTTTATTTGAAATTGCTATCTACTTCAGCTGCCCAAGCATACCTGGAGCCCCAGCGCCTTTCTTCATTGCAGCAGCAGCTTGCATATCTGCCACTTTAGGCGGAAGCACCAAGGCGCTACGGTCATTGCGTTTATAGAAGTCCGCAAGCACCTGGGCTGTCTTCGTAGGCTGATCTTCTTGTACAAAGTGGCCTGCCTCGGGAAATACCTGGAGTTGATATTTTCCTATCAATCATTAATATTAGTAAAGTCTTTCTTCAAGGATGGAGATCATTCATGCTGAGAGAGGGTTTTGTTACCTTGCATCTGACCAATCATTAGTTCTTTATCGAGTCTATCGGTTCCTGCTAGGAGTAGAAGCTTTCCTCCTCGCGATTCGAGAAATTTCTTGCTTAGACCAATGAACCAGTTCTCCCAGAATGGTTTCGTTTCAGAGAGGTTAGTGCGCCAGACCCAGGGTCGAGAGGGATCGGTTGGGGAGGTTTCTTCGTATATCAGAGAAGGAACTGAGGCACGAGCAGAATTGGTGTTTCGAATGGTTCGAGAGCGGGTGCTGTAGATGAGGCTTAGTATTGGATGTATGCAGAGAAGGCGTAAGGATAGGAGTGACTTACTGCCATTCAATCCCGGCTTCTAAGGAAGGAAATCTCGTTGGTCGAGTTGACAGATATTTCTCCATACTTTGAAGGGCATCCATGGCAGATCCTACATGTACCGATTAGATGGCAAAGAATATTGGCATGTGGACTGTCACTCACCCTCCACAACATCCAACACAGCATATGCTAACAGTTTCGGACCTAATTCCCCATTCTTCGCAACATCTGTGATGACGGCTCCTCCCAGACTGTGACCGACAAGTAAAATGTCTGGCAACTTGTCCCATTTCATTCGCTCTTGGGTTTGGCGAATTACGTGAACCACGTCTTTGCTAAGAGTGCCCAATGTCAAATCCAATTGAACTTGATCACTAGCTTCTATTTGCGCAGCGGCAGCAGTTGATGGTGTTTCTTGCTCCGTTTTTTTAGTGGTTGTTGTTGTGCGGCCATGACCTCTGGCATCGATGGAGAGGATCCCGGCTTTCGGAAGGATCTTCCGGATCTCGTCTGCGCATGTTGCAAATGAAAGACCCGATGAGCCTGCTCCATGGTGCATGACAAAGAGTGGTCCTGAGTCTTTTGGTGAAGTTAGATACACATGATGGAGGATGTGTAGATTTTCTGATTCTTGAGGTAGGAAGAGCTCCTGCTCAAAGAAATCTGTCCATGGGCATGATTTGGATGATTGCCTGGGGATAAATCAGCCTTTGTATTCCAAGAGGATAATTCCCATATTTGGAGTCTCGTTTTAATCATGCTATAGCTCGGAGAGAGCATTGAAGGGCTGATATAGTGTGGGGAAACGAGCGGAAAGACCAACGTGTGTTTTGTTCGGGCAAATAGATGTCTTGTCGGAGACGGTATTAATGTGCCGGTAGATGAAAGCGACGATGTTGACGAGCTATCATCATCGTGGCCCTGATGATGGGCATACATCACATCCGACATTGGTACTTCGGATGGTAATTTGGCCAATTTAGACTTGGCGAAGGATTTCTGGAGCTCGCTCATGGAGTGCGGGGTGGCCCGTCTGTTGTACACCGGAATATCTTCAAGAATTAATTGTGGCGTTCGATTTGAATGCCGGTGGAACGGGTTGAGTATGGACTCGGAAGCTTGTCCAACTTGAAATTATTCAGATCAGATAAGCGATTGATGCCCCTTGAATTATCACAATGAAATCGAGTCATTGAAAGGAACTCGAACCAGTTGATAACTGGAGGATGGATGGTGGGTTGATGCGCTGACTAACCAATACTGACCAGTTGAGAGATTCATCTTGACTTGTTCAGACTTGATAGTACTGGTATTCGAATATGTAGTAAACTGGAAATTCATCAAGGAATTACAAGGAGAAGACCTTGCTTTATCACATATGTCATCCATATAGGTACCTCCTTGATTATAGTCATCCATCACCTATACATGTACAGGGCTTAACTGAATGCGGCTCAAGTAGCTTCCAAGGTAAGGCCAACCAGAGTAGACACCTGGAAGTTATACATGCACTATGAACATTGAGAATCACATTGAGAATCATATTGAAAATACTTGGACTCTTATGCACTAAGATACTTGGTAGTCGATACTTCGTCATTCATGATTTCCTCATTAAAAGGTGAAAGTGGCGGTGTCAGGAAGATCTCTGTAGGTGTGAGTGCCCGTGCGACAGTACGCAAGCCTAACTGAAAAAAAGAATTTGACATTTAGAATGAGAGCAATCATTTCAATAAGACTATGGGATCTATTCGACAAAAAGATAAAAGGAAATCCCTTGAAATCAATACATGGATATAGTACCGAAGAGTGATTGAGCATACTACTAGTAGCACTTCAAGTTGCTATACACCTGGATAGTCCAACTTAAAAGCTCCCAGTCTTAAGTTTAATATGAAGCACTTCTGTACTACTAGATATCAAATGAGATGTTTTTATATAAATTGTATTATGTAGTAGTTGTCTTTGATATCTTGAAAATAAATGTATGACGTCACTTGCATAGTCAAGTTATTCGATCTTGGCAGGTGATCCTTGATACTACCATCTACTATCATGTAGGACTTCATCCTGGATTTTATATTTGCTTCCAAGTTCTATTCCAAAGGAGTTAAAACCAACCTTCAAGTTAATCCAAAATGACCTCCTTATGGGGACATTCAAAGGATGGCCCAGACAGAGCGGAGCAATCTACTCAACGAGAAGATGACGAGAATGCAAGCATTCAGGAACCAACCGAACGCACAAGATTGCTTCAACCAGAACCAGACCAGGGATTCTTAAGCCCGGATGACCCAGCTGTAAGTGGATCTATACTATATCAGCGCGATTTGAACAGTATTGACAGAAGACATCAGGTATCCCCGTACAATCTATGGAGTGTACGCGCTTTACGCGGACTGTCGCTGGTGGCTTTGGCCCTCAGCTTTGTATGGTGGACATTCCTACTGGTATCCATCTTCGTCAGTCCTCCATTAATGCATCCTCGGGGATCAGGCTTCTTCGCCTTTTCATACACAACATTAGCAACTGGATATTTAGTCCTCGGCTTGCTATTCTTTTCTGTTCCATCGAAACCAGTGACTATCTGGGGCTGTGTTATCTCCTTGTTCCTTTTGGTGAATATGATTATCATCTTGGCCGTGCCTCGAATCCGACTTGAAGAAGGCTGGGTTGGCATCGCGTCCGTTGTTTGGGCCACTGTCATTGCCTTGTATCAAATTATCCAGAATCGCGCTGTGGCATGGGGCAAACGAGAGGAAGAAACACGACTAACTGGACGAGAGGAAACACGCCGCTCGTTAAGAGAATGGTTGGTCGTACTTGTTCAAATGGTTGTTCTGGTTATTATGACCCTTGCGACGATTCTGTTCACTGCCACATTGACTCTTCGTTCTGGTGACGCATCATTAGAACCCGCCGGTCATCGGTACTCTGTCCACGGTGATATCTACCAGGTACATCTCGCTTGTGTTGGAAATCGCACCGAGAATCCGCACGAGCCTACCATTCTGCTGGAAGGTGATTACGGTCCTGTTGAGCATACCCTGCAACCATTCATCAACGACGCGTATCAACATGGGGCTATAAGCCGATATTGTTACTGGGATCGTCCAGGCATTGGGTGGTCTGATAATGCCCCATCACCACATTCAGCTGGAATGGCTGTAGATGTCCTCTCAGAAGCGTTGGCCTTGGCCGGCGAAACTGGTCCTTGGGTTGTTGTTTCCGCGGGAATTGGCAGTCTATACTCTCGGCTCTTCGCAAGTCGCCATCTTCTGGAAGTCAGTGGCATTTTTCTCATCGATCCATTACATGAAGCATATCTGGATGATGTTGGGAAACCGAATCGCGGATTCGTTCTTTGGCTCCGAGGTATACTTTCGCCTTTGGGTCTAGATCGACTCGCTGGAGCTTTGGTGCGTGGTCGTTCTCGTGAAGATCGAGTCATCGGACGCTCGGCGTATCAATCTGGCAAGTTTATCAAGGCGAAATTGCAGGAGAATCTGGTGGCGGTTACGATGACTGCAGCGGAGGTACAATCAGCGCGTCATATCCAGATGGGAGAGACCCCGGTGATCGTGGTTAGTTCTGGACAGGAGATGCAGAAAGACCAACGCTGGGCTGAACGGCAGGAGGATTTGTCTCATATCACCAATAAACTTCTCTCGTGGGATATTGTACATGATGCTCCTCATGAGGTATGGACAGATACAGAAGGTCGCCAGGTTTTGGAGAAGAGACTTCGGGATATCGTGGAGGAAAGCCAGCGCAATGGCTTCAAGTTTGGTGAATCTTAGTACGCAATGTTTGTGATTATTTGTTAATTAATTAGGTGCTGATGGCTTGGAGTTTACGGGTTATGTTCGATAGTATGACCGCATCTCTGCACATTTGGATTGAAACTCAGTCTCTCCACTCATCTTGAATAGTAATCATCTCATCACTACTACTAGTAATGATCATATTGATTCCAGGTTTTCGTCCTGTATACACCAGTATCAGTATATAGTCCTCATGCCGCGGCACTGTAGCAGCGAACTTCCAAGACCTAGGCATGTCCAGGCGCATTTATGCTCTCTCAGATAGCTATGTTCACATACTTGAATACTCATTCAGTAGTATTTACAGATGACTCGTGAAATACCCCTCTATGTATGCAAGCTCCTACGGGGTTACCTAAAGGTTTACCTACAGGGTCAACTGAAAGGGAAGGTTACTAGCTGGTATATGGATAGTATAGGCAACTGATAGCCTGACTGTATAGGCTATCCCAGTCGGTGAAGGACCCCGAAAAACCACTGCAACCCAAGTAGTAAAAGAGGTTTAAGGTCTATTAGTAGCGCAGAGATAATGTTATGCTAGCAAGTTGAAGAACTAGCAGCGACATCGTAATAGAGAGGGATCAACTACAATTTGTGTTATCCTCTTCAGTCTGAGATCGTTTGAAACATCCCATATTCAATTTTGAACATCATCATCATCATTTAAAATATGCAATCCATAAAGCTATGGCTGGAAGGCGCTGCAACCAAAAACCACCGATCTAAGTAAACTCCCGTCCCATTCACCCTCCATATCGCAATACCATCGCTATCCGTTCACACATCAGTCGAGTTGAAAGACTGAGATATTGGAAGAAAAATCAATCGGGAATGGATGAGTCTAGCCTGCATCGATGAACAGGAGCCCTCAGACAACATAGGAGGCAAGCGGAGAACCGAGGAAAGTGGATCTAATGGCAGAAGAGACCGAATGGCAAGTACACGCACATTTACTTTAGACTAGTTCCCTTGAACCTTTTAGCAAGTTGTTCACCGTCGGACTTGGGGGACATGGAGCGGGGGGAATTGACAGCGGGTGATTGGGTCCGCCGCTCAGAATCCGCCGCTGTAGGCCAGGGCCGCTTAGGGGGGCGCTCACCACTCTCTTGAAGAATCGTCATCAAGGTTGCCCACCCGGGGGTATTCAGTAGTTGGATTCCATCGGCGGGGGAGTGGGATGTGGCAACTCGGCAAAGGAGACCTTCTTCATCCTATTTTTAGATGTGTGTTAGCAGCTGATCGTGGTTTTGATTTTGGGTTGAATATGATCAAGACTCAGTCATGGTCTACTTTGCACCAGAGAGACAAACCTTGCTGAATGTAGAAAGTCCATGCAGGAAGCACAAGAGATGAAAGTCTGAAATGCCCTGAATCGCCCGGTCTGGGTCGGTGGGGGACATAATCTTCTCGGCTACATGGCGTAACTCTTGGCTCTCGCCGATGATCTCACGGTTGGCGATGGGGAAACGGGTGTTTTTGAAAAGAGGGTTGGACTCGGTCGGGAAACCGTGTGTAAGTGTGACCAGCAAGAAATCAACGGGGAAGCTTGGCTTTGCGTTTTCTTGTACACTAGCACCATGTTCGTTGATTCGACGGAAGAAAACCTCGGGGATGTATCTCGTTCTGCTCCCAACATCTTCGTCTTCTTCGGACTGCACCAACATGACAGATGGATCTGCGGATGGTTCGACAATGTCCGCTCGAACCATCTCCGTCGCCGAAACTGTGGCCTGGTATGAGCTGACAGCAATAGCTCCTGTGTCATCGCCGCTAAGAACGCAGGTAACAAAGTCCGAGCCAAAACGTCCGGTCCGGCTCCACTTAGTTGCTTTAGGGTTTTGTGCCTGGAGGCGGGCAGCAAATGCAATTTCAAGAGAGGATAGGAAGTAGGAATCGATGTGACGCTTGCAGACCACAGTACCATCTCCTTGGCCCGCATCAATAAGATCTGTGAAGATCACACCAACCTTCTGCAGCCCACACATCCGCGCGACTTCATCCACCTCTTGTTCATTATGCCAGTCATGAAGTGTGACACCGTCGATCTCTCCGACTTGTGGAGGCTCGTAGATTGCCTGAACAACAGCCTTCACGCCCAACGGCACTTCCTTGTATTCCTCGTATGTTCCATAAAGAAATCCGAGTCGCTGGGAACCTGATTTGCGCCAGAAGTCCAATAATGAGTTGATCAGGTCTGGCGTGGAGAACTCAACATGATCGACCATGCGGAACTCTTGGGGTTGCAAGCTGATGGCACTGGGCTGACACTTGGTGCAAATTCCATCGGGCCATGAGGGATGTCCTGATGGGCAATCTTTGCGGACTCGATAGAAGGGCTCGCTTAGTGGAGGCATAAAGGAACTTTTGATCTCGGGTTTATTGGTGGCTGCATTGATCTTGCGCAAGTAGGAGTGGAATGAGAGATGCTTGATCTTCTTCTCGGATAAATAATTGGCGTCGTATGGTTCCAGAGGCATGCAGTAGTCACACATGCCTTTCGGGCCATGCTTGCACATGCGTTGATCTTTGTTTCGTTTAATCTTGCCATCGGTCTTATCAAGTAAATCGTCAAGCGGTGACTGTTTCACCACATCCCATGGGTTCTTGATATTGAGTGTAGGCGAGGTAGGCTGGGCACGAATGGGAATGGTCTGTTCTTGGGGCACCGGTGTGCCATTCAATCGACGCTCGGTGGGCGTTGCGGCTTGTCCGTTCGGGTGGCCATTTTGCTGCGCTGCGCGGTCTTGATATCCGACGAAGAGCTTATCACCGTGTCTGGAGGAAGAATCCAATTTTTAGCGATGAATTTAGACTCAAATACCACGACTTAACCACCACGGTACTGACTTCAAGCCAACCTGGCCAATGGGGACTCCACCTAGCGCCTGTAGCTCGCGCTCT
The DNA here is from genome assembly GCA_039634405.1 of Penicillium herquei. NCBI lineage: Eukaryota > Fungi > Ascomycota > Eurotiomycetes > Eurotiales > Aspergillaceae > Penicillium > Penicillium herquei. Next base: position 205,468 of record CP098389.1, on the reverse strand, counting down.
TCTCCACCCGTCCCAATGGGCTTATTTGAAAGGGTAAGGGACGTTGGTTCGGTGTCTGATGGCAAGTTTTCGAGGATCTATGTATATTTGATGAGTCAGAGGCTTCCAATATAGCGGTGAGTGTGTGATAGTATCCATGTGCTACCTTTTGTTGAAGGGTGGGAAAGAGGTCGCTTGGGTTGACCGTGATACGGAATTGGCCGTTTCGACTTTCAAACCGAAGAAGGATAGGCCTGTTGGCCATGGTTGATGTTCGGGTAGAAGTGCGTAAAGACGAAGGAAGAGAGGATAAGAAGCTTGTCAAATGTGGCCGGAGGGGTTCAGAAAGTGCCTGATAGTAGTAGAAGCAGATCGAGCTGTGATGGAGCTTGTTCTGCAAGTCACGTCACAGTCCATCCTGGGCGGTGTAGACGGGCGGTGTATATGGTGGGCGGTATGGTCATCAAGTAACAATGTCTTACACGCAAAGTTGCTGTAATTCTATGTAATATTTGTATCCAGGTTATGAAGAGCCCCTCCAGTTCCACGAAAAGATTCTATTTCCTGGGGTATGTGGACTTGATGGGGATTGTGTCACAGTATATGTAGAATTTGAAACTTTGTGATTATTCATAGGGGATGCTGGAATTGGTAGGTTTCAGCATTCATTAAATCATTGTGGATCGTATTTATGCTAGGAATCTACAGAGTATACTGGAAGTCCTCACGCTGCAGCGAAATTGGGCACTCAAGCGCTTGGTCAGGAGTCTAGTTGAATGGAGGCACTACTGTATCATCTTAATAGTAATCAGATTGATTTTTAAGCGCTCATGGATACGGTATACCTGCACATGCCAAGGTGGGTTCACATACCTGAGTAGAACTCACAGTCAGAAGTATCTATCTACAGGTTACTGGTGACCTGCCTTTCTATGTAAGTAAGTACATCCTGGATTACATACTGGACTGCCTACATGGTTACCCACTGGAATACCTACTGGATTAGTTACTGGATTGCCTACTGGGTCACCTACTGGGTTAGCTACTGAGTTGCCTACTGGGTTATCTATTGAGTTGGAAGGAAATGCTATGGTGTATATGGAAGTTGGATATGACCTCTGGCAATGGGCAGTCCAAGGGAGAAGCTATACATACTAGTAGCTCTGAAGGCCAACCAGTGATTCTACCCGTCTACTTGCATATAATCCAAATAGTGAGTAAATACTTGAAGTGCAGGCCTCGGAACCCCACCTGGCAGTAGTAAAGAGGCTTACATACCTTCCACTGGCAGATCAATGTCACCCAAGGTCATTATACTACTAGTACTTCTACGTTGCCTGGAGAAAAAAACAATTCAAGTTTGACGGAGATTGAAGCTTCAAGTTTCATTGAAAATCTCTCTATATTACCCTATTAATGAGTAAAGTCATAGACCCATATCATCATAATTGAAACGCCGTCTAGAACGCCTACTACCCAAAGCCACAGTTCAAGAAAAAGTACAAGGAGTCAAATACAGTTATATGATTCCAACTAGAGCATAGTGCACTTGTTGGGCAAACCGCATGGGCCTTCCTTATTCTTCTCCTTCACCGCGGGCTGGGTAGTTTGTTGCCCCTGTGACGGCGTAGTCTTCTCCTGAGTAGCTCCTGTGGCAGGAGTAGTTTTCTCGGGTTTCGACTCGCCACTACCATGCAGTCACTGGTGGGCCTTGGCAACGGTCTCGTAGAAGGCCTTACCCTGGATCTCGGCAATCTCAAGCTCAAGAGCAGAGGGCTGGCGGGAACCATCGGGACCCTAGTATAACTTGTTAGTGGGGGTTCTAGAGATTCAAAGACATGGAAGTGTATGCTTACAGCGAAGGTACCGGCACCCCAGGGGCTGCCACCGTGGATCTCGGTGAGGTTGGCCAGCTGAGCGAAGCTGTGCTTGTAGCCCAGAGGAACGTAGACGAAGCCGTGGTGAGCGAAGGTGCTCATGGAGGCGATAGCAGTGGACTCCTGACCACCACCGAGAGTACCGGTGGAGATGAAGACACCGGCGTACTTGCCAGCGTAGCCACCAGTGGCCCAGATGGAGCCAGAGGCATCCCAGAAGGTCTTCCACTGAGCGGGGAAGTTACCGTAACGGGTGGGGATACCGAACAGGATGGCATCGTACTGCAGAAGGTCGTTGGGCTGAGCAACGGGGTAGTCGGGCTTGGGAGGGGCGTGCATCTTGGTCAGGACCTCCTCGGGGAGGGTCTCGGCGATCCTACATACATTGTTAGTGAGACAATTCGAGATAAATTGGACCTTCACGGAATTTGCTTACTGGAAGATATCGGCCTGGCCACCAGCAGCCTCAATACCCTTCTTCTCAGCCTCGGCCAGCTTCTGGATGTGGCCGTACAGCGAGTACTATTCCAAGGGAGATGTATGTTAGTCAATTGGCCAGGTAGGCGGAGTCAAGAATTTGGATAGTACGTACGAAGACGATAGCAACCTTGGGAGCCATTTTGAATTATGGTAAAAGGATTAAATGTGGGTGAGAATTGGATGAGAAGCCAAAGTAGGCGGGGGGAGACCAGGTAGCTTTATAGGAATTCGAGGTGCAATTGACCCCACCTCTCTCTCCAAGCCATTTTTAACAAAGTCTTGGTAACTTCAGGGCCATACAGTGGAATCAGAGACACCATGGGCAGCTAGTACCGATTAGCAAGCATAGTAAAGCTTCACGCAACCGCATCAGTAATAGATTACATAGCGAGGGAGTAGAATCATTGGTGGAAGAGTCTCCACTCGGCTTTACACGGGTTTAGTTAGGTCTGACCGATCTCTGACAAATGTCACAATAATCACTTTTGGGGGCTTAAAGGATGATTCTAGGACTTGTCGGGTTAATGAACGCGGAATTAGCTCTAAGTAAGAGTCTACTAAGATTTTGTTAATCAATCAATGCATAATTATTAAGGGATCTTCGACTTGTCTGGTCTTTTTATGCTCTATGATCTCAACCCCCCCTCTTTACCACCTACTTCTTCGTGATGTCATGGACTTCAGATTATACGAAATTTAAATTGCATTCTTGAGCACAAATATTCAGGTCCCTTGAAGCCAGCAAATGATGATCCCCCGCTACGGTGGTGCAATGCGACCTGAGAACGGTCCGGTTATGCAGGGTCTGGCCAAGTAAGATAGTGGGGCTTGGATTCGACGTAAATAATTGAAGCCCATTAAATAGTTTAGGTTATAAAACCCAAAGATCGATTGGCATGGGAGTAGCATGGTGATGCTCCATATATGAGAAAATTGCTGATGAGATTTGGGGTATCGTGAAGTCCTACGAGGACTGGTAAACATGATGAAAGAACAAACATGGAGAAATAGCAAAACAGATAAAAATGTAAACCCTTGCCCCTCGCACCATGCAAATGCAGCTATGCAAAAATTGCAAAATGTAGTCCCCTTTTTTCCCTTTTCCTTTTTTGTCACCCTCCCAGCGTTAACCCCTGCCTCGACCGCGGAATCGCCCTCGCATGAAGCCACCGCCACGTCCTCGCTCGTTGCGCCATTCACGCTCACGTTCCTTCTCACGCTCCTGCTCTTCTCGAATGAGGGCCCGCTCATGCTCCAATTCTTCTTCCGTCTTCTCTGTTCGAATTGTAGGTCGGGGTAGATTCTCAGTCCAGCGGGGATGGGCATCGGGACAGGCTTTGCCCTCAGGACAAAATCCACACAGATAGAATAGACACAGACGTCGGCGAACGTGTCGCTTGGCGCAGAGAGATCCAAGCTCACAGAATCCACGATCATAATGCTCACAGGGTGGGAGACGAGCTTCTTCGCGTACGTGTTGGTAGAGACAATCGTCGCCGTTGGGACAGTATCCGCTTCGTGAGAATGATTGACATTCCGGCATGCGTCGAAGATTGTACTCATGCAGATACTCGCACTTCAACCCCTTTTTGCACAGTCCCTTGAGGAAATGTTTGCAGACCAAAGATCCGTGCGTCGTTGAGGGTGCCAGGCCAGAGGCGGTTGTGGTGGATGTAGTAACGCGAGAAGGGGTAGGGTGTCGATCTGGGCAGGCTGGACCGAGGGGGCAATGTCCTTCGCCGTAAGCCTTACAGACAGGTACATCGCTTGCAAGACCGAATCCGAAACTCTTGCGCAGGAAAGGAGTGAACGAGAAATCGTCGTAGCTTGGGTCGCGTGTGGATTCAGCGGATAGGATGCGCGCAGCGGCGCTTTGGACCTCTGCTGTCATGATGGGTTGGAATATGAGGAGGTAGTGAAATTGCGTCCGCTGGATGAGATATTATGAGGTTTTCAGGGACACAATGAGGAGAGAAAGAGTGGACATTCACAGGTTCGCGATCAAGACATCCACCTGGGCAGCTCGGAGGTGAATGCATTAATAATTCATGTTTGAGATGTTTGCACTTCCACTCTGTTGCTTAGTCATGATCATCATCTACGCCCACCAACTGGACGATCTCCTATCCAATGCTGGAACACATTGACTGAAATATTCAAATTCATTTCGACATTTATAATACATCTGGGCCGAGGACTATCCCAAAGAACCGCGCATCCCGAGTTGCTGATCCATCACATCATGTACCATTTGTTCCATTGAGCGCCACTTCAACCCCAAATCAATTTCGGACTTGCTACAATCGATTTGCATGAATGGCACACGTACTTCGCCCTTCATATCTCCTGTAATTTTTGCACCCGAGTTTGGATAGTCACGATGAACGATATCCGCAACTTCGTTCCATGTGGCTTTGCTTGGTGCAAGGAGATACTTGGACCCGTCTAGCACTTTACCATCCAAGGCCATCAGATGAGCCTCTGCAACATCATCAATATGCACACAATTGAGACTGGCATTTTGTGTGCCTTCCATAATTGCTTCCCAGAAGCCACCGTTTGATGAATACTTGACACCTTCGGCCGTCATTTGCATGGGATTGTATCCAAATACATAGCCTGGGTACAGTACCACCAGTCCGTAGTGCGGGTTCTCGTTTTTCCAAAAATCCCAGGTGGCTTTATTGGATAATATTTTGGAAGCATGATAAATATGCAGAGCCGTTGCTTCAGGGTTGCCTGGAATGGTAAAGTCTGCATCTTCGTTCACTCCCAAATCCCAACCATTGTCGTCTAGAATGGCTGTATGAGCGCCGAGTCGTAGGAACGGATGCGAATATTGTAGAACTCACCTTTCATGACGGTCCCAGCAGGGACGCCAGCCATTGGAACCAATGCAGCAATCGACGAAGTGACCACCACTTTCTTAATAGTTGGAACTCTCGTTGCTTCACGTAGAATGGTGGTAGTAACGCGGACAGCTGGCGAAAAGTATTGTGCTTTATCTACCCCGTTGGGAAGAGGAGAAGCTATATGGATGATATAGTCTGCCCCATCCAACTTCCCTTCAAAGGCGGCTTCGTCTGCCAAATCCGGAACAAAGACAAACTGGACATGGTCGAGATATGCCGATAGCAGAGTTGATAATCTCTCACATGGCTTTCGAAGGCATATTCGAAGTCGATAACCGCGCTTTAAGGCTTCGAGAGCTGTGGTGCTGCCAATATACCCCGATGCACCTGTGAGAAATATCAACTCTGTAGACATGTTGCAAGTGCGAAGATGCGGAAGATTAAATTTTCCCGGTGGAGTTGCCGTAATTTGCCGACTCTGAGCTTGAGCCTCTTGAAGGATCAGGATTTGTCCGAGGTTTAAATAGTGAGAGGTGATGATGAAACTGTAGATCTCTACATGTAGATGTAGCGTTTCACACCTGCTCCTGATATCACTTGGTAAGTATGAAGGGGTTGGACGCAAGGGCACCCGACTCTGATTAAGAAATAGTAAGTAGTATTACGGTCCGCTGCTATTACGTCTAGTATTTCAAGTACTTTACTTTGGACTTATTTACTTCGTGATAGTACATCTGTTAACTTCGGAAGCCGGTGGTTCCTATCGTTTCAGGGCCGTGGAACGCAACTGGGGTAACCTGGATACGAAGATGTACTACTTGATTCGCTTGAGTACAACCATAGTAATACTACTCAGTGCTCAAGTTCCGGGGATAGATAGTCTGGAGTTAGCACTCGTACTAAACGGACCGACATGAATTTCAAACATTTGCGATCGAAGGATCATTGCCAGACACGAGATTGAACGATACCCATACACTGGAACTACACGAGAACAGATGATATCACGATGCTGATACCCAGAAGTACATCTCCCGCGACTATGGATCCAGCGCACGAACATCATGCTTTCGAGTGTGCCAGATGTCTGCCAGCGCCAGTGCCCAAGTGCAAGTAGCCAGAAGAAGTATCCAGTGTTCGAGATGGCCTATTTGTTGGTATGACTTTTCGCACATGGACCGGGCTCTCGTGTTTTGATCCGGAATTAGTGCTCTCAACGACTATCGATGCAAAAAAAGAGATGTTTGCCAGGCTGGTCAAGATAAAAATTGACTGGCTATGATTTCATGCGCAGATGCCTCCAAGTTGCACATTGAGTAATTATCGCATAGACCGCTATTTGGGACATCGCACCTGAGTACAACATTCAAGCCAATCGAGACCTGAGGCAGAAATATCCTCGTATCAATTTTTGCCCAGGTACTAGTATGCTGCCCAACTTGTAGTAGTAAACATTTGGAAATAAGACTCAGCATTTGGACCATTAGTCACATTGATTCGGTTTTTCACAACTTGCTGGTCAAGCGCGTAACAACCCTCGGTGTCTTATTGTCAGACCAGGTGAAAGTCCTAGTTCTGGACCGTATAAACGAACGACCAATTGAGTGTTGCCCAACTTAAAGTGACTTGCCAGGTGGTACCCAATTATTCCTCCAGATCTTCAAGTATCAATCTAGCCACCCTATTTTTCATACCGTCGACATTATTCCGTAGAGTGCTTGCCAATGTGAGACCTCATGGTGGTAATAACAATACAGAAAATCCAGGGGGCGTAGTTTTAACCATGAGGGCGCTTACTAGTCAAGGATCAACCAACAAGCTTACTATTGGTCATATATGATTCGTCGATTGCGATTTCGGGTGACTTGCTTGTCACTTGCATGAAACATTTCGCGGGGAAACAGTAAGGGGTTGACGCATGCCCCAGAGCACCGCCTCACCCTAGTCCATCTTGGGGCCAATCACACCCACTGCACGCGATCCGAGCCTCGAGTGCAGAATAAGGAGGAATGTCAAGGAAAGAATCGGAGTGAGAAACAAACAGTAAAAAAAAAGCAAACATTCTTGAACCAACGTGGCGTTCATAACTCTAGACTGTTCAGCCGGTCCACCTTGCGACTGGACGCCCCGTTAACTCAAACTGCGAAGGGCATATTCCACGATCTTGACGCAGGACCCGAGGACCCGCATCTCGCATCTTGTTTCCTTTAGCCCATGAAGGGGAAAGGGAGGTTGCCTGTGCAGATCTAGCGCTATGATCCGCAAAATTTGAACTCTCGATATTTGAAGAGTCTGGTGCATAACGACGATCCACGTGTCCGATCCAATTGGACAAATTGAAGGTCGTCTGATCAGGCCGACGAGGGGGACTGTGTTCAAATCTCACCGCACGTCATAAGTGGACAAACTAACACGCCCTAAACGAGTATGGAAGTGGAGTTAGATCTCCGTCTCGAGTGAGCACTTGCCAGATTGGCATTGGTCGTGGATTCCCATCAATTGGTTCCCTCGGACCTTTCTGTGGTTGTTGATCCTTGCCAATGTGTCCATCATGCAAGAATAATAATATGCTGTAGTATTTTCTGCCCCATCCAGGTGCCTGGTCTAGGCCTAGTCTGTTATTCGCCCCCGCACTCAAGAGGTCTGGCTGACTCTGGCGTTTCTCGGATGCATCCAACCTGCGGATCGTTCACTCTCTGTGTGGGGTCATTCAAAATGGCAGCCTCCACTTTTTCGGTTCTTTAGTCTCCTGTGATGTGTGAATCTCAATCTCAATCTCGGATGAAGGATTAAACCCAAGATCATCCAATCGTGACAGTCGAATATCAAATTGACCACATACCCTTCGCGTCCACGTGACATCGTCCGAATCAGGAAAGACCGGAGCCAATATTAGTTCCATGCTTTTTTTCTTTCTTTTCAATGATCTTTGCCCAGCTGGATACTTGCTTCTGATTTGATCCCTTTGTTCTTTTTTCTTACTTTGTGGTCTCGAGGAGGTTCTTGGTATGAGACATGTTTACTGCTGCCACCAACTTCTTTCGCCGACGTCCCGTCACGGTGGCTGACCCCGCCATCTGTGGTTCTCCTGGAACTTACGAGGTCCCCTTATACACAAATGCCGCATACTATCCAAACTGGAGGATTTACAGAAAACAACCACCTTCATCCTTGCGATTGGGCTTCATTTCACATGTATTCTACTCTTTTGCTTGGTATGTCAACAGCCAATCATCGGCAGTGAGACCTATAGATAAACGAATACGCTAATCTCGATCCGGTATCCTTGCAGGGTGAAAGAAGATGGAACTGTCTATGTGAGTAATTATTTATCTTGATGCTATCCATATTCGATGGTCTTGATGACAGGGTACTAACGGGGAAATCATCATAGTTGAGCGATGAGTGGGCTGATACTCAAATGCCAGTTGATGGCGCTGAAGGATGCTTGCGGGCATTTGTGCAGTTAAAACAACAATACTCTCAGATGAGAGTTATTCTTTCTGTTGGCGGAGGTGGAAAAGGTAGCGAGAACTTCGCCGCTGTTGCTCACGATCCTACTCGTCTCGAAACTTTTGTCCGTACAGCCCGAGAGTTGGTTGATCAGTACGCACTGGATGGCATCGATAGTAAGTCAGGAATCGCTTCATTTATTGGTGACGGACATTATCACACACTATTTCAATTCTAACATCATCTGCACTAGTTGATTGGGAACACCCTGCCGACTCCACACAAGGAAAGGACTATGTTCGTCTTCTCGCGCGCATGCGCGAAGTCTTGCCCTCGCCTTATGTCCTAGCTAGCTGTCTGCCTGCAGGTGAATGGGCACTTCAAAATATCGACCTTTCCGCGGCCCATAAATATCTGGACATGATCAACCTCATGACTTATGATTTCTCTGGGCCCTGGGAGCCTGAGACCGGTCACCAGGCCCAACTTTATGGCACCCCTACCTCATGTTACCTAGCGGTCTCTTATATCCTGTCACAGGGGGTCCCTTCCCGTAAAGTGATCCTCGGAATTCCTACATATGGCCGCTCATTCCTCGACTGCAATGGACCCGGGCAAAAGTATACCGAGCTTGGCGGCGAGGATGGAGTCTTTGACTACCGAGATCTACCTCGTCCGGAGGCTCAAGAAATTCTGGACAATCAGGCCGGCGCCGCTTACTGTGTTGGTGGAGATGGAGGATTTGTCACCTACGACATTCCTGCTACGGTGCAACAAAAGGCACAGCTGGTGACAACAACAAAGTTGGGAGGTCTTTTCTACTGGCACATCTGCTCCGACTCTCGGGGCCCACGAAGCCTGATTGAAACGGGATATAACACCTTACATGATATGTAGGTGATTACTTTGTATGAAAAAGATATCGCTCAGTTTATTCAAAATATTCAAAATACCAAAAAGTGGATTCTCCGCTATTCAATTCATAAAGCCCATCGATATATGACGAAGTCGATAGTATACGCGTTATCCACTATACTACGGAATGTATGACTGAAGTTCCGGTCATCGACACTACGAAAGAGGATTATCAGCTTTGCAGGTTTGTGTGACTTTTTGAAGTCCAACAGTGATTCAAATGTTGACATTGCGACGATTGGCATCCTCGTATTCCATTCTCGGCGATTCCACGGATGCTCCAATGTTCGTACATCTGACACCCGAGCGCCGAGGTCCATCTCAACCCCCAAACCTTGGAAGATCCACGCCCCTCATTTCATAAGATCGTCAATTGGCAGATTAACATCCTAATTTCCCCTGCGTTATCAAAGTTCTGTCTTTTGCTTGCTTTTTCTTATCTCAAGTACTAGTATTCTCTTACAATGTCATCACCACCCCCCAAGCCTGCGACGGCCGAGAGTGGGTATATCACCCAGCCTGCTGCGTTGGAAAACACATATACGTCAGACACATCTTTACAACAGTTATTAAAATGTGAGTTCCCCAGGACTTGAACAGCGACCGCAGACCTTTCTGACACCATAAGGGTATCTACCATCTGAGACGCTTCAATCAATAGAGCCCCACCTCACCCAGTTCGGTGCTGAAGCAGTATCGGAACGGGTACGAGAGTGGAGTGCGGATGCAGAAAGAAACCAGCCTTATGTTAAAAGCTACAATGTGTGGGGAAAGCGCTATGACTATGACCGACTTATCACAGCCGAAGGCTGGAAACAGCTGGGATACTGGGGAGCTCGCAATAGGATCGTCTCAGCCGGATATGACCATAATTATGGATCACACCGCAGAACAGTCCAATATACACTGTGAGAAATACAATCCGAGCCCCAAAATATCGAGCCAAATGCGCTGACACTTTGTCAGGAATTATCTGTATTCCCCCTCTTCGGGATTATACTCATGCCCCATTAGCATGACAGATGGTGCTGCTTTTATCTTGTCTTCACGAATTGGAAAGTTACCTCCTGATCATCCATTCCATGCTGTTTTCAAGGGGCTGGTATCTGAAACTGAAGACCACTGGACTTCAGGACAATGGATGACTGAGCGAGCCGGTGGAAGCGACGTGCAAAATACTGAGACATGGGCAACCTACTCCCCTCTATCAAATCCATCTGGATCAGATCCACTTGGAGAAGGAGACTACTTGATCAATGGATTCAAGTTCTTTTCTTCTGCTACGGATGCTAATGTGGCCCTCCTACTTGCTAAAACTCCTTCAGGAAAACTTAGCACTTTTCTGGCTCCGCTGCGAAGAACCATTGTCGACGACGATGGGACCTCTCGTCAAATCTCCAACGGCGTAAAGATCCACCGGTTGAAAAATAAACTTGGAACAAAGGAATTGCCGACCGCTGAACTTGAGCTACAGAACATGCGGGCTCACCTGGTCGGCGAGCTAGATCAAGGAATCGTCACTATTGCTCCTCTTTTGAACGTGACTCGCATTCATACGTTCGTTGGGTCACTTGCTGGATGGCGTCGCGCTATTAGCATTACCAAGAGTTTTGCTAAAGCTAGAACGACAGTTGGTGAACCCTTGTGGCTGATCCCAATGCACTTGCGTCTCCTTGCAGACTTGGAGGTAAAACATCGGGGATGCATGAATCTCGCGTTCTTTACAATTGCGCTTATGGGCTTGGTTGAGTCCAATACCTCACAACGCTCTGATCTCGCTCACTTGCCTCTTCCTGGAAAGGAAGCAACTGTTGTCTTCCGAACTTTAACAGCTACCGCTAAGGCTGTTGTCAGTAAGATGGCTATCGCGGGTATCCAAGAATGTCAAGAAGCTATGGGTGGTATAGGCTTCATGGATGAAGCTGATGAGCCAGAGTTTAATATTTCACGAATCCTGCGCAACAGCTCAGTTAACTCGATCTGGGAGGGGACTACAAATGTCTTGGCGAGTGAGATGTCTCGATTCCTCCTCAAAGCCAATAATATGTCCATTTTCTCGTCGTGGCTTGATCGTACCTTGGCGTTGATCAAAACCACAGATCTCCGTGACCCATTGATCGTTGCCTGGTCGGAACTGAAACGTCGTTTCTCTCCAAGCACTCAGTCACCCACTGCTATCCTCGCAGATGCTCGCCGTTATATGTTTACTTTGGCTTGGATCCTCTGTGGTATGCTCTTGGTCCTTGAAGCTGAACAGAACACAAACAATATGAGCATGGAGATTGCTCGACGCTGGATTTTGGATGCCGAAGGAGGGGTTGGTGATATGGTCTTCCATGATATTGTTACGGTTCAAAGAACTGGAGCCGACGTTCCCAATGGAGATCAACATCTGGAATGGGACTGCAGAATTGCTTGGGGCGTTGAACTTCCTGCAAATCGTGCGTCGGGCCATCGATCTCTCCAAAATGTCGGGGCTAAGCTGTGATACTCTTATTCAATTTGGGCTTCAATTTAAGCAAACTTCATGACCATTTGGAGCTCTCCAGTGCTCAAACTTAGACTTAATAGTGGCAGCTCGCTCTAGTCATATAGCTTTTATGAGGAGGATGTCCTAGTAGATAGTAACCTTGAAATCGTTGGTAGTTCGCTTTAGCATAAGTCACTCCGGGGCTGTGTACGTACACTGGATTTAAAGCAAGCTATGATACATTAAAAACAGGAAAATTTCGCTTGGAACGAGCAGTCCATTTTAAATGATAAGAGTCTATCTAGATTCATCTAAACTGGTTTTTGGAATAGGTCATCTCAAATCTAGATCTTAGATGCTCGGTATCCAGTAGATGCAGTAGCCGGGAGCTCAACACCCCAGACTATTCTGGAGTCCCACTCTGTCCGTTCCTTTTCCGTTGGTCGTCTGTTCTGAGATAAGGCCGAGCGTTGATAAATCATCTCTGGGAATGCGAATTCTCCAGGGATACCCTGTCCTTCAAGAACCCACCTGCGAGCGACTTCGATAGCCACACCATCACTGTCCCGCTGAGCGTCCAGAGTAAGTAGTATGCCACATACCATCCAGGCTAACGTGAACATGATCTGGCGACCAACACTGAGAAGTGCCACTAAGCCATGACCATCTTGGCCTGTTGCAAGCTTGGCTTTCAGCTCGGCCCAGACAGTCGACAATTTGGATTTGAACTCGTCATCTGAGACTTGGCCGATGATGTCTGAAATCCAGGCATCAAATAGAGGCAGATTCTTCGCATTGCTTAAGTGGCGGACTGTCTCGCTCGCTAACACATTGGTTGTTCCCTCCCAAACACTATTACTGGCTGTGTCACGCCATAGTCGACTGACGTTGAACTCTGGCTCTTCAGGCTCATCTGTACGTTATTAGTAAAATTCGGTTTGAAAATAGTGAGCCACACTAACCAATGTATCCAACACCGCCCATAGCTTCTTGGCATTCCTGGAAAGCCAAGGTTGCTGATTTGCAAATAACTGCTTTGGAGGTTGACGTGAAAGCTCGCAATACGACGTTTGCCGTCGTAGAGGAACCCGCCAGAACTGCGAACACGCCTGCTGCCTTGTCCGGGAACCCATTATCCACATAGCTTAGCAAGGAAGATGTGAAGAAAGCAAGCTGCATCCAGCCGCGGTGCTTAACCTCTAGCTGAGATAGGACGTTCAGGTGCATAGGAAATGACCATAAATCTTGGTTGATTGTTGTTCGAGTCCGAGCAAATGCCTTGGCAATATCCAGTGCGCGTCGTAGGCAAGATAGTGCAGTGATGAAGTTATGTGTGCGTGTGGTATTCAGTAGAAGCGCAATGGTCGCAATACCACGGTCCTTTGGGCCGATTAAGTGGGCGCGCACATTCTGGAGCTCAACCTCTGCAGTGGGCAGCTCTTTGGTACCCATCTTGTTTTTCAATCGATGAATGCGGATTCCATTAGAGACTCTTTTCTTTTGTCCTTCCGAGTCGGTGATGGTTTTCCCTGTTGGTGCCACGAATAGAGAAAGTTCACCAGACTCTGTCTTGGCCAGCAGCAAGACAACATTGCAGTCAGTCGCACTGCAGAAGAACTTGAAGCCTGAGAGGAGATAGTCTCCCTCTTCGATATTTCCGAATCGGCCAGTTTTGGTTGGAAGAGGTGAATATACAGCAACAGTCTCACTGTTACGTACATCACTACCGCCCGGACGCTCTGTCATCCATTGTGCTGAGATCCAGTTGTTTTCACGGGCGATGAGGCGGGCGTAGAGTTCGTGGAATGGGTGATCGGAGGGCAAGTTGGTCAACTGGTGTCGAACTAATCGTGCTGCTCCAGATGTCATAGAAATTGGACAGGAGTAGGTGGCTGAAGATGCAGAGAAGATGTAGTTGCTGGAATAATGTTAGTTGAGAAGAGTAAGGACTGAACTATGGAAGTACTCACAATGCATGTTGAATAATTCGACGATGCGATCCAAATTCTTCCTCATATCCAAGTCCTACCACACTGAGAAGTGCAGAAAGAAGTCAGCACAATTCTCCACCTGTGGATTTCAGAGTGAAATATCATCAAATGACTTCTTACCCATTTTTGATGCCCCATTTTCCCAATTCCTTCCAACCAGTACTGGTCACCAACCGCTCAGCCTCATACCGTGCACCCCACACATTATAAGGCTTGATATATGGCTCTTGTCTTTCTGCATTTCCTATCAAGTTGTTGATCTCATCAGAAATGGCATCGCGACCAAACTTGATCAATTCGGGAGTAATCTTCGCGACTACATCGTGAGGTAAATACCCTGGGTATCATGGTAAGTCTCAAATCAGCATTGGATGTTACTTGGCTTCATATGACCTCGACACTAACAGTTGAGAATGCGCTCGAAGACTTTATCGGATGTTGCTGGATTCTCCAATTTCGCTGGTGAGAGGATGAAGCCTTTCTCGGCTGTTGATGGTGATAATCGAGACATCTTGAGGTTGAGAACTTCGATTTTCAACCCTGTTCAGTAATGGCTAAGTACTGACTGATTACCTTGTTTGAATATGCTACTATCTTATATCTCCAGATTTATCCCCACATTATTCAATGTCACTTTCATGCGGGGTTCAATACTACAATGCACTTCATAACAGCCGACAGACGAAGATCGTCGATTGCCGAGCACCAACACCGACGATGACCGACAACTACCGAGAATGCCCGTCTGGATTCATGCATCTAACGGTGTAGCCAGTATCCACTACACTCTTTCTTGATGTGAACACGTTTGCGTCAGCCGTGGGGTATGTGGGCTAGTCTGTGCCGATTACCGAGGATTCCACCTGGGCACATTTAATGCATATGTTGGACTTGCCCATGAAAATGGTCTTCGTCAACATCGAAAGAATATTCAAAATTCACGTTCGAGTGATTTCTTCAATATGTCGCCACCAGATCAGAGAAATGGTTCCAAGACACGTCCTATCTGGACACCAGTCGTTCCGCCAGATCAAATCCCAATGAACATCTACCGTGCACATATAAACAAGAAGTTCAATCAGAATCTACAGTCATCGCAGGAACTTCATCAGTGGTCTGTGAATAATTTGCAAGACTTCTGGATTGATCTTCATGACTATACTGGTGTCATTCCACCTCTTCCGAAGAACACGACAATAGCATTTGATGCTAATGAGCCAATGGAGAATGTACCTGAATTCTTCCGCGGTGCCACTGTCAATTATGCAGAGAACGTGCTCAGTGGCAGAGATCCTACTAAGACTGCATTAGTTGGAATCCGTGAAGCTCAAGATTTGGCTGGCGAAGTTTGGACTTGGGCCCGACTTTGTGAGAACGTTCGTCAAGCGAGAAGTGCTTTATTACGCATTGGTGTTGGAGAAGGCGATCGAGTTGCAGCTATCATTTCTACGAGTGTTTGGTCGGTGGGCTTGTTCTTGGCTACTGCTAGTATTGGTGCCATTTGGACGAGTATTGCACCTGATCTAGGTGAAGAGGTAAGTCGAATGCGATGGAATGATACTAGTCCTGAGACTCACATGATCTTTCAGGGTTGCATATCAAGACTGCAGCAGGTCACACCTAAAGTCCTTTTTGCTGATAGTGAATCGACCTATAAAGGCAAAATGAAGTCTAATGTATCGAAAATTAAGAACATTGTTCAGGCGATGAATTCCAAGCCTGAAGTATTCTTGATCCCTATCATATCAAAGGTTAAAGAAAAGGATTTCTCTACTCTTGATCAATTTTTGTCGAAGTCCCGACCAGAAGACAAGTTGGAATTCAAGAGAGTCCCCTTCTCTCAGCCTCTTTATATCCTCTATACAAGTGGCACGACCGGCCAACCGAAATGCCTCGTTCATAGTCACAGTGTGATTTTACAACATAAGAAGACATCTGTTCTCCACAACTCTCTCACCTCCGATGATGTGGTCTTCCAGTTCAGCAGTACCTCATGGGTGCTATGGAACATCATGATCGGTCACCTATCTGTAGGACCAACGCTGATCTTATATGACGGCTCCCCAATATGGCCAACTGCGAAGATCCTAGCCAAGGTTGCCGAGTACCATCGAGTGACCTACTGGGGATGCTCGCCTCGCTATTTGCAAGAATTGGAAATGACTCGTTGCATTCCCAAAGAGGAGTACGACCTTTCAGCGCTAAGAATGGTGCAAACTGGAGGTTCTCATCTAAGTGCAGATCAGTACCACTGGTTTTACCGCGCCTTTCCACCAAATGTGCATCTTACAAGTGTGACTGGTGGAACTGACTTAGTCACATCTTGGATTGGTACAGATCCGGCTGGTCCGCTCTATCCAGGTGAGATCCAGCTGCCTATGCTGGGTCAAGATGTAGATGTGGCGGATCCTATCAGTGGTGAATCGATCAAGCACACTGGCAGGAATGGCGAGTTTGTCTGTCGACAGCCTTTCCCTTCGATGCCTGTCTTTTTCTGGGGAGATAAGGATGGTTCCAGATACAAGAGTACATATTTTGATAAGTTTGAGAACTGCTGGGCTCAACATGACTGGGCAAGCTATAATCCTGAGACTAAGGGTTGGCAAATTCATGGCAGAAGGTAGGAATTGCCTCTTCATTGAAACATAAGTGAATGGTTCGAATATTGACAAATTCATAGTGACGGGGTGTTGAATCCTCAAGGAATCCGATTCGGGTCATCCGATATCTATTCGATTACCGAGTCCGCGCCATTCAATAAGATCATTTCAGCTACATTATGCATAGGAAGACGCAGACCGCATGATACTGATGAGTCCGTTTTTCTTTTCGTGGTTATGCAACCAAACCACGTATTCACAGACCAGCTTGCTCTTGAGATGAAGGATGCCATCCGTAAGGGACTCAGTAGCAAGCATGTTCCCCGTTTCGTGATTGGCGTCAAAGAGGTCCCTATGACAGTCAATGGTAAAAAGGTCGAGACTTTGGTGAAGGAGGTTGTATCCACTGGACAGCTGCCTAAGACTGTCAGCAGCACTGTGGCCAATCCTGGATGCTTGGAACATTTCAAGCAGTACTATGACTTGGAGTTTTCCAAAGAGAATAGAGCGAAGTTGTAGACAGAATATTTGAGTATTGAAATTAGAATTTGAGATTCGTTGAATGATAGCGTCGCTGGGAAGAACAATAAGTATGCAATAGATGGTATAAAACTCCTTTATTATAACAAGTACATCATGATCACCAGGATCATTGTGCATTCGTAAAGAAATCGTCAAACATGCGCAGCTCGGCTCTGCTCTCTTCCAATAGATTCCCCGGTATCATGCTATCCCATATTTCATCTTTATCCAAAGATGCGAAGTCCCTCGTGCTTACTTGGAGAGCAGGGTAAATGTCTTCCAGGTCATCGAACGAAAGTTCGCAGTCAGCATGAGCACGATTAGTTGTATTCCATCCATCAGGTTGCAATGGATTCCAAGGTCCTTGTGGACGAAGCCCTCTACTCAGAACAGTATGAATGTTGTCCAGAAACGGGATATCTGCACTGCTCAAGCACGATTCAGCGTCTAGCCCACCTGTCAGTGATGCGGATCGCAGATTTGAGGGGCTAGTCTGTCTTGTGATAGCTCGTGGGATCTCTTGGGAGCAAGATACCCGATCAAGATGTTCCATGACCTTGGTGAGGACTGCTTCCCAGGTATCACGATACTTCTCTAATTTCTTGTTGCGTTCTGCCACAGCAAACAGAAACGAGGAGCAGGCACCTAAATCATTCGCCACATCAATCGAGCACGGTTGTGAAGATCGGAATAGACAGTAACTGTGGGTTCCATATTAGTGAAATCCATGAAGAGATTGGTGGCATTCGCTCCTACTTACCATAATGTAAGACCGGCTTTAAACAAAGTACTGACTAGGAAATACCCAAATCCGATATATCCCTTTTGATGTAGCGACTTGAAAACTTGACACATCCTTCCAGATGCCTTCATACAGGTCTGAATCAACTCATGGTCAGACGGAAGCTCACTGAGAAACGGCTGAATGAGGATCATAATGCCATTGTTCCAGTGCATATTGATCCAATCTCTGTCCATAGGTGAGAGATCAGATTGGAGCGATCGTTTATATTCTTCCAATGCTGAGAATAGAGGATTGATCTCTGGCAGCAGTAATGAAACATCTTTATCGACTCTGTGAACTCGGGTTTGAATTTGCGACTTCAAGCGGATCAACCTGATGGCAGGGATGAAAACAGCGATACTCGTTCTTAAATGTCTTTCTCGTCGCAGGGGTCCTTCATGAGAGTACCCTTGAAATGGCTCTTGGTAATCAAATGGCAGACCAACATCGATATCATATTCAGCAATATTGAAGGGTCGATCAAGAAGCCGGGCGATGCTTCGATCCATGACGTAGACGCTCCAGAAGAGGCGTCGTCTCCGTTGGGACTCGTCGGGTTTCAGGTGGAGATAGTTGATTTCTCTATGCAGCCCAAGGTCTATTGCCGTTCGCATGGCAAGGCCGATCATGTACCAAATATTAGAGCTATTTGGTATGCGTAGGTTGTACATTATCAGTAGCATCATGGCCTCGATGCTTTGAAGAGAGCGGAGTTCTGTTACAGCAGGCTTGTGTTGCAAAGCTGTGCGTAGAAGATCAGCGACGGGGATACCGGGCTGACTCTCCATGGCTCGACATGTTGCGGCTCCAATAGTATAGACCATGAAGATCTTGAATGACTTCCAACGTGCAGAACGTGTGGGCGCAATGGGCTCGAGTCGTTTCTCGTGGAGTTGATAAATCTCCTCGCTGTCAATATATGGCATGTGGTTATGCATTGTCTCCATGTAAACTCGAATGTACTTCAAACCTTCACCATCAGATGGGACTGCCGGGCGCGTGAGTCGGTCGTCGCAGGATTCCATGTCGTTCTCCTTGTTGCCCGCACTCGTAGCTTTGTCCCAGTCATAGCTCTCTAAGACAGTGTTCTCGAATAACTGATCCATCTCCCTGGCAATCAGTGTCCGTGGTGCGGAAACATTTGTTTGGTGGGTCGCCTCTGACATCTGCCCGACGGTCAAGAACTCCATCACATCAAACAAGTGGCCTACCTCGGGAAGGTCAGGAGGGAGTTGCTCGGGGCTTTCATATTGTGGGGAGGTTTCATTGCGGGAATTTGAATTCTTGGTGACATTATTTAATTGGGCTTCCAACTCCTCGATCCTATGGAACAACGCATCTTTTGACAATCCGTGATATCGTTCGGATGCCGGTTGGAATGCAGATGTCTCTGATCTGGTACATGTGGAGTTCGCAGCCTCGCAGTTCAGACATGTCGGATAGCCCACGCATCTCTGCTTCCGACGGTGGCAGCGTCTACAGGCTTTTGGGTTGCGTTTTCGCACTTTAAATTCATTGGCATTCATCGGGAAATGACCGAGATCCGGGGAGTCAACAAAGTGATTAACTTGAAGCACGAGAACAACGGGGACATCTGGGGATAAGAGGGGATAGGGTGAGGTTTTCGGTTTATAAACTTGAGGAATCACGTATTTTGGATTCGAAATCAACGACTTGCACCACCTCCAAAAGAAAGAATTGTAGATGTCGTGACTCTCGCGGATAATCGCGACTTAACCCCTCAAATAGTCACGTGGTAATCGATCAACTGGGAGCTTTTGATCCTATATACTTTGGTCTGAATTGACAAAGAAGATTAAATATCTCAGACCAATTTAGACTTTCATCTTCAATAACATTCAGTTGAAGAGTATTGTTTACTTATTTCGTGGTACTACTAGTAGGAGTAGTCCCGGTCAATCCCGTTACTAGTATATACATTGCCGCGGATATAGTGCTAACACTATGACACTATGTAGTATACACTATTATACATTCAATAGCCAAGAACCACTCCAATCAAATCCAGAGCCTTCCCAGTTAGTACCGTATGATTCCATCTCACTATCCGGATTCAAAGGGAAATTAAAATCAACCAGCATATCCTCCGGGCGTGTATCAAATGCCGGGAGTGTGTCTGTGAGATCTTGCACCTCGGCCAATGTACACGTCGACTCTCCCACAGTGGCCTCCACCTCAGAAGCATGTGTTATAAATCGCCACTGTTTACACATTTTCAGATCAAATCCTTCAAAGAAGGCAGCACTCTCAATGTCGAGAGTTGGCGGGGATCCATCAAACGGTCCTTGTTCTCGGACCTTTTCGGTTAATTTGTTCAAAGCTCTCAAGGGTCCAACTGCTGAGAGCCATCTCTCTGATAATTTCTGCAGTGAGAGTTTCATCACGGTCAATTCGTGCTCGGCTGTTGTTTGGAGTTGTGTGTAGCGGCAACATGATAGCAGGGAGAGACCGGCACAAAGTGGGTAGAATGCGAAGACAGGTCCAAGGTAGCGAAGTTCGTCTCGTAAGAGGAATTCTTCATATATGCCTGCAATGAATGATGAGGCTACTAGAGATGCGGCGGGTGGGACGCTGTTGGGTGTTGGTGACCGGTGTAAGATGGTTAAAACCACGAAATACATGACAAGCAGTTGTTGAACTTCGAATTGAGAGGTCATGGTATCTTCTGTAGTCAATGTAGATGCGCGGAGCTTTGGAATCACTTGTTTGGCCCATCGATATACGGCATTCTCGAGGTCGACTCGGCGTTGTCGTGATATCTCTCGTCGCAAGTAGCACTCAACGGTGTCTCCAAGAAGACATGATATTGAGCAATATGCTAAGAAGAGTTGGGTACGGAAATCTTTGGTCGGAAAATCGTGTATTGAAGGAGGGAGAACATCACTGTCGCGTAAGTTGATTGTCCTTGGTCGACCAACACCGACTGAGATGACATTATCTCGGATCTGCAGCGAGTCAGTATTGGTCAGATAAGGGTGTCCATGGGAAAAAGAACTTACCACTAACGACCACCATAATCTTCGGCGGAGACCACGATATTTAGTATTTGGGGGTGGCTCTTTGTGTAATCCGATTTGAAAGGCCATTGCTCCAGCCGTCCTTATCCAGAATCCACTGGTGTCAGTGGAGACATCTTCAGGTCCAACCGGATTATACCAATGCAGCAGACAAGCAGCAACGATAGATATGAGGGATCCATGTCCGCCGCCAAAAAAGAAGAGCAACTTCGCACGTCGATAAAAGACCTCGCTGGATCCATAATCCAGATGCGCTTTGGATACTCGACTCCCAGCAAGAAAGATAGATTGCAGTAGTAACATCGAAGGTGGCGTTGACTCATCTAGCCATGCGGGATCGATGACGGGGGTCCAAGGAGCGCAATACTTATTGAAACTCTCCATCAGCTGTTTTTGAATGGATAATGGCGGGAGATCAAATGCGCCTTGTTCACGGAGCATTTGCAGATCAGCTGCAGAGGCTGTTGGACTTGTATATGTTGTCTGATGGCCTGGCTTGACCATATTTTCGTCAAACGGGACGCTGCCACCTAAGTACTCGCTGCGACCGCGATAGGTTTCTTGTTTGATAAAGGGATCATTTTCGATGGTTTCGTTCACTTCTCTACTCTCGATAGTCTCATTTCTCACGGGATCTCCTTCAGATACTCGTGGAGGAGATAGACTTGATGCAATTGTGCTCTCAAGGGGCGGGTCCACCGGTAACTGCGAACTTCGCCGACTGACCGAGTCTGACTCAGGCGCATTGCGAGCATGTCCTGGTGAGAGACTGTTGGTGAATCTCTTGCGCTTCCGTGTATATGGTCTATATGGCAAGTTAGTTCAGACTGTCCATGCTGAATAGGTCTTATAGCTCTCAGCCCACTTACTTGCACTCCACTTCTGACTTGGTGCAGTTGGTGCAGGGATTGTGGGTCGCCAGATCACATCGCACCTGGACTCATTAGTGATGACCCTCGCATTTATGGGAGCGCGAATAATTTACCTTACGCTTATGACAGATTATACATGCACTGGACATGGCGTAGATCGGAGATCATCGGGGTGGTTTAAGAGGAGATCAAAGTGGAGGTTCGACCGAGGCATCTCGGCGTTGTTTTTCCTCTTCAACTTAACAACTTAAACCGGTTTATTCCCCGCTTCACGACATGAATTTACACAATATGGGGATGTTTTCTATCATTAACAGGATAAAATG
Source organism: Penicillium herquei (assembly GCA_039634405.1). Lineage (NCBI taxonomy): Eukaryota > Fungi > Ascomycota > Eurotiomycetes > Eurotiales > Aspergillaceae > Penicillium > Penicillium herquei. The sequence continues at coordinate 183,309 of CP098389.1, read as the reverse complement.
GCAGAGACGAATTCAGAAACTGTGATGATCGATAAGACTTCTCATCCTGGAATTACTATTGTATCAATCAATCGACCAGAGAGAAGAAATGCAGTGGATCCTGCTACGGCCAAGCACCTCTATGAAGCTATTCTCAATTTCGAGAACGACACAGCACAAAAAGTGTGTATTTTGACAGGCGCTGGAGGCAATTTCTGCTCAGGAGCAGATCTACATCAAGTTGCGCAGAAACAGAACGAGCGTGGTGAGAATCTGCAACCGGTCGACGAGCGCAATCTAGGTCCGATGGGACCTTCAAGGTTGATTGTTCAGAAACCGATGATCTGTGCAGTAGCAGGCTATGCTGTCGCTGGAGGACTTGAACTGAGCCTCCTAGGTGATCTTCGTGTTGTCGAGGAAGATGCGATCTTTGGAGTGTTCTGTCGTCGCTGGGGTGTTCCTCTCATTGATGGTGGGACTGTTCGATTACAAGCTATTGTTGGACTTGGTCGTGCAATGGATATGATCTTGACTGGTCGGCCTGTCAATGCAAATGAGGCACTGACTATGGGTCTAGCTAATCGTGTTGTACCCAAGGGGGAGTCCTTGAATTGCGCGTTGGAGATTGCGCGTCAGCTCATGAGTTTCCCTGATTTGTGCCTTAATACAGATCGCCGATCCTGCTACTACAGTGCCTATGAAGCCCCCTCTTTTGAAGATGCTCTATCTCAAGAGTTCGTAGCTGGTGAGAAAGTCATTTCAGCTGAAGGTATTCATGGCGCGGCCAAATTTAGCAAAGGGTCTGGGAGACATGGTAGTTTTAAAACCAGCAAGTTATGAGTCGGATGAGCTATTTCAAATTATTCCTATATCTATGTTCCGCTGTGATAGCAAATGAGCAGCTGGTTCTGAAATTGAAGGTATATCGTTCATATGATTATTTCCTTCCCATATACTTTGCCTTGAAGTGAAAAATATTGTCCCAAATAGTAATACATGGAGTCTGCAAGTGTGCTAAATTACAACACATATAATTAAGTAGAGCTGATCACTCTAGTTGGTCTTCTCCTCTTCCTCATCTTGGACAGGCGTAAACTGAATGCGCTTGCCATACAACAAGGGCGTACGAGAAACCAAGGTCCCCACGACGTAGCCCATGTATGCGCCGGCCAAAATGGTAATGGGGAATGCTTGCCATGGGCGATCCCAGTCCAGGGGAATAGGAATAGCACCGAACCAAGCACCAAGGACAGTACCGAAAGCACCGCCCCAAACGGCATCAGTGGGACGCGCGAATCCCCAAACTTCCTTCCAGACAGAAGCATCCAGTCCATGAACGTAGGTCAATCCGGAAGAGGAGAGGAGAGCCATATGGGCTGCGCAGAGGAGGGTCTCATAGTTGTGGGTGGTAAGAGGGGCACCGAAGAGAACGAGGAGAACGGCGATGACTGGGGTCGCAAGGAAAAATGTCAAGGCCACAGAGAGGAAGGTGGGCTATAAGGAGTACATTTATTAGTATATTTGACCTTGACGAATTGTCCAGTGTACGAGACAGCACGTACCATTATCCTAGCCCAAATTCCAGCCCACAGGTTCTTTCCTGAATGCTTTCGTCGAGGCCCCTTGCCTGGGCGTGTGGTGCCAGAGGTTGACCGTTGACTTTTCTCATTAGATGAGCTGTCTGAGGCTAGTGATCCCGCGGGCGGGAGACATAGTATAACATAGCTCAGTTGCAGGAGAGCTAGCCAGGGAAGATCATTAAGGAGCTCGGAAACTGGATCTTCTACCAAGGCATTGAATCGTGTGGCTCCCAATCCGAGGAGAATTGTTGGGTGCACGTATGAATATGTTTGCGCCAGTGGAGAGGGGAGGATCTTGACGGGTGGTGGAGAGGGTTTTTCGACAGGAGGTTGTGATGGTGAGCTGGGTGGGTTCACAGCTGAGATAAAGGTACTGGGAGAGGCCATGGTGAGAGTGTGCCTTTACTTCCCCCTGGACAAGATTCTTCTCTTGCACACCCTGGTTTTTGAATCTCCGTGTATGAAGCTCCGGGTAAACCGGCGTAAAAGGGTCAAAGATGAGATCCACTCGTGTTTGTCTGGTTTGGTGAGGCTATCGTGGCCTGACATCTCAGGCGGAAACAGGGGATTCCAAGGTACTGAACATGTACGTGTAGGTCCATTTCAATGAGATTATCTAATTATTCTATAGTTTAAAGCATGCATAGACAGATCGGATTAGAGATAGAGAAATATCTCTCAGTGTCATGCATTCCGTTCCAATTCTACCCTTCCTGTAGGCACCAAATAACCCGTGGCAGAAATACCCAAATGAACATAGGCTGGCTTGAATATCACAGAAGCATAGAGGCATACATACAGTCGTGTCACGCAACAACGTCATTGGTAGAAATCATCAAAAAAATGGCAGGGGGGAACATGGGAATAACAGGATGAGGAGCCGTATAGGCCAAATAATCACACAAGCATATAAAAAGAAGTCCCAATGGTAGTGGAGGACTTGACCTGGGGCTGGCTACTAAGAAAAAGGGGGAAGGGGAGAAGAAGGGAGGAGGAGAGGATGATAGGTGAATCATGAGGTAATCCATAAGCAGTTTCATCATGGCAAGTAAAGGATATCTGACAAGAGGCATCTAAGAAATGGCAACAGAACCAAAAAGACGGGGGCAACTAGTTTGATACTTCTTTCTCAGCTGCCGTGTCTTTGAGGGGTAGTTCAGAGACAGGTATAGGCGGCTCCACTGGTTTGGACTCTGCCGCCGGTGCAGATTCTTCCTTTGGAGCATCGACGACAGGAACAGCAGCTACCAACTCAGGGCTGTGGGGTTCTTCCGGAATTGGAGGGGGAAGGCCTGCACCGGGCAAAGGCGATGATGGGGAACGTGATGGTTCCTCCTTGGGAGGATCACTTGGCACATCACTCGAGGGCTTGCCATTGGTCTGATTGAAGCTCGGAGAAAGAGGTTGTTGGCTGAGAGTCGATGATTCACTGTCAAGCGGAGTTGGGCTCTTCATTCGCTCTCGATCATCACGGACCCCATCACGAACCTGAGCCACCTTGGCTTTGAACTTGCCAAAGAGACTCCTCCTCTCAGGCTCGGCGCTTGATACTGAACCGCCTTGGATGCCAGCATCCAAGCTGATAGGCTGAGTAGAGGGATCATTGCTGACATGTCCACCACTGGCAATTGAACTAGTGCTTTGTTCAAGTTCTGGGTGAGTCGCTCCCAGCGGGGGAGATGCTAGGCCCAGTCCGACATGCTCACTGCTTCGCTTCGCAGAGCGGTGAAAACGCCAGCTTCGCCGGTGATCTCGACGATCAGAACGACTACCATCCTCAGGCTGGTCTAAATCAGACGCGTCGGTGAATGATGATCGAGAGTTCATCGAGGGTGTGCGCGATTGATGAGGTCGCAGAGAGCTTTCAGTGTGATTTCCGGCAGGATCAACCAAGAATGGATTGGATTCCGATGCTGCTTCGCGGTTATTCAAGACAGCCGCAGTGGGAGGCCTGGGGGTAGCCTCTCCGAATGCCGCCTCTATTGATTGTGGCTCGCGATTGGCCTCTGCAGTCAAGTCGGCGGGAGGTTCGAAAGATGGTCCATGAAGGGAATTGGAAGAGCTTTGGGCACTGACGCTGGCACTTCCTGGGATCCGTTTCTTCTTTAGACGGTTGGGTTGCCGTAGTTCTCTATGCTCACGATCTGCTGGTGGAGGGGATTTGCTGAAAAGATTGGAGAGCTTGCGCTCTCGAGTTGGCGTCGCAACTCGAGGGGGTGGTGGGGATGTAGGCGTGGGGGAGTCAAGATTTTCATGTGGGTGAGGGAGATCGGTGATACTCAAGTGAGCGGCCGCGGCGACGGGGATAGGACCATGAGTGGAGGTGTGAACATATGCTGAGCCTGTCGAAGACGTTGTTGGCACAGCCGGTGTACTTCTTTGTTCAGGCTTTTGCTCAGGCTTTTGCTCGATCTTCTGCTCAGTCTTTGGCTCAGTCTTCTGCTCATCCGTTGGTTCAGGTTCTTCTCGTACGGAAGGCGCTCGGCTTGTCGAGCGTGAACTACCATGCGAAACCGAAAGCGTGGATGGATTCGCCGAACCAGCCTCGACAGCCCGTGCATGGCGCGCAGCGGCAACTGCCGGACCCATTTTAGAGGGAAGGGTGTTGCTGCGATGTACACTACCAGAGATGGAGGTGGGTGTTGCGGGACTAGGAATCGTATTGGAGGTACGTGAAGTGCGCGAGTTTCGGGATGACACGGAGGCATTGCGACGAAGAGTATCCAACTTTCGATGGCTCTCCGTGCTCGCGCTAGCGCTAGAGGCTGACCGTCTGATGGTTGAGCCAGCCGATTTAGGTCCACCGATTGATTGCGTGGAGGGTACGATAATTTTTGGCTGAATGCCAGCCTGAACCTCCTTGATGGTTTGCTCATCGGCCTTGGTACCATTCATCCCTACCAGAAAGTGATCCTGGTTCTCAATCAGAAAGATCAGGACGTCTTGACTGAGCTTGTACTCTTCCGGGGACATATCATGTTGTGGGTGGGAGAGCATGCCGGGTTGGAAAATGGCTGAAAGGTTGGCCGACGTCATTCGATTCTGTTCTGACTTGGACGCGAAAACAGCGAGGAGATCGAGAATATACAGGAGCAGCTGTTTGTTGAGCGGGGGCAATTCAACGATCAAGTGCTGGTACGTCAACACGGCCTTAGCATGGTCGAACTTGTCTGCTTCTGCTACCTGTGATCCCTCTTGCACTTGTCTCTGATACACTCGCAAAGGCTCTCGGAAACGTTCGTAGAATTCGAGGGGCACGATAGGTTCGGGTAATTGGTTGAGGTAGCGGCGTAGCACGTTGGCAGCATCGTGAACGGTGTATCCTTCCCAATCCAAGCCTTTTCCGTATCGCTCTGGTGAGTCGAAAAGCTCTTGAAGATCCTTGATTCGTTTCGCAGATCCATTCAGTCGGAAGATTCCTTCCACATCCGTGGCTATGAGAAGAAAACGCGATCAGCTCTATTGTACTCCATTCAGATCGGAATCTGAAAGACGCACCTTTTTCTTTCAGAAACACTCCACATTTCGCAACCACGATAGGGACATATCCGTAAATGAAATTTTCGCCATGTTCATTGGTGAGAGAAATGGCGACATTCGCGTACTTGATACTTTCATTCAAGGGTACTCCGAAGATGCCCCGTGGAGCTTCTATTCACGAGTCAGCTTATCCAAGACGGGAAAATTTGAAGCATGGCTTCATCTGATTTGTAACGAGTGTAGGGCTTCCTCGAGGTGATGACAGGATGTGTTTCAATGTCCGTTTATTCCGCGCGACCATGGATTGGGCGGCTCAGGGGGATAATCGCGAGCCGCCGCAGGCCGATAACGAGGGAATGCGACAGGATGTGAGGGGGTTCTGGAGTAGACCGCAAAGACCAAATCTCCAACGTCCGACGACGACCAACGTACCTTTCATATCATCTTTCCTCGAATTTCGCTTGAACTGTCTCCACCACGAGGCGAGATCTCGCTTTGAGGGTGGTGAGCCGGCGCCAACGGGTTCAGGTGAAGAGATGGGTAGCTGGACCGGTTCAACACCCGGCTGGGATTTACCGGTGACCATAATGGCCGGAAATCAGACGAGAAATTGAAAGATGTAATATAAGTCGGCGGTTCACAGTGTCTTCGATTGGGAGAGATTCGACGAATTTGGGAAGGCCGACACTGGATTCGCGGGAATAGTCTATGGGGTGAGACGTCACCGCCCGCAGGAAATACCGGGGCTGGGCCCAAGAGTCACCTTCGAAGTCGACCGTAGAAGAGGCGAGTCAAGGTATATCAAGGGAGAAAGGGGGGCCAAATATCAAATCTCCCGGTTGGAAAAAAAAATTCACAAGGGGAAGGAAGAATGTGACGGTCGAGAAGTAGTTGGAGGGGGGAAGAAGTGGAGGAGCACGAGCCAAAGGGGGTTTTGTGTGGCTTTTCTCTCTCACACGGGATTCTGTAGTTGGAACGAAATGAATCGTAATGACGGAGGGATCGGTAAAGAAGAAAAAGAAGTAGAAAAGGAGTCGAATACGAAGGACTTTGAAGAGGAGAAAGAGAAGATGAGAGTAGCCTCGGAGGGGGAGAATAAACCACGGTTCGCGGGGGATCAGGGTTGGCTGTCACTTGATATCACAGAGATGACAGATCTAGTTGGGCCTGCAGGATGATTCATGACGAGGTTCGAGGGTTCTCCGAGGGTCAAAGGATACACATGTGCATGTAAGAATTGAAGTAGAGAAGAACCAGAGGAGAGAGGTGTTGATGTGATCAAAGATCAACAATGAAAATCCAGTATGTTTTCATCTGAATAGCATTCCATGAGGTTCTGGACCATCGATTCTCATTTAGAACCTGTTCTAATTTAGGGGTCTTGGGGTTTGGTGCTGAATGGAGGATCCGGATCCAGGGACACAGTGGAGTCGATGTCTCAGGTACAAATGAGCGTTTGATTAAGCGCTGATTGATCTATGTGGGATATATAACATTTGGGGATTGATTAATTCAAGATCATAGCATTTTATTGCTGATTGAATAGAATATATTCATTATCATTTAAATGAACCAGGGATCTATTCTAGATGTGGTGTCTATCCATACTGTATACGGCATCTGGAGTCTTCACGTTCCATCGCAAACGGTCCCCGGTCACGTGAAGTTGATGGATTCGGGGTCCTGGGAGCCTCATTCATCAGGCACAAAGATATAAATATCCCCATTATGTCATCGACCTATATCACGTGCCCTCCATCCCGGATCAACATACTCGCGGCTGCCGAGAGAAACAGCTTCGGAGCTGCGTGTTTCGGCGAAGCGTCACCACATTAATCCAACCTTGATCAATTCCATCAATCCCCTTTATCACCAATTTCACAATGGACGGGTATGTTCGAAGTCTCCAATGCTTATCTCCTCTCGAATGAATACATTGAGCCTCTCCCTGTTTTGAAAACACGGTCGCTGATGAAGTATCCAGTCTCAACGCTACCGAGCAGCGCGAGTTTGCCAACCGCATGGAGCGGAAGCAGCTGAAGGAGTTTATGACTGTATGTTCTCCGTTCTCTCCTGGAATTATCGTCCCTACCTTCGCATACTCCTGCCCTGCTCTTTTCATTGCAGAATCGTGTCCCTTTCAATTCCCTGCAGTCCTGTCTCCCGGGTTCTCATAATTTCTCTAACCATCGATCTTCTCTCTAGATGTACTCCAAGATGGTCCAGCGCTGCTTCGACGACTGCGTCAACGATTTCACCACCAAGTCTCTCATCAACCGTGAGGAGCAATGTGTCATGCGCTGTGTTGACAAGCACCTGAAGAGCTCCGCCCGCCTGCAGGAGCGCTTCCAGGAACAGAACGCTGCCATGATGCAGAGTGGCCAGATGGGTCCTCAATAAATTTAACGTTCGTTGTGTGGGTTCTTAAATGGTGGACTTGGATTTCTTCTATTGAGCGCGCACAAAATGTGCACCCACTGGGCAGGGGGGCCACTGGTGGCAGTGCCTTCATTCTACAGGAACCTCCCCCCTTTCTCCTAGAGGCCAATCTCGATGTGATCTTGGATTTGACTTGTATGGGCACAGTCATCCCATCAAGGCCAAGAAACTCTGGGTTGAGCCTCTTCATGTACCATAGTGATTTCCGGGACGGGATGAACCGGAAACAAATTTCCTCATCCTCGACCTCAAATATAAAAAGGCGCAAGATCGCCATTGATATGAATGATTTCTCGATTTATACCCATGTTTCTTATGGACTCTATGGAAATGTAGACTCCAAGATGCATGCAAGGTCAAGTTCCGACTAAAGCAGTTCACGTCGAGCAAGATACTCCGTCCACGGCTAAGACGAACCGATGACCCACTCTATGTGCCGGATACCTTTACCTATTTAGGTCCCCTACAATATGAGCTGGAGTAGAACTCCATGGAAATTGTCATTTGAACTAGATCTTTCGTGTCACGGTTCTAGATGAGGGGATGAAAACTTGGACTGATAGAATTGACTATCTCATCTAGTCTGAACTAATCTACCAATTGATAATCTGTCTGTAATCTGTATAGCTTTGGATTGACCTAGATGTCGGCAGATTGACCCGGTTCACCCGGATCGGTGATTTGTAGCAATCATCTACACAGCTTGAATGCCCAGTTGAATCGGTACAATCGGGTCCGACACCCGTTCCAATATTGGGGGAGTCCGGTACAACCTAGGCCCCTCATCCTCCTCATCACTCTCCTCTTTCTCTTCTATCAGTTTCCCCCCACTCCCCTCACGGCTCCACTCTGTCAAATCTTTCTCAAAAACCCATCGTTTCCCTTTTCTTTCCCGTCATCCATCTTTGTATGTGCCGTGCCCCTGATTGTTCCAACTTCTCCTAACCACATTCTTAGGATATCTCTTGACATCATGGCTAGCACAGTTGGACAGGTGAGCTCTTGTGATCTACCATATTATGGAAGCAATTAAAGCTAATCAATCAATAGACTATCACCTGTAAGGTAAGCTATGAGCTTCAAGCTACATTACCAACCCCACCATGACGTTTACCTCACCCTGCAAAATGATTCAATTTATTGCCATCGCGTTTACGATTGAAGTTGGACAAGTTGGACACATGGATCTGAATCATGGATGCTGGAGGCATGAAAATCAATTAATTCTCAACTAACTTGTAAATAGGCCGCCGTCGCCTGGGCTGCTGGTGAGCCCCTCTCCATTGAGGACATTGAGGTTCTGCCTCCCCGCGCCCATGAGGTGCGTATTCAAATTCACCACACTGGTGTCTGCCACACAGGTAAGCCCCGCCATATACCCCGCCAAGAGCTCCAAGTACCCCGCCACGCGGCGGCTTGGGCATCGTCCATTTTGAAACATACTAACAACAATTGATCATCAGATGCCTACACCCTCTCCGGAAAGGACCCTGAGGGTGCTTTCCCCGTCGTTCTGGGACACGAGGGTGCCGGTATTGTCGAGTCCGTTGGTGAGGGTGTGACCAACGTCAAGCCTGGCGACTACGTTATCGCTCTTTAGTATGTGATTCAATCATGCATATGACAATGACGAAACACTAACCTCTCTTCAGCACCCCCGAGTGTGGTGAGTGCAAGTTCTGCAAGTCTGGCAAGACCAACCTGTGTGGTAAGATCCGTGCCACCCAGGGTAAGGGTGTTATGCCTGATGGCACCTCCCGTTTCAAGGCCCGCGGCAAGGACCTGCTGCACTTCATGGGTACCTCCACTTTCTCCCAGTACACTGTCGTTGCCGATATCTCCGTCGTTGCTGTCACTCCTAAGATCTCCACCGACCGATCCTGCCTGCTCGGCTGTGGTATCACCACTGGTTACGGTGCCGCCGTTGTGACCGCTAAGCTCGAGGAGGGCTCTAACGTCGCTGTCTTCGGTGCTGGCTGTGTCGGTCTTTCCGTTATGCAGGGTGCCGTTAAGAACAAGGCTGGCAAGATCATTGCTGTTGATGTCAACGATGGCAAGGAGGCTTGGGCTCGCAAGTTCGGTGCTACCGACTTCGTTAACCCTACCAAGCTGTCTGGCAAGACTATCCAGGAGCACTTGATTGAGATGACCGATGGCGGTTGCGACTACACCTTCGACTGCACTGGTAACGTTGGTGTTATGCGTGCTGCTCTGGAGGCCTGCCACAAGGGTTGGGGTGAGAGCATTGTTATTGGTGTTGCTGCTGCTGGTCAAGAGATCTCCACTCGTCGTAAGTCCCAGAAACGTCCTTCCTGATACTGAGGTTTTTGCTAATATTTTCTCTCTTCTCTGTAGCATTCCAATTGGTCACCGGTCGTGTCTGGAAGGGATGTGCTTTCGGTGGTATCAAGGGTCGCTCTCAGCTCCCTGGTCTGGTTGACGACTACCTTAACGGCGAGCTGAAGGTCGACGAGTTCATCACCCACCGTGAGCCTCTGTCCAACATCAACACTGCCTTTGAGCAGATGAAGCAGGGCGACTGTGTCCGTTGCGTCGTGGATATGAAATAGATGTGTGAAATAGTTCGATGTCCTCAAAAAGGCTTGATGTGAAATATGAATTTCTTTGTGGTTTGAAGAATTTATTCCCTATCATTTTAGAGAATTCGTTGTATATACCAGTAATTAAACGAAGATGTCCTGTAGGGACTATGTAGTCTTATGAGGGCTGAGAAGGTCATCCAAGGTCCTCACCCCGCCTCGACCTTGTGGGCAACCACCTTCAAGTTCCACATACATCGACGACTTGCACCAGATTACATCAACGAGCCACGTTATCTGGACACCCCAAAATTATTCAATGGACACCCTTCGCCCTACTATTTAGTTTAGCCTGTACGCTCCCCTTACATATGTACACGTATTGGGGAAGATGGGTAATCTACACTGGGGCTCTAAAACGTATATGTACTTTCTATTTCAGTTCTAGGTTACTTTAAATATCAGGCTACTACTGATTATCTAGAGGTATAAGTAGAGGAGTAGGTACCAGGGTAGCTACCTATATATGGACTTATAAATATTGATCATAACCTTCAAGTTAAGAAGAAGCCCTGTAGATATCGCTAAAGGCTCTGGCTCCAGGGCTTCAAATGTTCAATACGTGTATGAGAGGTGCATAAACTAATCCCAATTAAGTGAAGGGTATCCAAATAACATAGCTCACATCAACAACGATTGCATTCGATCTATTACGGCAAAAATCGCTTATCATCGGAGCAGATCTTCCCTGAAGATGATCAACAGATACTAATCATACGATTATCTCTCTTCAATTGGGGCGGGCAGTCTCCGACTCTCCCCACCTTTTCTCCGCAGCATAATGATAAGCTGCCCGATGTCGGTTCTTGATCATCGTGGCCTCTGATAGGGAATCACCCCTTAGTACGCCCAGATTAGGGAATCTTGACGGTGATGAGGGGCTTGCAGGAATTCATTGATCGGGTTTCCCTCCATAGCGGACGATCTCCGCCGGACAGCAAGAATAGAAGGAGAGAGCGAGTTCGTTATCGAGGATATAAACAGGACAGATTCCCTCGATGCACTGCAAGTTTGCAATTGAGTTATTTCATTCAAGTTATCAGGTGGAATTACCTGATCTCTCTACCACGTATAAACCTCTTCAACTCGAAGTTGACGCCATCCACCTCCTACTACATACCCTCCCCTTCCAATTCAAGTTATATTAAACGTATAACTTCAATCCCACTCCACCATGACAACCAATACCATTACCCTCCCGGAACCCTTCGCCTCAATCCCACGGACTCCCCTCCTCCTCGGCCCCTCGCCAATCCACCCCCTCCCCCGCATCAGCGCCGATCTCGCCCGCACCAGTCCACACAAAGTAACCATCTACGCCAAGCGCGACGACCTAAACTCCGCATACGCATACGGCGGAAACAAGACCCGGAAACTAGAGTACCTCCTCGCAGACGCCCAAGCTCAGGGCTGTGATACCCTGGTATCCATCGGTGGAGTCCAGAGTAACCATACTCGTCAAGTTGCAGCCGTGGCCGCGCGTACGGGTCTGAAAGCTCGTCTTGTTCAAGAGCATTGGGTCGATTGGCAGGATAAGGGCTATGACTCTGTTGGTAATATCCAGCTTTCGCGTCTTATGGGCGCGGATGTAAGACTTGATCCGTCGGGTTTTGGAATCGAACATAAGAATACCGCCCAGGCTGTTGTTGAGGAGTCGAAGGCTAAGGGTGAGAAACCGTATTATATTCCGGCTGGTGCTTCGGATCACCCGCTTGGTGGCTTGGGGTTTGCGAGATGGGCGTTCGAGGTTAAGAGTCAGGAAGTGGAGATGGGGATCTTCTTTGATACTGTTCTGGTTTGTGCGGTTACGGGCTCGACTTTTGCGGGCATGATTGCGGGGTTTAAGTTGCTGGAGAGGCTTTATCCTGATGATCCTAAGAGAAAGATTATTGCTATTGATGCCTCGGCGACTGTTGATAAGACGCGTGATCAGGTTCTTAGGATTGCGAGGAATACTGCGGGTAAGATTGGGTTGAAGGAGGAGGATATTACGGATGAGGATGTCATTCTTGATGAGAGATACCATGCTGGTATCTATGGCATTCCTGATCGTCAAACTTGGGATGCTATTGAGTATGCGGCGAGAATGGAGGCGTTCATTACTGATCCTGTTTATGAGGGGAAGAGCTTTGCGGGTATGGTGGATATGATTCGCAAGGGCGAGATTAAGGAGGGGAATATTCTGTATGCTCATTTGGGTGGTCAGTTGGCCTTGAATGCGTACTCTGATCTGGGTGCGATCAAGGAGTGATCTGGCAAGCGTCTGGGATTATTTGTCAGTGGGAAACAGTGACAGCTAGTGCGAAGCATGGATCTAAAGATTGAATGTTTACAATATTACGAATAGAAAATACAAATTGATAGAGTTATAGGTAGCGGATAAAGATATAATCTTGTATTGGTCAAAGAGTGACTAGTAGTTGGATAGTATACCTAACAAGAATAGCGCACGTAGGACAAACTCAGGCAAACACTCCGCAATCTGGCACTTAGAACAGCTTGTGCTCAAGGGTCATCTCAGACTCAGGCTGGAGACCAACACAGGCACGGAAGATGTTGATCAGAGCAGAGCGCTGCTTGCCCAAGGCGTTGACAACGGGGGTACCGGGAGGAGTCAGAGGAGCCTTGAGCATGTAGCTGAGAATGCTCAGAACGCTGTGGAAGCCCTTGTACTCGGCGCCCTCCTCATCAGTCTTCCAGCTGACACGGGTCATCATCTCGGCCAGAACAACCAGATCGATGATCAAGGGAGAGGCCAGCAGAGAGTCCTCGCAGATGTTGAACAAGCTGATGGTCTGGTGACCACCCATGAAGATCTCGGCGTAGTACTCGTCAAGAGCACGCTTGTTGTCACCGACAGCAGGCATGTACTTGATGACCACGGTGTGGTCAGGGTGCTCGTCCTTCTCGTAGAGGATGTGGTTGGCAGCAACCATGTCATCGACGACGTTGGACTTGGAGATCTCCTTAGAGCGGAACTGCTTCTGCGAGCTCAGGTTCTTGCCGTCGTTGTTACCCAGGTGGTTGTAGCTGGCAATGGAGGTGAGCTTGATACCGGCGTTGATCAAGAAGTCAACCAGGGCGGACTTCATCTTGGTCTGACCAGACTTGAAGTCGTCACCACCAATGAAAGCACGGTGCTTCTCAGCAAGCTGGAGAGCACCAGGAACAAAGGTGTTCTGGGGAGATCCGTTGATGAAAGGAGTGTTCTCCAGGATGGCAGCGACAGCGAACACAGTGGAGGGGGCAACCTCCTCGTGACCGGTCTTGATCGAGTTGATCAGGTTGTCGGCAGTGTCGTTGACACCGGGGATGATATCGGCGTAGCGCTCGGTGTTAGCGGTCCACATGATAATCACCTTGTCCAGGCCATTGGCAGCCTTGAAGTCACTTTTAAAAGAGTTAGTTCAAGTCATCAAATTGTAGTATCTTGGCTAAACTTACCGAATGTCCTGCTGGATCTTCTCGACGTGAGCCCAGCAAGCCTTGGTACCCTCCAGAACATTGTCCGCACGGTCTTCCTGGTTGGCGGCAATGAAGTCTGGGTAGTAGATACTAGGCAGGGGCTTCATCTCGGCCATCTCCTTGCGCACAAGAACCTTGAGGCTGGGCTCCAGGACCTGAGCACGGTCCATGGATTCAGCCAGGTTCATGCTGCTGATGTCCCAACCACCAATGGCCAGGTCATTGGGGTGAACCATCGGAAGCAGGTCGTGGAAGGGGATGTTGATCTCCTCTCCAGTCTTGGTGTCGGTACCGAGCTTGACAGTGGAGCTCATGACAATGGAACCATAGTAGTTGGAGGTCTGCTTGCCCTCGCGGGTCTCCCAAGAGAGACCACGACGGTTGGCAAGAATACCAGCAGTAACAGTGGAACCGTTGTTACCACCCCATCCGACCAACATCATACCAATCTTGCCAACCTTGCGGTCGACCTTGAAGTTGTAGTTGGTGGCCTTGGGGGTGGCAACGAGCTTGTTGTCGGCGGTACGAGTGATCTCAGTAGTCTGATAGGCGTACTGAGACTTGATCTCGTCGGCGGTGTAGACGACATTGGGGGACTGGACGGTAAACAGAGGGGAAGATTGACGAGCCGACCCGTTCACGGAGCCATTGGCACCTTCAACGCTAGCGTGAGGAGCCATTATGTTCACAGCGCGGGATTGCGGGATATGAACTTTGGAAATAAACTGTGGAGCGTGGATGCTTTACAGAGAGTAAAGTGAATTGTCCGGTGCTCCTCCGCGGCTGGAGGTGCGTCGGCCGTTGAACGGGTGGTGGCGGCTGTAAAGAAAGCATGTCAATACTCTGTATATTGTGTGGTGTTGCTGCCATTGGACTGCAGTTGCGTAGTTCCGGGGCAGATCAGTTCGAGGATGACTTACGAGTTAAGGTGTGTGGAGAAAATTTTGACGGTTGTATGTGATCACGTCTCTAGAGAGTGATCGACCTATTGATAAGGCTTATACGAACCGGTTAGGGTAGTGAGAAGGGGAACGAAGAATGAATTGGTTGAAGAGAAGAAGAAGAGAGAGAGAGGAAGGAAGGAAATCTAAATAGTCGATTCCACGTGAGAGACTCCGCTCGGCTCCGGGGTTCTTACTCTTTCCCCCCTATCTCCCCCCTTTTTTACCAACTGCCATAAATCCATAAATGTTGGGGCAATCCCACTCGGTTCTTGATTGTGGATCTACTTTACCTTCGCTAATCCCTCCGAGCTAAACTCTCTTCAGATGCAAAACTCGGGATTTCTTACGGATGACTGGTATCCGGGGGCCATAACCTATTCTCGCCTAATGGTGTTTTCGTGCTCGATGGTAAAAGTGGACCAATTCACACAAAGAAGACCAAAAAGACAGGATCCGTATAGTTCCGATGTACGGCGATACGGAGAACTCTGGAGTACTCCATAAAAATCCATCGTCTCCATAATAACCAATGGCACTTGGCACTGCCGTGCTCCATCAGACCAGGTTTTGTTTTATTAGTGTTGCCTGATAGCCCTGGAGATGTCGTAAGTTCAAACTTGAATGTTGTGGATAGTTCAAATATTTAGAAAGTACTATGAGTATACATCCTATGTTGCTCTCTTGATCTGTATGAATCCATATAATATTCTAATGTCTATAACTGATCAATTGATAACTACCCCTCGATCTCGACCCATCAGGTGATCCGTGCATGACAGCCGCGCGGGGCAAGGGGAAAATGCGGTCAACAACACACATAGTGTGCACTAAGGGCACTAAGGGCACAGTCACAGACGTTTGCGGCCTTCACACCGCACTTTCAACTCCCTACTATACTCTAGTAGATATATGAAAATCTCTAGTTTCATGCACTCATACCAATAAGGTCTAGTCATAATCAAATACCACTTATAATAGGACCAAATTAAATTGCATTCAAGCTAAATCCATTCAAACTGGACTAGCCACATGCGCAGGTACCAGATACTTCCAAGGTTGCCACATCAGATGTCGCCATTTTGGGCACTCGTGTGCCTCGAGACTCGGTGAACATTCTGAACTTAGGTCTGGATTCAGATAATTCCACCAACCTTGGAATGCTGACTGGAGAAATTCGGCGACAGATGAATACTGCGTTTATATATAGCCAGTCATTACTAGTATTTGAAGATCCAAGTCCAGAACCCGAGTATATCAGTACTAGTACTTGCACCAACAGCAAATATTGCCCATAATAGGTAATACTGTACTTTGGCTTCAAGTTCCACTAGCAAGCCGGGCGTTCATCTGCCTGTGAAACTGGTCCAACCAGGTGACCTCAACTCAGGTTTATCCCGTCCGGATGTCAGACTAGAACCCATGTCTACCCACGGGATGACGGGCCAACTTCATGCTCATGATCCTCCAAGTAATCCTCCGTAGCGTCGGGGGCCATCGGTTTCACGCCACTGCGCTCCGCTAAGCGACTTTCAATACCGAACAGTCGAGACATTTCCTCCAAGGTGCGCCCGCGAGTCTCCACTAAAAAGAAAGCCATGTCAATCAGTGGATCTCTACCCCAAGTGACGATCAACAACCTACCTAGGCAGTACCGAACAAAGAAAAATGCCACTACACAAATCCCGGAGTAGATGATGTATAGACCCCATCCGATCGCATCCCCAATAGGTGGACTGGCTTGCGCAACAATGTAGCACGCGGCCCATAGAGATGCCGTACTGAGGGCATTACCCTTTGCTCGCATGGAGACGGGGAATATCTCGGCGGCGTAGGTCCATGACCCGACACCCCAGCTGATGTTGAAAAACACATAAAACAAGTATGGGAACATGATGATCGTGTAGTTGGCTGGGTCACCTGGGTGATGCTCGGCGTGCCACTGCAACACCGTTATACCAATCATCGCGCCCATCATCCCGACCGTTCCAATCTGCAGCCATGTTTTTCGTCCCAATCGATCGAAGAAGAAGATCGGGATCCATGAAGTCACAAATAGAACAACTCCAACACCACCGGTCGCCAGATTCGCTGTACGTGGATTCGTAATCCCTCCTCGTTCGAAAAGGGATGGCTATATGATAAGGATCAGCGATGCTCTCATTACTCCCGGGGTAGATCCGAGCCCACTTACAGTGTAGTACAAGATCGAGTTTGTTCCTGTGATTTGTTGCAAGAACTGAACACCCATTGCCAACAGAGTAACCCGTAAAACGGGCTTGGTGAACATGTCCTTCCACGTTGCTTGGCTAACGGTATGCTCAAATTCAATCGATCCCTGAATCTCTAGCATTTCCAGATCAGCCGCCTCAGATCCATGGAGCCTGGTTAAAACTTCACGGGCACATTCATGTCGATCTTGACTGGCAAGCCATCGAGGACTGGGAGGAAGCCAGAACCAGCACCCGACAGCAAGAACCATCGCTGGCAAGATCTGGATGGCTAGAGGAATCCGCCACCAGTCTTTGGTTTCAAGAAAGTTGAAGCCGTAGTTGAGCCAGAATGCAACTAGTTCTCCGAGGCATAAAATCATCTGTTCGATGGCCACGATGCGGCCACGAATCGCTGGTGGAGAAAGCTCTGCTACATAGAGAGGAACCCCTCCAGCACAGGCTCCGACACCGTATCCTAGGATAACTCGTCCAATGGTCTGCTTGTTTTAGCGTAATGCCCAGAGCTGAGAGAAGGGTTAATGCTTACGATTTGAGTAATCGAGTAAGATGCCGCCTGTAGTATAGCCCCGACAATGAAAACGAGACAAGCGATCGCCAGAGTTCGTTCACGACCAATTGGATCTGCGAGCCATCCAAGAGACATGGCTCCGATGAAGCATCCTACATCATATAGAGACACAACCATACCGGTTACCCCTAGTTATCAAGTTCAGTATGTAGTACTTCGTGGATAATATCAAGCCTGCACGTACATGAATTCTGGGGATGCATCAAATCAATCCATCGTTGATCAGCGACGATCACCCCCATCACCCCTTGATCATATCCGAATAAGAACGCACCCAGCGAAACAAAGGCTGTGACACCGTATAAATAATTCGGGTTTCCCTCCCGACGTTGAGATGGGTCCACCCCGGCCGGTGGCCGAATAAGCTTGGTTTGCTTGAGGGATAGCATGGTGACTGAAAATCCAAAGACGAGCATAGTGAACACCAGCAAGAGCCATCCCTCACTTATTATACATCTTGTGCTCCAACACATACGGTCCGATCCGAGGTCCCATTTAGAAGCTGGGGGTATTTTCTGGGGTATTGATGAGTCTGGGCCTGGATGACTCGGTGATACTCCGTTCGAGGTTGAGTGGAGGAATGTCATCCCCGCGATAGAGGTACAGGCGGGTGTGAATTTCCCCTTTGTCGTGAAGATGGGGATGTGTCAAGCCACTTTTTGTCGATCTTTGCTTCCTGTGGACTGGAAAGGGGAATTCGGCGCGCTGGTTTAGTCTGTGCGTCTAAAGTGCGGGGGTGCGTGGGGATACTACTTTGGACAACATTAGAGAGCGAGACTCGGAGTATGAGCTATATTATTTGGACGCCCGAAAACTACGAAGAAAGAGCTGTTGTACCTACCATAGAGTCATGGGCTAGGTAAGGGATGAGATGGAGCTCCCACTTGGAGTGAGTCAAGACCTAGGTCTTTGGATGTCCATGTTTGAATTTTATGGCCTTTTCAACATACCACTGGCATGATACCGGGTTGTCTAGAATCGCTGAACAACTTTCTCAATTATGAAAGAATTGCTTCACACGCCAAGGATAAATTTTCGTCGTGGCAGTTATACCGTTGATTGGGCTTGCATTGAGCAGCTAGTGGTGCCAGTGGATATGATAAAGCCTCAAATATGCCAGCGAGCAGGCTGGCTCTCTGTTATCCTGCCTTTGCATAATTCAAAACCTGCATGTTCAAGACATGAGATGATTATTCGGGCCGAGTCGCAGTGTTATCAAATCCCTCAAAGTAAGGGCGTGAATGGAATGCTGGCGCGGCAACAACCTTCGATTACAGTGAGACACCAAGTATGATTAAATGGTCCACGATCTGCAGAAAAGCACAGTGAGAGGATAGCCATCTCTCGAAACACCCTGACTTCCATGATCGGATTCAAGCATTCGTTGCGTGCCAAAATATCAATCACTATCGTTGCGCTCACCCTCCCTCCGTCACTGAGCTTTTGAACACGATATGACGCGCTTCCTTGGCATGCGAGGAAATCGCCTCAATCTTGTCGCATTATGTGGCGTCACGATGCCAGCACTGATGTCGTTCGGATATAATCAGGTCCTGCTGGGTGGTGTCTTGACACTAAGAAGCTTTAACGATCAATTTCCCGAAATCGACGTTGCCAATGCAGCTCCATGGGACAGACGGAAAGTGTCTGTTATTCAAGGGACAGTTGTGGCATTATATGCGATTGGAGGACTTTTCGGGGCGCTTCTATGCATCGGATTGGGGGATATTTTGGGTCGCCGTCGAGTGATTATGGTGGCGTCGGTTCTTCAATTATTGGGGGTGATACTCATGGGAACCGCATATTCATTCGCCCACTTAATCGTCTCTCGAATTATTCTTGGTCTTGGAATTGGTGGCCTGATGGCAACCGCTCCTGTTTGGCAGTCGGAAATATCACCTGCAGCGAAACGTGGCACACATGTCGTGACAACTGGACTGTTTGGAGGTATCGGTGGTACAATCGCGCTGTTCCTAGACCTTGGCATGTCATTTGCACCTGGGACTGTGGGATGGCGTTTCCCATTCGTGTTCCAGGCTCTCTTTCCCTTGATGACAATTGTTATAATCTGTTTTCTGCCTGAGTCGCCTCGCTGGCTTATCAGGCAGAATCGAGTTGGGGAAGCGCGAGATGTGCTGGCAGCCCTGGAATCGATTGACCCAAGTCATCCCAAGGTGGACGCTGAAATCAAAGATGTGCAGTCATCTCTCAGGCTCACCGGCGAAGGCTCTTTGCGGCAGGTCTTCCACATGGGTCCACAGCGGGTTATCCATCGTGCGTTTATAAGTGTGGCTGCCATGTCATTTTTGCAGCTTACTGGTGTCAACGTCATTGCATTCTATAGTAAGTCATCCCGAGCTCCTTTTTATTGGGTATAACTGACTCTCTCCCAAGCGACCACTATATTCGAGACCTATCTAGAGCTAGGCTCGGTCATGTCCCGAGTCTTGGCTGCAGTATATCAATCCGTCGCTCTGATCGGGGGAACACTTTGTATCTTCACAGTAGAAGGATTCGGTCGGCGAAACTTGATGTTAGCAGGAGCTGCAGGCAATACCATCTGTTTGGCTCTCGTCGCGGGACTAGGCTCTCAGCCTCTTAACCAAACGGCTATCCACGCGGCTGTGGCATTCATCTTCCTATATCATTTCAGCTTCATTGTCGGATTTGCCGGTGTCCCCATTCTGTATGCGACGGAAATCGCTCCCTTGAAGATGCGTGGGACGATCAATGGCCTGAGTCTGGGCTTCTTTTGGGCGTTCTGTGTGCTTATCGCAGAGATCACTCCGATCGCTTTCGAGGCCATTGGTTGGCGACTTTTCATTATCTTCGCAGCAGTCAACCTGGCGATCGTGGGTGTTGTGTATCTGTTCTTCCCAGAGACTGCGGGTCGCACGCTTGAGGACATCGATGAGATTTTTGTCTCCTCGACTACTATCTGGGATCCGGTATGGGTGGCTAAGCGATTGCCACGGTCAACGAGTGAGAAGCTTCAGACCCAGAAAGATGCGAAAGAGGAACAGAGCGATGTAAAGGTGGACCTATGTAGTGAGCATTAGCATCGAAATATCCGCTAGAGTGGGATAATGTAGATCAAGCTGATTGATTAGAGAGCATAGATAGAACAGAGGCCTGTCTTTATGGGAAAAAATATTCCGGGCTGTGTATTGCAAGTTGAAATTATGAGAGGCTGTAGAGAAGAAAAAGATAAAAAAGAAAGTGATAGTAGCTGGGATTGAACGGGGGACCTTGAAATCAGGTGTGCATCGATGCGAGTGGTGAGATACTGTGAATAGCCTCACTTGATACACCCAGCACCACCGCAACACCCTCGATATCTCATTCATTTTTAGTTACTTTTGTTCTCTAAAAAGACAGATAGAAAGAACGAGCTTGAAAGTAATTGAGGTAAAAATATTAAAAATTTAAAAAAAAGATTGCCCCCAGCCGAAGCTGGGTACCCGCCCGCCCTCTGGTGTCAACTCAGCCATCGACCAGGGCCAGACCCTCCTGATCAATGCCTCTGTCTCTCTTGGAAATCAGAGACCGCTGGCGGTCCCTAACTGGGCCAGCCGGGCTGAGTTGTTACTTTTCTTTCTCCCAACTCAAATAAATAGGAACTCGCGTTTCTTCTGCCTTGCTTTCCAGGTTACCATGTAAAGAGTCCTGAACCATGTACTTTCTGGGATATTCTCAGTGGCTTCGAATTAGTATTTAAATGTTAATAGCACTTCCAAAATATAATAAATATAACAATCGACTTTTAAATGTAGATATATATGGATATAGTATGCGTGGATGTATAATTGATGTATGTAGGTTCAAGTTCGTGTTGTTCATCAGGAAAGCGCCACCCCCACACTTTGACCCCACGTAGCTCAGTCTGAGCTTCCCCTCATGATTCATCCTTGACCTTTTCCACATAAGTTATAGCCATGACTACCAGGAATCCTCAATGCTGGTAAGTTGATTTCGGATTTGTCATTCCCTAGGGCCATAATATTGACTCGTTCATAGTGATCCATGTCGTCTACTTCATCATAAATGTGACCGCCTTTTCTTCACGATCTCTCCACTTTTGCTAACTGCAGTAGGTGATGGAATTCGACCAAAATGCGGTCGATGTCTGCGAACAGGGCGCACCTGTCTAAGAGGAGAGAAGCGAATGCAGTTCCGACAAGCTAAAGACCGTGGATTTCGGACTCGATTTCCACGTAATCAAGTTTGGCTGAAGCCACCACCTCGAGGTTGGTCAAATACATCTATACTATGCCTCAGATCAATTGATTGATGCACTTCTGACAATTCCTCAACATATCAGTGGATTTTATCCTGGAATCAGGTAGCGATGAGACTGTGAATGACATAGATCAGCCATCGACAATTGACAACGTGGAACACGCGAATACCACAGTGGACTCGGACTCCGTTCAAATCAACCGCGAGCAACTTGAAACTACAAGCGGAGAGGTGCCGTCTCTTCCCTTGACAGAGTTGGACTCAGATCAATATCCCTACTTACCATCAATCGGCGAGCGCCCGATCTTGCAGCCCAGAAGACGGGGTTGGCCGCTACGAGATCCGCAGGAAGCTCATCTCTTGAAGCATTTTGTAGACCGAATTGCATCATTTGTGAGCCACCACAGTACACTGGAAGAATGTCACGAGTCCGACTGACAGAGGCTTAGTTTGACTGTACCGATCGACAACAGCATTTTGCTGTCCATATACCGTATCGCGCACGTTATTGTGATACCCTGTTCAACGCAATCATGGCTTTATCCGCTCGCCATCTTAGCCATACAACCCAATTCGATACATTCGTCTCTGATCATTATTATCAGACATGCCTCGAAACATTGATACCTTCACTGGATGACCATGAAGTCACCATGGATGATGACTTACTCGCTGCCACTGTGCTTCTCAGACTGCTGGAAGAATTTGACGGTGAGTCCACCTAATACCCACTCTGCTGCACGTTATTTAGAATGGAGCTGTCTGACTGTGACCATAGTCCCACTCGCAGGCTCGGATCTTCGTGGTCACTCTTTTGGCACCAAAGCGTTCATCCAGGGTCCTCCTCCATCAATGACTACAACTCCGAGCCTACGACAAGCTGTCTATTGGAGCGGTCTGCGCCAGGAGATCTACAATGCTTTAAGTCTTCAACAAGCTCCAGATATTGACCTGAGCTCCCTGCACTCATTATTCACTGCACTAGGCCCAGATGCTGGAGACTGTGCTTGGGCTAACCAATCCATTGCTCATTGCGCCGACGTTCTTCTTTTCTGCTTTGGCACGGGCCCGCGGTCTGTGGGTGTGTATGAAACCCTACAAAAACAGTACGAGCAATGGCGTGAAGCTCGTCCACCATCATTCGACCCCTATTTTGTAGGTAGCGATGAAGTGGAGGTGGGTGCATCGTTTCCTGATATTCGCTTCAGCTCTCCCTGGCACGGTAGGTTTCCCAAAATCAATCAGCTTTATGAAAATCCGCGCTCTAACTTAATCACGCCTCTCAATTCTTAGCGATTGGCAACCAGTATGCAGAACTTGCACGGATTCTCCTCGCCGTGCATGATCCCACTATCCCGACCGTAGGACCTCTACGAAGGCGGGTTGTACAAGAAGCTGATGTGAGTATTCCCAATAAGCACCTTCAGGGGATACAGAACCTTAATCACTGATACATGGTTCTAGTCGCAAATCCGCAAGGGGGTGTGGACTGTCTGTGGTGTGGCATTGTCGAATGAATCTGTTCCGCCAGCTATGGTCGTTGGCTGTATGGCCATCCATCTCTGTAAGCGCATCCACCCCGGGATGAAGATATTTTGGGATACCTAGAATCCACAGCTTAACATCTTCAGGTGGCGACCGATTTACAGATCGGCAGGAACAAGAACGATTAATTCAAGTTTTGGCCCGCACGGACTGCTTGCATGGTTGGCCGACCCACGCGCTTCAGCGACAGCTCCGCGATACTTGGGGAGTGTTATGAATCGCTCTTCAAAATTATGCCTGGAGATTGTCAACTTATCTGTTACAATGGGTTCTTGCGATCAATCTACTTGAGGCTCATTAATCTACAGTGTACGAGTCTATCGTACATAGACCTTCCGGACCCGTACGGAGCACTCCGTAGGCAGGACGCGCTCCCGCCCCTGACCCCCTTTTTTCTTGGCCCCACTGACTTTGTCAGATGTCGGGGATGAATGAGCTGCGTCACACGGGGCCAGAAAGCACACGCGTTGCTGACTCGCATGAGAAAGGATGTCAACGGGGCCTTCGGTGGAAAAAGCAACCAGCTGATTCAGCTGATGCAGGAACAACTCATGTTGGTCATTGCCAATTTTGGAGAAATTAAATAGTACGGATACGGTGAAGGGAGATAGCGACTTGGACGATCCAGACCCTCAGCAACTGTTCTCTGTATGGACAATCCCAGTCGGAGACAGCAACCTGTGCCATGGGGCTCTTTCATTGACTGGGGGCGGGCTTAGTGCTCAGGCGCAAGTGCACGTCAGCGCCCAAGTTCGATCCAGATCAAGGGGGCTAGTTTCCTTTTCTTCCTTGAAGTTCATGTTTAGTGTCCCCACTCGATCCTGCATTGACTCTCTAGGGAAACATTCCACGGAGTATATAGCCCAGACTATCATAATTGGCTTCTTATGTGACATGAACACGGCGCAGGCACCAGTGGAACCTGAGGATCCGAGGACCCTTGTGCATACAGGAACTGTGAACGAATATTATACAGAGTCCGCACAGACAAGTTTACACAAAGCGCTTAGAGGAGTTTCCTGATCATCTTGAAGTACAAAGTACTCCCTCCTCAGAGCCATTCATAAATTCAGCATCTCGGATTATACAGTGGAGTTCCTCGTCACACAGTGTACACAAAGCATCAGGATCAAATGGATATGGATTCCATCAAGTTTTTGTGGAACCACTTAGTATTATTTTTTTAATTCTGATACGATCTCACAAATGTGATTGTTTTTTTTATGATTTACCCCTGAACGTGACGACTTACGAGTACTTACGAGTCTTTCCATCCGCACTGGAGACGCTACAGCACTAGCGTGGTGCATGGGCACATTGACTGGTTCCCACTTCCGACTCAACTTGGCTTGAACCCACCCACTCAATACAGATAGGCGATCGACCCAATTTCCAAATACGACTCCACTGCTTCTTCTTGAATCACCCCTTCCAGAAGACCTTTCTTTTCTATCGCAGACTTTCAACCCCCGCAATTAATTGTTGTAGAGGGATGAAGTTGGGGCTTGTTGGCCCATTGAACTCCTATGACCCCGGTGGTCTGTGATAGAAGATGGCTTCAATGGATATGGGCTTTTTGCCTACGATTAAATGCTCCAGCTGTGGGAACAATGTCGAGATCTCCGCGATGGGGGACCATATATGTGCCCCAGTCATCCATGGTATGTCCATTGTGCCCCTCCAATCTGCTTCCAAAGGATGAAACACATATAAAAATAGTTCCAAGGGAAAGAAAAACAAGCTCGAATAAAGCTCTAACTCATATCTAGCCCCTATTGCACCTCCATCACCACCACCATCAGCTGGGTTCGAATCACCCAATCGATTGACAGCGGCGATGGCCATGAAGACCGGCCGGTCTGCCCCGCCACGGATTGACCCTTCAATAGCAAGTATGTATTGTTCCGTGGAAGGCTATGATTCTTGTGCAGGTACCGTCTCATTATGTAGATTAGCTGCTAACAAACAGGTCAGACCGCGCATTTCTTCAACCAAGTGTGACAACGCCAGCAAGCAGTATTGGGTCCCGTGCTCATTCACCTCTCTCAACATCAGCTCCTCGTTCTCCTTTGCCATCTCCTGGAGAGCGAATATCACCTGACGATGAATCCGTGATTAATTTGGACTCGGTGTTCTCCTTTCCGATGCCCGGAAATCGAGATCCAACTCAGATATCGGCACAAGGGTTAACAGGGAATGCACGTACTCGCTCCCCAGCGCCAACACCCTCTCCACGCTTGGGACTTGGGCTAGATTTGGTACCAGAAAATATACAGCTACCCCCAAGCCCACTACCACCCCCACCTAAGGAAGCCAGCCAAACGCAGGTGAGCCACCAACGCTGGGATTCTATGGCTAGCCATAGCAGCTATCGGACGTCCATGGCAAGCACTCGCTACGGAAGCTCGACTGCCAGATCTTCAACCCATAGCTTCTCGCGTGGCTTTCGCACCTTCATGGATGATACACCACCACTACCACCAGCTCCTCTTCGCACACCAAACAAGGCGTCTTTCCCGAGAGATTCAAATCTATCAGTGGGCGCATCTTATCGGGCAGAGACATATAGTGGATTTGATTTCGGCATAACGACAGACACACATACAAGTTTAGATGACCTTCCTGAGGAACTTTCGCCTATCACGACCGAACCAACACACCATCCCGACCATATCTTCGACTTTTCTTCCGACAATTACCTTCACCCCACCACCGCTAAATCTGAATATGAACCGTACCGAAAGAGCTCCGATGCCACAAGTGAAGGGGCTCTTTCAATCACGACCTTTGCTCGTGCCTTGGGACTCGAAGATCATATTCCCGAAGGAGAGAGTTCATTATCATCAGAATCTTCGGCATCCGAGACGCACAGTGGGAGCTCCATGTCGAGTCTCCCTTCTGACGTAAGCCTCAATAGACACAAGCCCACCGATCCTCTCAACCTTGGACCCTTGGTCGAGGAAATGCCCGCTCGGACACGGCAGACAATCCTTGAGTTGCCTGATCGTGAGAGACGAACCCTGGATGGAGTGCCTACCATCCCGGCAGCTTTTTTCAGCCCAGACTCACCTACAGACCCAGCCATCACTCAGGGATCTTTGTCATTGATTGTCGAGAAGCGAGATTTCAAACAACCAGAGCCCGCACCAGAGCCAGAGCCACAAGTGCAAGAGCCTCCATCGCCAAAACAGATTCAGCGATCAGCTACATTGCCTATTCCTCCTCCTCCTTCACCTCGTCCCCCGACCCGTTCTGCGACCCGTAGTAAGGGCCAATGCAAAGGCTGCGGCGAGGCAATCACCGGGAAGTCCATCTCATCGTCAGATGGCCGTCTAACAGGTCGCTACCATCGTGGTTGCTTTGTTTGCTTCGAATGCCACTCACCCTTCCAAACGGCCGATTTCTACGTTTTGAATAATCGTCCTTACTGTGCGCAGCACTATCACCAGCGCAACGGATCCCTGTGCTCTACTTGTAACACCGGTATTGAAGGTCAATATCTAGAGACTGTTGAGCCGAATCCGAACAAGCCTAGTCGTCGTCGATTCCACCCGACATGTCTCCAGTGCCGCACCTGTCAAGTATTGTTGAACGGCGACTACTTCGAATGGAATGGGGAGGTTTATTGCGACCGGGATGCTCGGCGTGCAGCAGCAGCAGCCTATCACCCACCACCCGCTGGCCGTCGAAGACCTCCAGGATCTTCTCCCTTGGCTCAATCTCGCAGTTATGGCCCCTCGGGTGGACGTCCTCCTCCCTCCCCTGCTCCTGGTCAGAATCTTCGTCCAGGCCCTCGCTTCCCCTCCGGTGGCGCACGACGTTTCCCTGAGCGTCGAACCACCAAGCTCATGATGTTCTGAGCTCCCATTTATATTTTAACGTCACTTTACCCTCCTTTTGATTTTAGACAGCGTTATACCCTTCATATCCTTGGCTCCGCATTATTTATTTCCGCTGCCACTGAAACCGGCGTTTTTCATTCGTTTTCATTTTTTTTCTTTCTCTCTAAATTAGCCTCCATACTTCTCTTCTTAGTCATTATC
Organism: Penicillium herquei; assembly: GCA_039634405.1. Classification (NCBI taxonomy): domain Eukaryota; kingdom Fungi; phylum Ascomycota; class Eurotiomycetes; order Eurotiales; family Aspergillaceae; genus Penicillium; species Penicillium herquei. The sequence continues at coordinate 156,196 of CP098389.1, read as the reverse complement.
GTTTGAAGTTACACATGGCGCCGTCATATTTCTAGTCACGGTGAAGGTACATCCCGTGTTCAGGGTTAGCTCCATTGGGTCGGTGTTTGGTTCGCAACATCAATGGATGTTCGCTGTTCATACTATCGTGAATATAATGTTTTAACTGCTAAGACTTCGAAGCAAAGATGATTTCATATCATAAACCTATGTGCAATTAATCCCCGAATGCGATATATCCATACTATTCAAATATTCATGTCGCTCTCTTTCCCTCAAACTGTACACGCTCCAATGTTGGAAGATATTTGCGTCTGATGATCCATCCGAAAACAAAGATTATAACCGTCACCAGTAAGACCCTGGCGCGCTGACCAAGATCTAAACGGTCTTGCTGAAGGTTACCAGTGGGAGAACCCTCACTCTGTTCCTTCTGCCAGTTCTCCCGGATCGCATAGAGTTGTTCTGGTTCATCTGTGATAATACCATCGACTTGATGTCGAATAGCCCAGCGCATTAGATTAGGTGCATTCACTGTCCACAGATACACTCGGCGACGTGCAGCGCGGGCTTCCTCCAGGAACCCACGACCCAGGGGACCTAACAGGATTTGCTGATTGACGTTGAAAGATATGCGAGGGACGTGTAGGAATTGACGAGCATAGCTCAAGTCAACACAGATCAACGTCATCGCGTAACGTGGTAGATATTGGGTGCTTGGTGGCAGGAATCGCGCAGACCAGAAACCAAGAACAATTCGTCGATGCCAGTCTGGTCCGATGGCTGGGATGGGAACTGATTCAATTGTTTTTGCGATAGTCTTCATTATGGTGTCTGGGTCGTTATCCAGCTAGGAAGCGGTGTCAGCGGTTATCAAGGTCCAAGTTGAACGATTATAGTAGTTTTGACTGTTATTGACGTACCTTGATATCGAGGAGAACCCATATATGCTCTCGGCCTGGCTGTCGAAGGTATTCAAGCACATCTACCAAGCGAGGCATGGGTACATGGGGTGCCATGAGGGTGCGCAGAGTTTTCAACTCTTCCCAGTCGCAGTCAATCACATTCTTTTTCAACCCGTAGCATCGCTGTAATGTTTTGTCCTATGTATTATTAGCATAGGATTGACACCCGGAAGTAGTTTCGCTTACATGCGATAACACGACCACTCCATCGCGGGTAAGATGCAGGTCGAGTTCAAGTGCATGGGTCCCCGCTTCGATCGCGTTTTCGATCGCACAAATTGTATTTTCGGGGTATTTTCCTTTGTATCCTCGATGGGAGATAATCTGGGGCATTGTTGAGCCATCGTTGGAGATTGGAGAGTGTAAGAAATGGGCTGTAAGGGTTAGATGAGACTGGTGCTGTCTTGGTGGGATATGCTAACGGACCTGGAGGTTCCACGATACTGGTGTTCCCCTCTTGGAGAGAATGAGTGTCTACTGATACCATTATGCTGATTTGAATGAGGATAAGACTCAGAAAGGGCACTCGAACTCCAGATGTTATAAAAGAGGATGGGACGCCGCATTTTACGCCATCGGAGTTTACGCGGAGTTTATATGTTTCTCCACCACTTGCGCACTCAAGTCACAAGTGCTTGCTGCCTGGACTTCATCTTCAGTGCAAATGCACCATTTCAAGGTCCAAGCCCTGGAGTTCTACTTTTACAGGCTTCGGGATAGCTTGATGTACCAATGTGTATGGCTTTATGGTGATCCGTGTCCAAGCGCCGCATGAGATTACCTCTTTGTACTACATCACCTTCACCTTCAAGAGCTTCAAGTGGAGTTGAAAAGTGGAGATAAAACCAGTTGACGACCCGTAAACTCGAACTACAGGTTCATCCGAGTCCGTCACGGTCGGGGTGACTGAGTTCCCGAGTTCTTTTAGTATCTGAACGACTATTAAGTCCGAGTGCGGTTGTCTATAAAATAATGAAGGCTAGGTTCAACTTTCTGTCCAACAATGATTCCTTTTCTAGCTTCCAAGGCTCAAAGGGATACTAGTTGAATTTAAGTGCCAATAATTTTAAGATTTCTTTTGAATCCAAGTTTGAAATACAAACACTAAGGTGGTCAAGGTTGAATACTAAAATACGATGTCCAATATGCTCATGCAGTCATGCTCATGTTGTGCTCGGATGGCCGCGGACAACCATCACCATTAGATGAAAGATCAGCATTAAAGGGAGTAATCATCCACTGCCATGTTGAGCACTAGATTGGCTGGAAAGACTCGGAGCTTGAAACATGCTAGTATCCTGATCATCCGATGTGTGTACTCTATATGTACCTGATGATGTTCTCGCCACCACTCACCGCATCTTACCCCACATCCATGGATATACATGTGGAATGGGGAGACATATATTAGTATAATGATGATCCATAGTCGGTTAATTACTAGTAATTCAAGCTAATATCTTATTCGAGCTGAGAATTGGTCTGAAATATATAATCGTAAGAATATCGGTCTAATTAAGTAGTATTAAGCTGAGGTTGAATTACTCCAGTGATGGTGGGGTGAAGTTGAGCATATAGCCAACTGGTCAGTAGTCACCACCAAATGACCCCGCTAATCCTAGACCAGTCACAAAGCGGTAAAAATTATAATATTCACTAGTAAATAATAGAAAGGGAACTTGAATCAATGAAGCAGCTAATATAATAATATTGACTTTAGCATGCCCGTGGATCTGGAACCCTGCACCTGTGGTGATCACATCCTCGAATGCTCAATAGTCCGAGACATGATCTTGGCGTCACGCTTGACTTATAATAATCAGATGAATATTTGAACACGAATAAACACGAAACAGAGAAGGAGATCGGTCCTAAACTTGTAATTTCAATACCATTCCGAGGTTCTCGATATACTATTCCTGCACAAGCGTCATCGGCTACGCGTTAATCTATACGGCGACAATAAGGTGTGGGATCATTATGATTTTAGCCCCCAGAAGGATTCAAATGTTATTCACAGACTTTCATGTTTCAAGATGGTGACTAACTCATATTAAATTATGAATTCACCCAGCTAGCATCAAGGTCTCATTTAGATACATCCCAACATATTCTCATTGATCATTTCCACTGGACTTGAGAACACCACCCAACGGGCCAAGATCTTCCTTCAGACGTGTTCCACCGACTTCCAATGGCTTACAGTCCTGCAGGATGAATGCCATGCGTGTCCACTCCGTCTTGCTCGGGTTACGCCAACCATGCATGGTGGCCCGTTGAATGGCCACATCCCCACGTTGTAACAATACGGGTTCCCCCTCCTCCAAAATCATCTCCACTTGCCCCTCCAACACGATCCCATAGTCCAAACTCTGTGTGCGATGAACCGCAGCGGGAGTATCGGGTGGGAAATCGACAATTCGAAAAACAGTTCCGTTGGGGTTGACTAGACCCAGGTTACCGGATTGAATGACATTCTCATGGGCGGCTAGATCGGCGTCGTTGTTCAAGTTCGCTGGGAATTCGGAGGTGGTGTACGCAACATTGAAGGCCATAGGTCGAGTCTCGCCGGGTGCAAATTGTCCCTTGAATGAGTTGGGTACTTCGCCTGAGGAGTGTAACACAGCTTTGCCGGATGCATTGTGGCCGGTAATATATCTGGTAAAGGGTCGCAGTGCGGTACCCGAGTGTTTCTCCACGGCTGCGGCGAACGCTTCGTTGTGAGACATTGTGAGGGTAGAGGTGTACTAGTAGAAAGATGGATAGAAGCTGGTGAGGTGCTAGGAACTTGGGGGTTTGGGCGCTATTTAAGAGCTCTCCTCTTTTTTGGCCCCGGCAATTGTCCGGAACATGTTACTGCACCGTAACACATGAAGTCTCAAGTTTGGGGCCATTTCCCGGTGGTCCTTCGGTGTGAATAATCATTAGTGTGTATTTATAACCTGCAGGGAAGTGGATGCAATGGTTGGGGGCCGATCGAGGGTCTTTCAAGTTAGTATCAACTGAGTTAATCACCAGTTGGCATCTTCAAGTTTATATGGAATAAACCATTCGCATAACGGAATGTTCCGAATATAAACAGCTTATTATGATGGATGCTTTTAATCTAATCTATGCTCTTCTGGAGTATCTCAAATCAGATCTTCATCCCACCCAAGTCTCCACTCTTAAGGTGGGCATACGTGGAAGATGACAACCTTGGAACTCCATCTTCAACTCTTTAACGTGGGAGACATATTCCCCCGCAATATCATGATCAATTTGGATGAGAGCTGGGGATTTCCCCATAATTCTACCAGGACTTGAAAGACCTAATCGTCCACATGTTGCGATTCCATCTTGCCCCGCCCCCACATTTTCAAGTTGACTGTTCATACGGAGGATTTCATGAATTGGTAACTCGAAATAGATTTTATACTAGTTGACTATTTACAGATAATATTGAATCATGTACGCGAAATATATTGATCGTAAGCGCCACTTGTGCACACCTCAAGTGCTTGAATTACAGAAACCAGCGGAATTCAGGCGACGATGGTCCATCGCGTAGTCGGTCCGTGGGAATATCCCGCGCTCGAACTGTGACTCCATCACGACGATCGCGTCGTTTATTATCCAGCCACATGTATAACGCCAATAGACCCGCCAGGCAGGCTCCAGTTGCTCCAAACGCCGAGACAGTGATCAAGGCGGGCATATACTTGGGCGCATCTTGCTCTCGGAACACATTGCTCGCAACCAATCCCATGAGGTTGGCCAATGGCACACCGATACTGGTAAGAAGAACTCGACGTCCCTCGTGGGCGATGTTGTTGTTGTACCATGTGCTTAGCATCACGGAGGGAGCTGATGTACCCCATGTCATCATGAATGTAGCAAAGTATGCCAGCTGCAACTCTTGGTGAACGTTGTCGATGGATGCATAGATCATGAATCCGGTAAATGTGAAAAGGAATCCGAGCACAATAAACGGCGATCGCAATCGAGTTGCATCTGACAAAAATGCCAAAACGAGGAGCATCACTGCGCCGGTCACATTGGGTGCAACGGTGTAGAGGTTGGTTTTGACAGTTGGATAACCTAGTCGGGCCACAATCTGGGGCATGAAAAGGGCAACACCTTGTAGTGGCACTCCCAGGCAGATTTCAATACAGAGGAAGACGTAAGTCGTGGGATGCTTGAAGATAGCAATTGCTTCACGGAAGCGGAACTTCTCGTTCACGACTGCACTGGAATCGACTTGGATGCGATGAAAAGCCAGAGCTTTCTCCTCTTCGGAAAGGAAGCTGGCCTCAGCGGCACTTTTGGGTAAATAAAAGAAGGCGAATGTTGCGAACAGGACGGTGACTGATCCCTCGATGATGAATAGATAGCGCCAGTTGGGAATACTGGACCCTTTGATCTGAAACACTCCAAAGGCAATTAATCCCGAAAAGGCGTTGGCGATGTTAGATGCGGCGTAGAAAATGGCAAGTCGACGAGCAAGCTCTCCACGGCGGTAGAAAGTGGTTAGGTAGTAGATTACCAAAGGGAAGAACGCCGCTTCTGACATTCCCAAGAACCAGCGCAAAGCGAAGATCCCACCGAAGTTTCGAGCGGCTGATGATAGCAAGGTGAAACAGCCAAAGGAAAACATCAGAATGGGGAGAACACGGGCTGGACTGAACTTCTTTCCAAGCATAGAGAAGGGGACCGCGAAGATCACAAAGGGGATGAAGAAGATTGACAATAGGAGGTTGTACTGGCCGGACTTGAAGTGAAGGTCTTGAATATTCTATATTAGCATCCAGTATGGTATTCGAGATCTTGAGCCTCACCTTCAGCCATTCCAGCAGTCTCGGCATTTCCCAAGTTTCCCTTATCGAGGGCATTGAACAGGTCTGGTATTCGTTAGGACAGATATGATTTGCATTGGGAAAACAACTCACACATAATTGCTAGGATTGGGAGTAACCGAACATCGAATCGTCGACAAAGGCGCCGTTCGGCTTTGTGGTCAACCACACGCGTGACATCGTCAACGATCCCCGGAGCGGAGGCATAGCTTTGCAGCTTATCAGGCTCATCGATAGCTTTGATCGAGGGTGCTTTAGCGTTATCGTCTGGCACATGGGAAGATGATGGCGGACTAGATGTCATCATGCGATCGTAAACTTTAGGAAATATTGGCGATATTGGCGTAAAGAATGTAGAGATCGAATCAATGAGAACACTTCTCTGCCCAGGGGTCACACAGATTGAGGAAGAGATCTCCTTTATTCGTTGTAACGCGGGCATCCCTTGCTCATAAGAATAAAAAGAATGTTGCATCATTGGGTGCCCCCACGCTTCTCCGCATAATGCCCACGAAAGAAGGTGGTGTAGATCCACATGGACAGAGCGTTTGACGGTTGCATCCTCGATTTAGGGTCCAAGCACTCTTATTTCAAGGTTCACGTTAGTCTTTTGTGGAGAAAGCTCTCAGGTCCGCCATTAGGACATTGCCGAGGTCGTTGATGCGAAGAGTCGGGAACGTTCCTGTCCCTTACATTAGATCTGATCAACTCGAATAACAGATCATCGGATTCATAGAGGAAATAAACTAAGGCTCACAGTCAAGTTTAATAATTTTATTCTTTCATGAAAAAAAGCTCTCGTCTCTCTAATCATGTGTGCTGATCAATCCCTAATCGAGACCAATGGCTTATGGGGTTTCCAAATGCATCAGGACGTTGCATTCGAGCTAAGACTACAACTCACTACACTCTTGGTTGAGGATACTACAATGGATATCTCAGTTTTCGACTTATGTCATGCCAGATTCATCTCGACGGGCTTAACAAAAAGCTAGAGCTCATTAACATACAGTGGGAATAAATCTTAGTATCAGACTTCTATCCCCTTCGCGACTTGGCCTCTGCTTGGATACCCTCTTCAGCGCGACTCTTCCATTCATCGTGCCATCGAGACAATGCTGGCCGTCCCTCAACAACATCATCACTGCCCCATCGCATACGAGCCTGGTCCAAGGCATAGTCTGTTTCACCGTCGGGACAGATAATGTAGAACGAGCCTTCCTCCAATCCCTTCAGTAGTTCCGTGGCCACTTGACTTGGTAACCAGGCCCCGGAAGGCTTCTTAATTTCATCCTCATTCACCGGCCCAATGCTACCCATGAGTCCTGTCCATGTCCACCCTGGCACGAGAAGATGAACGGAAATATGCGCAGTTGTCGAATCGGAGCGGAGATCATAGGCGAGATGCTCTGTTAGATTCCGGATCGCAGCCTTGGACGCATTGTAAGCTGGGTTCCCAGCGCCGGGCGGGTTGGTGATTCCTTGTTTGGAACCGGTCACGACGATGGATTTCGGGGTCTGGGAGGTGGAAGAGAGAAGGAGCGGCAGTAAAACTTCAAGTCCGTTCAAAGGACCATTGACGTTTGTTTCGAGGGTCTGAAATAGTTAGAATGAGGTCTATAAGAAAGAGGAGATTGAATGACCTTGCGCCAATAGTCCCCGTCCAGCCAAGGCTTGAGTCGGCTTGGGCTCGCTTCCTTTGGCTTATAAGCCTTGCCCGCGTTCAGTACCACCAGGTCGATGTCTGGGAAGTGGGTGCTGATTTCCAGGACGATTTGTTTCCATGCCTGTGTATCGGCCACATCAAGTGCATAGGCCTCGGTCTTCAGTGAGGAATCGAGCTCGGCCAGCACATTCTTCGCCTTCGTCAAATTTTCTTGATCAATGTCCAGAAGCGCTAGATGCATTCCTTTACTGCGACAGAGCTTCGCGATAGCGAAGCCGACGCCCGAGGCAGCTCCAGTAATGAGGGCGGTCTTTTGCGACTGAATGACGGAGGTCATGGTGAATGGATGATCAAATTGTTGGTCGAATTGAGAATTGTTCTTGACGACTTCGAGTTCTATTTAAACTTGTTTGGCGGTGATGATCATATGTGGGTTCAAAGCTGCAATGTCATCGCGGAGTTAGCGGGGATAAAGTGGGGAAAGCTGACACTCAAGGGGAGTTCAACTTGAAGGATTCAATGAAGCTCCAGATGTCTTTGTGGCCATTGAGTTTTAAGACTTCGTGTCACGCTTGAATTACTAATAATGAGACTCGGCATACGCACACTATCTCCGTACATCTAGGATTGGTGGGTTCGTGTCACTTTAAGCTAGCCAAGATTTGCACTTTACTAGGAATGAAGGTGAGTTATAACACATATCTTGCTATGGATTGCATTTCGCATATAATCGTTCCAAGCATATTAAGTACATAGTGACACATCTTCATATACACATTCGAGGACATGTCATGCAATTACTCCTACATCATGTGCCTTATAGGCATTTTCCGAAATATCGGCGCTGAAATCGCGAAGCAGAAATCACGGCTTCGGGTACAAAGACATTAAATCCTTAGTTGCGACGGCGCAAGCGCTGGTTCAGACTGCGCTTCTTGAAGGCGTCACCCTCGGTCAGAGCGGTGGTGGGGCCGGGACCAAAGTCAGGAGTGCCACCCAGAGTGCCGAAGATATCACCGATGTAGTTACGGGGCTTCACACCCTTAGCAAAGGTGGACTCCCAGCCGCTCAGGATACCCTCGACAACCTTAACACCGGCAAGGTAGATGTTATCAATGGAGGGCTCGAAGCCACCGCCATCGGCGTAGAGAAGGTTCTCAGTAGCAGACTCGCCAGGGTAAGGACGATCGAAGTCAGAGGCGGTACGCATGACAATGATACGAGCGAAGTCGGTGAGCTTGCGAGCGGAAGATCGCAGAAGAACCTCCAGGGTCGCGTTGTCCTCCTGGGCAGTGCTGCAGTATTGACCAGTTCCGTTGGTGAACAGCTTGGTAGTGTTGTCAAAAGCGCTACCCAGAATGTTACCGCTGTAGTAGACATCGGAGGTAGCAACATCACACTCGATGACACTAGGAGGCAATGTAGCGGCCTTGTACTTGCCACTGGCAGTAGCGTACTTAGCACGGTAGGCTTGAGCAGTGGTGGAATCGGACAGGTTGGCACGGCGGGCGAATTGAACAGCAAGGGTACGGAGGTCGGCGTTCACCTCGAAGACCTCAGTACCGTAGATGCTGGTCGGGTACTGGTTAGGGTAGTAGGCGCCGAAGGGAATGTATCCAGTGGTGTAAGAGCTGTTGAGCTCGCGAATGTCAATCTCATACTGCAGCGCAACCTGAACGGCGTAACGGGCGAAGGTAACGGCGCCAGTTGTAGCGCGTTCGGGGTTGACACCTGCAATGCCAGCAATGAAGAAGTAGGTCTGGGTGAGATCGAACAGGCCGGAGAAGACGACCGAGCTGACGGTGGTGGCAGCGTTAATCTCGGACTCGCCAGTGACTAGCTGACAGACTTCGTAGTTGTCGGTGCAGTGAACGTCGGGGTGGATAGGTGCGAGACCAGGAACGGAGATGTTATGCGCCAGAACGTTGAACTCGGGGATGTTCCACCATGCCTCGGCTTCAGGTTCGAACTATTAAATGTGTAAGTATGGGATTGTCTAGAGCATTGACTCAAGTAAAGAGAATTTTCGCGAATGTCCATACCATTGACACAATGAAAACCTTAGGAGCAATCTTTCCAGACTCGGTGTGGTCATTGTGCTCACTGTGGTGATCCTTGGTTGGGACTGCTGCACACAAGGTGCTACCCAGTGCCAGGGAGGCAATCAATCCATTGCGAAGGTTCAACATGATGCTGGTGAAACTCTGAAGCGGCTCAAAGATTCCAACCTCTGGGGGCAATCTTTGCTTTTAAATATTGAGCAGCTCATGTTTTTTTTTTCATGCCCCTGTTATCACGCGCCAGTGGATCTTGCAGAACCTCAATCGAGTAAAGATCAACAATGCAAGATGAGGAAATTTTGGTTGTCTATGGTGATTGTTTTGCTGATTGGTGTGCATTCGGCTAAGCTCCATAGACTCAACCGTTCTTGATAAAGAATCTCCATTCCGGGCGTCCGTGACTGGTCTATTGAAATCGGGGTGGATCTTTGCTTATCATCGGATTTTCCCGGCCCATGAGATGAGGCATATGGGACTCCACCTCTTGATACACAGAAAAGCCTCAGGAAATTGGCTGGCGATAGTACGCGTTGCTATCATTATAGAGGGCGATAGCAGAATTTCAACCGTGGAAGGTTCTTCACATTGCCGAGGTGGGACTGAAGCTCGTATATCCACGGCGAGGAATGTGGTTCGGAATGAAATTCAATGTTGCATGTAGAATGATAGTACTTATGACTAACGTCGTATCATTATATACTGAACATTGAATGTATTGGAGTAGATTGAAATCTTCAAGTGCTGGAAGGCTGCATTTGCATTGCGCACAGGATCCTGTTGGGGTAGGTTTATGGAGTACCCCAGACGAGTATGCATGCAAGATGAATCCCATTTCAATAATGCGGACGCTTCGGAGAGTCCGCTGGAAGGTTCTGGATTGGTTGTTTCCTCCAGATGTCTGTTAGGTCAAATGCTGTTGGTTCAATTTGAAGCCCACATTCAAGTGCTCCAGACTGCCTATGCATTTGTCTCTGGGTATTTCAACTTACTATAGGTGAGGAGTTCAAGTTAGCTCTAGGTCACATCGTCATATGGGCACATTTTCTTATGCGAGTCTGTTTCTTGCCTGGAAAATTGACCAGTTTACAAAAGCAGTGACTGCATTACATTGAAGTTGCTTCCAATGTTGCATTTTCTGATACTCCGCCTGGTGCTTGAAATGACGCCTGAGTAATCGGGCAGGACTGATAAGAATCAGGCATCAATATTAAGGCATCAATATTAAGGCATCAATATTAAGGCACCAATATCAAGGCACCAATATCAAGGCATCAATATCAAGGCATCAATATTAAGGCATCAATATTAAGGCATCAATATTAAGGCACCAATATTAAGGCACCAATATTAAGGCACCAATTTAAGGCACCAACACCACATCAGATCATGAAGAAAAACAACGTTGTACGAGTTGTACGATGGAAGACGCCGAAGGATTCGCTCGCAACGTTTTAAGCCCCGAGTTTTCCGCTGTCTCCACTATGTAGCCGATTCATCGATTCCTCGATTCATTGATAAATCAGAGCCGTGCTCATCTTCAAGTTGAGAACTATCCCTATTCTATTTCTTACGGTGGCAATTGCAAAATTCATGACGAGTCATGTCTGATCTGACTTCTGAACCGTTGAACAGGGGGGTTGTGAAGGAAATCTGCAACACCAATCGGCGTTTTCCCATGACCAGTTCATATGTACCTAGCACCTAGCTCCACCACTTGGTACTTTTTATTTCTTCACCCTTGAAAACTTGGAACTGTAGGGATCATTTCCCCTCGGTTTTTGCCTCGCTACGCACGCGACGAGCCCCACGAAGTTCGTTACAGTCCGCGTCGTTTCTCTTTCGCAGTTGGGCCACACAATCCAGTAATGTCACGGGCATCGATACTTACTCGGGCTAGAAGAGTGGAACAATGGGAAGTGGGTTGCGGCAGAGGACGGACCGACCTCAAGTGATGCTCCTTAGTCTCGGAATTCGGATCCGCTCACGTTAGTTATTCGTCACTAGTTCTTAGTTAGTTCCAAAATCCCTGAATCAATGTGAAAAAATTTCTGTTTTTTCTTCGCAAAAGGAGTTCAGCCTCGGTCTGCTCTTTGTCACGGAATTCTTGGTGTTTTTTCGGCTACTTTACTCGTCTCGCCCCGTCCCACACCTCGACTCAACGCCTTCAAGCCTTCAAACCTTGAATTACCTTTCTTCTTTGTCTCGTTGAAACAGGCTTAACCTAGCCCGTGCTGGTTTCCCTTTAAACTTTCGTGTTGTTGTGATCTATCACTCTTCTCCCCCAGTTGCGTGGAGATCGAACCCGTCATATTTCCTTTCGGAAAACTCCACAACGGTTCCGCGGATACATTTTTGGATCCAAATGCCGAAAGATCGCCTAACCCGGCCGAGGAAACCTTGTTTTGCTGCGTATTCTGGGTCTTTATATCGTTGTTAATTACCCAGGGTGGATAGAGGGTCATTGAAAAGTGTCGATCGCCGGGTAATGAATAACGGTTTTCCGGGAACTTGAAGTGGGATTCCACATATATACTTGGCTTTGGCAACTGAACATACGACTTGAAAGCCTCTGATTTGCTCTCACCCTGGGCACCGTATACCCCAATCCATAAAAAAAAGAAAGAATCCGGGGTCCCCATCTGGAGAAAACTGAACGTGCACCATGGACGGTCCACCTCGAAGTATTATTATTGTCGGAGCGGGCATTGCAGGCATCGCTTGTGCCCTTGCTCTGTCTCGAGAGCTCACCCCATTTGTTCCCGATTTGAACATCATCGTCTATGAGAGACATGATATCTTGTCGACCTCAGGTGGCGCGATCAATCTGACCCCGGTGGCCCAACGCCACTTAGCCCAACTTGGTGTGCTATATGAACTTGACCGGATGGGACCGGACGGAGGAGCTGAAGTCGATGCCATCGAATTATACTCTCTGCGTTCGGGTCGATCAATGGGTTCTATCGACTTTGTTGATCAGGATGGAAATGGCTTTGGTGGATACAAGGGCCGCAGAGTTATGCGCATCATGCTCTCCGTGGCAATGATGACAGTCGTTGAGAAAACCCCAAATATTGATATCGTGTTTGGTAAGAAAGTCGTTGGCGGAGAGGAACTCGACGGGAAAGCAGTGGTACACTTTCATGATGGGTCTGAAGCAATCGGAGATCTTGTTATTGGATGCGATGGAGTTCACTCGGCAGTCCGAACTCGCTGGGTCGATCCAAAATCCCCTTCCCAGTACACAGGGATGTCCTTCTTGCAGGCTAATATCCCAACAAATACGATCTCGGCTCCGATTCACTTCAAGTCATCGGCCTTGAACATCTCCAGACATGGATCCATCCTCACCAGTTTCTGTGACCGGGATCAAGACCAAATCTTTGCAGCTGCAATTGTTCAGTTCGACCAAGCTCAACTCTCAGATCACAAGCACGACTCAAATCAGGATTGGGCAACCAAACATCGCATTCGTTCTGCCTTGCGCCGTGAAATTCAGGATCGCTTCTCAAAATCCGCGATTCCATGCATCAGAGAGATCACAGCCAGCAAATCGGATTGGTTACTATATCCGGTATACCAAGTCCAGCCAGGAGGCAGGTGGTGCCTGAACCGTGTTATCCTTTTGGGAGATGCTGCTCACGCCGTAAGTCATAGTCTCCTTATCTGATTTTTCCAATGTTGACTGTTACTAATTTCAATCGATCCAAAATAGATGCCTCCAAGAGATGAGTCTGCAGCATATGCTCTTGACGATGCCATTCTATTTGCTAGACTGTTAGCTCGCTATCGATCGGAACCTCTCTTTGAGGTATTTGAAGCATATGAAAACTTGCGACGTGAGACGATCCATCGCGCATTCAAAGAATCTAGTCGAATGTGGGATCGCAATCGAGATATGGGATTCCTAGAGGGAAGACTCAAGGAATGGATGATGCCTCGGTACGTGCGAAATCATCGAGATGAGCGTGAGGCTGCCTGGGAGTTTGATGCTACGCAAACCTTTCTTCCCACGCCCACACCTAGCGAGGATCTCGTGAGCTTGCATTCGTTTTTGAAAGAACATACGGCCGTATGAGTATTTTTTACCCTGAATTTGCATTTGCATTCTGTTTCTATTTGCATTTTCTAGTTGATGGCTATTTGTGGTACTGAAGGAGGGGCGCCTAGGCCACAGTTGCATTGCGTGGTGTCTAAAAGTGTGATTCTATTCCTGTATAATATACCCTCACAAGCATATTGCATTAATCTTCTCTCTTCCATAACCAAAAAACCTGATCATTTAGATAATCGCATAACAATCTCAACCTTCTACCTCGGGTTGGAGGTCAAAGATGAGTCAGCTGTGGTATGTCGCCATCAACCGTATAGAACAGGATCCGAGCGGGGGATCGTGCCACTTCAATGTTTGTGCCTCTTCAAATGTTCTAACTCGTCACATAGACTTGATATTCCGATTCATCATCTGCAACAAGAAGGTTTTATGACTTCAGATTCAACATTTGATGAACATAATGGCAGTCGCTTTTGAATCAGTGCCGATCGTGAACTTCGCCCATCTGAGGGATCCCAGCCATCAACTGACTGAGCTATCCAAGCTGAAAGAGGCGATTTTCACCGTGGGATTTCTATATTTGACTAACATCGGGCTTGAGGTTTGAAAACTTGGCGTCAGACAATGATTTCAGGACTGACGAATATACTAGGATCTTCTCCAGCACACACATGAAAGGTTACCGGAGCTTTTCGATCTGCCCACAGAAGTGAAAGAAGGGTGTAACATGATTCATTCACCCTCGTTCCTGGGATACACCCGACTTGGAGCGGAGACTACAGCTTCAAGAAAAGATCTGCGCGAAGTATGTGTATCTTCTCGGCATTCCTATACTGAATACTGACGTGTCGGCTCACATAGCAATTTGATTTTGGAACACCAGGGATGAGAGAGTGGAATCCAAATGACCCATTTTGGCAAAGATTAGAAGGGTCAAATCAGGTACTACTCAGTCCAAGTGCAGAAGATGTGTACTAGTTACTGACGTTCAGACAGTATCCAGACACACCAGGCGCCCAGGATCTTGTAGAGACTTATATTTCTCGGATTGATGACCTGGCACAGAAATTTGTACACTCGGTCGCAGAGTGTCTATCTCTCCCGACAAATACCTTTGATGCTTTCAAAGGAAATATGAGTCGTTTGAAATTTGTTAAGTATCCCCAGTCAGCCAAGAATTCACAAGGAGTTGGTCCTCATAAGGACTCTGCTGGTCTGTTCACATTTCTCTCGCAAGATGACACTGGTGGACTGCAGGTTCTTAACAAGAATGGCGACTGGATTGATGTTCCTCCAATCAAGGGGAGTCTGGTTGTCAACATTCAGCAGGGATTTGAGGCAATCACTGGTGGCATTTGTACTGCAACTACACATCGGGTCATCGTATGAAATATGGAAACCTGTCCGATCGTATATTGCAAAGCTAACCACTCTTGTGTATAGGCACCAACATCCCAGACGCGGTACAGCATCCCATACTTCTTGGCTGTTCGTCTTGACTTGACTTTAAGCCAGCTTCAAGAATCGGCAGCTCACATCGTGGATCGAGTTCCTGTCTCCGATGATCGGAAGAAGCGCGCCGTCGATGTACCTAGCGAGTTTCTTTCCCCTTTATATTCTTGCGTGAGTCGCTCTAGAATTCTTTGGTCGGGAATTTCATTCTAATTGATACCAGTTTGGAGAGGCCCATTTGAGGAATCGCATTTTGAGCCACCCTGATGTTGGACAGCGATGGTATCCAGCGTTGTTTACAAAATATTCTACACAGAGACTGCAATGAGGAATCAGTGTTACTGAACCCCGAGAAGAACTGCCGAATTCAACAACGGGGAGTGGATGGGAATTTTGATGACAACGTGGTTCTTGAGATCATTTGAAATCATCATATCCATTTTTATTATCTGTGGATAGTGAAGTCTTCGAATGATGAATCCGATCATTTATGTCATAGAATAATCTTGAACGATGAGGACATTTGGATCGTTTGGTTTAATGCATATTCGCCAAGGCATTCTATTTCAATAACTAGAACGCTCCCTTGATAATTCGAGGACTGGGATTTCCTCGTACGAGTGACACTGATCAATGTTGTGAACGATGCCCGTTCCGATGGCGAACCGTGCTCCTCTGACTCGGCAATGCACCTTCATGCTGCGGGTCAAATACCCCGCCATTCCTTATACCGCGGATAACTCTGCCTATATCCCTGGGAGCGTCTAAAAAGATCGAACATAAATCAGAAGTATTATATTTTGTGGGAAAATAAGCATCATGTCCAACATCAACAGCGAATCAATCGACATCCTGCGTAGCCGGATCAAGAGCGCAGCGATTTTCACTCCAGATTCCAATGCTTATGCAGCGACTATCGCCCGATGGTCAGAGACAGCTATCAAGCCTGCGGTAGGTATTATTCTTATAACAAAGATGGCAGGAGAGCTAATGATCGAAAGGGAGTTGTGATACAACCACTCGAGCCTGCCGACATCAGCACATCCCTTCTATGGGGACAGGAGTATGGTATCGATGTTGCTGTCAAAGGTGGTGGTCATTCCACATCGGGTACCAGTTCGAGCGATGGAGGACTGGTGATCGATATGTCGCGAATGAATAAAGTTGAAGTCAATCCGACCGCGAAGACAATTAATGCACAAGGTGGTGCAATCTGGAAGGTTGTGGATGAAGCGGGTGCAGCTCACGGCCTAGCGACGGTGGGAGGAACTGTCAACCATACAGGAGTTGGAGGACTGACTCTAGGTGGTGGATATGGATGGCTAAGTGGTCAGTATGGCCTCACTATCGATAATCTGCTTTCAGTTCGGATTGTATTAGCAGATGGCTCACTAGTAACGGCATCTGCCTCTGAGCATCCTGAATTGTTTTGGGGACTGCGTGGAGCAGGGTATAACTTTGGTGTTGTGGTTGACTTCACCTACCAAGCTTATGATCAGGCAAATCTGGTATTCTCTGGAGTCCTTGCTTTTACTCCTGACAAACTGGAAGATCTCTTTGAACAGCTGAATCTGCTTCTTGCAAATCCCGACTCTCGCTCAGGTGCGATGGTCATCTTTGCTCAAGGGCCAGGTGGTGCTGGGCCCATGATAATTGTGATTTGCTTCTACAATGGTTCAGCTGAAGCAGGGAAGCATCGATTTGCTGGATTATTGAATCTGGAGCCAGTCATGAATACCCTGGATATGATTCCATATTCAATGGTGAACTCACTCCAGAACCCTCAGGCCACCTACGGAGGTCGCAAGTCTTTCAAGGGAGTCTTTTATGAGCCACCACTGGATCCGAATTTCGCTCGCACAATCTTCGATGATCTCATGCAGAAGGTTGGAACAGATCCTGACCTTTCTGAATCCGCCATTATTCTTGAATTCATTGATATGCGCAAGGTTTGCGAAACTGATATTTCAGCAACGGCGTTCGCAAGCCGCAATTCCACCCAAAATGGTATAATCTGCCTACGATGGTATGATAAGGTAAGATGGCCCAAATTATGTTATCTTATTACCCATGCAAGTATGTTTGTCTGATATCTATGCATGATTCCAGTCCAAGGACTCCGAACACCGCGCCTGGGCACGTTACATCCAAGCGAAGTGGAAGTCTGAATTGGACAAGACTGCAGCTTCCCAGCCAAGCGAGCAAGTGCCCCAATACATCAATTATGCAGAGCGTAAGTCAATTCTGAGTCAATTCGTCAGTACCAAGCGCTCATTCAATGCCTAGCGGGTGACTCTGTGGTGTCCAACATTTACGGTGCGAATCTTGCACGTCTACAGAAGATTAAAGGCAAATATGACCCGAAAAATGTGTTTAACAAAATGCACCCGATACCAATCTCGAACATGCTGTAAGAGTCGAGCAGATTGACTCAGCTTGACAAACCGGATGAAGTGGATCCAGTGGAGGAAAAAGGGGGCGGGAGGTGGGGGAATAGCACAGGCCGCCGAGACATGCTACGAATGATGCGCAAGTGCTGCTGCAGGCGTTAAGATCTGCAGAAACTTCAGTGCTAGGTCTAACAGGAGGGGATCTCTCCATATGACAATCTTTGACATGCATCTTCCTGCATACTTATCTCGGTTGTTCCGACTTCGCCATTGCCAATCCCGAAGATGCGATTCTGAGATATGCAAGCCAAGCACCGGAACCCCGTTGTCAATAGAAGAAATAATTTCCTATTCCTGACGCGTGCCTCGCTCACAAGATAAGGCTTAGATCCAGAAATGTAACCTGAAAATTGGCATGTGGCTTACGCCGAGGAGATTCTGCACGTTCATGAAATGCCCAGAACATTTGAAAACTGCCAAGTGTGATTCGGAAGGATGACTCGGGACCATACGTCCTAATAGTTAAAAGCAATTATGATGCCGAGACCCTTGGCATCATATCCCTCTGCTTTCACTTGAGAGTTATCTCCGGCCTCGCGTACATCTGCGCGTCCGTTCATATACCACGTGTTAGACCCTGGAATCAAAGCTAGACTGGGAACCGATGCATATAATCAACTTAACAAAGTCTGAACTCGCTTGCTGACAGGCTCAATTGATCCAATCGAGAGATGAAATGATATCAGTGACGCGGCTTTCCGCTAGAGGCGGGGGTTGTTGATCTCCCGCTCAATATCACCAGAAGATGGCTTGGCGAATCATCCGCTCCTACATGTACCTGGTGCTGAGGCGAGCTAATGCAAGAGATAGTTGAAGAACAAGAGAACCCACACACACATGCACGTAATCTAGACGGAAAAATAGGTCATTGGTTAAGTAGGACCGAGTGTAGTTCCAGATGTCAGTAATCTCGGTTAAATTGCCCCATGAGAGTCGAAAATGCCAACTAATTCACCCATGATCTGCATGGAAATTGAGTTATTTTGACTGGAAATTGGATTCAGTGGAGACATCTGGAAGTATGATTGAGCATGGCAAATACGTACTAGCCTTATGCCCAGGTGGCTGATGTACATCATACGTATTCATGCCCGTGGGGGTAAAATTCCTCCCCGGTTGAAAGCCTGATGAAAAGTACATCTGGAATTATCAGACCAACACTCAGACTTCTAGTAGCAACATTTAGTTGGATGAAACTCAAAATACTTTGGACGAAGTTCAAGTGTGGGATATCGATGATTCACTTGTTTCTGAATCCTTGTAGGTTCAATTTATTTTATAATGTCCCGTATGTAGGGTCAACATTGAATGAATAGACATAAAACTTGAGGTAGATTTGACTTCTTACCTATTGAAGACTCTGGAGACTCCGAGTCAGATCCACTGCGCCTATCTGATATGCAAATAAGACCCATGAACGGATGAATGAACCACTCAAATGAACCAATTGATGTCGATCTCCCCGGGGGTATCACCGGATGGCCCGAGTCATCCCTGGGAGGTGTGTTAGATATTGAAAAACTATCAGAATCTACAAACAGTACAAGTATGAATCATTCATGTAATATTCAAACCTTGTTGGTTAGCTACATTCTGAACACTCACTCAGATTGCGAACCCGAAAATATTACATCTTCAGGATTGAATAGCCGTTTAATCCAACCCCAGTTTCAAATGTTCAATCCATCATGCACAGATCAAGGTGGTTGCACTTTGGTCTAAAACGTGGCATATCGGCTTACACGATCTAGCACTGCCACCAAATGTCTAGATTGCTTTACTTGAGGATGCATACTAGAACTCGCTACCCCATGCGCCTCCAATGAATGATAAGGTCATTCACTTGGTGAGTATTACTTGGTACGACCTAAGAGCCGAAGATAAAGCATCGCATGGCTTGGCATACGGCGAAATGTTGCATTCCCAAGATACCAAGACGGCGTTCTCATATTTTATTTACTTGTGTAATTGTCTTGGCCAGGCCAAGCAGCTACAGCCACTCGCAAGCATAGACATGGTGGTGGTGATGATTGATGATTATGATATCGTTTCTCGCGGACGTCTCAAGCCCGAAGTGATTCAGTCCGTAAGTATAAAGAGGCAAGTTTCTCCCCAGTTATGAGACTCATCATCTCACTTCAAGTTTCCTCTGCTTTAAATCATTCCGAGTTCTTCAAACATTCTTGCCAGTCATGACGATTACCATCACCGTTGAGAAGGATGGCTACTATGAAGTCAATGGAGTGAAACAAGAGCCAAGCGTGTCACTCTACGTTATTCCAGCTGCATCCAAGTTGCGCCGAATGTTGAAGGATACGAAGGATTTGATTGTATGCCCCGGTGTCTATGATGGTCTTTCTGCGCGCATCGCTATGGATCTGGGATTCAAAGCGCTTTATATGGTATGCACCGGTCTCAACATTGAGCCTTCATACATACACTTTTGATGGGAAATGATTCTAACAGTCCACATAGACGGGAGCTGGTACGACAGCCTCACGCCTGGGAATGGCCGATCTTGGGCTAGCGCAGCTTCACGACATGAAGACAAACGCAGAGATGATTGCCAACCTTGATCCTTTTGGCCCACCACTGATCGCGGACATGGATACTGGATATGGAGGTAAGATACACAGCTGTTCCATATAATGATACATCTAACACGCTCTGCTTTCTAGGACCGTTGATGGTTTCGAAGTCGGTCCAGCAGTACATCCAAGCAGGCGTCGCTGGATTCCACATCGAAGATCAAATTCAGAATAAGCGATGTGGTCACCTCGCAGGGAAACGTGTGGTTGGCATGGAGGAATATCTCACCCGGATCAGAGCCGCGAAACTGACCAAGGATCGCCTGCACTCTGATATCGTTCTCATTGCGCGAACCGATGCTCTCCAGCAGCATGGCTATGAGGAATGCATTGCTCGCTTAAAGGCAGCACGGGATCTGGGTGCTGATGTTGGTCTACTGGAAGGGTTTACGTCCAAGGAGCAGGCCCGGCAAGCAGTGCAGGACCTAGCACCCTGGCCCCTTCTACTGAACATGGTAGAAAATGGAGCATCGCCGGTAATCACCACGAAGGAGGCCCAGGAAATGGGATTCCGGATTATGATCTTCTCCTTTGCATCACTGGCCCCCGCATACATGGGTATCAGATCGGCTTTGATGCGTCTTAAGACTGAAGGCATTGTCGGCACACCCGAGGGTCTCGGGCCACGTAAGATCTTTGAGGTCTGTGGGCTTATGGAGGCCGTGAAGATTGATACTGAGTCGGGTGGCGACGGCTTCAACGATGGTGTGTGAGATACGTGAATCTTGGGATTTCCGAAAGGCTTCACGTTTTTGAAATCTTCCATCGTTCTTGCCAGTGGTATTCGGGGCATATACAGAGGCCGACATCAGTCCTGGAGCATAGGTAGCATACATCTTTTGAATCTTATATAGGTATAAATTGAATGTTTCACGTATTGGATAGTGCTATTAGTAAAGCAAATCGTATTCAAGTTTTCAAATCCCCAATATCGCAAGCAATAGTCCTGAAAATCCTCTGTATGACATGATTGGTTATTGCACATGACTTCAAAAATCAATTCATCGTCTTCGCAATTTTCACAACTGCGTGACGAACAAGGGTAGGTTCTGTGTCATCTCGCTCTAATTTGTATAGAGCGGGAGACAGGCAATGTTCAACACTGGCATTTGAAGCTACAAAATCACCTTCAGGTAGAATGATCATGTTTTCCTTTCGGAATGGCGTATAAGGCAGCACCCACCAAAAATAATAAAGGGCATCTTGACGTTCAATTCGCCCCTTGAGATTGACAAAGTCCCAAATTATGGCTTTGAGTTGTTCGGCCCTGTCGTTGATGTTCGATATAGGAGTGGTATGATCAATATATCGCGACTCGACGGTTTCGACTATGTCACTCACTGTACCCTCCAGCTCCGATCTCGCAAGTTGTAAGGCTGCAAAACTCGTGGCGGAGCGCCAATGCTGTCTTATGGGGATCGGGCCTGGTAGCTCAGAGAGATTAGCTGCTATGACACATAGATTCGGAAAGGGATGATTTTCTCGAGGGAATCCTGGGACTCAGACTGGGCTACTGGACTTGTATGGAGAAAGATTCAGCTCACATATTCGTTGCACCTCCTCGTCCAACATCCGTAATGAGTGGTTCATATTCGGATTACCTGTGCCCACGATGAAGCGACTCAATATAGCATTGAAAATATAATGTGATATATCGCCGTAAATACCGATCGGCTCTGCAAATAACTGGGTGGCACTGGTGTCTAAATCAATGGTACTTCGAGTTGTAACTGATCCAGTCGGTGTTTGGATATCCTCTGGGCAAATAACTCCATAATGCTGCTCAACCCAGGTCTGGAGATTCTGGTAGAGCTGATCTGTCTGGTCCTTGATTTTATCTTCGCTGAGCAGTTCAGTGAAACACTCGAGTTGCGTGAGCTTTGAAGTCATTTCCTGGTTCTCCCTTCGTGCTATATCTGCCGCTTGTCGCGCCTCTTCAAGGAGCTCGGCTTGTTGACAAAGTCTCTGCTCAGCGGCGATCTCTCGCTCACGGAAATTTCTCGTCAGTCTCTCGTACTCCAACAATCTTTCTTCAAGGCATTGGAGCGTATTCTGCAGGTCCACTATTTCCGTGATTGTCTTTCTATTCGCCTTCTGGTCTGCAAATATCAGCGATTGGATAGAATAAGGCTATGAAACAAAAGAAAACATGATCCAGACCGTCAGCATGTGAGTGAGAAAACTCCATCGCCCGTGAGATATTCATCTCTTCTTCAAAATGTAGCTTCCAAAAGAAATTCCCAATACATCTGGAAGTGGGTGTTCTTTGCCCGAGTCGTTCAGGAGTGCCAGTCGGGAGTTGACGGGCTATCTCGTACGACTCATTCTCTCCAGTGTGAGCATCTATCTCTTGGGAGGCCATAGATGTGAAGGGCAAAGGGGACGATCAAGAGTATTGGGTTAAGAAGCGGAAAGGTTGGAGGGAATGTTCCCATGTTGCTGTGGGTGCCAACACTTAGCTCCGACGCCGCTTGTGGATAACGTCAAAGATCGATGACGACGGGCATACTAGTACCAAGGTGATAGAAGGGTCATACTATTACCCATTAAAGGTATAAAACCAGATGAAAGGTTTCATATGTTGTACGGGAGACTAGTAGTTGAATGCAAAGCTGAGATTTAGACATCTGGAGAATCACACCTAGACGGCTACTACCATTAAGCACAGATTTCATCAGCACGAATATATATATGCTTCTAAGGTTGAGCTCTTTAAAACAGGCCAGCTTATAAATGATCTGTCAAGGACAACGCTTGCAGTCCAGTCCCAATAACGTATTCCAGTGGTGCAACAAAAGCCATCTGGCTCCACGAAAAGACCTGATTTTTGCCGCCATAAACGAAGACCTCGAAGCGGCCTACGAATTCACCATCAACCCAAACTCTACTACCTTCAAATTGGTCCGTTCGGATGGTGATGCTGCAGGGGCAGGAAACGTTGAACACTTCATGGGTAGAGCTTGTTGCATTGGCCCAAATTCGGCCGAGTTCTTGCGGATCGAAGCCATCAGACTCGGAAACCGAGCGTAGGGGATACGGCCATCCGTCAGCAGAAAATACCAATTGGCCATCCTCTGAAAGGGAGAGTGTGGCATCCTCGGAGTGAAGAGAGAATGGGCCAGTAACGTTGAGTCCCAGGGTATAATTCATACCCTTACTTCCAAGACCAATGCGATGATGCGACTTTGATTTGTCGTGCTGTGATCGAGTCCATGAGAAGATGTTATCAGTATGATCAGATCCCTTCTTTGCCACGTTCCGATCGAGATTTTGCGATACGGCGTTTGCGGTGAGAATAGCAATCGACTCATCTAAGGTGGATTCAATGAGCAATGGCCCGCGAGTTCCTGACCAAGCACGAGACGCGACAACAGGAACACCATTTCTTATGGCATAGTAAGACTCTAACTGAGTAGTCGCATCGGGTCCATTGTCATTCCAAGCAGCAAGAATTGCACCACGGACAGCATGCTGAGCTGGCTGTTCTGTTCTATTGAACGGATTGAATAGCTCTGGTGTCCATTGCCAACCTTCAATATCGCCGAAGTTCAATACACGCGTGTTGTTGAAGAATTGGGGATATGGAGCTGGTGTGATTGGAACATGGTTGTTCTTGAGTGAAAGGTAGGCCCACCAATCCTCGGAATTAATGATCTGATATCCTTCACGCGCCAGGCTAACTGGATCAGATTGTCCATATTGCCAATGCTGGATGGTGATGTTCTTGTTTATGGACATGGACGTCGAGGGCTCATAGGTACCCCAAATGCGGATGTTCTTTCCATGGGTATCCTGAATGAAAGAGGACATCTCATTCACGAAGCTAATGTAGTCATCGGCAAGAGTCGAGTCGTACTCGTCGGCGCCGATATGAACCTCTTTAGCCTGGAACCATGGTAGAAACTCAGACCAGATAGATTTGATCAGTGGGATGGTCTCTGGATGAGTGAGATTGAGAAGATCTTGCTCGGCCAAGGCAAGCTCAGGCTTCCATTTTGTGATTGACAACGCGTGACCTGGACTCTCGATTTCAGGAATCACAGTGACTCCCCTTCGCGCGCAGTGAGTTTGAAATTCGTCAAAGTCCGACCGGGAAAGTGTTTCATTGACTCTCTGTACAAGAGGCATTAAGGCGGGATCTTCGGGTCTCAAAGCGAACTGTGAATAGACTGTGTTCCATGTCTGGTTGGGACCTCGACTCAAAGGGTAATTATCTGTCGCATGATAATGAAACTCGGAGAGCTTGAAGAATGAGGCATAGGTGCAAAGATCCTTCAAGAATTTCAGTGAGTACCATTTGCGTCCAGCATCGAGCATGAAACCTCTAGTAGGGTAGGCGGGTGCATCGCTCAGGCGACGTAGAGGGAGATCATCTGGATTCAAAGCAATCTCTTGAAGTAGCGTGCGTGTTCCCCACCATACTCCACGAGCTCCTGATCCAAGAATGGAGATTGAATGCCGATCAAAAATCAATTCATATCCTTCCTCTGTCTCTGTACCATCCTCGTACGTGAATTTGGCGGCCGATGCATCAGATCGCCCCAGGAAAACACCTGACGCGTCCTGGGGCAATTTTGTGACATTGACTATTTGCCACGAGAATTTGGTGACCTCCTCGATATCATCACGAAAAGTCTCTGCAAATTCCGCGACTGATGGTGGGATCAACGTCAGGCTGTTTTGATCAGTCCACGATGCGAAATCGGACTGAACATAGATAGTCCTATTAACACCAGCCAGTGAAAAAGTGTCAGTCCCGCTTGAATCAGGCCCATCGAATCTAATAGGAGGCAAAGTCTGTAGGGCCGAGGCCACCACAGCCAGGAGACCGACGCGCCAAATCATCATGTCGCGTTATCTTGAGGTCAGCAAGGGGGAGGGGATTGTGTTTTTAACATTCTGATACAAGGGGTAAGAGTAACCCTCTGATGTTAGTGTTGCATTCCTGGAGATTGGCATAGCTTGCTCCTCATGAATCTGAACTGATTGTTTAGTGGAGTTCAGTGGACACTACTCCATAGTTTATGGTATATTTTGCGTGGGATGAAAGTGGGCATTTCTTCACGTTTGACGGGTTGACCCGATCTCCGCTTCACCAGTTGGCATGAGCGAAATACACATAATGAACACATGTGCAGGTAAAATATTCAATTTGCTATGGCATTCTCATTATCACATTCAGAGGATTATATCTTGCTAACTTATTATTATCAACGCAGTTATAGTCGAGGCATATGGGATTTCCGTGCAGGGACATGAAACCATGCCTCCTCGAACCCCACATGACGAGGCCAACGCGCCGTCACACGTTGGATTTCCGGGGACATAATACGAGGATATCCATACTTGACGCAGATCATTTCTGTTTCCCGATCGGCAGATTCGAGATTGAATTGCTCGGCTGAATCAATCACTACACAGTGTTAGATAAGAGCGAGACTTTCAGATATTCAATCTACTTACCCATATGCGCAATCTGCAGGAATTCTTCTTCGGTTTTCAGCAAGAAATGAGGCTTGCAGGCAAATGGCTTGCTGGTTTGATAGGCCGTCGCAACTCCTCGAATGAACTTGGCTAAGTGACCATCATCCTTGTAATCGCAGGCCCGTCTAAAGACCTCAGACCACCCAGAGGGATATTGTGGCCTATATGTAAGCAATTCTTCAGGTCTCTGGGCCGGCATTCCCACTTGACAGTATAACATTAGATCCGCACGTCCCTTCCATTCCAATAGCCGGCACTTGTCGCTTTCGCTGATCCATGACACACTGTTGAATGCGGACCAAAGAGACCCCGCGGTAATCGAATGCATGAGGAAAAAGTCGAATCGGATTTGCTTCTCGGGGCGTTGAGCCAGAGCTGTCCAGTAGACTGCAAAGCGTTGTCAGAGGTCGAAAAATTTGAAACAAGACAATGGTACGAATATGAAGGATGTCCATACGTGTAGAATTCAGACACTCGGCTGTTTTCTCTTCAAGCTCATGTTGTTGGACTTTCCACGACCCGATCAGTCCCATAAATGTATCATTCGCATGAGCGAGAAAGCCATCACGGACTTGTCGGACCCCGTGCTTATAATTCATTGCCTCTCGAAGCTGGTGACTCTCGTGAATCTTTCTCTGGAGGGCAATGAGTGTGTCATTCGGAGACAAACTGGAAGGATATCGTTCAATTTCAGCGAGAATCAACCCAAATGAATTATCGTGGACGGCTGTCATAGCAAGAGCCTCGGCGGCGATAAGAGGCTGATCAAATTCAATCGCATATCCAAGATGGATGGGGGAGTGAAGGAAACCTATTAACACGTCCAAGTCAAATTAAAGGCCTAGAGCCAGAGGATGAACTTGACAGAGATATACCACTGAAGAACCGCTGAAACATATCCTCAGCGCGATCGTCTCTCTTGAAGAGAAATTTGTTGACTGTGACCGCGACACCATGATGTGCAATTTCCTCTTGAAAGAAGGCAAAATAGTCATCGTAATAATCACCCTTTCCCAGGTATTTTCGAAAGTTGGCTGGTTGGGCGAAATCCAAGACACGGCGAGGATCCGCTGGACGAGTGGATTTCTGAGAATCTGTATTCAAATTGAAGGCCGATTCCAGCTGATTCTCAGTGCCGCCTAATGCAACAAGAGCCAATATATGATGCAGAATATGATCTAGAAGCGATAATGAGTCAGAATCACTGACAGCTCAAACTCAGGGGTTCAAGTTCCCCGTTGACCAGTTGACTAGGACATGCGACCGATGACTATGACTTTGAAGTTCTAAGATTTAAAAGAAATTGATACTGATTGCCAGTGACTCACTGTGAAGTCCTAGGTTATGAATATAGATGTGATAGTTATCATGGTTCTGTTGCAGAATCTCGGACGCCTTTTGAATAGTTTCGTTCTTTGGAGGCTGTACTTCAAAAATGCCAGTCGATGGAGCATAGTTGCTCAGGTGAACCCTGTGAGGAGTCGCCATTGTAGACAGAGTAAGCGATGCAGTGAGATATGCACGATGTCGCTCTGGCGTATACTAAGTCACGGGGGGAGGTTATTGCTGGGGTTCAACAGGTTCACAGGTGCAGATATTTCAAATTTAATGATCCAAATTATAGCTATATAGTGTGCATAAAGATGTAGGATCTCGGTGTATTTTTTTTTTATCAAACTATACATTTGTAAATAATAAAGAGGAGCGATCAGTTCAGGCCAAACAGAGTAAGAGTGAGCATGAGCCCCCTCAGCTGTTCATTGTTCCCCGCATCTTATGAACTGCATAATGGCCCCATGTCAGCATAACAATTATCCATGTACCGAGGAAGCCTAGAATGCAAATCAGATCATAAGCATTGGAATAATATACTAGAAGATTGGATGTGGAGAAAAACGAACCTTGGAATTGTGGATTTCGCCCCCATGAACTCATGACGTCGTGCATTAATTCAGCTCCATGCACATGTGTACATGTGTGTACAATCATGTCGAGAATAACGATCGGCAAAAGGTGGAGAATGTGCATTTACCCCGTTGAAAGACCGAGGAATCAGGGCGATCATTCCCACTGTAACCAGCCGAGTTCCGAGCTTGATGAGGGGAAACGTGAAGCTACTACACCTACCATGATACAGAGTACTCACTGGGTTATTATCATCATGCATTAAGGCCACCAAGGATTCGATCGTTAACTTAATATTAAACTCTCATCTTTGTACGCCTAAATCTCCAGCAATTCCGTTGTTTGTTAATTTAGTTTGTTAATTTATTCCGAACTTGGCTAATGCATTGTCGATCGGGCCAGACAATCATTTCGCACTTCGCACTTCGCACTTAGTTCAATCTGTTCTTTAAAAGCTTGCGACATCCTGTTCCTGGGATCTTGAAAGTCCTCACGCGCATTTAACTCATCAAAATAACCTATCAATAAAAAGACACCAGAAATAGAGAGCCAAAATGATTTTCGAGCCTGCTCAGCGCCTTTCGCTCCCTACAAAGGACTTGTTGTCCTACATTTTCGACAATCCGACATATGATCAAGATAAACCGGTAAGAATTGGAGTGCTGAACCGTGGAATTGACAACAAGAGCTAAACGCGAAAACAGTTGTACATCGATGTCCATACGCCAAGTAGATCAATCTCATGCAACCAAGCTCGCCCAATAATTCGGCGTCTGATTGCAGGCTTCCGAGCTGCAGGTCTTCAAAGCGGAGACTGTGTTTTAATTCATTCTTTCAATGATGTGAGTCTGTGGATCTATATCTATGCTGATTATACCGATACTGATCCATATACTTCTCTGCTAGATCAACTACAGCATGCTGGTACTCGCTATCATCGGCGCCGGCGGAGTCTTTACAGGATCGAACCCTGCATACACCACGAATGAGCTTTCACATCATATCAAAGCGGCGGAATGCAAGTTTCTCATATCCGAACCAGAAGTTATAGAGCCAGCACTTCTTGCAGCGAACAAGGCCGGTATTTCCAACGAGAGAGTATGGATATTCGATAATTTGGGACAGACTGTTCCGGCGGGAATGAAGTCATGGAAAACATTGATGGATCACGGAGAGAGCGATTGGAATCGATTTGACAGTTTGGAAAAAGTCCAAAATACTACTGCGGCGAGGTTCTTCAGCAGTGGCACCACGGGCCTTCCTAAGGCTGTCATCATCACCCACTACAATTTCATTGCTCAGCATGAGTTTGTTACAGAGAGGCATCACCGACCCTTCCCGGTAAGATGAATTCGATTCTTTGGGACACCATGAAATACTTAGAGGAATCTGACAATTTTTACACAGATGTCTCGAGTGATCGCCGTCCCCGTCTTCCATGCCTCCGTTGGCTTTATAACACATGTTGCGACCCTAAAATCGGGACATGAGACTTATGTTATGCGCAGATTCGAGTTGCAAAAGTACTTGGAAATAACAGAGGAGAAGAATATCACTGAGCTAGCATTGGTCCCACCAATTGTTATTGCTATTTTGATGGCTCCCATCTCCCACCAAAAGCCTTATCTCAAGAAGACTCGGACTGCGTTGTGTGGAGCAGCTCCCCTGGACAAAGATCTTCAAGAACGATTTCGATCTATGATGGCGGATGGCAGTCCCTTTACGCAAGTTTGGGGCATGACAGAAACATCTTGTGTTGCGACTATGTTTACCTATCCTGAACATGATGTCACTGGTTCGGTTGGACGATTAATTCCGAATTTAGAAGCGAAGTAAGTGATTTCACCGATCGGAGTTCGGTCTAAGAGACAATTTCATGGAGGCAAAATACTAATTATGCATCCAAGGCTCATTGATGACGATGGAAACAATATCTCCGCATATGGCGTGCGCGGCGAGCTGTGCGTTAGAGGCCCAACAGTGACACCTGGGTACTACAAGAATGACGAGGCAAATACACACTCGTTTGATGCTGACGGGTGGTTCAAAACTGGTGATATTGCCTACTGTGACGAGGAAACTCGGAAGTGGTACATCGTTGATCGAAAGAAGGAGCTTATCAAAGTCCGGGGATTCCAAGTTGCGCCCCCTGAGATTGAGGCTGTTCTTCTCTCTCACCCCCAGATCATTGATGCTGCAGTTATCGGAATTACTATCCCTGGAGCAGATACTGAGTTCCCTCGCGCTTATGTGGTTCGCCGCCCCGAATCTAAAGAGAAACCGCTCGACGAAAAGGATGTTCAAGAATTTGTTTTGAAGAACCTGGCTCGGTACAAGTCTCTGACTGGAGGAGTCAAGTTCCTTGATTCCATTCCGCGAAACCCAAGTGGCAAAATTCTTAAAAGATTCCTTAGGGATTATGCGAAGAAGGAAATTCAAGATGGAAAGATCCGACCTAATCTTTAGAGGTCCTGTCTGTATAGCGTCTTCTTTTCTTTAAAGCTGTACCTAGTTGTATAAATCACTGCGATCGAAATATGCAAATCTACATTTTTCTAACACTAGTATTTCCAATGATATTTAATGGTGATTCAGATTCACTATATTTGATAGTACATGGCCATATATCAAGTTGGCAGAGATAAGTGTTCAGACTTGAGTTCAGACAAGCAGGTGGAGTAAGCATTGGAAACTCATGTATATCTGCCAGTTTTTATATTTGTTGGGAACATTGAAAATGTAAGAGGAAGAGCAAAACAAAAAGAAAGAAAAAGAAATAGAAGAGACTGGGGTTGAACCCAGAACCTGGACATCCATCAAGCACCGCGATGTAAGAGAAGCTTCAAGTCTTCAAAAAATCAGAACAAATAAAATAAAATAGATAGGAATAAGAAAATAGTATCAGGATGAAGAGGGAGGATCAAAGTATTCACCAGAAAAAAAAGAAAAAAAAAGGCATCCCAACGACTCTCACCTCCAATGCAAGAGGGAGGTCGTTCGATTCTCAGGTAACTTTCGCTGGTTTTCGCACTCGTAGTGGGATAGCCAACTAGGCCACCTGGGAATGGGGATACCAGGACTCCTGGTCTTATCCTCATAACAGAGATCACATTATCCCTTTTAGGCAATCACAGTCCTAGACTTTCAGGCCTGTACTAGTATACTCCTTCCAAGGCTGAATTGGAAGTCATGCAGATTCAACATTTGAAAAATATTCAAAGGCGCCACATATATCTTAGTATGTATCGTATATTCCCGAGCACCCTAGTCACAGCCAACATCAAGTGCTGGAGATAGTACTCACTGACATGGGCCTTGTGTCTCATCTCAGCTCTGGGGGCCTTACTGGGCTGATCTCAGCTGCAGAGTCTATAGATCACCGTTTACATACCCACACTTCGTAACCTTAAGTTTGATCACTCGAGAGGTCAGGCCTCCACTCTATGCCCTTCCAGCTTACCATGCATATCTTGGGACAAAGATCTGTTAGATTTCAGACTCAGTCCCCAATTTAAATTGTCATCAAAACGAACGACGGGAGTGCAGACGAAGCATCGGATATTAAATTCACATGAAAACTAGACTTCTGTTACAAAAATATGGAGCCAAAGTCCAAATCCACTCCATTGGGGTGACCAATCATTGAGTAGAATCCCTAAACAAGACTCTTCAAGGAACTGGCGGCTTTGGAGATATCCTTTGAGCTTGTGAGATCGCTCAAAGTGCTGGTAATGTTCTGGATCAAACTGGCAATTGTAGAATTGTTGTTGTCGTCCAGCAGTCCCTCAAGGGTACCACTGAGTACTTCAAGTATTGGAACGCGTGTTGTCAGCGTCAAGTTGTTCAAGACATCCTCATAGTACTCGATATGATTACCATCATATATTGTGGAGTTACCGGATGCGGAAAGCTGGAAATCACCATCAAGAAGCGCTGACTCTTGAGAATGAACGATGTCGGATATGTTATCGATGATAGTATCGATGTCAAGTTCGCCTCGGAGAGACACGCTGTTGTTGCCTGGCTTTAATACCACGTCCTGGATAGTGCCTTGGCCAACAAGCACATCATAGCTCCAGAGATTGAGAGTCACATTTCCCTAGAATAACCATCCAATCTCATCAGAAAATGTCTTTGAATAGTTCATACGATGATAGTGAATGATGATACTTACCAGCGCAAAAGTAAACACGGAGCGGTTGGGTAATGTTGCCGTCGCAATAATATTGGTACCATCTGCCTCTTTTGGAATGACAACTTGAGCGGAGTCGATTGAAAAGCCTTTCAATTTGTCCAGACCTAGCATTGGTAGTAGCTATCAGCATTAAGCTCTAGAATCCAAAGTAGCATACTCACCATTTAGCTCAATGTTTTTATCCAGAGTTATAGGGGCTCTCAGAGCTCCCAGATGACCCACAGTTGACCCCTTGGCTGACATTGTGAATCTTTCCTGATAGACCGCATTTGTCAGAGTGTCTAGAAACTGACTCTCATTCAGGATCAAAGTATTGTTCTGCTCAATGGTCATAGCAGTGCGACCTTTGAGGCTGTATGATGGCAGCCCGACAGTAACATAAGGAGTGAAGGGGTGGACATCACGGTTGAAGAGACTCAAATTAAACGGGTTTGTCCGAATTCGCAGACCAAGCGGGATTTTCAAAGATGTATGGAGCACGAAGGAGACTGAGCTGGGGGTTGGATCCAAGATTTCAGCTGAGTATATTGGGAGTGATGTATCGTCAACGATTCTTTGCGCGATAGCTGGGATTGCGACGAGGAAGCTGCAAAATGGAGAGAAGTCAGTATTGATGGAGATTTTGGAGGTCTGGGTCCTGGTTCACTCTGTCCATGTTCACTTACAACACTGGAAGAAATATTATCAAAAAGATAAGAATGCCTAGGCAATAACAGCAACAGAAGCGTCGGTAATGCCTGCGAGTCTTGTTTGTTGCTTTGTTTGTTGCTTTGGTCGAGTTGTCGTCCCACTTCTCTCCGGATGTAATATGGAGACGCCCCTCATCAGCGGAGCTCTTATCATATATACTCTGTCTTGGCGCGTTCGCCCCGATCGCATACTTATGACTTTTCAACTCATCCATCTTCTGCGAGGGGTGGATGTCAGCATTGGGATCCGCTGGACGAAATGGGTCAAAACATGTCGAGAGAGCGAAGGATGGTGAAATGATATAAAGGATTGGGGGTGAGGAAGCCTGGAAGTCTTTCACACACCTACTGGACAGTGAGTCGAGTTCTTGGAGGATCCTTCTTCATCCAGAGCTGTGGATATGTACAGCTGAACTCTTTGAAGCTGTGGTTGGATGATCTAGTGTCATCAATCCACTGGTGCAGATTGAAAAGTCCAATTCAAAGTGGATTTTGAAGTCACAGTTCTCTATAGGACCGAAGCCCGAAACCTCCAGATGTCAAGAATTGGAGATATAGACTTCCCAACTGAACCCACTGTGTTTAACCAAGAGACAGTATTTATAGTGTCTTTACATCGATGCGAGACAACTGGCTACCAGTACTTGTACATTTAGGTACATTCACCCCTCGACACAACTATTAGTTTCTACTAGTAAAGTACATATTGAGGAAGGCTTGATATGTACCTCTACCTATCTGTCCTCGCAGCGCGACACTGTATATGTGGAACCCAAATTCGAGCGACTGTTTAGTTCAGGCATTACTCGTGGGTCAGTGATAGTGATCTGAACGTTGTGTTTCCCCTCTTCTGGGGTCTGAGTTTCCATCCACGTATAACAGCCATGATATTCCAACGCGCTAGACAGAATCTAGACAGAATCCAGCAACTCAAAATGTTTTTTACCCCGGACGTTTTGCTGATCCTGCGGGGCCCCGCATCCTCATGGCCTAAAAAACTCAAAAGTGTTGAAATTCCTGCAGCATTTGTTCACAGAACAAGAAGTGCCGTCCTCGGTTCGTATCAAAGCCGCCGGACCGCTGGACCTGGCCAGCCTCATATGATTATGCGGTGCACAGGGCTCCTTTAGGGAAAAGCAAATCACACGCATGAAAACGGTCATTGGATTTAGGCATCAGGTCCCGCCCGGTCCGCGGTCCACGGAATCCTGACAAGAGAAATACATTGGGATTCGATCCCCCTTGCATGGCTGCAACAAAAGCAAATTCAGATGCATATGACCAAGTCCTGCCGCATATTGAAGCATTCTAAAATGTTTATTGACGCATTATGCACGTGAGATTGGGCGAATACTATTATATTTTAGGTCGAAATTCCCTGGTACAATTATTGACATCGATTTTAATTATTTCTCTCATCAATCTTGAGCTGGTGTGTATCATTTTCACCTTTTGCTCCAACTGTCAGACTATTCGAAGGCGATAAAGACTTCGCGCCACCTCGCTATTTGGAAGATAGGGAAACTCCTATAAAAATATGTCAACACCGTCATCCCCTGCGAGGGGTGAAAGCCAAGAAAAAAATGGAGCCGATGTTCTCTTCGAATCAGAGAAGCACCGGAGTGATCCCGGGTCCTCAAGGCCAGCTTCAAATCAAAAATCGGAAATGATGGGGAAAATTGTGCAAGAAGCCATTATCCTTGCTGGAGGGGCCGTTGCTATTTTGCTCCAGGTGGCTGAGCCTGGTGTGGGAAAGGGTGTCGATAATCATAGCAATTTCGCATACCGACCTATCGATCGCCTTCGCACCACAATGACCTATATTTACTGCATGGTATACGGAACTGAGGCAGAGAAGGAATCCATCATCAATCTTGTCCACAAAGCCCACGCTGCTGTCCAGGGGCCGGATTACTCTGCTGATGACCCCAAACTTCAACTATGGGTCGCAGCTACTTTGTATGCAGTTGGAACCGATATCTATCAACGCACATTTGGTCAATTGACCGAGGAGGAGTCCGAAACAATTTATCGAGAATATTCAGTTTTGGCCGTCTCACTTCGTGTCCCTCCATCCCTCTGGCCTGAAACCCGCCAGTCCTTCTGGCAATACTGGGATCATCAGATCGAGACTCTCCAAGTCACTGACCATGCGAGGAGGATTGCTCAGGATCTCCTGCGTAACAAGAAAGTTCCATTCGCTCTTCGCGCTGTGCTTCCTCTTGTGCGTCTTACTACCACGGAGATGTTACCAGCCAGACTCCGTGATGCATATGGGTTCAAAACCAGCAGGATGAGGACCTGGGCATATAGCTTTCTCCTTGGGATGACAAGACTGACTTACCCTGCCCTTCCTAAAAAGCTGCGCACTTACCCTATGCGCTATTATTTGAAGGATATGCGAAAACGCCTGAAGCAAACATCTTCGCGGAAACATTGAGTTGAAATGCTCAAATATTGATGATTGACGTTCAAATTGGAGAATTCTTCTACTTGCAGGACAGGATAATGAATTCAGAATGATAGAGCTTAAGTGACGCGCTGCAACCTTTTATTCAATATGCTTCTTAATTCTGCAATTTCAAGTTACTTGAATCTTTGATAATTTCCTAAGCACTCCAGGGAACTAATGTTCCAAGCATGACACTGGGTGGGGGCGTTAATTGATCAGTATAACCTATACAGAAATAGTATAACTTAATTTGAAGATCATGCTAAAATGATTTTTTGCATCATGATTCATGTCAAATGTGCCGTAAACTCGAAACGCAATAAAATCACTGTAGTTTGCTCGGAGGTACACCGTGATCCATATCCATAGCACAGGATGGCGCGGATTCGATTTCAAGATGATTGAATGCGAGACATGTCTACCATGCAGTAGTTCATAGGACCCAGGCCCATGGACCTTGTCAACGACCCAGCGCTTTGATCCCTCCGGTTACATGCTTAAACGAATAAGGCTCAAAGGATTCAAGTAACCGAGTTCCGCGGCTCTCCACCTCCTCGATGCCGTAGGTGGGGAATGATCAACTGCCGATTCATAAAATGTGGGGCTAGTTCGTGAATGTTTTGATACGAACGGGGTTTAACAGATGGGTTTTCTCCTTCTAAGTCGCTTGAAACTTGAAGTTAAAGCATGGGACTAGTCCTGAGCTTGGTGACCAGGAAAGTGTAATCCTTTAGGTGAACTAGACGGATGTCATGCGCAACTCTGGGTGGTCAGGACATAAAAATACAAGAAAAGATCCGGGGAACCCTGCCCATGTGGCAGTATTGAGTATTTTATCTAGTAAAATACTTCTGCTCTCCCTAAGGGACAGATTCCAAGTTACTAGTTTGATGCGGGGCAGGAATCTCAACAAGAACCTGTTCGTGATAAACAACCATATCACATTACAACTTGAATAATTGATTATTACAAAAAGAGTCATAGTTGGTTCAGGGGTACTCCATATTGTCTCCAATTCCACCAGTTCAGTAGGCATTCTCAGTCAACAAAAAGGGCCAGCTTTTGTCCGAAATACCAGGACTGTGTCCCCAAGCACTGAGGTGTATATTCTACACACTCCTCAGTGGGCTATAGACATCAATCAACTTCCAAAAATTGCAACACAATGTTGCGTCGAACAAGGAGAGCTCCGACCGCATGCCTATGGTGTCATCATAGAAAGGTCCGGTGCGATGCATCAATCCAGGGCTGTCCATGTACACGTTGTCGTCAGGATGGCCGTGATGACTGCGTGCTTCGTCGCAAGTTTTCAAAACAGTAGGTATCACGAGTGAATCCAAACAATCCCATCGATCAGACACAGTCCTTGGTCGTGCCTCTGTGGAATGAAGCCTCGCAGGGAGATATTTTGCTAATGACATATCATGACAGGAACCGCGCCGTTACACCCAGGGAGTCCTCACCGATCGGTAAAGAGGCGGAGGTGCCCTTGATATATCCTCTCACAATTCCTGAGGATCAATTACCTACCACCGAGACTCGAGTTGCACAATATGACTTTCCTGAGATGGATGATAATCGCTTTCTGAACTTTGATTATCTGAGATGTCTACCCCCTGAGAACATTACATTCTTGTACTCCCAGGGAGCTCTTGAAATACCATCTCGCAATCTGTCTCACGACTTTGTTGAGTCTTATTTCAAAGAGATCCACCCAATGGTGCCAGCTCTGGACGAAGCTCAGTTCTGGAAAGCATTTCTTGGCCACGCCGATCACACCATTTCAATCTTCGTTTTCCAAGCGCTTTTGTTTGTGAGCTGCTCGGTAAGCCATTCACTCCCACCGGGCAATGAAATCCTTCTAAATACTCTCTCATTTAGTTCGTCGGTCTTGATACATTGCGCAAGTGCGGCTTCATCGACAAGAGAGATGCTCGAACCAAGCTTTATAGCAGGGCGAAGGTCTGATATCCTATGACGGTATGATACATATATCTTTCAAAGCTCTCTGACACATCTGACAGCTTCTTTTCGACCTGAATGTGGAATCGAAGCCGTTCGCAAAGGCACAAGGCGCTATCCTTCTCACTCATCACACCTCGGCGGAGTCCCCACTGGCGGGGAGTATGTGGCTCACCTGTGCCATTGAAAACGCTATGATGATAGATGCGCAGCCTTCCACTTTCGTGGAAGATATAAGCGATTCAATGAGAAAACGGGTGTGGTGGTCAATCTTACTGCGTGATAGAAGTCTGTGCATTGGTCTCCGACGCAGACCCCAAGTCACGTCAATAAATATCTATGGATGTCGTGACATGCTAGAAGAGGCTGACTTTGCGGATGAGATGCATACTTCAGAAGTTCACAGCTATCAAAGCAAAAAAGCGTTGCTCTCAGCTCTACAAGAGCAATGTCAGCTGGCACTCCTTCTGACAGATCTCACATCGCTCATATTCGCTCCCCGGGTAAGGTATGCCGAGCTATATAATCACGATGAGTGCAGAGCTTTAATGCAAACACTCGCCAATATCAAAAACCCCTTGGTTGAATGGTGGATACGCATCCAGTCTCGTCAGTCATCTGAGAACAGTCGATCTCGCAAGGTGTCAAGCACGTTGAGAAATCTCACTTCTATGTATTATCAGTGAGTGTACCTTATATTGCTATGTCAATGGAAAGTACTGACAATTATTTTACAAGTGCTGCCCGGGTGGATCTCGCGCAATATCTCGCTCTTTTGATAGAAGAAACACCCCACATACCCGCTGATATATACAAGAAGACCATCTTGGAGATTGGCAGCGACTTGAAGGCTGGAATAGATGGCCTCAATACCATCATGGAGTTCTTCAGCACAAATTATATCAACGGCCTCCCTCTCAGCGTGTGAGTACGAACCTTCTAGGACACTTCGAATTGGGGATATTCCATCACGGACGACTGTCTTGCTTAAATATTTTGGCCCACTTCTGACTTGATCCGTTGATGCAGACTTGGTTACGTTGGAATGCCGCTTGTTCTAGCTGCCATAGACTTGAAGCTCTCCAACACACGGTCAGAAACTACATCGCGACAGAAGGTTGTCGATTTTCTCAGCAAAATCGTTCGACATGCAGAATCCCTTTACGATGTTACTGATTTTGTGGCCGCTGGAACCAATCAAATCCTCCAACTTGCCTATGTAACAACCCAGGACTTCTTCCTCTCTGCAAACAGTACTATACGAGACGTGAGCCCCAAACCGAGTGACGATTCGGATCCTGGAAGAGGCGGAGTGGCACAGAGAGCGCGCAAAGGTCGCGTGCGGGCAGGTGAATCTTCTCGCGCAACAAACTGGTTAGAGGCATATATGCGATGCCCGCGCGCTTACCTTTTGATTTCTACATGTGTGGACTATAGTCTTTCTGTTGGTCGCTTGCCGGGCGGGAGTTCTCTCCCTTCCCTAGTGCGCGAGATTGCTTCCATGTGTTCTTTGGCACAACTTCCTTGGACTGTTCAATCTAAACCACTCAACAACATGCATGTTACTCGCCTGATGCTGGAGTCCCAGCATGATCCAGTTCGACAAGGAACGGTGCAAGCAAATAGGCGAACGTGTGGAGGACCCGCGATCAATGACGATCGCTCGGAGCCTGCATTTTCAACACCTAGTGACAGACAGTCATTTTCAATAAATGACTTGCAAGGGACTGAACATGAGGAGGATCGGCGCAATGATCGAGGCTGCCAAGAAGGGCGTGAGTCTCGCGACGCAGCACAAGGCCTCGTCAATCTTGATTTTCTCGAGTTTGATGCAGAGGCCTGGGGGATTGTGCAGCCCAGCACAGGTAAGTGTACCACTGTTCTGGTCGTTCAGTCAACATCTGGCTATCTCAGTGCATGCCTGACTCTCTACCAGACTTTCACCCGTGGGAGGCCACTCAAGGCGATGAGAGCTTTGATTGGCCCCACCTATCATTCGATTATGTAGAATAATAATAATACATAATTGATGGTCTTAATTGAAGTGTTGATCCGTGGAGCTGAAAAATGTCTATCAATATATAAGAGCACTTACTAGTCTGTCACTGGCAGAAACTGCCAAGTCGAGTGTTCGAATATTGAGGATATGGACGCAGACATTTCTGGAATTTGCGACACGATAGATGCTTAGATATAGGCATGGGGAACGATCCATTGGATCTAGTACCTAGAAACCCCATAGATCTCTGGAACATTCATGGATCCATTATGATCATGATAGTGGTGATACCAGTTGACTACCGTCACTATTCCACTCCTATTATTCCTCTCAGAAAATCCAGTCCTACGTACCATCAACCTCACACAAATTGATAGAAACCTTCGTCTATATCCCAGATGATTTATTAGATCCTCACCTTGATTCCAACTGAATAACCTCCACAGATGAAGATCATGATCGTCGCGGGCGGCCTTACTCAGCTCTTCACCCTCAGCCCCAAACCTTGAACTCCTTATATCACTGACAATAAAATGCCACTTCCAGCCATACGCTACGTATCTCAAGCATTTATGCCATCTTGAATACGCACTTGATATCTTGAATTCCTACAGCTATCTTGCCTGTGATTTGCTTTTTGTGTCGTCAACTGGTGGTGGCAAAATGGTGAACACGGGCCTCCCAAGCCGAGACTGTGAAACTTGCCGTCAACGTCGCGTGAAGGTATGGGGATAACCATTCAAAAAACTGTCCCATTTCTTATGCACATATAACTGATCTTCTTCATAGTGTGATCTTCGACGACCCTTCTGTCGAAGATGTGAGAAGATCGGTCGGGTCTGTTCGGGCTATCGGGACCTGAGCAAACCCACACTCACATTTCGCGTTCAAACACCAAGTACATTCTCAACTCGAAAGAAACACGGTCGCAAAGACGCGAAAATTGTGGATGTCAAGTATCAATCTGCTCCCAATGTAACCGATGCCTCATTTTTACCAGCCACACAGGATGATGATCCTCAAAATATCGTGATGTCGTCAGATCGGGCATCATTCCAACCCCTGTCTATGGTGTCGCAGCCATGGGACTCACATATTCTACCCTTTATTATACACAACTTCTCATTTCCTTCCCCTACTGGTGGTCGTTTTCGAGGATCACTTGAATGTGTTCCCAACCTGCTTTATAACATCGACCCAAATTCCGCACTTCATTTGGTCTGCCAAGCAGTGGGGTATGTTTATCATGCGAATCAGACCAATTCTCGAAAATCGACGGTCATTCATCGCCAGATGTATGGTAACGCATTGCGAGCCCTACAAGATGCCATGAATGACGTTGGAAAGCAAAAGGAAGACTCAATTTTGCTCGCGGTGTGGCTGGCTTGCTTATATGAGGTATGTTCAGTTCAGCCATGATGTTGCCAAATGTGAACCTCTCGCTAATCTCATCAAGCTCATGCTGGGAGACGCATCTTGCGATCCATCAGAGGGTCCACTTAATTGGGATATCCATAGTAGAGCTCTTGGTCAACTTTTGAAATTGAGAGGTTCCCAGCAGTTCAAAACGAAAACTGGATGTCAATTATTCCAGCTTGCTTATCATAACATTGTTGGTGTCCCAGCCTCATCCTTGTTTTCATTCTCTGATTCCTTCTGACATTGGCAAAAGCAAATACAATCACTGAGTGCTATTGCCGACCCAGCACCGGAGGCGAGGGGCTGGTTTGATTCCCTTCAGTCATCCGCGCGAACAGATGAGCTCTTCTTTATTCCCTCATTCTTTTATGGAGATGAGGTTGCTCGATCTTGTCGGGAAGCGAGACTCTTTTATGCGAACGCCACGAATACATCGGAAAGACTTGCTGCGATTGATTTCATAGTACATGAATGCGACCGTCTTGAAGCTAGCCTGGATGGATCGTCCAAAGTATCCTCTCCGAGTGATAGAGGCGTCTCTGCATCCCATTCTGCAAATCCGTCCAATATAACGGAGCGTGGGAAATTACGACTACGGAATCATGTGGACGCTTGTCTCCTCCGCGTGCGCTCGATTACGTTGGAGCTTTTGCTTGACACGCTAGACCTACCGGATCTCTCCAATGAATCCCTCGATCGCCTGATACTTCTGCAGGGCAGCATGATTTTTGAGGCACAAACCCGCGCCGCCCGTATATTGAGTACTCTTCCCTCGTTATTACCTGAAGGAGAGGCCCAGGCTCCTAGCTGGGCGGAATCGCTTAGAATGATGTGGCCTCTGAGGATGATCATCAGATCTTCCGCTACCGACAACGAGACGAAGCAAACAGCCACAGTAACCCTCAGAAGAATTGCATACCAAGTGGGGCTTATGCAAGCGGTTGGATCCTTCTATCCAGCTCTCTCCGATGTTTGACCATACGCAACGCTACTTCTCCTGATCACATATTGTGAGCTGAGGACCAGCACTGAAATTGCGATAACACGGGTGATCTGGCTATGAAAATATCGAATTTCCCTTTGGTGGAGCATGGGTCGAATACCATAGAAATGGGCATCCGGTGCATATTCGATGAGACAAGGGCCGGAATACCAATGGTATATGACCGTCAGTCTCTGACTCAATCTGACATCTTCAATTTCACATCTGTATATTCTTTCCTTCTATCGACCAGCTACAGCCCGAGGCGGGATTCGGATTCCTATGCTCATCCACGAGACATTGGACACTCTTCCACTGAATATGGAAACACCTCCTGTGTTACTGGAAAAGACAGCACGCTACTAGTTTTGGAAGACAGATCGCTCAGCTGATACATAGCACTGTGGAGCACTGTGGCGTTAAAGCATATCGTGTCTATCTCACGACGAGACGCTTCTTTTTGTACACAAAGTCGCACTCGCATTCCAAGTCTGCTGGGCCATACCTCTTCCTGCCCGGCGTCTCATTGGCGAGGTTATTGCAACTGGATCTGGTGATGACATTGTTCTTAACATCAAACTCGACCCACATCACGACCTCGGTTGCCCATTGTCTTCTGCCCCAATGTTTGTTTCACTGAATTGAGAAGACCTGGCAATTAGAATGAATAGAAACTGCAGTAGGAAGATATACTCAAGCGCTACTAGGTCAAAAAGAAGCAAGAAACTTATATACATTGTCATTGCCGGGCATGTAACTTGGAATTCTATTTATACCTCATCACTCAAAAAGTAGGTCGCCGCCACGGGCTCTCCAACGGCCTCCACAATAGGCGCGAGACTGAAGTTGAACCGAGCATCCGTAGTCCGTGAGTAGTACGTTCCATCCAGCGCAGCCTGGGGAGGAACATAACTAGCTGGCTGATCAAACAAGTACAAGGTATAAGTGTGGTTGGTACTATCACGAGGGCGTGGAGCTGTGTACTCTGCAAGACTATCGCTCGAGTTCACAAATTGGCCATTCTCGATTGTATAGTTGCCGCCCCACCAGTGGACCCGGGTGGTCGTGTTGGTGGCGAGACCAGGTACCAAGGTGTCATAGTATGACGCGGTCGTAACATCGGAGTCGGGAATGTTCAAATCCATCATGATGATCATGTACTTCGAGTCTCGGCGCATCTTTTTGCTGGCTGGCCAGATGGCGGGCTGGTCACTGACGTCTGGACTCGCGGTTAACACCTCCACAATGGATTACAGGGGATGAAGAAAGAAAAAATCATAAACATACCATCGGGGCTAATCCAGACTCCAGGGGTAATTTTTGCATCTTGAAACGCGGCTCCCAGGTTGTTCTTGGTATATGCGAAGCTGCCAGGTGGTGTTTGAGCCAGCGCACCGGCGGCGAAGAGGAAGGGGACAAGCGAACGTAGCATTGTTGTATGAGTTCAATACTGAAGAGCGATGGCCCCAACTAGGTGATTGACCGGGTTGAATTGTATTCGGAGCTTTGGTAGTAATAAATACCTTCATATGCTGTGCTGTTAATCCACATCAACCACTCCGTATAGTGGCATGGTATAAGTTGCGGGAAAAGATCGACGGAAACACGGACGAAGCAACCCGATGAAGTCGTAAGATCCGAGTCCACTTTGGAAGAGCCACATGAACTGCCGAGCATGACGAATCTTCCACTCTTCTCAAGTGATGTGCATACGTATGTGTCTTTAATTTACTCTGCACTTCAGACTCATCTGGCTCATTAACGTTGTGAATAATAGTGGAGCCTCTTGCGGAACCCCTGAGATCCCCTTAATTTGATGTTTAATATTAATGAATGTTTCACTAGTCCAAACAGCTGCGACAGACTAAATGCTAACAGGTTTGATCGTGATCAATTTGATGGCTGGATAATTCCCAGGTGTCACTTCATCGCCAGCGTCTAGTATAGAGGAGATTGATCATAAGTTCTAGTTAATGCTAAAGG
Source organism: Penicillium herquei (assembly GCA_039634405.1). Lineage (NCBI taxonomy): Eukaryota > Fungi > Ascomycota > Eurotiomycetes > Eurotiales > Aspergillaceae > Penicillium > Penicillium herquei. The sequence continues at coordinate 113,080 of CP098389.1, read as the reverse complement.
CAATTGGAGATCAAGGGATGTGTATTGCATTCTTCAAATATGGAGCTCAGGAATGAACTTTCAATGTTCAATGAAGTTATATTTGATCCATGTCTCTTCGGGAGCTGTCAAGGCCTATGTACATTAAAGTCATTCAAATTCCACCCGCCTTCATCCCATTCACTTGACAAGATAAGGGGTAGATCGAGGGTGCCAGGCATCACCAACTCGGAAACCCTCTGGGAATGGGTCTGTGGGATCAAGAACGACCTGCTGGAAGCTCGTGATCCAAGCGCTGCCCTTAACCCGTGGTAGCACGGCATCATACTCTCCAACCTTGGTCACACCCATGATGGTACCAGTGTACTCTGTTCCGATAATGCTGGTGTGTTTGAATGACTCGCCGTCGGCCATTTGTTTTCTCGCATAGAGCTGGGCCATCCGGGCGCAAGTGCCAGTCCCACATGGACTGCGATCGAGGCGGCCGGGAGATACAACGACAGCATTCTGCGCCTTCTTTCCATCAGGCCCATCTTCGAGAGGCGCGGTGAAGATAAAGTTGGTAACACCATGAATGCCGGGATTTTCAGGGTGGACGGGGTGAACAGTTGCTTGAACAGCACGCTTGATCCGCTCTCCATATTCAACAATCTTCTGACCCTCATCGGGATTCATGGTGAGATCTGTTTGCGCCATATCAACAATGGCGTACATCATACCGCCCCATGCAATATCGCAAAGGATCTTTCCAAGTCCTGGAACCTCGACTTCCAAATCGAGATGGAATACGAACGCAGGAACGTTCACGAAGGCGACGTTCTTGCACTTGCCTCCTTCACATTCAGCAGTCACCGATACTAGGCCGGCAGCGGTATCAAGGTTTAGAGTAGTTATTGGCTCTTGCATCTTGATCATTCCGGTTTCGAGAAGTGCAGTGGTCGTGCAGATGGTATTTGAGCCGGACATAGGAGCATACTCCTCACTCTCCATGATGAGGAATCCCGCATCGGCACGAGGGTCGCAAGGTGGGAGGACGAGGTTCACATTGCGTGAAGGGCGACCGCGAGGTTCATTGAGCAGAAGTTGGCGTAGTTCATCCTTTTGGGTCCAGAAATGCATCATTTTGTCGAACATGGTTTTTCCAGGGACATCGAGAACGCCACCAACGATCACATCTCCGATTTCACCGGCAGAGTGAACGCTGACGATATGGACTGCGCGACTGGAGAGAACCATGTTGTTTGATGGATAATGAGGGGAGTTGGATGAAATTGTTAGATGAGACTTTGGACGTGGATGAAGAGGCAACTTTATAGTCAATAGTTGGTAGACTCGCCCCCCTCATTGCTCTCCTCATCTCTAAACCCGCAGGCCATGACTTTGGACTCCGTTGATGCCTGTATGGGTAGCTCATTAGAATGTGGAAGATGAAGCAGGTGAATCCTCGGGCGTGAAGGTTCGGTTGTTACCATGGTGGTGAGCCATGACGGCCCCCGGGCATATCGTCTGGGCAAAGTGGTAGGCGGTTCCGCGCATCTTCCTTCCCTCCTTCAAATGTGTGTTAACCCCCGGTGAATCACCTATGGGGGATCGAACATGTTCGAGTTGAATGGTTTTAGTCTAGAAAGGTTCCAAATCATTCTAAGGCTTCCGTTATCAGGTCTCTCGCTCTTGACTTCCGCTTAGAGTCCCCTGGCCTAGGACACATCCTCATACCCCCCACTTTTCATCGAAAGAGCAATATTAAGCGAATATTTTTTTCTTTGGTGTAGACTGAGCCATCTAATTTTGATTAAGATAGATATGTGGTCCTGGCAATCATTCAATACAATATCGAGGAGCATTGTTGATATCCCTATAGACTATACACAGCCTGCTTAGCTTTTCTAAGCACCCTTTTCTCGAGGCATCAATTGGGGTTCACTTGAAGTGAGGAGATTACAGACAAAAAAAACCGTTCACACTTTTGAGAATGCATTATTCATTGAGTTGAATTTGAAGCACCTAGAATTGCAGAATCTTGTCCAATAGCAACCTCTAGAATGATACTCAATTAGGTAGTCCTAGTAAAATGAAGATGACAAAATCCTCATCTCAAGGCGCATGGATAAAGTAGATACGAGCAACAGAATTTAGAAAGGATCCATTCTGGCAAGTAGCAACTAGCCATCCAGATGCTTCCCCTAAGAATTGGAATTATCGGCACAGGTCCAAGGTCTTGTCGCTTCTCCACTTGCGAGAGCATCGATAATGGAAACAATCGACCCATAAGTACCTGCGACCGTCATGAATGACCCAATGATAATGAGGAAAGCACTCCAACAAGCGAGGGTGACCCATTTCCAGTTCCTTTCGCGTCCAGTCCAATTGTCGTAGAACCACATACAGCCAGCAGGCTGGTAGGCTAAAAGGAATCCCAGGAGAGCACCGATCAGGGAGACGAGATCGCTAAATACTGGGATGCCACTTGCAATGATGTACGAGAGAATTGTACATCCAAATGTACAACCAAGCCATGTGGCCCAATGGGTGAAGGAATTGGACGTCAAATGCGCGGATCCTCGTAAGAGGCGAAGGAAAACATACTTAGAAGGATACTAGTATAATTATGATAATGTTAGTAATATTTTCAAGGTCCAAAGGCATTCATCCACCTGGGTCAGAGGTTGACAACTCACATGGAGGAAGATTGTCGTCGAGGCGAGAAGACCAGGAAGAGCGACTCCATAAGAAATTCTCTTCATCAAATGGCCTGCTGAGCCCAGCGCTGGAGAAGCCACCATAGAGCCACAGTAGTAGTAAACAACAATACCGATAGTGAGGTATATCAGTGTGGAAATGAACTGGCTGATAACCGCCGCGCGAGCAAAGTATCTGGGGTCTCTCATCTCCGCTGCAATAGAGAAATAGCCAGGAGTGGCAGAGCACGCGAAGATCAGAGTGGAAATTGCAGAGACCCCATCCGCAAAAGATGGTTTGTTAACAATCTTGTAGTCCGAAACCCAACCTTGTGGCGCAGTAGATGGGCCATTCTGAACACCAACGGCAATGGTCACAATCAAGACTAAATGGAAGCATATTAGCCATGTTGAGTAGAGGCGCTATTCCCAACATGGCAGGGATTAAAGATTGCAGTTTGAAGGGGGAACAGGTAAGACTAACCAGCTGTGATAATACATGTTAAACCAACCCAAGCTATCCAGGTGATGCGACCGAGAGTGCGAATGCTACTGAAGAGGAATCCAATCAAGGCAGCGATGACAACAAAGACAGCCGTGCACGTCGCATGATTTGAAACTGCATTCAGACCGATTGACAGACTCAAAATCCCTGAACCTCCATTGAAGACCCAATCTGGTAAATTCACCTGTTAGAAAGTTCCACATAGCACATCTTGCAGGGGGTTTGAATGTGACTTACAAAGCCAGAAGATGAATCCATATACTTCTCGCCCAAGTCTCCCGAACATCAGGCCCGCCGCATCGTCAAAACCATACACCTCACGGTGGTTTAGCTTGAACTTTCCAACCATGATACTTGTCCAGCACGCCAATGCTGCGACTATGGACAGTAGAATCGCTCCTGGAACAATTCCCAATGTGTTGAAGACAGATGGAATTGAGAGGATACCGAGACCAATCTGAGTTTTCAACATCAACACAATTGTTCCGTACCAGCCGATCTAAAGATATAATGTTAACATCACCACTTGTTTCCACGGAATGAGGGACTCGCGGAAATCCCAAGGGCAGGAGGCTTACGCTACGATAATTAGGGCCATCCTGCGTAAGCTCTCCAAAGACAGCATCGTAGTTGGAGGCATTGTCTTTCAGGTCCCCGATTTGGAGATCCTCGCCCTGTCCGGGAGTCGGTGTGATATAGTTATCCTTTGAGTCAATAGTCTCAGCATCTAGAGCCTTTTTGTCACTCATTATGAAGTTCCTTTGCAATGTTCGATGACGTGAAGTTCTGGAATAGAGAGATATCCAAGGGCTTTTAAGTCTTCCGATTCATCCCTTTCTTATCGCTCTGGAATGACGGGTCCTCACATGATGAGACTAGCACTAGTAAGGTGATATACTTTCTCGATCAGAAGGATGTTGGTACTGAATCGGAGGAGCATATGAAGTCGCCTAGTTCGTATCGGAAAGATAGAGAACTGTGTGAAAGGCCATATTGGCCAATGGAGCGATATCGATGACAGGGGTGGTTGGAAGTTAGAGATGAACATGCAGTAGGACTAAGCGAGAGATAAGGATAATAATCGTCAATGTTTCAAGGTTGAAGCTTGCTCAAAGCGCACATTATACGCCACTTCAGCGAATCAATCACGTCGACGAGGAGGGAATCGGGGAAAGCTCTGTGACGCTTTGACTGATCAATCATCTGGAGAGAAATTGTAAATCCGGGGAAGACAGTTAAAGACGAAACTTGAGGGGACAGTGCGCATAAGATCACAATCTTCTCTTACCCATGATCCATGCTTTGCAAATAGTGATCTCCACCTGTGCACCAGTAGGCGTTTGGAGAATGAGGGATGTAGTTCCGTGGGTGTTATCATTCAAGTGCTTATCAACCCCGCACGCTCAACCTTTATTACATGGAGAAGGCATTCCCGCGGGTTCCAACATTCCCAAGTTCAATGTTGCTGGCTCTTATCTCATACTTCCATATGGAATCATACTTACCAATCTCTTCATCGTCAATAGTCTCGGAACTACATACTTCCTAAATGAATTCCCAACAAGGAAAGCAAGGTGTGCGACCCCGTCGGAAACACGCTGTTGGCGTTTGCAACACATGTCGCAAACGACACATAAAATGTGATCTTGTACGCCCAGTATGCTCCGGGTGCAAGGCTATCGGTGCCAGATGTGATTTCTTCGACTCTGAATTAATATGGCAGCCAGAATTGACAACTAAAAGCGCAACCAAAGGTTCCGCCCCGACGGCTACCCCAAGGCGCCATCTGTACACAGATAGCCACCGTATGTCGATGAGTCTCGAGCTGCAATCTAGCCTCGATCAAAACTCAGTGGATAGCAGCTTGCAAAAAATTGACGACGAGTCAAAAGACACATACCTCCATCCTGGTAATGGAAGTTTTATCGGTCCATTTGGAGTTTTGAGGTTTTCGCGAAGCTCGAATCTGATTGCGGATTGCTCAGGAAGAACAGATTCTGCCCCAGCAGAGTTGGAAGAAAGTTTTCCACTTGAGGCTACCTGGTCACAGTCTCTCTCTTCGGGGATTTCAGACCTCACCAGAGACTTGAACAATATCGATCCATCTTTGAACTGGCCCGATCTCTTCGATATCAATCTTTCGTGGGCAGATTTGAGCTTCGATAACTTCTCCAATCAACCCCTTGATGACATCGTAATGGCCAATGATATAGGACAATCTCGTGAGATTCTGTCTGGCACTAATTTACCGGATTCCATCTCCTCGAATTTCGGCTTAGGGAATGTTCAAATATCCGAAGCTCAAATGCTGCTTAGGCGGTACAAAGACACCATAGTCACACAGCTCTTCTCACTGCCCTTATACGAGATGTCACCATGGGAAGAAATAAACATCGATGCAGCAGTGTTGACAGTCGGTAGGATCTCATACATGGGTATTGAGCGTGTCTCAAATGCGGCGATGTCAAATTTACTGGCCTTGATTGCCATTTCTGCTGGGCACATGGCTGCGGAGATCCTCAAATCGGGTAAAGAAGGACATGAGTACTGGACAACCATCAGTCTCGCGAGTTATGCAAAGGGAAAGGATCATCTTCAAAAATCCCTTTATGAGACTGAGAACATCCCACCCCCAAAATATAAAGAGCAAATGATGGCAATATCTGCAATGCTGTCTTTCTCGGTATGTAGAACGTCCTCCTATCTGATGGCACCTGACTGACCCACTGTCCAAGATCCTATTTGACTATCGAGAAGAGGCAAGGGCATACCTAATTGACTCCGAACGCCTCTTACGTCTCCGGGGCTTACGCAAGAGCATTTTCTCACGCAAGGCACGATTGCTTCATCATATCTATACCTGGAACCGTATTTTGGGCGAGAGCACATATGTGTTCCAACTGCAAGATATGAAGCGCCAATTGTCAGCATCGAGCTCCTCGCGCAACAGACCAGCCCAATCGAAAGGCCAGAATTTGCCAGGCTGTTGTCACTTTCCATCAAATCCAAAGGTCTACTTAGACACTTTCCTTCGCCTGGATGATGAGTTAGTTGATTCTGAGGTTGAAGATGGAAAGACGGATGGTGGTGTTCTAAACGCCATGCACATCGAGGAGTCCAGCGAAGGCACCAGAGCAATGTATCGCCAACTCTATGGCGTCTCAGAAACATGGCTTAGTCTCGTCTCAAAGACCACACGTCTCGCTAACATTCTGGACAAACTCAAGCTGAAGTCACCTTCTCAAAAGCCAAAAATCCTGCAACCCCTAGAAAGCTATAAGTCGCAACTCGAGGAATTGATTTGGGACAGAGTAACAAAAGATGAACCTCCTCCATACTCTCCAGACAATATACCAACACTCAAAGCTCATCAGCAGCACGGCTCTCTCAAAAGCGCACCTGGGAACCCTGCTTCATACATGGTTCATGCCCTGAACCTCGGTTTGCTGATATTTTTCTATCGACGAATTCGAGAATCTAATCCACGATTACTCCAGCCTTATGTGAGCTCAATCATTCAATCACTTAAAGATTTCGCAGCCTCATGCAATGCTCTTGGGATTGGAGGACCAGGTTCACCTTGGCCTGCCTTCATGGCTGGGTGTGAAGCAATGTCATCTCAAGATAGAGACTATCTGTCAACTTGGATGGACGAAGCTTTCTTGCTTACTGGGTTCACCAGATTTCAAACAATCAAAAAATGCATGGAGGAAGTTTGGCGTACTAGTAAGCGGGAGGAGAGGTATCATCGAATCAATGCGCAAGCTACATATCATAGCTGGGTTGACACATGCAGGGAGCACAATATGTATGTTCTTTTATCTTGAGCGTCAATGTTAGTATTAAACGCTCACCTGGGCAGAGTTCAAAATATTAAACTTCACCTGTGGCAATATGAATGTGGTCAGGAGACTGTAGCTTTGGAGTCTCTGCTGTTTATCAGCGGCGTGTTTTGCTCGTCCAGCCCTGGAGGCCGTGTTTTTCCACTGCATATCCGAGCAGTATATATCGGGCACTTCAGCTTGAAATTGTACTAGTACCACTGGCAAGTTCAGGCTAACATTTGGAACTTGGTTTCCTTCGGGAAGGTTTCAAATGTAAACTTGAAGCCAGATTGAACTGCCAACTCGCCTATTTAGCATTGGATACCGAGGAAGCGATGTCGTAAACAAACTTGAATGTGTAAAAACGGTGCTGAGAAAACGAAATGCGCCAACTGGCCAGTCAAGTCGGAATAACATCAGGCTAACGGGAAAACCCTCATCCGGAGGAAATGCCATCTCCCTCAGTGCTGTATCTTCGCACTGCTTTCCATTGTGCAAGGATTATACTAGTACTAGTAAGAACAGGCACATTTTGAATGTACTAAATGATTATCTCATCTTCATTCTCACACATTTTGAATCAGCACATAATCCAGATGATGCACTTCTGTCATCTTCAAAACCGCGAGCGCGTCCGATGACTAACCTAAAGAGGCTTGGCATAACAGCCCAGATGGAGGCATTCAACCAACTGGTTAGTGGCAATACGGCTCTACATAATCTGTTGATGTTCACATTTTCAGCGTGATGACACATGGGTTCAAGATGTGAACCGTAAGATATTTTCAAGACTCGGAGACCTTCTCCAAACCACATGGAGGTTGGAATTGGTGAGAACTCGGTCGGAGTTCGGGAACTCTCTCGGACTTGTTTTCGGACTTGAATTTGAGCGGTCTTATACTGATGCTTGCTGGTATAATGATGTTATTATGTCAGAGACTCACTTCCAGGAGCTTTTATGCATGATATACCTGCAGTTCAAATATGCCTGACTGCGACAGGAACAAAACTACAGCGAAAACTTGAATTAATTTCCTGACCACGCCATCGTCAAAATGGTCTCAACGTTAATCGACAAGGACACCAATCACCATGCGAACCATGAAGATAGAGAGCCAATAGCTATTATTGGCCTAGCCATGCGTGCAGCTGATGAGGCCACCGATGCCGAGGCCTTTTGGGACTTTCTTCTCAGAGCACGACAAGCCACTCGACCGATTCCTGAAGATAGATTCAGTTCCAAAGGGTTCTATCATCCAGACCCAAATCACGGGGGAACGGTTTGTGACTGAAATCTTTCCCAAATTTTGAATCCAAATAGTGACTGATCATTTGGAAGTTCTACGTCAAAGGTGCTGCCTTGTTGGAGGAGTCTCCAAATGGATTTGATGCAGCATTTTTCAAAATGAGCAAGACTGAAGTTCAAAGCCTTGATCCTCAGCAACGGATTTTGATGGAAAATGTCTACCATGCATTGGAAAATGGTAATACCCACGCCTCTTACATCTCATCACACATAATTGACATTGTAATTCTGCAGCTGGCCTTCCAATGGAAGATATCATTTCGTCTAACACATCTGTGTTTGTTAGCGGCTTCAACTACCACCATGCCGATCGCCTTAATAGTGACCTGGAAATTTCTTTCAAACATAAACCAACTGGAGCTGAAAATTCCATGATTTCTGGGAGAGTGAGCTGGTTCTATGACCTTCACGGAGCTAGCCTCACAATAGATACTGCTTGCTCAAGCAGTTTGGTGGGTCTTCACCTTGCCAGACAAAGTCTTGAAGCAAAGGAGAGTGAAATGGTCAGATCACCCCCAGAATTGATTTTTGATGAACAATTCATTAATATGGACTTTTCATAATTGCAGGCTATCGTCAGTGGTGTGAGCGTTATTGGTCACCTGTCTCATTTGATAAAAATGTCGTATTCCGGGCTTTTGGGCTCAGAAGGCAAATCACTGGCATTTGACGAACGGGCAGACGGATACGGCCTTGGAGAAGGTGTAGGCACTGTGATTCTCAAACCATTATCCGCCGCTGTGCGTGACGGAGACACGATCAGAGCAATTGTTAGGGGCACCGGCCTCAATCATGATGGCCACACCCCCGGCATGACCTATCCAAGCTCAGCCGCTCAGGAATCACTGATTCGAAAAACCTACATCGCGGCCGGACTGGATCCTAGAGATACAATATATGCTGAAAGCCACGGAACCGGAACTCAAGCCGGAGACTTGATGGAGTGCACGGCCATTGCTGCTGCATTTGAAACGGAAAACCGAGCCTCGCCCTTTTACATTGGCGCTGTCAAGCCGAACGTCGGACACCTCGAGGGGGGCGCTGGCGTAACCAGTCTTATCAAATCGGTTCTCCTTTTGGAGGCTGGTATCATACCGCCGAATGCGACACTCGAACGAATCAACCCCAACATCCCTTGTAGCTGGAATGTGAAATTTCCCACAAGGTGTATTCCGTGGCCGTCGTCAGGCATCCGGAGATCGTCTATCAGCTCATATGGAATCAGCGGCACGAATGCACACTGCATCTTGGACGATGCATACCATTACTTGAAAGAACGAGGGATCCTTGCACGACATAAAATAGTGGAGATTGTACCGTCAGAGGCAGAGACTGAACTCATTGTCGCCAAAAGTACCCGGCGGTACCAACGGCCTGAAGCAGATGATTCCGATTCCGATGAGAATCGTGTTGCTGATGGAGTGCATTGTGCCAATGGGACAAGCGACAAGTCATTGATTCTTCAGTCCCCGATTCTATTACTTTTCTCGGCATTTGATGAGAACAGTTTAGAAAAGGTTGTTGCGCAAATCAGGAAGCACATCTTGTCGGTTCCTTCAAGATCTGCGAGTCAAATCTTGTACGACCTTGCTTTCACTTTGTCAGAAAAAAGATCCCGACTTCCTTGGAAGACATACGCATTGTGTACCTCTCTTATAGATTTGGACTTGAAGTTAGCCGAGATGCCCTCCAAGCCGATCAAATCACGTTCCGCACCAACCATCGGGTTTGTATTTACAGGCCAAGGGGCTCAGTATGCCCAGATGGGCCAACAGCTTCTTGTGTACGACGTTTTCAGACAATCTTTAGAGGCGGCAAACTCCTACTTCAGGTCCTTAGGTAGTGATTGGTCGCTACTGGAGGAGCTCAAAAAAGATTCAAAAAGCTCAAGGATATCCAAATCCGCGTTCGCTCACCCTATATCTTGTGCTGTCCAGATTGCACTCCTTGATCTTCTGATCAGCTGGAATGTCATTCCACACCGGGTGACAGGTCACTCTTCAGGAGAAATTGCAGCAGCATATTGCGCAGGCAGAATATCGCGCGAGGGAGCGTGGAGAGTGGCCTACTTCCGAGGTCATGTTCTTCAGGGGAACTCCTCTCGCGTAGGTGGCATGCTTGCAGCTGGAATTGAAGAAGATACTCTCCGGCATCTCCTCGAGCAAGTGCACAAAAGATTTTCAAATGGGACTTTGTCCATAGCATGCTATAATAGTCCTCGCAATCACACCATATCTGGGGATGATACGATGGTGGACGTGTTGAAAGGCTTGCTAGACGAGCAAGGAGTGTTTAACCGGAAACTGAATGTTGAGCATGCCGCTCATTCCGCTCACATGGAGCTGTTCTGTGCGGAGTACAAAAGGCTCGTGGGTCGCTTGCCATCAAAAGATCTCTTGCGTTTTGAGCATCCCGTGCGTATGTTCTCCACTCTCACGGGTCGCTTGCTGGATGACTCTTCACACCCTGAACTGGCTTCCCATTGGTGCGACAGCATGGTGCGCCCGGTGAAGTTTACAGAGGCCATCCTTTCAATGTGGCGCAATGCAAGGTCGGGGGATATCTCTTCGGCTCAGGGTAATCCCGTAGACGTGATTCTTGAAGTCGGCCCGCACCCTGTAATGCAAAGTGCAGTGAAGGAAATCATCGATCTGGATTTCAATATCCCATACCTGGGCACCCTCAACCGTAAGGATCCCGGACTGGACACACTATTACACACAATAGGAACTCTGGTCAGTTATGGATCTCCTGTGAACCTGCACAATGTCAATATGTCAACAAATCCATCCGTGTTGCCTAAGACAATTGTCGATTTACCTCCTTACCCATTCAACCATGAGGAGCAAGGACTTTATGAGAGCCGATTGATGCGCAATACCCGTCTTCGCCCGTTCCCTCGACATGACTTGTTTGGAGCGCCTGTATCAGACTGGAACCCGAACAGTCCACGTTGGCGTCATTTCCTCCGCACATCAGAAAATCCATGGCTGAAAGACCATTTGCTTAGTACCCCTATGCTGACCGTAGAAGAATGCGGACGGAAATGTTAATTCTATCTTAGATTGGCGACACCTTTGTCTTCCCTGCGGCTGGTTATCTAGTGATGGCAGTGGAAGGCATGAAACAACTCACAGAGCATCCGGATATAGTCGGTGTTTTCCTGAGAGATGTTAGTTTCAAAGCAATGCTCGTGGTTCCGGATGATACCCAAGGTGTAGAGGTCTGTCTCTCATTTTACCCAGTGCAAGATTCCAAAACATCATCATCAACTACCTGGAAGAGATTTGAGGTGGCTTCATACGACCAGAGAAGCCAAGAATGGATCGAACATTGCACGGGTGAAGTTTCGCCAGATCTCAAGAGAGTGTCTAACCCCATTGATTCCTCCCGACTGGAAGAAACCGAGAAGGCCCAGCTGTCTGCTTTTGCGCAGTACAGAGAGAATATTTGTCAGATGCCAATTGACTTCACACCCATCTATGATCACCTTAGACAGATCGGTGTAAACCACGGGCCTTTCTTCCGCCATCTCAAAAATGTCAATATTAGCGATCGAGAGCAAGGGCTCATGACTGGGGATATTATTGTCCCCGATGCCTCGGGAATGATGCCAAAAAACTATGCCCACACACATCTGATTCATCCCACTACTCTTGACAACGCATTCCACGCTTCTTTCGCCGCGATATATGACCTTAATGGCAAAGAAATGATGCAGCGCGGCTGTATCCCCAGCGCAGTTAGAGAAATGTGGCTGTCCACATCCGCACTCTCGTCTACACCTGATGCTATCTTACGTTGTAGTAGTGAGGCTTCTCACACCCTGCACAACGGCTTTGAGAGCGACATCCATGCGTGGAATCCATCAAACCCCAATGCAAAGATATTTTCACTAGCAGGCGTCAAGCTCTCTCCATTCAAGCCCGCATCCGCCGATATTACTGCTATTGCCAATAGAACCTGTTATTCCGTTGAATGGCACCCGGATATCAACTTTTTTACACCGAAACGAATCGAGCCACTCTCGCCACCGCCATACACTCTACTAGAGACGTATGATACCCAGTTAGATTGGCTTAGGCAGCTACAGCTTGCTTCCACTCTCTTGGCTACCGATGGTCTCATGACTACTCAGGGAGTGAAGGGTTCTGGTCTGCCAAAACACCACAGAAAGTACACTGAGATCCTTCGAAGAATCAGCGCCATCGTCGCAAGTGATAAAATGCCATATGTATCTGCAGAAATGTGGCGCAGCTATTCACGGGATCCGGCACTGAAAACGAAACTTTACGACGAGATCCAACATCGCAATGCCGAAGGTGCTCTGCTAATGCAAATTGGCTCGAATATAACATCAATTTTGGAACAGAAAATCACAAGTCAAGCTCTTCTGTTTGAGAATGCGGACCTCTTGGCGGGATGGGATGACTTTGACTTGTTGCAGGGAGACACGCTGCCTGTGGTTACTCAATACATTGCCCTCCTTTCCAAGAGTCAACGCTGCCTCCGTGTTCTAGAAATGAGAGGTCGCACAGGAGCTCTGGCTGAACATGTGCTGAAGACAGTCTGTGGAGATAAGAATCGGGATGTCATTGAGCTGTATGCCATTATCCCCCAATCTGTGGCGCACTCCGAGATCATAAAAAAGCGCCTCTCTAGATGGCGAGATGTTATCAAATACGAGACATTTGAATCCTCCGGTGAACATGCCCTTCAGCCCAATTCTTTCGATCTTCTCATAGTCAACGACTACATCGGGGACCAGTCCAATATGGAAGACACCATAGCGCGCCTCAGAACTATGATGAGACCTGGGGGTCGACTACTCATTCTTGAGCAAATCAGACCCAATCCCATCCATCGCGAGATCATTTTTGGGCCTTTGCCTGGATGGCGGGATGAAAATGAAATTTCAAGTTATTCTGAACCCTTTGCCGATAGGCTCGAGTGGGACAGTGCTTTGCGTAAAGCCGGATTTTCTGGTATCGATTTTGAAATTCCACACTCTATGTACCATGAGTTTGGGGGTCTCTCAGTGATCGCATCCACTGCAACTAATAGACTCCCAACAAACATTGCTCCATTGGAGGTGATCATAATAGTTAAAAATCCCTCGGAGATTTCTGATCTACTCACAGCGAGATTACTCAGTGCAGGTGTCCATCCTTCGGTCTGCCGATTAGATGACCTTCACCCAGAACCTCTGAACACTCTTGTGTACATCTCTTTACTGGAGGCGGAGCAACCCATACTTAATACCATCAGCTCTCCCATGTTTCAAAAAATCCAGAAATTGGTTACAACATGTGATTCATTACTTTGGGTATCTGGCGACCCCGTCATAAAGCCACAATTCCAAATTGCAACAGGCTTGCTTCGTACCATTCGCTGGGAACAAGATCGAAACGATCTCAACTTGGTCACGTTTGCCCTGAGCGGTGAGATTCGAACCTCCATGGATACAGATATCGACGCTTTGGTTCGAGTCTTTGAGTACCAATTTCTCAATCCGTTGGCAAGGTACTGCAATGGCACAAACGCGGAGTACCGTGTTCATAATTCCGTGATTGAGACAAACCATGTTATCAAGAACGTAGAGGCGAGCACAGTCATTGAAGGACAGTTCTCAACCCCCTCCCCAATACTTTCGATCTGGGAAGATATGAAAAAGCCAGTTCGACTGATCAGTACCCAAGTAGGAATTGACCATCTTACATGGGTTGCTGATAAAGATATCTCAGGAGAGCCACTCTCTCCACTTGAGGTCGAGATCGAGGTTCATGCTGTCGGCCTGAACTTCAAGGACCTGTTGGTGGCCATGGGTGAAATCGACCAACCAGGATTTGGACACGAAGCAGCAGGCATTGTCGTTTCCGTGGGCTCATCTGTGAAGCATCTCAAGACCGGGGATCGAGTGATGTACCTCGGGGATCCTTCTCCGGGCAAAATGGGTACCATGCGCACCCGTAGCCGTGTTCATTCGGGGCTTGCTGTCAAAATTCCCGACACCCTGGGTTTCGAGATCGCTGCAGGGCTCCCCGTGATATTTGGGACAGTTATCTACTCTCTAGGTCGTATCGCCAGACTCCAACCGGGTGAAAAGGTCTTGATTCACGCTGCCGCCGGCGGTATCGGACAAGCCACGATTCGATATGCGAAAGTTAAAGGAGCCGAGATCTTCGTGACGCTTTCTAGTATTGAAAAGAAGGATTTCATCATGAAAGAATTTGGAATTCCCTCGAATCACATTTTCTCGAGCCGGGATCTGAACTTTTCTGCTGGGATCAAGCAACTTACTCCCGCTGGTGTGGACGTCGTTCTTAACTCTCTCAGCGGTGAAGCGTTGCGACAGTCCTGGACATGCCTTGCACCATTTGGCCGATTCATTGAGATTGGAAAGCTCGACCTACAGGCGGGCTCGAAGCTTGACATGTCACCTTTCCTCCACAACATCACATTCTCTGGCGTGGATCTCAATGCTCTCGCAGAAAATCGTCCGGAGTTTTGTCAAGATCTTTTGCAGGAAACCATTGACTTGTGGACTACTGGGAAGATCCATGAGGCTCAACCAACACAAGTCCTGAGCTATGGCCAGTTGAAAGAAGGGTTGCGATTATTACAAACAGGCAAAAGCATTGGTAAAATCACGTTAATACCCGGATCTCATGCTGTATCAAACATACTAGCACCACTGCCTCCTCTCCAGCTCGATGGGAATGCATCATTCATCCTAGCAGGAGGATTGGGTGGCATTGGTCGTAGCATCGCGTACAGGCTGGCTACTCGGGGCGCCAAGCATATTATCTTCTTCTCACGGTCCGCATCTGTCCATGAAGCAGGTCAAGAAATGGTCGGCAAACTAAAGCTGCTGGGCTGTACCAGCCACATCTTCCAGTGCGACATCTCTGATCAGTCCCGTCTTCTTGAGGTCATGAAAAAAATCCAGGAAACTCTACCCCCAGTCAAGGGGTGTATTCAATGCTCCTTTGTTCTGAGAGATAGAGCCTTCGAATCCATGACGCATGAGGAGTGGCAAACAGCCCTGGCGCCAAAAGTGTCTGGATCTTGGAACCTCCACTGTCTACTTCCGAATGTTGAGTTTTTCTTGATGCTAAGTTCTATCACTGGTATTATTGGAAATCGAAGCCAAGCCAACTACAATGCTGGGAACAATTTCCAGGACGCGCTTGCTCGTCACCGTGTTTCCAAAGGTATGCATGGGGCCAGTGTCAATCTTGGCGCTGTCGTTGGAATCGGCTTCATTGCCGAAAACGAACAATATGCTGCAAAACACACGTTCAAGATCGCGAAGCCGCAGACTGAGGCAGAGCTCCTGGCAACCGTTGAGTACCTGATTGATCGTCGTCATCAAACTGCCATGATCCCGGACAATGCACAGTTAGTTTGTGGTCTTAAAACACCGGCCTCATACAGTCTCGCTCATGAGGAACATCCGAGTCATCTCAAATATCCCATGTTCGCACGACTCTCATCCCGTTTCTCTGTCACAGGTACAGACTCTGTGCAATCCGCTCGCTCGGTAAATCACATTCGTGATGATCTTCAGTCGGCTACAACACCAGAGAATGCAGCGAAAATTATCCAGAAGGCAATGAGGCAAAAAATGGCTGATTTACTAAATATCTCTGAAGACTCCTTCGACGACAATCTTAACGTTCGAGAAAACGGAGTTGATTCACTGATAGAGATGGAATTTCGTACTTGGTTTGCTAGGGAACTAGGCGTTACCGTACCTCTGAAGGAATTGGGCAAAAGCCTGACTCAACTGAGCACGACACTGGTTTCCATTAGCACATTTACCAAGTTTCGTTGACGGGATAGGCTAGCTATTGCCTCAGTGGGTTTCAAATCCCTCCGCGTTGTAACAAGAGCACCTAAAGAGAGCCTCATAGAGCCTGCCCTTAATCTATATCTAATCCTGACCACTCCTCTCACCATACTGCACAATGCGAATAATTTTTATTGGCCAAGCAATTACAGATGAAGCAACGGTAGCCT
This sequence comes from Penicillium herquei, assembly GCA_039634405.1. Lineage (NCBI taxonomy): Eukaryota > Fungi > Ascomycota > Eurotiomycetes > Eurotiales > Aspergillaceae > Penicillium > Penicillium herquei. Next base: position 96,766 of record CP098389.1, on the reverse strand, counting down.
GGGATGTTGGATTGGTGCATGGAGAGCCTTCTGATAACCGGCAACTACAAAGGACTACGAAGGACAGACTACTGCACAGCAGCCCTCATACATGAGTGCAGGTAATGAGCGATCCATATCTGTAATTTAGTAAGAATTCTAAGAGATCTGGCTCGAAACGTCAGTCTGTATAGAAAACTCGAAGCTCTAACAATTCATTCTCAGCGTTGACCACTACCTATTGATGAACTGATCTGAAGACCTCATACCCCGAGAAGGATTTTTGATGTCTACTAATGGCAGCAGGCGACGACTCCATCATGTGAAAGGTTAGTCAATGCCATCGCAAGTCGACCCGGCCATAGGCCAGATGCCCATCAAGCATCATACATGTATTGCACAATCCGTATCCGACATCGGCATAATCAGCAACAATTCAAGTTGCCAGGATAAGCAAATCACTATCGAAAATTTAGGTTCAAATTGAATATAAGCCCTCAGGAATCAATATCACTTGCAATCACTGACCAATATGAGTTATCAGCCGCATGATGCGTTCTTCAACGGTGCTGGTAGTGTAACTTGGAACCCATTGACATTCCCATAAGCCGTTCATATTCATCGAGGTTATCCATCTGCACGTGCGCATAGGTCAACCGTGACTTCAACATTTGAATGAACCTTCGAATGGAAATATTGAACCCTGTGATATTATCTTAGGCTGTACTAGCTACTGCCTGTACCATGCTGACGTTAGCGGCTACACACCGCCACACATGAATATTCGAATATCTTTGACTTGCATACCTATAAACCATGCCTCGACTTCTGATTTCTAATCGAATGTCATGAGATACGAGAATTGAGATACCCTTTGACGCAACTGACGGATCATATGATCTAGAAAGAGGCTGAGTGAGCATGTTTCATCCCAACATAACCAGGCATGTATAAATAACGAAATGTGACATATTGTAATAAACAATTTCTTCAATTGTAATGGTATTTCAATGTTTTCTTTCCAGTGGGTTTTTATCCATATGTACTGCCCAGGTGCCCAGGTGTAGTACTGGATTTTGGTTCTCATGTCTGAATTCCAGCGACACCTTAGGATGGATACAATTTGAAGTTTGCGTGGCTGCGCAAAACTATGTACCACCAGGAGTATTGAGTACATCCATGGATGTATGTTCTACATAGTAGGAGCCTCAATCCGCCCCTCCTTAGCTTCCATTCCGTACTCCGCTCCTGGCCGCAGGTTGCGTTCCGACCCGAACAGCACATCTGCACAGGTTATCCGACCCTCGGACTTGGGTGAATCCATATGGATGGAGGTGTCTGGATACGTGTATCCTACCTGACGATACATACACCATCGCGTCATCACGTTTCGAAAGTTGTCTTATGTCATGTTTTTTTGTACGAATGAGATTGATAATTCTAGCTATCCCTGGATGGATACTATCTATACGGTGAACATGTGATTTGATGGAAACTTGCTGGCTAATCCACCTAGTAGCTGATCGCCTTCATCATTGATTCATATTTTGATGCACATGTGGTTGTCCACGGATGGTTTGGTCCTTGATAGCTGAATCGACCAGTAGTAGGTAGTAACTACATAGTAGCACTTCAAGTTGCACATGCCAGCCCTGGAGTGCGAGTTCTTTTCCTCAGGCCTCAAGCACTGCCCTGCACATCTGGAATAGTACTATCTCCCTCTTCAAACATTGGAGCCTCGCCAGATAGTATTCCTTGAGTGCTGATTCTATTAGAATATTGATATCCTTTGTTGCATGGGTATATCATGTAGTGACCCCTGGACTCGGAGGCGTTACAGCAATTTCAAAGTTCTGGTAAAGCCCTCACATATGTCAGCCACTAGTACAACCTCTGTCAACTGGTAGTAAGAGAAAGTCTGATGTTAGCCGAGGTGATTTTATAATAATCCATCAATCTCCAGATCCGAGTCTATCGAAGGAAAACCCTATCCATACCAAGAGCCCAGCATATCACCATGTCTCCCGTGGAAACAAACTCGGAACGACCGAATCGACAGGCGCAAGGCCTTGCGTGTGATGAGTGTCGAGCAAGGAAATTGCGATGTGATCGAGTACGGCCCATATGTGGAACATGCGAAAGCTTTGGAATCGATTGTACCCCGAACACTGTTCGACAGCCGCGAGGGCCTCGAAAGGGCTATTTGAGAACACTACAATCTCGCATTTGTAAGAGTCATCCAAGATTGCCCGCCGTCAAAACAACCAACGAGTTGACATTGACACTCACCACAGTGGCTCTAGAACGTCAATACAGTGGACCGCAAAGGCGAGTCTCACCCGAGAGTCCTCCAAAGAACGTGGAATCAACAGAGATGCAAGAAGTCCACGAGGGCGCGGAACAGCAACATCTCCCTCCGATATCGAATGAGCAGCCCACGATACCAAATACTATGCCATTAGAAGATTTATCGACACTTGCCGGCCCGTTCCCATTCAATATTCCTCTGTCTTGCCCCACTAATTCCTCGGATCTGTCAAAGCATGCAGACATCTTCCCAAACATTGGTCACTTCGCGGCTGTCGCTGCTGAATTTGATTCAGGGGAGTTTGTGCCCCCACCATCGATTCCCAACAGCACTTTCTCAAAAAGCCAATTTGATTTCTCCTTAGACTTGGGCATCATGCCGGAATTCCAAATACCTGAATTGATGAAGGCCGATATGAATCATTTGTTCTTTGATCGGGTCCACCTCTTCGCTCCGATTCTCAACAAGCGGCGATATTTTACCCGCGCAGCGCGACCAATGACTGAGAAACTGGCTGTGGTTTGTCTGCAGCACGCTATGTGGACACTCGCGTCCTGGCTTGGGAGCCAATTCAAGGATATTCAGAAAGACCTATATGTCTATACGCGAGGACTGTTAGAAAAGTGGGAGCTTCAAATGCACCCAGGAGAGCCTCCTATTGAATTAGCCCAAGCATGGCTGTTACTCGCTATATATGAAATCGTGCAGGTCAATTATGAGAGAGGATGGCTGAGTGCTGGGCGATGCTTTAGACTGGTTCAACTCATGAAGCTTCACGAGATCGACCTTCCCAACGGGATTGCCGAATCGGAACTTTCGTTTGCTGATGTGGAAGAACGTCGAAGGACCTTTTGGATGGCATACTCCCTGGACCGCTTCATCAACCTTATAAATGAGATGCCATTGACACTCAACGAACAAGCGGTGAGTATCTACAAATTATTCCCTTCTGGTCCGATTGGTTATGGCTGTTTAGGCTCATCTAGCATGACAGATCTTCACTCGGCTGCCAGCATCAGAAGCGGCCTTCCAGCATGAGCGACCAGTTAAAACACAGTTGTTGTCTGAGTTTATGGCAAGAGATGACGATGTACAGAGTCTATCTCCATTCAGTGCCTGTATTGTACTCATAACTGTCAGCGGTCGCTGTCTGTCTCATCGGCAGCAATGTATTGTGGAAACAGCATACGGGGGCATACCTCAGGACTTTCTTACGCGACATCAATGGCTGGAAGGTATTCTTCTGACTAAAGGCAAGCGGATGTTTGACTTCGTTTCCGCTGATCTAGATGAAGAGCTCACAGACCCTATGATGCTATTCACCAATATGGCAGCGCAGGCAACCACTCTCCTCTTAGGCCGGACCATGCAGTCTGTACTTTGTAACTATGAGAGCTTGATTAGCGGGTTCGAAGAACGGGCTACGAAAGCTGCCGAGAAGATATTACATCTATGCCGGGGAATAGAGGAATATGGCCATTTCAAGGTACCAGAACCAGATAACCCCCAACTCCTGCGCTTGTCACTGAGATACATCTACGCGTATGAACTCCTGCTAACTCCGAGCCCTATCTACAGGTACACCCATTCACTCCAATTCCCCTTATGTTTTGTGCGCAATTTGCACAGGAACGGAAAAGTCGGAATCGCAAATTTGAAAATTTATTCAATTCTATGGTATCCCATCTCCGGGATCTAAGTGTCGTCAGCATGCTGGCGGAGATGTGTTTGGCTAGGTTGAATGATATGAACCCCCAGATAGACACTGAAATAGCGAAATCTCAAAGCTAATACTGAACGTCAAGGGAAAGACATTGATATAAGTAGATAGAAACAACAACGGAAACATAATGTATAGTCTCATCATAGAGGCCTTCCTGCTACGAAATTACCTGGCATGTCGAGTCGTCAGATTCATGTTCCTGAATCAAACAACTGGTCGAAATTTGAATTTCTCCTAATTATCAATCTATGGGCACTGCCAATGCCCCACAATTCGGATTGTATTAGCGACTTTAGACACCAGCATGTGTGATAAGTCATACTTTGAATCTTACTTATAATATCAAGCTTAGAACCTTGGGGAAAATGCTGGATAGCATAATCTCATTTAAGCTTAGTATAGCTGTAAGCTTTGTCGAAGCTTTTGAACGAGAATAATTTCCACTCTTTGTGCCCTGTACCACGTAGTTCTATTCCTTTGATGCGATCATTCCGATGATATGATTGCTTAGTAGGTTGTACATGGAGTGCATGGCTGTTATTTACAGTGTGCGAATGGTTGCGCCAAGGAACGATAATTACTCGTATTTACCTGTATTTCGGGGGGTAATAAATTTCACCGTGAAAATATGAATCAGACATTACGCATGATTGATTCAATTTGACCTGGGGGTTTATGAATGATTTTCCTGTGGCCAACCTTTGAGGCTCTAAGGTTAAGTGCACTCACGATGATACAGTGTCATTCCTCATTCATCTTCGTCAGATCATTCTAAGTTATGAGACTAAGCATTGCAATAGTAGGACGTCCCTTCGGAATTTATTACAACAGCTCCGAGGCCCCGAAACTCCGAGATGTTATCAATATGATGCCCATTTGGCATTCTATGCTGTAATTGACGCTGGGAATTCAGATTCACCGTTGAGAATTCATCTGAAGGTGATCAATTTGAATGTATTCAGTCAATTTAATGACTCAATACCCCCGATAGCGGAGACAATAATTCAATTGGCCATTCCTATCTCCCTCTTCGTAATGACAGCATAGAAATGTGGATTTCTATACTCTATTGAAACCATCTTCATACGGCATTTGACCAAGGTTCCCAATTTCTTTTTTAAATTCGAATCTCCTCTCGTTCGAACAAGACCAGTAACAGAAAATATGGCGTACATCCAAGCCTCTTCCGCACTGGGCATCTTAGTTCTCGTCGGTGTTATTGTCCTTGTAAGTGTCTGATGTGAAATTTGGCTTGATGTAAATGCTGACCTAAATGAGATCAAAATCTATCGAGGGTACACTGGCCCTCTTGCCCATCTCCCTGGCCCCACGATTTCAAAGTGGACAGGTCTGGTTTTGCAAAAGCATCTTTTCGCGGGGGATAGACCACGTTATGTCCAGAAGTTACATGAGAAATATGGTAAGGGCAGTGATTTAGAGCCCACTAAGCTATGTGTCTTCATGAATAATGACTAAACCGATCGTCTCTTAGGTCCAATTGTTCGCATCGCCCCGGATGAATTTGATGTCAGCGACATTGCCGCGGCAAAAGCGATTCATAAAGGGCAAGTCGGTTTCACAAAGGTCGATTCTATGAGCATATTGGTCATCGTAGTCCCAAAACTCTCTTCAGCTCAACCGATCCAGAATTTCATGCATACCGACGTCGGCTGCTGGGTGGGGCTATGTCTGAGACCTCAATTCGACAACATGAGTCCGCCGTAACGCAGAAGGTAACATTATGCATTGATCAAATGGCAAGGGAAGCTGAGAGACGGGGCTGTATAGATGTTTTCAAGTGGTGGTGCTTTCTGGCAACGGATACAATCGGTGAGCTGAGTTTCGGCGAGTCATTCAGAATGCTAGAGAAGGGAGAGGTTAGTTACCATGAAGGGAGATGTTATATGTCTGCTATCCAAATTGACTGACCACACAGCCTGCAGAAAAGTCAATACTCCCTAGACCTTGAGAAGGTTTCGACTCTGATGATCATCCGTACCACATTTCCATTCCTTTCGTGGGTTGCAGAATACGTGCCACTGCCATACTTTAAACAAGCTGCTCAATGTGGAAAAAGAATGGGCGGATATGCCAGGGAGTCTATTCAGCGGTACAAGAGGCACGTCGAGAGATATGGCGACAATGTCAAACCCACCCTATTTACCAAGTTGATCAAGAAAGGCTACCACGAAGGAAGCTTGACAGAGGCTGAGATTAGACTTGAAGCAGGGGGATACATTGTAGCTGGAAGTGATACCTCAGCTATTTCCTTGACTTATCTGGTCTGGGCTGTCTGCCAAAACACTTCGATTCGAGACTCGTTGGTTACTGAAATTGCAACCCTTCCAAATGGTTTCACAGACAACGACCTGAGAGATTTGCCTTATTTACACAGGGTCATCGATGAGACGTTAAGATTATATCCGGCCGTGCCAGGGGCGTTGCCGCGAGTAGTACCAGCGGAGGGCGCAAAGCTGGTCAATCATTTCATTCCAGGAGGAGTCACTGTTTCAACACAGGTATACAGTCTTCATCGAGAGTCTAAAATATTCCATAATCCTGAAAGGTGAGGCAGTTTCAAACAGGACAAGCCTCCCAGACATAGAAGCTAATCATCTCACTTAGTTTCGATCCCGATAGATGGATTGACCCCACAAAGGAGATGAAAGATTCCTTCATGCCTTTTGGAGGCGGGTCTCGGAGTAAGTGTTTCATCAACCAACTTTCCATGTTCTCGTTGTTTGTTCTTGAGACTCATGAATATATTAGCATGTATTGGTGTGCACCTTGCCCGCTTGGAGCTGCGTCTCGCCACGGCGCATTTTTTCCGTCGCTTTAGTAGGGCGAAAGTATCGAGTAAAGAAGGGTTTACCGACGATGATATGTATCAACACATGTACTTTCTTGTCTCGCCAAAGGGTCATCGATGCTTGATAGAACTAGAACACTGAAGATGATAAGACAAGGGATTCAATGAAAATCATCTTCAAGGTTCTTTCTTTCCCAATTATAAAAGCGAGCCGGAAGAACAGACTAATCAATATGATAAATGTCACACAATTTTCAACTTTCTTTTGAACAACTCCTTGGATTCCCTCATCATCTCATCAACATTATAGTGCCAAATCCTTCGGCAACGCCAATCAATCTCGTTTGCACACTTCTTAGAGTCCAATCCAACCTCTTTATTCTGACCCTGGTAAATTTCCCCGATGTGCCGGCTTGTTTCAACCAACCAGTGCGCTCGCTCGAGGCGAATAGTGTCGTAAGTCTCGAGGGCCTTGCGTATCAAGTCTGGCTTTGAAAGTCCGCTCTTATCAAATTCATCCGATCCAGTATATTCGGTCACAGCAGAAATTAGTTGCGCAAGAACCGCTGCGTCTTCAACGGCAAAGCCAGCTCCGGCGCCATGGTAAGGTGCAGCCGCATGAGCTGCATCCCCGGAAATACATACGCGACCACGGACAAAAGTCGGTGCTGGGTAATCAAAGGTGTCGAAGACTGCCCATTTGCTGAGCTCGTCCGGCAACATATCAATTATGGCCTTCACTGTGGAATTGAAGCTCTCGAAGGCCTTGACCGCATCGGCCTTGCTCGCAGGGAGAGTAAACTTTGTACTGTCTGGCCATGGATTCAAGTCGGTCACGAAGGCCACGACATTCAAAAGTTTCCCTCCAGCAACTGGGAATGTCAAGGCATGGGCGTTGGATCCGAGATACATGTGTCGCGTTTCTGTCTTCTCTTGGCCAAGAGCAGCATACGCCTTATCCATTGGGATCAGGCCACGGAACGCATATTTGTGGGTATATTGTGCCTGGTGAATAGGATTATCCCCCTCCTCCATCACGAATTCCCGCACTTTCGATCGAATACCATCGCAGCCGATAACTAACAGTTGACGAAAAGTATCAGCCATAAACTTCAAAGAATCAAATAGTCGGGATTTCCGAGTACGACATACCGACATTAGTACTTGCTGTACTCCCATCTGAAAACTTCAACTCAACTTCAGCAAGACCCTCTGTGTCAGAAATCTCGACCAGATTTTTCGAGAATTTGACAATATCTGGTGGTAGACTCTTCAATAATTCTTCCAGGAAGTCCGCTCGTGCACAGCCCTCGAATCCCCTTTCACCAAGATACATCTTGTGAATCAATATCTCGTCCTCCTGGCTGCCGTCCATCCATATGAACCAGTCTGTGCCATTCCGCACTGTAACCCGCTTAAATGCTGCATGAATCTTCGGGTCGAGGATTTTCATTGCCCATTCTGCGTTTGGGGTGAATCCGATGCCGGCACCTATTTCGCGGAAAGTTTGACCACGCTCGTAGATGGTTGGTTTGATGCCGCGATTCAGTAAACCGAGAGCGAGGGTTAGTCCAGCAATGCCACCGCCGATGATGGCGATATCCAGGTCACTACCACTTGTTCTATCTTGATCTAGGACCTGAGTTTCCATCTTCAAATGTTCCAGATCTTAAATGTTCAATGTTGCCAGTGAGTTTTGGTGTGCTCAAAAATGCCAGTGGTTGAAACAAAAATTTGACTTGGAGGCTTGAAATGTTTGAACTTGAAGTCCAACCTTGGAAGTTAAATACCACATACTTCAAGTTGCACTCGTAGTGAGCGGAGTTCTACTACAATATACTACTAGATAATACTGCTCAAGCGCCACTGCATTCATGTCGGTACTAGTATGCCCGGTGCCAGTCCACTGCCAGTGTGTACTAGTACTAATAATAATATATCCATGTACAGCAACTTGAAGTTCAATTCTTTCCGAGTCAATGTTTTAAGTTGGTAATATATATCGACCCGTCTCTCCAGGGCCATATGCTGCAAATCAAATTCAACTGGCAATGAGAACCTTGGAAATTGAACGTCAAACATTTGAATATCACAAGATTTGAATTTGTGTTGGTAATAAAATTTGGAGGTAATCTAGTCAATGTCTATTCAAATTTCTTTTGTTGAGTCTAATGTATCGCATTCAACAGGGCATCGTCAACTGGTGAGTTGGAGGCGGTGAGTCTCGGAGACCGGAGTTTCAATACTCCGAACAATGCTGATCTCCAGACGCGTAACACATACACGGTGACCTCCAGACCTCCAGCACTTGAAGATGGATACTCCGAAGCACATACTGACGTCTCTTTAACTCCAACTTGAAGTTGACAGTCCTGCACATATGAAAGTGGAGAGTCATCGGAACCACACTTGTCATGCTCCGTTGTCTAATCGTCAACGATTATGGAGTATCTTCATTGCGGTACACTGATTTGTGTCAGCTTACTTGGTCTTCTCTCATAGCCTGGTACCCAGCGCAAACTCATTCTAGTCCATTCTTACCAACTTGACGCGGTCGTATCCGAATCTTGCCATCTCCACAAAGGCCGGCGCTAAACTTCCAGAACATCTTCGCAAACTCCAGATCCTCGTTTCGCGGCCCGAATTCTCTACCCCCCGCGATGATGCGGAACTACTACCCCACGACGAAGACGAACTAGCTCCTACAAAGAACGGGTCAGTGTCAGTGAACGATGGTCGGAATTTTTGCGGGTAAGCTGGAAGATGACACCATTTGAAGGGAATATCTGATCCGAGGGGAAACACTTGAGGACTTCTGCGTAACTCTACGGACTATAGTAACATTTGAATCTCTTGAGATAATACTTTCAGCCATAAACCCCAATCTATTCCGTATACCCATGAAAAATTTCGAACACTTGACCAAGAAGAACTAAGCAATCCCAGGAAAAGGTGAAACTCCGAGTCCCCTCATACCCCTATCTTGTACACGCGGACTTTAGCACATGCCAGATACATCTGTGTACATGTACAGGTGTGCAGCTTTCAATTATGTACGTCGTCTAATGCGTCTAATTGATGTAAGATCTGTTGTAGACCTGTTCAATATCGAGGCACAGGGTTTCCTGCGCCAAACTTCCCCTCTGGATCCCACTTTTGCTTCAACTGGATCAAGCGAGGGAGGTTTTCCTTACCATACCAGACTTCGGGGCCTTCGTCTCCATATGCATAGTTGATATAAGTGGTCAGATTGTCAAACCCACTGGTCGGAACCAGCTGGTCACGCAGCTTCTTACTGATGCTGTAGACTTCAGCATCATGAGCAGGGCCATCGTAGTAGTTTTCGAGAATACTGTAGCTCGAGGTCAGTCTAATCCGAGTGATATGATAAGCTGAATAACATTTGCAAAAGTCCACGGGTGAACAGAGAATCCGGTCGGAGGATGTTTCAAAGCGAAAAATAGTGAGCACTTACATGAGAGAACTAATTTCACGACCGGGATAAACACCGCGCTTGGACTCTGGGACTGCAAGAGTAGCCGTGGTATTGAACCGTTGGATGACAAAAGTACCACTGAGCCACGGTCTGGACTTCATCATTTCCACATACTCGTTGTACACCTCGGTATATGTTGAGGCAGAGGTCTTTTTGGCGCCCACCGAAGGGTGGTTGTTATATGAACCCCGGTCGCAAACCTCGCCTGCTTCGCCAAAGGCAGAAGACTCGCTTACTTCGCTCCAGGGAACGCTGATATTCCGCCATCTCGTGGGATTCAAGGCCACAAACTGATCGATCCATGGCTGCGCGGCTTCCTGGGTGCCAAAGTATGACAAAGTTGCCGCTGCAGATGTCTAAAATTAAAGGATTGTATTAGCAGATGCGCTCCAGCTATTCCAGTTATTCAAGTCATCCATGATAGGTGAGTACGCACTTCGCCAGTCGTCTGATCGTAAGATGCCTCGAGAGTCAGACCCATCTCCTTGGGATAAGTCTCGTCCCACGATTCCAGGAGTTCCCAAAGAGACGCATTCGTAGATCCGGGGTAGTCGAAGTCTGCTTCAATTGCGTAGCCATTGTTTGGCGCATCATAGATCTCGTAAGTAGCGGAGACTATAACGCCAAAATTGGCTCCGGCCCCCCGAACAGCCCAAAAGAGGTCTGGGTGCTCGGACTCAGAGGCCGTGACAATGTCTCCGCTAGCAGTGATCATGCGGACGGAGCGCAAGGCATCGATGACTAAACCGTGGAGACCCTGGAAAGGTCCTACACCGGCGCCAATTGTAGCTCCAATCATGTTGACACAAAAGGCATTACCAACGGCTAAGGAGAGACGTGTCAGGATAAGACTGCAAAGCCAGGTGTTGGAGGAGAAAACGTGGTACTCACGGACTACTTTGCCTGCGTTGTATAGGTTCGTTTCGAAAGCAGAAAAAGAGTTCCCTGGACCGACAGTAAGTGTATTTGCCTCCAAATCCAGGACATTTTCGTTGAAGTTGGACAAGTCAATATTGACTGCGTGTTTCACACTAGCGAAACCAGTCTCGCCGCCATGACCACCACCTGTCGCGAAGAATGATAGGTCATAGTGATTGGCTTTTTTTATCTGTTTAAAAACATGAAATTAGAATAGACGACTTGAGGGATTGAGACTACTTACGATATATTGCACATCCTTGTCAGTTGCAGGCTTGATTGTCACCGCAAATGTTGGCTCATCCCAAGCCGACCACCGCTGGACTGTTGTGGTATTATAATCGGCTTGACCCGGATAGTGAATACTGGCATTCGCGGAGAGTCCATTAAAGATGCTTGTGTAATTCACAAATCCGCCTCCATTGTTAAATGTTGGGTGAGCCGCTGCTAGCACAGGGATGATAGCGAGAAATGACGCGTAAACGTGACGCATATTTGGTAGGGGAGTTGCGTTTGAGCGATTGGATTGTTTCTGGACCAAAACAATACAAGAGAAAACTCGAGAACTTGACTTTCACGCTGCGATGAGCGCTGAGAACAGACACTAGGTGCCGCCATTTATACTCTTGGTCGATTGAAAACTTCATCGTGTCATTTGCGTTGCTAATGAGATGGGGCGCTGTGTTGATTCAGGCGACCAAATTCGAGTCCGCTAACACTGGCACTTGAATGAAACATCCCAAAGGTTGGTCCTAGGAATTGTTTGAGGGTCTCCATGGCGCTGATCTCAGTGTTTCAGGAGGAAGGTGATGGAAAAGCCTGAGAAGGGCCCCAAAATAGTATATTGTAAGCATTCTGACACAAGAGCCCTGGAGCCAGCTGGGTGAAAGCACTTGAGGAGCTCACGTTATCTGAAGCGCTCCCAGGTGTGCAAGCCACAATCTTTGTAAGGCTAGTCCTCCAGCCTTCAGCTGAACTGTTAATATGGTGATATTACGATGTATGGGAAGATATCCACTTGGATGGGTGTTGATTTGTAATTCGGCAAATGAAGGCCGTCTCATCATCTCGGGCATCCCGGTGCAAAGTATCACATCTACAGGGTCTGGTGTGCTAGTCGCGCGTTCAATTACTTCTACACCATCCATATCGGAAGAATCCGGATGACCCTCTGAGTCTCACCGGGAACTGTGCTTACTGTTTCTTCTACTATCCTCCGAGGTCAGTCGTGATTCCAAGGTTGTTCTTTAGATACACCGATCCTCCGAGCCTCCTCTAGCCCTAAAAGGATTATACAGTTTCCTATATGAGTAATCAACATATACCACATGTTCATCATGCCACTCCCAGTTCTGCCCAGTAGCATACGGGAGACTCGGATAGTCGGAGTATTCAAATGTTGTTTCATACATAGTAATATGTGAATTTTGAATTTCCACAAGGTGAGCAATTCATGAGTTCATAAGAGCCTGAGGTTCAGACCTCTCATATAGTAACATCCATTCAATAAAAACCAGCAAATCGAAAGTCCATCCCACCGGCGAAAGCAAGTTTGTCTAGAATTCCGTCTAGCAAAATGTCTATTTGGGACGTTTTGAGAGGGCTTGTCAATGGAGACCAAGAAAATCGACATGAAAAGCCGAAGCGGACACATGTCATCATCATTGGTGCAGGCCTCACAGGACTGTTGCTTGCGCAGGGGTTACGAAAGCTGAACGCCAAACTCGAGGCAGAAGATCAACCCGTCCAATTTACATACAGTATCCATGAGCGTGACGAGTCGGCTTTCTATCGCGGTGGTGGTTTTAGCCTCACAATACACTGGGCACTCCAGCAACTCTATGAAATCCTTCCAGAGGAACTTTCAGCACGGATATTCGAATGCGTCGGGAATCCAGAGGCGATCAAGAATGGAGAGATGGGATCATTCACCTTCCTGAATCTTCGGACCGGAAAGCCTGCGTTCCAAACATCTCTTCCCCCAGGATGGAAAGGCGCGCGCATGTCTCGTGTCCGGTTTCTGAAATTGTTAATGACGGACCTTGACATCCAATATTCGAATCGACTGGCTGGAATCACGTTTCCCACAAATGATACGGTTTGTGCCCATTTTGAAAACGGGCACACAGTGACTGGAAACCTTCTCATTGGCGCAGATGGTGCAAATTCAGTGGTCCGGCGGTTTGTATATGGCGTTGAGAATTCGAAAAACACTCAACTCCCCATCCGTATGCTGAATTGCCGGTCTGAATACCCTCTACATGATCTGGAGGCTTGTTTGAAAATTGATCCGCACCTATTTCATGCCGGTGACCCGGTGCGAAATGGTTATTTCATGTTCGCTTTTCTGGATATGCCATCTCTCAAATGGGGTACAGGCAAAGCAGGGGTCCAGTTGACTATAAGCTGGCCATATGAATCCGGTTATCTGGACAAAGACGAACCGTCAGATGCACCAACTGAGCTTCAGGATCAGTTGGCATGGTTGAAACGCATGGCAGAGCACTGGGAAAGTCCTGTCTATGACCTGATCCAAGGGATTCCGGATGATAGTATAATTCGTGTGATCGCCGTCCAAGAGTGGATGCCCAATGATACGCACCGGCGTCCGACCGACGGAAGGGTCACTATGGTTGGCGATGCAGCTCATCTGATGACATCTTGTAAGTGATGAGAATCAACAAAAACCTTGCTACACCCTCCATTTGAATAACACTAACTAGAAGATTGTACTAGTCCGTGGGGAGAATGCTAACCATGGAGTGGTTGATGTGGCGAAATTGCTCGCACTTTTAGCCCCCAGTAACGGCAATGAAATAGATTTACGGGAGGTTGTGAGCATATACGAGGAAGAGATGATTCAGAGATCACGCCCAGCCACCGTGAAGGCTCGAGAGGCCTGCTTGGACGCTAATCACTACTCCAAAGTAGGATCAGGGAGTCCGTTCTTGTCACGACGTACGGTTCTTGAAGAGGAGGAAAAAGACCTTGTGAAGCGATCCACTTAGGGATGGGATATCATACACATAGATCTCAGTTGAAATAAACTACAATCATGCGTGGATGTAATTTCTTTGCAAAAGGATTTCAATTCTGCATAATCATGAACTTGAATGGACGGCCTTGTAAACATGACCTTTAATACTCTCAGTTCAAGCCTAAGGTAAAGCCCTGGAGGGCTTCAAGTTACCATAACTGTCTTCAATATGCCACAGCTAGCCAATGCGTCCTGGTGGACATCTAGAATCAAACAATCTTGGTTTGAAAATGTTGAGGATTGTGACACTTCGGATATTTGTCTGACCTTGGGAGTTCAATCACGACCGTGTCTTCCAGGTTCCAAGTTGAATTTCATCACACCGGCATCTCTAGAATCCTAGAACAACCTGAAGGGTAGAATTTGGAGATATTGAAATCTTGACTACTGAAAATGCTTGAATTTCCTAATGCATGTTCGGGATGTACAGAAGTGGCGCTGTGGACCACCGGTAAAGTTACAATACCGTCATGGTATTTCCAATTCTGTTTTCTAACTTTCAAGTGTTTCGGTTACAATTCAGGCAGAAATACCGGAAACTCAGGCACCAATCCAGGCGTCCCCGTCAACTGGGCAGTTGACAGAAGTCTCAAATTACTACTAGTAAAAGGTAGATATGTCTATGAGCGTGAGAAAACTCTTGCACAAATGAAGTAGTGAAACAATAAGCCTGATATCCGGTATCCCCCTGACTGAAACCCCGATAGAGCCTCCGATGAGATTACTTCATTTTCAAGAGCACGGTCTCTGTGAACCCACGGAGTAATGACAAACTCCCTGATCTGCAGGGTTCAAATGCCGGATTTAATGGCGTGATACTCATAACGCCGGATGGCCCAGGTAAAATATTACGCTGATTGCTATTCTGATTTGACAAACCTGGTCATTAGTGAGGTCTACGAGTCATCTCTATGTAATGCTGGGCAGGGATGGGTGAAGAACATCCTCTTAGAATCGGAATTTGAGGATATATCGGATTTAAGTGTCAAGTTGATAGTATGCAGGTACATCATAATAGTTGTAAATATTCCTCCTCTAGTCATATCAATCGTAATTCTATCTACCATCTAGGCAGGTGTGAAGATCGCGCAATCAGCGCAACTGTTTCGTCACTTGAACAAACTCCCACAGAAGGAACTTCCATCTTCACTCATCCACCATCCACCATGGCCGAACAGCACGAAGCTGCCATCCTTCAAGAGAAAGGGAGTCCCTTGTCTCTTGGAAAGCGTCCCACTCCCGAACCGGGTCCGAATGATGTTCTCATCGAAGTGAAGGCTGTTGCCTTGAACCCCTGCGATCATTTCCAGCGTGACTATGGCATGCCCCCCGTGCCCATTTACCCCGCAATCCTTGGATCTGACACCACTGGCGTTGTCATCAAACTGGGCTCGAATGTCACCACATCCCCTGGACCAGGCTCCCGTGTTATTGCCTTTGCCTCGTCATTCTACCAGAATGGATCCCCTGATCATGGTTCCTTCCAGCGATACACCCTGGCTCAGTCTGAAGCTGTCGTCCCACTCCCCAACCAGCTCTCCTTTGAGGAGGGCACGGTCTTCCCTTTGGCTGTCCTCACTGCCTTGACTGCTTGGACCACGATCGGCATTCCACTCGACACCAAATACACACCCGTGGACAAACAGGCACTCCTCATCTGGGGCGCATCTAGCAGTGTGGGAAGCTTCGCCGTTCAGTCAGCTAAGACCCTGGGCTTCACTGTGTACGCTACCGCCAGTCCCAAACATCATGACCTCGTCAGAAAGATCGGCGCCGATGCGGTTTTCGATTACAAGGCTACCGACGTCGTGTCTCAGATCATCAGCGCGGTCAAGAAGGATGGCGTTAAACTGAATACTGCGCACTGTGTTGTTGATGGTGCTTTGCAGCCCACATTGGACATTCTGAAGGAGACCAAGGGAGATGCACCTGCCAAAGTCGCACACTCCCCCCTTCTCCCTGAAGGCCACCCTACTCTCGACAACACTCAGATTACTTTCAACTTCCCATCTATGGACGGGATTGCGAGAACCAAGCACATCAACGATGTTTTCCATGGATGGTTGAAGCCTGGCCTGGAGTCTGGCAAGGTAATTCCCAGCCCCAACATCCAGATTGAGGGTGGCGGCATTGGAGGAATCAATGCAGCATTGGACAAGCTCAAGGCGGGAGTGAGTGGCACCAAGATAGTTGTGCCTTTCTAATGGCACTTGAAAGGAGGGCTCGCATATCATTGTCATTTTAAGAAATGCCTGGTTGTTCGAGCTCCCTTGCTAGCCGTTTATGGCATATGCCATCACTGAGCGATATTGAAATGGATCCATCCCAGTGATGAATATCAATCTTTTTTTTTCTTGACATCCATAGCTGAAAATTTCAATTCAGTGTCAGCACCTTGCGTCTTTATACTGCCTACAGACGTAGTACTCGAACTCGCATGTCAAATCTCTATAGTTGGATGCTCAAGTAGATAGAATAATGTGTGAAAAGGCCTTGGCGATGGCTTCAGAGCGTTAGTAGAGTCCTTTCATTACGAAATTATTTGCTACAAACAGTACCTTAGCATGGTGACAGGGCCCGAGGCCCTTGAGAGAATCCAATCAACTTCTGGAAAGGCAGAATAGAATTATAATTCCTATTTGAATCCGACCACAGGTTACGAGAAATCAATATCCTCGTAAGCAGAAAGTAATCTACTCACTCTCATTGAAAACAATCTCGATCACAGACATAGCTGTACCAAGAGGCGTGACAACCGCCTTGACAGAGTAGCGTGCATCAGCACGTTTGACCACATCAATCCAATCCTTCTCGGATCGCTCTGGCGCATTCACCATTGTCATCATCTGCATGGACCTGATGGTTGAAAGGCGCTCCAACCACATAGGCCCCGATTGACTTGTCTCAGGCCCGATGAAATCTGCAATCAAAACGCGAGCACCATCCTTGAGTGCCGGAATTAGATTTTTGAGGATCAAGACGGCATATTTGTCCGACCAGTCATGCAAGATAGAGCGGAGGAGGTACACATCACCATTCTGGTGTTTGTTTGGCTGTAGGATATCCTGCGTTTCGAAAGTGATCCGTGACTTAAGCTCATCAGGAACGCTTTCGTGGAAGGACTTCAGACCCTCAAAGTCCTGGACGACAAATTCTAGATCAATGAACACTTTGGCCAATTCGATCGAAACATGGCCTGCTGATCCCCCCACCTGTGCGATATACTCACATCAGTCCAACCAAGTCAAGATGAACGAGATCAAGTGTGATTCACTCACATCAACCACCGTAGCTTTACCCAGTCCAGCCCAGTCAAAGGCTGCGTGCAAGTGATGGTGCGTCTGTGGGTTTCCAGCAGCCCGGCACTTCATACCCTCGGCAAAGCGCCTCTGTCGCCAACCCTTGTTCTCGCCTTCGCCATCATTTGCAACAAAATCCCAGTAATTGTAGCCCTTGGGGAAGTTGAATGCCCGCCCAATAGCGGAGTCGGCAGGCTCCTCACTATGACCATAATTCTGCAGAGTCTCCACGAGCCGGGTGTCGGCTTTCCACACCTCATCCAAATTGAACGAAACCCAGTCTCTAAGCACAGGATTGCGGAGGAAGGCTGCCGATGGCCCGGTATGAGATACATAGCCCGGACGGGGCTCACGGAAGATACGGGAGGTCATTGCATGTCGAAGAATACGATGCACACGGTACTCTGGAATCCCAACCTTGCTAGCGATTTCAGCGTAAGAGACCTCGCCATCTAGGGGAACAAGCTGTGGAATGTTGAATTCGACAATGACGTGCAGGGCGGCGAGATCGTGCTTGATCTATGTTTTCGTGCGGAATTAGCTATAAGCTCGCAATTTTTCATAGTTACTCCATCCATCGTGAAGTCATACCCCATCAGAAAATGCGGTTATGCAATCTTCGGGCCCAAGCGCAAGATCACGGATCGCATTCGCGGACTCAATGAGGGCCATGCGAGCTGCTTGAATGCTCTCAAATTCCTTTCCATGGGGTGGCGCTGGAGGGCCATCGGGCGCAAAGGATGGAGATGGTAGATTTGCTTCAGACACGAGTCTGCTTAACTCGGATGCGTGACGCTGGACTTGGTCTGCGAGACCTTGGAGGGAAGCCATCCTGAATGGTTTGCGGTTGGTAAGTGCCGCGGGCAGTCGAATCCTGGGTTCTCTGGTTTTTTGTTCGACCTCTAATCAACCTTTATATTTTTTAGCTCGTGGACTTTTCCAAAACTGTTGTCGAGTCAGACGCCTCATACAAATTTGCCTCGCTTCCAAGCAGTCTACTAGATCTCTCCACCATTACCCACCTGGCTGGTGTTTTTTGAATTGACCTCTCGGGGTAAGGAAAAGTCCATGAGTTGATGATGATATCTGAACATTCAACTGACAATTCTTGTGGAGCATTGTACATCCAGTGCCATCTCAAACTCCGCACCGCGTTGTACAGGCGTAACCCTCACACCAGAAACTCCGCGATAGAAGATGTATAAAACATTTGAATTTACTATGACACCGGCTTACTTGGGGGACAATATACTCTAACATTCAACAGACTTCGCGGTATCAAATCCTTCCCAGACATCATCTTTCACAATGACAATTCTGAATTTGGCTCATTATGAGGATGTTCTTGGGCAGCTGCCTCGGCTCAAAACATATTCCCATTTACTTCTTGTCTTCCCTCTTCCAGATTGCCTGTGCCCAGCGCTTCTTATAGACTCAATTGAAAGGGCGACGCAACATTTGAGGGATGAATTCCCTTGGCTTGCCTGTCAGGTTATGCATGAAGGCAGTGGACCTGGGAACTCTGGGGTGTTTAGACTAGCACCGTGTCCCGAATTCGCATTTCCAAATCCAATGGTGCGGCGAAAGGACTGCACCAAAATTTGTCCCTCATATCAAGAGATAATCGATGCAGCTGGTCCAGTGAGAATGCTGGATGGCAATATTATAGCACCTCTCCCTGCATTTCCTCACATCTACGAGGATTCGGAGATCAATCCAGCGCCCGTTCTCGCGCTCCAAGCGAACATAATCAATGGTGGCTTACTCCTCGATATTGCCGCGCAACATAATATTGTGGATGGGGGAAGTTTGATGCGTATCTTGGATCTGCTTGCGAAGTCGATGAGAGGAGAACAGTTCTCCACGGAGGAACTCGAACATGGAAACCGCGACCGTACCAAACTCATTCAGCTGCTCAATTCAAATGAGCCAATGCTGGATCATAGTCATTTAGTCCTGGATCCCGTCCAACATCCGGTGGATCGCCCGAAGGCACAGTGGCGTTATGTACGATTTCCAGCTGAGCAAAGAAATGTACTCAAAGAACGCGCGAATAAAGAGATCGACAACAAAAACGGCATTTTTGTCTCAACAAATGACACGCTGAGCGCTTTTATATGGAAGCATGTTTCTGCTGCCCGGTTGAAACGCCGAAAAAGACCCGATGACTTGTCGAAGTTCTCTCGCGCATTGGATGCGCGTCGTGCTCTTGGAATTCCACGAGAGTATCTTGGTCAGATGGGCTATAACGCAACCTGCGTTCTAAGCTTCAGAGAGCTTGAAGTTATGCCTTTAGGACAGATTGCAGCTTTCCTGCGCCAGGCAATATCCAAAGTCAACACCAATTACGCCGCTCGTAGTTGGGCGACTTTCATTGCCAATGAGCCTGATAAGGCAAGAATTATGTTTGGTGGTTCCTTCAATCCTGATAAAGATATTGGAATCTCCTCCATACTCCACGCCAATTTCAATGACGTTGAGTTTGGCGCACTTGGCAGGCCAAGCTTGTTCCGGCGTCCCCTGTTTCCGCCATTGGAAAGCTGTGTTTACCTTTGGGCACAGACGGTTGAGGGACACGTTGATGCTCTCCTTTGTCTGATAGAGGCTGATTGGAATGAACTACAAAACGATGTAGAATGGACAAAGCATACTCAGCTTATTGGGTAGATGATAATAGAAATGTTTCCTTAGCTAAGTCACAATCATTGCCTTATGTAGCCTTTGGAACTTCAGGTTCCCAATGTGAAGAAGATGCACATGCACATGTGTAGTAGCCTGTATATTCTTGTTTGATTGCTTG
This sequence comes from Penicillium herquei, assembly GCA_039634405.1. Lineage (NCBI taxonomy): Eukaryota > Fungi > Ascomycota > Eurotiomycetes > Eurotiales > Aspergillaceae > Penicillium > Penicillium herquei. The sequence goes on along the minus strand of CP098389.1, from coordinate 76,397 downwards.
ACTAATTACAACTTGAAGGGGTTGCAGATTCTGCACAAGGGACTCAGGAGCCTGGATCTCGGGAGCTCGGCATCTCGGGATCTCGGGAGGATTCTGCGTTTACATAATTTTATCCATTTCCCGAACTGGCCAGTTGGTGCGCTTGATCAACGTACATGTCGAGGTGCCTCAATATTGAAGTCGAATTTGATCTTCAACTTGTCTCCTTGTACAATTTCAGGCTCTTTTGAAATTAACTCCGGCAAATCCCAAGTACAATTGATGTATCTACCACCAAGCCACTCGCGCTTCTTGGACACTAAGAATGTTACAGAATCTCCACTAAGCTCCGGTGTTTCAACAAAAACTTTGCATAGCGTTAATCTCACATCATCCCAATTGAGGACAAGGCAAAGTACTTACCATGCTTGTGATGGGTTGGAATTGCATTCGGTCCTCCCATAATGTCCGTCGGAATATTCCCAGGGTGAATAGCGAACGTGGTGATTTCCGGGCCATATTCCACGTGTGTCAATGTCGTGAGCTTCAACAGAGCGTTCTTCGCGACCTGATAGCTACTTAATGTTGGATTGGTCAAATGGGCACCCACGCTGCAAACATTGACGATGTATTTCTCCACTTCATCGGACTTTAGGAGAAGAGGGAGAAAGGCGCGTGTAACAAGATAAGGGCCTCGGAGGTTGACATTCAACACATCCCACCATTCTGTGGGATTTGAATCAGCAATGAGACCATACTCTCCTAGGATCCCAGCATTGTTGATGAGAAAGTTCAGCTTGCCGAACTTGCGTTCAACCTCTTCCGCTGCTGCGATAACGCTACCTTCATCTATAACGTCCAGCTTCAGAGGTAAGAATTCTGGTGGGTTGACGCAGGCTTCTTCAATTGCTTTCTCCAGACCATTCAATGGTGAACGTGCCCCAACGGCAATTTTGGATATACCAGCCTTCGCGAATGATATCGCCATGGACCAGCCAATCCCGCGTGATCCACCGGTGATAAATACACTTTTGCCATTGAGATTCAACTGACAGGGATCGATTTCAGGGTATGTATCGCTATGCAAGCGAGTTGTAACCTCGTAGTCACCTGAAAAAATCGGTGAGTATGATTTCCGCGTGTATGGTGTGTGCAGTGGGAAAAAGCGAACCTGGACCACGGAGAATGTTGGGCTGATCCTGCGAGGGGGGCATTCTTGGGTGGATGAAACTTGTAACCCGTGGACCTTGGTATTATCAACACTGTATCGAAGTCGGTGAATCCAGTATTATCTGGAGAATATGAGAATTTGTGCAGCACTTGCGAGATTGATAGAAATAGACTCGGGTTTGTAGGAGTCGAAGAGGAAAACACCAATACGCAGCGTGCGAGTAGATATGTCCGAGTCTCCTCAAGTGCTGCCCCGGGGCCAGGAGCAGACGGAGTTTCATACTAAGATATTTTTCGATATCATGATGGCTTGGAAAGAGTCGAAGGTTGGGATGAACATGCAAATTTGTGCACGAGTGATGCAGTGAGCCTTCTGCATTAGGCCAAGGAGTACTCCACTGCCAGGCAATCCTTGCGTATTCTGCAGTAGTCTTCTGTCAGCTTTAACTCAACTTGTGAGAACTCGAATTTTATTTAGCAACGCGCTGATCTTTCGGAGTTTGAAAATTCCGATGCCTTTTGGGTTCAATTCTGGACCTTTGAGAAATGACAAAAGCCGAAATTAATACACGAGCTTTCTGATGTCAGACTCCAGCCCTGGAGGGTGCGGATCTCGTTGGCACACATGCAAAATACCTCAGATTGCTGATCTCTAGACGGCGTAATGAATATCCATGTCATACGTGATGTCCGTCAATTGACGATACAGAAATCCCGATGGTATGCTTTGCATTAGGAATTTGCGGTGTATTACGATAATAGATTTGCGAAACAAAAAACATCATGTTCTAGCACTTTAGTACAGCTACCTACTATTCACATGTATTCCTCGACTAGGTAGTGAATCCGATGTCAGTGCTGCAGTCAAATTTGATGAACCCTCGAAAGATACGGACTGAAAACACGTGGTAGACTTTTGTCCACACATGTACATGTGCGGAGTTCTTGATCTAAGGTCCGCTGCTGTACCTGCCCATAGATCTGATTTTTGCGCCATAGAATGAAAATGCCACCGGGATGGGTATCAGGATAAGGGCAAAGATACCAAGTATATTTGTGGCCCAGAAAACCTATTCTGAGTCAGTAACCTCATTCCACGGGTATGAGGTAATTGAGAGATATGCCAATACGTACTCCAAATCTGTGGTACATCTGAGAGGCGAAAAGTGGGAAAGTCCCCCCAACAAGGGAACGAATAATCATTGTACCGGAAATAGCGGAGGCTGCTCCCGTTTTGTATATATCAATGAGGTAAGCCAGCGACTGTAAAAGAACAACCTGAACTCCAATGCCGATTGGAATCCCGGCTAAAGTCTGAGGCCACGGACTTATAGTGGGAGAGGATGTCCAGGCAAACCAGAAGAGGCCAATTGCAAGTGACACCGCGCCAACAATCATAGGGCGCAGACGATCTTCTGGAACCAAGCAACCCCTAATGGCGGCCTTTTCTCTAGCCGTCGTCAATGTAAACCACGAAGCGTAGAAAGCGCCAAGTATGATCCCTAGGCAGATATATAAGAGCGGTAACGTGCCATTGATTGCACTGTACCCTCTTTCCTGGACAAAGCTTATGGGGTAGGCCTGGAACCTTATAGTTAGCTTGAGCCAAGGGAAAGTATGAAGGATTTGACGTGGTTACGTACAACGAACAGAAGATAGATCAAGCCGAATGTGAATGAGATGTAAACTGTCATCGAGAAGAGGATGGGCTCTACAATGAGCATCCAAATCGGCAACTTAAGATATCTGGTGAGAAAATCGCGAAGACTAATGGGTTTTTCATCCAATTTGGAGTGGAGGGCCCAGTCATTTGTTTCTTGTCGTAACCTTCGCGCATAATTCTTTTCGACAACTGGCAGGTATGTCTCTGGAAGAATAATGAACCCAGATATGCCACACACAATACCGAGAATCATTGTTGTCCATGCGGTCAAGCGCCAACCCATCGAAGTTTGCAGCTGAATCTGGCTGATGATGGCACCTATACTCGGCCCAACTAAGGTTGTGGCGGCAAAGATAGACACCGCAACACCACGTTCGTCAGGTAAGAGAAAATCGGCCAACCATCCACCAGTGATGGCAGGGCAGACAGAAGATGTGACACCGCCTAGAAATCGAAAAAGGAGAACGGTATGAGCGTCATGGCCCAGTGCAACTGGGATTTGACTCAAGACAAACAACAAATAACCTAGAAAAAACGGATATTTGCGTCCGTACACCTCAGAAGCTGGACCCATCACAATTGGGCCAGTCGCGAAACCGAAAACGAAAAACGATGTGCCCAGAGCCATTGTTTCGGGCTTAACTTGAAACTCTATGGCCGCCACAGGGATGGCTGCATTGAAAGCAGCACTGGAAAACGCCACCACAAATGTCATGGCACCTAGCACGCTTGCGCTGGCCCATTTTCTCCAGGAAGGCATATTGACGGGATTCAGTGCATGTTCCAAGCTACTCAGATCAACAACCTTGGAGTCAGATTGCCGATCAAGCAGGGGCTGCGTCTCGCTATGGAATAGAGTCGGTGGAGGCATTCAGAATCGTGGCTTTATCGACTTGATGGTTTGGTATGAGAGAAATGATAGTAACAAGTTCAATTTTGCGAGAAGTAGATATCTTGAGGTTCAAATGTTTCAGACATCCGAGTCCATTAGACAACTTGAAGTTGAATGCCAGACTTTTCTGAGTAATTTCGCATTTTCGCCGCAGCAAAAAACCCGTGGACGTTGAATGGATCATGCAAGGTCACTACTCAAACATTGAATGTTCTCAGCCCTCAGGCCTTGGAACACTGGCATCACCTGCATCAATGCAATGTTACTATGTAAGATCTAGTCCGAGATATATATTCCGAGAAACTTCAAGTCCGATCATGACTCCGACCTCGGGAGGCCCGAGTCCGAGGTCGAACCCGAGAAATCCCGAACTCCGACTCCGATCTAGACTCGGACTCAAGTGCCCGTAACACCAGCCCCGGGCCTAGAGCTGACTCAACGTTTGAATTTGCGCCTCCAGGGCTTATTCATAGCCTGTCATATCACTCACAGTGCTCCCGCTGGCAGGGTTAATCCCAATTCTGACATGAGAATTTCCGCAAGAATTTCGAGCATTCTGTTGGCATACTCTTGGTCATAGTATGCCTCGTTATAGACTAGTTGTAGCTCCAAGCGACCACGAAAAGTCCACATGAAACAATAGATTTGACAAGTTAAAACTTCAACCCCAATGTTCAAGTCTTGTACTTCCAGGACAGTTCCATAGTGTTCGAACCTAGCAGAAATAAGTGCCTCGGCATCGCCTACACTCGAGATGTCGACTTCACTTGGTGGCGGATCAGGACGTGGTACACCCCGTTGTAGTATACCTAACACTTCCTGTGCATACTGGCGACGACATTGTAAGAAGTCCGCAGTAACTCCTGTACTATACTCTTTTTCGTACATTGTCGCATTCTGAATCCACGATTGTGAGGCTGGAACTGGAAACATGTAGCCACCTGTATACAAAGCCGCGGCAAAGTCGGAGCCCGAATACGGTGGGGGGAGATGCGGACGTAGGCTGAATCGCATTGTGCTAGTATAATGATTGCCTGGATTGTCCGGCGAGGCTTGCATAAAGGTAAGCCTAGCACATGATGCATGCACAGCGGAGATCAGGCTGATGTTTTGCTCATCACAAGCAGCAGCGACACCTCTGGTTTCAGGCTCAGTCAACGAGATGCGCGCGCTCCGTGTTCCAGCAGGAGTAGCCTGCTTATCTCTCATGACTGCAACGCCAACGGCCCCCCTTGCAAAGGTCAAGGTCTTCATACATTCCTTCGTCGCTTCGAGAATGTTGGGTGTTGCCGTCACAGGTATACTGAGGACTTCCTCAATACTTGGTGTGAGGCGGCGCCATTCTTCACCCCAATTAATTGCCAGTTGTTTGCCACTGATCGCCTCACACAGCTTGTCCAAAAATGTATTAAGAAGCTGTAGGGCCCCATAACCATCTATCCTCCAATGGGCCGCATGAAGAATGATCATGGCTTCAGCAAGAAGTAAATGAGCGGTGAAATATTGAGATGGAGTAAAATTTGCAATGATATCCTCTGCGCGGACATCTGAATCGTGCACCTTCAATGTCTCATGTGCCCAAGAGATCACGGAGTCAGTTGAGCCCGTGCGGTAGCTTAAGGTGTTTCCTTCTGCAGTGCAAGCAATACTGGGATGGGCAAACCGGACTTGACACCACGCGTCCAAACTGTACTTGGCAAGTTCCGAGGTGGTTAGTCGTTTACTCAGAGTGAACTTGGCCGCTGAGGTGACAGACCAGTGCTCACGGTTGATTCGATGAGATTGGTCGCCGATCAACTTGATGAATTTCTCATTATCACCAATTGGCCGTTGCCAGAGGCCTGGCGTTGCTTCATTCCAAGACATTGCGAGAAAGGAGAGGCGACAAAAATTTTGGAAAATAACCTGGGGATTGATGTTGGAACTTGAAACAAATTCCAGTTTTGAGAGCTTCCACCAATGGCGCACAGAGGGTAAATCACGAGGTCTGTGAGTCCGAAGCATTTGGGTACTACACAAGCTCGGAGTTTTCCAACTTGAACCTGGAAGCTGGTCTTTCGAATATTCAAAATCGGGACCCAACCATGCCCAGTGCCCGGGTGAAGATTTCCCTTGGCAAGTCGAGGTTGACACCTTAGAGCCATACCCTTGTCTCCTAAGCACTGGGCACTTCAAGTTGCATACACGTTGACTTTAAATGTGTTCAAACCTGAAATGCTACCTGAAATCCTGAATCCTCACAAACAATCTTGCAAGTTTGCTTCCCTGGCTCATAGCAGTTCACGAGTGAGTAACTTCAACCAGTGCTTGGAAACTTGCAAATATTATTCCGAGCCCTGCCTGTCAGATAGTTTGACCACTTGAATCGACTTCAAGTTCTCACCTGGGCACCCTTTTGAATAGCCTCTTCAAGATGAGTTCGACAACCACGCATCATATGCTTCCGGACGAAGAATTCAGCAACTATGAACAATTCTATTTGAGGATGTCCAAATCTTTCAGTCATTTGGGAAAAGAACACTGGCGCATTCATTGTGTCTGCTCAGTTGCTGAACAAGCGCAAAACGGGACGACATTCAGCACGTCTCTCCGCGCAGCTTGGATGCACTTGGTGCTCGAGTATCCGGGGCTGAGCATAATCCCAGTTGGAGTTCTGAAAACACACCCTACATTGGATGAAAATGGTATCAAGCTATGGGCAGAGAATACATTCTTCGAAACAAGCAATCTGTGCGCCGATGAGATTATCAGCGAGGCCAAGCCCAGAGATCTACCCAGTTTATACTGGATTCCCGCCTCATCTGAAGTTTTGCTCTCCATTCAACATTGGCGGGTTGACGCCATGGGTACCTGCATGTTACTGGATCGACTCTTTGAAATCATGGTAGCATCGAATAATTATTCCACGCTGAGCGATGAAGCTGGGTCAGGGTCACCTACACCGAGTTTTGAATCCGCCGCGGGGGCTTTTAAGACTGAGGACCCAAATGTACAAGCGTATGCTCGTGAATATATCAATAATTTCCATCAGAGGGCCGTCAACGCTGGAGGATTGCCGTTTGAAGGAGAAGCAACCACATTACCCTCCCGCTCCACGCATCAGGACTTGAAATTCTCGGTTGAGGCTACGAATGCCATCACAAACGCCTGCAAGAACAAAGCGATAAGTGTGACTGCAGCAATTCACACTGCTCTGGCAAGAACTGTGTTCTCATACTTGACTCAGAAAGAGTGCCAGGAAGGTTATACAACTGTCATGGCTGTTAATATGAGACCGTTCCTGCCTCCACCCTATGATAGTAAAAGACATGCCTGTCAGACCTTCGTGGGAAGCATCACACCGACCGTATCTTATGACAGTGGGTTTCTGGATTCTGCATGTGCCCTGACCGACGAATATCATAGTTGGGGGATTGAAAAATTCATGCGGTCACTCTGGTGGATCTATGTGTATCACCTGGCTCAAATCCTCGCGCCACCGGTGAAACAATCTCCTGGAAAACCTCCGAGTGGTGTGACTCTGAGTAGCCTTGGAATCATTGATCGGAATCTCCGAGGCGACTATGGATCAAAACTTCAGATCAACAAGTTTCGCTTCGGTGTTAGCATGATGACCAGACAGACAATCTTGTACGCCTGGACGTTCCATGGTCAACTTACTCTGTCGCTCAATTATAACGAAGCCTACTATTCTGACGCAATGGCGAGGGAGGTTGTGTCCCGAGTTGCATCGCATTTGAAAGAGGGACTTGAAGTAGATCTGAACATGGCTTGAATGATACATCAAGTTGAGATAGGATTGCCATTTATTTCACTCTCAATATTGCGATATTCCATTTGTAGACAAACAATACTATTACAATTCAAGCTGTTATAATTCCCCTCTCCATTGGAGGGGGACGGGGTTGTTCACACTGAAACGCTGTTCAGGATCCCACTTGCGCTTAAGAGCCGACAACTTGGGCAATTTTCGATCGCCATACCAGGCAATTGGACCTTCATCGCCGCGGGCGTACTGTGCAAAGTGAGTTAGCTTAGCTCGAGTTGCCCATCATTCCTGTTCAATTTCACTCACGTTGGAATAAACCGCCAGCTGGCCGAAGCCACTCGTTTTTGCGAACTCCTCTCTACTCAAAGAAGCAAACTCATTAACAATATCATCGAGACTGCTATCGGCATAGAAGCCCTCAATGTTCCTTCATGCCCACCAAAATTATTAGCACTTTCAATTGTTGCAATTCTTCTGACTGTGCTTACATATAGGTTTTCACGTCGCGGTAGGCGTACGCAGTCGAATCATCCGGAACGGCCATCGGGCCCTCATTGGAATAGCGCTGGATTAGCAGGCGGCCTTGATAGCTTGGATTGGCAATCCAAAAGTCGACGAGGTTTGAATAAAAGGTCTGAAATGTGGGAGCATGGAATTGCCTGAGTGCAACAGTATAGGTGTTGATGTGCTGATTCGGGGTGCAGGCGCCGTTGTCCATTCCAAAGAAGTTGAAAAAAGCAGCATCCATCATCTGCTCGGCTGGAATTGCAGAGACATTCCTCATCTCCGGCTTTAAGTCTTCAAATGGCTGCAAAAAAGGGATTGCTTCATCAAGTGAGCCGAAGAAGACAGCGTTAACAATGATAAGTGGCTAAATTGAGGTCAACGACTCAAACTTGCATCTGCACATACATGTATGGTTCTCACTTGCTTACCTTGTTGTTTATCCGATCGAAGAATGATGCACCAGTGATGGAAAGCCGAGATGGTAGGGTATCGTCGAACTTCTCCATCAATTCAAAAAAAGCTTGATTGGCGCTAACGGGATAGACATAGTCTGCATTGACGTAGATTCCGTTGTTCGAAACCCTTGGAAGTCTGTACGTTGCTGAAGTCACAATCCCATAATTACTACCTGCACCACGTAGCCCCCAGAAGAGATCTGCATTTTCTGTTTCTGAAGCTTTGATGAGATCACCGAATGCGGTGACAAGCTCAACCTCTTCCAGAAAGTCCACGAGAAGGCCACGGTGACCATGGAGACTGCCAATACCTCCACCTAGCGTTGCACCTACCACGCCGACACACGCGCAAGATCCAAGTGGAAGTTCCCTGCCCAGTTCGGCCAGTGGCTTTATGAGTTGGTGTATCTTGACAGCTCCTCCAACGGTCAAACGATCCCCTTCGACATTACTTTCCACGGTGTTTAATTTGCCCAAGTCTATGGAGAGACCGTCGAAGCTGTGATAATCAGAGATACCATGGCCACCCCCGGTCACGAAAAATGGAATGGAGTTTTTGTTGGCGATCTGGACAATCACTTGCACATCGTGGGCATTTGCCGGTTTGATTGCTCCAGCGCCATACGAAGGAGCTTTGTAGTCGGTCCATCGCTGTTGTAACTTGGCATAGAAATTTGGATCAGTGCGACTAATGATCTCTGCGTCCGGCGATAAATTTGGACCAAATAGAAGACTGAGACTTGTGCTTGCGGATATTTCTAACAATGCTTGCAAGATTTTAAAGAAGGCTACCATTCTGATGCGCCTATACTGGGCAAATGTGTGTTGAAAATTCAGCAACACCAAAACATAGACCCTTCCAGCGGACAGAACGTGCAAGAAGATAAATCAAAATTTATTTCTGCTAAGAATGAGCCGTGTATGATTTCCGAGGTTCGGGAAAATATGAAGCTCCGAAATGGCGACATCGCCGTGGAAGGAGTGAAGACTCTGACATTTCCAACTCCGTCTTGATAAGACTTACTCGGAGAATCTGAGTCTGTCAGCTTCCCACTTTGGTGTTAGTCCGAGTGTCGTAAGATTTCTTTTTTTATTCCGAATATGCATGACCCTCAGTTATCGGCATGATGAGGCTGTTTTGATTGAAATACGGGGTGTACCTTAGGATCATCGTATATCAAATAGAATGATCATTTGTTTGGAATCCCTCATCCCCATTCATCAGACTAGTTTCAACATCTAGACTTCAGCACATCCCTCCTTTTACGCCGGTTATCTTGGGAATAGGACCTAACATGATTGTTTCCAATCAAGATGACGCAAATGCCACCACCATTCTTCTCTTTGGGCCCCAGACACTGTCGTTTACTAAAGAATCTCTTCAACGAGTGAGAGTCGCGCTAAACGAGACGAGTGAAAATTCCTGGATGCGCCGAGTTGTTGAGCAACTTCCAGAATGCATAGCCCAGGTTTCTAAGCAGTTTCCCAAACTTGAGGCGACTCCAGCAGCCAGGCTACAAGAGGGCCTGAACGACTGGCTGAGCATTGATGAAGGTTTAGTGCCAGACACTTCTAATACCCTCCCCAATTCCATCCTCACGCCCCTTGTTGTTCTTGATCAACTGGCACAATATTCACAGTATGTAAAACTAGCTCATGTTGAGACCGGGAGTGGTAGAGATGCATACGGCCCTCAGGCACGTCGCATCCAAAGTCTGGGTTTTTGCACAGGTCTTCTGAGCGCGGCTGCTGTTTCCAGCGCCTCGAACGAGGATGAGTTTGAGAGATACGCAGCGGTAGCTGTTCGTTTGGCGGCTTTGATTGGGGCCCTAGTGGATGCAGAGGATGCAGTTGGTCGATGCCGCAAATCAGCCGCTTTTTCGACTCTGTATCATTCTCCTGGGCAGGAAACAGAACTCAGAAATATACTGCAAGAGTTCCCTGAGGTAAGCGAACCAAGCCATTCTCCTTCACGTTCCAAATCCCCCACTGGCAGATTTTCATGTATTGATTTCCAAAACAACTTCTCAGGCATATATTTCTGTTCTTTTCGATCAAAGTCGAGCAACCATCACAACCTCCAGTAGTACCGCGGAAGCATTCCGGCAACGACTCCGAGCAGCAGGTATAACGACTCAGGATATTAGTCTTCGGGGTCGATTCCATTATGCCGATCACGAGAAGGACCTCTCACGTCTGATCGAAATATGCGATTCCATGCCCGAGCTTCAACTTCCAAGTGTTGCCGATGCAATCATCCCATTGCATTCCCTTTCTGCTGGTAACCCGAGTATTGAAGGAAAGCTGCATCATATCGTCCTTCGGGAAATTCTCGTTGAGCAATCGCAATGGGGCAAAACATTTGACGACATGTTGAGATCAAGTCTCGTCAATAAGAATTCCTTGCTTGTTGTGTTTGGTTCCGAAAAGTGTGTTCCTCCTACTGCTATGCCGCAGATAAGTGGACAGCTCGTATACATGACGGACCAGCGGGATGCGAGATCAAGACTGTCGGCTGCCAAGACAGGGGCCGAGAATGTTTCTGAAGATGAGATTGCAGTCATCGGAATGGCTATTAAGGTGGCCGGGGCCGACGATCCCGATGAGTTCTGGGATTTGAATCTCAGGGGAGAGTCACAACACAAGGAGGTTCCAAAGGAGAGATTTACCTTTGATACTCAATGGCGCACAGTAGACCCGACGAGAAAGTGGTATGGGAACTTTGTGCGAGACCACGATGCGTTTGATCACAAGTGAGTTGACCAGTTGACCAGACCGAGTCACGTGAATTCATAGCAGTCGATCTTTCCGTGATATATATCTTGAACTTGCACTTGACTTCCATGTTGCACGTTGGATTCTGACTTCTATCCTTACTCACCTAGGTTCTTCCAAAAGTCTCCCCGTGAAGCAACCACTCAAGATCCACAACAACGACTTTTCCTTCAATCTGCTTATCAAGCTGTCGAGCAGTCGGGTTATTTTAATTCTTCTCAGCCGGATAAAGCGGTGGGCGTGTTTGGGGGAGTATGTGCCGCTGACTACGAAGCAAACATTGCCTGCTACCCACCGAACGCGTTTTCAGCGACGGGAAATTTGAAAAGCTTCATTGCAGGGAAGATCAGTCATTATTTTGGATGGCATGGGTGAGTAGAGGTTATATCATAGAGCAAGGGGCCATTGCTGACACGATGATACTACAGCCCGGGATTGACAATCGATACCGCATGCTCGGCTTCTGCGGTCGCAGTTCATCAGGCATGTAAAGCAATTCAGAATGGGGAGTGCACGGCCGCCTTGGCTGGAGGCACGAATATTATGACATCCCCAATCTGGTTCCAAAACCTCGCAGGTGCTTCATTCTTGAGTCAGACAGGCCCATGCAAGCCCTTCGATGCCAAGGCAGATGGCTACTGCCGCGGTGAGGGTGTTGCGTGCGTATTCCTGAAAAAGATGACCAAGGCTATGGAAGATGTAAGTTTTGAATACCCAGTATTCTCCGATTCCAGCTGACCCTAATGAAGGGCGACCTCATCCTTGGATCTATTCGCAGTACAGCTGTATACCAAAATGACAACTGCACACCTATATTTGTGCCAAATGCACCATCGCTTTCTAGTCTCTTCGACGATGTGATAAAAAAGTCCGGGCTTTCTCGCAAAGATATCAGTATCGTTGAAGCACATGGTACTGGCACCCCGGTCGGTGGTATGTTGAAACTCCCTCAGGTGATCGATACCCGATATCTAGTCAGCCATTCTAACATACCAATTCAGATCCGGCTGAATGGGATAGTATCAGGCAGACTTTAGGTGGACGATCCGTGCGGTCGGCACCCATGACTATTGGATCTGTGAAAGGATTGATTGGACACACTGAATGCACCTCCGGAGTGGTGGCCTTGATTAAAGTTCTCCTGCTCATCCATTATGGCATCATCCCACCCCAGGCAAGCTTCAAAACATTGAGCCCCAGTTTGAAAGCTACTGCGGATGATATGCTTGAGATCTGCACAAAGGAGAAGCCTTGGAATGTGGATTATCGGGCTGCGCTCATCAACAACTATGGGGCGTCCGGATCGAACGCATCTATGATTGTGACGCAGCCTCCGAAGGCACTCAGCGACCGATCATTTATCACTCCTAACGATTCTCAGAGGCACGCATTCTGGCTCACCGGGGTTGACAACCGGAGTCTTCGTGATTACGCGCGCAGATTACACGTTTTCGTTACATCCAGAATGGTTTCATCCCTGGCAGACTTGTCTTTCAATGTTTATCGCCAGTCAAATCGTTCTCTACCGCAAGGTCTCATTTTTAGCGCGAGTTCCATCGAGGAGCTGCAGAATCAATTGAGCGCCTTCGCTAAGGGAGAGGGTAGCTTGACATCGACCATGCGTAAACCAGCTCGCCCTGTCATACTCTGCTTCGGTGGCCAAACATCCAGATTTGTCGGATTGGACAGAAATGTCTATGAATCCACTGGTATATTGCGCGCATACCTTGATCGCTGCAGTACCGCCCTGGAGGCACTTGGTCTCGAAGGATTATATCCTGCTATATTTGACAAGAGCCAGATTGATGACGCAGTCAAGCTTCAGACCATGCTATTTTCTTTGCAGTACTCATGTGCAAGATGCTGGATCGACTGTGGTCTTAAGCCTGCTGCTCTCGTTGGACACAGTTTTGGAGAGCTCGTCGCTCTGTGTATCGCTGGTGTCCTCACCCTGAAGAACTCGCTCGAGGTGGTGGCTGGGCGAGCTCGACTTATCGCAAAGAGCTGGGGTCCCGATCCAGGTGCCATGATGGCAGTGGAGGGTAACTTGGAAGATGTGCAGGCTCTACTAAGACGTGCTCAAAAAACATGCCCCGAAGAAATGACTGCTACTGTGGCCTGCTATAATGGACCTACAACATTCACGCTCGCTGGATCTACCAGGGCTATTGATGCTGTAGGTGAATGCCTCCCCTCGGCTGTAGGACTGCGTGGCAAGAAGTTAGCAGTATCCAATGCATTCCACTCTTCCCTTGTTGATCCACTCAAAGACGAGCTAGGGAAGGTAGCGGCAGGGTTAATTTTTGGAGAGCCAAGATATCGTTGGGAGAGGGCTACTGAGAATCCGTCTTCTTCTTGCATCGGGCCGGAGTTCTTTGCATCGCACATGCGAGATCCTGTTTACGCCAACCACGCCTTTCAGAGACTACATACAGATTTTCCCTCGGCTATCTGGCTGGAGGCTGGCTCAAACTCAACCATCACGAGAATGGCCAACAAAGCTCTTGGCTTCCCCACTGACTCTTATTTTGCCGATATCAATATCAATTCTGAGACTGGCATGCAAGCACTCTCGGATACTTTTGTCAATCTGTGGAAAGAGGGAGTTGCCATTCCACATTGGATGCATAATCACAGCCAGACACAGAATTATTCCATGCTTCTTCTCCCTCCATATCAGTTCGAGAAGTCTCGTCATTGGCTTGAGCTCAAGACTCCCCAATCAACTCAACCAATAGACTCGTCAAAGACACAGGATCAAGAGCTGCCAACTGAATTATACACATTTATTGGTTACCAAGATGAAGCCAAGCGGAAAGCACGTTTCAGGGTAAATACGATGATTAAGAAGTATGAGGACTTCGTTTCTGGTCATCTCATTGTGCAGAATGCTCCGATCTGTCCAGCGACGTTGGAGGTTTCAATCGTAATCGAAGCACTATTCACTCTCTGTCCCGAGTTTAAAGCTGCTGGACTACAACCACAGATCGCCAAGGTTGAGAATATGATTCCAATATGTGTGGATCCCTCGCGCATGCTCTGGATAGACTTCCAAGCAACTGCATCTGACTTGAGAAGTTGGGAATGGCAAATGGTCAGCACAAGTGACAAGGCGGAATCGAAATCAACACACGTCAAAGGCCAGATCATATTCCAGTCCATATCTGATGCTCAAGCTGAGTTCTCCCGCTACGAACGTCTTATTCCGCACCAGAGATGCACAGAGGTTCTCAACGCCTCAGATCCGGATGATGTGCTCCAAGGAAGGAACATGTACAAAATATTCTCTGAGATTGTGGAGTATTCTGAGCCTTATCGAGGGCTTCAAAAACTGGTTGGCAAGGGCACCACCTCGGCAGGTCGAGTTGTGAAACAGCATTCGGGAGAGACTTGGCTCGACACCCATCTTTCAGACTGCTTCAGCCAGGTGGGAGGATTCTGGGTGAATTGCATGACTGATCGCTCACCTTCCGACATGTACATTGCAGCCGGCTTTGAATCCTGGATTCGCAGACCGGGAAGCGCAACCACCGTGACATCTGATGATGTTGAGAAGACTTCTAACTGGGATATCGTGGCATATCACTTGAAGGCTTCAGAAAAATCATACACTACTGATATATTCATCTTTGATGCTACAAGCGGTTCTCTGCATGAGGTCATTCTTGGTATCAACTACTCAAAAATACCAAAGTCTTTCATGAGCAAGATGTTAACAAAGTTGAGCATTCCGGAGGCAAGAAGAGTTGACACTGAGTCGCCTTCGATGGGTGCATCGGCCACTGCACCACCCGGCGCATCTGAGGTGGCACATGTTATGCCGGAAGAGCAAACGATAGATTCAGCTTACGTGTCAGGGCCAGATTCCGGAGGACAAACCCGCACAGATATCACTGCAATTGTAGTTGATGTCCTTGCGGAGTTATCTGGTTTAGAGCCGGACGCCATCAAGATGACAACTAAGCTAGCCGATATTGGGATAGACTCACTCGTTGGCATGGAACTGGTCCATGATTTAGAGTCCAAGTTCGAATGCTCCTTGGACATGGATATGATGACAGAAGTGGTGACAATGGAAGATATTGTGCGATGCGTCGGCAAAACACTAGGCGTCGAAGGGGGATTTGGAGCGCGAGGCGATGACAGCAATTCCACGCTTTCGAGTTATACCCAGAGCCCACGGACAACCCCGGATTCTGAAACGAGTTTATCAGACATTTATCAACTCTCCACAAAGGACCCAGCGAGTGACCTCAAGCTCGCCGCCTCGGATGTGCTGGAGAGTTTCCGAGAAGCAAAGAAACTTACCGATCAACTCATCACCGATTTTAACTGCGCGGGATACATGGATAATGTCAATCCAAAACAAACGCAGCTATGCATTTCCCTCACTATCGATGCGTTCGAAAAGCTTGGTTGCAATATTCGGACAGCCAAACCTGGTGACGTCTTGCCTCCCATTAATCATGCCCCCCAGCATGAGCGATTGATGCAATACCTCTACAAGATGCTTGAGAGCGAAGGTCGATTGATTGACGTTCATGAAGCCGGCTTTGTGCGAACAGCTGTCTCTGTACCGCATAAATCCAGTGAGCAGATCATGGCGAGCTTAGAGGCTGCATTCCCGGAGCACAGCTGCGCTAACCGCCTAGCTTATTTCTGTGGCGCACAATTAGCAGAGGTGCTTGAAGGAAAACTCGACGGGGTGAAGCTCATTTTCGGTAATGAGGAAGGTCGACAACTTGTTTCAGGGCTTTACGGCGACACTCATCTGAACAAGATCTTCTACAAACAAATGGAGGATATTCTGGGCCGTCTCATCTCCTGTATCCCGCAGGGGTCCGGTCCTCTGAAAATCCTTGAGGTCGGTGCTGGTACAGGAGGAACAACGAAATATCTCGTTCCACTTCTAGCAGAACTTGGAGCACATGTTGAATATACATTCACCGATCTTGCCCCTTCGTTTATTGCTGCTGCTCGCCGACAATACAAATCCTACCCATTCATGGATTTTCGCGCACATGATATCGAGAAAGAGCCCGCCGAAGACCTTATCGGGACGCAGCATCTTGTAATCGCCAGCAATGCTATTCATGCCACTCATAGTTTGAAAGATTCGTTACAGAATCTGCGCAGGATGCTCCGACCGGATGGTTTTCTGATGATGCTCGAAATGACCCAAACCGTTCCATGGGTAGACATTATCTTTGGTCTCCTTGAGGGCTGGTGGTTGTTTGATGATGGCCGTAAACATGCGATCACTCATGAATCCCGGTGGGAGGATGAGCTGCATTCTGCTGGCTTTGGTCATGTGGAATGGACGGATGGTCATCTCCCAGAAAACAAACTCCAGCGCATAATCATTGCCATGGCGTCCGGTCCGCAGTATGATCACATTCCCCCTTTATCAATGTAGGCCTCACATTAGGGCTGACCGAAGTTCTGCTGTAGGTTTGATCGACTTCGCCTTCCTCCCCAGCAGACCGCACTATCAACTTTCACCACTGCTGACAGAGCACGCGCTGTGGATGACTATGTGGAGCGATTCACTTCTGGCTTTTCTATGAAACCATCGACATCGGCCCAAGTCAACACGAAGGGAGCTGGGCAATGTGTCCTGGTGACTGGGGCAACAGGCAGTCTGGGTGCACACCTGGTGATGGAGTTGTTGGGCAGATCAGATGTCAAGACAGTGGTCTGCCTTAACCGCCCTGGTCGCGGGAATGATCCCAGGCAACGACAGCAACAATCAACGGAGCAAAAGGGACTTCAATTGGAATACCCCAATCACTTCGCTGGACTGCGCGTCATCGAGACTGATACGTCGAAGCCTCGATTGGGCCTCAGTGCCGAAATCTATGCAGAGCTGACCGGAATGGTGACTGCGATCGTACATAATGCGTGGCCCATGAGTGGCGCCCGACCAATCCGAGGCTTCGAAGGACAATTTGCAGCTATGCGGAATCTGATCGATCTTGCGCGTGATGCAGCCTACGTATCCCAGACAATCACTTTTCAATTCATCTCCTCCATATCTGTTGTTGGTCACTCTCCACTGAGAACCGGCAGTCGGACTGTGACCGAGGAGCGTGTTGGTATTGAATCAGTATTGCCAAATGGGTACTCAGACGCGAAGTATGTCTGTGAACGCATGCTAGAAGCCACATTGCACAAATATCCAGAGAATTTCCGCCCCATGTGTGTCCGTTTAGGCCAGGTAGCTGGAAACAGCAGGAGTGGCTACTGGAACTCGCTGGAGCATTTTAGCTTCCTGATCAAATCTTCTCAGACCCTTCGCGCATTTCCAGACTTCCAGGGAGAGCTGTCATGGACTCCTGTAGATGCTGTTGCATCGACTTTGGCTGATCTGATTTCCTACGCTGCTTCCGATTTCTCCGCTGCAAGTACTGTTTACCCGATCTACCATATCGACAATCCAGTTCGTCAGCCTTGGAGACAGATGGTCCCAGTCCTAGCGGCTGCTCTCGACATTCCGCCGAGCAACATTCTTCCATTCACAGAATGGGTGTCTCGTGTGAGGCGCTTCCCTGGATCCGTTGAGAAAGACAATCCTGCGTTCAAACTTATTGACTTCTTGGATGACAACTTCGTTCGCATGTCCTGTGGTGGTTTACTACTAGACACTCTCCACACGCAGCAGCACTCGCCCACACTTGCTTCGCTGGGACCTTTAAGTAATCAGACGGCTGAGAGGTATATCCAGCACTGGAAAGCGACTGGGTTCCTTGCTGCGTAAGGCCTCAAATATTAGCCATCGAACTCGGTTTTTAGACCACTGAACAATATTGGTATCGGGCATTCAAGTTTCCAACTCATTTATGGCTTTCTTCCGATGTTAACCCGTGTAAATTAACTCGTCTGTACATGTCCACAAATGTGAAGTGTAACTTGCAGTTCAAGTTGATACTACGCCTTCGTGCCTCTACCATCATTTTAAGCTAGTAGTATGTAACATTGAATCGTCTTCAAGTCGGCGATTGGAAGTTTTCAAACTCAAACAGAGTTATTTTCGGATTTTAAGTTTCTGTGGCTACCTTCAAAGGGGATTCTTTAATACGCTCCATCTCGAGGGGTCCATGATGGCTGGGGTGCTGCTCGGGGCCTGGTATACCCAGACCGAATGACTGCTGTTGGTACTAGTTCGATTCCACCAAGCTTGGAGCCCTCCGCGTCCTGCGCCCAAAGAGTAAGCGCTATGTAATTCATCCCGTTGTAGTTCAAGATGCCTTCTGGGACAGGATACGATAGTTGAGGCCCGAGATTATTGACTAAATGAGTTAGTGATGAGTTCTACTCAAAAGGGCCTGCTGCACTTACTGTATTTTCCAAACTGATATCCGTTAATGTAGAACTGACACCGATAGTTCATCCCTGATCGGTAGTCTGGCGTGTTTGAATCAGAGCTATTGAAAACAATGCTCATCGGTACATCCCATCCTTCGGGGATGCTAAGCTCAAATGAGGTTGTGTAAAAGCCAACACCGGCTTTATCAATTCCGGTCTTCACTGGATTGGAGATAGGCCACTTGGAACTAGGTGGGTTGGGATAGTGAAATCCTTGTCGCTCCGCATACATTGCACCCTCATTCAATGGACCACGAGCCAGATCCTGATATTGCTCCCCACCGAGATTACCGGTGACCTTCCACGAGACATCGCTCTGCTCATGCCCAGATAACTCGTAGTTCAGGATACCCTTGGGGAATTTGATCACATCAGTTCCTGGAGCCTCCTCATCTTGACCCATATTGTCAATCAATATAGTCAAAACATGGGAACTGTTAACGGACAAATCCTTCCCAAATCGCAATGTTTGAAGAGCCGTGGAATTTCCACTTGATCCAGTCCATGAGCCAATAAAGGTACTGTCCAGCCAAACGGAATGGCCAAACCCTGTGCCGCCAGATGTGTTCAACGAAATATATGACTCTTGGCCATTAGCAGTGAAGTGACCTCTATAAATCAAGGATCCTGTGTGGAATCCATAATCCATCGCATACAGGTTTGTCGGGGTACTGAGATTGCGAGGGTTGTTTGTCCATGTCTTAGAGCAATTCAACCAAGGGGCATCATCGTATGAGCTGTCAAGCTCAGGCAGGGTATCCAAGTATTTCCATTCTAAATCAGCGAGAGTGGGAATGTTCAGCGATGGCGGATGATATTCCAAAGTAGCGAGAAGATTCTGAGCCTTTCCGACCGAAGTATCTAGTACTTCACCATTGAAGACGATTTTCTTGACCTTTTCCACAGGGGAGGAGATGAGCTCAACCTCTGTTGTTGCATTGATGTCACCTGTCAAGCAAATATCTTGACCACAAAACTGAGCACTGCGTAGTAGGTAACCAGCTTTGACGATAAGCAACTCTTTGGAAGGCGATGAGAAATTCCCGATCGGTTCATCTGCTTCAATCTCCAGTGGCCAATAGTTATAGGCTTCGTTGCGCCAAAGCAAATACACCCTCAGTCCTGCGATGTCGAATATACGGCGATCCTGCTGAACCTGCCATTGTATCACCCACATCGACCCTTTTTCTTTGATTGTCAGTCCATTTCCCTCGACCATAGTGGGATTTCCAAGTTTCCGAGAGAAAGCAAGTTCGTGCGTCTCGCCCATGCCACCATAGAGGACCAACACGCGTGTCGATCCGACACCTCGCGCCCAAGTCAATATCTCAGCGGAGGAGTAGATCAGGTTTATGCCGCCAAGGTCGTAGTCTGTGACATGGAATTTTGAATCTCGGCCATTAAGAGTTAGAGTGCCACCAAGCTGGGGTATAGTGACGTTTCCAGCACTCGTTGGAACGGTGATTTTGTACTCTGCATTATCCGTAGAGCTGAAGTTGGCATGTCGAACCACATAGAAATTGGTAGCAGTTCCATTCCCCAGAAGCGGAGTCACTGCAATGGAATCCGGTGTACCATAAGACCCATTCACTCCGATCCCAGATGTTGCAGTGAGATATGAGGGCGAGACTTTGAGGAAATTGGCTTGTAACTTCTCTTCACTGTACTTTTCTCGCCATAGACGTCGGTCCTCTGTTATCGCTGCGCCATAGTCGTAGGATGTGTATCCATTCATGTAACCCAAGTTTCCCCAGTTTGTACCGCCAAAGGTCTGTAAGGGGTCAACTGGTCAGTATGGCTAACAAAGGGATTGCTCGGTCGGATGATAGAGACACACCATGTAAATGTTGAAAAGCTTGACGCCGAAGCTGTAATTATTCTTGTAGACAACACGCACCGCTTCCTCGTTAATCAACTCCGCGCACATTTCCTCAAGCACTCCTCCCCTGTGGCCACGTTGTTAGCATGGTTTGGGCTAATCTCAAAGCGAGCACTGGGTAAACATACCATCCTTCACCTGAACCTCCTTGAAACTCCGCGATGGCAAAAGGCGTGGTGGAACTCTCCTGTTCATGTATAACCTGCCAATCGTGGGGAAACTCGTATGTTGGCCAGACCTTCGGATTTGCGCCTTCGATTTGGTAAACTATTCAGCCCCAAAAACTATGATTATGGGAATATGATGGAGAAGGCTCTCTTACAATCATAGCGTAATGGGTAGGCATCGATGCCATAAATATCTGCTGCGCCGAGACCCGAGCCTGGCGCCCAGTATCCCTCCACTTCATTGTCATTCACAATCAACGGAACAGTGACTCCTGCATCGAGGAGTTGCTGTTCTACAAATTCCATATATTTGCGATTCATCTCGGATGGAAAGTCAGTAACTGCTGGCCAGGTTGTGTACTCGTTCTCAGGTTGAACTAAAATGATCGGTCCACCATTAGTGATTTGGGCCTGGGCAATGATTTTCCCCATGGTCGACAAGTAGTTGCCGGTTGTGTTAAGATATTCAGGATCGTCAGATCGGATGACTGCTTCCTTTCGCAGAACCCAGCCTGGAATACCACCAGCCGTTGTCTCTGCATTGATGTAGGGGCCAGGGCGAGCAATGAGATAGATGCCCGCTTGCTGCGCAGCTTCAAAAAATGGTTGCAAGTTCCAGATTCCATCTGTGACAACATGTCCTGGGTTTGCTTCGACTAGACCCCAGTCGACATAGAAGGAGACTCCTGAAAATCCCATGCTTTTGATCTTCTGAAAGACGTCTAGCCATAAATCGGGGACAGGAAGACGGAATGGATGAAACTCTCCAGAGAAAACCATCAGTCGTTCTCCATGGACGAAAAGAGAATGTTCGTCCCAAGTTACCTAAACGAAAGAATCAGACCAATATCGCTCTCCTCAATTCCCAGTTGACTTACTATATTTTGCAGTCCATTGCTGGCTCCATATACCAGTAACGGGAGAAGGAGCGAGACTATTGTCCATATGCATATGGAAAGTGACGACTGCAATAATAACATTTTGAATATACTCCAGAGTATGGCATACCCATGCAAATACAAAAAAGAAACGAGACTTTAACTTGAACTTGAATTCCTGTGGTTCTAGCGTGGGGGCTTTAACATGGACGTTGTATCCCCCACGGCTTCACGGCTGATCACCGGCTAAATGACTTACCCCGCAAACTTGAAGTGTTGGATGTCCAGCAATTGAAGATTCTCAAGTCTATTAGACTAGAAGAGAAAGTTTGGCACGATCTTTCTTGTTTATTCGTCACTCTGATGCTGAAGCGAATAGGCTAAAGTCTGTGCGATGTTCAAATTTAGGCAATTGATTCAATGTTAATCACTCTTGCCGGATTCACCTTCTTTCAAATCATAAAGCAATTGTCAATCGAACATAGGAAAGAGCCTACATTTTTCTCGTCTGATATGTACCCCGCATTCCAATTTTGTCGCCCATCATTGACCATTTACCGAACGTGGACCAAGTCCTACCTACTCCATTATGCTTACCTGCATTCATGGTATCATGGATCAATTGTGCCTTGCTGTTGCCCTGGAAATTTCAATTCAAGCCCAATGATTTATGCTACTATTATATTCCAGTGATTATCGATGTAAATCGTGCTTCTCGATATCAATCCATAAAGAACTATGGCCCAATCTCGGATAATACAACAGGTAATCCATCAATTGATAATGGTGACCTCGAGATTTGGAACATAAATTGATTGACACAAGCCCATCACCAGAAGATATAAATCACTCATTCTCTAACATTTTACCAATAAACTACTTGAGAGTGAGTCAGCGCCAGGGAATACTAGTAGCCAATGGGGCTTTGCGATCATAGGTCGTGGCCCAACCTCGGTTTGGGATCTTCATGGTCGAATAAATGCCATTAAGTTGATACTTGTTTACTCCAATTCTCCGGTCTTAACGCTCCGGATGCTATTATTCTCCACATGTTCATATCCTTATTGCCAATGGAATATCAAACAGCCAAATAGCTTTGAATTCATATGCTCTCTTCAAGTTCTCCATATCCTAGGCACCAACTATAACCTCTTTCATATATCCAGACATAATATGCATGAAATAATGGAGGATAGAGATAATCCAATCATCAGACTGGTGCTATTTATCGGCTACATACTATGATACATCTTGCTCTTCATCATATACCATATGCCTTGGTGCCACTCTGGATGTGAAAGAGATAAAAGGGATCTAGTTCAATATCGGGCTCGTACTTTGAACATAACCAGATACTAACATTTGAGGACTGCCACTGGCATGTAGATTTTTGTCGCATTTTTTGAATCTTGTGATATCCTTATGTAAAAAGTGCATCGATATACTAGTGAAATATTAGAATCAAACACTGGCAAGCTTGGAAGTGGCAAATTTTGAAGATAGTGAGTCCTGCTCAGCCTGAGGTGGATCCATAGTACTATCCACTCGATCCACCTTATTGGCAGCACTGACCAGGTTTTATAAGATAAGAAGCTCCGTGTAAGAGAATAAATCCGAGTCTGAGAAGTTCGTCGCATATGGGAGAATGGTATTTACTTCAACTTCGCATAATCTTTTTAGTCTTACATACCTGCTTTAGCAACCCGATCAAAGTTGGTCTGAGCTAGTCTAGAAAAGTTGAAAATCTGGAAAATCTTATAAATAACTATTCTGGACCCAACATTTGAGCTCGTGCCAAGTGGAGACCTCTAATCGCAGCCAATTGTATCATTCGTAGCATAATCTTGTGTTTTTTTAGCGATAAACGAAGAAGCTTCGAAAATTCCGCGGAGATCGCTGATTTGTTGAAATTCGTTTGATAGATGGTCCATGCATGGTCGAGACCAGGGGAAAATCACTCATAGAATGCTACGATAGGCTAAGAGCTGAGAGTGAAAATCTTTTTCATCGGGTGATGCGCCGATCCCTCGATGGAGCATGCCGGGTTGCCGAGTTGCTGGCGACTCGAGGCTGGTCTTCTCGGCACGGCCGTCTCATGACAAGCAAAAACTGGAAAAAAAAAGACGCAAATGCTAACCAGAAAGATGCTAGAGGATTCAAGAAGATAATATATAAAGATACTCAATCATCGGCAATCCCAATATCATCCATTAATCTCAATTCACTCTTCCAGTCTTCTCAAGTCTCCCAGCTCTTCAATCAGCTTTGGTATATCACCATATTCACTCAACCACCAATTTTAAATCCAAATCCAACCTTACACATTCACAATGGTTGCTTGTCCTGCACTCGGCGATGGCCCTTACGGCACCAACCGCAGATCCTCAGCCCGCTCGAGCGCCCCCGGCACGCCACAACCTAAGATGGATGCGGCGGAAATTGAAAACATCTTCCAAGCTGTGGAAAACTCCCGACGCCGCACTTCAGGAGACTCTTCTCGTCGCTCTGGATGGTTCGCCAGACAGTAAGATCCAGTTCCTTCTATATTGTCAAGTTTCATATCAGCTAACGCGTCTAATAGATTCAACAAGCTCCACCGTCGCGACTCGGAGAAATCCGACTCCGCTTAAGGGTTCACACGTTGTGGGCCCACATCAATAATGAAGATGCCATTGGCTAGGCCATCTTGGTCATCTTGGATACGCGAATAATGTTTTGGAACGCAAATGTATAAAATAATAATATATCATAATGGAGGAAATGAATCAATAATTGGAAACTTTCTTATATCAAATTTCATCTTTAACCCAAAGTTACTAGAAGCTCAAACTTCATGTTCAAACTTCGTCGAATGTTCAATCTTATGTAATGACACGGAAGAACCTTGGAATCCACATGTGCAAGATATATCCAAGCATTCAAGTCATGCTCGGTGCAGGATGGTGACTTAAATTCCAAAATATGGCCTACTAGTAGTACTAGTGATCTCAGGCTGAGTCCGAGTGCTTACTACTAGTAAAATGTTTTTTTACAACAACATTTGAACGAAAATCAAACATTTGAACAAAAAACTTGAATAATTTCGCCCTTCTCCAGGTTTACCTCCAGGGCTTCTTCAATGTTCTTGGCGCTTTCAATGTGCGAGGGGCTCACATGTGTAGGGTTCAAGGATTTTTTTGAATAGCGCTCCATCCATCGTTCATAAGCTACTAGTATCACTGGTACATATATACTAGACGTTCCAAGGTTGTATCGACTCGGATATACACAAGACTGGCAAAAATTGTTTAATTATTCAAACTTGAATTGTTCAATGGACTAGCTAGCACTGGCAGATCTTAAGGCTCCCTGTCCCGAGACATTGAATTCCTCCACACATGCATGTGCAAGGCTCATTACGAGGGGCATACTTGAGCACTGCAAAATTTGGCCTCGCCGTCGACATCGCGCTTTTGATCCTTTGAATCCGCACCATCAACAAATTGATGCGCAGCCTGGTTTGTGCTGGCTTTCTGATTGTCGACAGAGCGTTTATAGTCAACAGTAGTGAGCTCACTGGGCTATAACCAGCAAAGATTAGCTAAGTGCTAAGCTCAAGAGTCAAGTTTTCGGTGAGATGGAAACTGTACCTTTTCATTCAGCGGTGCACTCGCAACTAGAGCTGCAAAAAAGATGGCAACAGCAGCGAACTTCATCTTGTCGGCTTATAGGCTTTGTTACTGGTAGAAAGATTGGGATTTGATTCCTTTGTGCGACTTGTTATGCAAAAATTGGAGACCGCTCATGAGAAAGATACCTGTCTTAAATAAAGCATTGTATAATAGAGTCTGAATGATCAATTGATGTGACATGGTAACTGAGTGGGTTCTGAAGATATGCATACTCCGAGGATCACCATTTCTTCAGCTTGAAATGTTCCTCTTCAAATGACTATCCATGTCCCGGTGATTTACAGTGACATCTGGACATTGAAGGTATGCGCATGTGCATGAAGGTGATGTCACGGTACAGCACTTGAGGATACAGATGATATACTGAGGCCCAGAAATGCGGCAATACAACACTTACAGATGTTAGCATTCCCACCCCTTGTGCAACATTTGAACATGAAAGCCCAGCATACTGAAGTGCTATCAATATGTTCATGTGTCTACTAGCCCTGGAGGTAGTATATAGTGAGCATTCTTGATCTTAATAACTCCGTGTCTGGGTGATACTCGGATATCCAACATCCGAACACGGAAATACGGAAATACGGAGATAGTGGCACGTCGGGTAAGCATAGAGGCCTGAGACTACAACTCTGTCACAGCAGACCTCGGGAATTACTGTCATTGAAAAGAAATTAGAAGCAATAGGTAGCAGTTGTTTTTCTTGGTGCTTCCAAGGTTATCTTATATAAGTCCACACAATCAACTCGGATGGTCTTATTACCATCTGCTTATTCTTGCACGCTCGTATTGTCGCTCCGAATAGTCAGCCCATTCCTTGTTATGTGAGTCCGGTGAATTGGACACTTTCCGTGCAGTGAAAACTCCACTACGGACATAGGGGATTGCCGCATCGCCTGTAAAGCTAGCGAACTTTCCATCTTTGAACTTGATAGTTCCACCACCTGGCCGAGAGAAGATCTCACCCTCTCCAGTTTCCTCACATCTCAGACTCAGTTGATATGTAAGCACCACAGTTGTTTTTGGTTTCTTTGGCCCCTTCGCGCGTTCAGGTGCAGGCGCCTTTCTCTTAGATCCTATCTTGGACTTCCCGCTTCCCTTCAAGTCAGTCGAGTCCGAGTTGTCTTCATCCTCGTCTTCGCTCTCATCGTCATCGTCATCGTCATAGCCATAGCCATAGTCATTGTCATCCACCCGAGAGCAGTACCGTGCCACCGTTGCTTTGTCTGCACCGAGAATCATCACTCCAACTAGAATCCCAAAGTCGAACTCTGCCTTGAAAATTCCGGGCTCATCAGTGGGATGAATATCGATGGTCATATCCTCGGCTTGATCCGACCACTGCTCTTCAATCTCTTCGTAGTCAACAATGTAGCTCCCAACGGGCGAAGCATGATTTTTTGGAGCCTCACGCAAGTAGGCTGTGTGTAGGCGTGTACGCGCCATCTTAAGCTTCTTCATCTCCGCCTTGCGCTTCTTTTCCGCAGCCTCAATCTGCATTCTGCGCTTCTTCCTTTCCTCCTCACGCTTCTTTTCCGCAGCTTCGGCCTCCTTCTGGTCGTTCGACATATGATCCTCGACAGCTTCCTTCACCGCAGCCTGATCCCAGCCCATGTAAAATGCTTGCGTCTGGGTCCCTTTTGCAAACTCATGGAAAAGCCCGTTGACCTTCTTCACAGCTTCCGTCATCAGACTCACGTAAAAATTGCTGTTCAACAGAAAGGGAACTTTTAGAATGGTGGTCGTAATCGTTCGATCCGGATTCTGTCTGTCACTGCCAAAGTACTTATCGAGTACCCAGTCGGGCTTTCCGTCCAATGACCCCAATGTTTGAGTGTTCAACCACTCGTGATGTAGCTCATCCTGTAGCTTCAGAATATGCGGGGGTACTTTGTCACAACGCCCATCTTGGAGCACTTTCTTCATGAGCTTAGTTCCCCGACCGGAGAATTGGCTTTCTTCGAATTTCACATCGTAGTGCTGGAGCTGATTGCGAACAAAGTGCCTTTGGCTATCGAGTGATTTTTGACCGAGTCGAGTAAGATTAGGGAGAAACATGGACCGCAGAGTTGCGCCGTCCACACGCTCGGCGCGATCACGCTCGGTGATGAACCGACCATGCTCGGAGACGAAGCCATCACGGCTGATATGCCGGTGGTTCGAAGGGTTCGAAGACATGATGGCTTAAGAAAGTAACCAGCGGCGGGTTGGTGGGTTCCAATGTGGGATAATTGTATCATCTGTTTTATGCGGCAAGAATTAGGGGGCCATAGCTCCCATACCTATTCGGGACTAGTTGATGCACATGTGGGGTTGATGTATAGTCAACTGGTGCCAGGAGTCATACTGATAAAACACATTTTCCCATATCCAAGTACTGGATTACCACTCATAGTTTTGCAAAGTTATTATTAATTGACTATACAGGACGTCTAGGACTTTTCAGTATGGGTTGAACGGGTGCTGTCAGGGTGATAATAGTGGAAAATATTATCTCTCGACGAATTTGCCCTCTCAACAGCGATATCTGCCCAGGAAAGTAACCATCGACAACGAATCAAATCCTTCCCATCGCTTCAATTTCGGAAATTGACTTGCACAGCTCTGGAAACTCGGATGATTTATAATAATGTCGCGTTGGGCTCTTCCAGAACGCCGAGCGAAGACCTCTTCCCTAACAACTTTGATTCCTTCCAAAGATTCACGATGCAGCAACAAGATATCCATGAAGTCATCCAGCGTCGCTGTATTTTCCTCCAGGCTCTCGGTTTCATGCATCTGAAAGTCCTCCGCATGGCCAATGCTAAGATACTCCAAGGCACTGGGCAGTCGTAGGACAGTTGCTAACACTGGGAAACACACAAAACTGCGTTCCAGCCGCAGTGACTTCAGCTGTGTCTTTCTCTCATATTGATGTCCCATTTCATGGTCAATATGGCCCAGCATAAAACCTCGGAGAGTGAGATCGCGAAGTTGTGGGATGATGAAGACATGGTAGAAATCAAGAAATGCTCCTTCGTTATTATTCTCATAGCGATCAATGGTCACTGTGAAGTTTGAGATGTCAATATTCGTTAGTCAAACTCCCTATTGGATTCTTGGAAATAGTCGTGGCAGCGTACATGATCGAAGATGTTGCGAGACTCGCGCTTCGCTCGGTACTCGCAAAGATAGGGATTCAAGGTACTCTGACAAAAGCCGTTCGAGAGACTCCCATTTCTCGCCTGTTTCCCTACTATCATCCCACATCCAATAGCCTCCGGTCAACTGGAGACTTCGCAGGTTCTTGAGATTCTTTAAGCATGGTACAATCCGGCAGGGGGAAATGCGATGGCGGAGTTGGCCCTCGACGACCACTTTGACATCTTGAACCAAGTCTGCATGTTTATTTGTAATCGTTTGGATAAATTCGTTGCTCCGGCCCTATTTGATATCTGCTGATCGGTACAGATATGGAGTTACCACCCTGTTGAGCGAATGGCAAGTCCGGGCCAGTGATGCTCGTGTGGGTCCATCGGCATATTCGACTACCAGATGCAAGAGCTCAAGGGGCAAGCCGATTAGAGTCATTTCATCCATTATGATTCCTGTGAATGAGGCCTTGGAGATAGATCAAACTATGGGAGGCTCTCAGGGTAATTATACGAGTTCAACTGAGACAACGCCAAGTCTCGGCTAGGCTTCCATGGCTTGGCTCCTCAAATTGGTCAATGGATTTGGCGCTATTCCGAGTCTCAGGCTGCCGTCCAAGGAAATATTTGAAGAGGAACTTCTGGGAAGTTTGTAAAGATCAAGGTGACAATGGTTAGATCTATGGCAAATTCGAATAAATAAGTCATGTAGATTCCATTCTGTCTTGGATCGTTCCAAAGTAACCAGAACCTCAACCTCTAGACCCTGACTCGCCAATATTCCAACTTTCAAATACGTTTACACGATAAGGAGAATAGAACTTGGCATCCCATTGGTCTATCTAGCAAAGAATCCCGAGAATAATGAGCTGTTGTGAGGAGTAATGATGAATATCTCCCCGACCAGCCCGGACAAGAAGGCAGGCGTGGAGGTCTGTAACGAAGCGTAGGGAGTGATCCCGAGTCGAACGGCCTGTAGTGCAGACCTTCCAAGACTGGAGGAGAGGTAGAAGGAGAGCTCAGTCATGGACATTCACGCCAAATACATCTGCCATTCCAAGTCCTCCCGGGAAATTTCATCTACCGTTCCCCACTTTGCTTGTAACGCATGAAGAACGTACGGGGGCACTCGCCCCTCCGCAATAAGCTTATGTAGATACTGAGTTAGCCCCCGATATGCACTGTCAAGAGACCCGGAGATCCAGGCATGATGGGCACTGCACGCTTCTCCAACCAAGAACATATGACCATTAGCCGCAGGCCTGACAAGCTCTGGGTAGAAGTGACGAAATTGTTCCGGTCCGAAGTATGCAAAGGCGCCGGATGCACATGGATCAGCATACCAATTGTACGCATGGTACTCCTCGAATTCAGCTTGAATGATGTTCAGCATTCTCGTATACCCAAAGGGTGCTCCTGATCGTGGGTCGATGTAGCCTTCGTGAATAAGGGCGAGGTTGTGACATAGAAGTTGTGCAAGTTCGTTTCCTTGCACGCCGCCACCTACTAATGAGCCCATCTGCTGGGCATCTTGAGCCCACGTGTATGAGCATAGCAACACCCTAGAGGGCTCGACGGAGTCGCTATCTGGAGATGTGTAAACGCATGTGCGAATGGGAAGGTCGGTTGACGCCTGGCCTCCTTGAATCTGGCAATATCGTGTCCACCAGGGGGATTTAAATTTCACGGCAATTTTTGTTGAGGCGTCGTAGCGAACGGACTGGATGGCTGCACGCTGTCCAGGTCGCAGTGTACCAGGACCTGCATTCATTCGACGCATACACGGGAGACTAGCGGTGTTGAACACGGCGGAGTATGTTCGTGGCTCGCCCTCGCCATCGATCTGAATTGACATTGGCTCGCGTGGCTCGTTTGAGTGATATGAAATCGATTTAACACGAGCACCCAAGGTAGGCTTGCTGGATATTCTTTTCTCCATGGCCTCGATGACTCGATATGTTCCTCCTGTCACGCGATACCACTTTACTCCCTCGCCGGACGCGGTCGGATACTCAAAATCCAATGCATCTAGGACGGCTTCTGAGAGTGCCTGGTCAAAAAGCCCAGACGCACTTGATGGGAACCTGAGTTAGTAAAAATGAAGACCCTGTGAATAGCTTGGGTGATGAAATCCAACCTTGTCATCGTCTCAATGTACCAGATTGAATAGAAATCCAATCCCCTGAAATAAACAGTTAGTCGCAACGTTTGCAAGGCAATGGCTCTGACTCACATTGCATATCTCAGGTACTCTCTTGTCGTCAGGTGATCATATCTCATCAACTCAAGGAAGCCTTCTTGAAAGTCATGCACAAGCTTGGCGAAGAAAGGAGAAAAGGCCCGTTTCAAAATGTTGTCTGCGCCTTCGATGACTGTTCTGCGCAGTTTTTCAGTCCCTCGGTCTCGCTATACGCTTGAATTCATCTGTTCTTACCTATCGGGAACCAATCCACCTCTCGAAACACTCATTAGAAAAGGGTCATGTTCAAGGACGTCATTTCCGCCTTCAAGATGCAATTTTGTATTAAAGAATTTTGGGCACATTTGCCCATCGTAGTAATATGGAGCGAGGTCAATGTCACAAAGTTTGAAAAGATCAAATGTTCTACCATGATATTAGCACGGGAACATTGAAGGCATCGATTGCTTCGTTTCTTACCTTGCGAGCGGTGCAATCTAAACGACAGCTGGGTTAGTATATCAGAATCACTTGGGCAATGTCTGGATCACTCACTTTGGGAAATCTCATCGCCCCAACATCATAGTAGTCCTTCATACCAGGTCCAAAATGATGCGTGAAAACTCTTCCGCCCGTTCTTTCCCTCGCTTCAAGAATCTCATAGCTGAGATGAGGAAGCTGCAAACTATCGAGTAGCATGGCAAGGAAGAGACCAGATATTCCAGCACCAATGATACAAATCTTGATGGGTTCATCTGGGGACATTACTTTGCCCGATATCGACCGAATCACTGGTGGCCCTGGCAGCTCAGGCGAACCATTGCCTCGCTTAAAGGCCACAAGAGACATCAGCCACTTCCAGTCGATCCTCCCAAACTGAAGGGAATTCTGTCGGATTTCATTGTGAACATGATCCTTGATAATTTGTCGTGCCCATCTGGTGCGAAATGAAGGTGTTGGTTTGGTGCTCTCGGGCTTAAGCTTTACTTCTTTGGCCACTCTAGGGGGAAAGGGGAATAAATTGCCATTCCCATGAACAGCTTTCAGAATATTTCTGAGCCAAGGAATTTGCTTCAACTTGAAGTTGTCTTGCCCGGGTAGTTGGAGTCCCTGGGCCGCGAGAAGGGTATACTCCGCCCGCGACATTGCTTTGAGAGCCTGCGCGGAGGAATTGGTATCAGATCGCTAGGGAGTGCAGGTAGTTACAAAAGGCCTAAAAGAAGTATGCAGTCACATAAAGATACATTTTTAAGAGGCGCAGAGCGATTTGATGCACATGTGTGTATGCCTGACTGGAGTGCAGATCGTATCTGATCTGGAATCTTGAGCTTGCACATGTGCATGGATGAGTGCAGGTATTCCAAGGTGGTTGGGAAATTGGTCATCATCATTCAGCCCTGATGCATTATGGATCCTTTAAAGCTGCATTTGCATATCTGCACAGCCAGGTGGCTACATATGACCACTGGCAAGATGGGTATGTCCAGATCGTGGGTGCGGAAGGTAGTTGTTGGATGAAACCTGCACATGTGTGGAAACCCTTTTTACGCACTCGGAATAACAAAACGAGATTTAAAAATACATGAAAATCACCGATTTTACTTGCCTCGGAGGTAATACATGGCGTGACGTTCTGAGGCCAGTTTATATGTCTGTTCCGGCGAAGAGGCAGCACCGTGTTGAAGTTTGAAGAGCCCTGGGCCTTCAGAGAAATGCCGATCTGCCCACTCTGGCAACCAACGAAGATATTAGTAAGGAATTCTCCAGGCCTGAGTAGTCACCTGGTATTGAAATATTTGTATTGCCTGCTAATGGAACGTAAGTTCACTTCAATATTCAAATGTTCAAAATACTTTTGTTGGTCGGTGTGTTAGACTTGAAGGTATATATATACATTAAACATGGGACGAATGGTGAGTGTACACCTGGGCACCAGACATCCATCATTTCAACTTGAAGGAGTCGGAAGGCTTCAACCTCCAGAGCTGGTGCCGATAGCTTGAGACTTCTTCCAACATCCTTGTCTTCCAATGCAGCCTTTTCCACTGGCAGTATTCAATGGTGATGGTGGTATTATGCAAGGGCAGACCTCGGGATGGCCACGACATAGGACTGTACTGTGTATTCTTCGCAAAGCCATTGTCTTGGTATGACGCTGTATGTGTGTCGCAGTGGTGTCATGCTCGGAGGATTAAATTTCAATAAACCAAAATGAGCTTGGTACAAACAGTAGTCCATGCATATGTGGAGACGCAAAGAGACGGTGAAAGGAGACCCAGTTGTCTCTCTGAGCTGTCCAATCACTCCGTGAGGATCTAGCGGTGTGGTACTATTCAATGGTGATCATTGAATCGGGGTTGAAAAGAAAGTCTCTTCACCTGGTGGGGTAGTATGTTCTAGATACACGGGTGGTCCGGGGTGGATCCAGCTAGTACTGGCATGAATGGACGATGCCAGCCAAGATGAACGGGGTGGACGGACTACCCCGGAGAGATGTGTAGGGTTATGTATTGTTTTCTAGTAACGACATAACACTCTTGCACGTACTACAAAGACAGGACTAAAAATATGAGAAAATGGAGATGTAACCAAACTGTGACACCTAGCGCACGCACTACCCCACTACCTACAACTGGGTACATGGCATAGCAGATCTCACTGCCCTTGAGCAAGGTAGTGCTACCTGAATACCTTATTGTAGAAAGGGCCACACAATACATGGGCAAAGTATTGGAAGTTGAAGAAATAGAGCTAGGGACCATTCTTTGCCTGTCCCAAGGACCTCTCTGTTGATGTACCTGAGCCCTTTCACCGGAGATCTTCATAGCTTTGCAGTTTTTGCTAACTGAGTTTTCAAACAACTTGGAAGTAATGTGGGGCGATCGATCACGCCAGACAGGATCGGATTGCATGGTTTTCCCTGCGTTTTGAACCCATTGGCCTTTTGAATGCTGAATGGGTGAATTGACTTTCCTTCGCTGTCACCAAGGGAACCGCTAGTTGAAGTGGAGGAACTTGAGCTAGTATGGAGCTGGTCCCTTGGAAAACCATTATCACAAGATTCAAGTTTCAAAATTTGGCATTTTGAGACCGGAGCAGCCTACACTACAGAGGACGACCCTGCTTCTACTGAAACTTGAGGGGAAGGGAGAACAATGGAAGCGAAGACGTCCGGGGTGAATTGACAAAGCGGTCTCATCTAGACACCGACAGTAAGCCCAGTGGTGAGGGACAGTGTAATAGGCCTTGCCTGGGTATTTTCCCGACCCTGGTGTACTATATGGAATCAATTGATATTTGCATTGGAAGGTATCTCAAACTTTTGAAGCTGTTCGGTTCTTCGCCACAATTTGCGAACATAGACTGCTAAGACATAATTGGAAGCTCAAAATTGAAAAAAGTTTTTGTAAACAGCATGACAGAAAGGTAAGCAAGTAAATGACATCGTGTCTTCACCTGCTCAATTGGAAACATAGAAGGTAGAAAAACTCATGCGCGTAAAGAAAAGCCACAAAATCAAAGTGAAACAAAAAAGGAAAACATAGAAATGGCTCTTGACAAGCTTCTCAAAATCCCGGTCACCCGTAAAGCTTCATCTGAGTGATGATATTCTCCATGAACAGTTCAAGGTTCTCCTTGGAATGGAAGTCACCTCCACCTCGAACTTCGACCTCCCATTCATCAACTCCACGCGGTCGAGCAACCAAGATGACTGTGGGGAATGTAATGGCAGGCTTGACTGTATGTGGCATGAGTTGTGCGCTTGAATCGTCAATCTTGCTCTCCAGTTGATCCTCAATATTGAGAAAGTGAACGCCAAAACCAAAGTGCTCGGTATCGGAAGGCCAATCTGTACAGTTTTCCACGATGTCGCTGAGTTGATCGGAGTCACGAGTGAAACCTGCAATCCGTTGCTTTTGGACGGCCGAGAGCGAGTCCGCGAAGGCATCGCCTTCTTGTAAAGTAACTCTCAAAGGCACAATGTTGACACATGGTCCGGCCATTTGCTGTAATCCAGGAGACAAACAGGGTCGCCCAGTTGTCAGATATCC
This sequence comes from Penicillium herquei, assembly GCA_039634405.1. Classification (NCBI taxonomy): domain Eukaryota; kingdom Fungi; phylum Ascomycota; class Eurotiomycetes; order Eurotiales; family Aspergillaceae; genus Penicillium; species Penicillium herquei. The sequence goes on along the minus strand of CP098389.1, from coordinate 41,865 downwards.
CAGAACCACATCGTCTGACTCTGTCACATTTGCGATGGCATAGGCGCAGATTGTCGACCAGATTGCAGATGGCGTATGATGGCGGTACTTCTGAGGGGCTTGAACACGTCTCGAGAGCATGATGGCTTCCTGCTGCACATTCGCAGGGGTGGGGGCATTTGACTGGGAGTACCACTTGGGCCAAGAAAGCTGGGAACCTTCCAACAATGAGCGCCAGTGGATGTTTCCATCTCCGCGGGTTGTGGTCAGATGAGCAACGTAATTCGCATAACTGGGGTTTTCAGATGGAGCCAAGCCATTCAAGAAGTCGGAGAAGGTTGAGAGGAAGCATGCAAGACTGAGGCCGTCGAATTGGGCATGTGAGAGGCGCAAAGCCAGTCGGATTTGGCCATCCTGGGTGTGGGTCACGATGAAGCGTGTCACAGGTCGACCGCGCTCATAATGGCGATTGAAATCCTCACGGTATATTTGTTCCGATGCTTCATTCAGATCGCCTTGCACTTCATGAATGTCAATCGATGGTGAAAAATTTCGGAAAAGGGCTTGGACAGGAGTTCCATCAACCATGATGAACACGATCCGAAGAATATCGAGATGATTCCATAATTTTTCGCAATTGGCCACGACATTTGCAACTTCAAGACCGATCGGAAGGTCGATGTAGCAGTGTGCAAACTTTTCCAAGGTGTCTTCTTCAAGAGCAGACACATAAAACTTCTGGAAGTCAGAGACGGGGAATGCTTGGATTAGATCATCCGTAGAAAGCCCGAATGAATCAAGGATGTTAGAGTGGATGAGTTGCTGTTTTGTGCTTGAAAACACTGCCTCGATGTCGAACTCTTCATTGATGTTTGTCTTATCCGTAGCCACCGAAGCGAGGTCAACAAGTTGAGGGTTGAGAAATACATCTGTAACGGCCAAGTGGAGGCCATACTCATTTGCTGTTCGAACAAATTGCATTGCCTTGATCGAATCACCTCCAAGAACCAAGAAATTGTCATGAAGGCCGATGGAGTCCTCGTCCAGCCGAAGAACAGAGGCCCACAGTTTTTGAATGATGTATTCAGTAGCAGTCCTCGGCTTGTCATGCACGTTGCCAGGAGTGCTATTGATTTTGGCAAGACGGTCAGGGGAGAAGGTCGCTCCGATTTCTCGCAGCCTGCGTCTGTTGACTTTGCTCGTTGACGTTGTAGGAATTGAAACAACGGGAATGAAAGCATTGGGAACCATGTAAGCGGGAAGCCTTGAAGCCAAATTGTTCATCAGGCCTTCGGTGTGAGAAGCGACTCTCAACTGAGCTTGATCGTCGTCATTTGCAGCATCGCCTATCGCAAGGAATGCGACAAGTACAGGCTTGGACCCACCCAACGGCGTCACCATCTCAGCAGCGACTGACACATTAGAGCCATCTGTGATGAATCTGTTCAGGTAAGATTCAACCTCACTTAACTCAACACGCTGGCCGCGGACCTTGACTTGTGCGTCTTTGCGTCCAACGTACACAAAAGTTCCATCAACGGCCTGACGCACGAGATCACCTGTTTTGTACACTCGACCTCGGCGACCAGAGTGAGTTGTGTTTCCCTTTTCGAGCCACTTGGGGTAGACAAAAGTATTCTCGTGGCCTTTGTTGATGAAGCCCGAAGACAACGTTGGTCCCTCCACCAGCAGCTCACCAATCGCGCCAATCGGAACAAGCACGTCGTGTCGTTCGGGATCAGCAACCCAGAAGACGACTGCATCCGGTTGGCCAATGTCTCCGATAGTCCATTTGCTGGGGTTGATGATACAGTGAGAGGCAGATGAGCACTCAGCTGGACCATAATAATTCTTGACAATGACATGGTCGGCCCACCTGATCACAGTCTGGATTGATAAGGCTTCTCCACCAAAGATCACCGTCTTGAGGGTCGGAAGGGAGTTGGGAGACAGAATCTCCGATACTGAAGGTGTGAGGAAAATGGTGTCCGCGTTGTAGTGAGTGATGGATTCCGCGAGCCGGTTTTTTCTCTCGTCTTCGGACGGGATGCAGAGGCAGGCCCCATGGAGCAAGGTGGAGAGACTCTCCAGGATGCTGACATCGAAGTCATAAGCAGCAAATTGGAAAACGTGACTCTCCTGGGTAATTGAAAGCGCTTTCCCTGCATCTCTGATGTTTGTAGAGAGCGCACGATGGCTCCACTTGATACCCTTCGGGATACCAGTGCTGCCTGATGTGAAAAGAATATTTGAGATGGCATCAGGATTGTATGCAGGAGGGTAAAAAATTCGGGAGGAGCCGGCATCGTCTAGAAGGTCGGGTACGATGTAGGTCTTGATATGGGGTGGTATTCCATGCTGTCGCTTGGCGGATGAAAGAGCAAAAAGTGGTTGAGTAGCGTTCAGAATGGCGTCCATTCGCTCCGTGGAAAGCGCGGTAGATAGCTGGACGAATGATGAGCCAGACTTGAGAACTGCTAGGATTGCAACAGGCATCCACATTGATTTCTCGAAATGAAGAGGTATGGTCACTTTAGGCCGCGCCCCAAGAGCCACCAGTCGGCTAGCTAACTGCGATGAGATGCGATCCAACTCGGAATATGTCATTTGACCATCCCATGCGTTGATTGCGAGTGAATCCGGGTATTTGAGTGCAGACTCAGAGATAAGTTCGTACAAAGGTTTTTCTTGAGCAGGGGGCACTGTCGCATTCCACGTCCAGATAGTGGCAAGATCTTGCTCACTCAGGAGATCAAGGTCGCGAAGAGGTAAGTCTGCAAAGCTTGGAGAGCTGAGAGCACGCACGATATGCTCGAAATGTTTGCACATTCTTTCAACTTGGGTTGATGGCACAACGTTGGAGTCGAAACTGATTGAGAGATCCATTCCCTCTTCTTCAACATGGCACATCCACATAATTGCGTATGAGGTGAATGAGTTGAGCTCTGAGATTCTTCGGTCGGATTCTTCTTTCAACGAAATTTCAAATAGGCGATCTTCCATATTTTGTTCGGTGCTGTTCGATGCGGGTTGGACAACTAGTAATGTTTGGAATTGGCTGGCTTGGTCAATCTCGGAAGATATTTTGCGAATGTTCTGCAGCCCGGCCTGCTCGTGGGGAATCATGTCGATCATCTGAGTCTGCACTTGGTGAAGAAAAGCGCTGACAGATGAACTCCATCCAACCTTGACCCTGATAGGGACCGTTGTGATAGTTGGTCCTGCCATCCTTTCAACGCCGGAAACGGGGATTTGTCGACCGGTCATTGTAGCACCAAAGATCGTGTCAGGTGAGGCGGAAAACTGAGAAGTCAACAAAGCCCATGCTGCTCGGATCACAGTAGAGGCAGTGATATCGGTGGCTGGCCATTTGATTTTCGGTAGTGAAACACGGACAAGCTCATTCGCATGCGGCTCATACCCCATCGAAGGCATTTCTGGGAATGGCGGAGCCTCTGAATCCTCCAGCTGGGCCTTCCAAAACTCAGAAGAGCAACTCTCAGTAGATCTCAGGTATCTGATGAATTGCGAGAAGTGCGTCAAGGTCGGAGTAGCCACACCAAGGTACAGGCTTGTTAACTGCTCCAACATCAGTGGCATGGACCAACCGTCGTAGAGCGCGTGGTGGATCGCCCAGCCCAAGTGACTGGCATCTCCCCGTCCAATAAAGACAAATCGTGAGAGAGACGTGCCAAGGGTCATTGGTTCAGCCGCTTGCTGTTGATGGAAGTCATCGATATCGAGGCCGTCAGACCATAGTGCCTTGTTGCTAGACAAGACGACCTGTACGAGTCCAATTCCTGGCAAATCGACAATGCGCGTCCTCAGAATGGGGAGGCGGGTGATAAAGCCATGCAATGCTTCCTTGAGACGCTGTATATCAACATTGGGGTGTAGCTTGCGAACTGAACAGCTCACATAGTCACCAGGTCGGATCTGTGTAAGAGCGAGGAGACCTTCTTGGAGAGCCGTGCAGGGATAGATGTCTTCAATCTCGACGGATGATACGTTGCATTGCCGCGCTGCTTCTGTAAGTGCTTTTTCTGTATCGAAAGCCAGAGGAAGAAGGGAAAATGGCGCAATTTGGTCTTCCTCGTCCGTGGGAGAGGCATACTTCACACAACGAGCTAACTCGTCTAGTCGAGGATGCTGGAAAATGTCTGCAACTGTTATGAGGAGACCCTTCTTTCGGGCGATCCCAACAAGCCGCATGGCCCCAATAGAATCACCACCGATTTGAAGGAAGCTGTCCCGTGTGCCGATGCTTTCTGCACTAAGCTTCAGAGTTGATGCCCACAGTTCCCGCATTGCACTCTCTGTCTTGGTGGTTGGCTCGGACCGTTCCTGAGAGCGATCTGGGTTGAATTGCGCCAATTGCTCAAGTGTATAAGATGCACCGACTGCTCGAAGGCTTCGACGATCTGCCTTACCATTCGCGGTCAAGGGAATTTGCTTCACCGGAATACAAGACCCGGGGATCATGTGTCGCGGTAACAAACGCGCCAACTGCTCTCGCAGCCCACATGTGAGAGCCGAAAGAGACTCACGTCTTTCGTCCATAGATGCATCCGCGGAGTCACCAATCGGTATGAATGCAGCAAGTAATGGATCCGAACTTTGGCTTGGAGAGATGATATCCACGACCACTGGTATGTCCACGGACCTTTCAAGTAGGCTTGATCGGATGTGCGCCTCAATGTCAGTCAACTCCACACGCTGGCCTCGAATCTTGACTTGTGCATCTTTCCGACCAACATACACTAGTGACCCATCGCTGAGATATCGCACAAGGTCACCAGTTCGGTACAACTGTACGTTCTGTGGGGGGTAGTCGGGCATTCCTTGAGCTAGCCACTGTGGCTTGACGAAGTGATCCGTGCTGCTGGCAGTACCCTTAACGTAGTCGGACATCAGTGATGGGCTGTAAACAAGTAGCTCTCCAACAGCGCCAATCGGAAGCAAGACTTCAGTGTCGGCGGAGTCCACAACCCAGATAGAGCTGGCGAGAGGCTGCCCGATCAATCCTGGAGTCCATTTTTCTAGCTCAATGGAACACGATGTGGCTAACGAAGCTTCTCCTGGACCATACCAATTGAAAACACTGGCGTGATCAATGAACCTCTCCACATGAGCTGTTGATAACTTTTCACCGCCAAACACAATGGTCTCCAAGCTCGGAACCTCGGCTGGATGAAGCATCTCCGAGGCAGAAGGTGTGAAGAACACCCAGCTCGACTCGAATCGCGCCATGGTGGAGCTCGTATGGCTGATTCTGTCTGCTTCATTCGGAACACACAAACAACCACCCGAAACAAAAGTAGCATACATCTCCATGTTGCTGACATCAAAATCGTAAGAGACAAATTGGAAGACCCGAGTTCTCTCAGACATCTTGAACTTTCTGCTCAAAATCTGGACATTCGCTGTGAGCGAAGAATTGAGCCACACCATGCCCTTCGGAACACCTGTACTTCCGGAAGTGAATATGATATGCGCAGGGTCCTGAAGACGCGACGGACTGTCATCTAATAGCGAAATATCATCGACGACATTCAGCTCAGGGTCAGAAACGGATCCATGGAGAATATCTGCAATTTGATGACCATGTATAATGCCATAAGAGACATTCTTGACATTCGTGACGACGAAACGGGGTGGCAGGGTGCTGAAAATGGTGTTCAGTCGTGCTTCTGTTTGAGCCTCCGAGAATTGAAGGACAACTGCGCCGACCTGCAAAGCAGCCATCATGGCGATGGGCATCCACATGGACTTTTCAAAATGGAGACCGACAGCGTCAGTTCGCTGCAAACCGAGTCGCCTGAATCGATGAGCAAGGTCCGTCGCAGCCTGAGCCATGCCAGCGTACGTCATCTTTCCATCCCAGGCGTCAATTGCGATTTTGTCCGGGCATTGTAGCACACGCCGTGCAATGAGCTCTGGCACTGATACTTCTTCAATCGCTGGGATTCGAGAATTCCATCCCCAAATGTCTATCAGGTCTTGAGTGCTGGCAGCTTTGATGTCTGAGACTTGTTGGTTTGAATTCTCAGCACAGAGCTGACGGATGATGTGTTCCATCTGCTGTGTCACTCGTTGGATCTGCAACCGGTCCATCACTTTTGAGTCAAAACTGACATATATTCCAACCTCGCCATTTTTCTTCAACTGGACGATGAGCATGATAGCATAGGTTGAGAAGGAATTGTAAACCGCAACGCTCTTGGACTTCTGCTCTTCAGTCAAAGGAACAATAAGATCTCTGTAATCCGTAGTCGTCTTACGATCGTAAGAGTCAGGCTGAACCACAAGGAGTGATTGAAACTTTGTAGCGGTTTCTGCCTCAGTAGAGAACTGCTGGATGTTCTGCAACCCAGTCTGCTCAAAATCAACCATTGAAATGCCTTGGTCTTGAACCTGTTCCAAAAGCCCTTGAACACTATCGTCCCAGGAGAAGTTGACACGAATTGGAACTGTTGCAATCGTTGGTCCGATGATTTTCTCAATCCCGGCAATGGGAGCTTGACGGCCAGTGACGGTGGCACCGAAGATGACATCCGTTGTGCTCTGGTAGCGGGCACTCAGAATGGTCCACGCCGTTCGTATTATAGAAGACGGGGTAATTCCAGTCTTCGGCCAGCGAATTCCACACATTTCATGCTGATATGTCTGATCGGCCTTTGGCTGGTGTCCTGGAGTTGGAAGCGATGGGAATGGTTCAGCCGCCAAATTGATGAATTGATTTTGCCAGAACGACTGTACCATGGGGTCGTCACTTAGTCGATCACAGTACTTGATGAACATGTCAAATGGAAGCAGAGTGGGTGTGGCTCCAGTGCCATAGTATTCGTGCTGAACAGCATCAAGGATTTGAGGGAAACACCATCCGTCATATAACGCGTGATGCAAAGTCAAAGCAAGAGATGTGGTTTTGGCGGTTTGCTCTGTGACGAGCGCAAATCTGGCAAGAGGTGTACCGAGGCCCATTTCGATCTTCTTGTCAGCGATCATGTAGGAGTCCATATCATCGGAGGAAAACCAGTTTGCATGCTCTTCATCAATCAATACAACCTGAAAAAGACCAAGGTTGGGAAGGTCCACAATGCGAGTTCGGAGAATGGGCGTCTGGCGGATCACTGATTTCCATGCCTTTTCAAGACGCGAAGGGTCAACATGTGGATGCAGGTCGATGGCACTCCGGTTGACATAATCTCCAGACCGGCGAACAGTCAGAGATATCATGCCTTGCTGCAGGGTAGTACAAGGATAGAGGTTCTCAATTTTTGCAATCGAGACTCCACAAAGGTCGGCTGCCTGGGCCTTAGCCTCAGTGGCAGTGATCTGTTTAGGAAGCAATGAGAATGACGGGATCATCTGGGGCGACGACTGCGCAGGTTTCATTTGCTCTGCAAGTTTTTCGAGTCGGGGATGTTTGAACACATCGGAAACTGAGAGTGCAAACCCTCCATCGCGTGCAGCAGCAACAAGTTTCATGGCGGAGACGGAGTCACCTCCCATCTGTAAGAAGTGATCGCACGCTCGCTGTGGAGTGATACCCAGCACTTGAGTCCAAATCATCTGCAGAGCAACTTCTGCTGTCGTGGCTGGTTTTCGGTACTCTCCATCGCTCGCATTCAAAGCAGTCAGTTGCTCAGGCGTGTAAGAGTCACCCAATTGGCGAAGCTTGGATCTATTGACCTTGCCGTTGGTGGTCAAGGGGATTGAGTCAACGGGAATGTATGCCGACGGAACCATGTATCGTGGCAATCGATTCAAAAGCTCTTCCCTGACGTCGATAGTCATGAGGCTCTCTTTCAGGGTGCGGACATCTTCGGTTGCAATAAAGGCTGCCAGAACGGGGTCACTAGAATCTCGCCTCAGGATATCTACTGCCACAGATGCAGAGAGATCTCCAGGAATAATTTGACGAAGATGAGCCTCGACTTCCGAAAGTTCAACACGCTGGCCTCTGATCTTGACTTGGCTGTCTTTTCGACCAACGAACGTGATCATGCCGTTGCTTTGATATCGCACCAAATCTCCTGTTCTGTACAATTTCCTGTCTCTTCGCTGGCAAGCACCGTTCTGAGGAGTTTCAGAATAGGGAGTTAACCACTTTGGTGTCAAGAAATGACCGGTAGTTTTGGAATTTCCAACATAGCCAATCATGAGCGGAGGTCCTTCCAGAAGTAGCTCCCCAACCGCACCAACTGGGAGTAGTATGTCTGAGTTTGACGGGTCAACAATCCAGCAAAGAGAGGCAAGTGGGGATCCAATAACTCCAGATTTCCAATTGCTATTCTCCCCCGTGACTGGACAGGAAATGGCTGTTGAACATTCCGCAGGACCGTACCAGTTGAATATGGTACAAGCTCGAGACCAGGAGTCGACAACCGATTGGGGCAAAGCTTCTCCGGCAAAAACACATGTTTCGAGACTGGGAATATTGTCTGGATTGATCATGGATGCGGTTGATGGTGTTAAGGAGATCCAAGTTGCGTCCATACGAGCCATGGCGAGGGCAGGATTGTTGACACGGTCGGCTTCGGAAGGAATACACAGGCAGGCCCCATTGACCAGAGCGGCATAAGTTTCAATGATGCTCACATCAAAGTCGTAGGAGACGAACTGAAAGACTCTGCAGCCGGCCGACATCTTGAGGGTTGAGATAGCCTTCACATTAGCTGCCAGTGCATGATGCGTCCAAGCGATGCCTTTGGGCACTCCGCTGCTTCCAGATGTGAATAAAATGTGGGCACATCCATTTCTGTTTGCCATGATTCGGATCGGACCAAGGTCAATTTTCCGGGAGTTCTCAATGACTTGGGACGCGGAGACGGTCAACGCGTTTCCAACAGGAATGATATCGAGGTTTGTCAAAATCAACTTCGGCGATACAGTGCTGGAAATAGCTTCAATCCTTGATTGTGTGATGGATGATGAGAGTTGCACGACAGTCGATCCCAGTTTCAGCAAAGCAATCATAAACACGGGCATCCACATAGACTTTTCAAAGTGCAATCCAACAATGTCAAGAGGGCGAACTCCAAATTCAGGACCACTGAGAACGTGCGCAATCTTAGTCGACATTTCCTCCAAGTCACCATAGGATAAGTCTCCGTCCCATGCAGAGATAGCTTGGGTTGTTGCGTGTCGTAAAGCATGAGAAGAGATTGCCTCATGAACGCAGACATCGTCAGTTGAAGATATAGCTTTGGAATTCCATGTCCGGAGATCAATCTTGTCAGTCGGGCTGAGAAGTTGGATACTTTCAAGTGGATTCTCAAGCTCATTGGGTTTGAGATGGCAGAGTTGTGTCAAAACATGGGACATCTGGCAAGACAAACGCTCAACCTGTCCATCGCTGAAAACCTCAGAATCGAAGCTGAAGATCAGGTCAACTCCATCATCATGGAGCTGTAAGAGAAGCAAAATTGAGTAGGAAGAGAAGGATTTCAACATTGTGATATATCCCTTCGCCGTTTCTTCAGAGGTAGGTTTGAAAAGACGGTTGTCCGCGTAATGTTCACTGGAACCGACTGGTTGAACAACCAACAGACTCTGGAAACGGGTTGCATGGAGTCCGTCGTCGTTGATCTGGCGAATATTCTGCAAACCTGTCTGCTCAAACTCAATCATATCCACGGACTGACGCTGCAGTTTGTCGAGGAAGGCCCGAATAGTAATTCCTTGGGGTACCTGAACTCGAACAGGAACAGTAGCAATAGTTGGGCCAACAACCTTTTCAACGGCTCTGGTTGCGCCCTGGCGACCGGATAGTGTAACTCCAAACAGCGCTTCCTTCGATCCATCTTCGGTAGGCTGGTGGTAGTGTGAGGTAAGGAGAGCCCATGCGGCTCTGAGGAGAATTGAAGGAGTAATTCCCGAGGAGGGCCAATTAAGACCCGTAACCTTTTGCGTGAAAGTTGAATTTGCTTGAGGGTGATAGCTTGCAGAAGGTAGTGATGGAAATGGCTCAGCTTGAATGCCCGCAAACTGATCACGCCAGAATGAGCTGATTCTCTCTGGGGATTGAGATGAAGAGTTGATAAAGTGACGGAATGGATACAGTTCGGGCCTGCTTTCTTGGAAAAACGCCTTTTCGATTGAATCAATGACCAAAGCCATTGACCATCCATCATAGACAGCGTGATGCAGAGTGACAACTATGTAGCGATGTTCGCCTTCTTCAACAAAGCAGAAACGTGCCAAGGGGCTTGAGAGGTCCATGGATTTCTCCTTGTCAGCAGCAAGATAAAGGCTGAGATTGTCACTCGTGGACCAGCTCATCGTTTCAGCCAGGACGACCTGCATAAGGCCCAAAAGAGGGATGTCGACAATCCGAGTTCTGAGAATGGGGTTTTCCTCAACTATCAATGCCCATGTCTCCTTCAGTTTGGTGGCATCAACAGTGTCTCGAAGTTCGAAGATATTGCGATTGATGTATTCGCCAGCTCGTCGGCTAGTTGAAGACATCATCCCCTCTTGCAATGGAGTGCAAGGATATACATCTTCAATCTCGTCCGTGGTCACACCGCACCGATTCGCGGCAAGCTGTATGATTTCATCCTTAGCCTCTCCCAGGAGTGAGAATGGCGAAATAATCACATCCCTTTCATGCACCAAGCGGATATTTTGAGCAAGGTCCTCCAAGCGCGGATATCTGAACACATCTGCAACGGTGAAGGAGAGCTCTCCTTGGTCGCGGGCAATACTGACAAGTTGCATTGCCGCAATGGAGTCACCACCTATCTCAAGGAAGCTGTCTGAAGCGCTTATGGTTTGCGGCGACACATTGAGCGTTGTAGCCCAGAGTTTTTGAAGTTTACGCTGCACTTCAGTAACCGGCTCTCGGTATTCGCGGGCGGGGTTTGATTCTGCGAGCTGTTCAAGCGAGTATGAAGAGCCCAGCGCTCGCAAAGCGCGGTAGTCAACCTTTCCGGTCGTTGTCCTGGGGATTTCAGGAATTGGAATAAACACTTTGGGGATCATATACATCGGCAACTTTTGGGTGAGCTTATCGACAAGACCCTCTGTATATGACATGGTGTGAGCGGGATCTTGACAGTCATTCTCTTCCATAGACAAAAATGCTGCAAGTATTGGCTCATGTTGGCCGGCGGGCACAATGACCTCAGCAGCAACGGAGCCGCAGAAGCCAGAGCTGATGCTCTGCTGCACATGGTGCTCGACTTCATTGAGCTCAACACGCTGCCCTTTGATCTTGACTTGGGTGTCCTTGCGACCGACAAAAGTGAGAGATCCGTTGTCATTGTAGCGGACAAGGTCCCCGGTCTTGTAAAGGCGACCCTCTCGTCCTGGATGGTTGCGGCTACCCTGCTGCAGCCAAAGCGGGTTCTCTTTGAAGGCAATCAATGTTTTCTCGGGGTCAAGGTGGTAACCATATCCCACCAAAGGTCCTTCCAACCACAGTTCACCGACGGACCCAATCGGAGCGAGCACATCGCTGTTCGTCTGATCGACGATCCATGTGTTCAGTCCCATACCAAATCCAACATTTGCCGGGGTACTTGTCTGAGTAGCCGGTCCTGTTGCTGTAGAGAGAGGAGTACATTCCGCTGGACCATAGCCATTGCGCAAGTCAGTAACTGCGGCCCAGGAAAGATAGTCATTTGCTGTGGGAGTTTCTCCAGCCAAAACAAGAGTTTTCAAACTGGGTACTTGATCGGGATGAATCATTCGGGCGACCGAGGCTGTCAGACAAGCAAAGTTTGCGTCGAGTCGGGAAATTGAACCAGCAATGTCGTTCTTTCTGTCAGTCTCAGACGGAATGCACAGGCACTGACCTGAGGTCAAGGTCTTGCAGAAATTGAGCCAAGAGATGTCAAATGAGTACGATGCAAAGTCAAAGACTCGGGAACCTGGACTCAACTCGAAATGTCCTGCCTGGTGAAACATTGCGCTGCTGATGTTCATGTGTGTGATGACGACTCCCTTTGGAGTTCCTGTGCTTCCTGATGTAAAGACAACATAAACGGGACTCGACGACTGGACTAGCGGAAGATCGGAGTCAAGTAATGTTGGCAAGGAACTCAGGAACTCTTCATCGATTGTAACGACAACGCAGGATGGGAACAGTTGACGGGCATTGGTCAGATCCTGTGTGGTGGAAGCAATGATCACAGATGGTTGTACTTGCTGGAGAATCGACTCCAATCTTGCTGCAGGCTGATATACATCAAGGGCGACAGAAGCTGCTCCGGTCTTCATCACAGCGAGCTGGGCAACTGGCATCCACACAGATTTCTCAATATATAACGGCACAATAGAGCCGCTTGCCACGCCAAGACTTGTCAAGTGCTGAGACAAACGAGTAGATCTCTCGTCCAATTCTCGATAACTTAGAGAACCATTCCAAGCGCAGATAGCGGGCGACTCTGGATTCCTTTCGGCATGCTGAGAGATGAGCTCGTGAACGCATCGTTCGGAAGCAGGCGGCACGTCTGCATTCCATGTCCAAATAGTTTCAATGTCATCAGAGCTTGCCGCACCGATCTCGGAGATAGGCCTGTTGTAGTTGCCCTGGGTGGTGAGCTGTCCAAGAATGTGGTGGAATTGCCTCATGATCCTCTGGGCTTGGGCGCTGTCGATAACGTGGGAGTCATAACTGATCAACAACTCCACGCCACCTTCCTTTAACTGAACGAGCAAATTCAAAGCATAGGTAGAGAATGCGGTGAACTCAGTGATGGATTGTCTCTCGCTCTCCCCTCTCTCGAAAATCTGTCCTTGAAGTGCATCGTCGGAATCTTGAGTTGTTGGAAGGATGATGAGGAGGGTCTCGAACTGGCTAGTCTCTTTGACCTCTGGACTGATCTTGCGAATGTTCTGGAGACCCGTCTGTTCGAAATTTGTCATATCCACCGCTTGCTTTTGCAGTTTCTCCATCAGAGATTCTACACTCGCGCCCCAGTCAAAAGAGACATATACTGGCACAGTAGCGATGGTGGGTCCAGCGACTTTCTCAATTCCACGCAGCGGTATTTGCCGACCGGACAAGATCGCACCAAAAACAACATTGGGGACGTTCGTGTAATGTGCAGTCAAAATTGTCCAGGCCGCACGGATGACCGTTGGCAAAGTGATGTCACGGGGCAGCCATTGGAGTCCACTGATCGAGTATTTGAAGGTCTCGTCGGCATGAGGTTGGTACTTTGCATTTGGTAAATCAGGGAAAGGTCCAGTCGCAGGCCCGACTAGCTGGGATTTCCAGTATTCATCCACCTGAGGATCTTTCTGCATGATTTGTTTGATGAAGTTTTGGAAGGGCGTGTGCACTTTTGGAGAGTGATCATTGTAGAGAGCGACGAATTGCTCTAAGATCAAAGACATGGAGAAAGCATCATACACTGCGTGATGCAATGTCAGAACGAAATATGACTTTCCGGTCTCATCTCCGTGGGGCATCTTTATGAGCGCAAATCGAGCAAGACGCGCTCCCAATCCCATGGGCTCGTTTGAATCGCCGGTAAGATACGACTTCAAGTCGCTGGCTCTCTGAACTGCCACGGGTTGGTTGACCACGACTTGCATCAGACCTTGGCCCTTAAGATTGACAATGCGGGTGCGAAGAATTGGCTCCACTGCAATGACGCGCTCCCAAGCGGTTTGAAAGCGATCCAGATCAACATCATGTTTCAGCTCCATGACCCTGCGGTCAATATAGTCGCTGTTGTATGAGCTGAGTGACATCAAGCCCTCTTGAAGCGGCGTGCAAGGATATAGATCTTCAATCTCGATTTCCATTACATGACATTGCTGGGCAGCCTGAGCACAAGCCTCCGTGACAACGAGTTTAGCTCCAAGAAGAGAGAACGGCATAACCTTCTCCTCTTTTGATTCAGCTTGAACAGCCACAAGGGCAAGATCCTCAAGCCGTGGGTTTTGAAACACCTGGGCAACGGAGAATGATAAGTTCTGTTCGGAGGCCTTGCCCACCAGGCGCATGATTCCAACTGAGTCACCTCCAATTTGCAAAAAGCTGTCGCGGGCTCCGATACTCTGTGGGCTGATTTTGAGGACATCCGCCCAAAGATGTTGAAGTGCGCGCTCCATATCTGTACGGGGTTCACGATATCCAAGGCGAGAAGGGTTCAACTCCGCAAGCTCCTCTAGTGAAATGAGACTTCCAATCTGCCGAAGTTTTTGTCTGTCGGTCTTGCCGTTTGCCGTTGCAGGAATGCGAGACAGCGGTATAATGGCTGCGGGAATCATGGACGAAGGGATTTTCGACCGTAGCTCCTCCAAGAGGCCGGAAGTAGATTGTCGCAGAATCATCTGAGAGTGTGCATTGTTGAGGATTTCGATTCCGTCCTCGTCAACCTCATCACCGACCGGTAAAAAGACAACCAGAATCTCACTGGAACCGCCAGTCGGTTGGATGACTTCTGCAACAACACCCGAGAGGGTAGTTCCTTGCAGGAAACGGTGAACGTGGTATTCTACCTCCGCCAACTCCACCCTCTGTCCGCGGACTTTAGCTTGTCCATCTTTGCGACGAACAAAAACAATGTTACCGCTTGGATCGTACCTGACCAGGTCCCCAGTCTTGTACAGTCGCGACTCACGGTCATGCCGACCAGTGGGAGATGGCCAGTTGACGTTGTTGATGAATGTAGCTGCCGTCTTTGCGGGATCTCCAAGATAACCATTGCCAACAATTGGACCTTCAATCCAAAGCTCTCCAGTACATCCGACTGGCATGAGTTGACTATCGGAATCGGGGTCCACAATCCACAGATTGCAGCCAACTCCTTTGCCAAGTCCAGGGTTTCCAATTCGATGAGGATTGACAGACTTTGCGTTGGAAATGACTGTACATTCTGCAGGCCCATATGTATTTCGCAGGTCAACTTGAGGTGTCCAACGATGAACATCTGCCTCCGTTAACAGCTCTCCACCACAGAGTAAGGTGCGCAGGGTTGGTATCTCGGAAGGATTCATGAGACGGGCCACAGTTGGTGTTACAAATGCATAGTTGACCCTCATCGAGTTCGCACATTTCGAGATGTTTGAGTGACGATCATCTTCATGCGGAATGCAGAGGCAAGCTCCGACAGTCATGGAGTGAAGGATGTTTGACCACGCAATGTCGAAAGCATATGTGACAAAGTCGAATACCCGACTGCTCGATGTGATTCCCATGGCAGATTGATGGTACTTGATAGCGCTGCAGAAATTCTGGTGCGAAATCATAACTCCCTTGGGCGTGCCAGTGCTGCCAGATGTAAAGACCATGTAGAGCAGGTCGGTCGGCTGCACTGATGGAAGCTTTATTTCAGCAGGCAGTGAAATTTCAGTGACCGACTTTCTGTCTAAAGTGCAGACGGTGACCACTCCAAGCTGAGAAGCAATGCCATACTGTGCATTGGAGCAGACAATGATTGCTGCTTTCACTTGCTCCGTAATGGACTGGAGACGTTCGAGTGGTTGTGAGATGTCCAATGCGACGGATGCACCGCCTGCCTTCATCACGGCAAGGACGGCAACTGGCATCCAAACCGACTTTTCAAAGCATAAGGGGACAATGGAGCCCGGTCTCACACCCAGGTCTGTCAACCTGTGGGCAAATTTGGTCGACAATGTGTCTAGCTCTTGATATGTCAAATTACCATCCCAAGCACAAACAGCTTCGGCAGTAGGACTTTCTATGACATTCCTGGAAATTACGCTGTGGACACAGGCGTGGTCGGTTTCTGGAATTGACCCATTCCAAGTCCAGATATCCTGCAGGTCTTGGGCACTGATGATCTGCAGATCTCGGATTGAGCAGTTTTGCTGAGAGTCATTTGGACTTTCAGTTGCGAGACCATTCTTGCATGGCAGCCCTGAGCACCTGATAAGCTCAGAGACTATTTTTTGCAAGGTGCTTCCAAGTCGTCGGGCTTGCTGATCATCCAGGGATTGCGACCAGTACTTGAAAATGCCTTGGACGCTTTCTCTGTGAACATGAACTTCCAGAACGACATCATACTCGGTTGGGCACACTCGATCAATCTCAGATATGGTAATACTACCCTCACCCGAAACATGGCTTGAGATAGCAGGCAGGCAACTCAGACCTGTGTTGAATAACCTGGTCTCGCCAATGCCAATCGCATGCTGAATATCCGCGAGTGGTACATGTTTGTGTGGAAGAGTGCTAACAAAGTCCGTATGAATGGAGCGAAGCATTTCAGAGACGGATGTATTTCCATCGAAAGCGATCTGGCAAACATTTTCATGAAGGTAGGGCCCGATTGCATTGTGAGCTCCACTCAGGTGGTTATCTCGCCCGGAAACCGAATCGCCAAAGCAGACAGTTTCGGAGCCAGTATAGCAACGTAATAGCAAGCCCCAGGCCATCTTGAACAAACTTGCAAGAGTCACATTGTTAGTTTGGCAAATCTCCTGAAGAAGAGACAGTTCTCCAAGCGGCACAGAATGAGATCTAAGCTCCTGATCTGGAATTATCGCATGGCTGTCGATAAGGGAGGGGAATATGCAAGAAGAAACATCGGACAATCGAGACCTCCAGAATTCAAGGCTCTTTTCTGACTGTTGCTCGGCAAGATATGTGACATAGTCGTGGTAGTTGCTGACTGGACCGAGAGCCTGGAAAGACTGAGCATGATCATCATCATGATCATAAAGTATTTCCAAATCGCGCATCATGATCGACACAGATAGACCTTCCATGAGCAAGTGATTGATGTCTATAACTATACGCATGGGGTTGCAGCCAGTGAGACATGTAACATGTGGCAAATCTGTGTAATGATCATTGTCTGCTTCAGTGGATGACAGTCTCATCGGACTTGCGGCGGCCTCCGACACAGTAAAGACTTCATTCGGAGTGTCTCTGCGTACCACCTGGTATGTTGTGCCATTTTCGATGTAGTCTGTGCAGACCTGAGTTCTTAATATGGAATGACGGCTGCACAGCTTGTACCATGCGTTCTGCAAACGAGTGACATCCAAAGCTTCGTTTTCCCTCAACCGAATTTCCCAAAGCATGCGAGCTTGATACAGTTGCCGATCACGTAATTGACTCAGAAGCATCCCTTGCTGAATGGCTGAGCAAGCATAAACATCCTCCACTGAATCCTGATCGAGGCCCAGAGGATCAATTAAGCGTGAACGAAGATCTTGTGGTAGTGGACTGGCTTGCACGACTTTTGATCCATCAGTTGTTTCGTCAGTGTTCTCAAGAGACATGGCCATTGCAGCCACCGTTCGTTTTTCAAGTATTGTAGAAGCACTCAAGGGAAGCCCTGCTAGTAAACAAGAATTCGCTAGTCGCATAGCAATCACCGAGTCTCCGCCCAAACTGATGAAACTCTCATGGACACCGAATTCAGAGGGCTTGAGCTGCAGGATATCGGAAACCATGGAATGAACGGTTTTCTCAAGCTCTGTCGTCGGCGCCACGATTGAAACAGGTGTTGATTGGTACTGCTCAAGCTCTGAACGACTAAATTGTGGAATCATGGCTCGAAGCAGTTTTCGATCTGTCTTTCCAGTCAATGTTTTTGGAACGTGTCGAAGTGGAAGGTAGACACTAGGCTGCATATAAGGGGGCAGACTCTGACTGATAAGCGCAATGATCTCTTGCACGTAGGCCCGGAAGGCGACTGAAGTGTCACCCAGCGCAGGAAACTCAGCGGATTCCGGCTCGCCATGAATAAAATCATTCGAGAAGAGAAAGGCGACAAGAATCTTGGAACCATTGCCGTTAGATGGAGCACCGGCTTCAACCAAGACTGAATCAATCTTGCTGCACGCTTGGCGGATCTTAAACTCAACTTCCCCCAATTCGACTCGTTGTCCACGGATTTTGACCTGTGTGTCTTTGCGGGCG
Organism: Penicillium herquei; assembly: GCA_039634405.1. Classification (NCBI taxonomy): domain Eukaryota; kingdom Fungi; phylum Ascomycota; class Eurotiomycetes; order Eurotiales; family Aspergillaceae; genus Penicillium; species Penicillium herquei. The sequence goes on along the minus strand of CP098389.1, from coordinate 24,029 downwards.
ATATATCTCAGATGCCCACCTGCAACATATTGCACGAGGTCTCCAGTTTTGTAAATCGTTTTAGCGCTGCTGTCATTGATCTCACGCATCCACTGAGGCTTTTCGACAAACGCGGACTTCGTTCGCACAGGATCGTTCAAATATCCTGTCGCGAGTGCTGGACCATCGATGCACAACTCACCCACCACACCAACCGGCGTAGGTATGTCTATGTTGTTGGGGTTGACAACCCAGAGGTTGGCAGATGCAGAGCACCCGACGATTCGACAGTCTTCTTCCGAAGCCATCGGTTTGGACACACAAATGATACCCGAATACTCAGAGCAACCCAGGGCCTCGTACAGTTGAACATCCTTCGCCCAAATTCCGCATTGATGACGACCAAGAGACTCGCCAACGGAGATTAGCGTTTTCAATAATGGGACATTCGCTGGATCGGCGAGGGTGCTCATGGCGGAAGGTGTGAGCATAGCCCAACTCACGCGCATTTCATGCATTACAGTCGAAAGTCGGCTCAAGCGGTCGTCATCGGATGGGATACATATAGTCCCTCCGGCAGTCAATGTGAAATAGATTTCAATAATGGACGCCGCAAAACTGAACGACGCAAATTGAAGTACGCGGCTCTCGCGTCGGATATCCATTGACGGGGCTTGAGACGCTACAGTGGCGAGTGCACCGTGAGCCATCACGCAGCCCTTAGGTTGGCCGGTAGATCCTGAGGTGAAGAGAACATAGGCTGGACTGTCCAAAGAGGCTGGAGGAAGTGAATCGTTTGGAGAGACTGTCAGACTTGTGAGGAAATCATGCGAAATGCTGATAACGGTCTTGACATGTGTGCCCATCTGGGGGGAGTATTTCGTGGAGGCCAATCCAATCGTAGCTTGGGTTTCGTTGACCATATACTTCACACGATCGGATGGTAGAGAAGGGTCTACGGGCACAAAAGCTCCACCCGCTTTCATCACGGCGAGCTCCGCGAGGATTGCTAGTGATGACTTCTCAAAAGTGATGGGAACCATCACCTGAGCTTTGACACCGATTTCCTTAAGGTAGCTAGCCAGCTTGAGGATTGTCTGCTCGAGTTCCTCGTATGTCAACTCAGCATCCCAGGAGCAGATGGCTATCTCATTGGGGTTCTCTGTAGCACGTTGATGGATAAAATCAAGAACGCTTTGCGATTTTCCCCCAAGATTCCATTTCTTGGTGTTCCACTGCAGGACGTCCCTCTTGTTCGTTTCACTGAACAAATAGAGATCTTGGATTTGCCGATTCAGGTCTCCCAACAAACTGGAGATGACACTGGATATCAAAGAACAGAGGTTTTCTAGCTCAAAATTGGAGAATGCAGAACAGCGATAGATAACCTGAATGCCCTTGGGACAGCAAACTCCTCCGAGTGAAACCAAAAGCATGATATCCTACAGTTGATATGTTAGAAATTTTACACTGGCATGGAAAATAAGTCAAACATACCAAGTTTTCATGAGTGCTGCTTTGTAGCAACTTCCCGACATCGACGATTTCGGTTTCTTCAGCAGTATACAAGGCTGAATTGTACGTAGGCACAGTCTCATCAGGCTGGCCTTGGGTGGAAAAGCATTCTCCTCCAAGTAACGAATCGAGCGAAGTTTCAGTGGTGATGGATGCTTGTATAGGATGTACCTCCTGGCAAAGTTGAGACTGAGGGTTTCTATCCAAGTCCATGAATCCAAAGGAAACCCAGTCCCTCTCCGTAAGTTGAGACAAAACAACAGACCAAGCTGCCTTGAAGAAACTGGAAGGTACTATCTTCTGTCGGACACAAAACTCCTTAACTTCCTTCAAATGACCATCAAGCTCCAAAGACTTCATGGATACCCCGTCGTTCGCATCAAGAGTGACGAGCGGCAACTTGCCAACAGATCTTGTAGCTTCAAGTCCGTCCATGGTTCGATTTTGGATGTGATTGATAGCAGTGAAATTATGATCAAAGCGATATATTCGGGGATGCGAAATTTTGAATCGAGACAACACACAGTGTTCCGAGTCTATCAGTAAATGTAGTTGTTCGGAATTCCTTTCAAATGTTGTTCCCTGTCACAATTGATCTATCATCGTTAATACCTAAATGTCAAAGCTGATCCACCCGTGGACGTTCAACAACCTCAGGCTTCACCGATCACCTATTTTTACTTTGATAGGCAAGGGATGTGTTTTGGAGCAGACCCACGTACTAGTACATATGGCGTACTCACGCGGATCTTGTCAAGTTTGAGGGCATACTACATTATGGGACCCTATTAGGGATGAAGTTTACCACATTCACCTGCTAGCTGAGACCGCCGCTCTCTATCAATTCGTCAATGGCATAAGGTTTTGTTTTTTTTTTTTTTTTTTTTTTTAAAAAAAAAAAAAAACAAATCATGATACATACATGAATATGCCCATCTCACTGCTAGATCGAACACCCGGCGCCATAATGTTTAAAGCCTGAGCAACTTGAAGTCAGCTGAGCTAGTCAGGAACGAAAGATTCGTTCCAGTATCGCGTTCACAGGGCGCCCCCACTAGCAGTCTCGTCGACCACAGATGGAACGATCGGCCAGATTTACATCGATGGCTCAAATGTGCAGTTACAGTGTCTGGCATGGAGAATTTGGTCGATCCACAGTAAGCACTATCGTTTTGTAGTAACTTATCCAACTGTCAATCACCGTAATTTGTATGTGATACATCACCAATAGCAGCCTCAAGATTTTAGCTTGAAAGCAGAATACAAAACAGCTATACTATAACCATTTAGCATGACCATGTGGATCGACAAATCCTGCACATGTGCATGCCAGACACTGTACATTCCAACCACATTGAATGTCGCACAATGAGGCAGGCTGAAGGCGCTGCAGCTGCGGACAGGTGGGGGGAAGCCTTGCTTCAACTTGAAGTGTTTTCGACAAGAGCATGCTTCAAATCATTATGATGTGATAAACTTTAAATTGAACTCCAACAGCTCAAGTGCTAGGTATATTGACCAAAACTTGAAGGTACTAGTACATGTAGTAGTATGTGGTGAGGTTTGATTACAGTAAAAACTCGATCCATGGATGATTCCAAGGTTTCGGCCCGAATTATTTCCGACGGGTTTGATGACCTCACCGCTTACTTTAATTGGTTATTCTGCCGCCGGCGGTTTTGAGCCAAAACAGATCTCCACCAACTGAATCTATGACAAATTTATTGAATATTTAATGCAATATCAATGTACTAGTATTCTACTTTTTGAGAACATTCGGATTCATACTCTCTTGAATAAAATATTTCCCAATTAAAAACATTCTGGTTAGTTTAAATCAAAAACCAACACTTGAACCTACTAGTAGACAGTCACGTGTGCAATGAAGCCTCAGATGTTGAATATATATTTTGATAGGGAGTTGTAGTACTGCATGTGGTGCCTTGCAGCTCAACATTCCAAGGTTCCAACTTGAAGGTTCAACCTTGGAATGTTCAAATGTTTGTGGTCTCTTCAAGTTTACTTTTCATGTATTACATAGGTAATACTACTACTATGTATACGTAGTACCTACAAACTGAAAAATGCCAACATCATATGTGCATGATTTGAAGAACTTGGAACTTGAACCACTCATTCAAGTTGTCAGGCGTGATTCATTCAAGTTGAACTGGGACATCTGGATAATTGAAACTACTAGTAAACCCATGCACATACCTATACGGTGATCCTTCAAGTTCAAACTATCGAGTTTCTGCTGAAAATGTGTATAATAGTGGTATACGAGGAAGATCAGAACCCAAGTTGCAACAGTCGATCCGACTAGAAGTCCTATGTATGCAGCGGTTGTGGGGTCCAGAAGTTCTGGCACCGGGGCAACCTCCCAACATTGAAGGTTGCAGTCACGGCTGAGTCGTGGTTCCACTTTTATTCTAGAAAAGTCACATAGTACACTGCACACATGCATGTGAGCTCACTCAAGTGCTTGTACTATTCACGAGGAGCATTGAAGATCATCCCATACAGCACTTGACCTCCGAGTCGGGAGTAGATCCAACTCATCAAGATAACCCAGTGGGGCAACTGCAAGTTCCATTCAGTGCTTTGGGGCATTAATGGCATCATCAGATATCATCAGATCGTCCAGATGTCCGAGTCGGTCTCAGGCTGGACATCATCGCTTTCCGAGTCCAAGGTTTACTAGTAACTTGAAGAGCTTAGATTCGGATATTATGTGTTGGATTTAAATAGACAGCTTATAGAAACACCACTGGCAGCTCAGCCAGTTCTCTGGTTTCTGTACCCATCTGACGATTAAGGATGTTAACCTTCAAGTTGGAAGGAGATCTGATAAGTCTATCCACTGTCGGGTATCTTCGGTCTTGACCGCAATTTCAATCAATTGAGGTTGTTCCAAGCTCATTACCTTGGTAGACGTCAGCATTTCTACTATCTAGTTCCGGCTTAGCCATAAACTCAACATCAGCTTAGGGCTACTGCAGGGTCAATGAGGTTCCAGAGGTTTGGAACGACACAGAGATGCGGCCCGGCCTTAGTGCCTGTTCATCATTTAGCTAGGGCATTGAGTTTGACTAGAGGAATAGAGCATTCGAAAGTGCAATCAACAGTAAGGTCCATCTCTGCATTCGAGTTACTAGTATCATGAGAAAATATGCGGTACTACTCTCTTAGCTTCAATCAATACTTGCAGGGGAGACAGCACACAGTCCCTGTTTTGTCGCATGAAGTCAGATTCCTTTTCACGCGACGATCTCTTTCAGCACATCTATCTATCCACACTGTATAGGAAGGGCACATTGTAGTTTCTTCCGACAATGATCACATGAGTTACATCTTGCAAATATATGCATGCAAGTGTCTAAGATGCCTCAGCAGGCTACTCCAGTAACATTGCAGTGAGTAGACACCTGGATCGGTCTTGATCGTTTCTGGAATGGCAAGCGGTGAGTTTCCCTTGCATACTTCAGCAGGATGCTGTCGCGCCACAAAGCCGCCTGTGGGCCCCGATCCTGATGACGCAGGAAGAGACTTGGAATATATTTCCCTCCTAATTAACCAATCCCATGTCATCGAGGCAGAAGATGTGTGCACATATCCATGGATGTGCATCGAAATTGCTCTATCGAAATTGCCATCTGGGCACACCGCCAGTGACATCTCGATCCTGGATTTGACCTCACCGATGCAAAAAAACAAAAAAAAAAAAAACAAAAAAGATCAGGATCTGTTGTTCCAATATTGGAATACTAGCAAATTCCTTGTAAGGTACAAGTGAATACAGTCCGACCCCGGATAATATGACACTCGGAAATTCTGGCCGTTGAAATGTTGAAGTTGACGTAGTAAAGAAGGCTTCCGCCTTCCTAGATGGGAAGGGGAACGGGTAAACCTTATCCCAACACGCTCTTACCGCCCATGAATTAGTCCATTCTGCCGGTTTTATGTGTTCAAATCGATATCAGACATCGATTAATATTTCCGAATACCATCCAATATGCATTAAGTCCTACTTGTGTCGCAGGTGGACAAAAAAAATGGATTACGCGATCAATACATCAATGAAACCATAGCAAATGCCAAGACCCCCTTGATTTCGGAAACGTCACATTTTCTAAACTGTTTTACAATCTGGCGATTTTCAAATTATCTGAGGTTGAACTGTATTACATGTATTACATGTATAGACTCAGCCCTGGAGGCTGTTCAAACTTCAATGTCGTTCAGAGTGAGCGGTATCAGGATGGTTGAGCCCAATGGAAGTGCGCACGTGCACATTCATAACTCCTAGATACGATTAGAATATGCATGCAATCTCGTCGAAAGTGTATATATAGTGGCTGGCTTCATCTGATTCATCCTTTCTTTTGAGATTTCTACACTTTTCCCTGGTGTTCTTCCAAGATTGGAACCCCATAGTCCGCGAATACTAGAATCCTTTCTAAGAATTGATCCGGACTTCCCTCCTGTCAGCACAATGGGTGAGACCTCGGAGTCTGCCATTTACCACTGGCAAGAAGTTTTGGTCCCCAAACCGAAGCCCATCTTATCTTTTGCCGACTCTACTATTCGAACATGCCGCGAGGTCAATGACCTCGTAAGAAACAGAAGCCGAGTTGTTTTGGACGGGCAATCATTAGACCTTAGCTCTGTTATAGCTGTGGCACGGTAAGCTATTCTACAGTTTGCTGTGTTATTGCGTTGTCTAACCTTTATCTCAAGGTACGAATGTGATGTCTCCATTACCGATAACACTCGAGTGCATGAAAGTCTGCAGAAGAGCGTGGATCTTTTGAGTAAAAAGCTCAATTCCGGCGAGACGGTATACGGCGTCAACACTGGATTTGGTGGAAGCGCAGATACCCGGACATCGGACTACTTTATGCTACAAAAGGCCTTGATTCAATCTCAACTCTCGGCAGTCTTGCTTCCGAGTGATAAACAACCTGCAGGCTCTCGACTTTCCGGTCCACTCTTCTTGAAGAGTCACAGTATCCCTATACCAATTGTCAGGGCCGCAATGCTGGTGCGATGCAACTCGTTGCTGCGATGCCACTCAGCCGTACGCAAAGTGGTCATTGATCATATGTGCGCATTTCTGCAAAGCTCCATGACACCCGTCGTACCCCTCAGGGGAAGCATCTCCGCGTCGGGTGATTTGATGCCGCTTGCATACATAGCTGGGGCTCTTCAAGGGAACCCGGACATCTCAGTTCGTAAACCGAACGGGGAAATCATTGGTGCCGATCAGGCCCTTCAGGAAATGGAATTGAAGCCTCTGGAATTCGGACCAAAGGAAGGACTGGGACTCTTGAACGGAACGGCATTCAGCTGTGGGGCGGCAAGCGTGGTCTTGTTTGAAGCCAACCAGCTACTTCTACTTTCCCAGGTCCTGACAGCCATGGCTACCGAAGCAATGCTAGGCATGGTCTGCAATTACCATCCGTTCATTGCTGCGACACGTCCTCATGAGGGTCAGGTCGAGGCCGCGAAGAACATCTTCAATTTCTTACTTGACTCCAAGCTGGCAACACAAGCTAGCGCTGGCCAGGACGGTCTCGCACAGGATCGCTACGCCCTCCGAACTTCTTCACAGTGGATTGGGCCTCAGATTGAGAATATGCGCCTAGCGCTGCAGCAGTTGCAGGTCGAGCTGAACGCGACAACGGACAATCCTCTGATTAACCTGGAAGATGGCAACATATACCATGGTGGTAACTTTCAAGCCACTGCAATCACCACTGCCATGGAGAAAACATTGGGCACTATGCAAATGGTAGGCAAAATGGTTTTCTCCCAGTGCTCTGAGATTCTGAATCCGTCTTTGAGCAACGGCCTCCCTCCAAACTTGTGCATGAGCGACCCGAGTCTTTCATTTGCATTCAAGGGTATTGATATCAACATGGCATCCTACACTTCCGAACTTGGATACTTGAACCATCCTGTCAGCAACCACGTTCAATCAGCGGAAATGCACAATCAATCTCTCAATTCCCTTGCATTTATCGGGTGTCGCTATGCTGGAGATTCTGTCGAGGTGCTCTCACTGATGATGGCCTCGTACATATATGTGCTCTGTCAAGCTTTGGACTTGCGTGTGCTTCATCTTGAATTTGTCAAGGTTGCGCGGCCCATGGTCGAGCAGCTCACATGCAGCGCTTTTCCGGATCCATCTGCTCATCTAGAAACGGCCAAGGCCGCGGTATGGGATGAACTGATGCAGCACTGGCGCAGCAATAGCACGCGCGACCTTGTTGATCGGTGTGTGGTTTCGGCGAATCGCTCAGTAGGTGTTCTTCTTGAGCACCTGCCTGCCAATGCTGGTCTTTCGCCAGAAGGCATTACCCGGCAGTGGAAGAGCAGTGTCTCGGGTTGCCTTCAGAGAACATACGAGGCCACTCGTATTGGCTTCCTTTCTAGCCCAACAACCAAGAAACATCTTTGCACTTCGTCTGTGAGAATTTACAATTTTGTTCGCGGGGATCTGAATATACCGCCTTACGACGATTCCAATGCCCACTCAGGGTTATGTCGCGATCAGTCTCAAGAAAATGGATGTATTGGATCGCAGATTAGCAAGATCTACACGGCCTTGCGGGAAGATAAATTCCGCGATGTTTTGCTCGGCTGCTGGTAGCGGACAATGTCAACTTCGTACTGTCGGATAATTGTTGAATTTGGCTTAAGAGCCTCTTTGGAATTGGCGAAGATAGAATCTTTCTAACAAATAGACATGCTTCTTTTCTCAGAAATCTATTCATATTGTGATCCAGGTTTAAATGTCTTCAACGTATCTTTGCTCTGTCTTTAAAGTTCTATGAATCAAACCGCGTAGTTGTATCGTTTCCTTGCATGTGCCTTCAAAGTGCCAAATTCCACAATAAATATATTCGAGGCGACTCGACTCTAGAAGTTTCTTACTTGAATTCAAGTTCAATGCTAGGAGGACGTGATATGGATGGAATGGAGTGGTGCATGTGTGTCACGGTGAGAGAAATGGGATACTAGAAAGGAGGACTACTATGGTAGGTAGTCTCTCAGCAAAGTTCAAGTTGTTTCACCCGTGGACGTTCTACTACTAGTAGTGGTGGTCTCTGAGTACGATCTAGTTTATTCGATTTCATCCAGTAGTTCCCTGAGAAACAAGGATTATCTGGCTTTCAAACAGTTGAAAGTATTGAATTTACATTTCAGGTTAATTTAAATCTACCGTTCAAAGATTATAAGAGTAAACTCGAAGAGATCGTTTGAGGCAAGCAACAATTTAATTACAAATGCACTTAAATGAACCACACATACGGCGAAGATATGTTGACGCTTAGTCTTCAAGTTCAAGCACAATGGCAGATGGTTGGGGACTCAGATGAACCTATGTAGTATATCAGGAATCATTCCTCTTGGTCATCTCTGGTGCATCTGCGAGATCTTCAGAAGTCTCACCCACTGGCAGCTGATCTTTTTCTTGTCGAGAGTCGGACTTGATTGACTTCCATTCGAGGGCTATCGTGCCAAGAAACGACAGGGAAAACATTGCGACTCCCAAATAGAAAGTCTGGCAGATCGATCGATTGTAGGCGCTCAGAACAGCCCCAACTAAATTGGGTGGAACCTGGTCCCAGGATATGTTCACACCGGTTGGCTTGAGTGGATGCTTCAAGCTTGACGTCGCCGCCTGTAGATTGCTCATGAGCCTTGAATTGAAAATACTTTCGCCAATGGCCAGAGCGACAGAGCCAGCTAGGATCTGGACAAATGTAAAGACTGTAATGCCCACTACAATGTCACCTGGAGGGATGGCCACTTGAGGTACCAGAAGAGCATTCTGAGCGCCAAGTCCAGCTCCTGCACTCAGAAGCACCTGACAGCCCAACCATTTCCCAGTGCCGGAACTCGGTTGCAGGGTGCTGAGGAGCCCGGCTCCAGTGCTGGTGCATATCGAAGAGAATATGAGGAATGGTGTGTAATATCCCACCTTGGTCACAAGCAGGCCTCCAATCACAGCGAATACCACAATTCCCACTTCTGTTGGTAGGAGCATGACCCCCGACTGGGTAGCGGAGCTCCTTTTGATGGCTTGAAACCATACGGGCAGCTTTCCTTTGAATTAGCATCATTTGCAGTTTGATCTTGAACAGGAAGAGACATACATAGTAGATAAAGACATAGAGAGCTGCAGTGCTCATTGACACGTACCAGAGGGCAGCAATCATGTTTCTGTTTTTCATTACTCGAACTGGCAGTAGTGCGTCCTCCTTCATCCAGACCTGGACTATGCAGAAAACGATGAGAAGAGTCCCCGACAGCGTGAATAGCAGGATAACCCTCCAGCTATCCCAAGGATATGATGATCCTCCCCACTGTAACGCCAGTAAGAGTGTAACAACCCCCGGAACGAAAAGGCACAAGCCAACTGGATCGAATTTCTTGAACTTCTCTTTTGCAGACAAGGTAGTTTCAGGTGGCCTTGTTTTTCTTGACAGCAAGAAGAAAAGACAGATCGCAGTCACAAAGCCGAAGGGCAAATTGATGTAGAAACACCATCTCCACGAGACCTTGTCGGTGAGAAGCCCACCCAAACTACACCAAGGTTAGCATCAGTTTCACTTTCTTGCTAAGTGACGGTAAGAGAAAACCCACGGTGGACCAGCTCCAGCGGCGATTCCACGAACACTACCCAAGACGCTCATGTATATTGGCCTTTTCGGTAAGGGTACGATGGAAGTCAATATGATGATAGCCCCGGAGTCAATGCTCGAGCTACCTAGTCCCGCGATACATCGGCCCAAGATCAGGGCCAAAGATGACGGCGCAACACCACAGATCAGAGAGCCTATCTCGAAAATGATCAGTCCTGCAAGGAAAACCCACTTGGAAGGATAGAAAGTATAAAGCTTCCCCCATAGCATCTTGGTCGCAGCCATAGCAGCGAGGTAAGAGCTACTATACCAGCCGATGTCGTTCAAAGAGTGGAACTGATCAGTAATATGTGGCATAGCTGTCGCAAGAATTGTCGCATCCTGAAGATTTTCAATGTCTGAAACAACTGGCCAAATAGGAACAAGGAAGGACTTACCAGACAAGTACAGAATAATGACACGAAGAGTCCGATCGTCAAAAGTACCGCTTCCCATGTTGGCGGATACTTGTGTGAGTCTTCCTGCCCTTCGGACTCGGAGCAACTGGTAGACGTTGATGGCTCCATCTCATAAATGGATTTGTGTATGTAATCGGAAAATGACCTGACGATCTTCAAGCTCTGAAATTTTCCTTCATAGGAAATATCTTGTCTGTGGTCGATTTTGCACACAATGACAGAACGTAAGGAATAAATCAGGACGGATTAGAAGTGTCCATTCAGGAATGAGAAGGTTTTTGGGATTTGGAAGATCGGCTGGGTGCGAGCTTCAGAGAAGGGGAAGTCTAGATGTTTCTGATCTACAATGACCATTTGTGGGCATCGTGATCCTTGTCTCCCAATCATGCATATATGGCTGATTTAGAAATGTGGGTCCAAACAAGGGGCAAAGAAATATTGGCAAATACATCGAGATGTAACCTGCAAGGGGGTGGAGCCCTATGTTCTTCTGCCTATTGATTGATATTGAAACTGAGATCCACCAGGGGTTTGGTTTTGAGATTACGGTGTGGCGCCAACTTGAAGAAACTTGACGGAATTATGAACTTGTGGGGAAGAAGAACTAGTTAAAACATCACGTCGGAGGAGCTCTTCAAATTTCTCAAGTTAAATCCATCTGGATTCTAGGAAGCAATAGCACTGGCAGTAAAATGTCCCTGGCGGGCAGTAATATGGACATCTGGATGGATTTGAGCACAGTGCCACTGCCAGTGGCAGTGTGCATATATACTACATAGGATTATGTTCAACTTGAAGTTGTATCACCCTCACCGGACTTATCAATTGATCGTTCTTAGTACCCTGGCCCTTACTACCAGTTGACTACACTCTACAAAAAATACAGTTTCTCAAAAGTTCAAGTTCAACTTGAAGTTGTCCCGAGGTCCGATAACAAGTTTGATGTTCAAATATTCCGAGTCCAACTTGATTACTGTTGTACTCCCTCAAGTGCTCCGTCTGAAATTGAATAGTATGATTGATTGATTAAAGAATATCCATCATGATGGATACTGTGACATATATGTATCATGATATATATATAGGTTAGACATCCATCTGGAGAGTTGAATGGTCGGTAGTAGTAGGACCCTCTGCCCAGGTGAGTGCTGTGTGTGGAACTTGAACTTCCAGTGCACATGAGATGTCCAAGATTCAAGTTGAAATCTCTTCAAGTTCATCCTTGGAAACTATGCATATTTGCCAAACTAAAGTGCTTTAAGATGTCTGTTTTCCAAGGTTACCCGTTACCTATATTCAATGATGTTCTACCAAAATCTCAGGCTAAAAGTACTAGTAGATTGTCCATCTTGAAGCTCTCCTCGTAGCTTCAAGTTCAAGTGATGACTCCGAGGAGCTCCCGAGTTCCGATATGGAAATTCCAAGTTGGCCCCTGTATTAATTCGCTGTTGACTGAGAACTCGAATAACCATACACTGGTAATGAAATACCGTGACCCCCCAGGCTGCACATGTGCATCCATTACTTGAACCTTGGAAGGAAGCCCTGGCACATTCAACTTGAACTTGAAGTTGACCAGGATGGATAGTTGTAATGAATCGTTATACACATTCCTGAAGGTTCATGTACTAGTATACTCTCAAACACGGTTTCGCAGAGCTCAAATAATATTGAGAACTTGAATGCATTATTCCTCTAGATCGTGATACACACTAATATTGTTCTTCGAATGATATTCTCCTTTCCATACATCGATCGGCATGCAGGATGACACTATTTCAGCCAATCACACCTTTCACTCGACATAGTTTATCTCCAACTTCTTCCCATCCTTCATTTCCAACACAGACATGGCACCAGAACACATTTTCCGGGTCAAATTCCTCCTTGATCTGTTGCAGCCTCGCGTAGTTTGATCCCCAGAAAGCCTGTTGAAAGTTTGGCTCATTCCAATATGCCTGAACTTTCAATCAGCATAGCACCGCGGAGGAACGGAAAAGGGGCCTACTTCATTCAGATAAGCTCCTGAGTCAGGAACAAGTTGTCTCAGAGCTTCAACTTGGACATCATTGATGTTATATTCCACAGTCCCCCGCTCGACCTCATCCAGAGGTGTCCAATCCTGGGACGTTACTAAAAGAGTCAATATTGAAAATGCTGAAGATGAAGGAGTAACTTGCCAGCATGAATCAACGCCTTTCTCCAGGCAGGGTTGACAGCATTGCCACCACCTCTAGGCTTTGCATCCCAGACTCCCTTTCCAGAGACCATATACAACCGTCCTCCAGCTTCTCCAAGAAACTCAATCATTGCATCCTGGAAAGATGCCTCTTCCAGGATGTCTGGTGGCAAAAGTCGAGAACCTACTACTTTATCAACGCCAGCTCCTGAATCATCCGCGTTATCCAGAAACATGCTGTAGAAATTCGAATACACCATAGCAGCAACAGAGATATTAGTTTGGTCAGTGTAGGTGTCATTGAGATGTCGCACAGTTGGCTCAAGGAGTGTCGTCAATGTATTATCTGAAGGGGGGTCATATAAGGCGAACAGAGCTTTGAAAAGGGCACCATTTCCAATGCCGGCGGCACTTTCATTGGGATAGAGATATGTGTAGGAAGCAACACTTGAGTTTGAAAGGTCGGGGAATTTTGAGAGTGTATAGCTCACGCTATCCCACCACGCAGATGAACTGGATGATGCTTCGATCTCCAACTCGTATACCGCGATCGGTGTGGATGGCACGGTGCGAACTGTGACCTTTGTTAGAACCCCAAAGGAACTCCCTCCGCCCTGCATTTGAAATGATTAGAATTGTTCTCACATGTGCAGTCAACGGGGAAAGGAAATGAAATTACCCCTCGCACGGCCCAAAAAAGATCCGGGTTCAGACACTCATTCGCGGTAATGATATCCCCTTGCGGTGTCACCATCTCTATCTCGTACACTTGGTCCGCACCAAGCCCAAAGATATTCGAGATTGGACTATGTCCACCTCCTGTAAGATAGCCACCCATCGTTACCTCAGGACCCATACCATCGACGACTGTCAGGTTGTATTGATCCAGGTTGTAGTAGATATCACTAACATACGATCCGGATCCGGCGGTCACAGCCGTAGTGTTGATGATCACATTGCAATTCTGTGGCTGAAACTGGTCATGATACTCGTACTCGCCAAGCATATATCTCGTCCAGATGGATAAGGAATACGGAGTCGAAGATCTGTGGCGTTGTCATGTTAGACTTCAGCGTCTCTCCCAATTTGCATTGGTATCATACATACCGTTTGAGATAATCATGCCCAGATGCCTTGACATTTAATCTCACATTGTGTTCCCTGGCAAAATCAATCGCAAGCTTGACATGCTGGGCAGATGTTGCATTAACAACATATACTGGGTATCCGAGCCCACTACACGGTGCAGATGCATCCGGCAAGCAGCTGTCGTTGTTCATGTTATTCCAGGCCGTGCTGATGGGATTATCCTGGTGAAAGCCAAAAGAATTCCACGAACTTGTAATATTTTTACAAGCTTCCTCTGAGCCGGTGTAAGAGGAATGACAGGATGAAGCGGGCGGAGAAGGATGAAGCAAACGCCCCGAAAGGGTTTCGTTTAGGTTGTTCCATCTCAGAATGCTAGGCCAGGATGCATAATTTGGCGTTGATTTGCATTCCGTAACCTGACATTTGCATAGCGTGGGCAGAAGGTGTAGAAAAACATAGATGAATTGGAGAATGTGGTGTGCACCCACTTCTTGCATACGCATCTTGGCGGTTGACCTCGGGAGACGAGGATAATTCAAACAAATTGAAATCCAAGAGAAAAGAGAGAATAGAAGAAGCGGATCTGTTACAAGACCAAAAAGATGTTCGAAGATGAAAACTGCCAGTTCAATGACCTGGAATTTATACATAGATCGCATTCAACGAGGGCTGATGCTCGGCAGGGGGCCGAACTGCGCCGAACTGCGAAAGCCGCAATTCGGATTTCACGATCCCCGAATGTTCTAATTATACAATATAAAGTGTACCTAACTGAAAGAAAAAATTGAATATGTCTGTAAAATGCCCAGGTGGATTTCAATCACTTCATTGGTACCTCAATCATCCTTTGATTGATTATCGTGTCATCTCCTGTCCCTTCGCTCTCCTAGAAAAAGCGTACGTATTCTCCGCGACGCGCGATGAAAAAATGACATTGAACTATCTGAGTGTCAAAAATTGAATTATTCTTCTGCAAGCTCCCCATTGAAGGATAATTTGCTCAGATCATAGTCTCCAACTTGAAAGAAGTCGATGTAATTGTCCCATTCATCCCAGCATTGGTCTTGTTCAGGAACTTGAAGCATAGCGGGCTGATCCAGCTGATCAGACTTATGATTGTCATTTCTCAAGCCCGAATCCTTCATACCGTTTACCCATTCTTTGGGGAGTCTTTGGGCAAACTTTTCATTGATCGTCGACCAATCTCGAACATTCAACGGTTCCCCGGTGCGTGGATCTAGATTCCTCTGGCGACATGCATGAAATATCGCATCAAACATGACGGAGGCACCAAGCTTGTTTTTAACAACAAGCTCACTCATGCCATGCGGGACACCTTGTTTCAGAATATCGATAAAGGCCTCAATGTGTATTGCCGCACGTGTGAATTCTCGACGATCTGGATATGATTGGAAAATCTTGTGTGCTTCTATTATCAGGTTCATGGCTTGAGTTCTCTTTGCGGAAGTCAGAGTCACAGACGTGGCCATGAATCTGAAAATGAAGGCGGTGCAATTGAAGAGAGGGGTCACGTAAAGTTCGGGCATGTACTTCAACATTCCTCCTGGATTCAAGTCTGACACGGAGAGCTGACTGAGGGTTGTGTATTGAGTGACTAGATTGGATGCAACTTCAAACGCATTCTGTAAGATCATTTGACGGTGTATACGGATCTGAGCGTTTTGAACTGGAATAGTAATCGAAGGCGTTGTGAAGGTCAAAGCTAAAAGATACAATTTGGCATTGCACCACTCGATCTCAAGTTCGGATCCCCAGGATTCAAGGTTATCTTGCTTGATCTTGTCGACTTGCTCGCTTAAGATTTTTGTTAATGAAAAATGCAATGCATGATCTTCAATGCTGCCTAGAGTATCAAATACGGAGTTCATAAACTGCAGAATTGGAACAATGACCCTCCACGACGGTGATATTAAATTGTCTGCAGTGTGAATGGCCTTTTCAATCGATCTCATATGCGCCTGTGATGATATCGGGGATGGCAGGCCTGACATGATAGCAACTCTAGCAAACATACTAGTATTCCATTTTCGCATATTTTGTCGAATTTCACCTACCCCGTTCCTACTCGGAAACATGCTAACCATGTCGAAGCCCGTTCGGTCCCGTCGGCCTCTCCTTCAGGTTTCAGAGCAACTCCTGGCCAGGGATTTCGTTCAGACCCCAAGTCCGGAGGACTATGAAGATGCAGCTGCATGGCGGCATGGCTTGCAAGGCCCACGTAGTTCCAAGCAGGATTTTGAAAATATTGAGACTGCGGAATGGGCCAAAGGCAAAGAAGAAGCAATGCTTGAATATCTTCCAATCGCTGGATGGCCTTGATAAGCAATGGTGATAGGACGGCCTCGATTCCAGTGATGAGATCTGGGTAAAGAAATGCGAATCGTTCATGTTCGTGGCTGGCGATGAGTATAATAGTCCAGAAGAGTAGGGGGGATTTGGCATGTAGACCAGCTATCGATGCCACGGGTCGTATGAACATAGCGTGAGGATAATAATGGACTTGAAAGCTAAAGTACTGTTAGAAGATGGATTTTAACTGAAAGATACAGAGGTATTGTGCCAACCATTGAAAAAGTTCGACAATTGTGTTCTTCTCAAGCTTGAGTGTGCCCAAGCTATAAGAGTCGGGCTCTTGGATATCCGAAGCCTGGAACCATGGCAAACTTGACCTCATATTGGTTTTACATGGGATATCAGTTGGTATCATATCCATCATTCCACCGTCTGTCGTGTCAACCTTCGGGGTTTGAACACAACTGGTTTCATCTGAACGTAAGACATGTAAGTCACGGCTAATCTCTTCAGTGAGTCTGTTATCTTCCATGGTTGTTAGAGAATTTTATTCTTGACAAAGATATGGTGAGCTGACCTTCTCGTAGACACGCGCTTAAAGTTGGCATCAAATCTACAGGTGATGTTTCTCGACTTGCATCGAGAGCAAGGCCCGGTTAAGGTCTTTCGTGCATCACACGCTAGTTTAGCCTGACGGCAATGAGTGCAACTTTTCGCACGGCCAACAGGACGTGACCTTGACTGGTCCATAGTAATACCGTTGGTGTAAAATACTGCTGATGAGAAGACAAACAGTATTAGAGCATGGCGAGTCGGCACTGGGGGCCTGGGTACCAGGTGAGCCGACACAGAAATATTGCCAAGTCGGCACACAGACCCGTTGTCATAAACTCGTCAGGTTAGGATGACACCTGGTGGCTAGGCGAATATTCTAAGGATAGAACACAAAGGGTGGTTCACGTTGATACAGCGACTAACACTTGAGTAGTCTTCGTATGGGTCGACAAGGATTTGTAAGGGGGGCATGGCAAAACTTCGGTGTGCCCCCTAACCGCCTGCTATACTAGGTCTAGTGGGACCTGTATTTTACTGTGCTAACACAGATAATCTTCAATACAGACATCTTACCAATTTTACCTGAGCACCCGATCTACGAAAGAACCAATTTCGACAGTTATGCGATCGAACTGGCCGCCGCCAAAGCCATGTTGGATGAAATCCATCCATCCCTGCCATCAGTGTGTGACGGTCTCAGTTATACAATCTCAGCGACCGCAGCCGTATCCAATATCAAGTCTATGTTTCCCAACGTCCAATATGGCCTCATGGCACCGCGGGAGGAAGCGACACAGTTTCATCGGCCCTGCTGTGGAGATAGATGCTATTGCAGCGATCAACATTGCTGACACGGAAATTGATGACATCAAGAAAGCTTGAACAGGAAATTGCAGCGAATCAATCCGGCGGCATGAGCACTGAGGAGAGCGGTGGCTGAGGCAACCTCGCAAAGCCAAGCGCTAAAGAAACATGCTCTTCAGTTTTCATGAAACTCATTTCTCCACTATTCGAATAAACTATTTGATTATTTGATCTTGCTCAGTTATTCCATGGTTTGTCTGCGGGGAAAATGAAGACAGCACTTGAGTCCGCCCGCGCACCTGGGGGCAGCCGTGATGCCAGCACTCGAGCATGAGTGGATATGTATGCTACTGGCGAGAGATATAGCACCTGAGTAGTAACGGGAACTTGAAGACATCTGGAGGCACTGAGAGTGCCTCTAACTCTCCCATTCAAACCACAAGTCAAAAATTTCCAGCACTTGAATCGGAGTACCTTAAATATCTAGCTGCCATAACATTTGCTTAAAAGGACGAGGTATCAATCTATGTATTTACCAGCGTAGTGCAGATTATCGTGATCGGGTTCGGCGGGGCTTGTAACTCGCAACTTTGCTGCGCGCGACTAATCAGCCTCAGTGGAGGCCAAGAGCATTTCAAGTTGTAACGGCGGAGATTTGTCCATACTTTACATAACCACACACGCAATGACGGTAGGTCAAGCTAAACCCCCAACTTCCAGATCCCCCTCCGACTCGCACTTCCATTGACTGCAATTCCATTGTTTGCGTTGGCTCAACCCCTGTCTCTAACCCCTCTGAGATCTGCCAGCTATGGGGAAATATCAGGTGCGATTTGCGATGCTAAACAAGTACACACGGATCTTTCTGGGGTCGAGCGAGTGCACAGAGCCCTGCGGAACAACTGCCACATTTTCGAAGTCTCCAGGGATGTAAGGAATGTAGGCGAAGTCGAGTGAAATGTGATGGGACATTTCCCATATGTCGCCGATGTGAGCGCCAGGGAAATTTCAGCAGAGAGCAGGCCTATTTGATGTCCTCAATCGGCACCGCAAACGAGAACAGTCTTTGCTATTGGTTCAATTCAGACATGAGTTGAGTCTCGGAAAGCCTTTACATTCCTCCGTTTTGACTGCTTACTTGGGAGAACTTCCTCATATCTTGACTGGAATGCAATCGAGTGGGTAAAGAACATCTTTTCGCGGGGCATTAAATTGTGGATATCATGATGGTATTTAGCAGACCAGGTGCTACATGAACATTCACATACTGATTTTATTATCGCGAGATTTATTTACTGAGACATGACTTGCTCTTTCCTAGTTGAACCAGCCGAGCAAAGGCCGATCAACACAACTTCCATGTATTCTTATATAACTATGCGCACGTCCACAAACTCGCATCCAATCACAGGGCCTCGTACGAGTCTGTTCTACCTGCTTTGTGCACTGGATCGCTATCTTCGCAAGATTCTGGATGGAGCAGTTCACGACTAAGCTCTAGAAGTAAGGTTCGAACAAGAACTTCCCAATTGGCGATTGGAAAGTGGTGATGAGCTGTGGTTATTGACAGGTGGTGCCTTTTGTCGGCATGGTTTAATACCTCTGTATAGACTGTGTGGCCGATCATCAAGGTTGCCTCTCAGCCTTATTCCTTCGAGCCTGAACGGCAATATTGAACATTTGAAGGACTCAGTTCCTCGATCACGACCGACACCGTCGTTCGAAAACATGTACTTAAGCTACTGTTCGGTCTTTTCAAGGTCCCAGTCACATCGCCACATTTAACTTTCCAATCTCTTCCGCTTTCGACGGCTGGAGGGGAACTTGCTAAAGACGACAGAAATCTCAGGAGAAAGGTTCAATCGAGATTCCAGGCGCTCTACAGTCCAACTCGAATCCCGGGGAATATGAGCGCGGCGAAACTATTATATATTGTGTGGGAAAATCAAGACCGGGCTGATGCTCGGACTTGGTTGGAATTGATGCTTCGAAACCAATGGAGACTGAGATTGGGCTAGAAATGGTTAAAAGATACCATCAAACATGTCAACTCGCACACC
Source organism: Penicillium herquei (assembly GCA_039634405.1). Taxonomy (NCBI): domain Eukaryota; kingdom Fungi; phylum Ascomycota; class Eurotiomycetes; order Eurotiales; family Aspergillaceae; genus Penicillium; species Penicillium herquei. Next base: position 4,423 of record CP098389.1, on the reverse strand, counting down.
AATTCTGAAACAGCTATGCAAATCCATCCCGCCGAATGTGTGAGATCAAATGAATGGGAGAACCAAACACGAATCATACTCACCACCAGCATGTATCTCATGATAACCCACATTTTCATTCTGGTCCAATGATGCCACAATTCCATTGATCTCTGGATAGCACATGTCGTGTCCTGAAACACGGAGCATTAAACCTTCACCATGTGCGAATACCATGCCCATTGGCCAGAGTGTGATTTCCAGTTTGACAATAGATCCTTTGGGAATAGGACTTTGTTTATCGTGCTTGTAGAATATCTCCTGATCGTTCGAAAGTTCGTTCACTTTCGTACACGTGTGGGAAGCCCGGAGAAATCCTTGTGGCCCCAAACATTTGACAGTATTCACATTTGGAACTTCCTCGATTGATACTGGACAAGGGTAATTCAGATGCTCAAGTAGCTTGTTCACCTTTGATATTTTTCGAATTTGCACACCAACATCAAAATCATCATGTTCTTTGCAGGACATCCAGAGGCTTGCTTTCGCATATCCAGCAATTTCAGTATATTCAGCAAACTGCAAAGTAAAACCCTGAAATTCAATTGTCAGTTGATGGGAGCTATCAAGCAGGAACTAGAACGGGCATACTGAAGTGTCATGGGTCGACTTTGCGGCGATCAGCTTGCGCAGCGGGCATCTTCGCGTCGCGTCTCGGCAGTGTTTCCCCCACCACTGGCCACTGGAGGGGCATCCACAGCTTAGAATGTGTGTTCGGTATAGTGATTCTACATCTTCTTCCCACTTGGTGACACATGTCATCATTGTTGTGATTTCAGGCTGGTGCAGATCAGGAACGGAGCCACACCATCGGAATTCATGCCGATGTATCTATACGAATAGTCAAGTTGATTCCAAGGTTGGAAATCAACTTGATCTTCTTGATGTATATATAGTCCTATGTTTCCTCTTGAAGAGAATAATAATCAACCTTCCTCTGGACTACAACACCTCTGGACTACTGGCAGTGGCATACGTAGCTGCAATTGTGTAATTATTTTAATATATAAATAAAAACAGAGAAATGATTTTAAAATGCGTGCATTAGCTGGTATTTGATCGGCTGCCCACATAAGCTCGCTGTTTGAAGACTTGGTTAAATTCGTATGCTGAGATCCGCACGAAGTCGAATGATTGTTTAAAGATACAGTATCGTGGGCGCTCTCATTTGGTCAAATGCGTGAAGGAGCAATAGGCTGCTTGACAACAGATCGAGGCGATAAAACCGTTTTACATCAATGCAATTTCAGATCCAACACAGCCTCTCATATCCATAATATGGATCAAAGAACATGGTTCAGACTACACTGAACATTCAAATCGAGATTTGCGAGGCCATCCTGTCCATTGATGGTTAGTTGCATCAACGGAGAGTTTAAGATGTTTCTTACCTGAACAGCTTGGTTGTCACAACAATAAACGTCACCACCAGAGCATGAGTCACCCAGTGCACCTGGCGCAATATTTCCCAGGCTCAAAAGCCCGCCTTGACCATTTCCAGAGCAAACGACACATTGGTCACTGGCGCAGATGGTGTCGCCAGCCCCATTCGAGCCCATGAATCCACCAAGGACGCCGGCTGCGAAAGCAAAAGGAATGAGAATGAACTTCATGTTTCTAATATTCAATGATTTTCAAGCTGCTGGTGGGAGTAAATTGGATGGAAATTAGTTTCAGGTGGTATTTCGACCAATTTATACCCACACGGCTTAGCATATTCGGTGACATGTTTTCCCTAAAAATAGTCAATGCCTCCTATGCAGACTCGACTTGATGATTCCACCAGTTTCCAGTCCCAAGCGAAAGAATGCAGGTCCCAGGGGCCACTGACGGCTTTCCTGTTGTAGTAAATAGCAGCACCGGACTCGGAAAGTAGAGTGTAGATCAGTGAAAATAAGCCCCAAATCAAATGGTATAGGTGATGTAACTGTGGTATCTGCCATTAGTCAATCTCCTTGCCTGATTTTGTGATTTTCGGGCTATTATTATGAAAGCAGGAATACTTCAGCAAACATGTACAATGTTGATATTTTTACAAAACCTGCCGAAGAATCCATCTTCGCTGTGGCTCTGTTACTGTACCGATCTACATCTAATATAACGCGCATTTATCTATTTCATGTAGCAGTTTAAGGTGATATCCAAACTTCAGAGCAGTATGTCAGCGCTAGTGAAGGCGAGTCTTGAATTGGCCCACATTTCCGTTCTTCCACCCAAGCATCACTCCTGTGGCCTCCAGTGGCCAGTGGCGGAAAAAACGCTGCCGAGACGCGACGCGTAGTTGCCCGTGCGCAAGCCGATCGCCGCAATATTCAAGTCATCGCGTGGCCCGCCGTCGACCAATTTGAGGATTGCCAAGCAACGTGGGAACTTGCATTTGAGCCCTGGCAGAACAGAGCAGAGGGTCTAATTAAATCTCGAGAATCGAGAGCATGTCAGTGGGGGAAATGTAAACCTCTTTTTTTTTTTTTTTTAAAAAAAAAATCATTAGGTCTCGGATCTTCAATATATACTCCGTCAGCACGGAATTCATTCTAGGAAAAGCCACACAACTCATTGCAAATGGCGGCCCGGGGTTCTTATCGATGCATCGACGAGACTTATCAATTGCATGTCTTCTAGTACTATCAAGCTACAGTTTCTGACATACATAGATCACACACCAGGGTGAGAATCCTATCGGTTCTGAGAGATGCAGTATGCGCTAGTACCTGAAGAAGCTAATGAGGCCATTGCACAGTACTTGAGATGTGTATTTTCTATGTAGTTCTCACAGTAGAATAAAGGGGGTTCTTTATGCTGATTCAGCAGTTGATGCCTTGGGAATCAGGTAGAATGGATGTTGAATGAAAACAAATCTCCACTTTTACCGACATAAAAGCACGCGCTGAATCATCAATTCAAGATAGGCAAGGTGGTTATCTTCCTCCTTCGGGTTTCGACAGAAAACTCTGCGGCCCAAACCCTATTCACACCACACGAGATTTCTTTTGGCTTCCCCTCGTAGAATATAAGAGTACTGAAATTGGACATCGTCCCAGCTGGTTGACTATAGCATTAACTTAGCGTGCTCGCCAGGTGCCTTCCGGTTTTGATACTATATTCCTGATTTCCCTTTTTCATTTTCATCAATTTCTTAAACCCGTTTTAGTGCCCGGCTCTTGCAACAGTAGTTCGTATTTTTATGACTCCCAAAATTTCCCTTCGGATAAGCTCAAACAGGCCGTGCCCATTGCGGCGGGCCATTTTATCCTCCTTAACATGAAAAATAAAACACTAGACCCTGTTCGGGATAGTGCCATTGCGTGTCACACAATGCTCCTTGAATATGAATTCAAAATGTGAATTCAAGTCAAATCTTAAGTCCATGACCTGCACCCCGCCCACCGAGTGCGCAAACAAACCCAAACAATTTTCCAACTCTAGGTCCTCAGCAGCAGTCAGGCTCATATCCATACGAAATGGATATTCCTCCGAATAGTTCTTCATCAAAAGAATTGGCATACCAATATGGAGGAAACTACAAGCCCCCTATTAAAATCATCCCAGAATCCTGGTACCCCTATATCCAGCTTGCTCGGCTCTTTCCCCCAACAGGGATCTTCTTGATTTACTTCCCCCATGTATTTGGATTGTTCCATGCCGCCATCAGGACCAAGGCACCTCCAATTGAGGTACTGAATGCTGCTGGTATGTTGCTGCTGGGCAGCTTCTTCTTCTCCAATGCCGTCCACATCTGGAATGACGTTCTCGACGCCGATCTCGATGCCCAGGTTGAACGTACCAAACACCGCCCTATCCCCCGTGGTGCAGTATCGAAATACGCAGCTTTGATTTTTACCCTATCTCAAGCGATTCCCGCTGCTGCACTCCTAGCCTTCCTACCCAGCGGTTTCCTGGCTGGTCTGACGTATGCCCTTCCTAATCTGGCGGTCTCTTTGTACTACCCATTAGCAAAGCGACATACTCATATGCCGCAGCTAGTGCTAGGTATCTGGCTAGCCTGGGGCACTATCACGGGGGGCCTCGCCTTTGGTCTATACCCCTATGTATATGATTCAAGCGCGCATGGTATCGATTGCGCATCAGTGTATCTTTTCCTGGCTTCACTTCTGTGGGCGATCATTTACGACACGCTATATGCGCAGCAGGATCTGCAGGCAGATAGGACGGCGGGAATCAAGAGTCTAGCAGTCCTATTCAACGGCGAGACAAAACGTCTGCTGTGGCCTCTTCTAGCCGTTATGGCCACTATGCTGGTGCTGTGTGGTTAGGGTGTTAGGGTTAGGGTGGTTAGGGTGGTTAGGGTGGTTAGGGTGTTAGGGTGGTTAGGGTGGTTAGGGTGGTTAGGGTGGTTAGGGTGGTTAGGGTGGTTAGGGTGGTT